>OY997590.1:46969131-48449928 GCA_963921825.1 Erodium maritimum
TCTGCATCCCAACATGGAAGCAAGCAATGGTCTGAAAACCTAATATGACAATCATTTCAGTACAGGACAAAAGGCTAAAAAACAGTCTAGAAACCGGATTTAGCGACCATGAAGCACTAAGAAAAAGAGGTCTACTACCAAGATTTGGCAACCATGAAGCGCAAGTAAGCTAGTCGTCCTCCACTGAAAACCCAAAACTGAATCCGAACTTGAGGAAATAACTGTATCTCATCGGCACCCACACTCAGAGATTGGAGGGGCACCGACAAGTCGACGACCAACATCGCTAAATGGCAGAGATAATCCAGTGAAAAATAACTGAAACTCAAAACCCAAAGAAACAAGACTCATCGAAATCCAAGGCCTAAAGACCAGTAAACTCGTCAAAGGCCAACACCTAAAAGTGACGGGCCCCTGCCAAAAAGGCAGGGTTACTAAGGAAGTTACTACGAGCCTAAATCTAGGGATGAGCAGAAATCGAACAAGCCACAGATAAAGCAAAAGGGGGAAACAAAATACCAACCGCGACGACGAGGGAGAAGTCCAGACTCACAAAAAATCCGAAAACACAAACGCTTCCCATGGTAGATCTGGAACAAGCCACCTGAAAGCCACATCGGAGGGATCCGGAGAACAGTACAACACCTAGTGGGTGCTCTGACCACGGTAGCCAAAACGACCGGGGAACCAAGATAAAACTCGAGCTGAGACTTCCAGTACTAGAACCAGTAAGCAGAAGACATGTAGTAATACCGAGCAGGAGCAACCCCTTATCCAGACCGAAAAGGCACCAGGTCCGTAACGAAGTGCGCAACAGAAGAGACCGAACCAGAACCACAACGATCCACACCCGGGGGGGAGTAGAAACGTGTCCCACGATCAGCACTGAAAAGGAAACCTCAAAAGCCACAGTCACTACGAACCAACGGTCACCACGCCAACCAACACAAACAGCTCCGCACCAAAAAAACCAAAAAACCGGCATACCAAGCACCACCGAGCAGAGGCCACCAACCCAGGTTCATACCTAAACCGAGAAACAACATCCCGTACCAGCAAAGGTTCTCCAAATGTCAAGAGAATTCAGACCCGATAGCGGAGAACACCGCGCTGAGGCCAACACCTACAACAACCACACCAGAAAGTCTCTACCGCATCCCTACGATCTATGAACCAAAGCTGAGAAGTGCATCCCACTACAAGACGAGGAAGAGCTGGCGAGACACACCGAGAATCCGAGCAAAAGGAGAACGACAACAAACTGGAAAAGGGCGGTCCTTGAGCATCGGGGACGACTGAAACTCCAAAAGGCCACTAATGGGCTAGTCACCATCACGAGAAGAACCAACCGAATGCCCTGACCATGGAAGCTAAAACGATCGGGGAACCGAGTTTGAAACTCTAGCTGAGCCTTCTGATAATAGAAAGACATATAATAATACCAAACTAGAGCCGACCCAATTCCGAATCGAAAAGACACCAAGGCCAACAGAAGCACCCCGGACCCGAGCAACACAAACGGCCCTGATGTGAACGTAAAATGCATCTATCCTAGATGTTTTTAGCCCACATTTCTAATATTTTCAGACCCGGGATCATGTGACTTAATTTACTTTTCTCTCTATTTATGTAATTGTTCTCTTTTCATTGGTATTTAGGAGTTTGATGTGAAATAACGAGTTTTGGAGCTAAATAGAGCAAAAATCTGCTTAAGGAATTTTGGAGCCTGACTGATCTTGTGAAGGGCATAATTTTCGCATCCGAACTCCGATTTTTTCCCGTTAACTATCAAATCGAAGGGAATTCAAAGATATACAACTTTGAAGAAGGACTTGATGTTGAAAAATGCACCGATTATTTGAAAGGCATGCATCTAACCGTGCATACGGGACAGAGGCGCCAGAATTGTGCACCGGTTATTTGCACCCCGTGCAAGCGACAGTGCAAACGCCAAAAACGCGTTTTCCAGCTGCATTTTCCAATTTTTATTAGTTTGGACTCTCAATATAAAAGGGATATTAGGTCTTTAAAGAGGGGATCACGAAGTTGGAGAGAAAAAGTCACCTTTGGAGAGAACTTGGAGAAGATCAAAGGAGAACTACTTGAATCACATTGAGGTTTTTGTAGTTTGGATTGTTTCTGAATATTTGTATTGCTATTTTCAGTTAATATGAGTATGATTATTTCAATCCTTCTCTTGTGTTCTTGTCTCTTTGCTATGAACTAAGTTTATATCGATCTAGGGCTAGGGGGAATGATGTGATGAATTGATTGAGCATATTTAGGTCATATACTTATAAACTAATACTAGAAAAGTGTCTATTCATTTCCGTTTGTAATGCTACATTGCCTTGATCACGTACATGTATGACTAAATCTTGTTAACCAACAATTGAGAAATGAGGTTAAAAAGAGGAAAAAGGAATTGGATAGCTCGGGTTTCAATCTAGGCTAGAATATGGCTAGATTGACACAAGTGCAATAGCTATAGGTGTAAAACCCGAAAGTCGGAGGAATTCATAGATTGTAATGCTTTATACCACTCTACACGTATATTAGAGATAATTAGGTGGACCGAGTGTATTAGGGTCTTAATACGATCGAGAGATGGATAGGACTACTTAAAGAGAATTCCCGTTGCCCTTAAAATAGTATTAGTTATAAATGTATGCCAAATATCGTTAAGTTGTTCATCTCATTCGACCCCCGTTAATGTCCTAGATCGTCTTTTATCTCTGATTTACAATCCATCTGTGGTTTTGTGCTCTGTTTGCGGATCATTTATATACTCAGTACTTGTATGAAATTAAATTTTACAAAACAAAACAAATCCTCGTTACCTGTAATAGCTTGACCATCGAATTAATTAACTAAAGTGCTTGTCTAATTTCTCCCTTGGGTAGGATATCTCAGACTTAAAACCCGAATACTACTTGACGACCGGTACGCTTACCGTACCATTTTGAGGGTTAATTCTCAGAGTGTCAAGTTAATGGCGCCGTTGCCGGGGTGCAACTAAGGCAACTCTGATACATTTATAATTCGTGTTAAGACTATTTCAAAAAAAAAATTGTATATATTTGTTTAGTTGATTCATTGCATTATTACTTTTATGGAGAACTGGTATTGTGATATTGTGATTGTTGCGGAGCTTATGATCATTCTAAATATAATTTTGAATACTTGAATTCAAATGCATATTGTCAATATTGGGAGGAGCCTTCCACTTGTGATCAAGGTTATCAAGTTGAACCACAAGAGTCTTCCTCCAAACTGGAGCAGATGATGCCAACCATGATAGCACAGATGAAGGAGGATAAAAAGGAGGTGATTGAGTTGTATAAGGCATCTGTGCAGGAGCAGCAGATAGTGAACCGGAACAATGATTCCCGGTTCTAGAAGTTGGAAATTCAATTGAGCCAAATAGTCAATGCAATGAATCAAATAAATCCCCATATACAAGTGGTGAATGAGAGATCTCTACATGATCAAGCAATTCACATTGAGGAAGATCATTCCGAGCACTTAGGCGATACAACAGAACAAGAAACTCATTATCCAACCATGAGTTTAGAGGTAAGTGCGGAATGTGAGGTATCAAATTCTTACTCCTCTTGTACAGTATTTGTTCCATCTCCATGTAGTTTTGATGCTTTGAATTATGTAGATGTAAATAATAATTGTATAATTGTATAAAATAGTTCACAAGCGTTTGCTGAGCCGAATCCTTCCATAGTATGCATAGAATTGGCTGAGAAATCTATAAGATATCCAAGGGGTGCTATGGAAGATGCTCTCAAGAGAGGGTTGGTATTTGAATCTTCCATTGATTTTATTTTGGTAGACATCGAGAATGATGTCGAAATTCCCTTTAGCATGGGAGATTCATTTTTGGATTCTAGCAAATCAACTCTATATGTTCAACCCGTCCCATTGATTTATAAATTAAATGTTGAGCATAGAGTTGTTAATATTAAGCATGAATTTGCTGATACATTTGCTAGTCCCTATCACCCGTTTGTGAATTATTACTCAATTGTGGTAAATGCTCTTGGCCCTTGTGGTCGTGAGAATTTTCCACCTCATGGGATTCATATCCCTATTGAGTTTTGCTAGGACGAGTCAAATCATAATTATTCTGTTATGGCGAGCTTGATGAGATTAGCCTTGAGTTTGAAACTTGTGCAAAACTCAGGAAAATGGATTTTGTACTACATGGTGTGTCTTCTCCTAGTTTTTAACTCACATTTAAAGAGAAGGGCACAATGGAAGTACAAGATTTGTGGGAGGCCTCCTGTTTGAGCCTCCTTCCCGTCGAGCTAACGACGCTAAACACATGCGCTTGTTGGGAGGCAACACAATATCTCTATCCCTCTTCGTTTGTATATGTTTAGTCTTGCTCTTTTCTTATTATTTGTGCAAGTTGGTGATACAGGATGGAAGCTTAAGGGTTAAAGTTATATTTGTTGACGCCGAGTTCTCGAGATCTCACTTGGGCGAAGTAGCATTCCATCTACCATGCACAAAAGGAAATTTCCAGTATTCAGGAAAAAGTAGTACCGGTGAAGGGGAAATATCTATATCCCTCTATTGTTTATTATGTTAATATCTACTAGTGAACTTTGATGTTTCTCTGGTGGGTGTTGAGCACCTGATTTGCTATGCTGATAGGTTATGCATCTTAGTTCTTTGATTTACTTGATTGTTCTACACAAGTGTGGGGTTGCCTGTATGTGGTTAGGAGCATGTATAGGATTGAGTCGCACTGGGGACAGTGCAAGGTTTTAAGTGTGGGGTGGGAGATCGTATTCAAAGTTTTCAACAACAACAAAAATCGAAAATGAAAAAAATATTTTCTAGCGGTTTATTGAGCTTAGTGCAAATGATTATAAGGTTTCAATGATTGGAATGTTGGACATGATCATTTTTCTTGCATAATTCAAAGGAGTGCATCGATTTTGTAAGAACCGCTCCCGGTCAACGCCAGTCAAATCGGCGAAAAACAGGAAAATTTAAAATTTTGGGACAGACACCTAAATGAAGCTAAATTTGACCCCGAGGGTCATATCGGACTTAAGTTAACCCCGATATCGACCAAGGTGAGTTCTGGGGAACTCAGGGCAACTTTTTGACCAATTTGGGAAAAGTTGACTTTTTGCTGGAAAAGTCAACCGAACGACATTTTGGTCCGTTCGAGGCCCATTTTGGATCCAAAAAGCTTAGCCGTCGTTACAGCGGTCTTAGTTGGGCCGTTTCCATGTAGCACGTGAAATTTCGTAATTTCTTGGAAAATGGACCCGTTCGGGGCCCGAGACTGCCGAATTTCGCGAATCGGACTGAAAAATATCTACCAAGATATTTTTCTAAGGTGTGGGACCCACTTGACACTTGTCACACATTTGGTGGTTGGTTTTTAAAATAAAGAAAAAGAAATGAAGTGGTAGTTTTGTAAATAAGAGTTTGGTTTGGTTTTTAAAACAAATTAAAGGGAATGGATGGCGTGATTTTCGGCCAAAAATAAAGAAGAAGAGAGATAAAGAAGAGAGAGAAGGAGAAGAGAGAAAATAAGAGAAACTGTGAGGTTTTGGAGATTTTGGACGATCCAACCGTTGGATCGGGTCGTTTCTTGCGAAATCGTCATCCCCTCGTCATTGTCTACGGTAAGAACCCGACTTTTTCTCGTTTCGACGTGTTTGATTTCTAAGTGTTCGTTTATATTTGGTTAAACGATGAATGGTTGAGGTTTAGGGTTCGTTAGGAACGTTTTGGGGCGAAAATGAGCATTTTCCGGTGGTCTCCGGGTGGGGCCCACGTGGTTGGGTCTCGGGTTTTTCGTGTTCTGGTGGTTTTGGACGAACCCCAAGTCGTTAATTCACACCCGGAACGAATTTTGGAATTAAATTGTGAAAGTTGGGAATTTCGGGTTTAGAAACTTTAAACGCGAATTAAATTGCTCGAAAGTCGGAATTTGATTCCGTCGATTGCGTTGGAACCCTTAAACTATTCAAGATCGTAGAAACGAAAACGGGAATTTTCGGAGCCCCGGAAGGGCGTTTTCCAATCCCGGGCAGATTCGCCGAGCTGGGCGAATCGGGCCTTTCCGGGCCCATTATTGACAATGTCGAGTAATTGGGAAGTGTGGGAGTGATCGACATTGTCGGGGTTGAGTTTGGGCGTCAAATTCATTAAAATTCAGCTTTTTCTGCAAACTTAAAAAGTGTTTTAATTGTGATCTTGATTAGATCGTGTCGAGGACCGCGGCAAGGGAAAGCTGGGCGAGTGATCGCGAGCACGCCGTTGCTTGGGCGTGGACTTTTGGGAAAGCGTTACGAGGTAGGGAAAAGTAGCCGGATCTCGGCCTTGACTAGGGAAAGTTAACAGTAGAAATGCATGTGACACCTAGTGGTGTCGTAGGATGAGTAAGTTTATCGAACACTAGAAATGCAGGCGACACTTAGTGGTGTCGTATGATACGTGAACGTATCGAACAATAGAAAGACATGTGACACTTAGTAGCGTCGTAGGATAAGTGAACTTATCGAACAATAGAAATACTTGTGGCATTTGGTTGTGCCCGGAGGTTGATTGTATTGTTTGTGTTTGTGGGTGGCCATGAGTGCCTGTGGGGAGTTGAACCCGTATTTTATTGTTTGTGTCTTGGGTGGCCATGAGTACCCGTGGGGAGTTGAACCCGTATTTTATTGTTTGTGTCATGGGTGGCCATGAGTGCCCGTGGGGAGTTGAACCCGTATTTTGTTGTTTGTGTCTTGGGTGGCCATGAGTGCCTTTGGGGTGTTGGACCCGTGTTTTACCGTTGTGTGTCGTGGGTGGTCAAGTGTGCCGTTGGGGGTTGGACCCGTGTTTTTACTGTTTGTTTTTCGTGGGGTGTCAGGTGTGCCTTTGGGGTGTTGAACTCGTGTATTACTGTTGGTGCGTCGTGGGTGGCCATGAGTGCCTTTGGGGTGTTGAACCCGTGTATTATTGTTGGTGTGTTGTGGGTGGCCATGTGTGCCTTTGGGGTGTTGACCCGTGTATTACTGTTGGTGTGTTGTGGGTGGCCATGAGTGCCTTTGGGGTGTTGAACCCGTGTATTACTGTTGGTGTGTCGTGGGTGGCCATGTGTGCCTTTGGGTTGTTGACCCGTGTATTACTGTTGGTGTGTCGTGGGTGGCCATGAGTGCCTTTGGGGTGTTGAACCTTGGGTGTTGATTGTGATTGCCTGAGGTTGGGTGCCCACTTGACAATAAAGGGGTCATGTGGTCGCGCGCGTGGGGGTTGGCTAGCCTTCCGACTAACCATCGGTAAAGTTGTGCATTCTTCTGCCTGAGGTTAGGGGCCCGCCTGACAATAAAGGGATTCTGTGTTCGTGCGCGTGGGGGTTGGCTAGCCTTCCGGGTTAACCACCGGTAAAGTTGTGCATTCTTCGGCGATGAAGGGCGGCTCCCCTTCCGACCAACTATCGGAAAAGTATTGCGGCATATATCGCTAACATGTCGACCGCCTGGCCCGACAGAGATCGGGGAAAGTTGTGTGGGGCAGGCTCGAGCCCAGCCGGTTAGCAACCGTCACTGAGCAGCTGGAGTGCGATCCTTTGTGATCTTGTTTGTCGTGTGTGATCCTTTGTGATCTTGGGTGTTGCGTGGTTATTATTCGCGTTTTGGGTTGAGGTTGTAACCGTTGTGTCGGGTCTACATTACGCGTCCGGGTTGAGTTGGTTTGGGAAAGTAACATTTTTCGTCTGACTGTCGGGTTACTTGAGTTTGGGGATAGTAGTCCCCGGGGTCGGGTTGTTGTTGGTGTTTCTGGCATTTTCTGGTAGTATGCCGTAGTCAGTCTGGTATCCGTGGTGGTGGGCGAACGCTCACCCCTAGTTGCTTTTCCTACAGGTACTGGTCGCGAGACGAACTAGGGGAGCTCTCGAAGCTTGAAGAGCTTGGAGCGGGAGTCCGGGTTTTTGGGAGTTTAGCGACGTACGCTTTGTTTATTTTGTCCGCTTGTTTTGGACGTACTTTTAAGTTGTAAAATATTATTTTGTTTAACTCCAACTGGTGATTTTAAGCGGTTTTATTAAAATGTTTGAAAATGGTTTTATTGTTTCACCGTTCGCGTTTCGGGTTCGGTCCTACTGAATTCGGGGCGTGACAGATTTAGTATGAAGGAATTGACTTGTGTAAGCACATGTAGTGAGGCATGCTCGTTTGTTTGCATTCTGGGAAGTTACTTTGATTTGTGCTTGAGTCCTCTAATTCCTATGCATGGAAACGTGAGTCTAGAACTTCACATATATCCCCTCGAGGCGAAATAAAAATATGGAATTAGGCGATTAGGAAAATGATCATAGGCCATTTTTGGACCGTTTGTGCTAAATTGCCTACCTATGCGTTTATGATTATCCACTAGTCACCGTTGTTGAGCTCTGGGCTTTCATTTCTAACCCTTATATTAAACCTATGTGCCATTCATTTCATTTAAATACCCTTTGTTTTAATTGAACCCATACCTCTTGGCTTAGGTGCTTCTTGAGTGTGGTTATTGTGGTTGGTGGTTGGAAATGGGGTATAGAATGAGGAAGAAATATGTATTTATTATTGTGCCGGGTCTATGATTTCCAGCCTTACCCCAAAAAATGAGGAAAGAAAAAAAAAATCTCTTCTATGCAAAAACAAAAGTGTGGGGTAAGGCTGAACAATTAAAGCAGGTAGAAAGAAAGGCATTATAATTTTTTATGCTCACAAGAAAACAAAAAGGGTAAAGAGAAGTAGTCGTGCACAAATGAGGGTTATGAGTTGTAAGATACACTTTCGGGGTTGTGAGTCGAAGCATGTTTGCTAAGATGTATTTATTAAGCTTCTTTTCATATACCTTACCACGAGGAAAAATCAAATAGAAACCATTTCTTAACGTAAAAACCGTGTGAACCAATCCAAGCCATTCATTTTAAGAATGGATGGATGAGATGCAATTGATTTGTTGACTTGTTGACTGCAAAAAAAACAGCACTTTTTAATAAGTGGTAAGGACTTTTTAGTAAAACCATCATTTTTTTACCAATTCACTAATTTATTTTTTCCCGCTTCGTTTGAACTCCGATTGGCTTCAAACTTGCGCCATTAGTTTTGTTTTTTCAAGGGCTTTCTATCAAGATCAGTCATGAATATATTTTGAAGCACGAAAAAAAAAATTCAGGGCTGATTTTTTTTTAAAAAGTTAAGTCTGGGCAATTTTTATCAACACTATACACTGGGTTTATCAACACTATACACTGGGTTTATCAATACTATACACTAGTTTTATCACCTCATTTTCCAAAATCGAACATGATTTTTATCACATCATCACATGTTTTTTTTGAACACTAAGCACTAGTTTTATCAACACTAAACATTATGTTTATCATTAAATTACATGTGTTTTTATCATCCCATCACATGTTTTTTTTATCAACACTAGACTCTAGGTTATCACCCTTATTTCGGGGCTGATTTTAAAAAAAAGTTAAGTCTGGGTAATTTTTATCAACACTATAGATTGGGTTTATCAACACTATACACTGGGTTTATCAACACTGAACACTAGTTTTATCACCTCATTTTCCAAAATCGAACATGATTTTTATCACATCATCACATGTTTTTTTATGAACACTAAGCACTAGTTTTATCAACACTAAACACTATATTTATCATTAAATTACATGTGTTTTTATCATCCCATCACATGTTTTTTTTATCAACACTAGACTCTAGGTTATCACCCTTATTTCGGGGCTGATTTTTAAAAAAAGTTAAGTCTGGGTAATTTTTATCAACACTATACACTGGGTTTATCAACACTGAACACTAGTTTTATCACCTCATTTTCCAAAATCGAACATGATTTTTATCACATCATAACATGTTTTTTATGAACGCCAAGCACTAGTTTTATCAACACTAAACACTATGTTTATCATTAAATTACATGTGTTTTTATCATCCCGTCACATGTTTTTTTTATAACCACTAAACTCTAGGTTATCACCCTTATTTTTAATTGAACATGAATTTTATCACCTCATTATCTGTTTTTTTTATCACCCCAGTACTTGTTTTTTTACCAACATTTAGCACTAATTTGATACCCCGATATAAAAATTTTATTAGTGAAGATTTATCAACACTCAACATTGTTTTTATCACCCCAGTATAAATTTTTATTTTCGTACTTCAAAATATATTCATGACTGATCTTGATTTAAATCCCTTGGAAAAATAAAAATATTGGCGCAAGTGTGAAGCTAATCGGAGTTCAAACGAATCGGGAATGTAATAACCACTTCTGGTCAACGTCAATCAAACCTGCGAAAAACTAGAAAAATTTAAAAATTTTGAGACAGACACTTAAGCTAACCTAATTTGACCCCGAGGGTCATACCGGACTTAAGTTGACCCCGTTATCGACCAAAATGAGTTCCAGGGGACTCAAGGCAACTTTCTGATCAATTTGGGAAATGTTGACTTTTCGCTGGAAGAGTCAACCGAGCGACGTTTTGGTCCATTCGAGGACCGTTTTGGATCCAAAAAGTTTAGCCGTCATCGCAGCGGTCTTAGTTGAGCCGTTTCCTTGTAGCCCGTCAAGTTTCGTAATTTCTTGGGAAAAGTGCCCGTTCAGGGCCCAAAACGTCCGTTTTTCGCGAATTTGATTGGAAAATATCAATTAGATATTTTCCAAAAGGTATGGGACCCACCTTGACACTTGTCCTAATTGTGGTGGTGTTAGTTTTGGGGGGAAACTAGAGGGGGACAAGGGGTGGCCGGCCATATGTGGTTAAAAAGAAAAAAAAAGAGAAAATGAGTTAGTTTTTGAAAAAGAAGAGAGTTTTAGAGAGAGAAGGAGAAGAAGAGAGAAAAGAGAGAGAAGTTAGGGTTTGTGGTACTATTCACGTCATCAACCATTGGATCGTCTCAAGGCAAGGACCAATCTTCTTCCCCTCGTCTTCATCGTTGGTAAGACCTAAACCGATCGTCGTTTTGTTAACTTTTAAATGGTAGGGTTTTGTGTAAAACTATGAGTTAGGATTGTAGTAAGGTTCGGGGTTTATGGGAGACGTTTTAGAGGTGTTTGGAGGGTTGTTTGAACGCTTTCCGACGACCGAGAGCTCGGGAGGAGCTCCGGCCACCTTAGGAGGTGGCCGGCCGGACCTAGGGCCGGCCACCACCATGGTGGCCGAGCCCCTTTGAAACCCTAGGGCCCACGGCCAAATGGGCCAGGTGGGGTCCACGCATTCGGGTGCTCGGTTTTAGAGTTCGGGAGGTTTAAAACGTTCCCCAGACCATTTATCCTTAACCGAATCGAAAATTGGAATTAAATTGGAGAAGTTGTAATTAACGGGTTTTAGAAACTTTAAAACGTTAATTAATTGACTCGGAAGTCGGAATTCGATTCCGTCAAGTGCATTGGGTTACTCGAACTATTCTAAGACCGTAGAAACGAAAACGGGGGCTTTTGGAGCCCCGGAAGGCCATTTACAAAACCCGGGCAGATTCGTCGTGTCGGGCGAATCGGGCCTTTACGGGTCCTTTATCGACAATGTCGAGTAATTGGGAAGTTTGGGAGTGATCGACATTGTCGGGGTTACGTTTGGACGTTAAGTTTATTGAATTTTCGGTTTATTCGTACTAGTTTAAAAGTGCCTTAAATTTGTGTTCTTTTAGATCGTACTGCGGACCGAGGCAAAGGGAAGCTCGGCGAGTGACTGGGATCACATCGAGGTTTAGTGGAGCGCTTTTGGAGTTATATACGAGGTAGGGAAAAGTAGCCGGATCTCGGCCCTGACTAGGGAAAGTTAACTGTAGAATTGCATGTGACACCGGGGTGTCGTGGATTAATTAGGTTATCGAATATTAGAAAGGCATGATACGGGAACGTAGCGTTTATGAGAAAAGCATGTGACACTTAGTAGTGTCGTAGGAACAGAGAACTTAGCGATATTAGAATTACTGGAGGCATATGACCATGCCCGGAGGTTGACTGTTTAATTTATGTCTTGGGTGGCCATGCGAGCCCGTGTATTGTTGTTGAGTTTGGGTGGCCATGAGAGCCCGAGTTGTTATTGTTGAGTTGGGTGGCCATGAGAGCCCGTGTCATTGTTGTTGAGTTTGGGTGGCCATGAGAGCCGAGTTGTTATTGTTGAGTTGGGTGGCCATGAGAACCCGTGTTTTATTATTGGTGTCTTGGGGTTGTTGAGCCCGTGAGTTACAGTGGTCGTGTCTTGGGAGGCCATGAGGGCCCGTGGTGTTGTTGAACCCGAGTCCTTACCGTTGGAGTCTTGAGTGGCCATGAGTGCCTGTGGAGTGTTGAACTGGTCTTGCTACTGTTTGTTGAGCTTTGCTTGTAATTGTGTTTGCCCGAGGTTAGTGACCCGACTGTGTGTCGGGGAGTGGTGTGGATTTTGGCAGGTTACGAGCATTCTTTGGCTGACCTGACCAAACTCGAGTCTCGACTGGTTCTGAGCATTCTTTGGCTAGCCTGTTCCATGTCCGGATCCCGAAAGGTTATGAGCATTCTTTGGCTAGCCTGATCCGTGACCGGGTCACGGCAGGTTACGAGCATTCTTTGGCTGGCCTGATCCGTGCACGAGTCTCGGCAGGTTCTGAGCATTCTTTGGCTAGCCTGATCCGTGTTCGTGTCTTTGGGGGAGGTCATAAATGGTTGTGTCGGTTTTACTTTACGAGTTTGAGGTTGAGTCTGTTGTGGAAGGTAACGGGTTGTGGGTCAGTTGAGTACTTGAGTTGGGGATTGTAGTCCCGGTGTTGGTTTTGGTTTTGGTGTTACTGGCTTTATCTACTAATTATGCCATAGTCAGTGTGTTTTCCTTGGTGGTGAGCGAACGCTCACCCCTAGCTGCTTTTCCTACAGGTACTGATCACCGGACGGACTAGGTTAGCTCTTGAAGCTTGTGGAGCTAGGAGCGGAGTCTGGTCTTTATTTTGTTGAGTCTAGTGACAGATATTGTACCTTGTCCACTTGTTGGGACGTTTTTGTATTGTAAATATTATTATTTTGATAACTAAATGGTAATTTCAAAGTATTTATTCAAAACAAGTTTCAAGTGTTTTTATGATTTTAAATGTTTGCGTCCCGAGTTCGGTTTACTGAAATTGGGGCGTGACAGGGAAATATTAAATTAGTGAATTGGTTAAGAAAAAAAATGGACACTTGTCCACATGGCACCATGCTATTACAATTATGCCCTTACTTGTGTGAGAGAGGATGAAAGTGGCGTGAGTTTTGGTGGAATTGGGGTGATGATGTGGCATTATGGTGAATGTTGGAACTAAAGGGTGTGTGGCTAGGATTGGTTCACACAGTTTTTAGGATAAGAGGAGTTTCTATTAGATTTCTCCTCCCTTACCACACCTTATGTCTCGCCTAACATTATAAGCCTAATAAAGCCCTATGTGATTCATGATTGCTTAAATTCCTTATAATTAATGGAGATGGGATTGAAAGTGCTTGCTTATGAATCTCTAAAACCATGTATAGGGAAAAGAGGAACGCATATAAGAGTTATCGATTTATGCATTATTTTGAGCTGTGTAAGAATTTTGGCATGTGACAACTCTGAGAAAACCCTTGTGATCAATATATGTGCTTGAGCTCATAATTACCAACTTTCTGTGAACTTTTGCATGCATCATATAGTTGAGTCATAGGTTGCATTAGTAATAGGATCATGCATTGCACGTGCATATTTATTTTCATTGTAATAATAAAGGAGGTCCAGACTCCTCCTATCGAGGTGAACCTCGGGGTTTAACCGGGACATATCTTACCGCTTTCTTTAGTTTAATTTTCTCGGGGCGAGAAAAGCTTAAGTGTGGGGTGTTGATGTGAACGTAAAATGCATCTATCCTAGATGTTTTTAGCCCACATTTCTAAGCTTTTCAGACCCGGGATCATGTGACTTAACGTATTTTTTTCTCTATTTATGTAATTGTTCTCTTTTCATTGGTATTTAGGAGTTTGATGTGAAATAACGAGTTTTGGAGCTAAATAGAGCAAAAATCTGCTTAAGGATTTTTGGAGCCTATCTGATCTTGTGAGGGGCATAACTTTCGCATCCGAACTCCGATTTTCGCCTGTTACCTATCAAATCGAAGGGAATTCAAAGATATACAACTTTGAAGAAGGATTTGATGTTCAAAAATGCACCGATTATTTGCATGGCGTGCATCTAACCGTGTATACGGGACATAGGCGCCAGAATTGTGCACCAGTTATTTGCACCCCGTGCAAGCGACAGTGCAAACGCCAAAAACGTGTTTACCAGCTGCGTTTCCCAATTTTTATTAGTTTGGACTCTCAATATAAAAGGGATATTAGGTCTTTAAAGAGGGGATCACGAAATTGGAGAGAAAAAGTCACATTTGGAGAGAACTACTTGAATCACATTAAGGTTTTTGTAGTTTGGATTGTTTCTGAATATTTGTATTGCTATTTTCAGTTAATATGAGTATGATTATTTCAATCCTTCTCTTGTGTTCTTGTCTCTTTGCTATGAACTAAGTTTATATCGATCTAGGGCTAGGGTGAACGATGTGATGAATTGATTGAGCATATTTAGGTCATATACTTATAAACTAATACTAGAAAAGTGTCTATTCATTTCCGTTCGTAATGCTACATTGCCTTGATCACGTACATGTATGATTAAATCTTGTTAACCAACAATTGAGAAATGAGGTTAAAAAGAGGAAAAAGGAACTGGATAGCTCGGGTTTCAATGTAGGCTAGAATATGGCTAGATTGACACGAGTGCAATAACTATAGGTGTAAAACCCGAAAGTTATAGGAATTCATATATTGTAATGCTTTATACCGCTCTACCCCTAGATTAGAGATAATTAGGTGGACCGAGTGTATTAGGGTCTTAATACAATCGAGAGATGGTTAGGACTACTTAAAGAGAATTCTCGTTGCCCTTAAAATAGTATTAGTTATAAATGTATGTCAAATATCGTTAAGTTGTTCATCTCATTCGACCCTCGTTAATGTCCTAGATCGTCTTTTATCTCTGATTTACAATCCATCTGTGGTTTTGTGCTCTGTTTGCGGATCATTTATATACTCAGTACTTGTATGAAATTAAATTTTACAAAACAAAACAAATGCTCGTTATATGAATAGCTTGACCATCGAATTAATTAACTAAAGTGCTTGTCTAATTGCTCCTTTGGGTACGATATCTCGGACTTAAAACCCGAATACTACTTGACGACCGGTACGCTTGCCATACCATTCTGAGGGTTCATTCTCAAGGTGTCAAGTTAATGATTATGAACGGAATTAGATAAACGATATCCTAATACTAGTTTAACAAATGCATAACCGGAACAAAACCACAACGATCAACGAAAAGAAACGAAGAATCGCGTCCCACACAAGCTTTTAGGCGAGTCGACAAAAGTCCCGAGCACCGAACCCAACTTCGACGTAGCAACTTCACACCAAAACCGTGCCAATGAATGTCCAGAGCGGCCACTGAAAGGCGTCCCACGCCGGATAAGTAGACTGTCGTCGGAGAAGACCACGCCGGAGTCTGAGAAACCCAACCAGAAACGAGAAAGTCCCGGCCCGAGTCGGCGATGAGCTCCTAGGAGCAGCAAGGTCATAGGCATATCAGGACTATCACTCAGTCCACCTGACAATGCCGGACAACATCGAGAAATGCATGGAGGAAGACCAGTATTTCTACCCAAGCTCAAGACCGACATGGACTGAGAAAATTGATCTAAAGGACCGATCGACTCGGGATCACGAAGCCGCAAGGACAGCCGAAAGACGTCACCAGTCCTAGACCAAGTCCAGGCCCACCAAGTCCAGACCCAGGCCTAAATCCAAGCCCAAGACCTACCCGACCCAATCTGGAAACCGAACATCACCAGCTCTGCCTTCGGACCCGAGCATCCAACGCCGGAAGCCGCTTGAAGAATACCCTGAGCTCCGACCACCAACAACCATGCCCGACAAGCAACTCTCCAACGTCAATCCGGACGACGGCTACCGATTCCAAAGCACATCAGCGAAGCTCTGAGCAGGGCACGCTGGCGACGAGGCCAAGGCTCCAAGTCGAGTCAGATCTGGAAGTTTCTGACGGAAAGCCACCATCAACCAGTGCAGGACCCGAGCAGCAAGGGTCCGAAGGAAGCCCAACAAGAAACCGACTCCACTGCGCCGGAGCAGCAGTGCAAACTGCAGGAGACAACCGAGCACCGGCCACACAACCGACCGAGGAAGAAAGGAGTCGAAGGGGAAAAGCCAAACCTGCCGAGCACAGATCCACGCACTTAGAGGTGCATGACGCCGGAGACGAGATGCATGCGCAGTGAATCCAGTCAGAGAGTAGAGAACGACCGGCGAGGGAGAAGAAGCCGGGGAATAAAACAGATCCCGCAGAAGCAAGAGTGGAGGAAGGTTGAGAAGATGGGAAGAAAGAGGAGGTCGCCGACGACGTCCAGGGCAGATGGCCGAGGCCATCGCCAGTGACGGGAAAAAAGGTGTGGCGGCAGCTAGGGTTGGATGGGTTCGAAGAGAGAGTTGAGAGAGAAAGTTGACTATTTCCTTATTCAGCTTTGTTGGAAACGTTGTAACTTCTCTTTTACCTCGAGAGAGGTTTAATTTAAATTTGTTTTGCAGATCAAAAAAATAAATAAACCCTACATTCTTTCTCAATATGGTTTAACCTCCCGCAAGTGATTCTTGTGTTCTTTAGGGGCTTATCTAGCCTCCATCTCACTCAAATACATATGTAACTTTCCCAGACTCTTTCATCTTCATTAACATCAACCTCCAACAACTCACCAACTTTGTTGCTAATTATTTCACCCACCTCACTTGAATTGATCTTTAGTTGAGTTCCAATGGCGGAAATGCCTCTCATATAACATATTTTATAATTTTCAACTTTTGTGTTTATGACTTCTTTTATTAGTTTTATGTACAGAAGGCATTATCGTAATCACGCCCCTACCAAATAGAACAAACACTTAGCATAGTTCCATTCTCTCTAAGTGTTATTGTAGCTGTTCTTCATAGAAACAGTAGTGGTTCATCAGTTTGTTCCTTTTCGGTTGCAAATTCTGGGATTCTTCAGCGGTGTAGTGTTCTTGGTGGTCATACACTTGACCATCGAACCACCGTGAGTATTTCATGGTTAAATACTGAGGTTGGTGTCTACAATAGTTTAGAAAACACTAAGTCTTCTTCCACTTTTATTGGGCCTCCTCCAGGGTTTGAAGGCAATGCTGGACTTAACGGTGGGGTTAGGCTGGAGAATCGGTTGAAGTCTGTCATTGTGGCTAAGGAGCATTTGGGGGGAGTGGTAACGCAGTGCATAAGAAGCCTCGTGGATCAGAATGGGAAGATTGCAGAATATTTATACTTAATTTACCTCCTAAAACTACCAGTGAGTGGCTGCAAAATTTGTTTCTTGAATGTGGGGACATCGTCAAGGCAGAGGCTCCTCACAATCCAAATGCTCGGGGGATTTGGTTTGGTTTTGTTTCATTCAAGTCAGCAGAAGCTCTAGAGAAAGGGATTCGAATCTTCAATGGTTTTGTGTTGAAAGGATACAAGATTTTTGTGAATAAGGCTTGGAGTAAAATCAAGATCAGGAACTCTCACTTTCCTGAAAGTAAGGGGAAAAGCAAGGATCAAGAAGAGGTCCACACACCAATCATTGGTACGCTGGTCGAAGCAAACAAGTGCTGGCTGGAGAGGGGCATCTTGCTCTGCTTCACAAGAACTTTGCGGTCGAAGCCATTATGGAGGATTTCAAAGCTGAGAGAGACTGTGAGATCCGTATCAAAGCTCTTGGCAGTAGAGTTATACTTATCTTCTTTCCAGACGAAGAAGTGGAAAGGAAAGCCTTACAAGATGAAGCGGAGTGGCTGATTCATTGGATGACTATCATCAAAGGTAAAGCCCATTTATGTAGAGACGGAGGAACATTTTCGTGGGTGGCGCTGCATGGTATTCCTATCTTGGGCTGGTGCTCTAAAACTTTTGAAACAATTGCAGCTAAGGAAGGAACAATGGTGTGTGTGCATCCTTCTTCAACTGCTGAGACTTCTGCAGAAGTGGCTTATGTTTTGGTACACTCTCAGTAATATCTTAAGGTGTACAGAGAATTTGGTTTAATGATAGATGAACAAGAATCTAATATCTTGGTGTGCTCTGTGGATGTCTCAGTGATACCTAACATTATTGGGTTGGCACCACTGTTAGTCTCTTCTACCTCTGAATACACCAGGTCTGAGAATTCGTAATCTAGTGAATTTATTAGGACCAACATTTCAAAGACAGTTAGAGAGGTTGGTGGTGTTTCTGATGAGGTTTAGGAAGAGGAGTTATTGCATCTGAGGGTTTGGAGAAGGGCCTTGTGGTGGTGGTGAGTTCCCTGCATTGAATCAAATAGTTAATGCAGGTGGAAACACCTTATCACATAACCTCACAGTCTCCTTCAAGGAAGCTCTGATAGCCCCAGATAGCTTTGGGGAAGAAAATTCATACTCTTTGGCTACTGTTCGTGTTCCAACTGTAGCAGTTCAGTCTCAACCAACATTGGGGATTGATCTACAAACCCTAAGTGCAGTTGGAGATGGGATGGTTCAGCAAGGTCAATGACAAGGAGGCTCATTGGAAGATGTTGGTATTAATGAGATTAACTCCTTGGGTCCCAATTTTCTGACACCTGAAATTAACCCTTTAATTTTGGAGGGAACCCTTAATTCAAACTTAATTACTCCAAATTTTGGTACCTTGAATTCCGAGTTTGCACAGTTTACTCCTAAACACAAAGGGCCAAATAACAAGAAGAAGAAATCCTCTACCAAAGTGGCCTATAACACAAGATCAAAAGCTAAAGTTCCTCATCCCACCAGCAAAATTGCAGTGACTTCCAACACCGGTGTTAAAAATTCTCAGACTTTTAAACTGGGAGGAGCAGGCACTTGGGACTATTGCAAAGCCTTGGGTCTCAAGGCATATATCTCAGATGATTTGGTGGCTGAGCAGTTTGATAATTTGGAATTAGAAGTGAACCAGGCAGTGGAGTTGGAGACCAATTCAAAGGATGAATTTTGTGATTTGGAAGATCTAGAGGAGGGACAGGTTTCTCCTACAATTTCCATTCACACTCAGAACTTATCCTCACCGTGAGAATTCTCTCATGGAATATGAAGGGATCTTCTTCTAGGAAAAAGAGAATGGCTCTTAGGAATTTATGTGCTAATAAACATCTCTCTATGGTTTTATTACAAGAGACTAAGTTGTCTACTTTTCCTGATTTTTTTTCTTGCAGCCTGTGGGTTTTCTTCCTCTTGGGAGGCCTTATTTCTTCTTGCAATTGGCAATGCTGGGGGTGTTATCACAATCTGGAACAAGGATGCTTTCCATTTACACACCTCTCTGGTGGATGAACATGTTATTTATTGGTCTGGGAATTTTTTGGAGGTTGATCTAAATAGTACTATTGTCAATGTATATGCTCCTTGCCTTGTACCTCTGAGGACTCTTCTTTGGTCAGATATTATGGGGAAAATCACCAGCTTCTATAGTACCTTCTTGGTGGGAGGGGATTTCAATGCAATCTTGGATCCTCTTGAAAAAACTGGTTCCAGGTTCTCTTCAACCACCATTAGAGAATTCAACATTTTTTTACATTGTTTGGGGCTGATTGATCTGAAAATGGATGGGGGGAAGTATACTTGGTTTGGTTATGTGTCCATGGCCTCAAGAATAGACAGATTCTTGGTTTATCCACAGGTCTCGGTTACTTTTAATGCACTCAATTAGTCTTGCTTGGCTAGAAGTATCTCAGATCATAAACTAGTGTTGCTAAGCAATCCTATTGTGGATTGGGGGCCAAGGCCTTTTAAGTTTATCAATATTTGGATAAGTCGCCCTTTGTTCCTCAATGACTCCAAGGTATTCTGGAATTCTATTCAGTGTTCAGGTTCACCAGCATACATGCTTTGGTTCAAATTGAAGGCCATGAACTTTCTTTATAGAGGTTGGAATATCAGCACTTTTGGTTTGTTGGACAAAGATGTCGAGATTATTAAGGGAGAAATTAAATCTTGGGATGCTTTGATAGAAGTCAGACCCTTAATCTCTGGGGAGATTGCCCAAAGATCAATCACTAATGCTAAACTAATCCAAAAACTCAAGTTGCAAGCCAAGCTCTGGTGTCAAAAGGCAGGACACAATTGGAGCAAGGAAGGAGACATATGTACCAAGTTCTTTCATCTAGTGGCCAATTTTAATCATGTTAGAAAACAACTCACACATATACAGGAAGGTGGTGTTTTCTGCACCAGCGCTACTCAGATCAAGTCTGCAGCTAAAGTTCATTTCCAGAAGAGGTTTCTCAATAATGCAGAAGTTTGTATTGATCTCTCCTCCTTGTCTTTCAACTCTCTTACTCCATTACAAGCCTTGGAACTGGAAAAAGACTTTACTGAAGATGAAGTGTGGAATGCTATCCAATCTTGCAATGGGAACAAGTCTCCTGGACCTGATGGCTTTACCGTGCAATTTTATCAAGTGTGCTAGAGTTTTATCAAGGGGGACATTATGAGTTTCATGCAGTATTTTTCACACAAGGCAATCTTGGGAAAGGAATTAACTCTTCCTTTATTACCCTCATTCCCAAGACGGGATCCCCTCAACAATTTGATGACTTTAGACCCATCAGTCTCATTTCAAGATCCTACAAAATCGTTTCCAAGGTCTTGGCTGCTAGATTGAAAAAAGTGATGGATTTTTTGGTCCATGATGTACAACCTGACTTTATTGCAGGAAGACAAATCCTTGATGGCATACTAATTGCCTCTGAATTGATTCATTCTATCAAAATATCCAAGCAAGAGGTCATTGTGTTGAAAGTGGACTTTGAGAAGGCTTATGACCATACTCATTGGGGAGCTCTCATTAAGATTTTGCAGATTATGGGGTTTGGTTCACTCTGGATTGATTGGATCTCATAATGTATTAAAATCTTGGTCTTCAATGTTGATAAATGGCTCCCCATCAGCTGATTTTCCATTGCTTAGAGGGCTGAGGCAGGGCCGCTCCCTTTCCCCTTTGTTGTTTGCATTAGTGGCTGAATCCCTTCATCAATTAATGACCAAAGGGATCACTTCTTGGATGTTCTCTGGTATAAGGTGCAACAATCAGGGTCCTGAAATCTCCCACTTGTAATTTGCTGATGACACTTTGATATTTATATAAGCTAGCCTACAACAAGTCATCAATTTGAAACATACACTCAATTGTCTCTATAAAGCAATAGGTTTGAAGATAAATTTTCACAAGTCAACGGTGCTAATTCTAAACCCTTCATCAATTACTGTGGAGGAAGGCTGTAACATTTTGGGCTGCTCAGAAATAGAACTCCCTTTCAGCTACCTTGGTTTCCAGTTGGGGGCTAATCCTAGGAGGAAGAAAACTTGGGAACCAGTGATCAACAAGTTCAAAAACAAACTCATCTTGTGGTAGTCTAGAGCTAGATCCTTTGGTGGGAGGATAACTTTAATCAAGTCTTCTCTAAGCTCTCTTCCCCTCTATTATATGTCTCTTTATAAAGCTCTTAAAGGGGTGTTCAAGGAGATGGATAGCTGGCAGAGGAGATTTCTGTGGAATGGAACCATAACCAAAACAATTCTCCACAGGGTGAAATGGGACCTGATCTGCAGACCTAAGGCTGATGGGGGGCCGGACATTAAAAACCTGCACATTATGAATAAAGCTTTATTTGCTAGATTGTGGTGGAGATTTGCCTAGGAGAAAGATTATTTGTGGAAAAAATTGTAGTGTGCTAAGTATGGATGGGATGCTTCATCTTGGGATTTGTCTAAGTTGATTATTCATGATGGTCATTCCTTTCTCAAACACATTTCATCACTTCTGGATTGCCCCAAATTTGCTAATGCATTTGGAGCTGTGGGACTGAACTGGACTGTGAATTCAGGGGATATAATGTTGTTTTGGGAAGATGTCTGGTTGCTTCAAACTCCTCTAAATTTTACCTTCCAAATATTATATCATCTCATTTCATAGAAGAATAAATTGGTGGCCAACTTTTGGACTAGTGGAGATTGGATTATGGTTTTTAGGAGGTACTTGAGGGGCTGGGAGCTTGATCATTTCTCATTACTCTGTGATCACCTTAATAATTTTCAACTGCTCTCTACTAGGAAGATTCAGTTTCTTGGAAGGTTGATCCTAAGGGTTTTTCAGTACATAAAATGTATGAGGTGTTGGATGATAGGGTGGTACAGAATTTGGAGTGGCCTGCACTACTTTGGGCTCCTCTTCTACCACCAAAAATTGCAGCCTTTTCCTAGTTGCTTTGTATGAAGGTTGTACCCACTAAGTGCTTCCTTTTGGCTAGGGGAATTTATGCAAACAATGTGCGGTGCTATTTCTGTCAGGAAGAGCCAGAGGAGTTAGATCATCTTTTCTTGAATGGTCCCTTGGTCAGTAAAGTTTGGATGCTTTGTTTAGATTGGTGGGGAATAAAAGTTGCTCTGCCTGAAAACATATTAAACTGGTTTACATCTTGGAAGGAATTGACTCCTTGTAGAGTGAGGAAATATTGGAGCTTAATTTTCTCTATCACCATTTAAAAAATTTGGCTTTGCAGGAATGCTCTCATCTTTAGAGGTTTGATACCTAATCCAGACACTTTCTTACAACAGGTCCAAAGTGAATTGTTTCAATTATTGTGTGCTAACTTCAAAAGAGGACAGACTTTCTCCTTCATCAATTTGTTGAATGACCCCAGCTATTGCTTGTTGAGGTTGGCTGGTACCTGATCTTGGGTTGTGGCAAAAAGCTGAACTGTGTTGTTTTTCCTTTGGGGTTGGGGTGGGATTGGGTTGGGTTAGGGGTGTTGAGGTGAGATTAGATTGGTGAGGCTAGGACTGTGACTATTTTGGGTGTTTGATTGCTGCAGAACTCTTCTCTCTTCTACTCTCTTCCTTTACTGTTTTTACTTGTGTGTGGGTAATTTTAGGTTGAGAGTTTTGGCTCTTACACTTTTTTGAGCTATTTGTGTTTTGTTTGGATTGGTTACTGATGGACTGTGCTGCTGAAGGCTTTTGGTTCCCTATTACTGGTTGCAGCTGCCTGTGGAGATTTTTTGCAGACATTGCCGTGGGAGTTCCTTTCAAGTTGGAATAAAGCTTCTGCAAGGGTTGGCTGAGACATTTTGGTTTCAATATTTGCTGAATCCTGAGTGTTTTGGAATGAGTTGGTAGTAGAAATTGAGTCTATGGTACTGAGTTCTGTTGGGTATTTGATTTTGTTAGGTGCACTGGTTTGGGGAAAGTGAAGGTGTGATAGTGAAGATTGTTAGTTGGCTGACTTGCCTTACACGGCAGGTTTTGTTTCAAATTTGAATTTTGTAATAGTTTTGGTTCGAAACTTGCGGTGCAAGTTTTCTGTTTTGAGGCCATATGTGGCTTCTCTAGGTTGTAATTCCTTGAGGGTTCTTCCCTTGACCTTATCATTCATTTCAAAATCTTGGTTTTATCAAAAACAAAAAATTGCTGATCAAAAAAATAAATAAAAGGCATTCTCGTTACTTAACCTCAAATTAAGATAAATTGAGACAAAAACAAAGCTATTGGAGTAATTTGATATGATTTAATGTACAATACAGTGAATTGTTAATACTCTACAATATAAAATAGAAAAATCTAATTCCTTAGTACTTTTATATTATCAAAATGGGGGCATGCTCTGGTTGCCCATAGTAGGGACCGGTGACGACGAACCAGTCAAAAAGTGTCTATGGAGGCTTCTCGAGGACGACCAGCGCTTCCCCGATACATCGAAAAGGCGACCAAAAGGACGGCAGGATGGGGGAGGATAAAAGGATGAAGGCAAGATGTCTCTGATAAGATGGAGGAGACAACAATAGTGTTGATAAGATGGAGATGGGAAAAGGGTAAACACTAAAACTACACTGCTGATTAAAAAAAACAAATGGAACCAATCAGATGTAATTTAATACCTCTTTATGTCTACAGTAGCAGCTCAAGAACAACATGAACATCTTCAAGATTTTTGAAGATCTTGCAACGGTCCGGTTAGCTTCTACAAGTCCTAAAGAACACTTGGAAGTTTTTCTCTTCATCTTGGCCGCTTTTTCATTCAGTACTAGACTTGCAAACAGCTCAAGAACCTGTGTTTTCTATTTGCTCACAAGTCTCCTTTGTTTGTCTATTGTTAGCCCTCTCTTATTTTAAGTGCGAAGCTTCTCTTGGTAGCAACCATCTTCATTTGGCTTCTGTGGATTCTTCCTTCCCAATATAGCAACTTCTTCAACTGGTTTTGTTGCTCTACTCTGTTTATATGGCGAATCAAAACAAAGGATCTACAGCTCTACAACATGCTTCTGAGGATATTTCTGTACCACCTCCCATCCGGGTTCCTGCTAAGAAAGGTATTAAAAGAAAAGGGAGAAGATCAAGGCAACTCTCTCCTTCCTCCTCTGACAGAACACAACGGTATTTTGGTAGTGGTAGAACAAAATTAATAGATGGTCAAAAGATGTTTTATGACAAATTCTTCATGCCCGTCTCTTCTGATCCGGATTCAACTCCTCACTATGGAACTACCTTCATTCATGGTAAAAAGTCATGGGGGCTTCTATTGCCTAATAGACATCTTTTGAAATCTCAAGTAGGGAGTTTCTATCATAAAGGTAAAAATGGCTCACTTTCTCTGGGTTTGGAAGAAAAAGAAGCTTCTGGTATGAACGATGTGAAAAGGAAAGGAGTAGGAACTCACTCGGAAGGCCACTCTCATGCTTATGAGGACAAAAGCTATGGTCACTCTCAAACTTCTTCACAACTCAAAAAACAACTTGTGGAAAACTTTGCACAAGAAGATGAGTACAATCCGATTCAAGATTACTATTTTAAATCCTCTACAGGCCAATGGAGGAAAATGAGGAAGCCTAAATCTGTCATCTTGCCTACAAAGCAATTATCTGTGAGAGAGACTTCTTCTTCTTTGGGTTACCCCCCTCCAGGTTTTGAAAATGCCAGACCCTCTCTACTGAAAAAGAAGCAACTTCCATCTATTCTTAAGCCAAATCAAGTCTCCCCTTTAGCCAATGAGTCCCAAGATTTCACTATGTTCATACACAGCTTGCCTAGCAGAGCCTTTGAGAGTTGGCTAGTTGACTTTCTATCAGATATTGGAGGTATTCAAAAAATCAAAATTGCGGCAAACCCAAATAAACAAGGCAAGTGGTATGGTTTCTGTTATTTATCCAATACCAACCAACTGATGGAGGCAATATCCAAGTTCAATGGCTTCACAACTAATGGCCACATACTTTTTGTTACCAAAGCTTGGCCAAAATCTCCGATTTAGGGTCAGAGTTCCTCTAGAAACATAGTGTCTCACTCTATAGAAAATTCCAACCCTCTGCGTAATCTTGGTTCAATTGTCACAAAACAACAGTCACTATTGCAGACCTGTCATTTAGCAATATCAGTAACTGTCACGCCCCAATTTCAGTAAAACCGAACTCGGGACGCGAACGTTTAAAATAATAAAACAAATGAAACCTGTTTTGAATAAACACTTTAAAATCACCATTTAGTTGATCAAAATAATATTTACAACTCAAAAACGTCCCAACAAATGGACAAAGTACAAGGTATCCGTCACTATACTAAAAACATAAAACCCGGACTCCGCTCCTAGCTCCACAAGCTTCGAGAGCTCACCTAGTCCGTCCTGTGATCAATACCTGTAGGAAAAGCAGCTAGGGGTGAGCGTTCGCTCACCACCACAGATAACAGACTGACTACGGCATAATTAGTAGACAAAGACGATAAGACCCACAACAACCCAACATCGGGAATACGATTCCCAAACTCAAGTAACTCAACTGACACATAACCCGTTACTTTCCTCAACAGACTCAACGCTCGGACTCGTAATGTAGACCTAACACAACGATCATGACCTCTTCCAAGGACTCAAAAGACCACCACGCAACACCCAAGATCACAAAGGATCACACACCAAACAAGATCACAAAGGATCGCATACCAGCTGCTCAGTAACCTCCCTCACGCCCTTTACCGATCCCAGTCAGGCCAGGCGGTCGACCTGTTGCATTTTCCTCGACACAAAGTCGGATCAGGTTGTCGACCTGTCACACTCACAACCCCAAACCACACACGATTGGCCAGGACCCCTTTACTGACGGGCGGGCCCCCTACCCCGTCTGAACATGCAGACGCGTGTGCTCGTGGACCCCCGTTTCATGAAGCGGGCCCCCAACCTCAGGTAACTACAATCACAATCAAAAACAAAGTTCAACAAACAGCAACAACACAAGTTCAGCACTCCACAGGCACTCATGGCCACCCAAGACACCAACCGTAAAACAGGGACTCAACAACCCCACAGGCACTCACGGCCTCCCAAGATACACCAACGTTAACTCATGGGCTCAACAACCCCACGGGCACTCACGGCCTCTCAAAACCACCAACAGTAACTCACGGGCTCAACAACCCCACGGGCACTCACGGCCTCTCAAAACCACCAACAGTAACTCACGGGCTCAACAACCCCACGGGCACTCACGGCCACTCAAAACCACCAACAGTAACTCACGGGCTCAACAACCCCACAGGCACTCACGGCCTCCCAAGACACACCCACAGTAAAGACACGGGTTCAATAACCCTACGGGCACTCATGGCCTCCCAAGACACACCAACAGTAAAGACACGGGTTCAACAACCCCAAGGGCACTCACGGCCACCCAAGACACCAATAATAATACGGGCTCTCATGGCCACCTAAGACACAACAGTAACACGGGCTCTCATGGCCACCCAAGACACAACTACACACAGTCAACCTCCGGCATAATCAATGCCTCCAACAGTTCTAATATCAACAGTTTCACAAACAACCTCCGGGCATGGTCATATGCCTCCAGTACTCCTAATCTCGATAAGTTCGCAATCAACCTCCGGGCATGGTCATATGCCCCCAGTAGTTCTATTATCGATAAGTTCACTGCTCCTACGACACTACTAAGTGTCACATGCTTTCCTAATATTCGCTACGTTCCCGTATCTTGCCTTTCTAATATTCAAATAAACCTACTTAACCCACGACACCCCGGTGTCACATGCAATTCTACTGTTAACTTTCCCTAGTCAGGGCCGAGATCCAGCTACTTTTCCCTACCTCAAGGCGAACCGACAGCTGTGCCCCCTAGCTGCTGGCATCCTAGCTCGCTACCTCCGGTCTTCTCATCGATTGAAGCCGGACTCTAAAACAAAGCGAAAGCCAAACTCAAAAACAAGTCCAAAGTCGAATTAAACGTTACGACGGTTTCGATTTAAATTCAACAGTTGCCTTTTAATTTGAGCGGGCTAAGAGCGGGATTAAACGACGAATCGGGTTCGAGTACTCGAGCCCCGAGCACAAAACCCGGTGCATGGGTTTCGAGACACAGTTCCCGAGGCACCGATTCCGCGTTCCGCTGTTAAAACCCATCCTAAGTTCGTTTCAACAGTCCGGTTATTCGTTCCACGCTCAACAGTTCAAGGTCCATTTTAAATCTAATCTGATTGTTCTCTTTAATTCCATTTTCTAAAACCAAAGTTTTATTTCCGACGATTTCAGTCCCAAAACCATAAAATCAACTTTTAAAACCAAAGTCGTTTTAGTTTATTTTCCTAACAAATTTGTTTCTCAAACTCCTCGATTCAAAACCGTTTTCACACAACCAGACGGATCCACATGGTCTGGTTCAACAAAGACCAGATTCGACAGCAATTCGAAAAACAAAACCAAAGGGAGAGGGAGGGTTTTGATCGGAATCTGAACGGTCACCGGCAGAAACGCCGGCGACCGTGGCCTCACCGTAGGGAACAGAAAAAGCGGCGAGGGTTGATACGGGTGTGGGAGCGGCGGAGTGACTGAGAAAGACGCTTCGGATTTGGACGAGTCCGGCGATAACTCGCCGGATCTGGCGAGCGCCGGCGATGGGGGCTCGGGCTAAGCACAGTTGAAGATGACGGGGAGAAAGGGTTGAGGTTGTGGCTGTGGAAGGGATCACGACGAGCTCTTCGGCTCTGGGAGTGGACGGCGACGGCGGATCTGGACGTGGAAGATGGGGGAGACGGTGGCGGCGCGCGGTGGTGGCGTGAACTAGCTCGAGAAGGTGAGAGGAAAGGGAGGTGGTGGTTGCCGTGGTTGATCGGAGGTCGGAGGCGCGGGTGTCTGGCGAGATGAGAGGGTTAGGGGAGCTGTGGCCGGACGTGGAAGGTGAGGGAGAGGCCGGCCGAGATCGGGAAGGAACTGAGGGGGTCGGGGGGTTCGGCTGCACGAGGATCGACGAAGCCAAGGAAAAAAATGGTTGAAACCCTAGCAAAGTTGGCTTTTATAGCTGAGCCTCGACTGGGCTTGGTTAAACGGGCTGAAGGCATCAGTTGGGCTTCTCAGCCCAAAATGAAGGTCGGGCCTGGCTTGTCCTAACCTGAAACCTTTTCTTTTTTTTTGTTTCACAAATCAAACTCGTTCCCAACCTCGACGTTATTATTTAATAATTTAAACGTTAAATTTTTCTCGGTTTTTACAGTAACCAACTTGAATGCTCAAGGTATCATGAGGGAGATTGCTCTAGATGGAGTTTATGATGTTCAAGTCAAGGCTCTAGGTAATAGGGCAGTCATGGTGCATTGTCCAGATCCAATCTTTAATAATGAAATGATGAAAGATGGTGGAATCTGGCTTCAGAGATGGCTCACTTTCATCAAAGGTAAGCAGAACTTGTGCATTTTGTGTTGGGTCTCGAGGTAGGGTTGGAGATGAACCAACTCGCAGCGGAAAATCAATGAAAACCAAGAGACGACTAAAACCAAGAAATAACTAACGAAGAATGGATTCACAAGGGAAAATTAAGCACTATTTCTTAACAAAACAAGAACACCGGGTAACGAATGATTGGCTTGAGTCTCCAAGACGCCTACATATCCACATGGGAATCAAAGCCACATAGTTCTTCTCTTTGAGGACTCAAGAACACAAAAATGGAGGTAGGAGCTTGCCTTGGCCGAAATTGTAAGGGGGAGGAGGGAGAAAATGTGGTTCCTATTCTTGTCTTGTGTTTGTTATGTTGAAAAAAGATGACTTAAACATAACAAACCCCATACTTATCCAACTAATGGCATGGGACAAGCATGGTGACAAGCAAGGTGTAAATAGGACAAAGTATGGCTATTGGCTAGACAAGATGGGGTTAGGTGGTGAATCACCAACGCCTTAATCCTTTTCATGCTTACTTAGTACTAATTAATATAGACTTGATTAATTAGTTCCATGGGCCTTGGTTGCATGGGCCTTTCATGGGCCTCTTGGAACATGGCCCATGGCCATTTCCAACGAGGTCCTGTGATTCGCTCATCGCCTCCAAGCCTTCCACACCAGAAATGTCCAACATTATCCGACGCGATCAATCCCAAGACTCCAAGAATTGTCTCGATCCGTAAAGTCTTATTCACTTACGGGCACATGACACAAAAACCCAGTTTTGGTCATGTCTCGAGACAACTCCCTTTTGGTCGTTCTCCATAAATGTGTCAATGACTTTCACCCTCCGGTGCGACCCTTAGGTTTATGCATGTCAATAGATCAACGTAAAATCTCATTTTACTTGATCCTATTTAGGTGGCAACTAACGAGACTTTAGTATTGCTTGACACTGCATAACGAATCGACATTGTCGATTCTAACCTTTATGTCGTCCCTATCATTATCCTTTTATCTCCGATATCCTGATTTAGATAAGGCATAAAGCCGTCATCCTTATTATTCTCAATCAATATTCCTTAATATGTGAGATGACTGAATATATGATACCTAGTAGTGTCACGCCCCAATTTCAGTAAAACCGAACTCGGGACGCGAATGTTTAAAACAATAAAACATTTTGAAACCTTTTAAATAAACCACTTTAAAACCATCAATTAGTTCATCAAAAGAATAATTTACAACTCAAAAGTACGTCCCAACAAGTGGACAAAATACAAGTGTACGTCGCTAGACTCAAAAGTAACCCCGGACTCCCGGTCTTAGCTCTTCAAGCTTCGGAAGCTCACCTAGTCCAATCAGCGACCAGTACCTGTAGGAAAAGCAGCTAGGGGTGAGCGTTCGCTCACCACCACGGATAACAGACTGACTACGGCATACTTAGCAGACAATGTCGGTAACACCAACAACAACCCGACTAACACACACAACAGTTACCTTCCTCAACCGACTCAACACTCGGACACGTAATGTAGACCTGACACAACGATTGACGACCTCCTCCAAAGACACGACAGACAACCACGCAACACCCAAGATCACAAAGGATCGCACACCAAACAAGATCATAAAGGATCGCACCCCAGCTGCTCAGTAACCTCTCTCTCTCTCTCTCCCTTTACCGATCCCTGTCAGGTCAGGCTGTCGACCTGTCGCGCAACTTCTCCCGATCCCAGTCGGGAGGCTAGTCCACAACCTCTCCCCTACCCCCGATCTCAGTCGGGTGACTAGCCACACCCGCGCGTACCTTCTCCCGATCCTAGTCGGGAGGCTAGCCCACAACCTCTCCCCTACCCCCGATCTCAGTCGGGTGGCTAGCCACACCTCACGCAACTTCCCCGACACAAAGTCGGGTCTCCAACCTCAATTAACCACAATCACAATCACAAGCAAAGTTCAACAAACAGCAACAACACAGGTTCAACACTCCACAAGCACTCATGGCCACCCAAGACACCAATTGTAAAACACGGACTCAACAACCCCACAGGCACTCACGGCCACCCAAAACACCAACGGTAAAACACGGGTTCAACAACCCCCCACGGGCACTCATGCCACCCAAGACACACCAACAGTAACTCACGGGCTCAACAACCCCACGGGCATTCATGGCCACCCCAGACTCCAACAGTAAAACACGGGCTCTCAAGGCCACCCAAGACATAACCAGTAAAGTACGGGCTCTCATGGCCACCCAAGACACAACAGTAAAGTACGAGCTCTCATGGCCACCCGAGACTCCAACAGTAAAACACGGGCTCTAATGGCCACCCAAGACATAAACTAAACAATCAACCTCCGGGCATGGTCATATGCCTCCAGTAATTCTAATATGGATAAGTTCACTGCTCCTACGACACTACTAAGTGTCACATGAATTTCTAATGTTCGCTACGTTCTCGTATCACACGACACTACCCGGTGTCACCTGCCTTCCTAATATTCGATAAACCTACTTAACCCACGACACCCCGGTGTCACATGCAATTCTATTGTTAACTTTCCCTAATCAGGGCCGAGATCCGGCTACTTTTCCCTACCTCGTATGTTTTCTCCAAAAGCTAACCAACAAGCTCTGGCGTGATCTCGGTCACTCGCCTAGCTTTCCCTTTCCTCTGTCAGCGACACGATCTAATAAGAACACAATTTTAAGGCACTTTTAAACTTGCAGGAATAAACTGAAATTCAATAAACTTGACGCCCAAAAGTAACCCCGACAATGTCGATCACTCCCAAACTTCCCAATTACTCGACATTGTCGATAATGGACCCGGAAAAGCCCGATTCGCCCGACATGGCGAATCTGCCCGGGTTTTGGAAACGCCCTTCCGGGGCTCCGAAAATACCCGTTTTCGTTTCTACGGTCTTAGAATAATTCAAGGGTTCCTATGCACTGGACGGAATCCCATTCCGACTTCCGAGTAATTTAATTAGCGTTTCAAGTTTCTAAACCCGTCAATTACAACTTTTACAATTTAAATCCAAATTTCGATCCGGTTGTAGATTAATGACTCGGGGAACGTTCTAAACCACCCGAACACTAAACCCGAGCACCCGAGCACGTGGGCCCCACCCGTCCCACCTTGGCCGTGGGTGGCTAGGGCTCAAATGGGCCCGGCCCACCATGGTGGTGGCCGGCCCCGGAGCTCCCCCCGAGCTCCCGGTCACCGGAAAACGTCCCTCTTCACCCCAAAACGTCTCCAACGATTCCCCATCCTCAATACAAACCTAAACTAATAGTTTTAAACCAAAACCTAAATTTAGAACTTGACAAAACGAAGATCGGTTTCGTGATTACCGTAGAGGAAGACGGTGTGAGTTCGATTCTCCTAGCCTTGAGACGATCCAAAGGTTGAAGCTCGTGAATAGTGCCCCAAAACCCTAGCTTTTCTCTCTTCTTCTCTCCTTCTCCTTCTCTCTCTAAAAACACAAAATTTCCCCTTTTTTGCTTGAAATGGCCGAACCCCCTTAGCCTCTCATCTTTGTCTCTTTTCAAAAATACCTAACACCACCACTTGTTTGACAAATGGCAAGGTGGGTCCCACACCTTTTTGGAAAAATATCTACCAGATATTTTCCAATCAGATTCGCGAAATTCAAACGTATCGGGCCCCGAACGGGCACTTTTTCCAAGAATTTACGAAACTTGACAGGCTACAAGAAAACGGCTCAACTAAGACCGCTGCGACGACGACTAAGCTTTTTGGATCCAAAACGGTCCTCGAATTGACCAAAACGTCGCTCGGTTGACTTTTCCAACGAAAAGTCAACATTTCCCAAACTGATCAGAAAGTTGCCCTGAGTCCCCCGGAACTCACTTTGGTCGATATCGGGGTCAACTTAAGTCCGGTATGACCCTCGGGGTCAATTCTAGGTTCGATTAAGTGTTTGTCTTAAAAAATTTAAATTTTCCTGTTTTTCGCAGGTTTGACTGGCGTTGACCGGGAATGGTTATTACAAGTATCATGTGAATGGCCATGCTATTATTTCAGTCACTCTCGATCAAGCGGTCGAGAACCGATATCTCTCACATATCGTAATATGAGGGATAAATCCCTTAGCCGTCTTTCGTGTCACTCATGCAGTCCGTCCCCAAGCCAATCTTGGCCGTTATGGAAGCTTTGTTACGGACAACGTTAGGCTCAGGTCAAACTAAGTTGTTTACTGCATAGCGATCACAGAGACTCCTTGGTCTAAGGATACATGACAAGCTACGATAATGAATATGTTCATGACTTGATCTATGGAACATATTCATGTCGGGTCGTCCAATATCATGTCCCACATGATATTTATGATCAGACTCCGGAATCTCATTCCAGTGACTAACAGAATGTAAGCCATGAAGAGCCATCTTTCATACTAGTCGCTTCTATTGAAGCTTTGTTGACTAGGGACCCATCGAGTATGATCCATCTCGATCTATTGTTCTATCCGCATGGTGGGAATAGATCAGAACACACATCGATATATTACTCCAACACATAAGTAATATAAAGCCACTTTACTTTTATTGCTAACGATGATATATACATTTGGACATTTAGGATGGAACCACGGGCACTACGACTAACAGTTTGGGAGGAAAATTTATCTGGGTTGCTTTACATGAAATTTCTTATCATGGTTGCTGTGAAGAAACATTCGAAGCTTGCATCCAATCCTTTGGTTCTCTGGTCTACACTCATCCCTACAGTAAAGGTGATCTTTATGTGGACATTTCCTATGTTCTAATCCATACAATTGACCTTTTCTCAATTGCTAAGGAGGTGGAGTTATTATTAGGCCCTAAAGCTTATAAAATTTGGGTCAATTTAGTTGATGTATCTGTGTTGCCTAATCTCCAAACTGATTACTCTAGTTCAAGCTCTAAAGAAAGCAAAGCTGAGATCCTACATATCCTTTTGCCACTTATCCCTCCAAAGATTCTAAGGACAAGGAATCTAATCAAGTTCAGTGCATACATGCTTCTTCTGTGGAGCACTCCTCTGATCATGTGACTCCCTCAGATCCACTCTCAGAGCATTCTGGTCAATTGTGTCAAGGCTTGGTTGATGAGCAACAACATTTGTCTTCAGAAGAACCAACTGTTTTAGTAACTCCTATGAAGCTACTCTCACATGATTCCCAATAAAGTCACCCTGGGCATCCACTACCCCTGCCTGCTCAGAAACAGGTGTCTGACTCGGGCCCCCAGCTGGGTGCCTCCTGGTACCCCTCGGAACGTAACTACGAGGCATGTCGTATACTCGCTGCACGGGTAATGCACACGTTCAGTTTCCCAGTTTAGAACAAATGGTTCGATCAAAACACAAGGACGTTCACGCGCGTCTCACAAGAATCATATAATGACCAACAACACTTAGGCTCAGTAAATATATATAATACTTTATATATTGGCAGACAAGGCCGCATCCTAGTGCGTCTCACAACAACAATCATCGGTTCAATCAAATCAATCAATTCCCACAGGAGGAACAATCTCAATCGATTCACACAAAGCACAAGGCAACAGGCATACCCCTCAATCGGGTATCTTCCAAAACTTGGGGTCTAGTATTGTAACCAATCAATTTCATTAAAACTTATCATTTCTTTCCTTCCCAAAGGTTCTTAACACTTTAACTTTTATTCAACCTTCATGTCGATCTCCCGTTGTTACAACCCGATTCAGGCGTCCTCGAATCTCATTGTAACAACTTGACATCTAACCATCACGCTCGACTACAGTGGCGCCCCTGAGTCAACCCGTGATAGTGCAAACATTTCAGTTCTACAGAAATTTCGGCATGACCTACTCGTATTTCCCACTACCCATCCGCTTAAGCAAGATCATTAATAATCACTTTCACAAGTATTCGATACACCGAGTTCTCATGCTCATCAAAATACACAATTCAGTACACAAGGTTCTCATGCCCTTCAAAATACACAATTCAGTACACAGGGTTCTCATGCCCATCAAGTATACAATTCAAGAGTTCTCATGCTCTGTAAAGTACACCTTATCAGTAAAGTACCGCAGTACCACTCGGGTTTCTACCCTTTATTCACTAGTCATCAAATAGGATTATCATTCCAGCCTTAATTCTTAAGGGACAGTCAACATCTTAACCGAGTCAAAACTCCAGCAATTTCACTCTTAAACCATTTAACACATCAATAAGTCAGGAAGTCAACACCTCAACAAGTCAACCAATTGAGCAAATCAGTATTTCAAATTGACGAATCATGAAACTGCCCAACACTGTGGCAACACAATAAAGCAAAAGGTTCACTCAACAACCAATTCATGGCGGTTCGATCATCGCTCGTTAGACCAACCTTGATCTCAACCATAGGCATCCCAGATCACTGAGGCATAGCAATAGAGCTTACGACACGCGTAAAACAAATAACATACCATCAAAAGTTCCAACCTTTACAAAGGCGTTTGAGTCACGAGGACTGTCATCATTCCAACTCTACGTATCGAGTAATTTCGACTACGTCACTGAGTACCAAACTTAGACTCCCTAAATCTACCCACCTAATTGACGTGAGGTCCGAAGTTTTGAAAACAAGTTCAAAATGAAACCTGTTTCAAATGAAACCAGGCTCTGATATCAAATTGTCACGCCCCAAGTCCGTTTTTTGACCGGACTCGAGACGTGACTTAAGGATGAAGCAGTTGTAATACTGAAAGGACATAAAACCAATAAAACATCTAACTTTAATTCAACCAAATACCTCAAATAACAACTTATAATGAAATCTCTACAAAAGGTTCACAAAAATTAATAATGGTTCTTTAACAAGTTCATGACCACAAAATACGACCAACGCCTCTACGCACTCGTACCCCCGAAGCTCCCGAGCCTCGAGTCCACTAATCATCACGCAATCCTGTAAAACAGTCATAAACAAATAGGGGTGAGCTTACGCTGAGTAGGGAAAATGCATAACTAGGCATGCTTTTAGTTTAACAATTAGGGTTTCTCCATTTTAGTTCAAATCCCAAATACGAAGAAATGTGAATACATTGAAATGTGGGAGTAAACCGAGTGTTCAACGATTTCAAGGAGTCAACAACAATCATAGGGAAATAAAGGAATCAATGCATTTCTTAAATAATCAAAGAGGGATAAAGCGTTCGATAAATGTCGTGGGACATGAAGTCGCCACCCTCCGATCCACAATACTCGTTGTGTCATGTCGGATTTTCCCTCGGTCCAGAGGAGACACATACATTGGATTACCGGAAGTATCCCTCGAAGGGTACATAACGTCGGAATCTCCAGAAATGTCACCAAAAGACCATATGTCATCGGGACAAAGTAGAATAATGTCGTGGGACATGAAGTCGCCACCCACCGATTCACAATACTCTCTGTGTCATATCGGATTTTCCCTCGGTCCAGAGGAGACGCATAACGTCGCAAAGACGTATAACGTCGAGAATGCCGGAAACATCCCTAGGAGGACGCATATCATCGGGATTCTCGGAAACGTCTCCAAAGGACCATATGTCATAGGGAACCAAGGTAATGCTCTCGCAGGACGCATACACTCGGGTGCAACAACAAGCAATCAATCCCCGCAGGGTAAAACCGTCCAATTGCCCCGCAGGGTCCAATAACCAATGCCCCGCAGGGTCCAGTAATTAATGCCCCGCAGGGTCCGTAACCATTGCCCGCAGGCTCCATAATCAATGCCTCGCAGGGTCCAATCCACCGGCTATGATACTACCCCACACCGGCACTTCCTTCGGTGTAGGTACTATACCGGATATCGACTATGATACTACCCCACACTGGCACTTCCTTCGGTGTAGGTACCATATCGGATATCAATTTATCGGCTTAGGTAATCAATGCTCTGCAGGGTCCAATTCACCGGCTATGATACTACCCCACACCGGCACTTCCTATGGTGAAGGTACCATACCGGATACCGACTATGATACTACCCCACACCGGCACTTCCTTCGGTATAGGTACCATATCGGATATCAAGTTATCGGCTTAGGTACTACCCCACACCAGTCTTCCCCTTTGGTGTGGGTACCTTATAGGCACTACCCCACCCGCTGCGTGGGTGCCATACCGATATAGAAGCTAGCTTAAGGACTCACAAGTGGGTAACACACTCAAAAAAATCAAGGAGCAACCAACGCTTAACGAATCACAATTCTATCACAACACACCACAAGAATCAATCATAATCTTACACTTACCGATTACTTACCAACCACGATCCATTGGTCCATCGATCACCTGATCGTACCGCTTGGCACAATCAGTCATACTCGATTCTCCATTCAATCATTCAGTCATTCAAGCATTCAAGCATTCAATCAAATACGCAATTAAGCAGTCAAGCATTCATGTTTGATCAATCGATTTATCTAGTTGTATTAGGCACTTAACTTTATCTGAGTTTAACAGATAAAGGTCCAATCAGTCCCGGTATTTGTCCAAGGGTCCTCTGAATTGTACAATTCGTCTTTTAATCGCCCAAATTAAATTAATTAAATAATTAAGAAAACTGATTTTAAAAATAATTAAATCTGTGAACCGGTTCGACCCGGATCCAAGCCCAAACCCAGTCCAGACCCGGATTCAAGTCTGACCCGGACCTGGCCCCAGACCCGAGCCAGACCCGGTCCAAACCCGAGTCCTGTCTTGGGCCCAAGGCCCACTCTGTCTTGCTCAGCCCAAAGCCAACCTGGCCCAAAGGCCTGTGACAGGGCCTGAGTCTTCTCGGCCTAAAGGCTGGTTCAGCCTTGTTCCCGAGCTTCGCTCAACTCCGGCGAGTCGCTATTTTCCGGCCGTCGTGCACAGCGTCAAGGACGCTTGAGAAGAGGGAAACAACGGCAGATATGGCACCAGGGTGAAGGCGAAGTCATGGCTGGGACGGCAGAGGCTCGCACACGACTCACACCCGCTCCCGGCTCAGATCTGGAGCTTGCTAGGTCACCGGCGAGGGTTCCGACCAGAGCAGCTCGAATCGAGCTTGGGAGGGTACGATTTCGGTCAAGACGAGGTCGGGAGGAGAGGAAGGAGGGGGGAAACACACGAACCATGCGAAAACGAACTCGGGAAGCTCGAATCGAGCCGTTCTCTGACGAACTCGCGTGGTTCCAGCGATGAAAACTCGGGTCGAACTCGTGGGGATTTGTGGCGAGTTTCTGGTTATGACAAGAGTTGGTTGTGCGAGGGTGAAGGAGGAAGGAGTGGAAGTAGAAGAGAGTGAACGGGGAGGGCGAGGTATGCAGGAAAAGGAGGGGAAGTGGCCGGAGAAAGCGTCGGAAGTCGCTGAGAGAGAGAGAGAGAGAGGCAAGGATTGGGCGATGAATAGTACACGCGAACTAGGGTTTGTACGCGTTTTATAGCGTGAGCTTGGGCTTCGAGTGAAGCGGGCCGAACTCGTCATATGGGCTTGCCCAAAAAAAAGATCGGGCCCGTACCAGCTCAAATCTCCAGCCCAGCCCTTCTTCTTCTTTCTCTCTCTTTTATATTTTTTTCAAACACACTTGTTTCAAAAACCTACCCCAACATTCCAAAAGAAATCTTAATACTCTTTTTATAACGGGGTGGTTCTTACACCCTCCCTCTCTCCATCCTTCGAATTTAATAGTCGTTGATACCTTTGACAAGGTTAGTGGAGTTGAAAGAAATTCATTACAGATCATTCATCCTCTGCAGATTGTCCCTACCAATGAAGGAACAAACATTCCCTTTGACTGGACTATTCCTCTTCATTTAAGTCTCTCATCAAGTTCAGTTGCAGCACAACCACTTTCAGTTAACAAAGAATTAAAGGAGTACAAGCAAACAAGTACAATGGACCATCAGCATTTATTGAAGGATGGGGCTCCAAATCTTCATACAGCTAGTTCTGAGGAGATAAATATTTTGGAAGATGTAGCATTAAATGTTGCTGACAGCAAACTTGGTGTTTTACCCATTGTATCACAACAACACCCTTTACCCACTAGGTCCTTACCTACATCTTGTCAAGGTCTCAATAGTATTCCTAGTGCCAGATCAGCCTCTCAAATATCACTATCTGAAATCTTGATAGAGCATGCTCAAACAAAGAAAATTGCAGACCTTATGGGAATTACATCCGGCTCAAATTTCCCTTCCTCTCAGCAAAGGAAAAAAGGTCAAAGAAAACTCAAAAAATCAGTGGAAGCTTCTACTCCTCCTCAGGGTTATATTACCAGGTCCAAGATGATCCTCCTAATCTCAAAAAGTCATCTTCAGAAGCTCTGCTGAATGCTGCAAAAACTTGGAAATTTGGTAAGGAAATTGGTTTGAAGTCAGATTGTAGTGAAGCTCTCCTACTTCAGCACATCTCCTCTCTTGATGATGAAAGAGATTGCAATGAGGAAGATAGGAATATTAGTGTGGAGCTGGAACTAGGCAGTGAAGATGAATTTGTAGACTTGGAAAGGGATTCTGATTCTGAGTTGGGAGTAAGCAATATTGCTCACACTCATCTTTAAGCTTTTCCTCCTTCATGAAGATCATCTCATGAGGATTAGCTTCCTCTCAAAAGAAGAGGACTCTCGGTGACGTGGCTCGCAAGAAATCTCCATCTTTAATCCTAATTCAATAATCTAAGATGGAAGAGGTGCCTGATAATTTACTAAGGTCTTGTGATGGGGCTGGGAAATGGATTATATACCATCTGCATGAGCATCTGGGGGCTTAATCACTATGTGGAAATCTAAACATTTTCAAAAAAATTCAATCAAGAAAATTCCTTGAGCAATTATACTCTGTGCCACTATCAAGGAGATCAATAAAGTCTGCTGGTTTTTTAATATCTATGCTCCTTGTTCAAAAAGAAGAAAAGCTTTATTATGGAGAGATTTGGAGGAGAATGAGGTCTCTGGTATCACTAGTAATCCTCTATTAGTTATGGCTAGGGACTTTAACACAGTCTTAGATAGCTCTGAAAGGTCAATCATTAGACCAGCCTGCTCACATATGGTTGATTTTCAAAATCTAGTTCAATCTCTCTCTCTTATTGATTTACCACTAGTTGGAGGAAGATTTACTTGGTTTGGCCCTGCATCCTCAGCCTCCATAATTGATAGGATCCTCATTTCTGCATAATTCCTTGTTGCACTCAAAGATCTCACCCAATTATGTCTCCCTAGGTGTATCTCTGATCATAGAGAAATTCTCCTCTCCAATAGCATTGTAGATTGGGGTCCAAGACCTTTCAAATTTCTCAATATTTGAATAGAAGATCACAGATTTTACCAGACTGTTCAAGTATTTTGGTCTTCTTTTCAAATTGATGGCCCTCCACACTTTCTATTATGGAAAAAATTAAAGCTCTTAAAGGATAAGTTGAGGGATTGGAATACTGAAGTCTTTGGGCATTTGGATACACAAGTACTATTGCTTAGAAAACACTTGGACAGAATGGATGCAATTGTGGAGCAAAGAGCACTTACATCCTCTGAATGCAACCTAAGAGGATCTTTAAAGGCTAAGCTAATTAGGAAAACAAAACTATTAGCTCAACCACGGAGTCAAAAGGCTAGGAAAAGGTGGACAAAGGAAGGGGATCAATGTTCTAAATATTATCATAGGGTGGCCAACTTTAAAAGGGCAAGGAACAAAATCACTCAAATTTTGATAGATGAAGAATTATCAACTGATCCTTTGAAGATCAAAGCATTAACATTTCACCATCCAGATTTTCTGAAACCACTGCCATCTCAACTGATTTGGATAACTTACAATTCAAAACACTATCAGATGAACAATCCACAAGACTAGATTTTTTTTTTTTTACAGAAGATGAGGTCCTCAAAGCTCTTATGGCTTGTGCAGGTGACAAAGCTCCTGGACCAGATGGTTACTCCCTCAAATTTTTCCAAATTTGTTGGCCAATTCTTAAAGTTGATTTCATGAATTTCTTTAATCACTTCCATCAGTTTGGCCATCTTGGAAAAGGTTTAAACTCCTCTTCATTACCTTAATCCCTAAGTGTGAATCACCTCTAGACTTTTGGGATTTCAAACCCATTAGTTTAATGGGAGGGACTTATAAGATACTCTCTAAACTATTATCTCTGAGGTTTGAGGTTGAAAGAAGTCATTGGGGGGTTTGGTAGGTTATGAACAATCAAGTTTTCTTGCTGGCAGACAAATAATGGATGGCATCTTGGTGGTCAGTTAAGTAGTGCAGCACCTCAAAAAATCTAAGGAAAAAGCATTTCTATTCAAGGCTGATTTTGAGAAGGCCTTTGACAAAGTGAATTGGATGTTTCTAATTAAATTATTAGCTAGATTAGTCTTTGGATGCCAATGGAGATTGTGGATGATCTCTTGCTTGAGAGCTCATATCTCAGTACTGGTCAATGACACTCCCACCTAAGATTTTCAAATACAAAAAGGCCTCAGACAAGGGTGTGCACTCTCCCCACTTTTATTTGCATTAGTTGCTGAAGGATTGAATCAGATCATGAAGGCTGGCTTGAGGCTTAATCAATTCAAAGGTATTCAGTTTGGTAGTCTACAACTTACATGGCCTATAATATCTCACCTGCAATTTGCAGATGACATTATCTTCATTATCAAAGCTGATGCAGAAGGAAGCACAAACCTCAAATTTGCATTGACTATGTTCAAAGCAGCTTTAGGTTTGAAAGTAATTATAGTAAATCTATTATGATCCTTATGAATCTCTCTGAGGAGGAAACCTCTCTACATGCCTCTGCACTTACTTGTGAAGTTGATTCCCTACCTTTGAAATATCTAGGCTTTTCATTGGGCGCAAATCCAAAAAGATTAATTACTTGGCAGCCTATAATTCAAAATTTCAAAAAAGCCTTGGGCATGTGGGAAGCCAAACTTTTATCAGTTGGGGGGAGAATTACCTTGATCAAATTAACCTTAGGTGCCTTGCCTTTATACTATTTTTCTCTATTAAAAGCTCCCACTTCAATGTTCAAAGCTCTTGAGAGCTGGCAAAGAAGGTTTCTTTGGCATGGTTCCAGTGCATCCAAAGTTTTTTATAAACTGAGCTGGCAAAAAGTCTGTAGATCAAAGCAGGAAGGGGTTGGGTATTAAAAACATAAGAATTATGAATGTAGCTCTATTGGCCAAGTGGTGGTGGAGGTTTGCAGATGAGGAGAAAAGTCTTTGGAAAGAGGTTTTATGCTCTAGACTCAAATAGAGCTCTCAAGAGTGGGATTTATAAAATTTCAGTGAAATCATTAGTCAAAGCTTCACCTTACATATACTAAAACTCTATCAAGATCCTAGTTTTGCTAATCTATTTGGTTGTCATGGGTTGAGTTGGAGCTTGGGAAGAGACAACAAGATATTATTTTGGGAAGATCTTTGGTGGGGTGACCTTACTTTCAAGCAACTATTTCCAAGAATTTATCTTCTCTCCCACAAAAAAAAAACAGTAGTAGATATGTGGGATGGCTTGACCTGGGACCTTGACCTCAGAAGAGACCCAAGAGGTTGGGAAAATTAGGAATGGGGAGTTCTCACCTCAGTATTACTCTCTGTTATTTTGGGTGAAGAGGATGATTGTCTAAGTTGGTCTGCAGATGAGAAGGGCTTCTCAGTTAGCAAAGTTTACTCCTTACTTGCACAACAAGGCATCTCAGATCTTAATTGGACCTCATCCCTTTGGAAACCTGGAGCCCCTCCCATGGTTACATCCTTTTGCTTGCTTTCCTGTCATGAAGCAATCCCTTCCAGGTGTTTTTTGGATTCAAGAGTAATGCACATCCCTTTTGATGTTCTGATTTTCCCCTAGTGCCTATGGGATTTTGAAGATGGAGCACATATCCTCATTCATTGTCAAAAAGTTTCGGAAGTATGGTAAAAAATCATCTCTTGGTGGAGATTAATTTGGGTCAGTCCTAGTCAGGTTAAGGATCTTTTTTGTTCTTGGCATCAGTTGGTCCCCTCAAGATTGAGAAGAATCTGGGGTTTGATACTCAAATCTTCAGTATGACAGATCTGACTCTCAAGAAATGCTCTAATTTTCAAAGGAGATAGTTAACTGAGGAGATCTTCTGCAAAATTCAAAATGTTGTTTTTGGTTGGGAATGAGCGTCTTTTAATGCAAAATATCATTTCAGATTTAAGGATTGGACTTCAACTCCTTGTAAATGTGTTATAAAGTGATTCCCTATATTGGCTTTGATTACTTGAGCTTATTCAAGCTTTGCACCTCTTTCTTCAGCTACAAGTTATCCACCAGGTCTGTAGCTATTTTCAGTTCTATGGGGTTAGGTTTAGGGGATGGGTTCTGGTAAGTTTTGAGTGGCCTTCTCCTCTTCTGTCTGTTGTATCTCTAGGGTTTACTTTGTGATTTTTTTTGTTGGACCTGTTGGGATTGTGAGTGGGTAGTGTTATTATTTGTTTTACATCTCCTTTTCTGGTCTTTCCCTAGATGATCCTTCCTTAGCAGGTCTTTAGAAGTTCAAGTTCACTGGTGGTACTGATGGTTGCTCCTGGTGCAACATTTTATCATGCTACTACATGCTGCAACCTGCAAACCTCTTTCATGCTACTACATTGGATGGTTTGGTGTCTTATCTCCTGTGAACTATAGAGTAAGTGTAGAGAAGCCATTTTCTTCATTTCATCTACAAGTTTTCAACCTTCAGAATTACCTATTTGGGTGCCTTAGTGTGTTCCATCTAGTTGATTGGTGCCCTGGTGATTATCCATCTTCAGCATTGTTCTGTTACTGCCTTAATTGGCTTTGGGGTTCAATTGTGAGTGGGAGTTTGTTGGGTCATTCTGAGTTTTTATTACTCAGTGTTCATTACCCCTTCATTACTTGTTACGTTGGAAGTGTAATTTAGGTTTGGATGGGTTGGTTATGCGTTGTGAGTTGAGAGCTCCTGTTTTTGTTTTGTAGTTGTTGGTGCTCATGGTTATTGTTTGTCTTTTTGCTTTTCAATCTTTGAAAAGTCCTTTTATATAATTTCTTTGCTGATCAAAAAAAAAAAGATGGAGATGGAGGAGAAAGGAGCCATGACGAATGACAGTTGAGGGAAAAAGGGAGAGAACCCCTAAAATTTTCGGACAAACTTACGAGCTCTAAGAGTCGTATGTGCAAGACAATTGAAGACTTAAAAAATAATAAAGTTCGAAATTAAATGGTGGGTTCATGCATATGGGAACAAATGGATTTTTGGATGCAAACGAATATACATATATGAAAGTTAATCGTGTGTGAGCTTGATGGATGGGACTTGGGAGTGGGTGTAGCCCAAAGCACGGACACAAGCCTTATATATGGGCCCTATCAATCACCATATATTTTACTCTTTTCTCTCTTCTTTAAGTAATACAAGTATATGTCGTTTCATTGGTAAATTTCTGTAGGGCCGGTTAAGTGCCCATTGGCCTTATGGGCCCATAGACACGGAGAACTGGGCTGTTACCAATGTGGGCAATCCTCGTTGAATGGCGGAGAAAGAAAAGGTGACCGGTAGTGACAGTTATTTCCGTTAAAGGAGTAGGTTTCCTAGAGAAGCTCTCAAAAATAACAGAACCATCTTCCAAATTGGGAAAGTGGTGTGCATTTTATATCCCCTTCCCTGCAACCTTTTTAGACTCAAGAATAAGACAAATAAACTCAATAAATCGTAATAATACTTTAGTTGCTTAGAATTGACAATGTCCGGAGACGACATTTCAAAAGCAGAGAAAGGTTTATACGTGAATAAATCGGGGGAGGATAGCTTCTGTTCTTCGCCGGACGTGGTTAAATTGTCGCAAAAGGTAAGTGTTAATGAGATTCAAGTGCGTGTGGTTGGAAATCTGATGAAATCGTTGGTGGATCAGCTATTTGCAGAGCTAATAGGAACGTATTTTGTGGTGTTCTCGGGATGCGGATCGGTGGCTGTAAACAAAATATATGGGGCGGTCACATTTCCAGGAATCTCCGTAGTTTGGGGGTTGATAGTAATGGTGATGGTCTACTCCGTCGGTCACATCTCCGGTGCCCATTTCAACCCTGCCGTCACCGTCACTTTCGCCATCTTCAGACGATTCCCATGGAAAGAGGCATGTTGTTTTTTTCCTACAACAAACAACATGTTATGTTATTAGATAGATAACGATGAGGATGTTAATTAATTAACTTCAGGTACCAATGTACATAGCGGCACAAGTTATAGGATCGTTACTGGGCAGTGGCACCTTAAAGCTTTTATTTCCAGTGAACGTGAAGAGTTACTTTGGAACCGTGCCGGTGGGATCAGACTCGCAAGCTCTGGTGCTCGAAGTCATCATCTCGGGGATACTAATGTTCGTTATATCCGGTGTTGCCACAGATAACAGAGCCGTGAGTATGCACTAATGTTTGTTTACCGTTTACTATTTACGAATATCAAACCACTTAATTTGATTTATTTAATGTAACCAGATTGGTGAAATGGCTGGAATTGCTGTGGGGATGACAATAGCTTTGAATGTATTTGTTGCAGGGTAAGTTTATTTATATAGTAGAATAGAAAATAAGATATTAATTATATAGTGATGATTGCAGGCCAGTATCAGGGGGGTCAATGAACCCAGCAAGGAGCCTTGGGCCTGCAGTAGTGATGAACATGTATAAGGGGCTGTGGGTGTATATGGTGGGCCCATTCGTGGGCACTATAAGCGGAGGTTTTGCTTACAACTTGATCAGATTCACCGACAAACCACTCATGGAGCTCACCCGGAGCGCTTCTTTTCTCAACCCCGTCAACAAAAACAACTTTGGCTAGAACACTTGCTTGTTCTTTCCATTTCACAGACACATGTGTAACCATTTCAGTACATTTAATATACACATCTCACAACATTTCTTCTTCTTTTTCTTTTTACCTCCATTCAAAATACACACCTAAATCAAATTGCTTATGTAGTTTCGTAGGAACATGTGTCACGTGCACACATGGCCCCCCCACATGGATACATACTTGACCCAAACTCTCCACTTTTGTTCTCTTCTTCGTTTCCTTTCCTCCTCTCTTTATAAATTTCATTCCACATGGCCCTCCATTTACTTTCTCCTTAATCTTGCATAACTACTCTCAACACAAGTCTCTTATAATAGAAATTCCATTCCAAAACATAAAATCTATATCAATATATCAATTTCAGTTCATATGCCATTACAAAAATCCCTCACCTAAACCACATTTAGTTTTCATTTTAATCGCAGCATCTTGGATGGATAGGAATACATAAAAAGGGAAGACAACACCTCAATTATTTGAAATGGGTATGTAATTGGCTGGTCGGGTGTCCTTTTTCAATCGTTTCAAAGTAGCTCTAGGGTACAATTCTCAGTACAAGCTAGTCCAACATGCAAAAGCTTATCTCCAATCTCTTGGTACCCGTTCCATATGAAGACTTAATCTTCAAAGCATCTGCACCAGGGCGGGACAAGACTGTTGCAGGCAAAAACACATCTTCTACCACAAGGTCTTAACGTGATCGTCGCAAAGCGTCTCGTGGCAAGATCCCGCAGGTATAGCAAATTGTTGTTACTTTGACCCAACGGCTTGTCGTCGGTATCCTTATAAATTCATATACGTATCCCAATTTTCTATAAATTCATTGTCCTACCTCCAACTCTATTCCACTCTCCTTATCATACTCCTTCTATGTCTCTATAAGTTTTCTACCATGAAAAATACCAACGATTACGAATCAATCTTTAATAATATGGAGTTTGTCGCGCCCTTAGATCAAGAAGGACTTCACTCTCAAACACGGTCCCAAGGCTCTCTCATCAAACCCTCCAAATCGGTGTCTTAGTAACTAAATCTGACCTGAGGAACCTTTTCAATCGCTGACGTCCAAGCCCCCAAAGAATTGGGCGAAGAAATACACAACACCCACAATTCCGATGATTAAATGTACTATTGATGAGGAATGACTGGCACGGGCACGGCTCAATCATTCTGTGGATAGCATCTGAAGGAAGAGCAAGAAGATCAAAGCTTATTGGACTCAAGTCGGGGCGGAGGTCGAATTGGTGAGGAAACCATCAAACCTGATATTCATTGGAAGACTTACAAGGATCACTAGGATCAGGTGAACAAAACGTTAATTACTTTCAAGATCGTTGGGCGCACATTACAAACGCGTATCGAAATGAGAGGTCAGATGATAAATCATGACTAAAGCAAAATTGTTTTCAAAGATTTGGAGATACATAAGTTTACTTTCAAACATGTTTGGAGGAAATTGAAGGGCCACCCTAAGTGGGAGGTCACGAGGCACACTTAGTGTCAACGACTCTGAAATTGAAACCAACGTAGAAAAGGAAGCAAGCAAGCGGGAAAGTTGAACAAGAATTACAACTATCCATGGACCGACGGAACCGAGCATGAGCTGACCTCAATAATATGCGAGGAACGTTTGAAAGGACAGGAAAAAGAAGTGAAAGCTAAAGCTAAAGGGAAAGGGAAACAAACTAAGGAGGACGACACACCAAACACCGGTGAATCCATAACGACGTAGTTTTCAAGTGTTCACGCGATTGAGATACGCCTCATTAGTTAGTACAAACAAGATACCCTTGGTAGGTTGACTGATACGTACGCAAAAATCAAGGTTGAAGATACCTCGACTCTAACTCTTGCGGAATTAGATGCTTTAAACGTTTTTTAAAGAGCCTTGTTAAACAAATAAGAGAACTTTAAATGTGTTTCACACATTAAAGAACTTGTATTTGTCGTTATTTACTTTTTTTTATCCTCCATGTATGCAATAAATTTCTGAATAAATGATCGTTTCTTTTTGGGTTTTGTATGTTTCGAAGAGGCGATAAACTTACCGCCGCATGTTTCAGCTGACCATTGGCGCACTGTTGAGTATTGACCGTATGGGATGTCGTACTAAACATTGTGGATGGATGCGGTGGCGACACCTAGCGACGCTAAATCTGGCCATTCAATTTTTTCCCTATTTAAATCATTTCCCGTCTTCTCCAAAATCACAACACTTCTACTAATTTTCTCCCAATTAGTTATGGAGTTCAATCCTTTCGATGATGTTCCAGACTACGTTTTCCCAACAACGCAAGGAAGTCAACTTCATGTTGACGTTAGGGAGATGTTTTTCAGGGTCGATGGCATTTGAAACTCGCAAACTCCTCATGCGGTCGCATCCAACCCACTGAGCGAGATGAAAGCGAAAAGGACCTGCGAGAAATGGAGCCTGTATGAGGATGTACATCTTGTTCGTGGTAAATTCATTTGACTCGATACAAGGGAATAGTAAGAAGAAACACAATTACTGGGAGGACATCAGTACAAAGATTGGTCTCTTGCGGGGACGAAGCGATCCGCTTTGGTCCGAAAAGAATTGCAAGGACCACTAGCAGACGGTGAACCCACAAGTGATGAATTTCTAAGGGCACTACACACAAATATACAACGATCATCGAAGTGGTCGATTTGATGACTAAGTTATGCAACTTGCTGAGGAGATGTATTTGAAAGAGGAAAACCACGATTTCTTCTAGAAACATTGGTGGAATCTTATGATAGATCAACTAAAGTGGGCGACCCGACATTTTGGAGTACCTGAAGCACCGACGCTTGAACCCGTCCAATAAATTTCAAGCGAATCCAGCAAGAGAACGTTGGTTGAGTAACCTTCATCCTATAATGAGAGCGACATCACCGGTGGGACGAGCTTTGGTTCAGATATCCGACCAAGGGATCAGAAGGCTGGTAAAGCTACGGGGACCAAGGGAAAAGGGAAAGTGACGACGTTAGTTGAAGCGGATCTCTCCCTCGACGTACAGGAGCTTGCAACCATTCATAAGGAAGCACATGAATGTATAGTGCAATCCACAAAGTGTCCTAAGCCCTTTTTTCAGAGAAGAGAGGCCCCAAGACACTTCGGGCATGTCCCTTGAGGAGCGTGTGTGTCACGCCCCAAATCCGATTTTGACCGGACTCGAGACGTGAACCGGAAGTTTATAATGGAAACAGTTTAAAAAACCAAAAATAGCATCCCAAATGCTCTTTAACAACCGAAATTGATATAAAATGAGTCCTACGCTCATGTCCAAAAATAAAGGGTTATTTACGATAAGGTACCCTAATGTTTCGTCCACGAACGATAAGGTACCCTTATGAATTTTTTGTCCGATAAGGTACCCTAATGATTCGTCCACGAACGATTTGGTTTAATGGGGTTAAAAAACTAACAGACCAAAGTGAAATTTCCATTTTACCCTTTATCATTTTAGTTGACTTTTGACTTAAGAGTAAAAAGACTTTTGTACCCTTTTACTATATTTAATTTCTTTAACATTTTAATTAATTATTATTAATATCATTAATTTTTTAATAATTCTTATTTATTTTTATATTCCTTAATTTCTTAAATTTCAATTATTTTTATATTATTAACTTTTATTCTTTTTATTTAATTTTTATTTTCCAATTTTAATAATAATTAAATTTTATGAATTTATTCTTAATTTTTTTTAATTTGTTTTTTTTTTCATTGTCAGTAATAAAAAAATCTGTTCTTACTCAGATTGTTTAGATCTGATGACAACAAATAATGTCCAGATTGTTTGCTGCCTAGATTCAATTTACGATTGTTCATACGCAGCAGGAGAGAAACGCTTGAAGTCGAAGAAGAAGAGTTTGGGGAGAGAGAAAAGATAGGTTAAAGGGTGCCGGAGAGTAACGCTTCGCCGGAGAGAAACGCTGAAATTCATGCCGGAGAGAAACGCTGAAATTCACGCCGGAGAGAAACGCTTCGCCCTCTTGTTCTTCAGATGAACAGATCTAAAAATCAAACCATAAGCCCCAAATTCCCAACCCAAACCTCCACGAACACAACCGGCTTCTGGAAATAATTACTCACCTTCAAATCCCCAACCCTAACCTCCACAAACACGAGCCGTTCTTCCTTGTTCTGTAGATATGAGATGACAGCGAGCTCACCGGCTCGCCGTGGTTGTGCGTTCTTCAGTGAAGCCTCGCAGTGGTTTCGAGCTTGGGTCGGGAAGCCTCGACAAAGAGGATGCTATAGCTCGTCGGATCTGAGCTCGGTCTGGAAGAACGGGGAGCCAAATTCGCAGGCAAGGGAGGAGAAGGAGAAATCGAAGAAGATGAGGGGACGGATATGAGCTCATATGATAGAAGCTTGTCGGAGAAATCGAAGAAGATGAGTGTCGCCGGCGCTGAGTTCGCAGGCAAGAGAGGAGAAGGAGAAATCGAAGAACACGAGCCAGAGAAGATTGAGATAGATATAAGTGTCAGTAGATTAGTTTTAGTTTAAGGTTTAATTAAAATTAGTTTATGTTTTAATTAAGATTAGTTTAAGTTTTAAATTGTTATTATTTTATAATTACTTTTAATTAAGGTTTAATTTGTTATCAAATGAGGGTAGTATGGTAATTTCTTATTTCAAAATTTTAAGGTTAAAATAAACAAGGGAAAAATCGTTATTTCACACTCCACTTAACTGCACATGTCTGATTTGGAGGAATATTCCGTTAGTTTTCTAACGGAATATGCCAATTTTAAACCAAATCGTTCGTGGACGAATCATTAGGGTACCTTATCGGACAAAAAATTCATAAGGGTATTAGGGTACCTTATCTTAAATAACCCAAAAATAAATAAGTTTGGTACAAAAGGAGTACATTTCTAAATACTGCCCAAAACCCAGACTCTCGCTATGAGCTCCCTAGCTTCGAGATGTCCTTCTAACCAACTCACGACCAACCTGTAGGAAAAGTAGTAAAGGGGATGAGCATTTTCGCTCACCGCCACGAATACCCATCTGACCAAGGCATACTAGTAAAGCATCAACAAACCAATAGTTTAAAACAGTAAAACAAATATCAACGCCCGGCCAAAACTTAGGGGAATTCATATCTCACACCTAACACCCAACCGTCACAAGGTCAATTCTCAACATCCATACCTTTACTCTCCATTTCACATAGGAAGTCACATGACGGCGGTCATATCTACAACAACCAAATGCAAACACACACAAACACCCAAGATCACAAAGGATCAACACACCTTCTCCTCATTTTTCGGTAGCAATCCGGCTGGGCCTGACACTGCCCCACGCACTTTCCTCGACACACAGTCGGGCCAGGCGGTCGACCTCCTCGTGGAATAAGCGCACACTTCCCGAGTGCTAGTCGTTAGGCGGGGAAAACACCTCTTCGCGGAATCTCAAGCCTCAACACTTTACCGATCGTGCGCTAGAAGGTACGACACACCTCGCGGGAAACACAGCCCTCGGCACTTTACCGGCCGCGCATCGGAAGGTACGACACACCTCTCGGGCACAGCTCATACAGGTATCACCAGAACAATCACAATCACAACCAAATATCACATGGAAAATATTACGTCGCACGCATCATTCAATTCACAACTTATTCGCTACAAACGCGGTTACAACACTTCAAACGCGCAACAAGTCAATCACACAAACACAACATGAGTCGATAGACAAGTCACAACGATCATAGAGCACACACAACCTACGGGTACAACAAAGTACCCACATGCAATTCTACAGCACGACAAGTCCACAAACCTATGGGCCCAACCAGGGACCCACATGCAAATCTATATCATATCGAGAATTCATAACCTACGGACACCACTAGGTGCCCACATGCATTTACTAGTAACTTTCCTAAACCATACCAGTATTCGCTACTTTTCCCTACCTCGTGATGTCATCCAAAAATCCAAACGTAAGCTCCGGAAGCGCACCCGCCTAAAGCTCCCCTCTTCCGCGATCGGTGGTAAAATCTAAAGTGACGAAACAACACACTTTATAATACGCAATACAACTCGATTTTTATGAAATTAATGCCCAAAAGCAACCCTGAAAAGTACCGATCAGTCCAAAACTTCCCAATTACTCGACATTGTCAAAATGGGCCCGGAATGGCCCATTTCGCCCGGCTTGGCGAAATCTGCCCGGGATCGGGAAAACGTCCCTTGGGGCTCTGAAAATGTCCATTTTTCTTTCTACAATTCCTAATTAAATTTACGTGTTCCAACGCAATTGGTGGAATCAATTTCTGAATTCCAACGAATTACAAACTCTAATTCCCTATTTCTCAATACAAGGTATGACAATCTACAAGAGCATTAACCTAATCTCTTGTTACCAATAAACAACTCCAAGAAATCATTTTTGATGGCTTATCTTCGTTACTCATTCTCCAACAAGAATCTCCAAGCAAAACTAATCTCTTATCTTAGCATAATCACCCAATTAAAGAATAGAACAAAAAAAATTGTCCAATACCTCTTTGTCTTCACCGTGATATAGCAAGAGAACCCTCCAAATAAGCCAAGAATAAATGATATTCTATTTCTTCTATGTCCAAAGGACCAGCCAAGAACAAAATGATACAAATATCCTATTGACTCACGCCATCCAAAAGGAATGAAAGTGTAGAAGCCACCAAGATCTTGTTCTTCCCTTGAGTTGTTGCCGCCCCCTTTCACTTGATGACAATTATTGATCCAATGATTCTTTGGTAAAGAACCATTCACAAAAAAATGGAGAAATCAAGCAAGCTTCTTCTCTCTCACAAGACCAGCCGCCTCCCTCTTATGTTCTTGTCCCTTCAAACTGAAAACCCTACTATTCCCATATAAGTGCCAACAGTGAAATATGGGCTTAAGTCATCATGGGCCTTAGTAAATGTTTGGGTCTTGCGACATGAGCCTGAAATGGTCCAATTTTGGAGCCAAAATTCTACAGTGTGACACACGACCAAGTCATTACCAATTTGGCGCAAAAACATGGAATGTGATTTTTTCTTTCTCTCTCGCTAGTTGTCTTGTTGTTTTTCAATTTTCGTTTTCGTTTTTTTTAACTTTTGCGCTCTAATGAAACTTTCATTTCTGTTTCCGTTCACTTTTTCGTTGCATTTACGTTACATTATGGGCGAATTTCATTTCCATTTCATTTTGATTCAAACCTCCTCGATTTACGTGAAATAATTACCCCAACCTAACAAAACTACCATAATTCCCTTAAGCCATCGACGGTTCGATGGATTTCCCCCCATTCCCCACTTATAAATACACCTTCAACCAAAATCATACCAATTGGCACCGATTTCTCCTTCCATCATCCCCTTATTTTTGTACCGAATCGCCGTTCGAATGGATTCCGCTCATCGCAACTATCTATGCCCCCCAAAGAAGAAACAGTGTTGTGCCTTGTGTGGTTTCATCATGCACAACCTGGGCCTCACATCTAGTACTGACCGACGGTATACAACCACTTCGTCTCTAAAGGGATGCAATTCGCCCCCACACGAACCCAAAGGAAAGTGGAGGACCTCCCTCAAGGTAAATAGGTTCAATTCACTCCGCTGCGAACTGCTCCATGCTTGGCAACCGAGTCGAACCGATGCCCAAATCAGAGCGTTCGCTGCAACGACTTACCGAGATCGTAAGGGTCAACCATTCACCAAGTTTCAATTATGGAACCTCGTCAAAGACCATCCTAAGTGAATCTATTATATTAACGAACTCCCTATTTAGGAACGATCTTCCGGGTCTTAAAACCTATGTTTAGTTCCCGTTTCGGTAATAAACAACTTGTGTAATACCGATTTCGGTTTTATAATACAAGTATGATTTCTCTTTTTATGTTTATTCTTATTTTATTATATCAGTCTCATTTATTAACCTATATAAATTTTGTGGACTGCAAATAAAGATGTTTTAGTCGTGTTTAAACGATAAAAACATGTTTTTCTCCTTTTAGCTTCAACTTTTTAGTCTCACCCAGGACGTGGGGCTACTAATACTCTTAATTAAAACAAATATGAAGGCTTATGAAACGACTTTTTTTTTGCAAAGAAATATTCATTAATAACTTAATAAACCTTACATGTCGGATACATACCAAGCTGTCACGCCCCAATTTCAGCGAACCGAACTCGGGACGCGAACTTTTAAAAACATGAACACTTGAAACCTGTTTTCAATAAAAGCTTTGACATTTCCATTTACTTCTCAAAATAATAGTATTTACAATACAAAAACATCCCAACAAGTGGACAAGGTACAACATCCGTCACTAGACTCAACAAAAGTAAAGACCAGACTCCGCTCCAAGCTCCGTGAACTTCAAGAGCTAACCTAGTCCGTCCGGTGATCAGTACCTGTAGGAAAAGCAGCTAGGGGTGAGCGTTCGCTCACCTCCACGGATAACAGACTGACTATGGCATAATTAGCAGAAAAAGCCAGTAACACTAAAACCAAACCCAACGCCGGGACTACAGTCCCCAACTCAAGTACTCAACTGACCCACAACCCGTCACCTTCCTCAACAGACTCGACACTCGATAAAAACAGCGTAGACCCGACACAACTATCGACGACCTCCTCAAGGACTCGAACGAAACGACACAACACCAAACAAGATCACAAAGGATCGCACACCAGCTGCTCAGTAACCAATCTCAATCAGGTCAGGGTTCGACCTATCGCAATTCCTCGACACGAAGTCGGATCAGGCTGTCGACCTTTCAAACTCGCAATTCCTCGACACTAAGTCGGATCAGGCTGTCGACCTTTAAAACTCGCAATTCATCGACACTAAGTCGGATCAGGCTGTCGACCTTTAGAACTCGCAATTCATCGACACTAAGTCGGATCAGGCTGTCGACCTTTAAAACTCGCAATTCATCGACACTAAGTCGGATCAGGCTGTCGACCTTTAGAACTCGCAATTCATCGACACTAAGTCGGATCAGGCTGTCGACCTTTAGAACTCACCACCCCAGGTAACCACAATCACAATCACAGGCAAGTTCAATCACACAGGCACTCAAGGCCACTCAAGACACCTCAACAGTCAAGACTCGGGTTCAACAACCCCACGGGCACTCGCCGCCACTCAAGACACCAAATTAAATACACGGCTCTCATGGCCACCCCGACTCAACAATTAAATACGGGCTCTCAAGGCCACCCAAACTCAACAATTAAATACGGGCTCTCAAGGCCACCCAAACTCAACAATTAAATACGGGCTCTCAAGGCCACCCAAACTCAACAATTAAATAAAACGCACGACAACCTCCGGCATACTCGATGCCTCCAACGGTCCTAAAAATCACTAGTTTCACAAACAACCTCCGGGCATGGTCATATGCCTCCAGTAATTCAATTATCGCTAAGTTCTCTGTTCCTACGACACTACTAAGTGTCACATGCTTTTCTCTTGAACGCTACAATCCCGTATCATGCTTTTCTAATAATTAAATAAATCTACTCAACCCACGACACCCCGGTGTCACATGCAATTCTACTATTAACTTTCCCTAATCAGGGCCGAGATCCGGCTACTTTTTCCTACCTCGTATACAATCCCAAAAGCGCTCCAACAACACCCGAAGCACACTCAGTCACTCGCCGAGCTTCCCCTTGCCTCGGTCCGTAGCACGATCTAAAAGAACACAAATTTAAAGTACTTTTAAACTAGTGCGAATAAACCAAAAATTTACATACTTAACGCCCAAACGTAACCCCGACAATGTCGGTCACTCCCAAACTTCCCAATTATTCGATATTGCCGAAAAAGGACCCGTAAGGGCCAGATTCGCCCGACATGGCGAATCTGCCCGGTTTTGGTTAATTGCCTTCCGGGGCTCCAAAAGCCCCCGTTTTCATTTCTACGGTCTTAGAATAAATCAAGGAACTCAACGCACTTGACGGAATCGAATTCCGACTTCTAAATCAATTAATTAACGTTTAAAGTTTCCCAAAACCCGTTAATTACAACTTCTCCAATTTAATTCCAAAATTTGATTTGGTTTGGGATAGATGGTCCGGGGAACGTTTTAAACTACCCGAGTAATTAAAACACGAACAACCGAGCACGTGGGCCCCACCCAAAGGGCTTGGCCGTGCCCTAGGGTTTGAGGGAGGGGCTCGGCCACCAAGTGGTGGCTGCTGCCACCTCCGGCCAACCACCACATGGGCCGGCCGGCCACCACCCACGGTGGCCGGAGCTCCTCCCGAGCCTCCGGTCACCGGAAAACGTGAAATTAAACCCCCAAACACCTCTAAAACGTCTCCAACACCTCCCCACACTCTACACAACCCTAAGCCTTAGTTTATAACCAAACCCTAGCTCTTGAAAATAATCAAAACGAGAATCGGTTCGGGTATTACCGTAGAGGAGAACGAGGGGAACGGGATTGCTCTTTGCTTTGACTCGATCCAAGGGCTCGATCACAAACCCTAGCTCAACCTCCCTTCTTCTCTCTTCTTCTCCTTCTCCTTCTCTCTCTAAAACCTCTCTTCTAATTTCTAATTTAATTAAACTAACAACAAAACTAATTTTCCTCCTTTAAAACCTCATACTCGGCCAACTATTCCCATCCACCCATTTTCCCTCCAAAAATTACACCACCATATAATTGACAAGTGTCAAGGTGGGTCCCCCACCTTTTGGAAAATATCTACTTGATATTTTCCAATCAGATTCGCGAAAAACAGACGTTTCGGGCCCCAAACGGGCACTTTTCCCAAGAAATTTTTAAACTGGACGGGCTTCAAGGAAACGGCCCAACTAAGACCGCTACGACGACGGCTAAGCTTTTCGAGTCCCAAACGGTCCTCGAATGGACCAAAACGTCGCTCGGGTGACTTTTCCAGCGAAGAATCAATCTTTCCCAAATTGACCAGAAAGTTGCCCTGAGTCCCCCGTAACTCATTTTAGTCGATAACGGGGTCAACTTAAGTCCGGCATGACCCTCGGGGTCAATTTAAGTTAAGTTAAGTGTCTGTCTTAAATTTTTTTTAAATTTTCCTGTTTTTCGCAGGTTTGACTGACGTTGACCAGAAGTGGTTATTACAAAACCTATCAAGCGTTGCATGTACCGATCGTTCTTAGGATCTCGAGGAACGATCAGTGAGATGAATTGCTCTCGAGACGGGCAACACAACACCAAGATAACCACTACTATCAGGTCGATCTTCTTTATCAGCTCTCCGGAGAGATCCACCGATAAAGAGTCTCGATCGGACACGCCACCAGAGGCAACAACCACACCTATCGGGAATACGAAATTCCAGCAAGGAGGACAAACAAAATCATAATAAACAGGAAATAAGATAAACAACAAAATAACCAACGACGACCAAGGAACTACTTGCGACTAGCCTCCGATGTCTGAGTTTAGGATTAGGGCGAGATGGACGTCGTCGACGGGTACAGATCTGATCCACTAGGGGATGGTGCACGGGACTTGCCAGGTAAACACAAAGAGCAGGAGCATATCTGATCGGCTTCAACTATAGTGTTCCGACGGAAGCTGGGTGTAGAGCTGACTGTCGGGCCAAAGAACGAACATGGCTAAGATGCTCAATCTGTGGTAGTCGGGTCGTGCTCTTTGAGATCTGACTCTGGAGAGGAAGAGCTGTTGGTCTGTCTTGATCGTCGTCGCCGGTGAAAGAGAGTGGAGAGGAGGTGTGCGGTGGCCGACAGATCTGTTGGCCGTGGCAACAAATCTGGCTGTTGAGAGGGCCGAATCTGACCGGAGGATTGCAGATCAGGTCGTGAGGGTGGGGGAGTTGAAATTGGCCACGAGGGAGTGGGTTTTGCAGGAGGAAGGTGGATGGCCACGTCAGCCTGCTGGTGGCGACCCTGGACGGAGCAGGTCGGGGGATGAGGGAGGGTTTTGAGGGCGTTTGATGGAGGTGGACCACGGCCGAAGGGAGATGGAGGGGAAGAAGGGTGGCAAAGGGAGGCGGAGACGCTGGCTGGTGTGGCCAGGGAAGGATGTCAGTGACGGGGAAACAAATCTGATCGACGAGGCGAGGGAGATGGTTATGGGCGACGACGCACGTGCCAGATTCGCCCAGAGGGCGGTGGGTTGCGGCATGTAGGGGTGGCGGAGGATGGGAAGGCATGATGACGGCGAGACCCCAAGACGAACGGACAGCACCAGACACCGGGAAGGAAAAACCCCGCCGACAGCCGTCGTGGCCAAGCTATAGTAGCCACCGATGACGACGACACCAGATGAAAATAAGAACATGTACAATGGAAAGGCCCTTGGTGAGTCCCTAGTCCTGAGTCTCTTGTGCTGACTGGACAAAATCAAGGGACTAGGGACTCAGACTAGTGAGTTTTTGCAATGAGGCTCACAATGAGTCCCTTGTGTTGAATGGATGCTGAGTTATTAATTAATTGATATTTTGCTGTTTTGTTTCATTCGTTATCAGAAACCGTTTAAATTATATAAAATATAAACAAATGTGACAAAAATAATTAATGACAATAAAAATAATAATAACAAATTTAACACGAATAAAAATGAACTTGAACTTTTATTCATCCCCTTTTAATACAACCCACAAAAAATACATGCTCAAGAATCATTGTGGTGGGTCGACATCCCCAGGTGGTTGTTGTCGTCGAAGATCTTCAATTTCACCTTCAAGGGCATCCAAGACTCTTCGTACTCGGGCCTTGCACGACTTGTGGTCTTCCAAATCTTCTTCGGTGTAGTTGGAGGTACCCTTTTCCCTCATGGACATGTACAAGGCGAAGTTTGCTTCCCACTGTTGGGTTTAACTTGTGTATCATGCGGGTCCTTTCTGCCTTGCCTTCCTGCCTTGTACGTTCCATCTCCGTGAAGGCATCCATTTGGGCCGTGAGGACTATCGCTTTTTTGATGCCTTCGCTGCCTTCTTTCCTTGCGGTCACGTTCGGCGAGTTAGTTGAGGGGGACTTGCATCGGCCTCATGGGAGGGGGGTGTGTCGTTGAGACGGACCTCACTCCCCTCGTTGTGATCGGAAGCTCTTCATTCTGGTTGTTGGGACTTGCCACTAAGGGGTGTGTAATCGTCCCTTGTGCTTGTGGGTGGGGTTGAGCTATAAGCCCCAGCCTCATCCAAGCGTTGTCGTTGTTGGCGTGCTTGTTGTTGGTGGACATTACCCGTGGTGCCTTCCTCGGCAACGAACTTGTTATTGCCCTCAAGCTTAGTAACCCAATGATCCAGGTCGAAATGTGTTGGGTGGTCCCTTGGTCTGTCGTTCTTCGGTACAGCCGCCCACATTTCCTCCGCTTTTCTCATGTGGTCGTCATGGTTCCAGTCGCTGCGATACTCGGCCTTGGAGGTCCCGAGGAACCTCCTTGTCTACGACTGACATTTGGCCCAACGTTTCTTGATAGCATTCCAGCTTTGGTGGCGGTGAGCTCCGGTCTCGTTGAACTTCCTCTCAATAGTGCACCAGAATGTGTTTCCGGCTTGAGAGTTTCCCTTAATCGCGTCTCTTGTAGTATTGAGCCAACACTTTATGAGGTGTAGGTCTTCCTCCTTGGTCCATAACCTCGGATCCTGTTATGCTGCTCGGGGTCATCGTTGGGAAGGTCCAACAGAGGATGAGTTCGGCCTACGGGTGACACCTACGTCGGGTAGTGGGTGCTCGGGGTAGTTGTAGTATTGTGGTGGAAGCTGGAACCCTTGTGGTGGCATCTGGAACCCTTGTGGCGGCATTTGGAACCCTGACGCCATTTGAAATTGTGGCGCCATTTGGAATTGTTGTGGACAAAATTGACCTTAAAAATATGAAGTTACAAAACTTTTATTACACAAGTATTCTAAATATATTGGTTTAATGAATTAAACAACAAGACAATAAATGAATTAAAAAATACAATAAAAGAATTAAAAAACACAAGATATGAATTCAAAAATACAATAAAAATGAATTAAAAATATTAGTTTGCACTTACCTGAGCTCGAACCCGGTTGCGAGTATGCCGCGAAAACAGAGTTCTCACGAGGGTCCGTTAGAATGTCTTGCAAATCCCGTGCTAGTTCGTCGGTGTGAATCCTACTTCGTCACCAGCTGATTGTGCATGGGACCCTGCGTCGCCCGACATTTTTCACGAGAATATTTGAAATGAGAGAGTAGATAGTGGGAATGAGAGAGTGAAATTGGAGAATGAGTGTGAAAAAAATGAGGTTGGGGTATTTATAGGGTTTAAATTGTTTTTGATTTAATTAAAAAAAAATAACCGTTACCGACGCAGGGACACATGGCGCCACGCCACTGGACGGGAGCCGAGCGAGGGACGAGGGAGAGGGGCGTGTGCCCGGCCCGCGTGCGAGGGACGAGGGTTGAGTCCCGGCCTGCATAAAAGCCGTCCCACAATGGGACGGCCCGCGTCCCGTGGTCCGCAAAAACGCAGGTCGGCCTGTTATGTTTGCTCTAAGACTAGGGTTTTGGTCTCCGTATTAAGAGTGAAAGGAGAAAAAGCGTTTGCCCAGTTTAAGTCTAACTGAACAGATAATATTTATGATAAATGGTTTATGACACGACTTGAAAATGATATCCACCTATTTTTGCATAAAAGCAAAAATTACGAACATAACCTTAGGGGTGGGCATTGGGTGGTTAACCACCCAATGGAACTTTTTACGAACCCAACCCGATATTACCGGTTTGACATATTTTGGAACCAGCCCCAACCCATAAACCAATTTTTTACAGTGAAACCAACCAGTTCACTAACCGGTTGGTTAGTGGTTTTAACCAACCAACCACTTTACTACATGTAAGTACAAATTTAGATACCAATAATCATACACATATTTCTATTTCAAGCCAAAACATATTACTATATTCTCTAAAACAAAAGAAAAATTACATATAAGCCATCGTATTCTATGTTAGCAATCCGTGTAACACAAAAGAGTGCTCGTGGGTCATTCATCTATATCAGATCAGTGGTTATTATGAAGCCATATGTATATGATGAACATTACCGGTTTGGTTGGTTAACCGATGGTTTGACGTTTCAAGAACCGACAACCAACCGTTAACTTTCTGGTTCGATCGTCACGAACCCGCAACCAACCGTTAACTTTCCGATTTCGGGTCTTCCGGTGCGGTTTGTGGTTGGTGATGGTTGGTTTTAGCGGTTTTGATTTTTTTTGCCCACCCCTACATAACCTTATTAAGGCGTGTCAAAAAAAGACTGAAACAAATTTAGAGGATAGTGGGCACATATATATGGTGAGGAGTCAAAGCCAAATCAACATCACTAGGGTTCAAATTATGTAACAATAAGCTAGAAAGGAGGCTAGTCGGGGGTGGGTTTTACCTCAACCTAAAACGGAGGGTTTTTTTTTAGAATCACAAAATTGCACGTCAAATTAAATGGGGAGACATACTCAAAGCACATGTGTATGTGTAATTAGGTGCTTAATCTGAATCAAGACGTGATTAACAAACAACAAATAAGAAAAAGTGGTCCAATTGGGTTTGAAAATGCCACTCGTGAAATCTAATTTAGAGCCATCCTAAGGTCACAGTACAAAAGCTGTATCCAGGCTCCTCTATAGACCACTTCCCAAATTGGATGCATAACACTTACATGCCACCTACTAAAGTTACTTGATTGAATCAGATGCTTAATAGGATGTTTAGTGTTTAAACACCAACTAATCATCTATGTTTAAAACACTTTTATGTTATAAAAGGGTTATCAACATTAATCCAGAAAACAAGGGTTTACTCCATGTCCGCGCACACACATTCCGTTTATTGCTAAATCCTAACTAAGTAAACATAAATTGTCATGTAGTAACATTGACCAGCAACTATTGCATTTTCCGTCCGTAAGTCTAACGGCTGTTAAGTGAGTTATAGGAACAGTTGATAGGTAATGGTTATGATTTGACAATAAACGAAAAGTTGAAGTTATGATTTGAGAATAAACGAAAAGTTAAAATTTCTATTTTAAGAAAGTTTTAGAACACGTGACAAACATGTGACTGATATTTCACGGCGTTAGTCACATTTAACAGATTTTGATACATTTTGAGAATTAATAAAATGAAACCTATTACTATCTATAATGTTTGACTTTAATACAACGAGATGACATGAGTTATTTCCAAAAACAAATGTGTTATTTTGTATCATTTCAACTGAATCCGTTTGTGTATTGAAGGATGCGAAATTGAGTTGTGATATGCATTGAATCAGAGTTATAAAGTGACATAAATGAAACTTTGAAATTGGAGACCTCCGTGGGCGTGGTTCCACCTCCACCAACCGGCCAGCTGTTAAGAGACTGCGACCGGAACCGGTTTGGTCAAACCAATGGGACACGTGTAGAATGAAGTTACCACAGTAACAAGTCAACACCGTTACTGCTTCGAGCGTTAGTCTCGGGTTTTGACTGTGTGGATTGAATCGGAGCCGTCGAACAAGACAGAAAAAGGCACATGATGATGATGCGCCTTTTGGAGCCACTTGATTAGATACGAGATTGGCCATTTAATTATTACACTCGAAAGAGCGGATATAGAGATTAGATTAGAAAGTATACACAAAAGTTGAGTGAATGCGATAGCGAGAGACACCAAGATCCAAACTGAAACTCCGATTCGTTTTTTTTGATCTGCATTTCTTCTTCTTCAGGTACGCTATTGTTCCTACTTGTCCGAACTTCATCTGAATGGTTGATTCTCATCCATGTTGTTGTTGATTGCGGTTTCAGGTGATTTGATGCTCGATTGATTCATTATTCATGGCCGGAGATACGCAAGAGCCACTCTCTCTTACTTTTCAGGTACATATTAGCAACATGTTCCGTTTTTTCAAGTAATTTATTTGATTTGTTGTATCTCTACATGGTGGAAGATCCGCCCTGTTATGGGGGTTTAAGGAATTGATATTTTTCCCTATTGTGGGGTGTTGAATATTTGTGGATTTGACCCATCTTTGTTTTGTGAAGCTCTGCATAGCCGTCAAGAGTCTAAGCGTTGAGTCAACACAGTTTTTAAGAGCTAATTGAATAGTCCACTCCTTGTTTCAATGTCTTGACAAATATTGCTTTTATTCATACCATTTGTGGAGGTTCTCCGATTTATCTGCTTATTTTGCTCCTTGAGATTTGATAGTTGCAGCACATTCACTGTGTTATTGATATCAAGACTTCTTTTGGGTGTATAGTTCTCTGATCAGAAAATATGCAAGCTGGAGGATGTTTATTTATTTATTTTTGCTTCTTCTCATTTTACATTGTTTTGTTGGGTGATCTGGTAAGAGATGTTTCCTTCACTTGTCACGTATTCACAAATTTCAATCCTTTGAATTGGGCAGCCCGATTCTTTCCTTTCTGGCTCCATATCATTTGGAAGATTTGAAAAGGAGTCCTTATCCTGGGAAAGGAGATCATCCTTCTCACATAACAGGTATCTCGAAGAGGTTGAGAAATGCTCCAAGCCAGGTTCGGTCAAAGAGAAGAAAGCTTATCTTGAGGCCCATTTCAAGAGGAAAGCTCTTCTACGTCAGAGCACATCTGAGTCCCAAACTTGCCAAATTAGTGAGAATGAAGCCCCGGACTATTTGGATTACAGATACCTAACCAGCGAAAATGATGCCTCAGACAATGTGGAATATAGATATCAAACTAGTGAAAACGGTGCCTCAGACAATGTGGATTACACATACCAAACTAGTGAAAATTGTGCAAAACACAGAGACCGAGCTAGTGAAAACGAAGCCTCTGGCAACATGGATTACAGAGAAGATGATTTGGGACATGAGCATGAAAGTATTAATGATTCTCACTTTGATGAAAGCCCTGAAGGTTCAGAATACCAAGACGATTCTGGAAGAGAAGAACCAAATGCTGTTTCTTGTGAACCTCAAATGGGACCTGTTCTGGAGGAAAGTGATCCTAAGGAGGTTCACCTCCATTTGTTGCCTGTAGTTAATGATGAACCCGAGGTAGAAGTAAAACAATGGGCTGTAAGTAGTGATAAACCAGAGGTCGTGGTTGTAGTAGAGCGGCAGAACCCTACAAACGATGCAGTTGATGTAAGTGAAATCGTCGGTGCATCACCCATATCAAGGAATGCTGATTCGGAAGGCCAGCAAAATAAGTCTCCTCAGGCAAGTATTTCTCTTAACACAATTTGTAGTTAAGATCACATCCTTTAAATGGGTAATTAAATTATCTTCTCCTGATTCCTGATTATAGTCGAGGGATGCAGTGGAAGCCAAATCTATCAAGAACAAATCAAAGACTCAGTCCCATGTCAATCGAGTGCGGAGAAACATACATAGTGATGCAAGTGAAGAGGTTTTGAAGAACCCAAGTGGAAAGAAAAGGCACGGTAAAGTGAAGTCAGATAAGCAGTTGCCAACGCTTTCCTCCATTCAAACTAAACGTCCAGTACAGCAGACTCCAACGTCAGAGGTGAGCGATGACAGAAGCGAATTAGTAATTAGAAAAAGGCATTATTACACAAAACTTTCTTCATTCTATTCTCTTGTCCCTTCATCTCTTTTTGGTTGGATCATCTGCAATTTCAATTTGACTTGATACAAAATACTTGCCTTTCTTTGATGATTGTTTCTTGTTCAGGGTTCTGAAAGTTCTGTATCAATATCAAAACCTAATTGTGACTATAGAAGGTGCGTTTTCACTCTCATAGTTTAATAATTGTTTTATATGCTCCTTTGATTTGGACCTTAAAGATGCTGTAATTATCACTGTGGCAGTGAAAAGCAACAGAAGGCAAAGAAGTTGATAGAATCTCAACCTCCAACATCGAAGGAGGTTGAAAGCAAAGCATGTCCAACTACAAACAGGTGAAGTAACAGCATCTAGGGCAATGCTATTGTAATTTCAATATTTTGATGATTTCAAAATATTGATACAGTTTCCATTTTGTAGGATAAAGCGGACAGTCAATCTGGCTAAGGCGGATGTTAAGCCAAATGTTCCAGGTCTCAGCTTCAAAAGCCATGAACGAGCTGAAAAGAGGAAAGAGGTAAGCCATTTTGCTTTTACTTATATTGTTTTTTTATTATTAGGGATGATATTACATTATTTTCTTCTTGTTGAACTTCTGATTCAGTTCTTTATGAAGTTGGAGGAAAAGATGCATGCTAAGGAGGCTGAAATGAGTCGGATACAAGCAAGAACACAGGTATGCTGAAAAATCAAACTATTGCTTGAAGTTCCTTACTGCAATTGGGAATAGGGATGCTAAGTCATATACTACACTCTGGAAAGGATTGAATCTAATTAGTTAAGTTTGTGAAAGGATTGAATCTAATTAGTTAAATTTGTTCTATCATAATTAAACAAACTATACTGAGCTCAATTACATTGTTATTACAGGAAAAGACAGAAGCTGAGCTTAAACAATTACGCAAAAGCCTCAACTTTAAAGCAACTCCAATGCCATCTTTTTATCACGCACCCGGATCCAATGCAAACCAGGTATATTAACAACTCTTCAATTACCTCGTTTCAGCAAGGTCTCTTTTGAAAGTTCAATGAGTAAGAAGTGTTTTCATATAAACTAGAACTGCTTATTCCCATTGGAACTCTCGTATTTGCTCTATGTTTATGTGCTTCATTGTTTTTCACCTGACATATTCCAATTCATGCATTATTATTATTATATACATACCATATCACAATTTGCTTGACTTACAGCTTGTAGGATCTTAATTTAATAGTGTAAATGTGTAATCAGTCCCTATGAAGCTTGTTTCGTTGTTATATCTCGTGTCTGATACTTGAAGATGCTGAATCTGATCTTAGGCTGTGCCAAAAAAAACAAAGCCAGCTAGAGTACGAGCAAAGACATCAAGCGCAGGGAAGGGACCTGCCGTTGTATTGCCATTACAGTGTGAGTCCCAAACCCTGTCTGGAAGTCAACCTTTAAGCCATACCACCCCACCAAAAGCTTCAGGGGATGCCAACAAGCATGCAGCAGAGTCCTCTGAATCTACTACTCTCTCACCGACTAACCGAGCCCACCTTACAGATAGGGTAAAGAAAAGTGACAACTCCAGGAAGAAAGAGTTGGACTCGGACAAGTTTCTGAAACAAAAAGTATCGAAGAGTGAGAAGGTCGTGAAAACTGAGGGAAAACAGAAGGTGAGAGCCAGAAGAAGTATCAAGGAGATGGTGAAGGCGACAAAAAGTGTTGTTATAGGTAGCCATTCTGAAATGAGGCATCTAGCTGTAGTAGGGGTTGCCTCTTGAAAATTAGAATGTTTCCTTGGCCCGCTTTCTTCATTGTCATAAGCTCAGCTGCTACAGATGTTAGTAATACGTTTGCTCAACATAAGTGCATGGAGAGTGTTGAAGGTCTGGAAATCTACCATATGCTTCCTTGGTAATCAATTGTTGATTGGATTGTTCTATGTTTTGATGCCTGCAGTGTTTGTTGTAAGATGGAGTTGGAACAAAAATAATTGTGGCTCTGCGTAACGTCTTTCATACTATTATAGCCACTTTTGTATTCATAAAATTAGCAATTATTCATTTCTTGTTTACTTAAGGATTACCTAGATTAATTAGACGTCCGATTTATTGAACGGTATTTTTAATCTGCACATCGAGTTTCAGACGAGCGCAATGAGAACCAAAGACAATGAGAATGGAAACTAGGAATAGCTAATGGGCAGGTATAGGCGGGGATCATAGTCCCCATTTCTGCCTCGTTTACAATCTTAATACCCGTACCTGTTTTCACCATATTTTCACCCCATACCCACTTGGGTACATACGAATACCCATTTTCGCCTATATTAACATATAGATTGCACATCAAGTTTACATGACACTATTTCATGGAGCAGTTTCAGCAGCCTCATTCTGCTTGGCTATTCTTAACACATATTCAATGGCCGTCAGGTCCTCAGATCCTTTTCCTCACCGTCGGCGACGTCATGGTCTCCGGCCATGGACTTCGCCGGTGGTAACCGTGTGTTCCTCCCTCTTTCCCCTCTCGCTCTTTGTGTTCGCTCGGCCTCGCCTCATCCTGCTCATGCCTCGGTTCTTCGTCGATCTGTGGCCGACTCGCTTCCACTAGATCCAGCCTGATTCGACCTCTGTCCGACGCTGGTGTCTTCGGCTTTGTCCTTAGTTTCTCGATTTAGGTTTCTCAGATCTGTAAGTTTGGTTTGGGAGGTGTGTGACTCTTCGTGGATGGGGTTTGTGAAGTCAGAACATGCTCACTCCTCTACTCTTGTCGGAGTTGTGGAAGCCGACCGGTTTCGGAGAAAGTACTACTTGCTGGTGCTGCTGTCGGACCCGGACCGTGTCGCGTCTGCCGCGCGGTGGAGCTTCACGGTGTGTGGGGGTTTCTACCGGAATTTCAGGTGTTGGCCACCGGCAAACCTCCCTTGCTCCGGTAATTCTTGTTCTCGGGTCAGACCCTTCCTCTTCGGTCTCTTTATTCCTTCGCTGTTGTGGTTTGTTTCTTAGTTCTTTTATCTTGGTGGTGCTAGTTTATCTTGCTGGGCTTTATGGTGTTGGTTGTGTTGAAGGAGCAGTGGGGTTTAGCCGCTGCCGTGGTTTGTTTCATAGTTTTTTTTATCTTGTTGGTGCTGGTTTCTCTTGCTGTTTTGGGGGCTTTGATGTTGGTTGTGTTAAAGGTGCAGTGGGGTTTGTTTGGAAGTTTGGGACATTGTAGTGAGGGGGAGGTTGGTCGTCGTTTGCCTTTCGTTTCGGGCTTTGTTTATCGTTGACTCCTTCTTTGTAGGATCCTAGTTTGATGTTCGCTCCATGTTTAGGCCTTATTGTCCTTTAACTCTTTGTCGGAGAAGATTTGGAAGTCAATTGGGTTTAACTCTCCTTTTGGATCGTTGATTTGTGTTGGCATTCGTCGGGTTATCTCTGATAACTGAGCAATATATGGAGGGTCATTTTCGAGGTTCTTGCAGAGCCGTTTAGTTCTCATCCCCTGTACTTTGTCCAGTTGGTTCGTTGAGCTCGGAATTGTTACCCTTCTTCTTGTTTCTCCATCGACAGTTTCAGGGTTTTCATATCCAACTCCCGTTGGGTTCACCGGTGGTGTTGGCCTCGGTGGGGATCTTCTTGTGATATCTGAGCAGTGTTCAGTGTTCCATTAGGCCTTTGTTGATATGGTGAGTTCTCTCAGTTAGTTTTACTGAGGTTTGAGTTTCCGGTAAGTGGCAAGCCCGAGGTGGAGGCTAGGATCGTGTCAGGTGCTCTTCGTTAGTGCTTAATGGTTGGAAAATCCGGGTTTTGACCTAGTTTATTTTGGTGTGCTTCATGGTAGGAAAATATCGGTTTTAGACCTTGTTGTTTGTTGTATTGTTTTTTTCCTTTCTTGTATTCCCTTTTAAGTCGACATATGATCGTCTTGGGTTTTTTTTTGTGGATCTGTAGCTGGACCTTGTAACTCCTCTTTCTCCTCGTAAGAGGTTTCAATTAAATATGCTTTGTTAATCAAAAAAAAAAAAAAAATCCAACTGATATCCATTCAAGACAATTTCATTCCTTGAAACTGAAGCAGTAGCCTCAATATACTTGGCTAATCAAGGCTTTTTCAAGCCATATCCATTCTCTGAAGCAAATCCATTTTGCTTACTTCAGAGTGCCTCAAGTCCACCTCATTTCTAAGGAGCAACTACATTTCCCATCTATCACACTCAGGCAGCTCTTCCCTTCAATTTCAGCAACAAAAATTATGACAAGAACGTACTCCTTTGTTCTAACAATTTGACTAGGAGTAAGTTATGGTTGTAATCGTTTTGAATAGCACTAAAACTTGAATAGCTCCCTCTCTCTAAAAAAATCGCTCTGACCTTTCTCTACCTTTCCCTTTCCCTGTCTTAACCCTAACCCTTCCTCCGGCCGACTCCGGCGTCTTCTCCGGCCTCCTTCGGAGCCAGAGAGGACGTCGGAAGTCCTCCTCTTCCTTCCCTTTCCTTCTTTCCCCTCTCTTTCCTTCATTTTCTTTCTCCGGAGTAGTGGTTCCCCCAGATCCTCCCTTTGTTTCGTCTCTAACACACCTCTTTCCTTCAGATCGGGGCCTTTGGCCTACAGATCTACCTTTCTCGACCCTGTTCCATTTTGAATATGAGCTTTTCTTCACCTTTTTGGTCTTTTTCGAGAAGGTTTGGAGTGTGGTGGTGGTCGGATTTTTCGATCTACTGTTAGCGGCGCTGATTTAGGATTTTTTGGGGCTCTCCACTTCTGGTGGCTTGGTTCCCGGGGTCCTTTGGTGGGAGATTTTTCTCCGCCGTTACCGGTGGAGATGGTCGGGGTTCTCGGGGAAAGCCTAGTTTACCGATTCTTTGCTGAGCAAGCCTTCCATCCATCTCCGGGTGGGTTCGCCTCGCTGTTGGAGCCGCCTCAACTTCGCCATCGTGGGAAGGGTTTCCTGTCTGGGATTCGCTGTGGCTGGAGCTTTTGGTGACTCGGTGGAGGGTAAGTTCGTTACTTTCAACTCTTTCTCCGATTACTACTGGGACTGGATGGGTCAGATCCTTAGGTTTGACCCTTCTTGTACATCCCTCATCGTTTCTAACTCTGTAATTTCTACTTCTCCTTGCCCATTAGTCCTCGTTTCTCCGTTCCATTTTTGGCGGGGCCTCACGGTTGGGGTTGGCCACCGTGGGGGGTTTTAAGCCAAGGGCTTGTGTTGAGGAATTTCTGGGTCTAGATTTGTGGGGATTATGGGGTCGAAATGATTTTGGGGTGTTTTGTCCTACCCCCTCCTTTTGTGAGGCAATCGGTGTTGGCCGGTTGGAAGATCCCGACCTCGGATCTTTGGGTGGTGGTGTCGGCTGAGGTTGGGGGTTCGACTTTTGCGTTTGTTGGTTTGCTTAGTCAAGATGTGGCCGTTTATTCCTGCTCTTCAAAGTGGTTTCTGAGTGTCCAGACTCTGTTTGTTTATAGATCCTTGTTGGTCTGTTGTTAGTTGATCCTAAAGGTTGTATTTTTAGAGTTTCAGACTCGTTGTACTTTTGTTTTGTGTTCCTTGTTAAGGTTGTGCTTATTAGAGGTTATTCTGGGTGTTAGACCTTTGTTGTTAGCTTGGTACTGGTTAGGTTCCCCTGGTTGGGTTCCGTTTGTTTGTAACACGGTTGTATTGTTGTTGTTTGTTACTATTTTGAGGTGCTATATGCATGCTCTGGTTTGTAACTTGAGGGGTCTCCCCTTGCCCGTGTTTTCGAGTAGAAAACATGGTTTTATAAAACAAAAAACTTGCTGATCAAAAAAAAACTAGGAGTAAGTTACAATTTGCAGGATTCTTGAACAAGGTTCTTATTATCCTTTCGGCTCCTCCGATTTCCATGAGCCCTTTCTGAGTTCATACCCTGCCTCAGTTTGATCTTTTGGGTTCTCAGATTTCATATAGCCTTGTCAGATTTCATTTAGTTACCCTTTTGTTTCGTTAATTGTTGTTTTTGAGGCTTGAACCTTAGTTGGCTCGCTTTGTACTCCTTTTTATCCTCTAAAGAGGTTTCAATCTATATTTAGTCTTGTTGATAAAAAAAAATATATAGATTGCGATAATCCATCTCTTCTCACTTTCTCACTTTGAGGAGCTTTTTTTTAGCCATCTTCTTTGATAATTACAAAAAATGTATATGCACTTGTCTTTTAGCCATTTTTTTTATAATTATAAAAATGACAATTTTACCCTTACATCATTCATAGGACTTGAAATAATGCATTAAACCCGATACAACACTCTAGCCTAGATTTCCACAATCAATTTGAACGTGAACACATACACGTCTTTGGAACAACACATACACTACAAGGGATTGTAACTTCTGCAACGACCTGATAGCGTTGTAGAGATTACCTATGACGTCGCAGAAGTAAGTCGGCCAACTTCTACAACGACATAAGCCCAAGTAGCAGTTTTTGACCAAAAACCCGCATCTAGGACGTCATCTATGACATCGCAGAGGATTTATAACATCTGCGACGCCATAGACGACGTCATAAATGATATTATACCTCTGCGACGCTTTCTATGGCGTCACAGATGTTATAAATCCTCTGTGACGCCACATATGATGTTGTAGTGTAATGATATGGGTTAAACCTCTGCGACGCCTTGTTTTTGTTGTAAAGGCCAGTTACTGCGTCACATAAGTGATAGGCATAATTTTTTTATAAATATTATTAAAACGTGCACCTGAATATGCAAAACCAGCAAACAATTAAACATGTGCATCCAATATTAAGTCATATTCATAATGACATAGTAGTTATATGTGTGAGTGTGCTCTTATATATATAAAATCCATTAGATTTTAAAATCGGATGATTTGAACAAAAAACTCTCTCCACGAAACCTCTCTGAGGTTCCTTCTTACCCTATTAGGGTCGTTCGCCGCCGCTGCCCTTCGCTGCCCTTTCTGACCGCCTGCTTCCAGCCCAGCCACCACCTCTTCGTTCACAACCGTCCTCTCTCCAGGCCATCGCTGCCCAGCCGTGGTTTGGCTCCCATCGACGTGTGTCTCAGCACCCGACCGCCGCCTGCATTTGGGTATTCATCGTCGCCTCAGACGCCTCCTCGACTTCGTCCTCGACTTTGTCCTCACCCATTTCCGTTCATCTGATGTCGGATCTACCTACTCCCCGCCTCCACGAGCTGGAAATGGTCAACCCCGACCAGATCCACCCACATGCAGAGGTTCTTCGTGACCTCGGGGCCTCCGCCAAGCACCATGCAGGCCACGCCGTCGACCTCCCGCCGCTGCTCGGTCCGGCTCTTGCCTCCCCTCGGATGCCGCCGCGTCTGATAGATATGAAGGACAAGTCGGGCGCGTCCTTGCCTATCGAGATGCCCCTGGCTGTCGGCGTGGCTACTGACCCACCGGAGTCCTTTCCGTCCTACACCGGACATTCATCCACGACGAGGGAGGTCCACCGGGATTTGCTCACTCTTCCCCGACCAATCCTGTCTCCGGCGGTAACTCGCCGCCCTACTCTGGAAGAGCGGGTGCAAGCTGCTAGCCCTATCTGCCCGAGTGCTAGCCGGCCATCGGGGTCGTTTTTTGAGGCTCAGGCAAGCCGTATATCCCCGATCCCAGACTGGGAGGATGAGGATGACGAACTGGTGGTGTCGGACGATGGGGTCCCACTCTTTACGTCTGGATCGTACGAGTTCTCCCTTGCAGCGAGGGTCGCAGGGGACCGATCACACAACCAGCACATTGTATGCGGGATGATGCTGCGGAAATGGAAGGTTACGGGGATTCGGGTGGAGTTCCTGTCTCCCGACGTCACGGGCTATCATTTCCTGTCAGCCAAGATCATGGAAGACATCCGCCATAGGGGTCCCCAGAGTTTTAAGGGATATCCCCTCCTCTTGGAACCGCTTCGGCGATTCGATCGAGCGGAAGATATCAATTTCAACCATGTGGAACTCGGGGTCCGGGCTCTGAATATCCCGGGAGGAGCCAGAAATTCTTACATCTGGGGCCTCGTTGCGGGCAGTATAGGCACGCAAATTCTGTCGGCCCCAATCCCGACGGTCTGACGGGAGGATATGCATCTCTGGCTGCGGGTCCGTATGGAGCTGTCTCGACCACTACGACGCAGGACCCGACTCCGTTTCCCAGGTACTGATTCCTCTGTTGTAATTGATCTACAATACGAGATAGTGGTGGACTTTTGTCGCAGGTGCGACATGCTAACACACAGGCTACCGAGCTACCAGACCCTGCTGCCGGGGATTGGTCGAGAAGAGGTCCGTTATGATAGGTTTATTATGGTCCCAAGGGATCTGGATGTGGATCGGCTGCTACAAAGGGTCTGGGAGGCACCCCCCAGCAACACACCCGGTGATCACGTACCTCCTGAGTGATTTAACCCTGAACTCTATGGTCCGTTCTAGGGAAATTACCTTGGGCGCTGAATCGTCCAATGCAGGCACTCCGAAGCCTGACCACCTGGCTAAGGTCACCTGAGAAGGGTTGACCACTATCTTGCAGGGGGGTGGTGATGGAGCATCCAACCCGCCACCCAAGTCCACAAAGCCTGACTATCTGGCTAACATCCACCCTGCTGCTGATTCTGTGATCCAAGCTGCCCCCGGGTACAATGCGATGATGAGGAAGGCAGAGGAGACAGATCCACGGGGCTACCCGATGGACCCCCAGGGGAGTCTAGGGAAATGTGGACCCAGCAGAGGCAAAGGCAAGCTGACCACTCTGAAAACCAGAAGTGGTTCGATGTATGCACGCCTACCGGAGACAAAGAAGCAGAGGGGAGACCCGACTACCCAGCAGCAGCCCTGGTATTCGTCCTTTCAGGGGGAGGATCGAGCAGACGGAGCGGAGGTCCAGAGGCCTCCGATGGAGGAATGATCTGCCCCGGCAAGGGTGGGTGGAGTCGGTCCCAGACTATACCTACAGACACGGGACAACCACTGCTGGGAGGTCCCGGGCAGCCTGCAGTATCAGCACCAGTTATTTCTGTTTATTGCTATCATTTCTATTCTTGTTGTGATACTTTATTTTTTGTGGTTTTTAGAACTTGGTTTATTTTCCCTCGTTATGTTGAAACGACGGTAGGGAGTTGTCTTGAGTTGTTGCCCACGATTTCAAGTGGGCTAATATTATGGGTCCATGAGCGCCAGGCTTGCTACGGTCGGCCTAGACAAATATCTGGAACCCGAGGCGGTCACGCCTCATCCTGTTTGATTGCCATTTGACATTAATGAAAGTCTCCGGTTACCTGTTTCAAAAAAAAATGGATGATTTAGATTTTAGTAACAACATAAAGTTGGATAACAATATAAGATACAGTACGTGTGAGTGTGCCACTATATATATACAATCCATTCTAAATGAATTTTATGTTGTAATATGTAAATAAATATTAGTTATGAGATTATATTAGATGAAAAGATAAAATAAAAACTCTTACTAATGACACAAATATAAATATAGAGAACTTTAAATCTATTAAAGATATCGTACATGAAAAGCGTAAATCTGTTTTTTTTTTCTATTTAAATATAAGATTTTTTAAATATTTTATTTGACAAGTATTTCTTATAAATATTCTGTTTATAATATGAAATTTTATAATTGATGTTATAGGAATTTTGTAAGTGGTGTTATAGAGTTTTATAGCTTTCTTTTTTTGTTACAGACTTTAATAAGTTATGTTCCAAAATTTTGGCAGTGATGTTACAAATTTAGAGTTTCAATAATCTGTTAAAAGTCAAATTTAATAATTGATGTTACAAAATTTTGTAAGTGACATTATAGAATTTGTAAGTGATGTTACACAATCTTACGACTCATTCTAAAATTTAATAATTACAAACGATGTTACATAACATTATAACCGATGTTACAAAAAATTACGAGTGGTGTTACAGAAAGCTACAATCGATTTTACAAAAAGCTACAACCCAGATACCGAAAATTACAAACAATGTTACAGAAAATAAGAACCGATGTTACAGAAAATTACAACCGGTGTTGCCGAAAGCTACAACCAATTTTACAATTCATGTTACATAAAATAATGACAGATGTTACATAAAATTATAACAGATGTCACAAAAAATTACAACCAATGATACAGAAAGCTACAACCAATGTTCCTAATACCGAAAATTAGATTCACTGCCCTAGTCAATCAAAGCCCATAATTCCATTCACTTACAAATTAAACAGACACACTATGAGACTCATATTTTAATACTATGGTGATCAAAGTTAAACTAACTCTCTCAAAACTTTGAGACCTATTCCTAGCCCTAGCCGTTGTTTTGCCGTCTGACGAGGCTACATCTATCGCTAACGATGCTGTTATGTTTGAGGCTCGTGCCGCCTCTATGGACACAAGCTTGGTGCAGTCCAATCCCTCGCAGATCGTGCCCGGTGTTGGGGATAAGACCCACCGAAGGAGACGACCGAAACCATCCGTTTTGAGCTCTTCCTCCTTGCTTCCCTTTCCCCCCGATTCCCCCAGCCCTCTCGTCTGAGTTGGTGCCCTTCTTCATAGGGACATATCTCCTCCGCCTGCTTCGAAGCCGAGGCGGGCCGACCTGTGAGGCGGGCCAACGTTGCTTCGTGTCCAAGCAATCCGCGACCGCCTCATCCCACGTCACGTCTTGCCCTACCTTCACCTCCACTCAACCCTAGCCTGACGTGTACTCCACCCCTGGCTCTAACTCCAGGCGTTCCTGGCGGCACGACTCCTAGGGTTGTAGTCCCGGTTATTCAACATGCCTCGCCACCTCCGTCTCCTATCCGCACCTCTGTGAAGGCCCCCCTGCAACAGGATCCGATGAAAGGAAGGGCAGCAATGGAGGACCTTCCTCGAATAGAGGTGGAAGCTCTAGGGTTGGGCTGATTTCTCCCTAATCGGGATCGGATCCCCCTCATCCCCGCTGACCTTACGATCCCGAGAGGGATGTGTCGGTGGCAGGTCGCCAGGCTTAGGTCCGGACCTTCAGGTCTCTTTGGAGGCTCTCCAGGATGGATTGTCTTCATGTTCAATTGAGGATGAGGAGGAGGTTGAGGTCGTCGTCCCATTCTCTCCAGCCATCTCCATGGTTATTTCTAGGAAACAATGGGGTATGTGGGGAAACTCTAATTGTCGACATCCCCTCGGAAGTAGACTCTACTCCGAATCATCACCACTGCGTGGGGGTGAGCTATGGAGGGTCTCGTCGTCAAGGAGTTCGGACCGGACCTCTTTGGTTTCTACTTTTGGTCGTCGGAAGCACGTGCATGGGTTTGGAGTAATGAACAATGGTGCTTCGACGGGCGGGCCCTGCTCCTTGGGGACATGGATCCCTGCGTCAGGGACCTCCCGGTCTTGGATCACATGCAGCTATGGGCTCACGTGTGGGGCCTGCTACCTCTGGTCTTAAAAAAGAAGACGGGGATGTTCATTAGGGAAGCGTTGGGCACCTGTGTGGACGTCCCGAGCGACCAGTGGGGTATGTGCTGGGGGGGGGGGGGCATTGTTAGGATCCTCTTCTGGCATCTTCTCGAGTGACCACTCCGACGAGGTATGGTCCTTCGTCTAAAAGAGTTCCCGAACCCGATTAAGGTCAAGCTGACTTATACCAATCTTCCAAGTTTCTATTACAATTGCGGGAGGCTTGGACATATCGTCAAAGATTGCGCATGGGAAGTCCGAGGCACCCAAGATATGACTCCTCGCTTCAGGAACATCAGAGGGTCAAGCAGGTGAAACCGTATGCCATAGATTGGGGTGAGGCTTCCCAGCCATCTGCCCTGTTAAGCTCCGGAAACGTCTCCTCGAGCACTGTACCTAAGGACTCCTTACCCTAGGATAGGAGTCCCCGGGTTTCCCCGAGCACTATACCTAACCGTATTGTGGCTCGGGTTAGTACCCGATCGGTGATCGGCCAACTCCCTGTAGGTTCGGTCACCGCAGTTCTAGCGCCCATTTCTAGGGAGCCTGAAGATGTGGGAGCTGCTGAGACTAGAGCGTTCAAGAGGCCTACAGTTGGAGAGCCTCGGGATGATCAGGCGAGGGTTGGTAAACAGCCCCGCCAGGAGAGATTTTTGACCTTTTGAGAAACAGGGACTGACCTTGGGAAGGGTCCCTAGTCGATGCTTTGCCTCCCACCATTACTGTTGAAGTCCTTGGCCAGTTTTCGTAGCAGGAATTCCAGTACCACCTTCTCATCCCTCGTATTTTATCATTGCCTATATGACATCCAAATACCGTCTGTGACGGTTCTAGTACTATAAGGATCAGTGAACCATTGTTCTTTTTTATGACCTTTTTAGTGACCAGGGAGCATGTTCCCTGGCGCACCTCGATGCTCTGATATCTCATTTATAATATTGCATCTTTCGTTCAAAAAAAATCACAGACACTAAGAGATGGGAAAATAAACATGACGTTGATTTAAAATTTATATCAATGTTTCATACTAAATTAAGCTTCACTTATATTCTGAAACATCAATCGCTTACATTTAAATTTTAAGCTTATATTCTGAAAAGTCGCATAAATTAAGTAATGTGTATACAAATCGTCTTGTCGTGACTTAACTCCAAACTAAGACCTAAAGTTATGCAAGAACAATGATACGTGACTTGAGAGCATCCACATTAGGGGGCTGAAACCCTAAGGCCTGAGGCTGAATCCTCTGCTGACTAGGCAAGGTTCACCCCCCTGCCCCCTTTAAACCAGAGTGTGCCCCACATCAGAGGGGCAAGTATGTGGGGCAGAGTTTTCAGAAATGCTGACTGTGTAATTAATTAAGTTTTTAACAAAATCGGTTAAAGTTATTTTTAAATCAACAACTACTCATTAAAATAGAAATAAAAGTTCATTAATAAAATACAAAATTAAAAAAAGTACATAACTTAAAAAAAATACATAACTAAAAAAATAATCCCTCATCAGGTCGTCGTGGCCTTAGGGAGCTGAAACCCTGAGGCCTGAGGCCGAATCCTCTACTGACTAGGCAGGGTTCAATCCCCTTCCCCCTAAAACCAGAGTGTGCTCCACATCAGAGGGGCAAGTATGGTGGGCATGGTTTCAGAATTGGTCGTCAGGGCCTTAGGCACGCCTTCTGTTAGTTTCTGTCCGTGAACCTTCTCATGTTTTGATCCGTTGCCTCAATCTCTCGAATTGTGGCATTTCTCTTTGTATCATTCTCTCGATTCTACGCCGGGGTCCTCGCTTTCAAGCACGAAGTTCGGCTTCGACCTCGCGGCGTTCGGCTTCCAACTCCTCCCTCATTTGACGTTCGTCATCGGACATTTTTTTGGCGACAATTGGAGATGAAATGTAGAGAGAAATTTGAGGAATGGTGTTGTGGATTTGCTGAAATGGGTGAGGGGTATTTATAGTGGGGAAAAAAATAAATTTTTTTTATTGTATTTTGTATTGAAGTAAAAAACAAAATTAGCCGTTTCAGACCGTTGCTACCAGCAACGGTAATTTTTTTTTTCCGGCCATGACACGTTGCAAGCTGCCATTGGGCATCAGAGAGGGAGATAGGCGCGAGACTGCGGGGCTAATTTTGGCCCCGCGCCTCGGCCCCTCGAACCCGATCCCTTTCTCTCCTGCCCCGCGCCCCGCACCCCCCTCTCCCCACACTGAGAAAACCCCGAACGCGAACCCCATTTCCCTTCTGCTCCCGCCCCGGCCTCGCCATCACGCCCCTTGATGTGGATGCTCTGAATAACATGCATGTTCTCACTTTTATTACAAAAATTCAGTCAAAAAAAAAAATCAAATGTGATAAAAGAAAAACCCAGACGACATATTGAAATCAAATTATATTATACCAAGATCAAGATAACACCCCCAAACTAGAGACATAAACTCAAAATCAAAAGTAGATCAATATTGGTAAGAAACTCAAAGGACGTTCACCAAAAAAGGGAATTTTTTATTTACTAGGAGAGTGAGGGCACGACGAATATGGGAGGATGAGGCTGGTGGCGAGGATGAGGGTGCGACGCAGCGAGAAGTCGAGACTCGGGACTGTGGAGCGATCTAGATATACAAACCACTGTGAGAGCATGTACAATGGAAAGGCCCTTATTGAGTCCTGAGTCCCGTATGCTGACTGGACAAAATAGTGGGCACGAGACTCAGAATAGTGGGTGTTTTGCAATAAGAGGCTCACTGTGAGGCTCACTATTGTTAGTGGATGCTGACTGGATGCTGAGTGGTTAATTAATTGATTGTTTTATTTAATTCTTTATCAGAAACAACTTTAATTATTTAACAGCAACAATGAATTAAAAAATACAATAAATGAAACACTTAACGATAGTTTGAAATTACCTGAGCTCGAACCCGGTTGCATATATGGCGAGAAAGCAGAGTTCTCACCAGGTTCCGTTAAAATATCGTTGAAATCTCGTGCTAGTTCGTCGGGGGTGAATCCTACATCGTCACATGCTGATTGTGAACGGGTCTCTTCGTCGCCCGACATTTTTCACGAGAATATTGGAAATGAGAGAGTAGAATGTGGGAATGGGAGAGTGAAATTGGAGAATGGGTGAGTGATGAGTGAAAAAAATGAGGTTGGGGTTGGGGTATTTATAGGGTAAATATTGTTGTAGATTATATAAAAAAAGAAAAAAATTGTTACTATTTCCGACCGTTGGAAAACGGTCGTTTTTTTTTCTTCTGACGTAGGACACGGGGCGGCTTGGGATTGGAGGGCGAACGGACGCGGGACACGGCTTGTCCCACGATCGTGGGACGAGGGACGCGTCCCGGCATACGTTTTTGCGGCACACGGGACCGTAAAAGCTGTCCCACAATGGGCCGGCCCGCATCACGCAGCCCACAAAAACACGAGCCGGGCCTCAGGGCCGGTGCGTTGTGCATGCTCTGAGTCACGGTGGTTTTTCTTAGAGCGAGCATTGGAAGCGGTAACTTAAGACGCGAGTTATGTATCAGGAGAGCAGCTTTCCAGCGAGAACGCACCAGTGATCCTTAGACGACACACTATTCTTCCAGATTGGCGGGTAGCTACTAGCTACAGACATCCCCAATGAACCGGACGGAAAACACACCAGCGTTGGTGTGGATCTGGAGACTCCTCGAACACCTTAATGTCGTCCAACTCCTCGGAGAGAGGCTTGGCTTTGGCTCTGAAACAGCGATAGCTACGTCCAATGGCGGATCTACACGGTGGCCAGGGGGGCACGTGGCCCCCTCTAACTTCCTTTGAAAAAGAATATATTACATATATTTGAGTCATAATTGTTAGTGTGTCACCCCTCACATATGAATTCTTTTTTACCATACCAACTAACAATTACCTGCACCGTGAATTATTTTAGGATTTTATGTATATTTTATTTTATATTATGCTTTATATGACTGTTTTTCTAATTTTTTTTGAGAAGGAATGGAAACATTATTAATTAAAACATTCACATGATCGCATAACTGATTTCATCGTACAACCAAATACTATAATAATATTGGAAAAACAACAACTGAAAATTAACTATTGCTCTAGGCATAAGGGCGGTCGAAGGGGGAAACTGCGGTAGCATCCGAAGACACAGATACAGCATACGCCAACCATAAACACTGATCGAGCAGACCAAGTGAAGAAAGTGCATTGGTGGACCGATATCTCCCCCGGAGAGTCAGCGTGCGTCGTCCTCCCTTGACTGATAATTGTAGGGCTCCAAAACGTGGGAGTGCTGACCCCGAACTGGTAGGGGAGAATCCTGTCGATAGTTGGTGGAACCGTTGCCACCGTCTAACCAGAGAGAAGGTACCGTCGACCCACCTCTCTCTGGGCCTCCTTGGACTCCTTCCTGGAGGCGGGGGTGCTTGTGGCCCCCCGCCGCTGCTGTGTCTGACGCTCCATCTGATGTCGTCGATCCCTCCGACTGCTCATACCCCCCATCCCGCTCATGTTAGTCTTAGTGCCCATAGTTCAATCCTAAATGTCCAAATGTATATATCATCGTTAGCAATAAAATTAAAGCGGCTCTATATTACTTATGTGTTGGAGTAATATATCGATGTGTGCTCTGATCTATGCCCACCATGCGAATAGAACCATAGATCGAGATAGATCACACTCGATGGGTCCCTAGTCAACAAAGCTTCACTAGAAGCGACTAGTATGAAAGATGGCTCTTTATGGCTTACGTTCTGTTAGTCATTGGAATGGGATTCCGGAGTCTGATCATAGATATCATGTGGGACATGATATTGGACGACCCGCCCTGAATATGTGCCATAGATTAAGTCATGAACATATTCAGTGTCGTAGCTTGTCATGTATCCTTAGACCAATGAGTCTTTGTGATCGCTATGTAGTCAACAACTGAGTTTGACCTGAGCCTAACGTTTTCCGTAACAGGGCTTCCATAACGGCCAGGATTGGCTTGGGGACGGGCTACATGAGTGACACGAAAGGCGGCTAAGGGATTTATCCCTCATACTGAGGTATGGGAAAGATATCGGTTCTCGGCCGCTTGATCGAGAGTGACTGAAAGAATAGCATGGCCATGCACATGATACTGGGTATCATATCTTTAGTCATCTCACATATCAAGGAACGGTGATTGAGAATAATAAGGATGACGGCTCTATGCCTTATCTCAATCAGGATATCGGAGATAAAAGGATAATGACAGGGATGACGGAAAGGTTAGAATTGACAGGGTCGATTCGTTATGCAGTGTCAGGCAATACTAAAGTCTCGTTAGTTGCCACTTAAATAGGATCAAGTAAAATGGGATTTTACGTTGATCTATTGACATGCATAAACCTAAGGGTCACACCGGAGGATGAGACTCATTGACACATTTATGGAGAATGGCCAAAAGGGAGTTGTCTCGGGACATGACCAAAACTGGGTTTTGGGTCATGTGCTCGTACGTGAATAGGACTTTACAGATCGAGACAAGGCTTGGAGTCTTGGGATTGATCGCGTCGGATAATGTTGGACATTTCCGGTATGGAAGGCTTGGAGGCGATGAGCGAATCACGGGACCTCGTTAGAAATGGCCACGGGCCATGTTCCAAGTGGCCCATGAAAGGCCCATGCAACCAAGGCCCATGGAACTAATTAATCAAGTCTTGATTAATTAGTACTAAGTAAGAAAGACAAGGATTAAGGTGTTGGTGATTCACCACCTAACCCAATCTTGTCTTGCCATACTTGTCCTATTTACACCTTACTTGACACCATACTTGTCCCATGCCTTTAGTTGGACAAGTATGGGTTTTGTTATGTTTAAGTCATCTTTTTTCAACATAACAAACACAAGACAAAAATAGGAAACACATTTTCTCTCCCTCTTCCATGGCCATTTCGGGTTTGGCTAGTTTCCACCTCCATTTTTGTGTTCTTGAGTCCTCAAAGAGAAGAACTACGTGGCTTTGATTCCCATGTGGATACGTAGGCGTCTTGGAGACTCAAGCCAATCATTTGTTAACCGGTGTTCTTGTTTTGGTAAGAACTAGTGCTGAATTTTTCTCTTGTGAATCCATTCTTTGTTAGTTGTTTCATGGTTTTAATCGTCTCTTGGTTTTCATTGATTTTCCGCTGCGAGTTGGTTCATCTCCAACCCTACCTCGAGACCCAACAGCTCAAGCCTCTTTTTCCCGGAGAGTGATGTGGTTTGCTCCCTAGGGAGCCAACCTGTCTGTATATCCTAATCATGAGTCTCTCGGACCCTATATCCTCCTCTCTCTTGACTCTGTTGAGGCGTCACCGGCTTCGATATTCGATGTGGCCCCTTACCAACACCTCCCAGATAGTCCCAGTTCGTCCCTGGTATAGCCTTCCCATGTTCGCCTTCTCTAGAGCCGACCAGCCGGAGCCCTGAGCGATGGCCCTCGTCCACCCCCCGCCACTGGACACACGGGGAAGAGGTGTCCCACACAGTTGCAACTAAAGCAATGATCCGACAGATGTTCATACAACATATGAAGGAGAGTACGTACTTGAGATTCCGACAGGAGGAACCGTATCTGACTCTACAGTGGAACACGAATATCCGCCCTTATTCTAATCTTCATAAAATCTCCCCAGCAGAGCCCCGACCTATCCACATCCACTTCCTGACAGACTCCCACCGTATTCCCAATTCGGAATCCCACCTCCTTATTCCATGCCCCCACCGGCAGATTAGACACCCTGGCCCAAACAGAAAAATGATGAAAACTTAGTTCTCCTGCCTGCATGTGGGCCCTCAGATCGGTGAACAATACCAGCGCATCCCAATACGCCCATGGTTCCCCAAGGAGAACCTGCGCCCGTTCCTTAGCCGACTAGAAATAGAAGGCAACCAATCCCCCTTCTAATGGCTTCGCCTCTACCTTCATTGCCCATAAGTCCTCCATGCGAGCCACCAGCGACTTCCATAAGACCTTCTTGGACGACAACACCTTTGCCGCCATAGCGAACTGATACTGAGAACTTCGGCCAGAGACCTCCTTGGTTGGCACCACCACCTCCTTGATCTGAATTGAGGACATCTTGGCTCCCAACTCCCCGACCTGCTACTTGGCTCCTCGATTTCTGTAGGCCCAACGCCCCGGAAACCCGAGATCCTCATTTGAATCTGACCCACCCACATTACCCGGCCTGATCGGGTCAAAACCTGGACCAGATGGGTCGACCCGAGTACCACCCAACCCGGACGCACACCCGGTCCGCTCCTCGCCCGGCCCGTTCGAGATGAACCAACCGGCACTGTATCTGGCCGCCCAACGGGCCACGTCATCTGCACCCCCGGGTCCAGCCCGTCGTTTGTCCACGATAGTCTTGGCCCAGCCCAGCTCGCGGCGTCCAGCCCGTCGTGCGTCCGCTAGCAACCCCCGGCCCAGTCCCACTTACCCACCAGCCCGGTCCAACCCTTCCTCAGGAACCCTAGCTTCCTCCCGCGTCAGCCCCTTCCCCTTACGTCTCCTCCATGCAAGAGGCGCCAACAACTCCTCTGGCGTGGCCCCAGTATCCGACGACACCATGATCGGTAGCAACTCCTCTCCCTCCTTGGCCGACTCCCCCTATCCTGTCAAGGGTGAAAAACCACCCTCCTCCTCGTCGGGCTCCTTAGATCTCCCCACCACGCCGTCAACACCCTGTATTTTCCCCGTCGAGCCACCACCCAACTTCCGCAGTCGTGGCCCCTTTGCCGGGGTACGACGTGCCCCCCTCGCCGCCGACTGGATCCGCCCCCCTACGACTCAACCGTCCTCCTCCGTCCTCTAGGTCGAGAAACGCATCGGGGATGCGTTATCGTCCCGCGACGTCAGAGCCTCGTCCGAAGCCGCCAGGTCGCCCATCATGGCGGCCAACAATGTCCCCGTCCCCGGACTGTCCTCTCGCTCCTGCTCAACCCGATCCGGCAGGCACGACTCTCGAAGCAGTTCCGCGTTGAAACACCCCTCACTTCCGTCCAGATCCCCAGTGGAGCCATCGATCACAGATGAGTTTTCACAAAACTCTAACCTTAGCACACACAAGGGAGAGCTGCGACTTTTACTGTTTTTCTAATTGCTTTATAAGTCTCATGCGTTTCTCTTTATCAAAATACTTTTCTCATAACTACACTTATTTTATTTTGAGGATTAGTAACTACATATATTTTTATTAGTTTTAGATCAATACAAAATTGACCAAACATAGAAGATTATGTATGTTAAGTGAATCGATTTAAACCATAATATTTTTAAATGTTACGAAGCATTTAATAGTTTTTTTCTAAAGGTATTTGGAAAAAAATCTAATAATAGAGAATCTCAAATTAATTTTATATCAAACTAAATAAAATGGACGATTTGTTCTGAAAGTCCAAATCAGTGTTAAAAAATTTCTATATAAAAATCAACGTCATGTCTTGTAAAAAAATAGTCGTTTATTGGTTTTATGTAATATTAATAGGGAAAACTACCAATACCTATCCAAAACCATGCCCATTTAACTGATGTTTACCCTGAAGTTTAAATTTAACAGATGCATACCCTTAAGTTACGACTTGTAACTAAAAACCCCTTATGTCAGCTAAAATGACGAAAATACCCTCAGTGATTTTTTTAAATAATTTTTTTAAAATATAAATGAAGTAATTTTTTAAATAAAAATGAAGTCAAGAAGTCAATTAGTAAGTATATATATATATATAACAAAAATAATTTTTAAATAATTTTTTTAAACATTATTATTGAAGTGTAGTTGAGGGTATTTTCGTCATTTTAGCTGACGGAGGGGTTTTGAGTTACATTTTCGAAACTTAAAGGTATGCATCAGTTAACTTTAAACTTCAGGGTAAACATCAGTTAAATGGGCATGGTTTTGGGTAGGTATTGGTAGTTTTTCCATATTAATATTACAAAAAAAATTGGTGCCCCCACTGAAAAATCAAAATCCGCCACTGGCTACGTCAAAGGATTGGAGTTGAAAGAGAGATGAATGGCTCGGATCTACAATAGTGGCAGTAGGTGTACGCACGACCAATTTGGAGGTGGATGATAGTGGTCGCGGGCTTGGAAAGAAGAAGGTTCGGGGAGGCTACACGTGCGAAATGAGGGCTGTGAGGAACAAATACGAAAAATACTCCCTCATGTATATGGAAGGTTTGAAATAAGTAAAAAATTAGCATCTATTATAAATCTGCCATTAACGATGTTGAAAATATCTTGGCCTTCCATTTATTCTAATCTAGCGGTTAAGATTTCTTTACATCTTACGACTTAAAGATCCATTTACAATGAATTGCATTCATATACATATAGGAACAGTATCAATTGTTACCGAACCTTAAAATGTTATTCTAAATAAAAAAATTTGAGCCGACTCTAAGTCATGCGATTTGGGTGATCTCGGAGAATTCTCGATGGCGTTCGATTGACCAGTGTTGAAGACTGCTATCCGGCGTGGGATCTAGATCGAGGTAATGGAATTCTATTCCTCTCCGTCTCTGTCTTAATTTCGTTTTTTTACGTGAGTGTGGGTCTCGGCTCGGAGGGTTGTGGTAGGTGATGTGCCGCCGCCTTGTAATCCCGTTCCGGTTGAGCGTGCTACCATGTGGTTGTGTTGGTGAGGAGGTTTACTGAGGGGTTTCTTTGGCTAGAATTCCTCGAGGCCTGTCCTAGAATCGTCCGATGTGGTTTTCAAGGGGCTTGTTTGATGGGAATTGCTGATAAGCTAGACAGACGGAGAGGGTTTGTGTATGTTTAGAAATCGAGTGCAATGGTGGGTGCACAACGTCTTCTGGCAGTGAGGTCCCCCGACTGACGGAATTGGACCAGTTCGACCGATCCAAGGTTGATAGACTATGGGGCGGGTAGCCGGATTACTAGTTGGACGGAGCGTGACACGTTATGAGATTCCTAGCCTGGAACTATAGGGGTCTCAAAAAGGTGGCTTCGATGGAATATTCGAAGGGGGTCATAATATGACAAAAACCCCAGGTGATTTTTCTCAATGAGACGCTGGCTAAAGAGGGTCGGGTGGAGACCCTAAAACTACATTTAGGTTTGTCGGAGAGATGGGAGGTACCGACGATGGGTCACCAAGGGGGGATGATGCTATTATGGACGAATGAGGTGCAAGTCATCAGCAGAGACTCAAGTCAAAGATTTATTGATGTGAGTATCAAAAGTGCAGGCGGACTGGGTTCCGTTTTACTGGAATTTATGGGGTTGCGGATCGCGAGCTCAGGTGGATGACTTGGGATCCCCTTAGGTCCTTGGGGGAAGCACTTCTGATTGACGAGAAATGGCTGCTGATAGGGGATTTTAATGGTATTCTTGATCAGAAGGAAGAGAGAGGAGGAATAGCATACCCGACACACCTAATATCATCATTCAGGGATGTGTTGCAGGAGTTACACCTAGTCGATGTACCACTCCAAGGATATGGTTACACTTGACATAGTGGAAGTGAGCCAGCTAGCAGAATGGAGGTGAAATTAGACAGGGTCATTATATCTCCGACCCTTCAGCCGCAATGGCCACAAGGGAACTTGGTCAATGTGGGCATCTCCACCTCGGACCATCTACCTATTTATTCGACTCGGAATGTAGAGTGGAACCGGTCAGCTCCCGACACATTCGTTTTGAAAATATATGGGTAGAGGACCCAGAATGTGGGCATGTCATTCAGACGTCATGGGGGGATCCAGACGATCGACCTATTCTCACAAAACCAAATAAACGGGAGAGGCATTGGAGAAATGGGGTAAAGAAGTGTATAATGCTTTGCTCCAAAAGATAGGTCGGTACGAAAGAGATTTAATCTGGCTGAACGGCAGAAATGATCGTACCGGGATTTGGAAGCGGAGAGCGCTCCAGAAGTTGTATGAGGCGGCGCTAGATCAAAAGGGAGAGTTCTGGAGGCAGAAGGCAAAACATTATTGGCTGACCGAGGGAGATCGAAATACGAAATTCTTCATGGCCTCCGTCTCGCAACGTTAGAAAATAAACAGGGTAACCGAACTTAAAGATGATAATGGCACAGTTCTAATATGGGATACAAGATTAGGAGATCATATATTGGCACGGTTCTAATGGCACGGAGGAGTGTGTCTTGGCCTCCCGGGTTCCCGCATTAGGTCACGGAGGCACAAAATGTGTCTTTATTGGCACATGTTACATCGGAAGAGGTCATAGATGCCACGTTCTCGATGGGTCCAAAAAAATCTCCAGAGCTGGATGGACTGAATCCTTTTTTCTACCACAAGTACTGGACCATAGTGGTGGCCGATGTGACGTCCTACCTCCGTAAGATATTTGAAGGGTTGAGGTATCCCCCTCGATTAACAAGACTACGCTGTTCTTATTCCGAAGATGGAGGCCCTTACGAGTCTCAAAGATCTTCGGCGTATTGCCTTGTGTAATGTTTTGTTCAGAATTGTCTCGAAAGTTGCAGCGAATCGGCTGAAACATATTTTGGATGGCCTCATATCTCCTAATCAAGGGGCTTTCGTTCCAAGGTGATCAATCCAATACAACATCATCCTCTCCTTCGAAAATATGCATTTCATGAAAAATAAGAAGAAGGGTCGAGAGGGATGGGTATCGTTGAAACTAGACATTAGTAAAGCATACGACATAATAGAGTGAGGGTTCCTTTGGGATATGATGCGAGCCTTTGGTTTTATTGAGCAGTGGATCTCATTGCTGAGACGGTGCACATACTTAGTGACATACAAGGTAGTGGCAGATGGAAAGCAGGCTGGTTTTGTACAACCAGAAAGAGGTATCCGCCAAGGGGACCCGTTGTCCCCGTATCTGTTTCTATTCTGCATGGAAGGATTTGCAAGACTGCTACAAGCTGAGAAGGGGCGTGATCATATTCATGGGGTCGGGATTACACCAGTAGCTCCAGCTATCACTCATCTGTTCTTTGTAGATGACGACTACGTCTACTACAAAGCCTCTCATATTGAAATGGGAAAAATCGGGAACTATCTTAGGATGTTCGAGGAAGCTTCAGGTCAGGTGGTGAACCTTCAGAAGTCGTCCTTATTCTCTAGTACGAATACTCATGTGGACGTGCAGGGTGAGGGGGTACGTTTGTTGGGAATCCCAGAGCTCCAGGTTCCGTCGCCATATCTTGGGGTCCCAAATATGATGGGACAGAGTAAAAAGAAGGATTTGAAGTACATTTTGGACCGGGTATTGAAAAGGGTCCACATATGAGACGACAAGCTCCTTAATGAAGCAGGGAAGGAGGTATTGGTCAAGTCTATTCTCCAGGCCATACCGACTTGTGTTATGAGTGTCATGCGTTTGCCGAAAGGAACAATAGAAAAATGAATGTGGTGTTGGCACGTTTCTAGTGGAAATCCTCCGGGGGTGGGGACAAACCAATAATCTGGCAGTCGTGGGTTTCTATGTCCCGATCAAACGAGAGCGGGGGCCTCGGTGTTAGGAATCTCTTGGATTTCAATACATCACTACTAAGAAAGCAACCGTGGAAGATCTCCACGGAAGAAAACAGTCTGGTAGGTCACGTCCTTAAGGCAAGGTATTTTCCAGATTCAGCGGCTTTTGAGGCCAAACGAAGATTGAATCAGAGCTTTATCTTGCAAAGTCTTCTCTCGGTCTAGGGCTTGATTAAACAAGGGGCACGGAGAGCCATAGGACCAGGGTCATCCACGTCTGTAATGCGCCACCCGTGGCTTACAAGAGTGGACCCATAGATTACCTCAGCACACCCAGATTTGGAGCACATAACTGTCGCAGGTCTTATGACAACAACTACGAAGAAATAGGATGAGGCGAAGATCGATACATTGTTTAATGAGCGTGACAGGCTAGCAATTCTTGTAGTTCCAACAAGCAGCTTGGCTTTATCGGATTCTTGGTACTAGATGGGGAGCATTTAGGGCAATACACTATCAATTCGGCCTACGGCTTGGTCACTCATGCACAACCGTCTTCAGATATCCATTCAGACATTTGGACTTCGATTTGGGACACGGATGTTCTCCCAAAAGTGCGGAACTTCTTATGGAAAACTTGTGTAGGGTGTCTCCAGGTAGCGACCCGACTGAGGACGCCTACGGTGGAAATGGAGTCCAACTGCCCGGTATGTCAAGGAGAGGAGGAATCATAATTTCACCTTCTAGTCAAATGCCCGATGGTGGCAGAATGCTGGCGGATAAGTGGATTGATCCTCCTGACTATAGAGGGTGATATAATAGAGTGGGTGCGCTCTATCTTAACCATCAACCCTACTACCAGTGGTGGAGAGGTGAGCTGCCTTCTATGGGAAATCTGGAAAGCTAGGAATAAGAAGGTGTGGGAGAATGTTATCTCCAGTGCAACGATCATAAAACATATGGAAGCTCTTCTAACTGCGGGGTGGACGGAAGCAAAACGGAGAAATAAGGATCGAACACCGCCCCTAACTCCGAAAAACAATAGGGCAGAGGTTAGCTGGACCTATTCGCCCCAAGGCTCATAGGTCATTAATACAGATGGGGCCCTGTTTGCCTTAACGGGTCAGCTGGGAACATGGTGGGTGTGCAGGGATGACACAAGATTACTCACTTAAGCCCGATCATCCTCGTTCCATGGCCCACAGAGCCCGGGTCTCATCGAAGCTTATGCAATCAGAGACGCTCTTCAATGGCTAGTCTAGAGCCCGCGGTAGAAAACCACCATCAGAAGTGATTGGAAGGTCATAGTGGATATGATCAACAAGAGAAGATTGTCTTCTTCTCCTATAGGGATAGTCCTTAACGATTGTAGTTGCCTATTATCTAGAATCGAGTACGTGCAACTCGATTTTGTTAAGCGGACAGCGAACAAAGCAGCTAACTAGCTTTCCAGGGCGGCTTGTTTCTCCCCTGTCTAGGAATGGAAATGAGGGTTTATACCAGAGCCATTCCACAATATTTTTATTACCGACATTTAATAATATCCATCGTTTATTCCAAAAAAAAACCTTAAATGTTACTTGTTAACTAGTTTTAAATCGTTGGATAACGTCATTTACAAAATTCTGCAACATCAATTATAAAATTTTGGAACATCAACAGATTACAGAAGCTATACATTTGTAACATCTATCGGGTAACATTATTGAAACTATGAAATTCTGTAATATCATTCACAAAATTCTAGAACATCACTTACTAAATTCTGTAACAATAAGAATGGAAGCTATAAAATTCTGTAACACAACTTACAAAATCTTGTAACGTCAATTGTAAAATTTCATTTTAAAATAGAATATTAAAAGAATTCGTGCCAAAATAACATATTAAAAAAATATGATTTTTAAACAATAAAAAAGTCAGATTTAAAGTTTTAAATTTTATCTTTTTATTTTTTATTCTATTTTATTTATTTATTGTATTATAACTAAGTGTATTATGGTAATTTTGTCTATCAAATTTATAAGCTTAAAATAAGAAAGGGTAAAATCATCATTTGACACCCCACTTAACAGTACATGACTAACTTAGAGGAATATTCCGTTTGTTTTCTAACGGAATATGCCAACTCCGTCTGTGGACAAATCAAAAAGGTACCAAATTGGTCATTTGAAACATAAGGGTACCAAATAGTTCGTGGACGAAACATTTGGCTACCAAAAAATATATAACCCTAGATTTAAACTTATCTATATTTACATTTGTCCTATTAATGAATGTTTTAATTTTATCCTTCCATCTAATCAAATAATACGACTAATATTTATTTTCATAGAACAATATAAGAGTCATTTACAGTAGATTGTGCTCTTATATATATAAAAGATAAGATTCAGGTACAAAATTGTATCTTTCGTACGAAATACAAACTATCAATCTAGGTCATTAGATCGTGAAATAAAAGACCCATATTTAAACAAAAATCATTAATGACAGAATCATTAATGCATATCTTTGTAATTAATTTCATAATCAATCACCCATTGAATTTCGGTAGTCGTCCGATCCCCTAAATCAATAGCCTAGATTGGAACAACAAAAGATTACACACAAAAGAAATCACATTCAAATCTGCACATTAAAAACTTCCATATAGCTGGCCCTTGTGGCTGGCCGGTTGACGGCGGCTGCCTCCCTTCTCTCTTACCCTTCATCCTCTACTACTTTTCCCTCTTTTTTTCCCGTTTTCTGACCTCTCTGCTCCTCCCTTTGGCCGGCGCGTGGTTCTCTCTGGTCTTTGGGTTCCTCGGCCGAGATATGGAGTGGGAAGCTTTTCAACAACATTGATGGTTATGGATCGTTCCGAGCTTCGCCCTTGGGCCTCGATTGACGTCGTGGGTCTTCACCTCTTTCCCAGATCTAGCGCGCTCCACACCGGTTCTACTCTCTTGCACATGTAGCGTGAAGCCACCGGATCTCATGCTCGTGGTTCGTTTGCTGCCCTCTCCGGTTCCGAGTTGGGGTTCCGCCTTGGTGTGGTGGATTTGTTCGGTTCGTGAAGACCCTTATTGGAGCCGATCTGCGAGTTTCGAAATTGTTCTTCAGGTGAGTATTTTCCCCCTTTCCCTTCTTGTTTTATGTCCTTCCTTGATTCCCTAGCTATCTTGACTGCTTTACACTGATCCTGGATCCAATCTGGGTCTTGGACATCATCGTCTTCTTGGTCCTGGCCAGTGATGATGGTAGATCCTCGGATCTCCGTGAGAGGTTGTGTCAGATTTGCTGGGGAGTTGCATATTCTAATGGTTGCCTAACCATAGTCGGAATATGGTTGTCTGTGGTGTTGGCCACCAACCCGTTGGCTTCCCCCTTTTGGAGGAGACAATAGCTTGGAAGTGTAGAATCAGGTTGGGTTAGGGTTGTGTGGTGGTGGTGCTGTTTTTTGGGTTGTTTTGGGGACTTTGTGGCTTCAGATCGGAGTAGTGAGCTTTTCCTCCACCCGCTCTTCATGGTACTTAAACTTGAGTATCAAGACTCTGATTTTAGTGTGCTTCATATCTGAAAAATCTAGTTTTATAGACTCTTTCTCAATGTTTTGGTTGTCCTGGTTGTTTTGGTTTAGGTTGTTTGTTGTAACACCCCTGGTTGGGTTTGTTGGTTTGTTGTGTTTTTCGGGTGCAACCTAGTTCTAGTTGTGCTTAATGGTAGGTATACCTAGGTTCTTAGACCTGTAATGTTGGTGTTACACCCATTGTTTGGGTTTTGTTTCTGGTTTGAGTTGCCTAGAAGGCAGGCTCTTGGTTGTAATCGTTACGGAGGGTTCGCCCTTGACCCTTTTTTGTTTATGAAAACTTGGTTTTAATAAAAAAAAATTGCTGATAAAAAAATACCCTAGATTGGTTTGTATTTTGCACTTGAATTTTGGTTTGTACCCGACAATTTCCCTATATATATAATGTGAACCAACAAGTATGTTGTGAACTAGTGTACTCAACCAGAATGAGCCATGCATCGCGTTCTTAAAAGAGACTAATTTTTTATATATCAAGTTCACTAATTTAATCATTCACGCTTCGTTTGAACAACGATTGACTTCGTTCTTGCGTCAATATTATTATTTTTATGAGGTTTCTAACAAGTAGCCTATTGAATATATTTTGATGTGTTTTTAGATATGCTCGTGGATGTGTGGATATGAGTTCGAAAGTACATGATATGATTTGCATATATTGGTGATGTGGTTTGAGAATATGAGTAATGTGTTTTGAGAATACGAGGGTTGTGGTTTCAAAATATGAGTGATGTGGTTGTGGATGTGTTGGATATGATTTGAGAATATTAAAGATGTGGTTTGAAAATATAGGTGATATGATTTGCACATATTATGGGTGATGGATTGTTGTGGATGTGTGGGATATGATTTGCAAATATGAGTATTAGGGTTTGCAAATAAGTGCGATATGGTTTGAGTATACGAGGAATGAGGTTTGACAGTATTGTGTCATCATATTTTTTGCTTGTAGATATCTTTTCTTACTTCAAAATATATTCAATGTGCTATTTGATAGATAGTTCTAAAAAAAGAAAAATATTGGCATAAGATAAATGTAAATCGGAGTTGAAACAAAACGGAAATAATTAATTAGTACACTTGGTAAAAAAGGACATATTTTTTTAGCGTGACAAGTAGCGCACTGTGGTTGAGTTCGCATGTTCACATTTTAGAAGGGGTTCACATCTGATTGTGTACATATATATATTCAATGTGCTATTTGAAATCGTGTTTGTAAGATCGAGTTTGGATGGAACCAACACCACGACACCGATGGCCAAAGTAACACAAAGGTTGGTGTCTACAGGTTGGTTACCGAGCAAACAAGAGAGAACACATGAGATTGAGAGTTGAAGAGTAGAGAGAATTTATATTCATATACTGAGAATCGCTTACAGGAAGTGTTGTGTGTTGAGTTGTGTTTTTGGTGTTTCCGTGTCTAATACAATGAGTCTCTACATCTATTTATAGGAGACAACAATTGATGGCGGATTTTCATATAACCATTTGCATGAAAGTAGTGGTGGCATGTGAGTTATGGTGGCCACACATGGCATACACATGCCATCTCACAACAGTCCCCCTTGGACACCACAGTGTGCTTCAAGTCGAAGTTTGCCTCGTTAAAAACCTCCTCCGGAAAACCCGGCGGGACAAAACCTGTAAGGAAAAGAGTACAACGCACAAAATGTGTTTGAAGCTATGGTTGATGCTGCCTCATTAAAAATATTTCCAAGAAAACCCTATGGGACAGAACTTGGATAAGGGAAAAAGAGTGCATGACAGAAAACTTGTCCCCTCTAACTTCAGGCAGGCTACTTTGGTTCTTGTTAAGGCGACGCCTGCCGATTCTATGTACAAGCTTCTCAAAAGTAGAGGTCGATAAGGCTTTAGTAAATAAATCATCCAGATTCTTGCATGACCGAATTTGTTTTACATTTATCTCATTACTCTTCTGAAGCTCATGAGTATAAAAGAAACTCAGAGAGATGTGCTTAACCCTATCTTCATTGATATAGCCTCCTTTGACTTGAGCAATACAAGCTGCATTGTCTTCATATATAATAGAAGGAGAGTTTGGCAGAGTAATGCCAATTGATCATAACACATACTTGATAACAGATCGTAAGAATACACATTCTCGGCTTGTTTTATGTAGTGCCACAATTTCCGAGTGGTTCGAGGATGCTGCATCTAAAGTCTTTTTCGTAGAGCGTTAGGAAATGGATGTTTCACTGCAGGTGAAAACATATCTTGTTTGGGAGCAAGCTTTGCGAGGATATAATAAATATCTTGCATTTGCACATCCAACCAGGCCAACGGCCCCCCTAGACTTAGAATATAATAACCCCAAATCTCTAGTTCCGATAAGATAACAAAATATATGCTTGATACAATTTCAATATCGTCGATTGGGTTCTGAGCTGAAGTTGGCAAGTACATTATATATGGTACTTTAGGACCAAGTTTCTCTTTATCAGTTTCTTTGAGGCGGAATGGATCATTCTTGGGATCTAAAGATCGGACGACCATTGGAGTATTGAGTGGATGAGCATTATCCATGCTAAAGCGTTTCAAGATATTTTCAACATACACAGATTGATGGATCAAAATTCCATCAGACTGATGCTCGAGCTACAGGCTGAGACAATGTCTAGTTTTTTTCGAAATCTTTCATTTCAAATTCCCTTTTCAGGTATTCTGCAGCTTTGCGGATCTCTTCCAGAGTCCTAATCAAATTCATGTCATCAATATATACTCCTATTGTAAGGACCACTCCTGGTCAACGCCGGTCAATCGGCGGAAAAACGGAAAAATTTAAAATTTCGGGACAACACCTAAATGAACCTAAAATTGACCCCGAGGGTCATATCGGACTTAAGTTGACCCCGATATCGACCAAAGTGAGTTCTGTGTGACCCAAGGCAACTTTTTGACCAATTCGGGAAAAGTTGACTTTTTGCCGAAAAAGTCAACCGAGCGACGTTTTGGTCCGTTCGAGGCCCGATTTGGATCCAAAAAGCTTAGCCGTCGTTACTACGGTCTTAGTAGGTCCATTTCCTTGTAGCACGTGAAATTTCATAAATACTTCGAAAATGGGCCCGCACGGGGCCCGAAAAGGCCGAATTTCGCGAATCTGACTGAAAAATATCTACAAAGATATTTTTCTATCTTGTGGGACCCACATGACACTTGTCATGAAAGTGGTGGAAGGGAGTTGAAAGGAAAAAATTACCCTTGGAATTAAAATTCAAAAACAAAGAAGGTTGGGGGCAAATTGGTCATTTTGGTATGGGTTTGAATTTAAAAGGAGAAGAGAGATGAGAGTCTCGGCAATTTCAGAAAAAAGGGAGATAAGGAGAGAGAAAGTAAAGAGAAGAAGAAGAAGAAGGAGAAAGAGAGGAAGTTGTGGGATTTTTCGACAATTCGACCGACGGATCGTCTCAATTGTCCCGTATTCGAGCTCCCCTCAGCGTTCCCTACGGTAAGCACCCGAAAGTTTCTCGTTTCGATGTGTTTGAATTCTAGGGTTTTGGTTAGAATTGGTTTAAATATGAATGGTTGAGGTTTGGGGTTCGTTAGGAACGTTTTGGGGCAAAAAGGAGTGTTTTTTGTTGTGGCCGTGTGGGGCCCACATTGCCGGGCCTCGAGTTTTTCGTGTTTGGGTGGTCTTGGATGATCCCCGAGTCGATAATTCACACCCAGAACGAATTATGGAATTAGTTTGTGAGAATTCGGAAATTTGGGTTAGAAACTTTAAACGCAGAATTAAATCGCTCGGTATCAGAAATTGATTCCGTCGATTGTGTTGGAACACGTGAATTATATTAGGGTTGTAGAAACGAAAATGGGAATTTTCAGTGCCCCGGACGGCGTTTTTCCGATCCCGGGCAGATTCGCCGAGCCGGGCGAATCGGGCCTTTCCGAGCCCATTGTTGACAATGTCGAGCAATCTGGAAGTTTGGGAGTGTTCGGCATTGTCAGGGTTGCATTTGGACGTTAATTACTTGAAATTCGGGTTTTGCCTGCATATTAAAAAGTGTATTATTTTGATCACTTTAGATCGTGCCACTGACCACGGAAAGAGGAGGTTAAGCGGGTGATCGCGAGCGCGCCAGAGCTTGAGCTTGGACATTTGGAACGCTTTACGAGGTAGGGAAAAGTAGCCGGATATCGGCCTTGACTAGGGAAAGTTATTAGTAGAAATGCATGTGACACTTGGTGGTGTCGTAGGATAAGTGAACTTATCGAACAATAGAAATGCATGTGACACTTGGTGGTGTCGTAGGATAAGTGAACTTATCGAACAATAGAAATGCATGTGACACTTGGTGGTGTCGTAGGATAAGTGAACGTATCGAACAATAGAAATGCATGTGGCACCTGGTGGTGTCGTAGGTTAAGTAAACTTACCGTGCGATAGGAATCACATATGGACACCTGGTTGTGCCCGTAGGTTGAGTGAACTGATTGTGTTTGTGTGTGGCCATGTGTGCCTATGGGGTGTTGAACCCGTATTGTTCTTGACTGACTTGCTGAGTGGTAGTTAGTCGTTATGTTAATTTTGCTATTTGCGGAGTATTGTGTGATATTTGGTTGTGATTGTGATTGTTCTAGTGATACCTGGATGAGTTGTTCCCGAGAGGTATGTCGTACCTTCCGATGCGCGACCGGTAAAGTGCCGAGGGCTGTGTTCCCTGTGAGGTGTGTCATACCTTCCGGCGCACGATTGGTAAAGTGCGTAGGCTTGAGTTATGCCCGAGAGGTGTGTCGTACCTTCCGATGCGCGACCGGTAAAGTGCCGAGGGCTGTGTTCCCCGTGAGGTGTGTCGTACCTTCCGACGCGCGATTGGTAAAGTGCTAAGGCTTGAGTTATGCCCAAGAGGTGTGTCGTACCCTCCGATGCGCGACCGGTAAAGTGCCGAGGGCTATGTTCCCCGTGAGGTGTGTCGTACCTTCCGGCGCGCGATTGGTAAAGTGCTGAGGCTTGAGTTATGCCCGAGAGGTGTGTCCTACCTTCCGATGCACGACCGGTAAAGTGCCGAGGGATGTGTTCCCCGTGAGGTGTGTCGTACCTTCCGGCGCGCGATCGGTAAAGTGTTGAAGCTTGAGATTCCGCGATGAAGGAGGGGCCCTCCTTCCGACTAGCAGTCGGAAAAGTGTTGCTATGTGCCGCGATGAGGTCGACCGCCTAGCCCGACTGTGTGTCGGGGAAAGTGCGTGTGGCAGTGCTAGGCCGAGCCGGATTGCTACCGGAAACTGAGCAGAATGTGTGTTGATCCTTTGTGATCTTGGGTGTTTGTGTGGTTGGTTGGTATTGTGTGACATTTCTTGTGATCTTTGTGTGTGAGTGGGTTGTTTTGAGGCTTCCCCTACGTGATCGGGTAATTGGGGGTATTGATGTTGTGATCAATAGTAATATGCTTAGTTGAGAACGTGATCCCCGTGTTGAGGTTTCCCTTACGTGATCGGGTAATTGGGGTGTTTATCTGGTGAGCAATAGTGTTTTGCTTAGTTGGGAATATGATCCCCATTCGAGGTTTCCCTTACGTGAACGAGTATTTGAGGTATTGTTATCGTGAGCACTTGTGACGGTTTGGTATCAGGTTTTGAGGTAGTTGTTTTCCCTGTTTAGATTGGTAAGTTGTTGATGCTTTACTAGTATGCCATAATCGAACGGGTATCCGTGGAGGTGAGCGGAACGCTCATCCCCTTTACTACTTTTCCCGCAGGCTTCTGAGGTAGAGACGAGTAGCGAATACCGGTTTGGTCGCGGAAAGTTACAAGTAAATGCACACAGGATCGTGTGAGGGTTGTGCTTTACCTTGTCGGTGTGACTAATGGAATGGTTGTTCGGTCTCTGATTTGGGGTCTTAGATGGTTGGGGAAAATTGATAGTGATTTGTGTGATAGTCTGGTTTAACATGTGATTTGGGGTAGTAGTCCCCTGTGTTGTTGTTTGTTGCCGGTTTTCCCGGTATTTCTGTTGGTATGCCGTTGTCAGTCTGGTGTCTGTGGTGGTGAGCGAAACGCTCACCCCTTGAAGCTTTTCCTACAGGTACCGTTCGCGAGGCAGACTAGGAGGATCTCTCAAGGCTTGAAGAGCTGGGAGCGAGAGTCCGGGCTGTCGGGGTGGTCTAGCGACGTACAATCTTGTTTTAGTGTTCTTCCGCTTTTTAAATTAAAACTAAGTTTGTAAAAGTATTGTTTTGATTAATAAAAGTGGTGCTTTTAAAGCGGTTTATTAAACTATTTGAGACTTTGTTTTACTTGCTTCACCGTTCGCGTTCCGGGTTCGGTTATACTGAATTCGGGGCGTGACACCTATAATAACAAACTCGGATGTTGTTTTCTTAATGAACAAACATGAACATATGACATCATTCTTATAGCCTTCTCTGATATGGTACTCGTTTACACGATGGTACCACATCTTACCAGATTGATTTAGTACATACAGAGACTTTTATAACTTTATGGAACACAGATGTCTAGGGATATCTATCATTGCTTCAGGAAACCTTAACCTATCAGGGAGTTTGATATAGATATTAGTGTCCAAAGTATTCTAAAGGTAAGTAGTACAACGTCCATCATGCACATATCAAGTCCTTCAGAGACTGATAGGCTGATCAAATATCTGAAAGTTATCATATCCATTACTGCATATTATGTCTCATCAAAAGCGACTCATGGTCGTTGAGACAATCCTTGGGCAACAAGTCTAGACGGTGTGGGGGCGATGACATGACGACAGGGGCCTCCGTAGACGGCGATACAACGATTAGATCAGGTAACGGTGGTGGGTGGTGGATGGGGACAACCATGGAATGTTGTAACCTTGTTGGGTCGCCAGCAAGGATAGGTGGCGTTTGAGACCCCACAACCCTAGCGTGACTTGCAGAAGAAGCAATAGCTTGGGCCTTGAGAGGACGGCTTCGCCGTGGCTTACAGAGAGGAACAAAGGATCTAGGTGAGAAGGCCACGATCGTTGTGGATGAAGAGGAAAGTAAAGTCGCAATGGAGGGAGAAAGAGAGGTCGGAGCAGGGGAGAATTTCTTCGTCCTCCTTCGACGCCGCGGCTTTAAGGGGGGCACCACATCCGAAGAGGGCCGAGGTGGAGGCACAAGTGCCGAGGGCTGCGCTAGGACAGACGGCGATGGGACAAGACCGGCAGTGGCAGTATCCTTGTGGGCGATAATGACAAAGAAATCCATAAGATAGGGGTCATATTTTCTTCGGGAAGAGGCTCTCGACACAGGATTATGCGAGAGTTTTCTGGTACCGTAAAATTTCGTTTTTATCCTCTCAATTTTTTTAGTGTACCTTTTCATTTATTTGTAATTTTTAATTAACTGTTTTTTATTATCTTATTTTATTCTAGAATACATATCAATATTTTGTTAGCTTCTGTAAATCTCGAACACAATTTTGTGTAACAAAACACGATAAGTTGAAATCAGTTATATGTTATTAAATTACTTTATTTTTTTTGAACGAAAGGTGCAATTCTATTACTTGAAATCGATTACATTATCGTGCAACGGGGAATAGACTTGAAAACAGTATTAAGGAACAATAGTTCACTGATCCTTTTAATATCAGAATCGTCACAGACGGTGTTTTAATGCCCCTTAGGCAAGGAAAGAAGACGGTAAGGGGAAAATGGGTACTGGAGATCCTGATGGACCTCAATGGTAGGGTACTGGAGATCCTGAGGGACCTTGACGGTAATGGTGATGGTGGGAGGCAACGCATCGTTTGGGCACCGCACCCAGAGCCAGTCCCCGATGCTTAGGCCGTATATCGTTCCTCCCGACGGGGCATCTTCAACGCCTTTAGCTTGTCGCCCCACATAGGAACCGATGCCATCCTTTGCAGCATTCCATCAGTAGTGCTCCCATGGGTCACGGGCGATGTTGGAACCCTAGTAACTGCGACGCCCGGAGGAGGAGGGGTTAGAGCAAGGTCTTGGCAAACCCTAGAAACTACGCCGCCCGGGGGAGGAGGGGCCAGAGCGAGGTCTTGGAAAATCCTAGAAACCGTGCCGCCTGGGGATGGGGTGGGGGCAGAGCAATGTCTTGGCCAAGCGGTTGGGTCGGCGGAATAGGGTTTGGAGGGGGAAAGTCGAGCAGGACGTTGCGAGAGAATGACGTAACTAGGGGACGTCGCAAGGGCCGCCCTCTTCTTGGCCACATCCACCGATACACCCGGGCCAGGGAGTGGGAGGACCGGCACCTCCGACGTATAGGAAGATAAAGCCAGAACCGAGGGTCTAGCTAATTTTCGTCGACGACTCCTATCCCCAGCATCGGGAACGCTATAGGAGGGACGGGACGGTAGCAGAGGGGCATCACTGGCTGGGGCAGCAACAGTAACGACCGGAGGAATCACGGTAGAAACAACTCCACGGTGAGGCAAGAGAGAACACCATAATTAAGACGGCTAGAGTTAGGAGAGAGTTCTCGTAGAGAGAGAAAATACCTCGATTCATATAGAAATATTAATTTTATCCTTACTGCTTATATTTAAAAAACAATTTTTTTATATCCAATAGATCTGTAAAGTTATAATAAAGGTATCGATTACAACGTAGAGAGAAACCTAATTCTCTCTGCGCGCAGCCCCTTCCCCCACCTCCTCTTCCATGGCAGCCACCATTCTCCACCATTGAAGCCCCTGCTCCAAAGCTCTCCACTATCCTCCGGGGTCCAATCGAAGCCCCTGCTTCCAAAGCTCTCCACACACCTCTTCTAAGGTCCATTCTACCGCTGTCGTTCTTTTGATCGGAGTCGGTTTTATTTTTTCTTGTCTTTTTGCAGACGGACTACCTCCGAAGGTCGCCGCCTATCGTTCAATCAGTGCCACGGCCTCTCCCTCGCTTCGCGCTACCAATCATGCGTCGCCGGACCGGTCCCGCCCTCGAGCCAGTAGCCACCGTGGCCCCCTTGACGCTGCCCGGAATACGGGCTCCACGCGCCGTCTTCCATCTGCAGCGGCCTACCGCCCTAGGGTCACCCCTCGCCGGTATGGGCCTGCTTCCTAGATGGATCTGGGATCCGGGAGGAGGAACGGGAGTTCGGGACCTACTTCACATGCACCCAACTTCGGGACTCTCAACCCCGAACAAGTTTTTGCAGCAGGGAGATCTCGGGAATTCTGCACTAAAGACAAATTCTCCAGTAGGTTTTGGTGTTTTAGTTCGAATAATTATGAGGCTCAATAAGTTTAGGAATTTGATTTATTATTTTTTTGTAACGTTGGATCGAGGAACTCCTAAGTTTGGATCCGCGAATCAAAGCGGACTATATGTATGGAACCATGTGCGCCTGACGGGCTACGGCCGGTTGGGACAAAAGCTGGTATCCGGGACTATTAGGTCCCTCCTTATAAGCACGATTTTATCGTAATACTACTTCTTTCCCGTTTCAAAAAGATCTGTAAAGTTATGTGTAAAATAAACTGAATCTGTCACATGTGCGCTCCTTGTGTTGGATCTTACTATTTCGACTATCCCAAAACATACCAAGTTTTGAAGACCTCAAGGAGCACATCTTTCGACGGTGTCGCGCTTTACGCATACATCTTCATCAAAACAATTTATACCGATCTTGCGATTTGTGGATTTCTTAAAAATTATGACGAAGCATGCATGTGTCCCATTGAGTATGGCTTTGGGATTGGACTCTAAGCCTCACGATCACATCATTTTCTATATGCCTTTGCTTTAATGCCAAACAAAATTAACCATAATTTTCTCAAACGTGTTTTTTACTCCATAGAATTAGCTCTACTTTAATTATTCATGGTCAACATTGACTTGGAAATGTAAAATCCTGATTATTTATGGTAATCAAACAAATAGATTAGGTGTTGTGGGCGTCCTTTTCTCAATATCTACATTCCTAACCGAAACTCATTCTCTTTGTTATATTTCTTTCTTATACATTTTCAAATTTTTACGACTACTTTTCACATTATCAGTCTCGGGACATTATGATTCTTTTTTTTCTAAACGAAGGCAAGTAAAATTATAAATAAAAGTCCGGAGAACCGACGGATATACAACCATAATAAAAGGTTCATCAGATGCCTGAAAATTGAAAGTAACATGAAGTTCAGATATCGTGGGATTAGAAAAAGGATAAATCGACTAATAGAATCAAGTGTTGCCTCTAGAATGTAGATGTGGTAGCGGTTGAGACCACAGACACAACTGATGGAGACTGAACAGAGGGGATTGACCCGTTCGGAACCTGAAAGGTGGTGGTACGCAATTGGACTGGATACTCCTATACAAAACAAGCGTTCGTCATCCTCCCTTAGATAATCAATAAGGGCCCCAAAAACATGAAAGTGTTGGTTTCCAAGATGGTCGGGAGGTATCGTGCTAATACTTGGTGGATCCATCGCCACATTACAGTCCATCGCCACCTTAGACCGATGAGAAAGTGGTATTTGTAGACCACTCATTGAACCCAATGGTACTCATTGGGAGAGACGAGGGTGTTTCCCCCGGTCGATTCCCTTGGATCCCCATCTGAGTTCGTCGAACCTCACGACTCCACACCCAAGTAATCCATACATGGCCATTTCCCGAGGTCTGGGAGAGACCTAGTAGTTGTCTCTTGTGTACCCCATGGGCCCTAGGTGTGAACCTCCTCATCGTGTAAGTTTGGACTGGACCTCTAATGGTCGCCAAGAACAAAAAATGCTACTTACCTCTCTAAATCTCACTGTTATTTTACGTAGCAGAGATAGTTTTCCCGGTGATGTATTGTGTCCTCTCCTCTTATGTATAGGGGTGGGGTGGGGGAACTACCACCCTCGTACCTGACAGAATGTGTCTTGTCTTGAGCTTGTAAAGTCTCTGCACCCTTAACCATTTTCCCTTGCTTTTCATATCCCCCAAGCGGTGGGTTATCAATGGATTATTTCGAAACATAAAAAATGGAACCCAAGGCCTCCAGATGGTCCCGTATTCCATACCCAACCATGGGTCTACCACCTTTGAATCTGCTTGCCTCGACGTTCCATAATGCCCTTAATCTGAGCCCTCGTGCTTCTCTCCCCCAAGGGAAGTCCTTGGCCAAATGCCCAATCGAGTGAAATGATAATAGCGATTAGGAAAGTATTCAAAAGAGAGGAATAAACCTGATTGTAGCTCAAATTCAGCTTCTCGGAACCAAATCTTTCACTATAGGGGTTGATTGACATCAAGTCGCACTCGGATCCTCATGAAATCCCCCAGCTCATCCATCCCTTATCATCATCCACCGTCTAGTATATTTCAAGGTTCTCACCAATCGTGAGCTCACCCCTCAATTCCAAGAACCAACCACGAGATTGGTGACCCCTGTCCATACTGAGAAATGGGTGAAGGCGATCTCCTTCGATCGCATGTGTGCTCGGAGTTCCTATAGTACCACCAGAGACTTCCAGAACACCCAGGGCGCTCCGAATAAAATCCCCTCCCTCTCCTTTGCCGTCTCGAAGAAGAACGCCAGTACATCGACCTCTAAATGATAGGCTACAAGGTCGGGATTCACCATAGATCCGACAACCAATCCACATAGGATTACCAATGGAAAGCTGAGGTGTCAACACCCTCCCAGCCAATGCGTCAAAAAATATCACACCTCAGCAGTAAATCTCTGTCAATAGTACTACCACCTCCTTGATCGCCAACCCTCTCATGTGGCTTACCAAGCCCTCCACGTCGTACAGTAGACCATGTGGCTCATTTCCAATATTTTATATGTCGTCCTCCATCGTCTAACGTCTTTGTTTTGTGTCCACTGGTCAACCTCGCATGACTTCTAATAGTCGTTAGCCCCCTATGCTTTACATGTGAATCTCAATCCTTGTTTGTGAAGACCTCGACACCAGGTTTGGACGGGTTACCTACCCCCTCCATTAGTCACCCTAAGTCATTCAACACCATCCTTAGGGAGAGTAAAGGATCTTACCCCCTATCCCACCGCCCTAGGGACAAATCGGTCGTTTGTTTTCACGCGTGCCTTCTATCTTGGCCGCGGGACCATTCCCAGTACACATTTCCGGTCGAGACCCTTGCCGCCTCCAGTCCTCAAGCCTTGCCCGATAGTAATTCTCATCGCCACCAGTGTCACCGTTGTGGTTCCTGTTGGGTCTCGAGGTAGGGTTAGAGATGAACCAACTTGCAACGAAATAACAAATACAACCAAGAGACCATGTAAGCCATGAAATAACTACCAAAGGAATTATTGGGCTTGAGTCTTCAAGATGCCTACGTATCCTCAAAGGAATCAAAGCCACGTAGTTCTTGAGTTTGGGGACTCAAGAACACAACAAGATGGAGAGAACAATCCAAAATCAAAATTTAGAAAGAAGCGGAAGTGTTGGTGTTTTTCCTTTTGTGTGTTGTGTCTTGTTATGTTGACAAGGATGACTTATATCATGTAATTCCATCAACAAGGATGGTGTAAAGTAGTTAGAAGTTAGTAGTGAGTTGGTGGATTGAATCACCAACTTACCTAATCTAATATATGTCTAATAGGATCTTCCGCGTGAAAAGGACGCGCGCCCTCCTATCTCACTCGCGTTTCTATCCCCACTCTCACGTTTCTTTTTTTCAGCCCATCTTTAAGTGTTTTTTTTTCGGCCTATCCCTAAACGCTTCCCTCTCATCGCTCCGTCTCTTCCGGCCGTTCCTTTTCCCCTCATCAATGTGTTGGGTCTCGAGGTAAGGTTGGAGATGAACCAACTCGCAGCGGAAAATCAATGAAAACCAAGAGACAATTAGAACCATAAAACAACTAACAAAGAATGGATTAACAAGAGAAAAATTCAGCACTAGTTCTTACCAAAACAAGAACACCGGTTAACGAATGATTGGCTTGAGTCTCCAAGACGCCTACGTATCCACATGAGAATCAAAGCCACGTAGTTCTTCTAATTGAGGACTCAAGAACACAAAAATGGAGGAGGAAACTAGCCAAACCCGAAATGGCCATGGAAGAGGGAGAGAAAATGTGTTTCCTATTCTTGTCTTGTCTTTTTTATGTTGAAAAAAGATGACTTAAACATAACAAAACCCATACTTGTCCAACTAAAGGCATGGGACAAGTATGGTGTCAAGTAAGGTGTAAATAGGACAAAGTATGGCAAGACAAGATTGTGTTAGGTGGTGAATCACCAACACCTTAATCCTTGTCTTGCTTACTTAGTACTAATTAATCAAGACTTGATTAATTAGTTCCATGGGCCTTGGTTGCATGGGCCTTTCATGGGCCTCTTGGAACATGGCCCGTGACCATTTCCAACGAGGTCCCGTGATTCGCTCATCGCCTCCATGCCTTCCATACCGGAAATGTCCAACATTATCCGACGCGATCAATCCCAAGACTCCAAGCCTTATCTCGATCCGTAAAGTCCTATTCACTTACGGGCACATGACCCAAAACCCAGTTTTGGTCATGTCCCGAGACAACTCCCTTTTGGCCATTCTCCATAAATGTGTCAATGAGTTTCATCCTCCGGTGTGACCCTTAGGTTTATGCATGTCAATAGATCAACGTAAAATCCCATTTTACTTGATCCTATTTAAGTGGCAACTAACGAGACTTTAGTATTGCCTGACACTACATAACGAATCGACCCTGTCGATTCTAACCTTTCCGTCGTCCCTGTCATTATCCTTTTATCTCCGATATCCTGATTGAGATAAGGCATAGAGCCGTCATCCTTATTATTCTCAATCACCGTTCCTTGATATGTGAGATGACTGAAGATATGATACCCAGTATCATGTGCATGGCCATGCTATTCTTCCAGTCACTCTCGATCAAGCGGCCGAGAACCGATATCTTTCCCATACCTCAGTATGAGGGATAAATCCCTTAGCCGCCTTTCGTGTCACTCATGTAGCCCGTCCCCAAGCCAATCCTGGCCGTTATGGAAGCCCTGTTACGGACAACGTTAGGCTCAGGTCAAACTCAGTTGTTGACTACATAGCGATCACAAAGACTCCTTGGTCTAAGGATACATGACAAGCTACGACACTGAATATGTTCATGACTTAATCTATGGCACATATTCAGGGCGGGTCGTCCAATATCATGTCCCACATGATATCTATGATCAGACTCCGAAATCCCATTCCAATGACTAACAGAACGTAAGCCATAAAGAGCCATCTTTCATACTAGTCGCTTCTAGTGAAGCTTTGTTGACTAGGGACCCATCGAGTGTGATCTATCTCGATCTATGGTTCTATTCGCATGGTGGGCATAGATCAGAGCACACATCGATATATTACTCCAACACATAAGTAATATAAAGCCGCTTTAATTTTATTGCTAACGATGATATATACATTTGGACATTTAGGATTGAACTACGGGCACTAAGACTAACAATCTCCCACTTGCCCTAGTTCCAATCTAAACTCCTATATGTCCCCATCGACTTTACATGTCTAACATGTTCAGGCAGTGACACTGCCTTAGTCAACGAGTTGGCTATGTTATCATCTGTTGCAATATCGGTTATCTTCACTTCACCTCAGTTCAGTATTTATCTGATGAGGTGGATACGCCGCAGTACATGTTTGGATTTGTTATGCGATCTAGGCTTTTAGCTTGCGCAATGGCCCTTGTGTTGTCGCAAAATGGATTCACCGGACTGGATGGGTTTTTAATTACACCCAGCCCTGCCATGAATTTCCAAATCCACATAGCCTCCTTAGCTGCCTCTGCAGCATCCATGTACTTGGCCTCTGTCGTAGATTCGGCAATGGTATCTTGCTTTACGCTTTCCCAGCTAAAGCTCTGCCATTCAGCGTAAACACATATCCTGATTGACTTCTAAAGTCATCTGGATTTGTCTTGGAAAACTAGCGTCTACTCATCCTTCGACGACTAGTTCAGCATCATCTTTCCCCCGGGTTAGAATGATGTCTACTGGTACAACATAAGGCTTACGAGACGTCTGGTCTCATACATGTCATGGCATATATGATCGATCCTGCCCCCAGGCGCATAGGATTCTCATCATCCTTTTCAGCTCATCAGGTGTCTTAGGACACTGAGTCTTGCTGAGATGAATGCCATGACTAGTGGGTAAGAGTCCTTTCTTTGAATCGAGCATTAAGAACCTACTCAATGCCTTGTTCACTTAGGTTCCCTGACTTAAATCCAAGACCCTCTTGGTGCGATCTCTACATATCTTAATCCTTAAGATATGAGAAGCATCGCCTAAGTCCTTTATTGAAGAACACTTCCTCAACCAAGCTTTAGTCTCGTGCAAGGTTGGGATGTCGTTTTCAATGAGAACCAGAAAGGTAATATTGCTCCCACTAGCCTTCTTATAAACGCAAGATTCATCCTCGTTCTTGATTAAGCCAAATCCAATTACAGCTTCATCAAAACGAAGGATCCAACTCCGAGAAGTTCGTTTCAATCCATAAATGGATTTCAACAACTTATAAATCTTTCCTTTATTCTTCGGATCGTCAAAACCTTTGGGCCGAGACATACAAACGTACTCAGTCAAATTTCCATTTAGGAAAGCGGTTTTGACATCCACTTGCCATATCTTGTAATTATGATACGCAGTTATGTCAAGAAGAATTTGGATCGATTTTGACCATAGCCACTAAGGAGAAGGTTTCCTCATAGTCAATCCATTGGATCTGCCTATAACCTTTCGCCACCAGTTGAGCTTTGTAGGTCAGAGGGTTGCCGTCCATGTCAAACTTCACCTTGAAGATCCATTTGCATCCTATGGTCCTCACACCATTGATGGGATCAACCGGTTCCCAGACTCGGTTGTCCGACATGGATTGCATTTCCTCCCTCATGGCTCCCAGCCATAACTCGGAGTTGGGCCCATCCACGACTTCCTGAAAGGTGGCTGGATCATCGTGATCCACCATGACTTCATTGTCACCTCCGGATACCATATCTTGGAGGTGGAAGATTGATCCTTTCAAATCGCCTTGGACCTTCCGGAATTGTAACAGGAATTGGTTCTTACTCTACGACAATCTCTGGCTCCTTTCTACTGGGTTGCCAATTGGTTTAGACAGATCTGTACCATCCTGAATTTCTTCGAGATGCACAGTCCTCCCAATGACGTCTTTGGAAACAAAACTTCTTTTCCATAAAGACCCCACCCCAAGCGACGAACACCATGTTCTCACTGGGATTGTAGAAATAGTATCCCCTTCTTGCTTTGGGATACCACACGAAGGTGCATATCTCAGATCTTGGTTCGAGCTTAGTCGAAACCAAATGTTTCACATAAGCCTCGCAACCACAAATCTTTAGGAAGGACAAAGCGGGCATCATCCCGTACCATTTTTAAAATGGTGTCCATTCCACACCATTCGTCGAAGCCCGATTCACTATGAATGCGGTCGTCTCTAGAGCAAAACCCCTAAAAGAGATTGGGAGATCAGTCCAACTAATCATGGAACAGACCATTGTCTAACAATGTCCGATTTCTCCGTTTGGCTACACCTTTCAACTACAGTGACCTAGGAGGAGTCCATTTCAAAAGGATCCCATTCTCTTTTAGATGATCTAATAACTCTGTGGTCAAGTATTTTCCACCTCGATCCAATCGAAGTGCCTTAATACCTTTGTCGAGCTGGTTTTCTACTATAGTCTTAAACTCTTTGAATTTATCAAAAGCTTCAGACTTATGTCTCACCGAATAGACATAACCATATTTACTGTAATCATCAGTAAATGTGATAAAGTAGCTAAAACCCCTCCTGGCAAGTGAACTTATTGGTCTACACACATTCGAGTGTATCAGCCCCAATAATTCACCCGCCCTTTCATCGCGATCGATAAAGGGCACTTTAGTCATTTTCCCCATCAAACAAACCTTGCACCTATCGATCGAATGGAATTCGAATGAACCTGAAAGCCCGCACTTCTGAAGTGCTGATAGGCGCTTCTTGTTTATGCGACCCAAATGACAGTACCATAACAGAGTTAGGTTTAAATCGTTGGATTTAGACCTCTTGGTATTAACGGAATATATAGAACTTGAGGCATTGTTACCCATATCTAATATGTACAATCCTCCAACCATGTCAGTACTGGTATAAAACATATCATTGCATAGAACATTGAAAACTCCATTTCCAATATTAACATTATATCCTTCCTTGTCAAACACGGATACAGATATAATATTCCTACTAAGAGTAGGTATGCAATATACATTATACAATACTAAGACAAGGCCTCTTGGCAAAGCAAGACTCATGGATCCTACAGCAGTTGCCACAACTCTGAGGTCCATTTCGTGCTTTCCAAATCTCTCTTACTTTCAGCCACCATATATTAGTGCATGTGTGAGATTCAGTCATGGTATCTAATACCCATGAATCTTTGGAAGTAGAGAGATGTAGCTCTATAGAGTTAATACCGAATGAAGGCACGGTCCCACCGCCCTTCCTTAGATCATCCAGGTTTCCTGATGAAGGCGCAGTCCTACTGCCCTTCTTCAGATCATCCAGGCTATTTGATGAAGGCGCAGTCCCACTGCCCTTCTTCAGATCAGCCGTGAACTTCCTGTAATCCCGGTTCCAATGACCAGGCTGTTGGCAGTAGAAGCAGACATTCTCAAGTGTCTCATCTTTCCTGCCAAGTGCGCATGGGCCCAGCCCTTGCCACTTCCAATTCCCTTGTTGACCATCAGAATATCCTTGGATCCCAGATCCCTGAGATATTCTTCTCAGCAGCTGATGACACTTCATGTAACTCTGATATGGTCTTAGAGACAGCCTTGTCAAAGACATATTCTTTGCGTTCAGACTTGAGGACTATCCTCAAAAATTCTGTACCAGTCCAAATAGTTTGTCCCATTTAGCTTGACCCTGTCAAGAATGGTTTTTAATGACAAACTATTAATGTTCGCTGAATTTGCCATTTGATCTACAACAGATAAAATTCAATCAGTAAACTGAATAAATTTTATGAAGATCAAGCTTAAACACCAACAATCAATTCTAAACCTTTAGAATCTGAAACCAAGATCCTTGATTCACTCGATTAAGCTGAACTAATGCTCACCACTTAATCGAGCTATGTAGGTAGGAATCCATCCAATCACATCCAATGTGACTCCTGGCTAGGGTATGTACTTATGTACACGACTTACCCTATCTGTTACCCTAGCTCAACCTCAGGCTAAGAATCGTAGTCGGGTCCACCAATTTTCAACTATGGCTCGTCACTATGTAGGTGCTCCGCTAATGCGCACGACACCCACATATGTCGTCCAAACCTACTACCCCGCTTTCCCATGGATGCTCCGCTAATGCGCACGACACCCATAGGACGGGGAGGTAGTAAGGTGTTGATGATTGGGAGGTATCGGACATGACCCGCTTTTACTTGTCCAGTTGTGTTCAAAACTTTGGCACATCCTAGATGCGATGAGCACATCAACTACATTCCAAATGCAATGATGCCTCAAATTACATCCAATGTAATTCTTCCTTTGAACCCGTCAACTACATCCAATGCAATGACGGTTCTAAGGGTTCACACACAAGGATTAAAATTCCAATTTTATCTTTGCATGTGAGGTGATATGCTCGGTAAATAAAGTTAGGCATGCAATTCTAAAGCACATAGAATTAATCATGCATAAACTAAACCAAGCATAAAGCGATAAATGTGCACATAATAGCCCCCTAAACTAACTCCCACTAGCTTCTTGAGCTCCACCGACTCCAAGCCGATGCCAACACCCGAAAAGCCACCAAATGACCTTTTCGCCCTTTCTTCATCTTGAGTAAAATATTACAATTTAATACACGACTCGCAGGTCGGGAATAAATAAATATTGCAAACAAGTGGTTCGACGACCACACCTTGAAAGAATAATTACACGTTACCTCTAACGGCTCGCAGGCCGTGAAAAGCGATAAATAATTAAATTGAGCTCGGGGCTATTATGTGCACCATGCCAACATCACATCACACATCGTGTTATCAAACAAGAATGTTATCAAACATCATGTGATTTTCCGGTTTTAATTAATAGCCAAGTTTCGAAAATTTTTGATGCTCGGTTTATCGAAACCGTTCAAAAATGAAACTTTTGAACATTTGATCTTCGAGTTCGTCATGACGGTTCCAAACTCGTCATAACTAACAAAACGGTTTAGCCTTGGCATATCAACCATCCAATGGTCATGCTTGGCCTAGCTCCGTCCAACGGAGCCCCGTTCGGTCCCGGTTTGGGCTCCCCGAGAGTCCCGCTCCCGAGACCCGAAAAATCAAATTTTTTTCAAAATTTCCAGATTTGAAATAATTTTCAAAAATTCATTTTACATGCATTAAATCCATAAACAATAATTTAAAACATGTTATCAAACAATTTAGCAAAACAACATGCCAAAAACGAAACTTTCAAGCAAAACCGAAACTTTGAACACCGTCTTGTGAATCCCGAAGGTAGCACGGCTCTGATACCACTGTTGGGTCTCGAGGTAAGGTTGGAGATGAACCAACTCGCAGCGGAAAATCAATGAAAACCAAGAGACAATTAGAACCATAAAACAACTAACAAAGAATGGATTAACAAGAGAAAAATTCAGCACTAGTTCTTACCAAAACAAGAACACCGGTTAACGAATGATTGGCTTGAGTCTCCAAGACGCCTACGTATCCACATGAGAATCAAAGCCACGTAGTTCTTCTAATTGAGGACTCAAGAACACAAAAATGGAGGAGGAAACTAGCCAAACCCGAAATGGCCATGGAAGAGGGAGAGAAAATGTGTTTCCTATTCTTGTCTTGTCTTTTTTATGTTGAAAAAAGATGACTTAAACATAACAAAACCCATACTTGTCCAACTAAAGGCATGGGACAAGTATGGTGTCAAGTAAGGTGTAAATAGGACAAAGTATGGCAAGACAAGATTGTGTTAGGTGGTGAATCACCAACACCTTAATCCTTGTCTTGCTTACTTAGTACTAATTAATCAAGACTTGATTAATTAGTTCCATGGGCCTTGGTTGCATGGGCCTTTCATGGGCCTCTTGGAACATGGCCCGTGACCATTTCCAACGAGGTCCCGTGATTCGCTCATCGCCTCCATGCCTTCCATACCGGAAATGTCCAACATTATCCGACGCGATCAATCCCAAGACTCCAAGCCTTATCTCGATCCGTAAAGTCCTATTCACTTACGGGCACATGACCCAAAACCCAGTTTTGGTCATGTCCCGAGACAACTCCCTTTTGGCCATTCTCCATAAATGTGTCAATGAGTTTCATCCTCCGGTGTGACCCTTAGGTTTATGCATGTCAATAGATCAACGTAAAATCCCATTTTACTTGATCCTATTTAAGTGGCAACTAACGAGACTTTAGTATTGCCTGACACTACATAACGAATCGACCCTGTCGATTCTAACCTTTCCGTCGTCCCTGTCATTATCCTTTTATCTCCGATATCCTGATTGAGATAAGGCATAGAGCCGTCATCCTTATTATTCTCAATCACCGTTCCTTGATATGTGAGATGACTGAAGATATGATACCCAGTATCATGTGCATGGCCATGCTATTCTTCCAGTCACTCTCGATCAAGCGGCCGAGAACCGATATCTTTCCCATACCTCAGTATGAGGGATAAATCCCTTAGCCGCCTTTCGTGTCACTCATGTAGCCCGTCCCCAAGCCAATCCTGGCCGTTATGGAAGCCCTGTTACGGACAACGTTAGGCTCAGGTCAAACTCAGTTGTTGACTACATAGCGATCACAAAGACTCCTTGGTCTAAGGATACATGACAAGCTACGACACTGAATATGTTCATGACTTAATCTATGGCACATATTCAGGGCGGGTCGTCCAATATCATGTCCCACATGATATCTATGATCAGACTCCGAAATCCCATTCCAATGACTAACAGAACGTAAGCCATAAAGAGCCATCTTTCATACTAGTCGCTTCTAGTGAAGCTTTGTTGACTAGGGACCCATCGAGTGTGATCTATCTCGATCTATGGTTCTATTCGCATGGTGGGCATAGATCAGAGCACACATCGATATATTACTCCAACACATAAGTAATATAAAGCCGCTTCAATTTGTGCTGTAACTTTATATTATTTTGTCGCCTGGATGGCGTTACATTGGATGTTAAACATTGAGACATTTAAAAGGAATATGGTTTGATTAGCTTCCTCGATTTTATTGATGAACAATATATATATATATATATATATATATATATATATATCAGATTTTTGTACATATTGATCTTTGTTGGATTAAGCTGGTAAGTTTAGATTCAGATTTTGCATGAGCATATTTGTGACATATGTTGATTTTGGTTTTGGAAGTTATAGATCATTTCTTATCTTTATTCTTCTGTTTTAGTTCCTTGATTACCTTGCTACCTCTTTATTTCGGTCTCACCGTTCTTCTATCTAATTTTGTTCAACGAACAAGAAATAATTTTGCTGCTTTTTGGTGGAGCTTTCCTCTGTTTAATATGATGAAAATGGTAGCAAGTTCTGTGATATAAGATATCAGTGAAAAGAGGAGATCTTACTGAAGGCTTACCACAATTAAAACGACTATTTTATACTATATTTTGAGCTTTCATATCGTGTTGGGTCAAAAGAGTAGAACTCCAACTTAAAGAAAAGACATTTTATTATGTTAACTATTTACATGCTGAACCAATCCAAAACAAAAATTAAGATGGGTTATGTCAAAATTAAATGACCATAGTTATTATGTTGCATCTTAGTCATTGGATTTGAGATTAACATTTGAATGTTTAATGATAAACAACTTCATCTAAAAGGTTGATTTTCTTCTCAATCATTTGTTGTTTAGAGAACTAAAGTAATCTCAACCATTGCTGACATCATAATTCTTATTTTAAATACTTTCTCTTTTGGGTATTAAGTAAAATTTGAGAAGATGAAGTAAGAATTAAAACTCGGTGTTCTTGAGGGTGTTGAATTGGAGTCTGTATTGGGTCTCTTCACTTTAACGAACTCGATATGAAATGATGATTAAGCTTTTTCCTATTTTTGTGATTCTGCTTCTATATAGTCCTGTTCGTTTCAGTAGACTAGGTCTCGATTCACAAATTTGTTTTTTTTTTGGCGGCATAATCAAGACTAAAGAGTAAACTTTCAGTGTTGGCCTAGCAGGACGTTAGATAGTCCCCATTTCTCAACCATATATGGATGTAATTTATCTATAGTATTGTTATAACAATCTCGTCATGTGGCATTTTCCTATTGCTTTTATCATTGAATTCTATATTTATGCATGAGTCAATTGTGTAGGTAGATTGTGGTGTTTTGCTAGATCCCTAAATTCATATGTTGATTATCTTCTTTTACTTGATGGAAGCCAGATTTAGGAGTTGGTAAATTTTTGCAGGTCCTCTCATTAATCGTTAGTGGAAATTGTTATTCACTTTTCTTAATCTGCAGAATTGGGTTCAATTTAGATGGGGTATGTATATAGAAGAAATGTGTGTTCCATTGTTGTGGAGCACTGAGCTGTGAAGAACTTGCTTCCTAATTTTTACAACAAGCCCGTTTCGATTAAGATGAAGAATAGTACCGTTGTCAATTACACCATCACAGGTACCTTTCTATTTCACATCGCATTCTAAAATTCTGCCACAAAGCTTAATTTGTCAGTATTTTTGGATTATTTCAGTTCATTTGGTTAGTTTCGTTTTGTAGGTTCGGTTGTACCAACTTACATTGATGTGCTATGGTTTCGATCCAGTTGTGATGGTGACAAAGCCCCTCTACCAAGGCTTATTTGAAACAAGTTCTTTGGGTTATTTAGGATATATATTAAAAAGAACCTGTGAAGAGATGTGTAGGTACGATGTTGCCATGCCATTTATTAGAATGTTGACTGATCGCGGAATTGACTTTGAGCAATGAAAATGTGGAAGTATGAATTATTATGTAACTTTGGCTTATAGTCAAATTATATAGATATTGATATGTGATTGTTATTCTCTTCCCTTTTCGGCTAATTATCATGTTTCATCCTTGTAATCCATTAAACGTGATTTGAAACTTTTTCTGCATCATGTTCATGAAAAATTGTTTTAATTTGAACAAGAACTTCAAGGTAGGTGAAAGTTGCCGGTCATGTTTTGTAAGCGACATCAATATTAAATATTCAACACGGTTTGTTTCTTTCTTGATATAATTTGTCTTTGAAAATCTGCTGATCTTGTGTAATTGATTTGTTTGTTCATATATTTCCATTGTGATATGTTTGGGTTAAATGATATAGGTAAATCTACATCCAAACCATTCCTTAATAAACTCGCAAAGTTATTTTACCGCATCATACTCTCAAACAATTTAATTTAGTCTTCTTTAAGCTTTTGATGTATCTTGATTCATTGTACCCTTTTAGGTGATGATTTTGATGATGTGCTTTGTATGTAGCATCCCAATTTTGTATGTTTATTTCAGCGGAAGCAATTGAACTTTCTTCTACACAGAATCAGTTTCGGTTGGAATGATATTTATTTTCATGTTTTTGTTGGACGGAAATCAAGTGTCACACTTCGGCACCAGGTTATCTTACTGCTAAGGCAATTTCCATTTAAAACTATACAGATAATGACATCAGGAGGTTAAAATTGTTGAAAGAAGTTATGGATTAATTCCAACGTTCTAGGAATATAGGTTTTCCTTTATATTATTACTGCGAGCATGGAGCAACGATTTTGGAAACATGGATTGATAATATGTTATTACTGTAAGCACCGCGCATCGCGCGGTGCGGTCCCCCTAGTCTAACTAATTTAGTTAGAACCATTTAGTTACGAACTAACTAGTTGGTTCCTTGGGCCTTTGTTGGCATGGGCCGCCCATGGGCCTCACGAGTGATGGCTCGTGGACATTCTCGAAGAGGTCCCGTGACGCGCTCATCACCTCTTATGCCTTCCACCCCAGATATGTCCAACATTATCCGATGAGATCATTCCCAAGACTCCAAAATTTATCTCAATCCATAAAGTCCTAATTAGTTATAGGCACATGACCCAAAACCCAATTTTGTTCATGTCCCGTGTCAACTTCCCACTTGGCCATTCTCCATCAGTGTGTTAATGAGTTTGATCCTCCGGTGCGACCCTTAGGTTTATGCATGTCAGAAGATCAACGTAAAATCCTATTTTATTTGATCCTACTTAAGTGACAACTAACGAGACTTTAGTATTGCCTAACATTGCATAACGAATCAACCCTGTTAATTATAACCTTTATGTCATCCTTGTCATTATCCTTTTATCTCTAGATATCCCGATTGAGATACAACATAGTGATGAGTGGGGATGACTATGCGTCAAAATCCTCTTTTTACGTGCATCAGTACACGGTTATCAAGCAATAGATAAAACAGTTAAGTATCGGTCGAACCCACAAGGAGTAGAGGTGTCACTAGTATTTTGCTAAAACCTAGGGAAGTGGGCTGTCACTTCGACATCCTCGAAAGGGAAAATAAAGGGTAGGGAAAGAAAAGTAGTTGTTTAAGTTTATAAAGCGATAAAATCTATTTACACGCTACCACCTAAGACACATAACTTTTGATTCACACAAGGAGTAGGTCACGGGTATAAGTAAACATGACTTCCAATCAACGCATGATTTGGTTAACGATGGTTAAATTAAATAATGCTTTCCTTATGGTATTAGAACACTTAAGTTCATATGTATGCGGTATCACGAAATCAACCGCATACTAGTCACAGGGAGAGGGCACACGAACATTTCCCGGACCGATATGCGAACCACCAATAATCGGAAAGCAATAAAATAAGGTGTAGTTCTATGATCTTAAGAGAAGCTCGATCAATCATTGAACGAGAGATAACGATAACGAATGCATGTCACTCTCGCTACCAACTACCATAAATAGAGATAGCTACACCCCTAGGTGAATCTACTCAGCTACACCTAGTTCACTTCCTAATTCTCGAATGCTATCAATAAGACGAACACCAAAAATCAGGTAGAATTAAATAGAGGAACGAATCACGAAACTCTGCAAATACATAAGAATAAGTAAACCCTAAATCAATAAACGAATTTACTTAGCTACGTCTAGTTAACTTCTCGAAAACCAAACAACACCGATCAAGATGAGTTCGGTAATCAAGTCGAAGTACGTAGAACATCGAATAACGATGCTCTGGTAATACACAAGCATAAGAAAATTCTATAAACATGCAATCTTGTCTCACACTAGATCGAATCATGGATCGCTCCAAACATTGATCTACATAGCGCACTCAACAATTAAGGAAAATACTCAAATCGTTCAGTCGACTTGATACACACAAGAGCATCGAGAAAACAAAACTAGCATATTCATATCTCGTCAATAGGAAATCAGACATAAACATGTTGGAAATCCTAGATAAGTTCAATAAATGGCTAAAGTTTGCATTTTTACGAACTCTAGCCTAAAAATTGATATACACCCAAAAGACGGAATAACTAGCACATGAAATCAGGTTCAAAAACATGACACGTCGAACACAAAGTAATAGAATCATGCATAAACACCGAGTAGCTTAAACATAGATTAATACCCATACAAGCCAGTGGATGCTTATTAGCTCAAAAACTCAAAATCATGCCAACACACCACAAAACTCAAATTAACCACAAAATCATGCATCAATTCATCGAAAATCAACATTTACACAACACCCATGACCAAATATTGGAATCCAAGGTTATGGAAGCCAAATCCTACTCAAACATAACAAAATAACCAAGCTTTACAACAAATAGAGAAGAGTAGGGATTAGAACCGGGATTGGGTTGAGAAATCCAATCAAAAACTCCTCTAGCTTTGCAAACCCACCATCTCACACTCTCCAAAGATTTAACACATGAAAGTGGAGAAGTTGGAGATGGTGGAAGGCTCATGGATGCTTGAAACCTCCTTGGATCATTTTAGTTATTGCCTTTGGTGGTAGAAAATGCTCTTAAGATGAAGAACACTCCAGAACACCTGAAGAACAAGAGAGAGAAGAAGGAGAAAATAAAAAAAAATCTTTTGATTTAATTTGTTACTAAAAATCTGATCCGAAAAACTCTCACGGAACAAGCATAAATAGGCAAGATTGTAGCTTCACATTCACGCAGGAGAGAAAAAAAATGAATTTATTGTAATCCAAGCCCCAAAACGTTGCGCATGGAGGAGAGATCCTGAGCTGCTGTTACATATCAGGTGTGGGTGCGAGCTTCGGAAGAACTGTGCAACCGGTCCGCAGGTCGTCCATCTGGTCAACGCTCGGAAAATTCAGTAGACCGGTGGCTATGGAAAGCGCGCACATGGTATGACATGGTGTTGCACCGCACATGGTATGACATGGTGTTGCACCGCACATGATCGGATCTGCAGATGCATTTTCTCACTTTTAATTTTAAACTTCCGACGCGTATTCCCGCTTCGTTCTTCCTCCGAGTGACCTCGTTCCTGCGACAATAACTTTCTTTTCTCGAGGCCTATAAAATAAGACCAATCATGAATATATTTTAAATAAAAAATATAAACTACGAACGAGATTTAATACATTTATTAGTACACGCTTGATGTTAACGTAAAATACATCTATTTGAGATGTTTTTAGCCCACATTCTTGAGCTTTTCAGTCCCAGGATGGTGAACTTGATGAGTATTTCTCATGGTATGTGCAGTTGATCAATCTCCAGAGGAATCGGGACATTCGGGATGTAATTATAGCTAATTGGAGCAAAAATGCCAAAAGTCAGAATGCTAAAGCCTCTCCCACAAACCGCCCTCCAGACCGCGGCGGGCTCGTGTCAAGTCTTCCCTCCAGGCCGCAATGGTCTCGCCCACAGAACGCGAGCCAGGCCCTCGGATGTCTCTTGTCTGCTAAATCCTCGCGTGCATACTGCCCCCAGGCCGCGACATCGCGGCTGGGCCTTTTTCCACTTCGTTTCAGACTGGTTTTTTACCCCTATAAGTCAAAAGTTAGGTTTAGAAGGGGGGTCACGATATTAAGAGGTGAACACGTTTTGGGACGAAAAAGAACACACTTGGAGACTTGGAGAAGGATTTTGGAGAAGATCAAAGGAGAGACACGAGAACTACATCAAAGGTTTTTTGTAGTTTGGATTAAGATCGGATATTTGTATTACTTTTAAAGTTAATATGATTATTATTGTTTCAATCCATATTTTGTGTTCTCATTCCATTGATATGAACTAAAAACCTATTGATCTAGGGCTAGGGGAACGGTGTGATGAAATGAATTGACGCATTCCCGTTATATATTTGTTAAATTAGTATTAAGATATCGTTTATCTTTTTCTGTTCGTAATGCTTTGTCGCCTTGATCACGTGATAATTGATTTAATCGTGTTAACCAACAATTGAGAGATGAGGGTAATAGGAGGAAATGGGAATTAGATAGATCGAGTTTTAATCTAAGCTAGAACACGGTTAGATTGACACGAGTGCAATAACCATAGAAGTAAAACACGAAAGTTAGAGGAATTCATAGATTGTAATGCTATATACCGCTCTACACCTAGATTAGAGATAATTAGGTGGACTGAGTATGTTAGGGTCCTAATACGATCGAGAGATGGTTACGACTATACTTAGAGAATTCCCGTTTCCCTTGGAATAGTATTAGTTGCAAATGTGTATCGGATCCCGTTAAGTTATTCATCACATTCAGACCCCGTCAATGTCCTAAATCGCCTTTTATCTCTGATTTACAATCCCGCTGTGATTTTGTGTGTTGATTCCTGATCATTCACATTGCTTTTCATTACTTGTATGAAATTACATTTTAAACAACAAAACAAATCCTCATTATAGGAATAGCTTGACCATCAAATTAATAACTAAAGTGCTTGCTTAATTGCTCTCTTGGGTACGATATTTCAGACTAAAACCCCGAATACTACTTGACGACCGGTACGCTTTTCTCACCCCGAGAAAACTAAACTACTCAAAACAATAAGATATGTCCCGGTTAAACCCTGAGGTTCACCTCGATAGGAGGAGTCCGGGCCTCCTTTATTCAAACAATGAAAAGTAAAATGCACGTGCAATGCATGATCCTAATACTAATGCAACCTATTACTCGACTACATGATGCATGACGCCCTACGGGTTTAAGCGCAAACTTGAGCACGGCAAGTGCACCGGCCGTCAAGTAGTAATCGGATTTGAAGTCCGGAATATCGAGCCCAAAAGAGCAATACACAAACACTTACTATTTAAAGCTTGTAGCTAAGCTATTTTGGTAAAAATCGAGTTTTTATGTTTTGAAAATAAACCTATAACGACTAAAAGGAAAATACAGAATTTAACAGAGAGCTTTCTTATCTTGAATCAAGCGAAGAGAAATCAAGGGCACGAGTTCATCGAGTTCATTCCATAAAATTGAACACATTCGATTACTGCGATGTCGACTTATTTTAGAGGCAACGAGTTGTCTCGACTCTAGTCCTAACTTCTTTCGAACGATTCAGACCCTAATGGAATCTAACCACCGAGTTCTTTCGACTCTCGATGTAGGAAGACCCAAAGCGTTAAGCTCTATGACAACTTCTAACTTTCGACCAAACAAGTCTATAGCTATTGCAATTGTATTAACCCCGCTAGTTCTAGCTAGGGTTTAAATCCAATTTACGATCGACTTTAGACCAATTAGAACTCTCCTTTTTCAAGCGTTAAATTCGAATTCAAAGTAATTATTAAGCCTACACGGGAGATAAAGTACTAAGCACAAATCGATCATAAATACTGAAACAACTCAACAAGCACCGCAATCAAAGTATTCAATTTACAGAAATCACTACTCTAATCCCCCATAGCCCTAGAAATTGGAGGTTTAAGTGTTCATGGTGAGAAAATACAAGGATGAAAATAAGCAAACAATTAAACTCATAATCAAGATGAAAGTTTAGATACAATCACTGAATTAGTCGTCTAAGGTTGCTCATCCTCTTCTTCGATCTCTCTCCTTGATGCTCTTGTGAATCCACCAAAGAAAATCCCTTGTGTAGTTAAAAATTGGAGCTTGTCTCCAACAATCAACACCCAAATAAATCTCAAATGGTTCTTTACCCAATAAAATTGACCCTCAACAAATAATCTAAGACAAAAAACTCTCAACAATTCTATAGGAAAAAAAACTATACAAAAGTCTCTCCGGTTCGTGTTCTGTTGCTCTCTGTATTATCTGTTTTCGGTCTCTCCCAAAAAAGTTAGGGATAATTCCACCTCAGTACCCTAAATCTTTCATATTTCATTTAGAGTACCCTAAATCTTTTTTGTGTCACCTCAGTACCCTAAACTTTCATTAATTAATTTAGAGTACCCTAAATCTTTTTTGTGTCACCTCGTTACCCTAAACTTTTATTAATTCCATTTTAGTACCCACCGTAAACTTTACATATGATTTTCCATCCAAAACAGATAAATTGACCATACTACCCCTCACCAACAACCAAAATTATGGTAAAGTTAACGGTGGGTACTAAAATGAAATTAATGAAAGTTTAGGGCACTAAAATGGAACTAATAAAAGTTTAAGGTACTGAGGTGACACAAAAAATATTTAGGGTACTCTAAATGAAATATGTAAGATTTAGGGTACTGAGATGGCACAAAAAAGATTTAGGGTACTCTAAATGAAATGTGAAAGATTTAGGGTACTGAAGTGGAATTAACCCAAAAAATAAAGAAGAAGATGTCCTCCTCATGAGTTGCGGCTGTATCCTTCATTTTATGCTGCCCTAATGTCATAACCTATCAAAGTAAACGTGTGGCAAGAGGGGGAGAGAAGAGCCAGCGCCATGTGTCTATCAAAGAGAAGTCCATTCATGTTAGGAAGGGACCAGCGCCAAGTGTCAGCATAAGGAGGTGCCACATGTGATGGAAAAGAGGAGCTGGTCAAAGTTGACCCGTCTGAGTTGACCAGGGCCTTGCCACGTGTCATCCCCTGGTGCAATCCTCCATTTTTGCTCTTTTGCTCGCTACGGCTTCGTTTGAACTCCGATTGATCTCGTTCTTGCGCCAAAAAATTCCTCTTTTCAAGACCTACAAAACAAGAACAATCATGAATATATTTCAAAGCAAACAAAATCGACCCTCTTGACGGTCCAGAAGCACGAAAACACCCAAAATGCATCGGTTTTCTATCGAAACACCGAACACATAGAGAAAAACACTTATTCATGATAAACCTAGGTATATGATAAGAAAAGAGATTAAAAAGCCCATATAACTCGATCTAATGTGACCTTTTTATGTGTTAAAATGCACCCGCATCAATGCATGCAAAAGTTCATGAAAGATTGGTGAATTATGAGGTCAAGCACACATATTGATCAAAAGAGTTTTCTCAGAGTTGTCACATGCCAAAAATTCTTACACAGCTCAAAAGAATGCATAAACCGATGAACATGCCGCATGTGAAGCAACTTGCACTGAAACCTACTCAATTTAGCTTACAAACCTCCTGTCAACTTTGATTGGCGTTCCTCTTTCCCTATACATGGTTCTTAAAGATTCATAAGCAAGTATTTTCAATCCCCTCTCCACTAATTATAAGAAATATAAGCGATCAAGAATCACATAGGACTTTATTAGGCTTGTAACGTCAGGCTAGGCAAAAGGTGTGGTAAGGTATATGAATAGAAGCTCAACAAAATACATCTTGGCAAACATGCTTTGACTCACAATCCCGAAAGTGTATCTCACACCCCGTAACCCCATTTGTGCACAAATACTTTTCTTTTTACCCTCTTATTTTTTTTGTGAGCATCAATAATTATAATGCCTTTTTTCTCCATGCTTTAATTGTTCAGCCTTACCCCACACTTTTCTTTTTGCATAGAAGAGAATTTTTTTTCATTATTATGTTTTTTTTTCATTTCTCTTTTCTCATCTTTTAAGGGGAAGGCTGAAAGCAGCTATATTCATCATAAATCCGGCACAATAATAAATACATATTTCTCCCTCATTCAATACCCAATTTCCAACCACCAACCACAATGACCACGCTCAAGAAGCACATAAGCCAAGAAGTATGGGTTCAATTAAAACAACGGGTATTTAAATGAAATGAAGGGCACATAGGTTTATAATATAAAGGTTAGAAATGAAATGCCAAAGCTCAACAAGGGTGACTAGTGGAGAATCATAAACGCAGAGGTAGGCAATTTAGCACAAACGGTCCAAAAAATGGCTTCTGCTCATTTTCCTAATCATAAAAACGAGGCACAAAAAAGATTAAAAAAAATACAGGGAAAACTAGCCAAATTAGATAGGACAAATTTACGCTCATCACATAGAACCGTCATCCTTATTATTCTCAATCATTATTCTTTGATATGTGAGATGACTGAATCTTTGATACCTAGTATCATGTGCATGGTCATGCTATTCTTCCAGTCACTCTCGATCAATCAGCCGAGAATCGATATTTTTCTCATACCATAGTATGAGGGATAAATACCTTAGCCTGTGTCACTCATGCAGTCCGTCCGCAAGCCAATCCTAGTCGTTATGGAAACCTTGTAACTAGAAACCTTGGGCTCAGATCAAACTCATTTGTTTACTGTATAGTAATTACAAAGAATCCTTGGTCTAAGGATCAAGGTTCTAAAAAACGATAGACGCTAGTCGGGCGGGAAGTGGTCCTAGACGCTAGGCGGGGATTAATCGGATTATTATTTTATTATTTTTTATTATATATTATCAAATTTTATATTAGACTATATAAAAAATAATAATATCGAACATTAAATATATTAAAAAACATAAATATTATACTAAACTAAAAGTGTCATACAATTCGTAAAAGAATATCAATAAGTATGACTCTATTAACTCAATTAATACAGACTTGTGCACTTTTTATATTTTGAAAATACTAAACAAAAAATTAATAGTGTGAATCAAATTCGAGATGTAACACTTGAACAAAGTGTGCTCTACCAAATCAACTAGTATAATTTTATGGTTCCACTTAGTTTGTAGAAAGTTAGAAACTGTTTTTTTAACTACGAATCTGACCCGACGCCTAACCGACCCTGTCACGCCCCAATTTCAGTAAACCGAACTCGGGACGCGAACATTTAAAATCATAAAACGTTTGAAACCTGTTTTGAATAAACACTTTGAAATTACCATTTAGTTAATCAAAATAATATTTACAACTCAAAATCGTCCCAACAATTGGACAAAGTACAAGGTATCCCTCACTAGACTCAAAAGATAAAACCCGGACTCCGCTCCTAGCTCCTCAAGCTTCGAGAGCTCACCTAGTCCGTCCTGTGATCAGTACCTGTAGGAAAAGCAGCTAGGGGTGAGCGTTCGCTCACCACCACGGATAACAGACTGACTACGGCATACTTAGCAGACAATGCCGGTAACACCAAAACCAAACCCAACACCGGGAATACAATCCCCAAACTCAAGTACTCAACTGACACACAACCCGTTACTTTCCTTAACAGACTCAACACTCAGACTCGTAATGTAGACCCAACACAACGATCACGACCTCTTCCAAGGACTCAAAAGACCACCACGCAACACCCAAGATCACAAAGGATCGCACACCAAACAAGATCACAAAGGATCGCATACCAGCTGCTCAGTAATCTCCATCACGCCTTTTACCGATCCCAGTCAGGCCAGGCGGTCGACCTGTTGCACTTTCCTCGACACAAAGTCGGATCAGGCTGTCGACCTGTCACACTCACAACCCCAAACCACACACGCGCGGCCAGGACCCCCTACACGGCACTCATGGCCACCCAAGCCCCGTCTGAACATGCAGACCCTTGTGCTCGAGGACCCCCGTTTCATGAAGCGGGCCCCCAACCTCAGGTAACTACAATCACAATCTCAGCCAAAGCTCAACAAACAGCAACAACACCAGTCCAACACTCCACGACACTCATGGCCACCCAAGACACATCAACAGTCAAGACTCGGGTTCAACAACCCCACGGGCACTCACAGCCACCCAAAACACCAACGGTAAAAACACGGGTTCAACAACCCCCACGGGCACTCATGGCCACCCAAGACACACCAATAGTAACTCACGGGCTCAACAACCCCACGGGCACTCATGGCCACCCAAGACTCCAACAGTAAAACACGGGCTCTCATGGCCACCCAAGACACCAACAATAAAACACAGGCTCTCATGGCCACCCAAGACACCAACAATAAAACACGGGCTCTCATGGCCACCCAAGACATAAACTAAACAAACAACCTCCGGGCATGGTCATATGCCTCCAGTAGTTCTATTATCTATAAGTTCTCTGCTCCTACGACACTACTAAGTATCACATGCTTTTCTAACATTCGCTACGTTCCCGTATCATGCCTTTCTAATATTCAAATAAACCTACTTAACCCACGACACCCCGGTGTCACATGCAATTCTACTGTTAACTTTCCCTAGTCAGGGCCGAGATCCGGCTACTTTTCCCTACCTCGTATATGTTCTCCAAAAGTGCCCAAATAAGCCCCGGCGTGATCTCAGTCACACGCCTAGCTTTCCTTTGCCTCGGTCCGCAACACGATCTAAAAGAACACAAATTTAAGGCACTTTTAAACTCGCAGGAATAAACTGAAATTCAATAAACTTAACGCCCAAACGTAACCCCGATAATGTCGATCACTCCCAAACTTCCCAATTACTCGACATTGTCGATAAAGGACTCGGAAAAGCCCGATTCACCCGACATAGCGAATCTGCCCGGGTTTTGGAAACGCTCTTCCGGGGCTCCGAAAATTCCCGTTTTCGTTTCTACGGTCTTAGAATAATTCAAGGGTTCCTAGGCACTCGACGGAATCGAATTCCGACTTCCGAGTCGAATAATTAACGTTTAAAGTTTCTAAACCCGATAATTACAACTTTCGCATTTTAAATCCAAATTTCGATTCGGTTAAGGATAAATGGTCCGGGGAACGTTCTAAACCACCTGAACAAAAAAACCCGATCACCCGAGCACGTGGGCCCCACCCGGCCACCCTTGGCCGTGGGTGGCTAGGGTTGACTTGGGCCCGGCCCTCCATGGTGGTGGCCGGCCCTAGCTCCGGCCAGCCACCCTCTATGGTGGCCGACCACCCCCTATGGTGGCCGGAGCTCCTCCCGAGCTCCCAGTCGCCGGAAAACGTCCCCCTTCACCCCAAAACGTCTCTCAAACGTCTCCAACACTCCCCCAACCTCAATACAACCCTAAACTAATAGTTTTAAACCAAAACCTAAATTTAGAAATTGACAAAACGAAGATCGGTGTGGTGATTACCGTAGAGGAAGACGATGTGAGATTCCCTTAACTTTGAGACGATCCAAGGGTGGGAAACTCATGAATAGTAACCCCCAAACCCTAGCTCTCTTCTTCTTCTCTCCCTTTCTTCTCTCTTCTTTCTCTTTCTAAAAACTAACCCTTTTCTCTTTTTTTTTTCTATTTTTCCCAAGTGTTGGCCGAACCCCCTATGTAGCCTCATCTTTATTTCCCCCCCAAAACTAACACCACCACTTGTTGGACAAGTGGCAAGGTGGGTCCCACACCTTTTGGAAAATATCTTCTAGATATTTTCCAATCAGATTCGCGAAAATCGGACGTTTCGGGCCCTAACGGGCACTTTTCCCAAGAAATTACGAAACTTCACGGGCTACAAGGAAAGGGTTGAACTAAGACCGCTGCGACGATGGCTAAGCTTTTTGGATCCAAAACGGTCCTCGAATGGACCAAAATGTCGTTCGGTTGACTTTTCCAACGAAAAGTCAACATTTCCCAAAGTGAACAGAAAGTTTCCCTGAGTCCCTCGGAACTCACTTTGGTCGATATCGGGGTCAACTTAAGTCCGGTATGACCCTCGGGGTCATTCTAGGTTCAATTAAGTGTCTGTCTAATTTTGTTTTTTAAATTTTCCTGTTTTTCGCAGGTTTGACTGGCGTTGACCGGGAGTGGTTATTACAATCTACCCCCCTTAAAGGAATTTCGTCCGCGAAATTTAAAACAGACGTACCTCGGGAGTCGAACAGGTCAGGGTACTTCGCGCGAACCTCGTCCTCGCGTTCCCAAGTATACTCAGCCCCGTGATGCTTCCACTGCACTCATACCATGCGGATAATCTTGCCTCCCCGTAGGGCCTGCTCCCGTGTGTCCATGATCCGAACTGGCTGCTCCTCATAGGAGACATCGTCAGCCACCTCGAGATCTGTCCACTCGATGACGTGGGAGGGGTCCGCATTGTACTACCCTAACTGGGACACGTGGAAGACGTTATGAACTCTCCCAAGTTGCGGTGGCAACGCCAGACGATAAGCCACTGCTCCCACTCTGCTCAAGATCTCGAACGGGCCAATGTACCGCGGAGCCAACTTAGAATACTGTCAGACCAGCTTAATCTTTTCTCTCTACAGGACTCTGGTGAAGACAAAGTGGTATGGAAATTGCATGAAGCTGGTTTCAAGGTGAAGAGAATGTATTGGCATTTGGAGGACATTGGTACACAAGTGATACCTTGGGCAAAACTTCTTTGGTCCCTAAATCTCCCCCTAAAATTTCAGCATTTGTTTGGCTGACATGCCATAAATCTTTGCCTACTAAGCTATTTCTAGATGGGAGGGGCCTTCAGTTTATTTTACAAGAAACCCTTTGACCTTTCTGTGGTCAGGATTTGAGGAAATCAATCACCTTCTTCTAACTTGCCACATATCATGATTGGTTTGGACTGCAGTTCTTGATTGGTGGGGGATCAGTAGTGTTGTGGTGAGTGATTTTCTGGGATTTATATATTCCTAGACTTATATCTGCCCTGCTTCCTCTTATAAACAATGGAGGTCAATAATTTTTGTTACTCTTTGGCACATCTAGCTGGCTAGGAATGATTTGGTCTTCAATCAGGTGTTGGTGTCTCATCAGACTATTCTACAAAAGATACAAAGCTACACTTCTAATCTGGAGTGGTCCATGTTCAGTGGTCATAAGCCTTTTTCCTTCCAAGCATGGATCAGAACTCCAAAGACTTGTGTGAGAAGAAAATGCTAAGATTGTTGGATTGAGATGAGTTTTCTCTACTTAGTGGAATGATAATTCTGATAAATTTAGTCTCAAAGGATATGTGGTTTGGAATAGTTTGAAGATAGCGAACCCTTAGTTTATATCCTCATGGTTTTTGCTGGTTTATAATTCATGTTCTTGAACCTGATCCTGTTTGGACTCTTTCATCTAGGTTGGGTTTGGGGTGGTGTTGGGGGTGTTTTTTGGGGGAGTGGATGGTGAGTTTTGGTAAGGTAGTGGTTAGTTTTGTATGGGCTTTATGTTACTGATCCTTGAGTGGGGGAATGAAGACACTAGTTTTAGTTTGAGTGGGGGTAGTTTTTAGGGAACTACTTTTAAGTGTTTTGTTTTCAGTAATCCTTGGAATTAGTCTCGGATACAAGGTTTAGTCTTATAGGTCATGCTAACTTCTATCTGTAGACTAGGGATCAACAAATTTTTGGTTCATGGACCTATTGTTTTTGCGACCTACAAAGAAGCATTTTGGGTGGTCATTGTGTTGCATAATCTGCAGGTAGCTCGGGAAAGGATTATGAGGAGCAGATTGAAGGGCAGACAAGGCTGGCAGGGTTATTTTTACTGCTGGATGTTCCATATTTTGAAAGGCAGTACATTGCTGGTTTGGTTGTGGCTAGCCTTAGGGTGGTTTTGGAAATTTTGTTGGGTTAGTTTTGTTTACTTGACATACAAGCAACAATGTTATAGGTTGAATTGGGTTAAGAGTTTAGTTTTGTTCGGTACCTTGAACATCAAGCAACGTTTATTGGTTTGGTGGGTACTAATTGTATTACTTTGGTGTATTGATAGTTTACTTTTAGCTTTTGGCCTTTTCTTTACTTCAAAGAATTGGATCTTCAATACAACGCTATGATTGGACTCCGAAATCTCATTCCAATGACTAATAGAAAGTGAGTCAAAAAGAGTTATCTTTCATACTAGTCGCTTGTAGTGAAGCTTTATTGACTAGGCACCCATCAAGTATAATTCCTCTCGATCTATGGTTCTACTTCGTATGGTGGACATGGATCAGAACACGCTTCGATATATTACTCCAACACATGGGTAATATAAAGCCACTTTACTTTTATTGCAATGATGGTATATACGTTTGGACATTTACGATTGGGCTATAGAAAGTAAGACTAACAATCTCCTACTTACCCTAATATATTTCCATTGACTTTACATGTCTAACATGATTTGGCAGCGAGAGTGTCGTAGTGAACGTATTGACTATGTTGTCATCAGTTGCAATATAGGTGATCTTCACTTCATCTCTGTTCAGAATGTCTTTGTGAGGTGGTAATGTCGTTGTACATATTTGGATTTGTTATGCGATATGGGATGTTTAGCTTTCGCAATGGCCCTTTGTGTTGTTGCAAAATAGATTCACTAGGTTGGACAGATTTTTAATTAAACCCACCCCTACCGTGAATTTCAAAATCCATATAGACTCTTTAGCTGCTTCTGCAGCAACCATGTACTTGGCCTCTGTCGTAGAGTCAGCGACAGTGTCTTGCTTTACGCTCCCCGCTAAGTCTATGACATTCAACGTAAACACAATCTTGACTGGCTTCTAAAGTTTGTCAGTAAACTAACATCTACATATCCATTGACGACTAGTTCAACATCATCTTTCCCCCAGGGTTAAACTGATGTGTACAGGTACAATTTAAGGCATATGAGACATCCGGTCTCGTGCATATCATGGAAAACATGATCGATCCTACCGCCCCAAGCGTATTGAATTCACATCATCCTTTTTATCTCATCACGTGTTTTGGGACACTGAGTCTTGTTGAGGTGAATGCCATGATGAGCGGGTAAGAGTCCTTTATTTGAATCGAGCATTGAGAACTTACTCAATGCCTTGTTCACATAGGTGCTCCGATTTAAACCCAAGAACCTCTTGGTGCGATCTCTATATATCTTAAGCTCACTAGATATAAGAAACATCACCTAAGTCCTTTATTGAGAAACACTTCCTCAACCAAGCTTTCGTATCGTGCAAGGTTGGGATGTCATTTCCAATGAGCACTAGAAATGTAATCTTTCTCCCACTAGCCTTCTTATAAATGTAAGGTTCATCCTCGTTCTTGATAAAGCCAAATCTAATTACAACATCATCAAAACAAAGGTTCCAACTCCGAGTAGCTTGTTTCAATCCATAAATAGATTTCAACAACTTACTAATCTTTCCTATATTCTTCGGATCGACAAAACCTTCGGGCTGAGACATACAAACGCCTCCGATGAACTTTAGTTTAATAAAGAGGTTTTGACATCCATTTTCCATATTTCGTAATCGTGATACGCAACTATGGCAAGAACAGTTCGGATCGATTTGACCATAGCCACTAGGGAGAAGGCTTCCTCATAGTCAATCCCTTGGATTTGCCTATAATCGTTCGCCACTTATCGAGATTTGAAGGTCTGAGGGTTTCCTTCCATTTCCATATTCACCATGAAGATCCATTTGCATCGATGGTTCTCACACCATAGATGGCATCAACCCGTTCATAGACTAAGTTTTCCAACATGGACTGCATTTCCTCCCTCATGGCTCCAAGCCGTAATTCAGAGTCGGGTCCACCCACGGCTTCCTAAGAGGTGGCTGGATCATCGTGATCCACCATATGTTTACCGTCATCTCCAGAAACAAAGATATCATATCTCGGAGGTGGACAAATGACCCTTCCAAATCACCTTGGATCTTCCCTTTCTACCATTAAGACGACTTTTCTCAACGGTGAAATTGAGGAAACCAAATACATGACACAACCAGAAAATTTTGTATCAGGTAACCCAAAGTCTATGGTTTTTGAACTCAAAAGGTTCACCCACGGTCTCAAGCAAGCTTCGCGTCAATGATATCACAAGTTTCATACTATCATTAACTCGTATGGCTTTGCGGTTAATGTAGTAGCTAATTGTGTACATCATAAGTTTAGTGGGAGTAAATTCATCTTTCTAATGTTGTATGTCGATGATATTTTGTTGGAAAGTAATGATATAGGTGTTAGCATTTACGCCCATAGCCCAATCGTAAATGTCCAAATATAAATATCATCGTTGGCAATATAACAAAGCGGCTTTTTAATATTACTTAAGTGTTGGAGTAATATGTCGTATGTGTTTCCGATCTATGCCCACCATGCGAATAGAACCATAGATCAGGATGGAGCACACTCGACGGGGTCCCTAGTCAATAGTCTTCACTAAAAGCGACTAGTATGAAAGATGACTCTTGATGGCTTACGTTCTATTGGTCATTGGAAAGGTTTCCGGAGTCTGATCATAGACATCATGTGTGGGACATGATGTTGGACGACCCGAACTGAATATGTTCCATAGATTGAGTCATGAACATGTTCAGAGTCGTTGCTTGTCAGGTATCCTTAGACCGAGGAGTCTATATGATTTCTGTGCAGTAAACAACCAAGTTTGACCTGAAAGCCCAACGTTGCACCGTGACTAGGCTTCCATAACGGCCAGGATTGGCTTGGGGAATGGCTGCATGAGTGACATGATATGCGGCTAAGGGATTTATCCCTCATACTGCGGTATGGGAAAGATATCTGGTTCACGGCCGCTTGATGAGAGTGACTGACAGGAAAAGCATGGCCATGGGCATGATACGGGGTATCAAAAGGGTCAATCATATCACATGTCAAGAAACATTGATTGAGAACAATAAGGATGACGGCTCTATGCCTTATCTCAATCAGGTTATCGGTGATAAGGGATAATGACAAGGACGACTGAAAGGTCAGAATCGACAGGGTGCGATTAATTATGCATGGTCCGGCAATACTAAGTCTCGTCAGTCGCCACATTAAGTAAGATCAAGTAAAATGGGATTTTACGTTTATCTTACCGACATGCATAGACCTAAGGGTCACACCGACAATACGATACTCAATAAGAACATGACAAACTCGAGTTAGAGGGAGACATGGCGCGAATCGCCGTAGTGGACCGGCTAGCATGTTGGGCTCGGCATGGGCTCTATTGGAGAGGCCCATGACCGGCCCACATTGGCTAGGCCCAACAAGGACTCAAGTCATTAGATGACTAATTATTCTTGTTGACTAAAATTGGGTGGGACCCAATTTCCACTAAACTAATAAACTTGGATAGTTTATTAGCTCCACCTTGCACCTAGACTTGGACACTTGTCTAATGATGGAAACTAAGTGATTTGACTAAATGCACTTAACTCCACATGCAAGAGGTGTTGGGAGATATAACATGCAAGTGTAGAGAAGAGAGAGAACAACTTATTCTTCTTCTCCTACCTTGGTTGAAAACCTCCTCCAAGCTTCAAAGTTGTTTGTGCATGTTCTTGAGTCACCAAACTCAAGAACTACGTTGTCTTTGATTCCATCTCAGATACGTAGGCGTCCAAGGGACTCAAGTCGAACCATAGTTGGTGTTATTCATCCTTATCTCCACCAAAACAACAAGGTAATGTTCTTGAAACCTTGCTGAATTTTCAGCTTTGTCACGCCCCAAATTCAGTAGAACCGAACCCGGAACGCGAACGTTAAAACAATAAAACATTTTCAGACATTTTAGTTAAATAACTTTAAAACCAGCATTTACTTAACCAAAATAATTATTTACAACTCAAAAGTACGTCCCAACAAGCGGACAAAAATACAAGTGTACGTCGCTAGACTCAAAAGTAAACCCGGACTCCCGCTCCTAGCTCTTCAAGCTTCGGAAGCTCACCTAGTCCATCCTACGACCAGTACCTGTAGGAAAAGAAGCTAGGGGTGAGCGTTCGCTCACCACCACGGATAACAGACTGACTACGGCATACTTAGTAGACAATGCCGGTAACACCAACAACAACCCGACTGACACACACAAACTGTTACTTTCCTCAACCGACTCAACACTCGGACCCGTAATGTAGACCCGACACAACGATTGACGACTTCCTCCAAAGACACAACAGATAACCACGCAACACCCAAGATTACTAAGTATCGCACACCAAACAAGATCTCAAAGGATCGCACTCCAACTGCTCAGTAACCCCCACGCCCTTTACCGATCCCTGTCATGCCAGGCGGTCGACCTGTCACACTTTTCCCGACACAAAGTCGGATCAGGCTGTCGACTTGTCACCCCAATCCACGCACGCGCGGCCAGGACCCCTTTCCTCACGGGCGAACCCCCTACCCCGGCTGAACATGCAGACGTGTGCGATCATAGGACCCCCGTTATTATGAAGCGGGCCCCCAACCTCAGGTAACCACAATCACAATTACAAACAAAGTTCAACAAACAGCAACAACACCGGTTTGACACTCCACAGGCACTCATGGCCACCCAAGACACCATATAAAACCGGCCAGCCACCCTATAAAACCGGCCAGCCACCATACACGGTGGCCGGAGCTCGCCCGAGCCTCCGGTCACCGGAAAACGTTCATCTCTTCGCTCCAAAACACCTCAAACGAACCTCACACCTCAACACATCCAAAAAATACTAGTTTTAACCCAAACCCTAACTTTTGAACTTAACAAAACACAGATCGGATAGTTTCTCACCGTAGAGAAAGTCGATGGGAGTTCGAATATTTGATTGTTGAGACGATCTACCGGTTTGATCGTCGGGAATCACCAAAACCTTCAACTTCTTCTTCTCTTTTCTCTCCTTCTTCTAACTCACTTTCTCTCTCTAAAAACCTATTTTTTTCCTTTTTGAAACACTTGGCCGAAACCTTGTAGTTGTCTTCCCTTTTGTTTTGTTTTTAAAACACAACTAATACTTAGTTACAAAACTAACACTAATGCAGTCTTCTCTTGTCTTGTCCAAAGACCTAACACCACCACATAGTTGACATGTGGCCAAATGGGTCCCACACCTTTTTGAAAAAATATCTTCTAGATATTTTCCAATCAGATTCGCGAAATTCGGCCGTTTCGGGCCCCGAACGATCACTTTTTCCAAGAAATTACGAAACTTCACGGGCTACAAGGAAACGGCTCAACTAAGACCGCTGCGACGACGACTAAACTTTTTGGATTTAAAACGGGTCTCGAATGGACCAAAACGTCGCTTGGTTGACTTTTCCAGCGAAAAGTCAACATTTCCCAAATTGGTCAGAAAGTTGCCCCGAGTCCCCCGTTGTTACTTTGGTCGATATCAGGGTCAACTTAAGTCCGGTATGGCCCTCGGGGTCAAATTTAGGTTCATTTAAGTGTTTGTATAAAATTTTTAAATTTTCCCGTTTTTCGTATATTTGACTGGCATTGACCGGGAGTGGTTATTACAATCTACCCCCCTTAAAGGAATTTCGTCCGCGAAATTTAAAACAGACGTACCTCGAGAGTCGAACAACGCGGGGTACTTCGCGCGAACCTCGTCCTCGCGCTCCCAAGTCGACTCAGCCCCGTGATGCCTCCACTGCACCCGTACTAGGCGGATAACCTTGCCACGCAAGACCTGCTCTCATGTGTCCATGATCCGAACCGGCTACTTCTCATAGGAGACATCGTCAGCCACCTCAATATTCATCCTCATAGACAGGAAATGGGCCGACTTGGTCAACCGATCGACTACTACCCATACGGCATCGTGTCCCTTCGGCGATCTCGGCAGCCCACACACGAAGTCCATCGTGATATGCTCCCACTTCCACTAGGCAATCGGCAGTGGCTGCAACAACCCTGCGGGACACTGATGTTCGGCCTTCACCTGCTGACAGACGAGACATCTCGACACAAATTCTGCGACTGCTCTCTGCATCCTGCGCCACCAGAAGTGCCGCCTGATGTCACGGTACATCTTGGTGCCCCCCGGGTGCACTGTAAGACGCGAATGATGTGACTCTCGCAACACGTCGTCTCTACAGTTTCCCGGCACGAACAACCCTCCTCGATACCGTAACCCCCAATCTGCACTGATCTCCCAACCTACCACCTCGTCACCGCTGACGACCCTCTCTCGGATCTCTACCGTCTCGACGTCCTCCGACTGCGCCTCTAACACTTGGGCAAGTAGTGAGGGCTGAGCCACCAATGAGCACATGGCCACACCATCCGTAATCTCCTCTAGCTCAAGCCCGAACGTGCTCAGTTCCCCCATCATGTCCCACTCTCGGACTGATATGCTAGCAAGACTAGAAACAGACTTCTTACTCAGGGCGTCGGCGACCACGTTCGCCTTACCCGGATGGTAGTGTAGCTCAAAGTCATACTCCTCAAGTAGCTCCATACATCGTCGCTGGCGCATGTTCAGGTCTCGTTGCGAAAAGATGTACTTCAGGCTCTTGTGGTCCGAGAACACCTGAAACCCCTCGCCCTACAGATAATACCGCCAGCCCTTTAGCGCGAACACGACTGCTGTCAGCTCCAAGTCGTGGGTAGGATAGTTGCGCTCGTGTGTCTTCAACTGCCTGGAGCCATAAGCAACAACTCTACCCAACTGCATCAGTACACAACCCAGTCCTTCCCTGGACGCATCACAGTAGACTTCATACCCGATGCCTCGCTCTGGCACTACCAATACTGGAGCGGTAGTCAGACTAGTCTTCAACTCCGTGAACGCACGTTCACAATCCTATGTCCACGCAAACGCGACTCCCTTGCGCGTCAACTGAGTCATCGGCGCGGCTAGTCGCGCAAAGTCTTGGACAAATCGCCGATAATAGCCTGCCAACCCCAGAAAGCTGCGGATCTCGAAGACACTCGTGGGCCATGCCCACTTCGAAACCGCGTCGATCTTCGACGGATCGACCAGCATACCGTCACGAGATACAATGTGACCGAGGAATTTCACCTGAGCGAGCCAAAACTCGCACTTCTCCAGGTTGGCATATAGTTGATGTGTGCGTAGCAGGGTCAGAACAGTTCTCAGATGTACCTCATGTGCCTCCTCGCTCTGCGAATAGATCAAGATGTCGTCTACGAACACCACCACAAACTGATCTAAGTACGGCCGGAATATACTGTTCATCATATCCATGAACGCTGCAGGTGCGTTCGTCAGTCCAAACGGCATCACCAAGAACTCGTAATGCAAAAGCGTGTGCGGAATGCAGTCTTTGCGACGTCCCCCTCTCGGACTCGCAACTGGTAATATCCGGATCGCAGATCGATCTTCGAGAAACAGGTCGACCCTCTCAACTGGTCGAACAAGTCGTCAATCCTCGGCATCGGGTATCGGTTCTTCACCGTAACCCGGTTCAGCTTCCGGTAATCTATACACATCCGAAGCTCTCCACTCTTCTTCTTCACGAGGAGTGTTGGTGCTCTTGACGGCGATACGCTCGGACTCGAGTTGACGCTTCAGCTCGGTCAACTCTGCCGGCGCAAACCTGTAAGGTGACATCGATATCGCTGTCGTTCCCGACACCAGGTCAATCCCGAACTCCACCTCACATTCCGGTGGCAACCCGCTCAACTCCTCAGGAAAGACCTCGGAGAACTCGCATACCACTCGCGGTAACTCTCGGCTCTGCACAACCGATACTTCCTCCACTGCGGACAACGCCGATAGGAGGACCCCGCTCTTACTATCCAGAACATACGTCACCTTCGTACTGCCTACTGACACTGTCACTCGTCGCCTGTAGCAATCGATATTGGCTCGGTACTTCGCAAGCCAATCCATTCCCAAGATCACATCAAAGGTCGTCATTCCCAGGACGAGAAGGTTACCAGGGCAAGGACAGTCTGCGACTCTAATTTCGCAGGCACGTCAGACCCTAGTCAACGATACACCACCCCCAACTGGGGTGTCCAGGCACAGAGGTGGACTCAACGGCTCTAAACTCAGCCCCAACCTCTCAGCACAACTCAACGAAATAAACGAGTGCGACACCCCGGTATCAAATAAGAATAACGCCCACAAATGATACAATAAACACGTACCCTGAATGGTCTTGCGGTAGGTAGTGGATCCTGGGGCCCGGGAGTCGGTAACTGCGTACACTCTCCCATGCGAGGCCTGCTGCCTCTGACCCGGCGCACTGACTGCTGGATACCTAGATCCATGCTGCTGTCTCGGAACTGGTGCACTCGCGGACGGCTGCGACAACCTCGACTGCTGACTCTGACGAGGGCGACCCCTGGGTGACTGTATTGTACGCGACTGCTGCGGTCGCTGCGCTGACGTTTCCCCCAACGGCTCATTACACCTGGCAATAGTGTGCCCAAACCGGCCGCACCAGTAACACCTGGCCTCGTCGGCTCTCGACCCCGTGTCCATCGGACACTCTCGCTGTATGTGGCCTGGCTGCCCCCAGCCAAAGCATCTCAGCTGTCTCTCTGAAGCGATTGGCCCCACTGATGCTACCGACCCCATCCGTCTCGCTCCGCCCTGCTGAGCATGTGGCCAGAAGAACCCCATGGTCCTCTTTCTCCTCGGATCTCGGGACTCGGACGGCCCGGCCACACGGGTCGGCCGCTGTCGAACCTCACGTGTCCTGGCCGCGTCCCAGATACCCTGTTTCACTATCGCTGCAGTGTCCACGAGCTCTGAGTACTCCCGCAACCTCAAGGCAAGGACTCGATCCCGAATCACCGGCCTGAGTCCCCCCTCGAACCGCAGGCAACGGTTCTGCTCCGTCGCCACCATTTCTGGCGTGAATCTGGTCAGGGCCGTGAATCTGGCCTCATATTCTGCCACTGACATCCCATCCTACTGCAGGTCCAAGAACTGCCGATGTCGGTCCAACCGAGCCGACTCGGGGAAATACTGTGCCAGAAAGACCGTCTGGAAGATGCCGTAGTCGTGCCCGACTTTGTCCCTCACTCGCCCCCATCAGTGGTAGGCGTTGTCCCTCAGCTGATAAGCTGCAAAGGACATTCTGCGGCGGCCATCCTCGATACCTGATGTATCCAGGTCCCACGTGACCTGCCCCAGCCATCTCTCGGCTAGGTCGGGGTTCGGCTCCCCGACAAATGTGGGTATGCCCAGATTCAGAAAGTCCAGCAGTGTCTGGGCCGTATGGTCCTCGGCCTGAACGGGCCTCGCTGGGACCGCTGCTGTCTCCGGAGCTGGCGATGCCGACTCTCTATTGGCGATGACCGCCACCAAACTCTGCACTGTCCTGGTCAGCTCGTCCAGGGCGGTCGTAGTGGGAGGGTCTGCGACCGGCGGGATGCTGGGCGTGCCCGTAGACGGTCCCGCATCGCTCCTCCTGTCCTCTCCGACAGGAGTACCCTGGGCCTCCGCGTACTCAAAGGGCTCAACGATGGGCACCCGTCCTTGTGTCCCTGCTGACCGTCCCCGCCTACCTCGCGCGGGAACCCGTCCCCGTGTCACGGCTGATCGTCCTCGTCTGCAACGAGCCATGTGTTGGTATCCTCTGCACGGATACACGCAAACGTTTAGTTTGCGAACTTATATAATGACAACATGCACGACCGCACAACGACTCACAGACCAAATCGGGTCACTCAACCTCAATCACAAGCCAACACGGCCAAGCAACAACAACACACGCCCTCCGGGCAAACCAAGTCACACACGCCCACAGGGCCAACCAAAGTCACAAAAGCCCACAGGTCCAACCAAAGTCACACACGCCCACAGGGCCAACCAATTTAAAAACTTTCTTCGCTTCATTAAAAACCTCATTTCTTGACATCAAGTAGTCACAACCCGGTCCAGGCGTCCCCGAACTACATTATACCCACTTGATATCAACGCCATCACGCTCGACTACAGGGGCGCCCCTGAGTCGAGTCGCGACAGCTTAAAAACGTTTCACGCAGCAACACACAATCAGTATGCCAGCAACAAAATACTGCACATACACACAAACACAAACAAGACTCCAGACACTACGGGTCTACACACGGTTTCCGACCTGCGTACCCAACGCACGACGGGACTTTACTGACTCGACTCTCCCCACCTAATTGACGTACAGTCCAAGGTGTGAAACCTCGAGCTCTGATACCAAGCTGTCACGCCCCAAATTCAGTAGAACCGAACCCGGAACGCGAACGTTAAAACAATAAAACATTTTCAGACATTTTAATTAAATCACTTTAAAACCACCATTTACTTAACCAAAATAATTATTTACAACTCAAAAGTACGTCCCAACAAGCGGACAAAAATACAAGTGTATAGCGCTAGACTCAAAAGTAAACCCGGACTCCCGCTCCTAGCTCTTCAAGCTTCGGAAGCTCACCTAGTCCATCCTGCGACCAGTACCTGTAGGAAAAGCAGCTAGGGGTGAGCGTTTGCTCACCACCACGGATAACAGACTGACTACGGCATACTTAGCAGACAATGCCGGTAACACCAATAACAACCCGACTGACACACACAAACTGTTACTTTCCTCAACCGACTAAACACTCGGACCCGTAATGTAGACCCGACACAACGATTGACGACTTCCTCCAAAGACACGACAAATAACCACGCACCACCCAAGATCACTAAGGATCGCACACCAAACAAGATCACAAAGGATCGCACTCCAACTGCTCAATAACCCCCACGCACTTTACCGATCCCTGTCATGCCAGGCGGTCGACCTGTCGCACTTTTCCCGACACAAAGTCGGATCAGGCTGTCGACTTGTCACCCCAATCCACGCACGCGCGGCCAGGACCCCTTTCCTCACGGGCGGGCCCCCTACCCCGTCTGAACATGCAGACGCGTGCGATCACAGGACCCCCGTTATTATGAAGCGGGCCCCCAACCTCAGGTAACCACAATCACAATCACAAACAAAGTTCAACAAACAGCAACAACACCGGTTTGACATTCCACAGGCACTCATGGCCACCCAAGCCACCAACGGTAAAACACGGGTTCAACAACCCCACGGGCACTCAAGGCCACCCAAACCACCAACGGTAGAACACGGGTTCAACAACCCCACGGGCACTCAAGGCCACCCAAAACACCAACGGTAGAACACGGGTTCAACAACCCCACGGGCATTCATGGCCACCGAAGACACCAAAAGTAAAGACATGGGTTCAACAGCCCCACGGGCACTCATGGCCACCCAAGACACCCAAAGTAAAGACCCGGGCTCTCATGGCCACCCAAGACACATCAGTAAAATACGGGCTCTCATGGACACCCAAGACACAACAGTAAAATACGGGCTCTCATGGCCACCCAAGACACAAATTAAACAATCAACCTCCGGGCATAACCAAATGCCTCCAGTAATTCTAATATCGAAAGTTCACTGCTCCTACGACACTACTAAGTGTCACACGCATTTCTATTGTTCGATACGTTCCCGTATCATACGACACCACCCGGTGTCGCCTGCCTTTCTAATATTCGATAAACTTACTTAACCCACGACACCCAAGTGTCACATGCATTTCTACTGTTAACTTTCCATAATCAGGGCCGAGATCCGGCTACTTTTCCCTATCTCGTATGCTTTCTCCAAAAGCGCACAAACAAGCTCCGGCGTGATCCCAATCACTCGTCTAGCTTTCCCTTTCCTCTGTCTGCGGCACGATCTAATAAGAACACAGTTTTAAATACTTTTAAGCTTGCAGGCATAAACTGAATTTTAATAAACTTGACGCCCAAAAGTAACCCTGACAATGTCGATCACTCCCAAACTTCCCAATTACTCGACATTGTCGATAATGGACCCGGAAAAGCCCAATTCGCCCGACATGGCGAATCTGCCCGGGTTTTGAAAACGCCCTTCCGGGGCTCCAAAAATTCCCGTTTTTGTTTCTACGGTCTTAGAATAATTCAAGGGTTTCTATGCAGTCGACGGAAACCAATTCCGACTCCCGAGTAATTTAATTAGCTTTTCAAGTTTCTAAACCCGTCAATTACAACTTTTACAATTTAATTCCAAATTTCGATCCGGGTGTGGATTAATTACTTGGGGAACGTTCTAAACCACCCGAACACGAAACCCGAACACCCGAGCATGTGGGCGCCACCCGACCCCCTTTGGCCGTGGGTGGCTAGGGCCGGTTTGGGGCTGGTCCACCAAGGTGCTGGCTGGTCCTAACTCCGGCCAGCCACCCTATAAAACCGGCCAGCCACCATACACGGTGGCCGGAGCTCCCCCGAGCCTCCGGTCACCGGAAAACGTTCATCTCTTCGCTCCAAAACACCTCCAACGAACCCCACACCTCAACACATCCAAAAAATACTAGTTTTAACCCGAACCCTAACTTTTGAACTTAACAAAACAAAGATCGGATAGTTGCTCACCGTAGAGAAAGTCGATGGGAGTTCGATTCTTTGATTGTTGAGACGATCTACCGGTTTGATCGTCGGGAATCACCAAAACCTTTAACTTCTTCTTCTCTTTTCTCTCCTTCTTCTAACTCACTTTCTCTCTCTAAAATCCTATTTTTTTCCTTTTTGAAACACTTGGCCGAAACCTTGTATTTGTCTTCCCTTTTGTTTTGTTTTTAAAACACAACTAATACTTAATTACAAAAATAACACTAATGTAGTCTTCTCTTGTCTTGTCCAAAAACCTAACACACCTTTTTTTAAAAATATCTTCTAGATATTTTCCAATCAGATTCGTGAAATTCGACCGTTTCGAGCCCCGAACGGGCACTTTTTCCAAGAAATTACGAAACTTCACGGGCTACAAGGAAACGGCTCAACTAAGACCACTGCGACGACGGCTAAGCTTTTTGGATTTAAAACGGGTCTCGAATGGACCAAAACGTCACTCGGTTGACTTTTCCAGCGAAAAGTCAACATTTCCCAAATCGGTCAGAAAGTTGCCCTGAGTCCCCCGGAACTCACTTTGGTCGATATTGGGGTCAACTTAAGTCCGGTATGGCCCTCGGGGTCAAGTTTAGGTTCATTTAAGTGTCTATATAAATTTTCCCGTTTTTCGCAGATTTGACTAGCATTGACCGGGAGTGGTTATTACAAGCTTTATTCTTCATATTTGGTAGTGTTAATTTTCTTGATTCATGTTTAATTTCCGCTGCTATTATTGTTTATCTTGAACACGACATCAAGTTTCAACAATAGGTTTGTTGCACGAAACCAATATATTTTTAACAATACATTTTCAAATAAAAGCCTTGGTGAAGTAACAATGTAGGTTTGTTGCACGATATATGTTATGTTTTTCTGTTGTCAGGAGGAGCTATATCTTGGGAAGTGCTAAGCAGACACTTATAGCTAATTCCACCATGACAACAAAATTCATAGCTTGTTATGAGGCAACCAATCAGGCTATATGGCTGCAAAAAAATTATCATCAGGCGACGGGGTTCTAAATGGAATCGAAAGACCTTTAAAGGTCTATTGTGAGAAACTTTCTACAGTTATGTATACGAATAACAACAGCAGCTCGTCAAAGTCTAAACACATAGACATTAAGTTTTTAGTTGTTAAAGAAAGGGGTAAGAGAAAAATAGTGTCTATTGAGAACATAAGAACAAACTACTTGCTAGCGGACCCACTAACTAAAGGATTGACACCAAAAGTGTTTCATGAGCATGCTACTCATATGAGTATTGTCTTTATTGACGATATGCGGTTTTAATCAGAGTTTATTGTCTATGCTGGCTATCTGGATTAACATTATACATATGTTAAGTATTGTGCAGAAAAAATTGATGATGTTATTATCATTGTTGCTCTGATTATTTTTTATATCAATTGCAGTTTAGTATGAATTTTGAAAGACTGAATATTGATCTCATTTAAGTATTAAGGACCAAGGGGAATTAGGCATGGATGCTATCACGTCGCATGAAATTTTCAGTCACATATCCATACTTGATGTATGTCATTAAATGTATTTGGCATGACAATTATTGCTGGGTCTAGTTACGATAAATGTAGCAAAGGCCGCTTTGGTCTCATATTTGTACAAGAAATGGACCAGATTGTTCAAGGACGATGTCTTAAGAATTATTGACCATTTTGTGTACACGTAAGGTTTCTAATATAATTGTAATCCAGAATAAATTTGTAACCCAAGTGGGAGATTGTTTGGTTATTTTATAATCCAACATGTGGCCTTCAAAATTGAGACATAAATTTGGGGCCAATATTCGTATTGTGATAAATAATTGGTACGAACTTTGCAATGTGTGATACCTAGTATATGTATTATTAGAGTAATGGGCTTAAATTATAGCCTATATATATTGGTAATTAGGGTTTGGTCCCCAAGTTTTGCAGTCGTCTTTCTTTCTCTTACATCCCTATGTATTGAGTGACAGCACATTAAGAGCATAAGGGATTAATCTGTGAAAGGTCAAGTCGATCTTGTTGTCGTTATCGACATAGATACATGTACGTTTTTTTATGTTGTTCTATGTTTAAATCCTGATTATTTGACTAAGTGTTGGATTTCTAAGGGATTGATTTTGGTTCTAACATTTTGTGCATGTGATAAACGTAATGTTATGAGTTGTAAAATGTTTTGTATGTAGTTGTTAACCTTAGTGTATTGTGCAGATAAATCTCATGTGATAAATATTGGATTTGATAACCTTTTTGCATAGATGTGATAGAACTAGTGTTCTAAATTGATAAATGTTTCGAATACATGTGATAAATGTAGTATTAGAGTTGATAAATGTTTTTCATCCAAGTGATAACTTTAGTGTGGTAATAAGATGATAAATGTTAGGTGATATATATTTTAAGATGATTTACATACAAGTGATAAACTCAGTGTTCAGAGTTGATAAATGTTTTGCATCTAAGTGCTAACCTTAATATTCTATGGAGGTAAATGTTTTTCATACATGTGATAAACGTACGTAGTGTTCTCAGTTGATAAATGTTTTGCATCAAGGTGATAACATTTTAATAATGAACGTGTTTGAGGTTTTCAAATGTATTTGAATGCTCTGAACTTGATCATCAATAATTATTACAAAAATTTAACTCTAGTATCATAGATTGATGTGTTTCGCAGTTAAATATGGATCTATCTGTATCGAAAACGAGCTTATTAACAATGATTTAAGAAGAAAAAAAACTCATTGAATCACAATGATCGATAATACCATAAAAACGAACGTGAATATTCAAAACTCAAAGAAAGCATAAATGAGAGTTTTAATTTTGGATTTGGATATGTGATGATCGAATAAAGACAAAACTTTTAGTATAAATTTTTTTCATCTTGATTAGTAGGAAAGTCACTGAGTTTACAGAAAAGAAACGGTACTCTGTTTTGTATCTCCAAAATAGTATAGTTTTTTTTTTATCAGCGCAAGCATATTTAATAAATCTCTTCCGAGAAAGAAAAGATTATAAAAGAGCTGTAAAAGAGAACCACAAAAGTAGGGGAATTAAAAATAGTGAAAAGCACTTAAGATCCGTTTGTTTCCAAGGTCAGTTCAGATATTTGAGATTGAGCCAGAACAAAAGATTAAGCCCAGGCATTTGGATTTGAATGCGGAGGGAGGGACATGCAGGGTGTGGATTGGAGACAAAATGTTGTCCCTATTTGTGAAACAGAGCAATAGTTGTTGGATGCGTTACTGTGAGTGATCCAAGGGATATTGAACCAGTATAGTGAGGCAGTCCAAGGTGATGCTGCAGATTGGGGAAGATCGTGAAAGTGGAAGCAGTTCAGTGTGAGCATTGATGAATTTAACCATAGCCTCAGCAGATTGGTGATATGTTGTTCACATCAGAGGTTGTAGCAGCTTGTGAAGGCACGGGAGAATTGTGAGTCGTTGCTTGCACCACAAGTTAAGCCGAGAAAACCTGCACAGAGGAAAAAAAGAGGGGGAAGGGGAAGCACTCAACCTAAACTAAACCTAGGAGATAAGGAGAACCTACCCACATAGAAGGAGGAAAAAAATACAATGAGAAGCACCCACACACAAAGAAGAAGACAAAGACAGCAGATAGCCTTACCAAACTCACCAACACTCTCCAAACCACCCAAGCCCACCCCAGAACCCCACCCAAGATAAGTTAACATTTCACCACCAACCAAGGATTTGCAATCCAATCAAGGTGACTAAAATGATAAGAATGATCAAAGGAGGGCTACTCCCAGCTATAATTCATGTGCTATACTTTTAAGAAGGTTTCAGAGGGGGGTTCATGTTGTCCATTGAAAATGGAGTTGTTTCTTGCAAGCCATAGTTGCCATAGTAGAGCTTGGAGGATGTTGCACAACTTCTTCTGAATTTTGACGGTACCAATGTCCTCCAGGAGTTGAAAATTGCTTTGATGTCAGCAGGAAAGACCCAAGTTAGCCCCCACCATGTAATTATCAGTGCCCAAGTTTCCCATGCCTTTTTGCAATGCAAGAGAAGGTGAGCTCCATCTTCAAAATCCCAAGAGCATTGTTGACAGCAGATCATTCAAGGTTAGGTTCATTCCTCTGGCTTCAAGGAAGCATTTAGATGGAATTGCCTCCAAGCAAGCCAACCAACAGAAAGTAGAGATCTTTGTGGGTATTCCAGGTATCCATAGTGATTTTGTCCATGTTTGATCTGAAATTCCTTGAGCTGCAAGTATACCATACATTTTATGTACTGTAAATCCTTTGTCCTCATTGAGCCAGCAGAGTTTGTCTTCCTCATCTGTAAGATTAGTAACATTTAGGATTGCACAAATGGCACCCCATTCCTGAAGTTCCCAACCCATAGGGTCACTTCTTAGGATTAAATCCCACTCAACCCCATCATTAAGTTCTGCAATAATACTCTTTTTGGATCCAGCCAGCAAGTAAATTCATGGGTATAAAACTTTGAGAGGTATGTCATCCCACCATAGATCTTCCCAGGATAAGACTCTTGACCCATTTCCAAGTATCCGACTGAGTCCTTTCTTTCCAAACTGATATGAAAAGATGGGGTCCTTGGCAAGGTCAATAACATGTTTAAAAAGACTTGGACAACCCAGCTCAGAGAAGTTGTTTAGGTCCCAATCAGAAGCCCCCCATTAAGCCTTGCACATATGATTTTCTTCCAGATTGAATCTTCTTCTAGAGCAAATCTCCACCACCATTTTGCTAGGAGAGAAAGATTCATACATTGCAAACTTTTGATGCCTAAACCTCCTTCTGATTTTTTTTTTTTTTTGCAGACTTGATCACACTTGACTTTACAGAAGACTTTTGTGGGGGCAGCTCCATGCCACATGAATCTTCTTTGCCATGATTCCATTGATTTGATTACTGATTTAGGGGCTATGAGTAGTGAGAAGTAGTACATTGGCAATGCACTCATAGTTGACTTGATCAGTGCTATTCTGCCTCCAAAGGATAAGATCTTAGCTTGCCAAAGACCCAGGGTTTTCTTAAATTTTAGTATTATAGGTTCCCAGGTTAAAACTCTTTTTGGGTTTGAACCCGGGTTGAAGCCAAAGTATTTGAAAGGGAGGGTTTCTATGGGGCAGGCAAGGATTGTTGAGAATTCTTGAGCTTTCTCTTCTGACAAATTCATTGGTATAATAGCAGATTTGGTGAAGTTAACCTATGCAAATACTTTGAACATTTGAAGGGCATGCTTCAGGTTTATAGCTCCTTGTAAATCTGATTTTATGAAGAAAATAGAGGTATCAGCAAATTGCAGGTGGGAGATACAAGGTCCTGAGGTTCTCAATTGAATTCCTTGGAACTGTGAGTGATTTATGTCTACCTTCATAATTTGATTGAGGCACTCAGCTGCCAGGGAAAATACCAATGGAGATAGGGCACATCCCTGTCTCAGCCCCGTAAGTATTTAGAAATCTGGAGATGGTGAACCATTGATGAGGATGGACATATGTGCCTTGAAGCAAGATATCATCCAGAGTCTCCACAGACAGCCAAAACCCATTTTTTTAGGAGTTTCATCATAAACATCCAATGAACATTGTCAAAAGCCTTCTCAAAGTCTGCTTTGAAGATGATTGCTTTCAATTTGGTTAGTTTGAGGTGTTGCACAACTTCATTTGCAGCAAGGATTCCATCTAACATTTGTCTACCTGCTAAAAAACCTCTATGCTCAAAGCCTACTAAAGGACCAATGACTTCCTTTAGTCTCAAGGCTAGTAATTTTGAGATTATTTTGTAAGGCCCTCGCATAAGGCTGATAGGCCTGTAATCTGCAAAGGTAAATGGGGGTTTCACACTTGGGAATGAGTCTTACAAAGGATGAGTTTAATCCTTTTCCCAGGTGACCTGATCTGTGGAAGTGGGTGAAGAAGTTCATCATATCTGCTTTGATGATGGGCCAGCAAGTTTGAAAGAATTTGAGGGTAAACCCATCAGGTCCACTGGCTTTGTTCCCAACACAAGCCAATAGGGCTTTTACAATATCTTGTCTTGAGAAGGGTCTCTCCAACCAATCTGCCTGCAGAGCAGTGATAGATTTAAAATCAAGTTGATCAATATTCATTGGGACTGAAGTACGCTTAGAGAACTTTGTCTTGAAATAATCAGCTGCTACTTCTTTGATCTTCTTTGGTTCTTGCAATAATTCATCATTGTAAAGGATCTGAGTAATTTTTTTCCTAGCCCCATGGTAATTGGCAATTAGGTGATAATACTTTGATGGTTTATCTCCTTCATTGAATCATTTCTTCCTTGCCTTTTGACTCCATAGTTTTGACAACTGTTTGGTTTTTTTATATGAGTTCAGCTTTACAAGCCCCTCTTAGGTTACATTCTTCTGCAGATAAACTTCTCTCCTCAACAAGACCATCCATCTTATCTAAGGGGGATCTGAGGTTGGTTACTTGTGAGTCAAGGCATCCAAAGACCTCTGAGTTCCATTCCTTCAGTTTACCTTTGAGCATTTTGAGCTTTTGCCATAAGATGAGATGGGGTTGGATTGAGACTTCAAAAGTAAACCAGAAATTTTCTACTGCTTTGTAGAATCTAGTATCTTCAATCCAATTGTTGAGAAATTTGAAGGGCCTGGGGCCCCAATAAATTTGGTCATCATACAGTAGTATTGGTTTGTGATCAGAGATGCTTCTGGGTAAGCATTGTTGAGTGAGGCTTCTAAAATTGCTGAAGAAATCTATAGAGATGAGGAATCTATCTAATCTTGAAGCTACTGATCCTGGGCCAAAAGAAGTGAATCTTCCTCCTGCAAGAGGAAGATCAAGTAAATTGATCATACCTTGCAGGCTTAAGATGTCTGAATTTGAAGCTCTATTGGTAGATCTCTCAGTGCTAGATAGAACTGCACCAAAATCCCCAGCCAGTAGCAGTAGAGTTGTTGTAGAGAGTGGTTGTAATTCTGCAATAAGTTCTTCCCAGAGAGATCTTCTGCCTCTTTTGGAGCAGGGAGCATAAAAATTATCTATACAACAATCTTTTCCAATCTCTTACAGGTGCACAAACCATAGAATTGCTCCAGGAATATTCTTGGTTGAAATCAGATGAAAGGAGCTTCTTTTCCAGCAAGTAATCAGGCCCCCAGCTAAACCAGTGGCTGGAATAAAGTTTAGATCCCAGCCCCAACCCATTCCACATCATCTCAAAAAAGTATAAGGTATGGTAGTCATCTTTGATTCTTGTATAAGAAGCATATATGGTTGTTGCTTGCGGATCAAGTCACCCAGTGTCTTCCTTTTTTGTACAGAAGACACACCTCTCAAGTTCCATGAGAGGACTTTCATGATGGAACTAGAGAGGCAGGGTAGAGGTGTGAATATTTATCACTTTTATTTCTCCTTCAGACTCCTATGAGAGTTTCTTTGAATCAGTTCCACTTTCCTCTTCTACTTCAGTATTAGGTTTTGAATCATCTTCCAAAGAAGCAAGGTGTTGCACCAGTTGGTCTTCACTACAATCAGCCAAAAAACCAATATTCTACCCAAATGACCAAGCTTTTTTTGCTTCTGAAATTTTTTGAGTTTGGTAGGCTCTTCCTTCAACTTTGATCTTGTTTCATATTTGTGGGGGGAAAGCTGAGATTTGTTTTTTTTTTTGCCTTTGCATTTTCTGAAGCTGAGTTTGATATGGGGATTTGATGAAATGTCAGTTATTCCCTTTGAGAGGCCTAGAAAGTCAGTTATCTCCCTGGTTTGCCTGTCTTGTAATAAGAGTTGGGGCTGTAAAGTAGGGGTAGTGTGGTCACTGAAGAAATCTTCAAGTCCCATTTGTGATGGGCTGGTGGTCCCTCTTTGAGATATGCTTGGCTGGAAATCTGTTGCCATTAATGTTCCCTTTGTTAGTCTTAGTGCCCGTAGTTCAATCCAAAATGTCCAAATGTATATATCATCGTTAGCAATAAATTTAAGGCGGCTTTATATTACTTATGTGTTAGAGTAATATATCGATGTGTGCTCTGATCTATGCCCACCATACGAATAGAACCATAGATCGAGATAGATCACACTCGATGGGTCCCTAGTCAACAAAGCTTCACTAGAAGCGACTAGTATGAAAGATGGCTCTTTATGGCTTACATTCTGTTAGTCATTGGAATGGGATTCCATAGTCTAATCATAGATATCATGTGGGACATGATATTGGACGACCTGACATGAATATGTGCCATAGATCAAGTCATGAACATATTCATTGTCGTAGCTTGTCATGTATCCTTAGACCAAGGAGTCTTTGTGATCGCTATGCAATAAACAACTAAGTTTGACCTGAGCCTAACGTTGTCCGTAACATGGCTTCCATAACGTTCAAGATTGGCTTGGGGATGGACTACATGGGTGACACGAAAGACGACTAAGGGATTTATCCCTCATACTACGGTATGGGAAAGATATGGGTTCTCGTCCGCTTGATCGAGAGTGACTGAAAGAATAGCATGGCCATGCACATGATATTGGGTATCATATATTCAGTCATCTCACATATCAAGGAACAGTGATTGAGAATAATAAGGATGACCGTTCTATGCCTTATCTCAGTCAAGATATCGGAGATAAAAGGATAATGACAGGGATGACGGAAAGATTAGAATCGACAGGGTCGATTCGTTATGCAGTGTCAGACAATACTAAAGTCTCGTTAGTTGCCAGTTAAATAGGATCAAGTAAAATGGGATTTTACGTTGATCTATTGACATGCATAGACCTAAGGGTCACACCGGAGGATGAAACTCATTGACACATTTATGGAGAATGGCCAAAAGGGAGTTGTCTCGGGACATGACCAAAACTGGGTTTTGGGTCATGTGACCGTAAGTGAATAGGACATTACGGATCGAGACAAGGCTTGGAGTCTTGGGATTTATCACGTCGGATAATGTTGGACATTTTCGGTATGGAAGGCTTGGAGGCGATGAGCGCATCACGGGACCTCGTTGAGAATGGCCCCGGGCCATGTTCCAAGAGGCCCATGAGAGGCCCATGCAACCAAGGCCCATAGAACTAATTAATCAAGTCTTGATTAATTAGTACTAAGTAAGCAAGACAAGAATTAAGGTGTTGGTGATTCACCACCTAACCCCATCTTGTCTAGCCATACTTTGTCCTATTTACACCTTATTGACACCATACTTGTCTCATGCCTTTAGTTGGACAAGTATGAGGTTTGTTATGTTTAAGTAATCTTTTTTCAACTTAACAAACACCAGACAAGAATAGGAAACACAATTTCTCCCTCCTCTCCATGGCAATTTCGGGTTTGGCAAACTCCCACCTCCATTTTTGTGTTCTTGAGTCCTCAAAGAGAAGAACTACGTGGCTTTGATTCCCATGTGGATACGTAGGCGTCTTGGAGACTTAAGCCAATCATTCGTTAACCGGTGTTCTTGTTTTGGTAAGAAATAGTGCTGAATTTTTCTCTTGTGAATCCATTCTTTGTTAGTTTTTTCATGGTTTTAATCGTCTCTTGGTTTTCATTGATTTCCCGCTGCGATTTGGTTCATCTCCAACCCTACCTCGAGACCCAACACCCTTTTCCCATGAGCTTCGAACAGTGCCCAATGGTGTAAGGTCTGCCTCAGCCTCTACTTGTAATAAATGTTGATGTGTGATCTGTGTACTTGCTAATTTGGGTTGAGGGGAGTGAAAATTCTGGTTAACATCTTTAGTTAGCACAATTTGGTTACCTCCATTTTAATTGTTCCTCAAGTTTGCTTCTTTGGATATTGCAACAGGGTTTGTGGGGCTGACATGTTCATCTTCTACAATGTCTTCTTCATTTGAAAATCTGGTTGGAGGTGTTGATGCTGAAGCTTCCTCAGTTTCTAAGTGGTTCCCAGCCCTCATAGGATTCTTTGACTTCACTGTGTCCATTTCTTTGTTTTCTGCTGTTAATGCTAGAGGAAGAATATCTGATCTTTTTTGCACCTGTCCAGAGCTTTGAATAGAAACATTCCTCTGCACACCAATAATGGTCTCCTTAACAACTTGAGAGTATGTTTTTAGTCCTTCTGCAGACCCATCTCCAGCTTGTAATTGGTATTCAAATCGTTGCCCAGCTACAACATCTGGAGGCCCCATTGAGATCTTCTGACTGTTTCCACTTCCTTTTCCCTACTTAGTGGACCATTTGCATCCCTAACTTGCTCAAGGGTATGAGTGGATGGTGTGTCAAATTGGGAGCTTTCTTCTTCAGAGGATTTTCTAGAGTGCACAATGATTTCCGGGAGTTCTTCTTCTTTGATTTCCTTGATATAATAATGGATTTTATGGTGGCTCAAACGTAGTTCATCGGTTGTTCATATATTTGAGTAGGCATATGAATGTATAAGAACATAGGCCACCTGTATGTGCTCACCAGACTTAGAAGGGGATGCATAAGGATATATCTTCCATAGTTCTGGACTGCAGTAGCAAATGTTTCTTCACACCATCCATTGTAGGGAATTCCATAAATGGCTACCCATTTAAATCTCCCCCCCCCCCCCCCTCCCCGTTTCACATAGCCACTCCTGGTCAGGAATTATTGTGAGCTATTTGCTTAGCCAAGTTTCATCTTCTTTCATCAGGTCTCTGTCAAAAGCAGGGTCCGGACAATGAAGTAGAATTACTTGGCTGCCTAAAGATTTGGCTCTGATTTCATATACTCCTTCTTCTGCAAAAATATCCATGATTGCTTGAGTAGTGTAGTTTTTGTGTGTTAAAGATAGGGGACTGTTTCTGATCAATTTTTGATTTGCTATCACCACAGAGGCTTGTAGTTGGAGAGTTTTCCATGTTTCTTGGACTTGTAATACTGATTTTTCTTTTGTACTGTCAGCTTTGTGATAGGTGTTGGCTCTGGCTTGTGTAACATAGAGCTTATAACCATTTGTGGTGTACCCATTGAAGAGGTTGATAGCTTCATATAACTGATTTTGGTTAGTGTAATAGCAAAAACCATACCATTTACCTTGCCTATTTGTGCTTGCAGCAATGTGTGCTCTTTTGAGGCCTTGTATTTCTGAGAATAGATTGTGTAGCCATGGTTATGTTTCCTTGCTTGGTAAATTGTGAATGTAAACTGCAAACCCCCCATATCTTTGTCATGGCGTCTCTTGTTCAATTCTTACATGAGGCTCTAGTGGTTTTGAGGTTTGACCTTCTTGTGGACTGCTATTCAGCTTTATTCCTCTTGCTGGGTGTATCAACTGAGTATGCTCTGTATTCAAACCCATTTTCTTTGGTTCCTCCATAATTTCTTTTCCTTTTGGCTCTGAAGTTTGTATGCTTTTTCTCAAATGTATAGGTCTTGGATTTGGCGGAGTTGAATCAGTATCAGATGAGACTGGATTGAAATATTTGTCGTAGAACATCTTTCTCCCACCTAGAAGCTTGGTGTGGCCTCCTAGAGAATACTCTTGTGTGTGATCAGAAGAAGAGGATTGGATTGTCTGAGCTCGGTTTCTTTTTTTCTTTAGCAGCTTCTTGGATGGCTTTTCAAATCCAGGAGGAGGTCCAATCGATGAGGAGGAGGTTGTCTTTTGTGGTTGTTTCTGCAACGAAATTTCTCTTCCCTTGACCTGATGTAGAGAATCTGGGTTGCCACTAAGTTCTTGAACAGTTAACATGGTTGAAGGTATGAGCAGCTTGGTAAGTAGAGTAGTTATAGGAGTCGACGAACTTTAGGTGACACTTGAAGAGATCTGTAGTGCTAGAGAAGCTCCCAGATAAACCAATAGTGTAGTGATGAAGATTGAAAAATGAAGATGAATTGATGAAGAACTGAAGTTGAAGATCTTCAAAGAGTATTGTAGAAGTGACTGTAGCTCCTAGAGAGCATTATGGATATCCAAAATAGTATAGTTTGATGCACTTTGAATATGTAAAGAAGAGACCGTACACGTGAAAAATACTATGCTACCCTTTTAAAACAAAACCAGTGTTTTGTATGATTGACATAATAAGTTTCGTGTCACGTGTCGGTTAATTTAGATAGTGGAGATATGTTCCCATAATTCTCAGGTCAAGATTAATAGTTCGTCATAGATTTTATTTACTCGTAAATAGACTAAATATATTGTTGTCGATTGTAATTGTTGAAGTTAGAGCATATACAGTCTAAGGTTGAAAGGTAGGCTGAAAACAGTTTGATAGGAGAGAAAAAAAATAGATTACAACTTTACTTAAGTATTAAGCTAACCGCCAACTGAGAGATAAATTTGAGAAAAATAAAACAAAATGTCTTGTTTTTTCTTTCAACCTCTCTCTTTAAGATAATAACATTATTTTATTGTGGATTTTTTTTTCAAAAATTCTCTCTCGCCTTTGAGAGCCCTCCTTAGCCCTAGTCGCATGACGTCATGGTGCTCTTCTTTTCTCTTCCCGCCAGCGCCCTGTCCTCTGCTACAGTCGTGCCTCAGGTATCCGCTGCTGCTCCTCCTGGTGTTGCGCTTCTCCCTCCACCTTGCGATCCACAACCCGTTGGTGGTGGTGGAGTTAAGAGTCGGCGTAGGTGAAAACCGAAGCCCACTCTCGGGCTTCTGGCGGTGATTTTGGCTGTCCCGCCACCGCCTATTTCTCCCTCCCGGGGTGAGATGATGGGCGATTCACCCTTCACGGTGGGATTGACCTCCTCGACTCTGCCTGTAAAACCAAAACGGGGAAGACCTCTACGTCATCCACCGGTGCTGACTTCCACAAGTAAGGGTCTCCTTGGGCTACCTCCTCCAAACCCTAGCGAACTGGTTGGTGCGACATGCCGAATTCTCCTGGCAAGATTGAACTCTAGGGGGTCGGCGTGTCTTATGAGTCACGATAAGGCTTCTCTAAACCCTAGCAAGCCGCCCCCAATTCTATCAGGGTTTCCCTAAACCCAAACGCCCTGATGTCCCCAGCAAGCAAATTGCCATCCGAGCCTGTTAGGGTTTCCCTACACCCTAATGCCCTGGCATCTCCCTCTAGCGACGATCCTACGTGTCACGACCTTGCTCTGGCACCAGTATTTGAAGGCGGAGAGCTTAGGGTCACGGCGTAGCCTGCTAGTACCCCTTCTCTGCCGAGTGTTGCGATCCCTAGAGGTCCCATCCCTGGAATGACGCTTGTCCCTAAAATTACATGGGATCAGGTTCGTATCCCGACGAATGGAGACTCGGCACCCGATCCTAGGGTGTTCCCCCCGTTACGGAGGGACCTGGCAAGAGGGAAGGCCCCCATGGAGGACTTGCCAAGGACGTCGGTGACAGCTTTGGGCCTAGGGGTTGCCTTCCTGCTTAGGTGGCGGTACCACTCACTCTCACGACCCATGCTGCCCCGCTGGTCATGTCGCGGGACAGGGCACGACACCCAGCTCCGGCTGAGCTACACTCAACCTCGATTGGTAGGGGGCGGACCTTCAGTCTTTCTTGGAGGGCCTACAAGATGGATTGTCATCATTCTCCCTGGAGGAAGAGGAAGAAGTGGAGGCCATGGTCCCGGTGTCTCGGGCGACTGCATCGGCGGCCATAACTCGGCAACAGTGGGGGTTGTTGGGACGCCTCTGGACCCCGAAGCCACCACGGAAGGACGTGCTTCTACGTATCATCACCACAACATGGGGGAAATCCGCAGAGGGCCTGGTGATCACGGACTTAGGACCGGGCTTGTTCAACTTCTACTTCCGGACAGCAGAATCGCGGTCTTGGGTTCAAAACATGAACCTTGATGCTTTGATGGTAAGGTCCTATTGTTGGGAGACTTGGACCCATGCGCTTGGTAGCTGACCCCTCTGGACCGGGTGCAACTATGGGTGCATGCTAGAGGGTTCCCACCTCTAGTTCGAACGAGGGAGATGGTAGCTCCATTGGCAACGCGTTGGGGATGTGCGTGTATGTCCCTTGCGACCAATGGGGAATGTGCTGGGGAGGAGCTGTTAAGGTGAGGTTCTGGCACATACTTGAGAAACCGCTACGAAGAGCTTGGTGTTGAGGTTCCCGGAATGTCCGGACCTGATCACTGTCCACCTCACGTATAGTAAACTTCCTTACTTCTGCTATAACTGTGGTCTGCTCGGCCATATCCTGAAAGACTGCCTGTGGGCGTTTTGAGGACCTCCGCGGTTTGGGGAGTGTATGCTGGAATACCACCGAGAGAAGAAGGTCAAGGCGTACGCCACGGACTGGGGAGAACCAGTCTGCCTGCCGGCCACTGCGCTTCTGGTCCCGGATCCATACGGTCACTTGAACTGGAGCCCGAGACCCATTCTACCACCTCGATCAAGTCAGTTGGGCGCGACAAGTGTACAATCGTCTCAGCCAATTGCTCCTTTGGGTTTGGAACAACTACTACCACACACGGATCAGTTGGTCGAGAGGACTCGGCTTGAGAGGGGAGCTCTTGAGGATGATACCCTTGGACAAAATGCAGATGAGGACAACCAGAATACTCTGAAGTGGTCGGCAGCTGGGGTCCCTAGGGAGGAACAGTTTAGGGCGGGGAATTAGCAGCCCCATCAAGAGGAATGAGTGGCGTATCATGCATCTGGGACTGGCCCTGGGAGGGGTCCCTGTATGATGCGCTGCGTCCCCACTTCACCTTTACTGTTGAGGTCCCTCTGGATATACGGTACCCCATTCCCCCCTCCGTTTTCTGTCATGGTCTATACGACTTCAAAATACTGACTTGATCAGTTATGTTCCGTTAAGAGTTAGAGAAACATTGTTCATCTATTTTAACCCTTTACTCGTGGTCGGAGAATTTATTCCTCGAACCACACCTATGTAGCTCTTTGATGTTAATAAAATTGCACCACCGTTTAAAAAAAACATTATTTTATTGTGTTAGTCTCTCCCTTTTAATTTAAGGACTTGCTCTTGGAATGTTAAAAGGAGTAGGAAGAAGATCATGCTTTTCTCCCTTGGAATAGCTCAAGTGTCACCTCCAAACGTCCATTTCCCTTCCGTTAGCGCTGACACGTGCTTCTATTTAACTAACTAGTATTATACACCGCCCTCTAGCTACCTAACGGTGGGTCGGCCGGAAATGCGATGGACGAGTTGTTGTTGTGAGTCAAACTTGATAGTAACTATGCATCGTTCAACTAAAAGCAGTAAATTAAACACAAGTGTTATTAATACTATTGAGTACAAAATGCTCATCACAGCTTTGAGTAAGTTTCAGTAGCAGAAATTAAACTTGAAGGTATCTAATTAATAAGCAATCTCATGAAAGCCGAACCGTACCATCATCAACACAACCACAACAGCACAGCCCACCAAGGGAGGTCTACCGACAGCACCGGCGGCGCTGAAGGTCTGGTCGGCGGGGTACAGGTTGCCCGGTGGACCGGTTATGTATATGTAGGAGGGGGGCGGTGGCGGGCAGTAGGTGGACGGCGGCTTCTTGGGAGACGGAGGCGGCTTCACGACTGGAGGCGGCGGTGACGGTGGTGGCGGGCAGGGGACAGGTGGGGGAGGCGATGGCGGCACCGGAACCGGAACGGGAGTTTCGCAGGAGCCGCATTTGACCTCGCCCGTGCCGGTTTCGTCCAATCCGCTGACGGCGACCACAAATAGGAGCAAAGTGAGAAGGAAACGATGAGTTGATAGGGACATGTTGAAATGGTAGGAGAGGAAGAATAGTGTAAGGGACGCGTTTATATGGACCTTCCATTCATTATGGGGCTGCCTTATTCCTCAAGGAATCGGAATTGCATGTGGAGGGTAGGGCCCACTCCTCCGACGTTGGTTGGGAGCTCAAAAAAAAGAGAAATGTAAAAAGTAAGAGAGAAAAATAATTTAAATGATACTGATGGTAAGAGGAGGTGTAAGCTCAGAACCGGTGTTTCTGTCGGCAATGAGAAATTTGTGAAGAAAAATGTCACGAACAGTCAGCACGAATAGGCTGGCAGTGCAGCGACGTTGACTGTAAAACTGAAAATATTAATTTAATATTCTAACAGTCAATCTTACCACAATTTGCTGACTGTTAGAGCATCCACAATAGTTTGTCATACTAGTATCAAGAAGTCATGGTAGGAGGTTCTTTTTGGCTTTCTCTCTCCTCCCTACCACGGCTTCCTACCATGGCCTCTCCAATAGTCTGCCATGACTAGTGGTAGGAGCTATTGTAGCACACTTTCGATATTTCAAAAAGGACCCCAAATATAAATACTACTTTTATTTAAAGCTACAAACACAACATACATATTAATTAACCTAGTTAATATTCGATAATTAAAAACAAAATAATTAAAAAAGATAATTAACCTAATTTCTAACGGCTCCAATGTGTAAACGTTACTTCCCATCGTCTTTGAGCATCTCCCACACATCACGTTTTGTCCATAGCCCGTGGTTGCTTTCATAATCACTCACGGTCGCAGCATAGATTTCCTCCTCAATTGCGCTTTTCCTAGGGTCGTTGAGACGTCCCCGGTAAATATTATCGAAAGCCTTGCACTTGTTGCTCATCTTTTGGAAATGATCCTTAACTTGCTTCTCCATCCGCTTTGGCCACACTTCATCTACGGTTTGAACGAAAGCAAGGTACATCTCATGCCAGTACTTGCCCCAGATCTCGACATATGTGAGCCAATTCAACACCAAATGCATCTTCTCCTCCGGAGACCATAGAGGACCGGTTTCCCATGAAGACGATGCACCCGACATTGCAAATACGAAGAATGAAGTGGGAGAGTTTGAGAGAGAGATATGGAGAAAGGTGTGAGATTTTGAGGGAGGAGTGAGTGGTATTTATAGGAAGGGATAGAGAGGGGGTCGGCATGGCAGCCACGACCCCAACGTTACTATTCCCAAATAGTAACTGTGCACGAAGATTGAGGTACCGAGAATCCGATAAAAATATTTTTTTATTTTTTTATTAATTAGATGAAAAACCAAACAACAAGAGCAACTAGATTAATTTTTTTATTGCATAAATTAAAAACCAAGCAAAAGTGACTCCCTAAATCGACTCCAAACGTCTCCATAGGCTTTCCATGAGAGCGTGACGAGCCTTCTTATCCTCCTCAAACATGTCGGTGGTGTCTTGGCTAACCACTCTGTCCAACATCTGCATGACTCGCTCCTACATCTTGAATCTGGTATCTTCGAGATACTGTTTCTTCGTAACAACCATCGCTTCCCGCTCAACATACTCAATCAAAAACTGCATTTGCTCGAGTGGTATCGTTGTCAGTTGGGGTGGGGGGGGGGGGAATTTGTTTGCTTTTTCCCTGAGCCTTGGCCTTGGCTCTTTTCTAGCCGATTGGTCGCTACTCCCTTGCAAGCGAGTTCAACTTGTGGTCGCATCCGTCGCCCGATGTGTAGTTGCGAGACTCGTCCAACCTTGTACGCTTGCTTGCTTCACTTTTTGTGTCGAGGTTAAAGTAAAGGTCAATGTCAATGTCACATTGTGGAACCTTCTTATGCTGCCACTTCAGTTGCGTTGTCACGCCCCAATTTCAGTAAACCGAACTCGGGACGCGGACATTTAAAATAATAAAACATTTAGTTGTCTTTTTCATAAATCACCGTTTGTTCAACAAAAATAATATTTACAACTTAAAATACGTCCCAACAAGTGGACAAAAGTATGGTATCCGTCGCTAGACTCAAAATAAACCCAGAATCCCGCTCCTAGCTCTTCAAGCTTCAGAAGCTCCCATAGTCCAACCTGCGACCGGTACCTGTAGGAAAAGCAGCTAGGGGTGAGGGTTCGCTCACCACCACAGATAGCAGACTGACTACGGCATAATTAGCAGACAATGCCGGTAACACCAACAATAAACTCAACACCGGGGAAACTATCCCCAACCCAAGTACTCCGCCTGACACACGCCCACTGTTACCTTCCTTGACCAACTCAACACTCTGACACGTAAAGTAGACCCGACACAACGATCACGACCTCTTCCAAGGACTCAAGGACCACCACGCATAACCCAAGATCACAAAGGATCGCACACCAAACAAGATCACAAAGGATCGCACACCAAGCAAGATCACAAAGGATCGCATACCAGCTGCCCAGTAACCTCCCTCACCAGACTCAACCTCAAACTCGTAATGTAAACCCGACACAACCATTGAATACCTCCTCCAACGACACGAACACGGATCAGGCTAGCCAAAGAATGCTCACAACCAGCCGAGACTCGAACACGGATCAGGCTAGCCAAAGAATGCTCACAACCTGCCGAGACTCGAACTTGGTTAGGCCAGCCAAAGAATGCTCGTAACCTACCGGGACTCGAACTTGGTTAGGCCAGCCAAAGAATGCTCGTAACCTACTGGGACTCGAACTTTGTTAGGCCAGCCAAAGAATGCTCGTAACCTACCGGGACTCGAACTTGGTTAGGCCAGCCAAAGAATGCTCGTAACCTACCGGGACTCGAACTTGGTTAGGCCAGCTAAAGAATGCTCGTAACCTACCGGGACTCGAACTTGGTTAGGTCAGCCAAAGAATGCTCGTAACCTACCTGGACTCGAACTTGGTTAGGCCAGCCAAAGAATTCTCGTAACCTACCTGGACTCGAACTTGGTTAGGCCAGCCAAAGAATGCTCGTAACCTACCGGGACTCGAACCACTTCCCGACACACAGTCGGGTCACTAACCTCGGGCAAGCACAATCACCATCACAAGCAAAGTTCAACAAACAGCAACAACACATGTTCAACACTCCACGGGCACTCATGGCCACCCAAGACACCAACAGTAAAACATGGACTCAACAACCCACGGGCACTCACGGCCTCCCAAGACACACCAACCATAACTCACGGGCTCAACAACCCCACGGGCACTCACGGCCTCCCAAGACACACCAACCATAACTCACGGGCTCAACAACCCCACGGGCACTCACGGCCTCTCAAGACACACCAACCATAACTCACGGGCTCAACAACCCCACGGGCACTCACGGCCACCCAAGACACACCAATAGTAACACGGACTCTCATGGCCACCCAAGACACAACAGTAACACGGGCTCTCATGGCCACCCAAGACACAACAGTAACACGGGCTCTCATGGCCACCCAAGACACAACAGTAACACGGGCTCTCATGGCCACCCAAGACACAACAGTAACACGGGCTCTCATAGCCACCCAAGACACAATAATAAAGTACGGGCTCTCATGGCCACCCAAGACACGAATTACACAAATAACCTCCGGCATAACCAATGCCTCCAACAGTCCTAATATCAACAGTTTCACAATCAACCTCCGGGCATGGTCATATGCCTCCAGTAATTCTACTAACGCTAAGTTCTCTGCTCCTACGACACTACTAAGTGTCACATGCATTTCCAATGTTCGCTACGTTCCCGTATCATGCATTTCTAATATTCGATAACCTACTTAACCCATGACACCCTAGTGTCACATGCATTTCTACTGTTAACTTCCCCTAGTCAAGGCCAAGATCCGGCTACTTTTCCCTACCTCGTATAAGTTCTCCAAAAGCCAACCAACAAGCCCCGGCGTGATCTCAGTCACTCGCCTAGCTTCCCTTTGCCTCGGTCCGCGGAACGATCTAAAAGAACACAATTTTAAACGCTTTTAAGCTTGCAGGCATAATGCTGAATTTTAATAAACCTGACGCCCAAAAGTAACCCCGACAATGTCGACCACTCCCAAACTCCCCAATTACTCGACATTGTCGACATTGGACTCGGAAAAGCCCGATTCGCCCGACTTGGCAAATATGCCCGGGATCGGGAAAACGCCCCTCGGGGCTCCGAAAATTCTCATTTTCGTTTCTATCGTTCTTAATTAAATTCACGTATTCCAACGCCCTTGGCGGAATCAATTTCCAAGATTTTACGAATTACAAACCCTAATTCCCTATTTCTCAAAACTCAATAAAAGTGACAAAAACCAAGCCTAAACTAAGTATTACCGAGGTCCAACCTAATGCTTCTTCATCCTAAACATACCCCACAAAATATCAACATGTGTCGGGTAGAAATTTGGAAAGACCCAAATTTAAGTCAAAAGGAATAAATTCTTTTTGATTTCTCTTGTTTGATTCTTGTCCAGCAACCCACATTCAAGACAACACCAATTAATTATCTTTGACTACCACATAAACACACAACAAAGTTTGTTCTTTTGTCTTGAAACCGTAGCACCCAAAGCCTATGTGTGTTGCTAATCAAGAATGATCATTAAAGTCATCTCCTTAATCATTAATTGATAATCCCCTTTTTAATTGCTTGAACCGCAACCATTTCTCAGAAAAGAAAACATAGACACCTTTTACTTCTTTTTCTTCAATTTTCCACAACAATTAAGAAGAGAAAGGGACAATCAGTACCTCCCAAGAACTCACGGTTTCGCTTTCTCACAGCCACAACTTTTCCCTTGAGCTTGTGTCTCTGTGCGGCACCCTTTTAGCCAACAAAGTTCCCTCCTGGTTGCAGCTATGTTCCCAAAAAAAACAAGATGAAGCTGCTTCTTCACAAGGCCAAGCACAGGAGGCCCTTTTTCATCTCTGTCCAAGACACAGCCTCCACTTCCCTTAACCACTCATCTTTCCTTTTCCCCCCAAAACCTAACACCACCACATATTGGACAAGTTTCAAGGTGGGTCCCACACCTTTTTGGAAAATATCTACTAGATATTTTGCAATCAGATTCGTGAAATTCGGACGTTTCGGGCCCCGAACGGGCACTTTTCCTAAGAAATTACGAAACTTGACGGGCTACTATGAAACGGCTCAACTAAGACCGCTGCGACGACGGATATGCTTTTTGGATCCAAAACGGTCCTCGAATGGACCAAAACGTCGCTCGGTTGACTTTTCCTACGAAAAGTCAACATTTCCCAAATTGATCAGAAAGTTGCCCTGAGTCCCCCGGAACTCACTTTGGTCGATAACGGGGTCAACTTACGTCCGGTATGACCCTCGGAGTCAATTTTTGGTTTAAATAAGTGCCTAACCAAAAAAATTTAAATTTCCGGGAGTGGTTATTCATGCGTCATCACAATCCTCGAAACATGCTTGAGTTTAAACTCGTGGTTTTCCTCGTCCTTGTACGCCTTTTCAGCCGCTGCAATGACGACAACCTCACTCCTCCCGCTTCTGAGATCGTTCTCAAAGGTGGTATACTTCGCCTGGAATTTTGTGACTCTTCTGTTGCACTGATGCCAATGGTCCTTGCAAGCACCCCACTCCCGAGGTGGTTCGTCTACCTTGCTCGACGCCTGGAACTTGGCATGTGCTTTTTTCCAGTACATGTTATTCCTCTGGTTCTTCCCGATGATGGGGTCCAGAGAATTGTTGAGCCACACACGCGCTAATCTTTCCTCCTCTACGATGGACCACTACAGCTGCGGAGGTTCCTTAGTCGATGTAGATGCAGCCTTCTTCCCCTTCCTCTTCAATTGCGTGGCCGGAACTGATTGAGAAGGTTGTGTGGCCGGAACGGATTGGGAAGGTTGTGAAGGTTGCACGTTGGGGAATTGCGACTCTGGCCATTGGCGGTAGTGGAGAGGGTTGTACGGGGGAAGCGGCGATGATGGCTCGAGTTAAGGAGGTTGGTGTATGACTCGATATTCACCATGACGTCTTCTTCGGTGTGTTGAGAGTCGGCGTCGTCGTCGTTCAACGAGTCGGATACGAATTGGAGGACGCGACCCTTGTCCATTGGGAATTGAAGGAAAAAAACGAAAGAGTTTGGAGAAGAATAGAGGAGAAAGAGAGTTTGTGAAACAAGTGAAGGAGTGATTTTTTAGGTTGGGTGAATCTGTATTTAAAAGAAATTTTAGGTTATTTTTAAACCGGTGCCGACACATGTCGGCTTCTCACTTGCTCACCGACTAGCCGTTGGGGCTGCCACGACGCGTCGCGTCGTTGCAGGATCCTACAACGACCCATTGACTCGCCGCCCCTAACACGACGAGTCGTGGTAGTGCTTGTAACGTCACGCCTGTCACGACAATTACAGGTGCTCTTAACGTTGTGGAGGCTCTTAATTCATAATTTTACCTTAGACCATCATCGAGTATAAGTTAAGGATTTGGTTCGTAGAATCCCGACTTTCTGTTGTGCATGACTATTGATGTCTCCTTTCTCTTCTGTTTTTTCTTCTCGAGTGATAAAGAGGAATGGTATATATATATATATATGTTGGAATCATGAGCCTGGAAAGATGATAAACGATTATGATTTCTGGGTTGTGCAAATCCCATCTTTTATATTTTCATATACATAAATATGATTTTAGATCTAATGGCTAATTAATGATCATCTCATGCATGTTTAATTTCTGATCGACAGCTTGTCGTGCACATGCTCAATAATTGGTAGATCCTTAAGCCATTATTGACCATTGGATCATATGAATATTTTTTTTGAACAATTGGATCATATGAATATAATACATGCCTATTCATTATATTTTACTTTGTAGTAGTTAATTAGTGAACATCCAATCCTAAAATGGTCCATGAAATCAAACATTAGTGTAAAATGGTGAAGAGATGTAGAGTTGGACTTGAAATAAAGGAGACAAAAGTGTAAAATGGTGAACAGATGTAGAGTTGGACTTGAAATAAAGGAGACAAAGAGTTTGGAATATGGAATAAGGCCACCGTCCCATCTTCCTTTTCGTCTTTTGGTCAACTCTATATTATTACAACACCAAAACCTTCTTACCTTATTATTATAATTGTATAATGATTACTGTTAGTAGTAGACGTCAAGTTAAGTCATCAACTTTCAACCACCGTATCTTTTCGCTGAGCAAAAGAAAATTTCTAACAACCCCATTATCACCACCATACCCTCCGAAAATAAAAATGATCAAACTTCACCCCTTATATTTGTTTGGAAAGGTGTAGTTCATAGGGCTGGGCAAGTATCACTGGAATTAGTGGAACCGACATAGGAATCACCCACACCGAGATAACTTCGGGTGGAAAAAATAGAAGAACCGGAGGCTTTCAGGCCGATGTCCGCCGGTAAACTGAAGAAATCGTCACTGGAACCCACTCTCGTCTAACTACATCGCCAGATGTTGCCTGTAATTTTTTTTTTGATCAGCGAATGTAAATTTAAATTAAAACCTCTCAAGAGGTATGAGAAGAGTATAAGCTGGTCTAGCTACAGGCCAGAGAGTGACATCATGAAACAAGCTGGAGCGCTGGTATAACAACACAGCCTCAAGAGAACCTCACCAAGGAGAGTGAACAAATGAAAGAACATTCTTATACAAAGAACCTCGGCATCCCAACATGGGAGCAAACAATGGTCTGGAAACCTAATATGACAATCAATTCAGTACAGGACAAAAAGGCTAAAAAAAAGTCTAGAACCCGGATTTAGCAACCATGAAGCACTAAGTAAAAGAGGTCTACTACCAAGATTTGGCAACCATGAAGCGCAAATAGGCTAACCATCCTCCATTGAAAACCCAAAACTGAATCCGAACTTGAGGAAATAACTGTTTTTTTATAAGCTCGAAAAATTTATTAAAACTGATTCAAGAAAGAATCAGGAAGCCCTGAATAAAGCAAAAACAGAGTAGCAACCAACGATAACAAAGGGTCTCCAGCAAGGGGAGCCAAAGGCTAAGCCTTTTCTAAAAAGGGAAAACAAGGAACAAAAAGAAATAGGAAAAAAAATTCCATCAACGATGAGTCGTCACATTCTTCTTCTTGGCAGTCAATTCACGAATTGCAGTCCATGCATCAGTACCATGAGACGAAGTTGTGACTTGACTTTTTCCTTTGCCGATTTGCTCAACCTACTTCCCAATATCGACAGGCCGAACATATCTCTCCCGATCCAAAGATACAATTGGTTTACACGTCAAAGTGTATACTTCTGTTAGATGCTTTGGGGGACGACTCACCCGCTTCTTAACAAGAGCGTCCTTCCACGGGGAATGTATCGCTAAACGGTAGAGATAATCCAGTGAAAAATCACCAAAACTCGAAACCCAAAGAAATAGGATTCGTCGAAATCCAAGGCGTAAAGACCAGTATAACCCGTCAAAGGCCAACACCTAAAAGTGATGGGCCCCTGCCAAAAAGGCAGGGATACTAAGGAAGTTACTACGAGCCTGAATCTAGGGATGAGCAGAAATCCAACAAGCCACAGATAAAGCAAAAGGGGAAATGAAATAACAACCACGACGACGAGGGAGAAGACCAGACGCACAACGAATCCGAAAACAGAGAAAAACTCGACCTGAGACTTCCAGTACTAGAACCAGTAACTTGAAGACCTGTAGTATTACCGAGAAGGAGCAATCCCTAATCCAGACCGAAAAGACACCAGGTCCGTACAGAAGAGACCAAACCAGAACCACAAAAATCCACACCCGCAGGGGAGTAGAAGCGTGTCCCACGATCAGCAATGAAAAGGACACCTCAAAAGCCACGCTCACGACGAATAGACGGTCATCACGCCAACCAACACGAACAGCTCCGCACCAAAAAAAAGAAAATCGGCAGACCAAGCACCACCGAGCAGAGACCACCAACCTAGATCCGCAGAAAACTCGAGCGGGTCCAGAGAACTGCGCAACTACCACTTGGGACTGCGACCAAAAAGACACCAAATCGAGCCACCGACAACCCCTGGTCCAGATCCAATACGATCAACACCCAATCAGATGTAGAAACGCATCCCACTATCAGAACTAAAACAGAAGCCTACAACAGACACGAACGAGCTACTACCCCGAAGGCCAACACCCTAAACGGAGATCATAACAAACTTAGCGTCCAAAGTCTACGTCGGCCAACCACCTGAAAACAAATGAGATCCATGCCGATCTGAAAAACCAGGAACAACTTCCCACGCCCAGATCATCGAAAGTCCCAAACCAGCTAGACGGCGCCACAAAAACCAGGCCGGAAGCGACGGAGGAGAAGAACAGCACAACCGAGTCCGACCCAAACCATACTCATGAACCAGACTCGGATTGCACCTGACCCATGCTCCAACTCCACACCCGACCCCAAAAAAAGAACAACCACCTTGCTTCTACCACCACACCACCGTCCGAAGAGCCGGTCCACTAACTGGGGATCCGAGACTGAGACTCAAGTTGAGCGTTCCGATACCAAAACTGGTAACCCCTCGTCGGCCAACACCAAACGAGGACTCGAAGGGAAAAGCCTGTAATAATATCGAGCAAGAGCGAAGCCAAACCCAGAGAGAGGCCAAAGTAAAACAATCGTGTGAGCTTAGACTCCCCCAAACCAAGGTCCCGAGAAGCAGAAAATGCAGTCTAAACGAACAACGCCACAGAGGACAAAGGAGTTGCTGGCCCAAACCAAACCAGGGACCCAAACAACCAAACAAGACCCACCCGTCCTAAAGGAGCTGATGGCCAGAACCAAATTGACCCGGTTCAACCCGAACCGGATCCAAAGAACCAAGGACCAAATAAGCCTACCCAGACCCACCTATCTTGACCCGACTCGTATGGACCTTATCCGGATCCATACCCTTCCAACCTTGCCACCCATAAATGAAGACCTGTGCCGAGATAACCACCAGAATATAGCAGATCAGTCAGCCAAAACTGTCGTTGACCAAAGGAGGAGCCGAACCCAACACCCCAAGCAGCACCACCGGAGGACTGTGAGGAGGCCGGCACTGGAGGACTGTAACGAGGCCGGAGAAACCAGGACCAAAACAGGGGCAAGAACAACAGAGCTTACTGTGCAAGCCAGATCTGCGAGATCGAGGGAGTAACGAGCGGTGAGCTTCTCCAGATGCTGCAGCGAGGGAGAACGAGGTGCGGCCAGAAGAGTAGGGATGGTCCAACGAGGTGCGGCCAGATCTGCAGGGAGGGAGCAGCGAGCGGCAAGGATGCAACATGACGCTCCCGCAAGCATCTCTAGAAGTTGCGGCGAGACGACGCCGGAGGAGGAACGAGGCGCGACCAGAAGTGTAGGGAGGGTCCGGCGAGGAAGCTGCAACGGAACTGGGTAGGGGAAAGGGAAAAGGGAACACTGGGAGGAGAGAAGAGAGGGAAGATCCCCGTCGACGACAACAGAGGCTGGAGCCAAGGACATCGTCGATGGGAAGCGGGGTCACAGTGAAGGCGGCTAGGGTTGGGTTTCGGGGGCACAGAGAGAGAAAGCTATATCACAACACTTCTTTCGGATGTTCATCTACAATTTTTCTTGCCTCTTGTTCTGTTGTCGTGTTACGTGTTGGTGTTAGAAGACAAAAAGTATATAGATTAGGATTTTAAACCATACTTGGGCTGGTTGGTTATGGGCTTACAAGCCCATAAAACAGATACTGAAGCCCATTTAAATAAACTAACCCTATTTAGAGGAATTATTGTGTCATATATTATATATTAATATGAAGATATGCATACAAACAATTAAACGCATAAGACAATAAATCTGAGATAGGATCGTAGAAGAAGGCGGGAGGCACACAGACAGGTGAGAGAAGGATGAGAGAGAAAAAAGAACCCTTGAGGAGCGTTGCATGAAAGAAATGTTTCCTATTGTAATTTGTTTCATTTCCTTCATGAATTTAATATAACATATGTTCATATAAAATAAATTTATCGACAAATTATACATTCAAAATGTTCCAGAATCATATATTTTTTTTGATCAGGGAGAAAGAAATGCATTAAAAAGGAAGTGTTGGTCCTGGGTTAGAAACCACAACAACCATACCAAAGTCCAACAAAACGGCCTAAAAGCCAAAAAACAACAAAGGAAACAAACAAGACAAAACAACCACCCTGGTCCACCACAACAACAACGAATACACCAGACTAGTGAACAGTACCTCAGGAGACCGCTCGGGCAACCTTGATCGGACTAGTGAACAGTACCACAGGAGACCACATGGGTGAATCCTCTGGCCTCAAGAAGGCTAAGTGATTCATGCCCCTCCACCCAAACACGGGCAGATCGGCCCGAACCTACGACTCCGGAACAAGTACTCACCGGACCCTACCAAGGTAAAGCAACCCCAAAACGACCCCTGAACGAGCACTCACTAGACCTAGTAAGAGAAACCACCGAAGAGGACCGGGGGAAAAGGTGCTGAATTCCTCAAACATGACACATCAATCAACAGTCCATCCTTAGGCGCTCTTAGTCAGCGCAGCACCCGGCGACTCGACCCACTCGAGAAAGGTGAAAGAACGACCAGCCGCTCCCAAACTGAAAAAAGATCTCTGCTGAACCCTAGCTAGAAGAATGCTTGGTTCAATAGCAGCAGACCCTGAGAAGACGCGGCGATTGAGCTCCAACCAAATTTGCCAAAGACACAGCAATCCAATACCAGTCCACTCAGACCTCAACCTACGCAAACCCAACAGAGAGGTCCAGGACTCAAGAAACAGAGCCGGCGACTGCGGAGAAATGCCCACCACTCCCCACCATCCCAAGATCAGAGACCAGACCCTCCAGGTCCAAGAGCAAGCGATAAACAAGTGCCTAGAGTCCTCCCCACCTGAACCACACAACATACACCTCCAACGGGCTAACGGAATCGACACACCCCTATCCACCAAGTAGGAAATAGTGGGAACCCCGCCATGAGCAAACAACCAAGAAAATAAATGGATCTTGGGAGGAACATGGGCTGATCAGATCACAGAAGCCCAAGGAGTAACCTCATAATCCACCCAACCTGCAATAACCTGAAAAGCTCTAGCTGTCGAGAACCCTTTCGGATCCCAAGACCAGACCAGCGAATCTGGGCGCTCACGTACTAAACGAACACCAACCAGACGGACCCTTATCTCCTCCAACTCCTCGACATCGCGAACCCGGAGATCCCTATCAAACAAAAAAGCCCAGTCCCCATCCACATAAAACTCTGCAACTGACCCATGATGGCCTGCCACCAACCTATAAAGCCGGGGAAAACGAGTCGCCATAGCTGTATCAAAAAGCCACGGGTCCTCCCAAAAACGAATCGTTGTGCCAGAACCGAGCACCCATGTCAAAGTATCGGGACTAAACACTCTAGCAAACCCAGGGTCCCGATCCAAACGAACCACATGTCGGATGAAGAAAGAGGACACCCTTAGGGGAATAGTGAGCGATCCCAAGTCCCACTCGGTCTCCCTCCACCCGAAACAAGCGCAAAGGACACGCCTCCAGAAGGCAGCCCCCTCTACAGCAAAGCGCCACCACCATTTCAGGAGAAGAATGGTGTTTACCTCCGAAAGAGATCGAACACCTAGTCCTCCTGTGTCCTTGGACCTGCAAACCACCTCCCACGGAACCTTAGAAAGACACCTCCTCTCACGGCCTAAACACCAAAGGAACCTCATCTGAAATCTCTCTAGCAGCCGAACCTCCTTCTTAGGGGCCCGAAACAAGGACATGAAAAAGACCGACAAGCTAGCCAGGGTCGCCCTGATGATCGTGTGGCGACCACCCAAAGAGAGAAAACGGGTCCGCCAAACCGCAAGCCTCTCTCTGAACCTATCCACCACTGGTCCTAAAACGAAGCGAGTCGAGGATTGCCTCCCAGAGGGAACCCAAGGTAAGTGAAAGGGAGAGTGCCAAAAGAACACCGCATTGCTTCCGCAAGAGTCGTACACAATTGATCATCTACATCAAAAGAAACCAGAGACGACTTGGTGAAGCTGATCCGCAGACCAGACACCAACTCAAAAGTGTGGAGAATAAACCTAACAGCACGAAACTGATCCACCCCTGCCTCAAGGAACAATAAAGTGTCATCCGCAAACTGCAGGTGAGAAACCCTAATGAGCCAACCCTAATGCCACCGTACAAACCCTGCCTGATACCGAGCTCAAATATCTGGTGAAAACCCTCAGCAGCAATCAGAAAAAGATAAGGCCACATCGAACACCCCTGTCTGGCTCCCTGTAAGACCTTAAACTGCTAAGATGTGGGCCCATTAATCAGCACGGAAGAGAAACCCCGAAGACACGAGGAGACCCACATAATCCACTTCCCACCAAAACCCATACTCATAAGAACATGAAGCAAGTAAGACCAATCAACCTTATCAAACGCCTTCTCGAAATCCAACTTCACCAAAGCGGCTGGCTGGTGGGAACGACGCACATGTCCAAGAACCTCCATAGCGACAAGGACAGTGTCTGATAACTGCCTCCCCTGCACACACGCGGACTGAGTAGAGCTGATAAGGTCTCCAATCACCCTCTTCAACCACATCGACAAAATCTTAGCCAGAATCTTGTACGAGGCTGTCGTAAGAATAATAGGAAGAAACTCCGAGAAGGAACGAGGAGAAGGGACCTTCGGGATGAGAACAATAAAGATCGAGTTCACCCCACGACTAAGCTGAAACGAGGCATGAAAGAAATGCAGAAAACACAAGAAGTTGGCTCGAATGATTGGCCAAGCTACTCGGAAGAAGACCAGATTGAAACCATCTGGCCCAGGGGCCTTGTCCCCAGAACAAGCAGACAGGGCCTCCAAAACCTCAGCCTCAGTAAAAGGAGACTCCAACATACATGAGTCCTCAACGCTTAACCTGGAAAAAGGCAAAGCGAATAAGGCGTGACGGGTCGACTGGTCAGAGAAGAAACGAGCCTCAAAGTGAGCGACGGCCTGAGCCTTGACCCCTGCAAGATCTGAAAACTCCGTACCGTTCTCTATCACCGAGAAGATCTGGTTCCGAGCACGATGGGACTGAGCAACCCGATGAAAGTATGCTGAATTACAATCCCCTTCCTTGCCCCACTTGACTCTTGCATTCTGCCTCCACAAGCTAGATCTCTGACCTGCCTTAGTGGCTAACTAGGAGGTGCAAAAAGCTCTCTCAGTCAGCTCTTCCTCCGATAAAGGCCTAATGTAAACCAGGACATCAAAAGCATCAATACGCACCTCCAACTCTGATATACAAGTGTCTAGTTGCCCAAAAACTGTCTGATTCCAGTCTCGCAGATCACCCCTCAAGGTTCTCAAATTGGTCCACCAAATGAACTCCGGATCTCCATGAACCACATAAGAGGACCAACGTTCACTCACAAAAGTGAGGAACTCGTCGTGCTCTACCCAAGCATCGATGAAACGAAAAGGCCTAGGCCCCCAGTCGACCCTCTCAGCAGACAACAGGATCGGACAATGATCAGAGAGGGAACGGGTGAGTCCTTTCTGAACAGGTCAAGAAAACATGCATAATAGGTCGGGAAACAGGAGAAACCTGTCAATACGACTACACCTAGAAGCGGGACCAAACCAAGTAAACCGCCTATTGGCTAGAGGGAGATCGAGTAACCCAACTGTCGAGATAAAGTCGCAAAACTCAGATCTGTCACCATGCAGAAGCCCCCTAGAGGAGATCTCCTCCTGAGAACAAACCGTGTTGAAGTCCCCCGCGATAAGCAACACAGGCCCAACACCATCAACAACAGAATGGAGAGAAGTCCAAAGGTCTCTTCTCGCCACAATAGAGGTAGGAGCATACACATTCAGGACTGTCAAAGGAGTTCCCGTAGGCAGATGAACTCCAGACCAGACCAAAACGTTAGGTAAGGGATAAACCTGACTCACCTGATACACTCTGCTATTCCAGATAGAAAGAAGACCCTTGACAAACCAGAGGAAGGAATAAAAGAATGGGTGAAATCTGCTCCCAAACCACACGAGCGAGCAATACTAAGGCTAATGTCTAACAACTTCGTCTCCTGAATCATGACAAAGTCAGCCCGATGAGCTCGGACAAGAGAGTCCAATAAATTCCTCTTCGAAGATGAGCCTAGACCCCGAGCATTCCAAGAGAGTAAAATCATGGAGTCACCGAGGAGTTAGCAACCCCGCTACTATAAGTATGGCTAAGCACCGCCTCAACCTTCCGAAAACCCACCTCAGCTGAACCCTTGTAGCAGACCCCCATACTCTCAGCGAACCGCGCCATTGTGTGGGTGATATTACGCCAAAGTTGATCTAAATATGGAACATTGCTCACATGTTGTTATATCTAAGTTGGAAATATTTGTCCCAAGCAAGATGTTATTCGAGATGTCATCTCAGATCTTGTGCGTGTCCGGTAACAATGATAGAAAAGATATCATCCACGATTTCAACAGACATCTTGTGTGTATTTGTGCGTATCCGGTGGAACATATTTTTTTTTAGTTAGAAGATACTTCTCTAATAGATATATATTCTATTGGGGAAAGAGTCTAATACAAACAAACAAACAAAGGGATTATTCGAGCTATAAAACTCCAAGTAACTCTGATATCTCAGTTCGGATCATCAGTCATATTCTCCGAACATTGTAAGTCATATATGACCATTTGTCGCCCAAGAGGACTATTAGTTCATTGTTCTTTGTTTATAATTTAAGGTTTCCTAAGCTTGTTGGACTAGCACGTTAGGAGAGTGAATGAATTAAGCAAGGAAGAACGTTAGTGTACTCAAACTACTATTCGTAACTGAATGAGTATTGAAGCTATGTTTGCGAGATTGAAGTGTCACAACCAACCTTTGATGACCTTAAGACTAATCTGAAACTGAAGGACACGTAAAGTGGAATCAAGAGTGACTCTTAGATTCAGGGAGACCCTGAGATATGTTCTCACGCTAATAATAACATAGGTTTGATCTGGAGGATCATAACTTGTATGTTGATTGATTACATATAGTGAAACTTTTCCACTAGTAAAGTGCACCCAGATGCAGGTGATGACGCATCGAATTGGGTAACCATCTTGTGTGTCTTTGTGTGCTTGATTATTATTATAAGTGTTTCCATTCAGTTTGACAACAAGATATCAGTCAACAATTGTAAGACATCTTGCTACTACACCCAACTAGAATTACAACAAGGCAGCATAAGTATTGTTGGACTTGATTTTTTTTCGAAATTATTATTTATTTAGGCTATAATTTAAAGCCCGGATCGACGCCCGTTGGGCCGGTCAAATCGGTTAAAAACTAAAACCGATGGTTAGTTTAACCGACCCGTTTCTGGTATTACCGTCGGATTTCTATGCCAACTACAATGGGGCAGCCTCCATCATCGGGAGTACCGGTTCCGGTTGTCAGAGAGGCCGCATTTCCTAGTTTACCTACCGTGCCCACCCCTAGTTCATATAGTGTGTTGTTCACCGAACCTTCGTGTGTCTGGTAGTACATGACCCTTGTCGCAAGGAGCTCGTGCAAGAATCATGGCCTTCACATTCAGCGAGTCCTCGACATATTCCGCTCAAAGTCAAGAATAATTAATCGTCGATCCTATGGTGTGGCGACATGTGGCATGATATAATTAGCACAACAACATTTTCCATATAAAATCGGTATTCTTTAACCCTTTTCAACACAATTTGTCTAACTCTTTTTCCTTGTTAACCCATTTTTCATTTTCCACCCTCTCCAACATATTATTTCTAACTGAGGATGAAATGGTTGACGCTTAAACGGATGAGTTTGGGGGATCCATTTACACGTATCCTAGAAGAAATGATGGAGAAAAGGTATAACTAACGGTTGAAGCAAGGTTACAATATAGAACAATGTCTATGAGAGTGCGGAGCACAAAAATTTCATAGACCAAAATCGCGAGAAGGACATGAATGCCTCATGGATGATTACTTCTCCACCTCACTAGGGTACAACCAAAAGCAATCATGTCTTCGATTCCGGATGTCGAATGCAGTTTTCGTTCATGTCATGGGTGCTTTGAGTGAGCGCTTGATGAGGTCCTATCTTTATGTGTTATTCAATGACACTTGCCCACATTTTTAGCTATTTTTGTCCTCATTTAGTATAAATTACACATCTTTTTCTCTCTATTTTGTTTTCGTCTTTCTGCTATGTGAGTTCCTCTTTCGCATGTACCTCGAGGATCTAAAGTATAGGAAGCTGATCTATGACCTCTGGAAGCCGAGTCAAGCCAACATCGAAGCAAGCTATTGTAGAATGAATTTTTTGTAGAGTTACACGCGGTTTAGAATCAGCCTCCACGCCGTGTAGGAATGGACACGTGGCAGCATCCTGACGAAGGATGTACTAAGGACGTCGTGCACCCCGTTCGTCACGTTGTGAAGCCCTTATTTTCCCTTCACAACGTGACCACGTTTTCCAACCACGCTGTGAAGAGCTTTATGTCGTGTAATTATTACCCTTACTCCAATTAATTTCTCACACTCTATACGACGTGAAGGTATACTTACACGCCATGAAGGGGATCAGTTGGGCCTATAAATAAGGGTTATTTACGATAAGGTACCCTAATGTTTCATCCACGAACGATAAGGTACCCTTATGAATTTTTTGTCCGATAAGGTACCCAAATGATTCGTCCACGAACGATTTGGGTTAATGCTGTTAAAAACTAACAGAATTATGTAGAATGACTATTTTGCCCTTTGACATTTTAGTTGACTTTTGACTTAAGAGTGAAAAGACAATTATACCCTCAGTTATTATTTTTCTTTAATTTATATTTTCTAATTATTTGTAATTTTAAAAATAAAATAAATAAATTATATATTTTTTTTAAAGTTATATTTTTTAAAAACTGAATTTGGTTTTTATTTTCAAAAATCAGTTTTATTTTTTTTTTAAATCATATTTTTATATTTAAAAATCAGTTTTTATTTTTTTAATAATTAGTTTTTTTTATATTAAAAAATCATATTTATATTTAAAAGTCATTTTTTTTTCATTCAGTTTCTATTTTCAAAATCAGTTTTATTTTTTTATTTAAATTTTTAAATTTTTAATTTTTTTAGTATTTTCTATTTTATTGTTTTTAATATTTTAATATTTTATTTTATTATTTTTATTTATTTTAATTTTTAATTTTAATTATTTTAATATTTTATTTTATTATTTTTATTATTTTAATATTTTTAATTTTTTAATATTTTTATAATTTTAAACTTTTTTTATTATTATTTTAAAATCTTTAATTTTTAAATTTTAAAAAAATTAATTTATTTATTTATTAGTATTATATATTCATTGTATTATATAATTAAGGGAAAATTTCATTTTACCACCCTGTCAAACATTTAACTTCACTTTACTACCCTGACATAAATTTTTTTCACTTTCATACCCTAAGCAAACATTTAACTTCACTTTACTACCCAGCTGGGTAAAATGTCCAAAATACCCCTAACTATTACTCAAATTTTCATCTCTTGCCATTGCCTCAGAATTTGAAAAGAGGTGAAATGACAATAATACCCTTCATTGTTTAGGGTGTTAAACTGAAAATTTCAATAATTTTAAAACAAAATCAGTTTTTTTTATAAATTCATTTTTTAAATTTCAAAAAATCAGATTTTAATTTTAAAAATACATAAAATCATTTTTTTTATATAAAAATCATTTTTTTAATTAACAGTTTTATTTTTTAAAAAAATTAATTTTTTTATTTAAAAAAAAAACTGGAGCTCGACTGCGTCTTCTCCGGCCACCCAGCTCCGCCGGCGTCGTCCCCGAGCCCTCCCACTTCGCCGGCGTCGTCCCCGGCGTGCTTCAGATCTGGTTTGGGAACCAGATCTGAACTGGTTCAAATCTGAACCAGTTCAAATCTGGTTCGCGAACCAAATCTGAAGCACGCCGGGGACGACGGGGACGACGCCGGAGAAGTGGGAGGGCTCGGGGACGACGCCGGCGGAGCTGGGTGGGGTCGGGGATGACGCCGGCGGAGCTGGGTGGCCGGAGAAGACGGCCGGAGAAGACGCAGTCGAGCTCCAGTTTTTTTTTTTTTAATAAAAATGATTTTTTTATATAAAAAACTGTTTTTAATAAAAAAATGATTTTTATAAAAAAATAAAACTGTTTATTAAAAAAATGATTTTTTATGTATTTTTAAAATTAAAATCTCATTTTTTGAAATTAAAAATTGAATTTATAAAAAAACTGATTTTGTTTTAAAATTATTGAAATTTTCAGTTTAACACCCTAAACAATGAAGGGTATTATTGTCATTTCACCTCTTTTCAAATTCTGAGGCAATGGCAAGAGATGAAAATTTGAGTAATAGTTAGGGGTATTTTGGACATTTTACCCGGCTGGGTAGTAAAGTGAAGTTAAATGTTTGCTTAGGGTATGAAAGTGAAAAAAATTTATGCCAGGGTAGTAAAGTGAAGTTAAATGTTTGACAGGGTGGTAAAATGAAATTTTCCCTATAATTAAGGGTATAATGGTAATTTTGTCTATTAAATTTATAAGCTTAAAATAAGAAAGGGTAAAATCGTCATTTCACACCCCACTTAACTGCACATGTCTGATTTGGAGGAATATTTCGTTAGTTTTCTAACGGAATATGCCAATTTTAACCAAATCGTTCGTGGACGAATCATTTGGGTACCTTATCGGATAAAAAATTCATAAGGTTACCTTATCGTTCGTGGACGAAACATTAGGGTACCTAATCGTAAATAACCCTATAAATAAAGAACATGAGCTTGGGAGTTTGAGAGCTTCCGCACATCCTTGATAGCATCGGAGGGAAGGTAAAAAATACCAAAACCTACTACACCCAAGTCGGGGAGGAGGTCGAACAAACAAGGAAACCATCTAACCTAATTCTCACTGAGAAGAATTGCAAAGACAACTAGTATTAGGTGAACAAAAAGGTAAAAAAATTCAAGGTCACTGGGTGCAAATTGCAGACGTGTACTAAAGTAGGAGGAGTGATGATCAAATCACGGCCAAAGCAAATTTTGGTTACAAAAACGAGGAGAAAGATGAGTTTGCTTTGAAGCATGTTTGGAAGACCTCGACCCTCAATGTGAAGTAGACCTCGGCCCGCAACTCGAACTCGATGTAGAAAGTGAAGCAATCAAGCATGCAACTTTGGGAAAAAATTGCACCTACACATTGACTGAAAGAATTGAGCACGAGTTGACCTCATTGGTATGTAGCAACATTTAATAGGACTAAAAAAAAGAGAGAAGGCTAAAGGCAAAGAGCAACATACTGAAAAGAAAGACATCGGTGAATCCGACACAGCTAAGTTTTTGAGTGTTCACGCGACGGAGATACGCCTCAATATTGAGTGCGAACAATCGATCATTGGTATATATCTTGATTCATACGCAACAATCAATAACCAGGACACCTCGATGATGAGCCCTACAAAATTGGATGCTCGAACCGTGCTTTTATAGAGCATCACAAAACAATTGGGACAACTTTAAATTTGTTTCACATTTTTAATAAATGTTCTTTTCGTTTATTACTTTTTTATCCTCCGTGTGTATATTTTCCAACAATTTCATGAATGAAGGATCGACTTCTCATTTCAAGTCTTTTTCATGTTTTTCGAGTAATAGTACCTACACTGTCGCCGTTAGCATGCCGCTTTGTTGCTGCAACCGACCCCTATATCTCTATAAAGTGTCACTTTCATCCACATCTACTCTCTCAATCCTCTCCTCCTCTATTCACTTGTTCTACTCTTTTTTCTGCAACAATTGGCTTTTCCGCCTGGTAGCCCCCTGTGGTCTGCTGAGAAAGAAATGCACCTCATGATCATGTGGATAGAAAATGTCGATGTCGGGGGCAAATATTAGGAGAAACTTTTCATCCATATCATACTCGAGGGAGACCGCGCTTTTCCTGAACGGACGCAGAAACAAGTGAACGATCATTGGGGCAAGAACAGCTAGAAGTGCATGCACTACGACGAGATCTACCTGGACCATGTCAAATATCGGCAAGGATCAAACGATGAGAAAGTCATAAGTGTGACGGAGCACCATAACAAACTCAAATACGAGAATTTCATTAAACATGGTTGAGGGAACTTCCTCAAAGATGAACCGAAATGACATCTCTATATTGACGGGATTTGAAGAGTTGCACTATCTTATGTTTAAATGTCGTCATCCCTTGTTCGGGATAAAATTCATAATTTTTTGGAGGTATTTCTGGAAACTATTAAATTTGTAAAACAACTAACTACTAGCTGATAGTTTAGCGTAGCAGAGCTAATAATAACAACTAGTGATAAATGAAAGAGAGTGAAAAATGCAACTATCCATTAACTATGATCACTAACTAACGATTCTCGGATCACTGACTAATGATTTATCACTGTGGATACCCTTCCGAATATAAAATGATAAAAGATTGCCCGGAGAATAATTTCATATCAAACAGCTGATCAAATGAGTTGTAAATCTTTACACACTTAGAGAAAAAATTGAAAATACAAATACACTGAAGGGGATGAGAATGGCTTTGTTTCCCATTTCCCTGTATATCACACTCGAACAAAAAAGAAGGAAAGGAATTATGTAGCATTCACCGTCAATTAATCGGAATGGTATTGGGAGAAGAGGATGAAAAAATGTTTGTTAAACTTGCACCTGTTACAGCTGCTGCAACTTCCGGAGATGCTCCAGTAACGTTGTAGCCTTGCGCTTGGCCCTCTCCGTGCCACTCTTGGCAACCTCTGTCAACGGTATTGCAGCGCCGAGCCTGCTTAAGCACGCGAGATTCTCAGGATCTCTCTTGCACAAGGAAAGCAAAATGGCAGCTGCATTCTCTTTGCTTCGTGGGAGGCCTGTCCTCATGAGATCGATCAGAACGGGTATGGTGCTGGCTTTTACTATAGCAGCCTTGGCCTCTTGGTTGCAAGCAAGAAGTGAGAGTATGGCTAGAGATTCATCCACCATGCTATTGCTAGCGTTTGCTAGCATCTTCAGTAATGCGGTAATGATTCCAGCCCTCACAGCCCTGCCTTTGTTCCCCTGATACATGCACAGATTGAACAGAGCAGTTGCAGCGTCTTTCTTTCCTCTCGGGCTCCCGTTTTGGAGCAATCCCACCAGCGCGGGTATGGCCCCAGATGCCCCGATTATTATTTTGTTCTCGTCCGCTAGTGACAAGCTAAAGAGGGTCGCTGCAGCATTTTCTCTGGCTTCCATGCTTCCAGCTCTCAGGATTTGGACGATAGAAGGAACTGCGCCAGCAAGCATGATCAGTTCCTTGTTGTTTTCGTATATTGAGAGGTTGAGAATGGAAGTAACGGCGTTTTCTTGTGTCATCAAGTCTTGTGCTGTCATAAGGTTGACCAGAGCAGGAATAACCCCGGCATCTGCTAGTAGTATCCTATTATCTCTACTTGTTTTGGAAAGTGATCGAATTTCAGTCACAGCAGCCCTGCGATCCTGGACCGATCCACTTGAGAGCTTCTGGACCAGTGCTTCCATGTCCTCAGCTACACCCTGGTATGATCCGTCACTCCTTCCATTTGTTAATGCTATGGGCTGCTCGATACTGTGGTCAGCACACCATTGACTTATTAGACTTCTCAGAACATAGTTAGGGGTGAGTGTCAAATGTCGGAGCTTCTGCTGGGTTTTTGGACATGTTACATTCCCGCTGTCTATCCATTTCTGTATGTAAGCCCGCTCGTATGTCTGTAGTTACAAGAGAAAGAAGATCAGTAAATACTACGACTATTATAGGACACCAAGCAGTGGGTATAGAACCATACTTGTCCCGTGGCCACAATAACAGGATCCCTCATAAGTTCAAGGGATATAGGACATAGGAAATCATCTGGGATCATAACACACTCTGCCTTTTTAGTCTCTTCGCTTTCGCTGGTTAAGTTGTCAGCAACATCACTAGGAAATGCTCTCGGGCTTTCAAGTTCACGAGTCATCCGAACCGTTATCATTCTAGTGCTTTCTGAAAGGCTGCTGTTTCCATTCACTCTGTTGCTGGATGGTGGCAGATTCAAGGCACGGGGTGACAATCTTGAATTTGAGGGCCCATATCTTACCGCCGCTCTATTCAACTGCGCTCTAACCAATTGAACCTGACAAGGGAGGGAGAGAATATGAATACCAAACACAACTATAGATTAAAACAGTATCTCACGTCTTCAATTTCAACCCCAACCTGCTCTTGAACTTCTTCTGAGATGTCAAAATCATCGTAAGGTAGATTCCCCAGTGTTTTCTCCAATTTCCATGTCACGGATTGAAATTGAAAGGCTATTTTCTTGGCCGCCTCATCCTTATAATAAGATACAGCAAATTTTAGACAGGTACCTAGACATTATTTAAAGGATGCACATGACCACAGATAAATCTTATAAAAGTCTCTAAGTAAAATAACTAAGCTTTACAGATGAAGTTCGTCGTTTACATGTAGAACCATTAACTAAATCATGGCATTCTCCACACTGGAATGCAACATCCATTTAGAAAAGTCACTAGTTTTGAACATGTTAGAAGGAGGAGCCTATACTGAACGAGTTGCTTCTAAAGGGACACCCAATATCATTCCCAAAAGCAAATGTTTGAACTTAATGACTAATGAGCACACAAGCCAATTATAGCCACCAGAGAACATTGACAAATTTATATGCAGAGCCAATCTAAACATCACAAAATCCAATAGGAATCAAATTGCAATTATTTCATGGGACATCAAATAGACTAAAATGGAGGGACCTTTGAGATTTTTATTTATTTAAAAAACCTAAAAATGCAACTCAATTTTTTTCTTACTCATTTCCCACATTTTCCCGCCAACCAAACAGAGGTCTAAACAGAATATTAGAGCCCAATGCAATTAACTCACAGAGAAGGCGTTGGAACCGAAGCTGGCGGCGGAGGATAGAAGGCGCTGGGCAGACTGGAGCGCGACCACCAGATCGGTCCACCACGGGTAAGCTGTGACAGTCCCAGATGAACCGGAAGACACCTCCCTAAAATCTCTCATCTCCTCGAAGAGATGCGTTAAGAGAGCCACTCTCCGAGCCAGATCCGTGCAGTCCTTCTTGAACACGCCGGCGGCGGAGGAACCACGCGAAATGTCCCGGACGAGGGAGAGAAGCAAGGAAGCGACCCCATCTCCGCCGGAGACAACAGCGGCGACCCCTCCGGCCATTGGCGCGGTAGCAAAAGGTGGTAATGTTTTGGGCTCTGGTTTAGGCCGCGTCCTGAAATCAGTCTGTATTACATCTATTTGTGCGTCAGTGGCCCTACACTTAATCAACACGTACAATGCCTCAACAGCACACACACCTTAATACAGAGTACAGCTCCTCTTTTTACAAATTGGGCACCAATTACATGAATATACTGCTCATTCTTTTGGTTAATATCGTAAAACTACATTTGAACAAATTAATAATTTAAAATACCTACGGTTTATTTTAATGTGTACCGTTTTTTTTACTAAAGAGGTGCAGAAACTTTATTGAGAATCAGTAATAAGAATACATGTAAATGCATCAGACATGGCTCCTGATTATTGAAGGACTGGTACAGAACGGACCTCCCTGACTAACCAGTGGATGGCCTTGTTTGCATTCCTTTTTACAAATTGGAGAGAAATTCTCTTGTTTTGAGCCATCATAGTTCTAATATCCATAATTATGGTAGCTATTGGAGATGTGGGGATTCCCTTTAGCGATCATGTAAGCACCATATGAGCGTCCAGCACCCAGCGAATGTAAACTGCGTAACATCGTGGCTAAGGGGTATGCCTCAATTAGTGTAGGCGACCAGCTCATAAGACCCACATAATCGACAAATGTTGACACGACCCTTATTGTTCCCGACAATGGTTGTTGTGTGAACCCTAAACACAATTTCAGAAGAGAACATCGTATAAGAAAAAAAGTTCTTTTGTTAGCTAAGTAATCTTTAAAAAATGTTATATGTAAAAAATTATCCTAAAGCATTGATCATGAACTATAAATTGCCTTAAAATATTAATCATTATTGAAAACATGTAAATGATTTACGATTAATCCGTAAGATAGGTAAATGACTTATGATCCATTCATAAATATTTAACTCTTAAAAGAACAATATGTTAAGATTAGTAATAAATACTAAAAAAAAGAATATGTTGAATTGGCTGCTAATAACCTCGTAGAATTGGTTAAAAATTAGTTTATATTTCAATACTATTGATGGGTAGACATTGTCTTCTATCTTTTGATTCTCTTAGTTTTATATGCGTTATGAATGATTCAAAGCATGGAGTATGAATACTTCATAGAAATAAATTATTCCAAGATGATACATACAAGAATTAAAGATAGTAAAAAATTATTTAATCGTTGTACTATACAATACTAATAATGCTTACAAAGAGATCGTGGTTTCTTATACAAATCTATCATGAGTTTCTTCTAATTTATTTTATAGACGTGCTCTCAACTCCTAACAACAATTATTCTTTTTTCATTCTTTTTTTAAATAAATTTGTTGATGGTCCTTTGGACGGCCATTGTCTATCTTTTTCATATATTGTTTTTTAGCGGCTTTTCATATATTGTTTATTTTAACTTGATATTTACGGAAAGGAGTAAGGCAGCGAAAAACTCTCTCAACTTTCGAGACTCCCTCTTAGTTCTAGTCGCACGAAGTTATGGTGTTTTCTTCTTCCTCCCTCGCTGTCGACATGCTTACTATGGTGCTCCCTAGCGCCGCTCCTACCGACGATGTTCTCTTGGCTTTACCTTGGCCCCTCCAGACCGCTCACGGTGTGGGGGAGAAGAATCGCCGGCGGAGGAAACCCAAACCGACTAGGGCACCCCCTGCATCGCCGTCTGCGGTGGAGACCTCGGCTCTCCCTCCTCCAGGAGAAGCCTCGGATGGAATCTCCTTCTCAATGGAGGCAGCCTCCCCGGTTCTAATCGTGAAACGAAGGCGTGGGCGGCCAGTTACCAAGCGACCCATGGTTACATCATGTGCAAGTAAGGGCCTTCTAGCCCTCCCTCCCCCTAACCCTTGTTCACCAATCCCCCATACCAGTCACGACCTCGCTTTGACTGTTCCCCAAAAGGGTGGCGCAGTTGTTAGGGTTGCGCCGCCGTCAGATCCTCTCCAAAGCGGTGTGTTGGCTATAGTTTCCTCTCCACTGCGTCATGAGCATGCCCCGTCTCCCGCACTACGGGTTCATGGGTTAATGCGGTGACTACACCGATCCCTAGCCCTTCTAGGGCACCGCCGCTGCAGCGAGACCCGACCAAAGGAAAGGCCCTGATGGAGGACTTTCCTAGGTCGGTAGTGGTGGCCCTAGGGTTAGGACGTTGCCTCCCCGGTAAGGAAAATATTCCGCTTATCCCGGCGTGCCTTGCAACGCCGAAAGGAATGACACAGGATCGGTCCAGACACTTGGCGACGGAAGAGCTTCCTACACCCTCGGCTGACTTGGTCTTGGAGCTTCAAGGTCTATAGGACGGTCTTTCGTCCTGTTCATTGGAAGAGGGGGCGGAGGTTGAGGTGTTTGTCTCATCTTTCCGGGCAACATCGACGACCATTGCATATGAAACAGATTGGGGAGAGGTTGATCGGTCCCCTTCCCCCAATGGCGTGAACCCTAGGGGCACCTTGTCCCTAGATAGGACCCCTCAGGTTACTCCGAGTTACGTTTCTGCTGAACTAGTAACTCGAGGTATGACCCGCCTAGAAGCTGATCAGTCCCATGTCGGCTCGATCTTGGGGGCCCCACCACCATCCTTGTTAGTCTTAGTGCCCGTAGTTCAATCCTAAATGTCCAAATGTATATATCATTGTTAGCAATAAAATTAAAGCGGCTTTATATTACTTATGTGTTGGAGTAATATATCGATGTGTGCTCTGATCTATGCCCACCATGCGAATAGAACCATAGATCGAGATAGATCACACTCGATGGGTCCCTAGTCAACAAAGCTTCACTAGAAGCGACTAGTATGAAAGATGGCTCTTTATGGCTTACGTTCTCTTAGTCATTGGAATGGGATTCCGGAGTCTGATCATAGATATCATGTGGGACATGATATTGGACGACCCGCCCTGAATATGTGCCATAGATTAAGTCATGAACATATTCAGTGTTGTAGCTTGTCATGTATCCTTAGACCAAGGAGTCTTTGTGATCGCTATGTAGTGAACAACTGAGTTTGACCTGAGCCTAACGTTGTCCGTAACAGGGCTTCCATAACGGCCAGGATTGGCTTGGAGACGGGCTACATGAGTGACACGAAAGACGGCTAAGGGATTTATCCCTCATACTAAGGTATGGGAAAGATATCAGTTCTCGGCCGCTTGATCGAGAGTGACTGAAAGAATAGCATGGCCATGCACATGATACTGGGTATCATATCTTCAGTCATCTCACATATCAAGGAACGGTGATTGAGAATAATAAGGATGACGGCTCTATGCCTTATCTCAATCAGGATATCGGAGATAAAAGGATAATGACAGGGATGACGGAAAGGTTAGAATCGACAGGGTCGATTCGTTATGCAGTGTCAGGCAATACTAAAGTCTCGTTAGTTGCCACTTAGATAGGATCAAGTAAAATGGGATTTTACGTTGATCTATTGACATGCATAAACCTAAGGGTCACACCGGAGGATGAAACTCATTGACACATTTATGGAGAATGGCCAAAAGGGAGTTGTCTCGGGACATGACCAAAACTGGGTTTTGGGTCATGTGCTCGTACGTGAATAGGACTTTACGGATCGAGACAAGGCTTGGAGTCTTGGGATTGATCGCGTCGGATAATGTTGGACATTTCCGGTATGGAAGGCTTGGAGGCGATGAGCGAATCACGGGACCTCGTTAGAAATGGCCACGGGCCATGTTCCAAGAGGCCCATGAAAGGCCCATGCAACCAAGGCCCATGGAACTAATTAATCAAGTCTTGATTAATTAGTACTAAGTAAGCAAGACAAAGATTAAGGTGTTGGTGATTCACCACCTAACCCAATCTTGTCTTGCCATACTTGTCCTATTTACACCTTACTTGACACCATACTTGTCCCATGCCTTTAGTTGGACAAGTATGAGTTTTGTTATGTTTAAGTCATCTTTTTTCAACATAACAAACACAAGACAAGAATAGGAAACACATTTTCTCTCCCTCTTCCATGGCCATTTCGGGTTTGGCTAGTTTCCTCCTCCATTTTTGTGTTCTTGAGTCCTCAAAGAGAAGAAATACGTGGCTTTGATTCCCATGTGGATACGTAGGCGTCTTGGAGACTCAAGCCAATCATTCGTTAACCGGTGTTCTTGTTTTGGTAAGAACTAGTGCTGAATTTTTCTCTTGTTAATCCATTCTTTGTTAGTTGTTTCATGGTTCTAATTGTCTCTTGGTTTTCATTGATTTTCCGCTGCGAGTTGGTTCATCTCCAACCCTACCTCGAGACCCAACAGTGGTATCAGAGCCGTGCTACCTTCGGGATTCACAAGACGGTGTTCAAAGTTTCGGTTTTGCTTGAAAGTTTCGTTTTTGGCATGTTGTTTTGCTAAATTGTTTGATAACATGTTTTAAATTATTGTTTATGGATTTAATGCATGTAAAATGAATTTTTGAAAATTATTTCAAATCTGGAAATTTTGAAATTTTTTTTGATTTTTCGGGTCTCGGGAGCGGGACTCTCGGGGAGCCGAAACCGGGACCGAACGGGGCTCCGTTGGACGGAGCTAGGCCAAGCATGACCATTGGATGGTTGATATGCCAAGGCTAAACTGTTTTGTTAGTTATGACGAGTTTGGAACCGTCATGACGAATTCGAAGATCAAATGTTCAAAAGTTTCATTTTTGAACGGTTTCGATAAACCGAGCATCAAAATTTTTCGAAACTTGGCTATTAATTAAAACCGGAAAATCACATGATGTTAGATAACATGCTTGTTTGATAACACGATGTGTGATGTGATGTTGGCATGGTGTACATAATAGCCCCGAGCTCAATTTAATTATTTATCGCTTTTCACGGCCTGCGAGCCGTTAGAGTTAGCGTGTAATTATTTTTTCAAGGTGTGGTCGTCGAACCACTTGTTTGTAATATTTATTTATTCCCGACCTGCGAGTCGTGTATTAAATTGTAATATTTTACTCAAGACGAAGAAAGGGCGAAAAGGTCATTTGGTGGCTTTTCGGGTGTTGGCATCGGCTTGGAGTCGGTGGAGCTCAAGAAGCTAGTGGGAGTTAGTTTAGGGGGCTATTATGTGCACATTTATCGCTTTATGCTTGATTTAGTTTATGCATGATTAATTCTATGTGTTTTAGAATTGCATGCTTAACTTTATTTACCGAGCATATCACCTCACATGCAAAGATAAAATTGGAATTTTAATCCTTGTGTGTGAACCCTTAGAACCGTCATTGCATTGGATGTAGTTGACGGGTTCAAAGGAAGAATTACATTGGATGTAATTTGAGGCATCATTGCATTTGGAATGTAGTTGATGTGCTCATCGCATCTAGGATGTGCCAAAGTTTTGAACACAACTGGACAAGTAAAAGCGGGTCATGTCCGATACCTCCCAATCATCAACACCTTACTACCTCCCCGTCCTATGGGTGTCGTGCGCATTAGCGGAGCATCCATGGGGAAGCGGGGTAGTAGGTTTGGACGACATATGTGGGTGTCGTGCGCATTAGCGGAGCACCTACATAGTGACGAGCCATAGTTGAAAATTGGTGGACCCGACTACGATTCTCGGCCTGAGGTTGAGCTAGGGTAACAGATAGGGTAAGTCGTGTACATAAGTACATACCCTAGCCTAGAGTCACATTGGATGTGATTGGATGGAGTCCTACCTACATAGCTCGATTAAGTGGTGAGCATTAGTTCAGCTTAATCGAGTGAATCAAGGATCTTGGTTTCAGATTCTAAAGGTTTAGAATCGATTGTTGGTGTTTAAGCTTGATCTTCATAAAATTTATTCAGTTTACTGATTGAATTTTATCTGTTGTAGATCAAATGGCAAATTTAGCGAACATTAATAGTTTGTCATTAAAAACCATTCTTGACAGGGTCAAGCTAAATGGGACAAACTATTTGGACTGGTACAGAATTTTGAGGATAGTCCTCAAGTCTGAACGCAAAGAATATGTCCATGACAAGGCTGTCTCTAAGACCATATCAGAGTTATATGAAGTGTCATTAATTGCTGAGAAGAATATATCAGGGATTTGGGATCCAAGGATATTCTGATGGTCAACAAGGGAATTGGAAGTGGCAAGGGCGGGGCCCATGCGCACTTGGCAGGAAAGATGAGACACGTGAGAATGTCTGCTTCTACTGCCAACAGCCTGGTCATTGGAACCGGGATCACAGGAAGTTCACGGCTGATCTGAAGAAGGGTAGTGGGACTGCGCCTTCATCAAATAGCGTGGATGATCTGAAGAAGGGCAGTAGGACTGCGCCTTCATCAGGAAACCTGGATGATCTAAGGAAGGGCGGTGGGACCGTGCCTTCATCCGGTATTAACTCTATAGAGCTACATCTCTCTACTTCCAAAGATTCATGGGTATTAGATACCAGGACTGAATCTCACACATGCACTTATATATGGTGGCTGAAAGTAGGAGAGGTCAGGAAAGCACGAAGTGGACCTCAGAGTTGTGGCAACTGTTGTAGGATCCATAAGCCTTGCTTTGCCAAGAGGCCTTGTCTTAGTATTGTATAATGTATATTGCATACCTACTTTTAGTAGGAATATTATATCTGTATCCGTGTTTGACAAGGAAGGATATAATGTTAATATTGAAAATGGAGTTTTCAATGTTCTATGCAATGATATGTTTTATACCAGTACTGACTTGGTTGGAGGATTGTACATATTAGATATGGGTAACAATGCTTCAAGTTCTATATATTCCGTTAATACCAAGAGGTCTAAATCCAACAATTTAAACCTAACTCTGTTATGGCACTGTCATTTAGGTCGCATAAACAAGAAGCACCTATCAGCACTTCAGAAGTGCAAACTTTCAGGTTCATTCGAGTTCCATTCGATCGATAGGTGCAAGGTTTGTTTGATGGGAAAAATGACTAAAGTTCCCTTTTATCGATCGCGATGAAAGGGTGGGTGAATTATTGGGGCTGATACACTCGAATGTGTGTAGACCAATAAGTTCACTTGCCAGGAGGGGTTTTAGCTACTTTACCACATTTACTGATGATTACAGTAAATATGGTTATGTCTATTCGGTGAGACATAAGTCTGAAGCTTTTGATAAATTCAAAGAGTTTAAGACTAAAGTAGAAAACCAGCTCGACAAAGGTATTAAGGCACTTCGATTGGATCGAGGTGGAAAAATACTTGACCACAGAGTTATTAGATCATCTAAAAGAGAATGGGATCCTTTTGGAATGAACTCCTCCTGGGACACTGTAGTTGAAAGGTGTAGCCAAACGGAGAAATCGCACATTGTTAGACAATGGTCCGTTCCATTATTAGTTGGACTGATCTCCCAATCTCTTTATGGGATTATGCTCTAGAGACGACCGCATTCATAGTGAATCGGGCTTCGACGAGGGGTGTGGAAGGGATACTATTTTAAAAATGGTACGGGATGATGCCCGCTTTGTCCTTCCTAAAGATTTGTGGTTGCGAGGCTTATGTGAAACATTTGGTTTCGACTAAGCTCGAACCAAGATCTGAGATATGCACCTTCGTGTGGTATCCCAAAGCAACAAGGGGATACTATTTCTACAATCCCAGTGAGAACATGGTGTTCGTCGCTTGGGGTGGGGTCTTTATGGAAAAGAAGTTTTGTTTCCAAAGACGTCATTGGGAGGACTGTGCATCTCGAAGAAATTCAGGATGGTACAGATCTATCTAAACCAATTGGCAACCCAATAGAAAGGAGCCAGAGATTGTCGTAGAGTAAGAACCAATTCCTGTTACAATTCCGGAAGGTCCAAGGCGATTTGAAAGGATCAATCTTCCACCTCCAAGATATGGTATCCGGAGGTGACAATGAAGTCATGGTGGATCACGATGATCCAGCCACCTTTCAGGAAGTCGTGGATGGGCCCAACTCCGAGTTATGGCTGGGAGCCATGAGGGAGGAAATGCAATCCATGTCGGATAACCGAGTCTGGGAACCGGTTGATCCCATCAATGGTGTGAGGACCATAGGATGCAAATGGATCTTCAAGGTGAAGATGGACATGGACGGCAACCCTCTGACCTACAAAGCTCAACTGGTGGCGAAAGGTTATAGGCAGATCCAATGGATTGACTATGAGGAAACCTTCTCCTTAGTGGCTATGGTCAAAATCGATCCAAATTCTTCTTGACATAACTGCGTATCATAATTACGAGATATGGCAAGTGGATGTCAAAACCGCTTTCCTAAATGGAAATTTGACTGAGTACGTTTGTATGTCTCGGCCCAAAGGTTTTGACGATCCGAAGAATAAAGGAAAGATTTATAAGTTATTGAAATCCATTTATGGATTGAAACGAACTTCTCGGAGTTGGATCCTTCGTTTTGATGAAGCTGTAATTGGATTTGGCTTAATCAAGAACGAGGATGAATCTTGCGTTTATAAGAAGGCTAGTGGGAGCAATATTACCTTTCTGGTTCTCATTGAAAACGACATCCCAACCTTGCACGAGACTAAAGCTTGGTTGAGGAAGTGTTTTTCAATAAAGGACTTAGGCGATGCTTCTCATATCTTAAGGATTAAGATATGTAGAGATCGCACCAAGAGGGTCTTGGATTGAAGTCAGGGAACCTATGTGAACAAGGCATTGAGTAGGTTCTTAATGCTCGATTCAAAGAAAGGACTCTTACCCACTAGTCATGGCATTCATCTCAGCAAGACTCAGTGTCCTAAGACACCTGATGAGCTGAAAAGGATGATGAGAATCCTATGCGCCTGGGGGCAGGATCGATCATATATGCCATGACATGTATGAGACCAGACATCTCGTAAGTCTTATGTTGTACCAGTAGACATCATTCTAACCCGGGGGAAAGATGATGCTGAACTAGTCGTCGAAGGATGAGTAGACGCTAGTTTTCCAAGACAAATCCAGATGACTTTAGAAGTCAATAAGGATATGTGTTTACGCTGAATGGCAGAGCTTTAGCTGGGAAAGCGTAAAGCAAGATACCATTGCCGAATCTACGACAGAGGCCAAGTACATGGATGCTGCAGAGGCAGCTAAGGAGGCTATGTGGATTTGGAAATTCATGGCAGGACTGGGTGTAATTAAAAACCCATCCAGTCCGGTGAATCCATTTTGCGACAACACAAGGGCCATTGCGCAAGCTAAAAGCCTAGATCGCATAACAAATCCAAACATGTACTGCGGCGTATCCACCTCATCAGATAAATATTGAACTGAGGTGAAGTGAAGATAACCGATATTGCAACAGATGATAACATAGCCAACCCTTTGACTAAGGCAGTGTCACTGCCTGAACATGTTAGACATGTAAAGTCGATGGGGACATATTGGAGTTTAGATTGGAACTAGGGCAAGTGGGAGATTGTTAGTCTTAGTGCCCGTAGTTCAATCCTAAATGTCCAAATGTATATATCATCGTTAGCAATAAAATTAAAGCGGCTTTATATTACTTATGTGTTGGAGTAATATATCGACGTGTGCTCTGATCTATGCCCACCATGCGAATAGAACCATAGATCGAGATAGATCACACTCGATGGGTCCCTAGTCAACAAAGCTTCACTAGAAGCGACTAGTATGAAAGATGGCTCTTTATGGCTTACGTTCTGTTAGTCATTGGAATGGGATTCCGGAGTCTGATCATAGATATCATGTGGGACATGATATTGGACGACCCGCCCTTAATATGTGCCATAGATTAAGTCATGAACATATTCAGTGTTGTAGCTTGTCATGTATCCTTAGACCAAGGAGTCTTTGTGATCGCTATGTAGTGAACAACTGAGTTTGACCTGAGCCTAACGTTGTCCGTAACAGGGCTTCCATAACGGCCAGGATTGGCTTGGAGACGGGCTACATGAGTGACACGAAAGACGGCTAAGGGATTTCTCCCTCATACTAAGGTATGGGAAAGATATCAGTTCTCGGCCGCTTGATCGAGAGTGACTGAAAGAATAGCATGGCCATGCACATGATACTGGGTATCATATCTTCAGTCATCTCACATATCAAGGAACGGTGATTGAGAATAATAAGGATGACGGCTCTATGCCTTATCTCAATCAGGATATCGGAGATAAAAGGATAATGACAGGGATGACGGAAAGGTTAGAATCGACAGGGTCGATTCGTTATGCAGTGTCAGGCAATACTAAAGTCTCGTTAGTTGCCACTTAGATAGGATCAAGTAAAATGGGATTTTACGTTGATCTATTGACATGCATAAACCTAAGGGTCACACCGGAGGATGAAACTCATTGACACATTTATGGAGAATGGCCAAAAGGGAGTTGTCTCGGGACATGACCAAAACTGGGTTTTGGGTCATGTGCTCGTACGTGAATAGGACTTTACGGATCGAGACAAGGCTTGGAGTCTTGGGATTGATCGCGTCGGATAATGTTGGACATTTCCGGTATGGAAGGCTTGGAGGCGATGAGCGAATCACGGGACCTCGTTAGAAATGGCCACGGGCCATGTTCCAAGAGGCCCATGAAAGGCCCATGCAACCAAGGCCCATGGAACTAATTAATCAAGTCTTGATTAATTAGTACTAAGTAAGCAAGACAAAGATTAAGGTGTTGGTGATTCACCACCTAACCCAATCTTGTCTTGCCATACTTGTCCTATTTACACCTTACTTGACACCATACTTGTCCCATGCCTTTAGTTGGACAAGTATGGGTTTTGTTATGTTTAAGTCATCTTTTTTCAACATAACAAACACAAGACAAGAATAGGAAACACATTTTCTCTCCCTCTTCCATGGCCATTTCGGGTTTGGCTAGTTTCCTCCTCCATTTTTGTGTTCTTGAGTCCTCAAAGAGAAGAACTACGTGGCTTTGATTCCCATGTGGATACGTAGGCGTCTTGGAGACTCAAGCCAATCATTCGTTAACCGGTGTTCTTGTTTTGGTAAGAACTAGTGCTGAATTTTTCTCTTGTTAATCCATTCTTTGTTAGTTGTTTCATGGTTCTAATTGTCTCTTGGTTTTCATTGATTTTCCGCTGCGAGTTGGTTCATCTCCAACCCTACCTCGAGACCCAACAATCCTCTGGTAAGGTAGGTGGTGCACCGTGTGGTGGACTGGAGAAAAAGGAGGCTACGGTCTCGGCACCCTCTACGGTAACTGGAGAGGGAACTGAAGCACTCAAGAGGTCAGCTGTTGGAGCAGCTCAGGAGGAACAGGTCAGGGCGGGGAAGAAACCCCGCCAAAGGAATGAGAGGCAAGAGAAGAATCAGGGACTGGCCCTGGAGGGGTCCCTTGTAGATGCTTTGCCTCCCACCATCACCGTCATTAAGTTGGTCCCTGCACTACAGTACCTTTCCTAACGCTTTAGAAGGATACTGTGATGCAAACTTGGTTTCGGGTAATGATGAGATCAACTCGACGAGTGGTTATGTGTTCACTTTGGGTGGAGGTGCTATATCGTGGAAATCTTCAAAACAGACTTGTATAGCCAGCTCTACCATGGAGTCTGAGTTCATTGCCCTTGAGTTGGCTGGACAAGAGGCAGACTGGTTGAGGAGCTTGTTAGCAGATGTGCCTGTGTGGGGAAGGCAAGCAGTGCATGTTTCAATACATTGTGATTCAAAAGCGTCTATTTGCGTTGCGAAGAATCATGTGTACAATGGTAAGAAGAGATACATTCGTTTGAGGCACGCTGTCATTAAACATCTCCTGAAAGATGGAGTGGTGTCTTTGGAATTTGTGAGATCCGAAAGAAATCTTGTTGATTATTTTACCAAGGGTCTACCAAGGAGAATACTCTCTGTTGTGTCAGAAGGGATGGAGCTCAAGCCCACATGTGAAGAGGGTATGTATGACTAGTGTTAGTAGTCATATGCAGCCATACTAGTCTTAATGCACTCCATCTCCCATTATCATGACAATAGTAGTGCGTGATGATCTATAACCAGTTTTGGTGGTGCTTTGAGACGCACTTGATAGATCTTGTTAACAATCTATAACCAGTATTGGTGGTGCTTATGAGACGCACTTGATAGATTGTAATCCATAACCAGTTTTGGTTGTGCTATAGAGACGCACTTGATGAATTATGCTGACAGGATGGACTCTATGTCCTTAATAACTCCAGACCCGATTGGGATAGTGCTTGTGAGAAGCACTCGATGAGTTACCTACGTGTGTGTGATGGTGGGCCGCCATCTATGAAAGACTTTGGGCAAAGTCTTCCTAGAGCACTCATTAGAACCAAGGTATACGCATGACCTTTAATAGCGTTTCTGATAGTATCGCGGATTTAGTGGAATCTGAAGTATGATATGTGTTGTGTGACGTATCAACCGAAGCTAAGTAAGTTCAAGATTATATTCACTAATTTTAAGTAAGTTGTTATCACACCTCATTATGCATCAATTCAAATCGAAAGATATTGATGTTTAAGTACTGCACCTTCAAGTAATCAGAACATTTGTGGTGTCTTCTTTTCCCTAAAATTGTTTTTCAAGTGTTTTCGGCTTTGTCGCCATTTGTGGGGGATTGTTGGAAAAAATGGCATCATAAAGCCTTTGGTTTTGTTGCTTGTCCCACATCGGAAAAAATGGGGACTTGGTTCAGTGAATAAACTCAAACCACTTTCCCTTGCTCAACAAGCTCTTGGGCTTCGTATGCAGGCTGGGCTGGAATAGGCTTCGCGTCCGCCGCCGCCGCCGTCCGTCCGGGTCGGGCCGGGCCGTGCCGGGTTCGGGTGGAGCCCCTACGAGGCGGGCAAGAATTAATTTTTTGGTTAAAAGTTTTTCTGAAATTCAAATCTTTTTGAATTTAAACAAGTTGTAACGTTTTTCAGTTTTGATTCTGAATTAAAATGGCTGAAACGTTTTGATTCTGAATTAAAACAATGAGTTAATGACTTAAACGTTTTTTGCACTTAATTCGTTGGCGTTATTACCTCTTTACCCCTGCACCTTTCAAACTTATAAATAGCTGGTTTTGTACTCATTTGAGACACGTTTTCAACAAAAAACCATAGCCAAACTATACTCGGTTTTTCCTCCTTCTCTTTCACATCACTACACCTTTGTTCTGGTCACTATTCTACTGTCTCCACATCCAGTAGAGCGAGTGGGCGCGCTGCTGGGTAGAGCGGTGTAACCTTGGGGAGAAACCGTTGTTGATCGCCACCTCGGTCACTGGGAAATATTGCTTTCAAGTCAGTGGTATTGTGCCATGCCACAGCTGATAATTCCTCACAACTGCTGACAGTTTCTGTTTCCAACCACTGATAGTTTGTGTTGCGAAGTGCTGATAGTTTGTGCTGCGAAGTGCTGATACTTTACCACACATCTGTTGATCGGCTTCTGCACGTCCAACCGGTTGGTTCTTTCCAGTTTTCAATTGTTTGCATTTGTTTAATTTTGTTCCCTTAATTCATCAGTTATGCATATATATTTCAACAGGCTACACCCTCTGTTGCTCCTCTTCCATTTACGGGACATCTACAACAGCCAATATATGGACTCACATACCAGTCAGGACTCGGGGGTATAAGGACCGCTCCTCCTTCCCTATCCTACCAACAACCATTTGTCGGCCCGGCGGCTAAAGCGGTGGATGCTGGTTGTTCTCCCCTTCAGCTGCATTAGTTCCCTTTTGGGGTGCCCTCATTGGTAACCCCAGCTCAAGAGGTTCTTTCTTTTCTAGAGGTCGAGATCAAATCCCTTCAGCGAGTCTTGGGACCTTTCTTCTCCGCTTAACCTTCAAATGACTCTCCATCTATCTCTGTGCAAGGTTGTCGACCACACGCCACAGTAGGTAGAGCGTAGGATTTAGGCACAAATTGTAAGAACCGCTCCCGGTCAACGCCGGTCAAATCGGCGGAAAACGGAAAAATTTAAAATTTTGGGACAGACACCCAAATGAACCTAAAATTGACACCAAGGGTCATATCGGACTTAAGTTGACCCCGATATCGACCAAAGTAAGTTCTGGGTGACTCAGGGCAACTTTTTGACCAATTCGGGAAAAGTTGACTTTTTGCCGAAAAAGTCAATCGAGCGACGTTTTGGTCCGTTCGAGGCCCGATTTGGATCCAAAAAGCTTAGCCGTCGTCACAGCGGTCTTAGTTGGGCCGTTTTCTTGTAGAACGCGAAGTTTCGTAAATTCTTAGAAAATGGGCCCGCACGAGGCCCGAGACGGCCAAATTTCGCGAATCGGACTGAAAAATATCTACCAAGATATCTTTCTAAAGTGTGGGACCCACATGACACATGTCATGAATGTGGTGGAAGGAAAAAGAGGACAACTTTACCCTTGGACTTTGAGCTAAAAGACAAAAGTGAGGGGGTGTTTTGGTAAATTTGGTGTGTGGTGTGAGTTGAAACAAAATGAAAAGGAAAGAGGAGTGAGTGGTCGGCAATTTCAGAGAACATGATCCCCGTTTTGAGGCTTCCCCTACGTGATCGGGTAATTGGGGTATTGATATTGTGAGCAAAAGTGATTTGCTTAGTTGAGAACGTGATCCCCGTTTCGAGGTTTCCCTTACGTGAGCGAGTATTTGAGGTATTGATATCGTGAGCAGTTGTGACGGTTTGGTATCAGGTTTTAAGGTAGTTGTTTGCCCTGTTTAGATTGGTAAGTTGTTGATGCTTTACTAGTATGCCATAATCGAACGGGTATCCGTGGAGGTGAGCGGAACTCTCATCCCCTTTACTACTTTTCCCGCAGGCCTCTGAGGTAGGGACGAGTAGCGAATACAGGTTTGTTTGCGGAAAGTTACAAGTAAATGCATATAGGATCGTGTGAGGTTTGTGCTTTACCTTGTCGGTGTGATTAATGGAATGGTTGTTCGGTCTCTGATTTGGGGTCTACATTATGTGTCCGGGTTTTGAGATGGTTGGGAAGTTTTTAACAGTTGTATTGCGTGACCGTCAGTCTAATTTGTGTTTTGGGGTAGTAGTCCCCGGGGTTGTTGTTATTGCCGGTGTTCCCGGCATTTCTGTGGGTATGTCGTGGTCAATCCGGTATCCGTGGTGGTGAGCGAAACGCTCACTCCTTGCTGCCTTTCCTACAGGTACCGTTCGCGAGGCGGACTAGGAGGATCTCTCGAGGCTTGAAGAGCTGGTAGCGAGAGTCCGGGCTGTCGGCGTTGTCTAGCGACGTACACTCATGTTTTAGTGTTCTTTCGTTTTTTTTAAATTAAAACTCGGTTGTAAAATTATTGTTTTTGATTAACGTAAGTGGTAATTTTAAAAAGGTTTATTAAAAGGTTTGAAAATCGTTTTACTGTTTCACCGTTCGCGTTCCGGGTTCGGTCATGCCGAATTCGGGGCGTGACAGTTTGGTATCAGAGCTCGAGGTTTCACACCTCGGATTGTACGTCAATTAGGTGGGGAGAGTTGATTCATTAAAAATCCCGTCGTGCGTTGGTTGCGCAAGTCGAAAAACCGTGTATAGACTCGTAGTGACTTGAGTCTTGTTTGATGTTGTGTGTATGTGCAGTACTGTTGTTACTGGCATAATGATTGTGTGACTGTTGTGATGTGGTATGTATGCTGCGTGAAACGTTTTTAGACTGTGACGGCTCGACTCAGGGGCGCCCTTGTAGTCGAACGTGACGGTGCTGATATCAAGTGGGTACAACGTAGTTCGGGGACGCCTGGACCGGGTTGAAACTACGTGATGTCAAAAATGAGATTTTACGATGAAAAAGGAGTAAATTTTAAAACTGATTGGCCTTGTGGGTGTAAGTTTTAAATTAGGTTGGCCTTGTGGGCGTATGTTTTAAAACTGACTGTTATGTGTGTACGCTGATATTGCATTGTGCTGTGGGTGAATTGTTGTTCGTGCGTTTTGTAAGTATGTGATTGAAAGTGTGTGGCGCACGAGTGTGCGGGTTGATTGTGATAGGAAGAGGATGTGACTCTGCTAAGGGTAGACTTAGCATTGTGTGACGAGCGCGAGTATGAGAACCGTGTGTGTTAACCGGTTGACTATAGGTCAGAACGTCTAGGCTGGGTGAACGCTAAGGTAGTGAGTGTGTCGCCGTTGTGAGAGTTCGCGAGTTAAGCGAGGGCGTGGGTTATGGACCCACCACACGGTGGCCGGAGTACGAGGCCAAGTTTACGACAATGTCCCGCTTTGCACCAGTGATGGTGGTGGTTGAAGCGAACCAATACAGGAGGTTCGAAAGAGGGCTCAGAACCCTGATTCTGGATCGAGTCCTCTCCCTGAGGATTCGGGTATATCCGGAGTTGGTGGACACGACGGCGGTACTGAAGCGAGGTCTCAAAGAGACTGCGAGGGTCCATGAGGTTCGGCAGCGACTGAGCTTGTGCGTGTATCCGTGGGGAGGATACTTACGAAATGACAGCCTCTGACGTAATTCTGGGAATGGATTGGCTTGCGAAGTACTGAGCGAATATAAATGGTTATAGGCGACGGGTGACGGTGTCAGCAGGCACCACGAGGGTCTCGTGTGTATTGGGCAGCAAGAACGGAGTTCTCCTATCGGCATTGTCCGCATTGGAGGAAGTATCGACCGCGCAGAGCCGAGATTTACCGCGAGTAGTGTGCGAGTTCCTTGAGGTCTTTCCCGATGAGTTTACCGGGTTGCCGCCAGTTCGCGAGGCCGAGTTCGGGATTGACCTGATGCCAGGGACTGCACCGATATCACTGGCGTCGTACAGATCCGCGCCAGTGGAGTTGAGTGAGCTGAGACGTCAATTTGACGAGCTCTGGAAGGAGGAGTTATCCGTCTAAGCACATCGCCGTGGGGAGCGTCAGCACTCTTCTTGAAGAAGAAGAATGGAGCACTGAGGATGTGTACAGACTACTGGAGACTGAACCGGCTTACGATGAAGAACCGATACCCTATGCCGAGAATTGACGATTTGTTCGACCGGTTGAGAGGGTCGACATGTTTCTCGAAGATCGATCTACGATCCGGATACTACCAGTTATCAGTCCGGGAGCGGGACATGATGAAGGGGCGAGGCACGTTCGGGCTTGAGCTAGAGGAGGCTACTGACGGCAGAACCATTTGTTCATTGGTGGCTCAGCCCACACTGCTTGCCCGAGTGTTGGAGGCGCAGACTGAGGATGTCGAGACGACAGAGATCCGGGAGAGAGTTGCATTCGGTGTCGACGCCGAGGGCTGGGATCTTTGTGCTAATTGGGAGTTGCGGTATCGAGGGGTGCTGTTCGTGCCGCGTAGCTGCGGAGATGACGTGCTGCGAGGGTCACATCATTCGTGTCTTACAGTGCACCTTGGTAGCACTAAGATGTATCGCGACTTCAGGCGACATTTCTGGTGGAGCGGGATGCGGAGAGCGGTTGCAGAGTTAGTATCGCGGTGCCTCACTTGTCAGCAGGTGAGATCCGAACATCAGCATCCCGCTAGGTTATTGCAGGCACTGCCGGTTGCACAATGGAAATGGGAGCACGTCACGATGGATTTCGTGAGCGGTTAGCCGAGTTCGCCTACAACAACAGCTTTCAGGCCAGTATCGAGATGGCACTGTTCGAAGCATTATATGGTAGGCCGTGTCGATCGCCCGTGTGCTGGGCAGAAGTGAGGAATAAGAGTTTACTGGGTCTAGAACTGGCCCGAGAGACGACTGAGTAGGTCGCACCGAAATGTGAGCGGTTGAAGACCGCGCAGAATCGGCAGAGGAGCTATGCTGACAGAAGGTACCGACCTCTCGAGTTCGCAGTTGGTGACCATGCATCACTGGAGGTAAGTCCGAAGGATGGACTGGTACGTTTCAACCGCCGCGGAGGCAAGTTAGACCCGCGGTATATCGGGCCTTTCGAGGTCTGAGTAGAGTGGGAGCAGTTGCATACCGACCTGCACTACCAACGCAGCTTGGGAATGTCCACGTTTCCTAGTTGCAGAAGTATAATGCGGGCCCCTCTCACGTCATTGAGTGGGAAGATGTCGAGGTGGCTGGTGATGTCTCGTATGAGGAGACGCGTGTTCGAGTAATGGATACACGGGATCAGGTCCTGCGTGGCAAGACTGTCCGTCTATTACGGGTATAGTGGCGGCACCACGGAGCCGAGTCGACTTGGGAACGCAAGGGCGAGGTTCGCGCGAAGTACCCCAACCTGTTCGACTCCGGAGGTACGTTTTTTTTAAATTTCGCGGATGAAATTCCTTTAAGGGGGTAGATTGTAAGAACCGCTACCGGTCAACGCCGGTCAAATCGGCGGAAAAACGGAAATTTTTTAAAAATGAACCTAAAATTGACCCCGAGGGTCATATCGGACTTAAGTTGACCCCGATATCGACCAAAGTGAGTTCTGGGTGACTCAAGGCAACTTTTTGACCAATTCAGGAAAAGTTGACTTTTTGCCGAAAAAGTCAATCGAGCTACGTTTTGGTCCGTTCGAGGCACGATTTGGATCCAAAAATCTTAGCCGTCGTCACAGCAGTCTTAGTTGGGCCGTTTTGGATCCATACTGTAGATGGAAGTGAAGAACATCCCATCTGCGTTGTCGTTCCACTTGGTATAGAATTTCGATGTATGCAGCATGTCGTTGTTACTGAATGATGGTAAACAGTCATTTCGGATAACCGACCAAGAAGTGCACGACACACTTGGTATACCAATGGGTGGGTCAGTTGTTGAATCTAATATCTACGCAGTAAAGGAGATCCCCGAGCTGGATGTGTGCCACAGTCAGTTCGATAAAACCGCTATCACTACAACTATGGTGATCAATGTGATGATAACACAAACTGAAGGGTGTGATGAATTCAAACGAAATTTTATGGTCTTGTTTGTCACCACGATGATCGAGTATGGATCCGACAATCTGGTTAATCAAGCGTGCTTCCAGGCGATAGTTGATGTTAATTGCATATCATCTTATAATTGGTGCCAGTTAGTTGTGCAGAAGCTTGCACTGTCAAGGTTAGATTGGGATGCCCAGAGCAAGGGGTCTCGGTTTTTCAACGGACCAATCACATTTTTACTGGTGATTTTCAAATTTTTAATTCGCATAGTCAGTTCATTTAATATGGAATTGCAATTTTTTTACTCTATTTCGGTTTTGATACAAATATTGCAAAATGCAGTTGTTCTACCTGGATCGTGTGCAAGTGGGCATACCAAATGTTCAGAGGGTGTGGCCATCATTAATCGGCTGGAGTACTGAAATTGTTAATGACATAGAAAAATTGTTAATGAGTTTGGGGCATTCGGTAAGGGTCATGTGGTCACGGATCCACCTCCTATTCCGGTATTAAATGTTGATATACCTCCGACAAGCAATGTTACTGACGAACACGGTATGGGAGAGGAACGCTCAGTTTGTCGTAAGCCTGGGGTAAATAAGCAACATATTATTACAATACATTTTGGCAGTGTGGTGCTTTCATACATACATTGTGTAATACTACGAATAAGATATGTAAACATACAAAATTAACGTAATATATTGACATTTTGTATACAGGGATTCGTTGAAAGATGTTGTGCGGCCGTGAAAAATTATTCTGAGGCTATAACGGAGTTTGCTGATATAATTCGTGATGGCCAACAAGGAGACCATGATTCTGAATTGTTCAAGTGCATAAGTGAATTGGTTGACATGGTATCGCAGAGAAGAAAATTGGATGATCATGTGACGCAAACGCAAACCGGCTTGCCAACTAAAGACCCATGGTTTGATCTCCCTGGTGTGATGAATACCATAATAAGGTTGGAGAAAGACGAAGAACATGCAATGGCCGGTTTTCCTCCAGATTTTAGTATATTATCACCGAGCCAAAAAACACCTGCACAACATAATCAACATTCTGAACACAATGACTATGTACCAAACATCGTCCACGATCAGGTTGCTAGGACATTGTCATTTGAAGGAAGTGATGATTTGTTTTCGTTTGTATCGGGCGTTGGTCAGGTTGCATGCCGAACTGAAACAGTCACCCACACACAGAACGAAGGAACGAATTTTAATGTTGATCGGACTGTTGAGCGTAGTGTGATTTTCATTAAGAAGGCGGCTGCCTATACATGTCTTGTGGGACGTGTTGTCGTTTCTAATGTTGCTCCTCCTTCTCCACGACATCTCCAAAGAATGCTTGTTCCGTCATATAAGTGTCGGTCGTCGTATATCGATAGACAAACTAAACACGACGAGGATTTAGAGAATGACGAGCAACAGATAGACGAGTGGGTTTGCACAAGCGAGGGAACGGACGTGTAAGCTTGATTTGTCATATGTTGTTATAAACTACATCTATTACGGTCCTACGGTCTAGTTGCCTATGCAGATCGAATTGTAGTCTTGTATCATGTTAATCTTGTGTGTTTTTTCCCCAGAGAATTGTTGTACAAATGTGATTCGTTTTGCATTAACAGGGAAGACATGCAGACACTTTTGCCGCATATCGAGTTGGATGCGCAGGTTGTGGATGCTTGGTGCAATTATTTAAATCATCTCGAGGAGCTCAGGAGTAGCACGTCCCCGACTCATTTTTTTCTGTCATCACAAACAAGCGTACGTTCATAACATATATTCTATATGTTTTCAATTGTTTTGTTGTTATTCATTTAATATACAATGCATTATTCTATCAGGTGTGGTACGATCAGTTTGGAAAAAACGATAAATTCGAAGAATAATTCGGGGTAGAAGGTGAACCGTTCAAATGGGGCAGGAGAATTTGGATTTGGTTAGTAAACTTTATGTTTGTATTAGATCAAATTTATGTCATTGTACGTAATTTCTGATATTTTACGTGTTCATATCGATGTAGTTATTCATGGTGATACTCAAGAATAAACATTTCACATTGATGTGTTTCGATTTGAAGAAGTCAGCCATCGAGGTTTTTGATAATTTTCTATCATCGACGGATGATGATCTAAGCTTTGGTACAATACGGAATGTAATGGTACGCTACCCAACTACATATATGCGTTAACCATGTTCTTTTATGTTGTGTTTGGATTTCTTATTTTGTTTGTTTCGGTTTTCACAGCGTGACAATATTGTCGTTGCAATGCGAGAGGATGATATAATATATACCAACAAGTTAGCCGAGAGGATCGTAGCAGCACTGATTAGGCGTGTCCATGTCCCGTGGGAGTCATCCCGAAATTTTGTTGATTGATGTGTGTTCACCATGTGGCATATGGAGTCGTATATCGGTAATGGTGAATGGGCAGGAAGGCTTGATCGGGACAATGTATGTATATTCAGTCCAATTATTAGGTTTTTACAATATATAGATTGAAATTTGACACAGTGTGTTCGTTTGTGTTTTGCATGTACCATGAAGCGTCCTAAACTGTTGCTGTTACGGAAGATGTTTATGCACAAGCTCATAACCTTTGAAAGGAATACTTTGTGGGAGAACACAATCAAACCAGCTGTTCTTAGTTTCTATAAAGAACAGAAGAGGACATTCAAGTTCACCCCAAGTTCAAGGCATTATTTCCTGCTAAGGGTAGACTGGCATGAATCATCCCATCGGATTGTTAGAAACTGGTTTAAATTTTAGTTAGTAGTTGGCTTTAGTCTATTTGGTTATACAATATTAGATGGTACTTATTTGCTTATTTGTAGTTTCAATTTCCATAATAATAAGACATATTCGTGTCAAAACTAATATTGTATGCATACAATATAAAACCAACATACATGCATTTCACTCCCTTATTAATTTGTGCAGTTCCATCCATAATGATAAAATTGCATTTTACTACCCAATCATTTAATACACTAGCATTTGCTAAATTTGATTAAATAAATACTTTCTGAAGTACAACCTTACCCACCTTTCATATGCAGTCTACTACCCTATTGAATTATGCATTATTATTCATACTTCTAATATTGCATGTTAATACCCTATTCAACATAGTATAGAATGTACATACGTAAAATATGAACTATACATACATATTCATTAAACTACAATATATTACATTATAATTTGGATACTTTGAACTTTTAATTGGAATAGACACATGCTAATGCAAAACCTTTACCAACTTACCACAAGCAGTTAACTACCCTATTGATTTTTGCATTTTCATCCGTATTCCAAACATTTCATTTTACTACCCCATTCATTCAAATATAATAGTACATATGTCACGCCCCGAATTCGGTATAACCGACCCGGAACGCGGACGATGAAACAGTAAAACACCTTTTAAACATTTTAGTAAACCACTTAAAATTATCACTTAAGTTAAACAAAGTAATATTTTACAACATGAAGTACGTCCAAAACAAGCGGACAAAAACCAAAGCGTACGTCGCTAAACTCCCAAAAAGAAACCCGGACTCCCACTCCCAGCTCTTCAAGCTTCGAGAGTTCCCCTAGTACGTCTCGCAATTAGTACTTGTAGGAAAAGCAGCTAGGGGTGAGCGTTCGCTCACAACCACGGATATCAGACTGACTACGGCATACTAGCAGAAAATGCCGGAAACACCAACAACAACCCAAACACCGGGGACTACTTTCCCCAAACTTAAGTAACCCGACTGACACACGAACACTATCACTTTCCCCAACCAACTCAACACCCGGACACGTAATGTAGACCCGACACAGCGGTTACGACCTCCACCAAAGACACAAAAGATAACCACGCAACACCCAAGTTCACAAAGGATCGCACACCAAACAAGATCACAAAGGATCGCACTCCAGCTGCTCAGTGCTGGTTGCTAACCGGCTGGGCTCGAGCCTGCCCCACGCAACTTTCCCCGATCCCTGTCGGGCCAGGCGGTCGACCTGTTAGCGATATATTCCGCAATACTTCTCCGATAGCTAGTCGGAATGGGAGCCGCCCTCCATCGCCGAAAAATGCACAACTTTACCGGTGGTTAACCCGAAAGGCTAGCCAACCCCCATGTGCGTGACCACAGGACCCCTTTATTGTCAGGCGGGCCCCCAACCTCAGGCAATCACAATCACAACCAAAGTTCAACAACAAGCGACAACATAGGTTTAACATCCCACCGGCACCAATGGCCACCCACGACACCCAAAACAGTAACACACGGGTTCAACACCCCCAAGGCACACCTGGCCACCCACGACACACATACGGTAAAATTACGGGTTCAACTCCCCAAGGGTACTCATGGCCAGCCAAGACACACAAACAGTAAAACACGGGTTCAACTCCCCCACGGGCACTCATGGCCACCCAAGACACACAAACAGTAAAATACGGGTCCAACTCCCCACGAGCACTCATGGGCACCCAAGACACACAAACAGTAAAATACGGGTTCAACTCCTCACGGGCACTCATGGCCACCCAAGACACACAAACAATTCAATCAACCTCCGGGCACAACCTGTCACGCCCCAATTTCAGTAAAAACGAACCAGGGACGCGAACATTTAAAACAATAAACATTTTGAAACCTTTTACATAAATCACTTTAAAATCGCCATTTGTTCATCAAAATAATCATTTAATCATTTACAACTTAAAGGTACGTCCCAACAATTGGACAAAAAGCAAGGTACACGTCACTACACTCAAAGTAAACCCAGAATCCGCTCATAGCTCTTCCAGCTTCTGAAGCTCACCTAATCCAACCTGCGACGGGTACCTGTAGGAAAAGCAGCTAGGGGTGAGCGTTCGCTCACCACCACGGATAACAGACTGACTACGGCATACTTAGCAGACAATGCTGGTAATACCAACAACCAACTCAACACCGGGGACTACTATCCCCAAACTCCAGTAACCCGACTGACACACACACACTGTTACTTTCCTCAACCGCCTCAACATTCGGACACGTAATGTAGACCTGACACATCGATTGATGACCTCCTCCAAAGACATGACAGACAACCACGCAACACCCAAGATCATAAAGGATCGCACACCAAACAAGATCACAAAGGATCGCATACCAAGCAAGATCACAAAGGATCGCATTCCTGTCAGCTGCTCAGTGCCGGTTGCTAACCGGCTGAGCTCGAGCCTGCCCCACGCGCTTTGCCGATCTCTGTCAGGCTCCAGGCGGTCGACCTGTTGGCGATAAACCGAGCTACTTTTCCGATAACTAATCGAAAGGGGAGTTGTCCTCTCACAGCCTAAAACCGCTCACAACCTGCCGAGACTCGAACACGGATCAGGCTAGCCAAAGAACGCTCGCAACTTACCGAGACTCGATGTAATAACCACTCCGGGTCAACGCCAGTCAAATCTGCGAAAAACAGGAAAATTTAAAATTTTAAGCAGACACTTAATTAAACCTAAGATTGACCCTGAGGGTCATACCGGAGTTAAGTTGACCCCGTTATCGACCAAAGTGAGTTCCGGGGGACTCAGGGAAACTTTCTGACCAATTTGGGAAATGTTGACTTTTCGCTGGAAAAGTCAACCGAGCGACGTTTTGGTACATTCGAGGACCGTTTTGGATCCAAAAAGCTTAGTCGTCGTCGCAGCGGTCTTAGTTGAGCCGTTTCCTTGTAGCCCGTGAAGTTTCGTAATTTCTTGGAAAAAGTGCCCGTTCGGGGCCCGAGACGACCGAATTTCGCGAATCTGATTGGAAAATATCTAGGAGATATTTTCCAATAGGTGTGGGACCCACTTTGCCACATGTCGCCAATGTGGTGGTGTTAGGTAACATTGAACAAAGCAAAAAGAAGAATGTGTGGTAGTTGTAATTAAGAGAGTTAGTTTTGATTTTTTTTAAACAAAAACAAAAGGAATGGCAAATGGAGGTCTCGGCCAACACTTCACAATTAGAAAAAAAATAGACTTTTAGAGAGAGAAAGGAAGAGAGAAGGAGGAGAGAAAAAGAGAAGAGGCTTGGGGAATTTGTGACGTTTCTCGTTCATTAAGCCGTTGGATCGTCTCAACGATAGAAGATTCAAGCTCACACCGTCATTCTCTACGGTGAGCACCTAACCGATTTTCATTTTGGTACGTTTGAAATTTAGGGTTTGAGTTTAAACGGTTTGATTATGATTGGGTTTTGGTTAGAATTGGTTTAAAGATAAATGGTTGAGGTTTGGGGTTCGTTAGGAACGTTTTGGGGCAAAAAGGGAATTTTGCCATTGTGACCGTGTGGGGCCCACATGCCCGGGTATCGGGTTTTCGTGTTCAGGTGGTTTAGAACGTTCCCCGAGTAATTTATCCACACCCGGATCGAAATTTGGAATTAAATTGTGGGAGTTGTAATTAACGGGTTTAGAAACTTTAAACGTTAATTAAATGACTCGGAAGTCGGAATTCGATTCCGTCAAGTGCATTGGGACCCTTGAATTATTCTAAGACCGTAGAAACGAAAACGGGAATTTTTGGAGCCCCGGAAGGACATTTCCAAAACCCGGGCAGATTCGCCATTTCGGGCGAATCGGGCCTTTGCGGGTCCTTTATCGAAAATGTCGAGTAATTGGGAAGTTTGGGAGTGATCGAAATTGTCGGGGTTACGTTTGGGCGTAAAGTTTATTGAATTTCACTTTATTCCTGCGATTTTAAAAGTGCCTTAAAATTGTGTTCTTTTAGATTGTGCTGCGGACCGAGGCAAAGGAAAGTTAGGCGAGTGACTGAGATCACGCCGGGGCTTATTTGGGCACTTTTGGAGAACATATACGAGGTAGGGAAAAGTATCCGGATCTCGGCCCTGACTAGGGAAAGTTAACAGTAGAATTGCATGTGACACCGGGGTGTCGTGGGTTAAGTAGGTTTATCGAATATTAGAAAGGCATGATACGGGAACGTAGCGAATATTGGAAATGCATGTGACACTTAGTAGTGTCGTAGGAGCAGAGAACTTAGCGTTATTAGGTGTACTGGAGGCATATGACCATGCCCGGAGGTTGATTGTGAAACTGTTGATATTAGGACTGTTGGAGGCATTGGTTATGCAGGAGGTTGATTGTGTATTTTGTGTCTTGGGTGGCCATGAGAGCCCGTACTTTACTGTTGTGTCTTGGGTGGCCATGAGAGCCCGTACTTTACTGTTCTGTCTTGGGTGGCCATGAGAGCCCGTACTTTACTGTTGTGTCTTGGGTGGCCATGAGAGCTCGTACTTTACTGTTGTGTCTTGGGTGGCCATGAGTTCCCGTGGGGTTGTTGAACCCGTGTCTTTACTGTTGGTGTGTCTTGGGAGGCCATGAGTGCCTGTGGGGTTGTTGAGCCCGTGAGTCACTGTTGGTGTGTCTTGGGTGGTCGTGAGTGCCCGTGGGGTTGTTGAGCCCGTGAATTACTGTCGGTGTATCTTGGGTGGCCATGAGTGCCCGTGGGGTTGTTGAGCCCGTGAGTTATAGTTGGTGTGTCTTGGGAGGCCGTGAGTGCCCGTGGGGTTGTTGAGCCCGTGAGTTATGGTTGGTGTGTCTTGGGAGGCCGTGAGTGCCCGTGGGGTTGTTGAGCCCGTGAGTTATGGTTGGTGTGTCTTGGGGGGCCGTGAGTGCCCGTGGGGTTGTTGAGTCCGTGTTTTACCGTTGGTGTCTTGGGTAGCCATGAGTGCCTGTGGAGTGTTGAACCGGTCTTGTTGCTGTTTGTTGAACTTTGCTTGTGATTGTGATTCTGTTTTCCCGAGATTAGTGACCCGACTTCGTGTCGGGAAGTGGTGTGGAATTTGGCTGGCTTACCTGACAGGGATCGGTAAGTTGCGAGCGTTCTTTGGCTGGCCTAACCGAGTTCGAGTCTCAGAAGGTTGCGAGCGTTCTTTGGCTAGCCTGACCGAGTTCGAGTCTCGGAAGGTTGTGAGCATTTTTAGGCGATGGAAAGGGCAGCTCCCCTTCCGACTAGCTATCGGGAAAGTAGCTCGGTTTATCGCCAATAGGTCGACCACCTGGAGCCTGACAGGGATCGGCAAAGCGCGTGGGGCAGGCTCGAGCCCAGCCGGTTAGCAACCGGCACTGAGCAGCTGACAGGAATGCGATCCTTTGTGATCTTGGGTGTTGCGTGGTTGTCCGTCGTGTCTTTGGAGGAGGTCGTCAATTGTTGTGTTGGGTCTACCTTACGTGTCCGAGTGTCGAGTCAATTGAGGAAGGTCACCGTGGGTGTGCGTCGGTCGGGTTACTTGATTTTGGGGATAGTGATCCCCGGGGTTGAGTTGGTTGTTGGTGTTACCGGCATTGTCTGCTAATTATGCCGTAGTCAGTCTGTTATCCGTGGTGGTGAGCGAACGCTAACCCCTAGCTGCTTTTCCTACAGGTACTGATCACAGGACGGACTAGGTGAGCTCTCGAAGCTTGTGGAGCTAGGAGCGGAGTCCGGGTTTTATCTTTTGAGTCTAGTGACGGATACCTTGTATTTTGTCCATTTGTTGGGACGTACCTTTAATTTGTAAATGTTTATTTTGTTGAACAAACGGTATTTTTAAAGTGATTTATGTAAAAGGCTTCAAATGTTTTATTGTTTTAAACGTTCGCGTCCTGAGTTCGGTTTACTTAAATTGGGGCGTGACACTCGAACTTGTAAGCCAGCCAAAATCCACACCACTTCCCGACACAAAGTTGGGTCACTAACCTCGGGCAAACACAATCACAATCACAAGCAAAGTTCGACAACAGCAACAACACAGATTCAACATTTCACAGGCACTCATGGCCACCCGACACACCAACAGTAAAACACGGACTCAACAACCCCACGGGCACTCACGGCCACCCAAGACACACCGACAATAACTCACGGGCTCAACAACCCCACGGGCACTCACGGCCTCCCAAGACACACCAACAGTAACTCACGGGCTCAACAACCCCACGGGCACTCAGGGCATCCCAAGACTCACCGACAATAACTCACGGGCTCAACAACCCCACGGGCACTCACGGCCTCCCAAGACACACCAACAGTAACTCACGGGCTCAACAACCCCACGGGCACTCACGGCCTCCCAAGACACACCAACAGTAACTCACGGGCTCAACAACCCCACGGGCACTCACGGCCACCCAAAACACACCAACAGTAAAACACGGGCTCTCATGGCCACCCAAGACACAACAGTAACACGGGCTCTCATGTCCACCCAAGACACAACGGTAACACGGGCTCTCATGGCCAGCCAAGACACAACAGTAACACGGGCTCTCATGGCCACCCAAGACGCAACAGTAACACGGGCTCTCATGGCCACCCAAGACACAACAGTAACACCGGCTCTCATGGCCACCCAAGACGCAACAATAACACGGGCTCTCATGGCCACCCAAGACACAACAGTAACACCGGCTCTCATGGCCACCCAAGACACGATTTACAGAAACAACCTCCGGGCATAACCAATGCCTCCAACAGTTCTAATATCAACAGTGTCACAATCAACATCCGGGCATGGTCATATGCCTCCAATACTCCTAATCTCGATAATTTCGCAATCAACCTCCGGGCATGGTCATATGCCTCCAATAATTCTAACATCGATAAATTCTCTGCTCCTACGACACTACTAAGTGTCACATGCAATTCGAATGTTCGATACATTCCTGAATCATACGACACTACCCGGTATCGCCTACCTTTCTAGTATTCGATAAACCTACTTAACCCACGACACCCCAGTGTCACATGCATTTCTACTGTTAACTTTCCCCAGTCAGGGCCGAGATCCGGCTACTTTTCCCTACCTCGTATGCTTTCTCCAAAAGCGCACAAATATGCTCCTGCGTGATCTCGGTCAATCGCCTAGCTTTCCCTTTCCTCTGTCAGCGGCACGATCTAAAAAGAACACAATTTTAAACGCTTTTAAGCTTGCAGGCATAAGCTGAATTTTAATAAACTTGACGCCCAAAAGTAACCCCGACAATGTAGATCACTCCCAAACTCCCCAATTACTCGAGATTGTCGATATTGGACCCGGAAAAGCCCGATTCGCCCGACATGGCGAATCTGCCCGGGTTTGAAAACGCCCTTCTGGGCTCCGAAAATTCCCGTTTTCGTTTCTACGGTCTTATAATAATTCAAGGGTTCCTATGCACTCGACGGAATCAATTTCCGACTTCCGAGTCATTTAATTAGCGTTTAAAGTTTCTAAAATCGTCAATTACAACTTTCACAGTTTAATTCCAAATTTCGATCCGGGTGTAGATTAATTACTTGGGGAATGTCCTAAACCACCCGAACACGAAAACCCGATACCCGGGCATGTGGGCCCCACACGGCCACAATGGAAAAATTCCCTTTTTGCCCCAAAACGTTCCTAACGAACCCCAAAACCCAACCATATTTGAATCGTTTAAACTCAAACCCTAAAATTCGAACTTAACAAAACGAAAATCGGTTAGGTGCTCACCGTAGAGAAAGATGGTGTGAACTCGATTCTTCTATCGTTGAGACGATCCAACGGTTTGATGCTCGTGAATAGTGGCAAAAACCCCAACCCTCTTCTCTTTTCTCTCCCTTTCTTCTCTCTTATTTTCTCTCTCTAAAAACTATCATCTTTTCTAATTTGAAAACTCTTGGCCGTGTAACACCTCTTCTTCCCCTTTAATTTGTTTTTAAAAACTAACACAACTTTCCTTATTTACAAAACTAACACTAACAAGTCTTCCTTTGTTTTGTCCAATAAACCTAACACCACCCCATTTGTGACATGTGGCAAGCGGGTCCCAACCTTTTTTGGAAAATATCTTCTAGATATTTTCCAGTCAGATTCGCGAAATTCGGCCGTCTCGGGCCCCGAACGGGCACTTTTTCCAAGAAATTACGAAACTTCACGGGCTACAAGGAAACGGCTCAACTAAGACCGCTGCGAAGATGGATAAGCTTTTTGGATCCAAAACGGTCCTCGAATGGACCAAAACGTCGCTCGGTTGACTTTTCCAGCGGAAAGTCAACATTTCCCAAATTGATCAGAAAGTTGCCCTGAGTCCCCCGGAACTCACCTTGGTCGATATCGGGGTCAACTTAAGTCCGGTATGACCCTCGGGGTCAATTCTAGGTTCAATTAAGTGTCTGTCGAATTTTTTTAAATTTTCCTGTTTTTCGCAGGTTTGACTGCGTTGACCGGAAGTGGTTATTACACAACCAATGCCTCCAGTATTTCTAATGTTCGATTAGGTCGCTTATCCTACGATACTACTAAGTGTCACATGCCTTTCTATTGTTCGATACGTTCACGTATCATACGACACCACCCGGTGTCGCTTGCCTTTCTATTATTCGATAAACTTACCTATCCCACGACACCCAAGTGTCACACGCATTTCTACTGTTAACTTTCCCTAATCAGGGCCGAGATCCGGCTACTTTTCCCTACCTCGTACGCTTGCCAAAAAGTTCACAACCAAGCTCCGGCGTGCTCACGATCACTCGCCAAGCTTTCCCTTTCCTCGGTCTGTGGCACGATCTAATCAAGAACACAATTAAAAAACTTTTTAAGTTTGCAGGCAAATCTGAATTTTAATAAACTTGACGCCCAAATGCAACCCCGACAATTTCGATCACTCCCAAACTTCCCAACTACTCGACATTGTCGATAATGGGCCCGGAAGGGCCCGATTCGCCCGGCTCGACGAATCTGACAGGGATTGGAAAACGCCCTTCCGGGGCTCTGAAAATTCCCGTTTTCGTTTCTACTATCTTAAAATAATTCAACGGTTCCAACGCAATCGACGGAATCAATTTCCGACTTCTAAGCAATTTAATTCGCGTTTAAAGTTTCTAAACCCGTCATTTCCAACTTTTACAATTTAATTCCAAATTTCGTTCCGGGTGTGGATTAACGACTTGGGGATCGTCCTAAACCACCCGAACACAAAAACCCGAGACCCGAGCACGTGGGCCCCACCCGGCCATCAAGACCCGTGGGTGGCTGGGCCGGTTTTGGATCGGTTCACCACCATGGTGGCCGGTCCTAGCTCCGGCCAGCCACCACCCAGCTCCGGCCAGCCACCACCCACGGGTGTCGGCGCTCCCCCGAGCCTCTGGTCACCGGAAATCGATCCTTTTCGGTCCAAAACGTTCCCCAAGAACCCTGCACCTCGACTCGTCCATATTTAACCCATTTCAACCCAAACCCTAACTTTTAAAACATATCAAAACGAAAATCGAAAGGGTTCTCACCGTAGGGAATGACGATGGGAGCTCGATTCTCCAACCGTTGAGACGATCCGTTGGTTTGATCGTCGGGAAATCACAAAACTCCAAACCTTTCTTCTCTTTTTCTCTCTTCCTTCTCTCTTCTTTCTCTTTCTATCTTTCTCTTTTTTTGAACTATGGTCGAACCTACCCCCTCTCTCTTCCTTTGTCTTGTCCAAAAATACCTAACACCACCACTTGTTTGACAAGTGGCAAGTGGGTCCCACCTCTTTTTAGAATATCTTTGTAGATATTTTTCTGGCAGATTCGCGAAAATTGGCCGTCTCGGGCCCCGAACGGGCCCATTTTCCAAGAAATTACGAAACTTCACGGGCTACAAGGAAACGGCTCAACTAAGACCGTTGTAATGACGTCTAAGCTTTTTGGATCCAAAACGAGCCTCGAACGGACCAAAACGTCGCTCGGTTGACTTTTCCAGCAAAAAGTCAATATTTCCCAAATTGGTCAGAAAGTTGCCCTGAGTCCCCCAGTACTCACTTTGGTCGATATCGGGGTCAACTTAAGTCCGGTATGATCCTTGGGGTCAAATTTAGGTTCATTTAAGTGTATGTCCCAAAATTTTAAATTTTCCAATTTTTCGCCGCTTTGACTGGCGTTGACCGAGAGTGGTTCTTACAACATACATAATATATGAACTACACATACATATTCCATAAACACTAATTTATTGCACTATAATTTGATTTATTTGATCATTTATTTCTAATCCCCCATGTGAATTTCGTGTGCCTCACACAAATAATCACACGTTTCCCACCAATATCTTTACATGGAATAGGAAATCTAGTCTTACATCATGACATGCATGTAGATTTGACACCACTTCCTTTATTCCTTAATCAAATACAACTTTCCACTATCCACACCTTCTCAACTTCTCTCCACACCTCTTCAACTTCCCTTATTCTTCTCATTTTATTTTAACTTCCATTACAACCTCTCCTCTTCAGACCTACCATAACAAACGCTCAAACCCTTGCAACAATGCCTAAAAAATCCATATATAGCGTCGAACCCTACACCAAATTCAGGCCGGATCGTGGTCTTGAACCATGCGGCAAACTGCAATCTAGTTCCTCGGACCTCTTCACGACGGAATCCGAGTAGAACAACTCCCATGTACGTTCGGCTCATTCATCCGATTTGCATGTAGGCCACAACGATTTCCTCCCTTTATTTGATGACGATCCACACGACCTAGAGGAGCTCCATCTTCCTCGCAAGGCCAAGGCCAAGGCCAACCACAATGGTAAGGGGAAAGCAAAGGCCGAGTCCTCTAAGGTCAATCACACAGACGATTCAGCGACATCCAAGCTGAAGAAGACGGAAAAGACACACAACCTACTATGGCTGTCGTCAACAAGGAGCACCCGCCGTCTCTGAAGCGGAAGAGAGGTGAATCAGAGGGGGAGACGTCGGTTGTCGTTGAGGCAACACCTAGTCCGAAAAGGCGGCAGATTGAATCGTTGTTGGCCGCTCTAGAGGAGGAGGGGGAGGCCAAATCAGAGGAGGCCTTAGAGGATGTGGACTCGAAGGAGGACTCAGAGGCAGTGGACTCGGTGGAGGACTCAGCCGAGGACTCGTACATTGGGGATGATGAAGAATCGGATGCAGATGACAACTAGGTAGTAAACTAGTTATTTATTTTATGTTTTTTGATTCAGATGATGATGAACAAACAAAGGGTAGTTTTTGTATGTTTGTTAGGATTTTCTCTACATCGTCATCTTAATACTTCTGTTTGACAATCATCATCCATGTTCAATAAATGAAGAAGTTGTTTCTTTTAATTTCAATGTTTCTGTGTTGAGGTTTTCTGCTTGATTTACATATATTGTTGTTTCATGAAAGATAAGGGTTGTAATTTGTAAGTTGTAATGTCTAAGTAAAGGTATCGATGATATAATTACATGAAAGAAGAGAGCTATAATTTGTAATATGTAACTGTTAAGAAGAGGGATAGAATATTGACAAGATTATATGAATGTATGTTGTTGGCATATTCATTTTTATGTATATAACAAACTTATTGTATGGTTATGCTAATTGTAAGAATATGTGACTGTTAAGAAACTTATTGTATGTTTCTGCAAATTTTAATGTGTGTAACTGCAATATTGATTTGAATGTTAATCACAAACTCCTACTTAACATTCCATTCTTTTTTGCGATTTAGTACTCAAATGTTTCCAATTCAACTCTATATTCAATTTTGCGGTTTAATACCCTATTAAACAGGGTTTCAAAATAGTACCTATAATATATAACCAAGATACATACATACTTGTTTACCATTTCAATGCCACAAGTGTCATAATGCAATTTAATACAAAGGTTTCCAATTTAACACTCTATTCTTTTTTGCGATTTAGTACTCAAATGTTTCCAATTCAACTCTATATTCAATTTTGCGGTTTAGAACCCTATTAAATAGGGTTTCAAAATAGTACCTATAATATAAAACCAAGATACATACATACTTGTTTACCATTTTAATACCACAAGTGTCATAATGCAATTTAATACAAAGGTTTCCAATTTAGCACTCTATTCTTTTTGCGGTTTAGTACTCAAATGTCATAATGCAATTAAAATGTTTTCATTATATAGTTGCAGTCAATTGGGTAGCACCCCAATTGACCAAATCACTCAATAACCATTATATACCATGTTCTTCACACATATTTTTCCACATTATTCCAAAAATCATTGTTATGATATATTAAAACCTAGCGTCCCATCATTATATGAATATATAGTTCACATCAATTTATTTATTTCCTTAATCAAGTTAACCTTTCATATTCCCACACCTCCTCAACTTCCTTTCCCATCACCACACCTCCTTAACTTCCCTATTTCTTCTCCACTAACTTTTCCGTTGTATTATATATACGTACACATTCTCCACAATATTCAAAATCGCAACATCAATCCAGAACATACAACTTGTCCTTCCGAACCAGCAACCATGCCGAAGAAGTCCTACAGCCACAAACCATGCGACAAGCTCGTCCTTGTTCGTGGTCTCGTACCACGTGACGACGACCCCAATCCGTCCGATTCATCCCAGGTTCTCTCATCGGAACCAGACTCCGACGAAGACTATGGTCTCTCGGATTATGCTTCTGATGGCCCTGTCGACTCAAACCCCATCATACCTTTCTCGGACGACGACCAAGACGATCCCCATGATTAACCTCCTCATCGCCCAGCCCGAAGAAGGCTCACCAGAGCAGCCAAGCGAAAGGCCAAGGGGAAGGCTAAGGCAGAGTCCTCCAAGAGCAACGAGAAGTCCACTCCTCCAGCCCCGGCAAAACCTCCTACTGTTGAGGCAAAGATCGACTCTGAGAATCCAACTCCGGGACAGGACAATGAGCAGCCGCAGTCTTCCAAGAGGAAGAGGTCCGACTCTGAGGAGCAGGATAAGGACCAGTCAATTCACGGCGGGGAAATTGGGAATCCGAAGAGACAACGTGTTGTCTCGGAGGAGGAATCGGAGGAGGACCCGGAGGGGGACTCGGAGGAGGACATGGAGGACGAGGATTCGGAGGACGAGGAGGAAGAGGAAGAGGAGGACGTCTCAGAGGAGGAGGAGGAGTACGACAACTATGGGGCTGACGAAGACTAGGATGCATGGGACTAGGATAGCTTTTTTTTAATGTTTTTTTGATGTTTTTTTTTGTGTTTGATGGTGGTGAACAACAATAGGTAGTTTTTTTGTATGTTTGTTAGGTTTACCTACACCACAATCATTTAGGAAAATTGTATTTTGTTTCACAGGCGTCTACCGTCATCAGTAAAATTTAGTATTTTGGAATGTTTGTATATTACTTTTAGTTTGATTTTTTGGAATTTTAGTTTTGTATTCATACTCTTTTAAGTTAATTGTATGCTTGATTATTAGTTTTGAATGTTCTTGACACCTTTTTTGGTTCAATAGTGGTATTTTGGTTCAATTTTATTTTCAAATGTGAGTATAAAATTAGATGGAGTTTATTCAAGGTTATGGAACTAATGGTTTAGGTTTTAGGGATTAGGGTTCAGTCTAAATTGAATAAGTGACACTTTAGTTGTATGTTCAAGGTAATTATAATGTATGTTCAGTAACTACATTTGTAAATGTAAGCTACACGGCATATAAGTTTAATCATACTGTCGCTTTTACAAAAACTGTTCTTAGTTGTGTTGTTTCCAAAACCCAGCTATTTGTAGGTTTTAGGATTCAGTGCGCGATTCTATATTGTTTGTGGTTTAATGGGTGTTATGATTTAGAAACTGGTAGGGTCTAGGGTTTAGGATACATTATTCGTCGGAATTTTTTTTATAATGTCTAGTGTTTAGAATGTTTCGGTTCTAGGGTTTTTGATGTTATGTTCACGATAATTGGTTTATGATTCAGTGTTTAAGTTTTATGATTTAAGGTTAAGGGTTTAGGTTTTAGGATTAGGGTTTAGTCTAAATTTAATACGTTGCATCTTATTTTGTGTGTCCAAGTCAATTATAATTCATTGTGCAGCAACTACACTTGTATTATGGTTTAGGCTTTATGTTTTAACCTGTATGATAATTTTTGTTTGGTTTAGGGTTTCTTCTTCATCTTAAACTTAATGAATGTTCTTGTCGATGATGTTGTATTGGTGGGATAATTTTCGTTCAGTCAAATGCAAACCGTTGCTTATTAATACACTTCAGTCAACAATTTTACCTCCCTTACATGTCAGTCATTTTTACTACTCCAATGTTTATTTTACACATTCCAAATTTCAACCTTATTTGAAACATTCAAAAATACTACCCTAATGTTTATCACATGGTCATAGCCATTGAACTTTGTCAATTTAAATGTTAGAACTTACTACGCATATGTTTTCCTTTGTAAGGTTAATGTGCAAGTCATTCCACTTTAATACATCATTGTCATTCATATATGTCGTTTTAATTTACTACCTCAATGTTTATCATAATCACTCCATTTTACTACATTATATCAATCATTCCACTTTAATATCCCCATGTCCATCACATTGTTTTAGAATATTAAATCTGTCAATATAAATGTTACAACTCACTACACTAAAGTTTCAATTGTGTGGGTATTCTACAATTTAATCAACATTTTTTTGTGTCCCTTATATTTTCAGTACAATTTTCTACACTAATGTTTTTGAGTAATCAATCATGTTGAATACATCGTCTTCATGATTCCACACTACTACCCTAATGTTTATAAAATATAAAAACGAACATCGTACATATTCATATACACAAATAACACATTACTCAAACAAACTAGCAAACACATATACACAAACTTAAGATTAACACGATTTTCATTCCCAAAAACTATATTCTATTAATTACAATTGATGATGAGTTTACATTCAAGCACTCAAGGTGCATCGATACTACTGACAACAAAAAAACAAAAATTCCCATACTTGTTTGTTGTATCATCATTAGAAACAAAAAAAACATTAATGACTTAACCTACTGGTCGTCTTCATCGTTAGTGGATTCTTCCTCCTCCTCGTATGTAGAGTCGATGGAACCTTCATCATCCTCTGACGCACCCGATTCTGGCTCATCGTCAGAGTCTTCATCCGAGCCACCCTCTTCGTCTCCAGAAGCAGCTTCCACGCCTGATGCATGTTCGATCTTCTGCTTTTTGGGAGCCCCATCCTCAGGAGAAAGCAATTCACACATCTTGCGCTTCTCAGACACTGGGTCGAAGGCTTTTCCGGCATCAGAGGAGTCTAGAGCAGAACCAACAATTTTTTCAAGGTTACAGTTCGACGACTCGCTCGTCCTGTCCCGGAGTCTTTGACCTTAGAGGTCTCAGACTTCTGCGATTGGAGAGTTGTCGATCCCTCACCCTTTGCTTTTGGAGTTGGGGGAGGGCTTTTGGAGATGGGGGAAGGTCGTCGTCGGAAAAAGGAAGGATCGGGTTGTAGGTCGACCATTCCGACCCTTCAGAATAGTCGGATGACTTGTTTGAGGTTGGGAACTCTCCTCGTGGGAGGATGTGTCACGCCCCAATTTCAGTAAACCGAACTTGGGACGTGAACGTTTTGAAACAATAAACCATTTGAAAACCTTTTCCATAAATCACTTTAAAATCACCATTTGTTCATCAAAATAATATTTACAACTCAAAATAAGTCCCAACAAGTGGACAAAACCAGGTATCCGTCACTAGACTCAAAAGTAAAACCCAGAATCTTGTTCCTAGCTCTTCAAGCTTCAGAAGCTCACCTAGTCCAACCTGCGACCGGTACCTGTAGGAAAAGCAGCTAGGGGTGAGCGTTCGCTCATCACCACGGATAACAGACTGATTACGGCATAATTCGCAGACAATGACGGTAACACCAACAATAAACTCAACACCAGGGAACACTATCCCCAACCCAAGCACTCCGACTGACACACACCCACTGTTACCTTCCTTGACCAACTCAACACTCTAACACGTAAAGTAGACCCGACACAACGATCACAACCTCTTCCAAGGACTCAAGAGACCACCACGCAACACCCAAGATCACAAAGGATCGCACACCAAACAAGATCGCAAAGGATCACATACCAGCTGCTCAGTAACCTGCCTCAATCACGCGCTTTGCCGAACCACTCAGGCCAGGCGGTCGACCTGTATCAGTAACCTCTCTCTCTCACGCGCTTCCACGACACAAAGTCGGGCCAGGCGGTCGACCTGTCACACTCACAACCCCGAACCACACACGCGCGGCTAGGACCCCTTTACTGACGGGCGGGCCCCCTACCCCGTCTGAACATGCAGACGCGTGTGATCGAGGACCCCCGTTACATGAAGCGGGCCCACAACCTCAAGTAACCACAATCACAATCACAAACAAAGTTCAACAAACCGCAACAACACGAGTTCAGCACTCCACAGGCACTCATGGCCACCCAAGACAGCAACCATAAAACACGGACTCAACAACCCCACAGACACTCACGGCCTCCCAAGATACACCAACGGTAACTCACGGGCTCAACAACCCCACGAGCACTCACGGCCACTCAAAACCACCAATAGTAACTCACGGGCTCAACAACCCCACAGACACTCACGGCCTCTCAAAACCACAACAGTAACTCACGGGCTCAACAACCCCACGGGCACTCACGGCCTCTCAAAACCACCAACCGTAACTCACGGGCTCAACAACCCCACAGGCACTCACGACCTCCCAAGACACACCAACAGTAAAGACACGGGTTCAACAACCCCACGGGCACTCATGGCCACCCAAGACACCAACAGTAAAACACGGGCTCTCATGGCCACCCAAGACACAACAGTAAAACACGGGCTCTCATGGCCACCCAAGACACAAAATACACAATCAACCTCCGGCATAACCAATTCCTCCAATAGTCCTAATATCAACAGTTTCACAATCAACCTCCGGGCATGGTCATATGCCTCCAGTACTCCTAATATCGATAAGTTCATAATCAACCTCTGGGCATGGTCATATGCCTCCAGTAATTCTAACATCGATAAGTTCTCTGCTCCTACGACACTACTAAGTGTCACATGCTTTTCTAATAATCGTTACGTTCCCGTATCATGTCTTTCTAGTAATCGATAAACCTACTTAACCCACGACACAACGGTGTCACATGCAATTCTACTGTTAATTTTCCCTAGTCAGGGCCGAGATCCGGCTACTTTTCCCTACCTCGTATGCTTTCTCCAAAAGCGCACAATTAAGCTCCGGCGTGATCTCGGTCACTCGCCTAGCTTTCCCTTTCCTCGGTCTGCAGCACGATCTAACAAGAACACAATTTTAAACTCTTTTAAGCTTGCAGGCATATACTGAATTTTAATAAACCCGGCGCCCAAATGTAACCCCGACAATGTCGATACTCCCGAACTCCCCAATTACTCGACATTGTCGATATTGGACCCGGAAAGGCCCGATTCGCCCGACATGGCGAATCTGCCCGGGTTTTGGAAACGCCCTTCCGGGGCTCCGAAAATTCCCGTTTTTGTTTCTACGGTCTTAGAATAATTCAAGGGTTCCTAGGCACTTGACGGAACCGAATTCCGACTTCCGAGTCATTTAATAAGCGTTTAAAGTTTCTAAACCCGTCAATTACAACTTTTACAATTTAATTCCAACTTTCCATCCGGGTGTGGATTAACGACTTGGAGAACGTCCTAAACCACCCGAACACGAAAACCCGATACCCGGGCATGTGGGCCCCACACGGCCACAATGGAAAAATTCCCTTTTTGCCCCAAAACATTCCTAACGAACCCCAAACCTCAACCATTCATCTTTAAACCAATCTTAAACAAAACCCAACCTTAATCAAACCGTTTAAACTCAAACCCTAAAATGCAAACGTTCCAAAATGAAAATCGGTTAGGTTCTCATCGTAGGGAATGTCGATGTGAGCTCGATTCTTTTATCGTTGAGACGATCCACCGGTATGATGGATGAGAAACGTCACAAATTCCCCCAACCTCTTCTCTTTTTCTCTCTTCCTTCTCTCTTCTTTTCTCTCTCTAAAAACTCCTTTTTTTTCTAACTTATCCGTGTACACCATTTCATTTCCCTTTTAATTTGTTTAAAAAAAACAAACCAAACTCTTATTTACAAACTACCACTCATGTCTCATCTTTGTTTTGTCCAATAAACCTAACACCACCACATTGGTGACATGTGGCAAGTGGGTCCCATCCCATTTGGAGAATATCTTCTAGATTTTTTTCAGTCCGATTCGCGAAATTCGGACGTTTCGGGCCCCGAACGGGCACTTTTTCCAAGAAATTCCGAAAATTCACGGGCTACAAGGAAACGGCTCAACTAAGACCGCTGCGACGACGGCTAAGCTTTTTGGATCCAAAACGGACCTCAAATGGACCAAAACGTCGCTCGGTTGACTTTTCCAGCGAAAAGTCAACATTTCCCAAATTGGTCAGAAAGTTGCCCTGAGTTCCCCGGAACTCACTTTGGTCGATATCGGGGTCAACTTAAGTTCAGTATGACCCTCGGGGTCAAATTTAGGTTCATTTAAATGTCTGCCTAAAAATTTTAAATTTTCCTGTTTTTCGCAGATTTGACTGGCGTTGACCGGGAGTGGTTATTACAATCTACCCACCTTAAAGGAATTTCGTCCGCGAAATTTAAAACAAACGTACCTCTGGAGTCGAACAGATCAGGGTACTTCGCGCGAACCTCGTCCTCGCGTTCCCAAGTCGACTCAGCCTCGTGGTGCCGCCACTGCACCCGTTCTAAACGGATAACCTTTCTGCGCAGGACTTGCTCCCGCGGATCCATTTCCCAAACTAGTTTCTCCTTATACGAGACATCACCCGTTACCTCGGCATCTGCCCACTCAATGACGTACTCAAGACCTCGAAAGGCCCGATACACCGTCGGGTTAACCCGCCTCCGCCGCGGTTGAAACGCATTAGTCCACCTTCGGACTCACCTCCAGGGATACATGACCACTGATTGCTGACTCGAGAGGTCGGCGCCGTCTGTCAGCATAGCTCCTGCTGACTCTGCGCGGTCTTCAACCCCTCACGCTTCAGCAAGACCGACTCAGCTGTCTCTCGGTCCAGTTCTAGACCCAGTGAACCCCCATTCCTCACTTCCGCCCCGCACACGGGCGACCGACACGGCCTACCATACAACGTTCTGAACGGTGCCATCATGATACTGGCCTGAAAGCTGTTGTTGTAGGCGAACTCGGCTAACCGCTCACAAAACCATCGTGACGTGCCCCCATTTCCACTGTGCAACCCGCAGTGGCTGCAATAATCCAGCGGGACGCTGTTGTTCGGCTCTCACCTGCCGACGAGTGAGGCATCGCGATACTAACTCCCCGACCGCTCTCCTCATCCCGCTCCCCTAGACATGCCACCTGATGTCGCGCTTCTCTTAGTGCTACCCACGTGCACTGTCAGACGTGAATGCTGCGACTCTCGCAGCTCGTCGCCAGTAACAGTAGGTATTGGCTCGGCACATCGCCAGTCAATCCATTCCCAAGATTACGTTTAAAGGTTGTCATTTCGTAAGTATCCTTCCCACGGATACACGCACAAGCTCAGTCTCTGCCGATCCTCACGGATCCTCGCAGTCTCTCTAAGACCTCGCTCCACTACCGTCGTCGCGCCCACCAACTCCGAACATACCGATCTTCGGGGTGAGGACTCGATCCAGCATTAGGGCTCTTGAGCCCTCTCTCGAACCTCCTATATCGGTTCGCTTCTCCAACTCCGCAGGCACGACAGACCCTAGTCAACACCACCCCACCACCAACCGGCGTGTCCAGACGTTGGGGTGGACTCAACGGCTCTAAACTCAGCCCCAACCTCTCAGCACAACTCGACGAACAAACGAGTGTGACATCCCGGTATCTAATAAATCTGACGCCCAAATTGGAGACCGAACACCCACTCCATTAGTCACTCCGGTAAGGTCTAGTGCAACCCTCACACGGTCCTCTATGCATTTACTTATAACTTTCCGCAACCAAACTAGTGTTCGCTACTCGTCCCTTGCAGGAAAAGTAGTAAAGGGGATGAGCGTTATGCTCACCTCCACGGACACCCGTTCGGTTATGGCATACTAGTAAAGCACTAAAGACTTCCCGATCTAACCAGGGCAAACCACTACCTTAAAACCTGATGCCAAACGTCACACTGCTCACGCCATCAACACCTCAAGTACCCGCTCATGTAAGATAAACCTCGACACGGGAAACACGTCCTCAATTCAGTAAATCACTATTGCTCACACTATCAATACCCCAATAACCCGATCACATATGGAAACCTCAAATATCCCACTCACGTGAAGGAAACCTCAACCCACCCGTTCACGCAAGGGAAACCTCGAACACCCGTTCACATAGGGAAACCTAGTTCGCATGGCGTCGCAGCGCATCAACCTTAACCCCTCTCTGCGGTGAGACTCTCACCTCGAGGCGCTGTATCACTACCGTAGGTTATGGATGAGTCTCGAACCCAAGACCTCATCCTTTAACCCCGAGACTACGACCTCTACAACCAACACAAACCTGAACACCGCCACGCGAAACCAACACTCAAACTGCACAAACAAGACGGTGGAACAGATAGGGATCACGGATCCGTGACAGACCCCGTCACGGTTGGGGTCACGGAGCCGTGACGAAGGCCTAAAATTCGCCAAATCGCTCTGGTCCGTCACGGATCCGTGACGCTCGCGCAGACCTGTTTTCCAAATTCGCTTCAACTCGAACCTTACCCCGTTTTAACCCTAAAATAGCCTCAAACGACACATACTCTTGACCACCAATTCGACAACACACGCACCACGACTCACACCCAAAATCAAATCACTCAACGTCAACCACAAGCCAACACGGCCAACCAACAACAACACACGCCCATCGGGCCAACCAAAGTCATACACGCCCACAAGGCCAACCAATTTTAAAACTTTTTCCACTTCATTAAAAACCTCATTTCTTGACATCAGGTAGTTGAAACCCGGTCCATGCGTCCCCGAACTACATTGTACCGACTTGATATCAGCACCGTCACGTTCGACTACAGGAGCTCCTGAGTTGAGTCGCGACAGCTTAAAAACATTTCACGCAGCAACAAACAATCAGCACACCAACAACCAAACACTACACAATCACAAACAGGACTCAAACCACTACGGGTCTACACACGGGTTCCGACTTGTGTACCCAACTCCCAACGGGACTTAGACAACTCGACTCTCCCCACCTAATTGACATACAGTCCGAGGTGTGAAACCTAGAGCTCTGATACCAAGCTGTCACGCCCCAATTTCAGTAAACCGAACTCGGGACGCGAACGTTTTGAAACAATAAACCATTTGAAAACCTTTTCCATAAATCACTTTAAAATCACCATTTGTTCATCAAAAAAATATTTACAACTCAAAATAAGTCCCAACAAGTGGACAAAACCAGGTATCTGTCACTAGACTCAAAAGTAAAACCCATAATCCCGTTCCTAGCTCTTCAAGCTTCAAAAGCTCACCTATTCCAACCTGCGACCGGTACCTGTAGGAAAAGCAGCTAGGGGTGAGCGTTCGCTCACCACCACGGATAACAGACTGACTACGGCATAATTAGCAGACAATGCCGGTAACACCAACAATAAACTCGACACCAGGGAACACTATCCCCAACCCAAGCACTCCGACTGACACACACCCACTGTTACCTTCCTTGACCAACTCAACACTCTAACACGTAAAGTAGACCCGACACAATGATCACAACCTCTTCCAAGGACTCAAGAGACCACCACGCAACACCCAAGATCACAAAGGATCGCACACCAAACAAGATCGCAAAGGATCGCATACCAGCTGCTCAGTAACCTCCCTCAATCACGCGCTTTGCCAAACCACTCAGGTCAGGCGGTCGACCTGTATCAGTAACCTCCCTCTCTCACGCGCTTCCACGACACAAAATCGGGCCAGGCGGTCGACCTGTCACACTCACAACCCCGAACCACACACGCGCGGCCAAGACCCCTTTACTGACGGGCGGGCCCCCTACCCCGTCTGAACATGCAGACGCGTGTGATCGAGGACCCCCGTTGCATGAAGCGGGCCCACAACCTCAAGTAACCACAATCACAATCACAAACAAAGTTCAACAAACCGCAACAACACGAGTTCAGCACTCCATAGGCACTCATGGCCACCCAAGACAGCAACCATAAAACACGGACTCAACAACCCCACAGACACTCACGGCCTCCCAAGATACATCAACGGTAACTCACGGGCTCAACAACCCCACGAGCACTCACGGCCACTCAAAACCACCAACAGTAACTCACGGGCTCAACAACCCCACAGGCACTCACGGCCTCTCAAAACCACCAACAGTAACTCACGGGCTCAACAACCCCACGGGCACTCACGGCCTCTCAAAACCACCAACCGTAACTCACGGGCTCAACAACCCCACAGGCACTCACGACCTCCCAAGACACACCAACAGTAAAGACACGGGTTCAACAACCCCACGGGCACTCATGGCCACCCAAGACACCAACAGTAAAACACGGGCTCTCATGGCCACCCAAGACACAACAGTAAAACACGGGCTCTCATGGCCACCCAAGACACAAAATACACAATCAACCTCCGGCATAACCAATGCCTCCAACAGTCCTAATATCAACAGTTTCACAATCAACCTCCGGGGATGGTCTTATGCCTCCAGTACTCCTAATATCGAAAGTTCACAATCAACCTCTGGGCATGGTCATATGCCTCCAGTAATTCTAACATCGATAAGTTCTCTGCTCCTACGACACTACTAAGTGTCACATGCTCTTCTAATAATCGTTACGTTCTCGTATCATGTCTTTCTAGTAATCGATAAACCTACTTAACCCACGACACACCGGTGTCACATGCAATTCTACTGTTAATTTTCCCTAGTCAGGGCCGAGATCCGGCTACTTTTCCCTACCTCGTATGCTTTCTCCAAAAGCGCACAATTAAGGTCCGGCGTGATCTCGGACACTCGCCTAGCTTTCCCTTTCCTCGGTCTGCAGCACGATCTAACAAGAACACAATTTTAAACTCTTTTAAGCTTGCAGGCATAAACTGAATTTTAATAAACCCGGCGCCCAAATGTAACCCCGAAAATGTCGATCACTCCCAAACTCCCCAATTACTCGACATTGTCGATATTGGACCCGGAAAGGCCCGATTCGCCCGACATGGCGAATCTGCCCGGGTTTTGGAAACTTCCTTTCGGGGCTCCGAAAATTCCCGTTTTTGTTTCTACGGTCTTAGAATAATTCAAGGGTTCCTAGGCACTCGACGGAATCGAATTCCGACTAAACGAGTCATTTAATTAGCGTTTAAAGTTTCTAAACCCGTCAATTACAACTTTTACAATTTAATTCCAAATTTCGATCCGGGTGTGGATTAACGACTTGGAGAACGTCCTAAACCACCCGAACACGAAAACCCGATACCCGGGCATGTGGGCCCCACACGGCCACAATGGAAAAATTCCCTTTTTGCCCCAAAACGTTCCTAACGAACCCCAAACCTCAACCATTCATCTTTAAACCAATCTTAAACAAAACCCAACCTTAATCAAACCGTTTAAACTCAAACCCTAAAATTCAAACGTTCCAAAATGAAAATCGGTTAGGTTCTCACCGTAGGGAATGTCGATGTGAGCTCGATTCTTTTATCGTTGAGACGATCCACCGGTTTGATCGACGAGAAACGTCACAAATTCCCCCAACCTCTTCTCTTTTTCTCTCTTCCTTATCTCTTCTTTTCTCTCTCTAAAAACTCCTTTTTTTTCTAACTTAGTCGTGTACACCATTTCATTTCCCTTTTAATTTGTTTAAAAAAAAACAAACCAAACTCTTATTTACAAACTACCACTCATGTCTCATCTTTGTTTTGTCAAATAAACCTAACCCCACCACATTGGTGACATGTGGCAAGTGGGTCTCATCCCTTTTGGAAAATATCTTCTAGATATTTTTCAGTCAGATTCGGACATTTCGGGCCCCGAACGGGCACTTTTTCCAAGAAATTTCGAAACTTCACGGGCTACAAGGAAACGGCTCAACTAAGACCGCTGCGATGACGGCTAAGATTTTTGGATCCAAAACGGACCTCGAATGGACCAAAACGTCGCTCGGTTGACTTTTCCAGCGAAAAGTCAACATTTCCCAAATTGGTCAGAAAGTTGCCCTGAGTTCCCCGGAACTCACTTTGGTCGATATCGGGGTCAACTTAAGTTCGGTATGACCCTCGGGGTCAAATTTAGGTTCATTTAAATGTCTGCTTAAAAATTTTATATTTTCCTGTTTTTCGCAGATTTGACTAGCATTGACCGGGAGTGGTTATTACAGGATGAGACGGTCATGTCGGAATTTGTGGAAGTGGGGTAGGAAATTTTCGGCATCGTAGTTCAGAGCAATGGAGAGAGGACTGGTTGTGGTGTGAAAGGGCAAGTTGTGTGTGGTTATGTTTAGAGATGGAGAGTAGTATGTATGTATAGGGTAGTGAGATTTATTTTTTAATAGTATAATATAGGATGATAGAAAGGACTTGATAGGTATCATTAGTTGTATCTAAGTAGTAGATTAGGATTGTTTTTTGTATGGGAAAAAACAACAATCATGATATGTAGCTTGTCGGGTAAAACATGCAAAGTATGATGGAAGACATGCAAATGTATGTCCATATACATTTGCATGTATGTTTAATAATATAGTAATAGATTTTATAAACATTAGGGTAGTAAAGTGGAATGAAATATAATGGACACGGCGGTCAATGTTGATTATTCAAAGTATCTTTAATCCAAATATAACAGAAACAAAACCACAATTATCCGAACATAAAATATGAGATGTATCAAATAGAAAATAACGAAAGCTTGAATGATTTCAAATAGTGATGTCTTTTCCCCCTCAAAGGACAGGTCCTGCTATCGTGCATTTCAATTTTCCAGCATGTATGACATAACCGACTAGGTTTACTAACTACCTCTCGCTCCTTTTCTTTCGTCGATTTTATTCTTTTGCTTTTTGGGGGACGGCCCCCCTTTGTGTTGGTAACAGCCGATGATTTTACGGTCACTAGTTCTAGTAATTCGATACCGGTAACCGAGGAAATGAAACTGGTCCTATTAAGTCATGCCTCCGCTACAACATCATGCACTGTTTTGACTTTATATTTGTTCAGCACATCTAACAGCCCACGAAGACTCGTGTTGTCTACATCCGGTGTCCCTATCAACTCCTTAACCCTTGCTTCTATACGGGTTGACAACTCATCATCAGAGATATAGTCTTCGTCAGACACTTCGCCCCCTTCACACATTTCGGCAGACATTCTAGTTTCCTTACACCACCTTTTTTTAACCAACGACCGGGGTATCATCTCCAGATTTGTGGTCTTCAGCACACAGTAAATATGAGGACATGGGATGTCGTATGTTAGAAAACGTTTGTAAGTACACGTATACTCCTCCGTGGTAAGCCTCAGTAATACTACGAACTCCTTTGGTGGTTCGTACTCATCTTCCAGTATTTTGTACTGCATGATATCACCTTCACCACTCATAGCGCCCAAGCTACACCATTCCTCAGCGTACTCAATATCATCTTGTACGTCATTGAACACTGGCCACGTATACACACCCCTGTACTGCTCATTTCTCTGCTTCTCAAGAACTCCGTCGCGACTCCAAATCAGTTGTACAAGTTGATAATATTTGTCAGTGAAATGTGAGTACGTACTGTTCATGGACTCAGATCTGGATGTCGTCCTCATAAACTGGCCCATGTCCATGTGTCTGAGATATGTTGGTATCCATTGTTTGTGTATTTCATAAATGCTCTTCAACCACTTGTTGTTCTGAATGCTGTATTCTTTTAGCACCTTGTTCCATCGGTATTCAAACCTGCTCAGTTCGATGTCATCGTTGAACACGATCTTTTTTATATCGTCGTAAAGTGGAGTATCTCGAACTATATTACCTGCAACATGTTACACACATACCCATATTAGTACCAGTATGTAATACACACATCTACACTTAGACATTCAAACAAATTTGGGCTGTCATACAAAATAATGTTTTACACACAACTAAAATATCACAGTATACGTACTATAATTTTATTTACCTTTGTATGCATTTTCTCCATAATATGCAACATGCATAACTTGTGCATTGTATTCGGCATTGTTCGAGGAATCGCAACCTTCATTGTGGGGTCTTGATCAGTAACAAAATATTTTGGTTGCCTCATATCCATAGCCTTGAGAAATGCATTGACTAGCCATTCGAACGACTCAATGTTTTCGTGTGTAATTAGTCCCAAACCGAATGTAACATTATTCCTGTAGCTGTCTACACCGGTGAACGGACAAAAGGACATCGAATATATGTACACAATCATTCAGTTTGGCGAATTAAAACGTTAAAATTCAAACATGAAATGCATGCAGAACAATAAAAATGTGAAGAAACGTACTTATTGGTCGAATATGTTGTATTGAAACTGACATAATCACCGTACATCTCGTAGTTTCTAACTAAAATACCATCGCACCAGAATAGATTTTTCAGTCGTCCTTCATCATCGACAGAGTAATCATAACAAAATCCGGTGTTTGATTCCTTTTTTGCACGGAACTTGTCCAGGATGACTTGTACATCGTTGTTGCCGATGTACGCCTTCAAATCTCGTTGGTAGTTCATGAAATCCATTTTAGTAGCTCCAACCTTTTCAACTCTGCCACATTCTTGGCTTAATATTCGATGAGCACGCGCAGGTTCGACGCCAGATTTTGCACAATGGTCCAACCACGACACTTGGTTTTTTGTCATGTGCCTTTTACCCTTCAGTTTGTGACTGTGGTCCTTACTAACCAGCGGGTGATTGTGGTCTGCAACAAATTTTGAAACTTTTTAACCAACCTTGTCATCGGTTAGTGTCATTCCAATTAATGCCCCACATCCGGTTCTACTCAACAGTGTTTTTCTTTTCTTTGACCCATTATTTGTTGTATCTTCCTCTGGTTGGCGCCTAAATCCTTCTTTCGAGCAAGTTATGTACGTTGTGATCACATATTTTCCTCTACCCCTTTTTGTCGTGTTCAACCTCGTGTCAAATCCAGCTAATGTACCAAACGGCTTGTAAAATAGTATCCCATGATCCAAAGTGGGGAATATTTGCCCTTCATATGGGGTTCGGTTGTGATTGTAGTTTGGTATGCACGTCTTTCCACCGCATGGGCTAACCAACATTGTGACATCTCTGTTTTGAATATCATTGTCCATACTGTAATGAATCAGACCTAACAAATTACACAGTATTCATTAACATTTGTGTACACATACAAATTAAATGTACAACCATACACCCACAATATGTCCCACACAACATGCTAATGGGTAGTGCAGAAACATACATTAACTTTTGCATATGCACACATCTATGTTAATACTATACAAGAAACCCAAAAATGTAATTGCATAAAGAGGCATGGATGCTTATCAAACAAATTACATAGCATTTTTTTCTGTATACATACAAATTTATGTGCAAAAACATAAATCGACATATAAGACACCCACAACATGCGAATGGGCATTGTAGGAAACCCAAAAATGAAAATTAATCAACATACATGCATAATATATTACAAATACAAACGAAAATGGCAGAAACATACATTGAGTTTGGATCACATATATACGCATTAATTTGCATACGGTGGCATTGAGGCTTATCATACACATTACTCAGTATTCATTCAGATTTGTGTATACATACAAACTTAATTGCAAAAACATGTATTGACATATATGACACAGAACATACAAATGGGATTTACAGAAACATACATTAAAGTTTTCATAAACACATATATATGTTATTCTTCGTAATAAATCCAAAAACGAATTTTCAGTAACATTCATGCATAGTATCTTACCCATACAAAACAAAATGGCAGAAACATACATTTAGTTTGGTTCACATATTTATGCATTAATTGCAGAAGAAGGCATTGAGGCTTATTCTATACAGGCAATGCACAACCGCATATACATACATCAAGTTTACACAATATTTACAAATGAAAATACCACAAACATCAAGTTTACACAATACATACAAATTAATTGTACAAGCATACATCGACATATATAACACACAACATGCAAATGGGTGTTACAGAAACATACATTAAATTTTTCTATAACACACATATTCATACATTACGTTTACACAATACATACAAATGAAAATACCAAAAACATACACTTAAAACTCTAGATGGCATAAACACACATCAAGTATAGCATATATGTACAAATACAGGTGACAGAAACATACATTGAGTGTCAGTTGTAGAAACAGAGACACTGAGCTTGTCATATACTTACATACAAAAATGACACAAACATACATCAAGTTCAGCAAATACAAACAAATGAAAATAGCCAACACCCACACGTAAAACACATGATGGCATAAACATACATTAAATACAGCATATTCATACAAGTGAACATGACAAAAACATACATTGAATATTAAAAACAGAGACAATGAGCTTGTCACATGACTTTTTGTTGAAAAAACGCAATTACTACTCAATTATGGAATATATCACTTCATTCATTGCAAATGCACACCCTTTTGTTTGTTTTGGCCAATGTATTCATCTTACTTTCAGTATCACAACAAAATCATTCATTCAAATGAAAGTACAACCCAAAACAACAATACAGCACCCCAAGTTTCAGACAATCATAAAAAAGAACGACTTACAACCCGATAGTGCTTCCAACCTCAAAGCTTCGACGATCCGTTGTTTGAAACTGAAAAATTGGTTGACGTCAATATGTCTTCTGCGATTAGGAGCTTTCCATGTATTTTTTGTTGATATTTGTTGTATGTAACTGAAACAATCGTTATTTTGCGATTAATATTGATGACAAAATCAATTATTATCTCTGTTTATAGATATTGATGATGTGGAATTTTTTGCGGAAATATTTCCATAAAAATGAATCGTGTTTTCCTATTTTACCCTCATAGGCGCGCGCGAATTGGTGTAAAAATTTCATAATCGTAAATTTTTTTTGTAATCGCCATTATGCACTGTGGATATTGTTTAATCTAAGGCTTAGACTGGTTCTTATTTTGGATCTAAGGGATGATTTGTACCTGAAAGGCCCCCTATATATATAGGGGAACTTTCAGGTACAAACCTATCTTATGGTGCGGAATAAGAATAAGAATCAATCTATGCCATTGATTACTCAGATCGGACGGCCACCGAAATTCAGGGGGGTGGTGATTAATTACGAAATCAATTACAAGATATGCATTAATTATAAAGATATGAATTAAATTTGAGCCTTTAATTCTACGATTCAAGGGCTCGGATTGATAGTTTGTATTTCTGACGAAAGATACAAGTTTGTACCTGAATGTTATCCTATATATATATATATAGGGTAGCTATCCAGTAAAAACCAACCTTATTGTGCAAACTACGAACTCACCAGGTGCTGACACGTGGCACGTTTAGTGCTGATAGTTTGCGCAGCACGGTGCTAATAGTTTGGGACTATTAGCACTGTGCGCCCAAACTATTAGCACTCTGCGCGCCACGTGTCAGCGCCTGGTGAGTTCGTAGTTTGCACAATAAGGTACGGTGTTTTATATATATATTTTCCACGTGTCAACATCTGGTGCGCTCTGCCATCACTTTGGGGGGATCCTGTGGCTCTCATGGGTTCGTAGTTTGCACAATAAGGGGGGGTTTGTACCTGATACCAATCCTATATATATATATAAGCTATCCAGTAAAAATCACCCTTATTGTGCAAACTACAAACCAATCTAAGCCACAGGATGCGGTCAAAGTGACGTCAGTAGAGCGCACACGATGCTGACACGTGACAGCTTCGCGCGCGCCTTTGCCCGCGCGCGTGGCGTGTTGACCACGCGAGCGAGTGTTGTTCGTTTACAAGCACGGTGCTGATAGTTTAGTACAAATGCAAACTATCAGCATTGTGCACGCAAACGATCAGCAGCGCGCGCGCCCACGTGTCAACACCTGGTGAGTTCGTAGTTTGCACAATAAGGTGCGGTGTTTTATATATTTATCGTCCACGTGTCAGCATCTGGTGCGCTCTACTGACATCACTTTGGGGGGATCCTATGGCTCAGATTGGTTCGTAGTTTGCACAATAAGGGGTGGTTTGTACCTGATACCAACTGTATATATATATATTATCGTTAGAAATAAAATTAAAGCGGCTTTATATTTGTTGGTTACAGGGTATTCATTTGAGTCTTATTTGGGTGGTTTTTTTTTCCTTGTAACTTTTGGTATTAGATTGTGTAACATACCGAAATAATTTTTGTAACTTTTGGCATGAATTTTAGGCGGGTGTTTAGGACACGATAAAATTGGTTTTTGTAATGTAGACATAAAAGCCAATGAAATTCGATAATTTTGGATCAAAAATTATGTAACATGACTTAAAAAGTTCTGTAACATCCACTATAACAATCCCTATAACAATTAAAATGTTTTTAAAAAAAATAAAATATTAAAAAATTCAGATCGAGGCGGTAAAAAAATAATTATGCAGTAATTGTTTTGAAGTAGACAAAATTACAAAAGTACCCTATTGTGAATATTTCTATTTAATTTGTAGATAATTGAGGCTGAAAATCTGCAACCATTGGATCTCAAAATCTAGTGGTCTAGATTTGTGTAACATGTAACAAATAAAGCATATGTAACACTTGAAAGTGCCCCTATATATATATATATATATATATAAATCCGTACAACTCTAATGGATATTTAGAAAACTTCATATTTTATAGTTTTAAGGACTACAACTTATAAATACCAAAGAGTAAATTAAAGTCTAGGGAGAGAAAATCATTTTTTTAGAAGAGCAAGATGGCAAGCTGGGGGAGGAAAAATATGTATAATGTGGAAGTTGGGGGAAGAAGAAGAAGAAGCATGAGTTTGGGGGATAATTTTAATGCATTGATGGTACGTTGTTACTTTAATAAATCTTGCACAATTTAGCCGAAGAAATTTGATGTTGGTTGGTAATGAAATTATTATTAACGACCAGATTTTATATTTAGTCGGTGGTGAAAATTTCATTACCGACCAACCATTTGAATTCTGTCGGACGAGTAATCTCTTGGTTTAGTACCATCCAATTATGCTAAAAACTTGAAAACCAAGATCAATGAGAAGGATAAGAAGTTTTACGCACTCACATTGTCTTTTTAAGGATATTTCCAATTATGCTAAAAACTTGAAAACCTAGATCAATAAGAATAAGAAGGATAAGAAGTTCCACGCATTTACATTATCCTTTGAAGGATATTTCCAATAGTTATCAGTTGTACGTTACATAACCTGTGGCAACCGTCCTAGGGAAGCTAGCCAATTGGCGGACAGATTGGAACAATTTACATACCAAACGAGTGTAAGCTTGAGTGATTTGGTGTGCATCATGGGAGAGTCAAAGAGAGTTGGTATTACATATCCCTTAGACAATGCTGAATATGAAAACTAGTCACGATCTGTATAGTGAACATGATCAGTATATAGATGTTATCTTCACAGACACGTAGTATATGTATCATCGGAAGAGGGCAAGTGTGGGAGCTCTGAATTGGGGTTCCATGATTGACACCAGTGTACATTTATTAACGTTGTTGTTAATGTCCTTGTGCTTTTCATCGTCAGCAACGTTGTTAGCAAGTGAGGGACATTTGATGGTGAGGTCGAGGTTCAAATCGGTCCCTGCTGTTGCCATGTCATCCTCCAATAAGCAGCTTCCGGCGTCTGAGACATAGACATTCGTCAAACCATCTTGGACCACCTTGTTGCTACGGACTAATTTACGCATGTTCGGATCAACTCCCCTTCGTCTTAGGTGAGAGTTCCAATAGTTCTTCACTCCATTGTCCGTCCGACCGGGCAATCTCCCCGCAATTAGCGACCACCTACAAAATGTTAACCACAAACATTATTACCATTATATATAAATGTCGTAAATTACTCTAACAAGACAAGTTAACTTAATTGCTTCTAATTATTATTAAGGGAAAATTTCAGTTTAATACCCTGACAAATTTTCATTTGCAATATAACACCCTAACGTGTTTTTTTTGCATTATAATACCCTGACAAACTATTATTTTCAGTTTCTTACCCAACCGTTAACTTTCCATCCAAAAAGGATGAAAGGTCCAAAATACCCCTTGACACCAATCAAATTTTCAAAACCTGCCACAACAAATTAGATTTTTTATATATTTCAAAAAACTATTTTTTATTTAAAAAAATAAGTTTTTATATATTTCAAAAATCTTATTTTTATATAACTCAAAAAGTCAGATTTATTTCAAAAAAAATATTCAAAAAAAAAACATTTTTTACATACTAATAAAAAGATATTTATATATTTTAAAAAATTATTTCAAAAATTATTTTAAAAAATCAGTTTTTATATATTTGAAAAATAAATTTTTAAATATTTCATAATAATATTTTTATATAATTTAAAAAATCATGTTTATTTTTAAAAAATATATATTTTAAAAATCAATTTTTATATATTACAAGAATCGTATTTTTTATATATTTCAAAAAAATCAGTTTTTATATATTTCAAAAATAATATTTTTATATAATTCAAAAAATCAGATTTATTTTTAAAAAGATTAAAATCAGTTTTTATATATTACAAAAAAAAACAGATTTTTATATGTTTCAAAAAATATTTTTAAAAAATCAGTTTTTATATATTTAAAAAATCAAAGGTTGAAGGGTGTTTTTGGTATTTTTTGAAAAAAAAACAAGGTCATGCGCAAAGCACATGACCATTTTCCATCCATTTTGGAAAGTTAACGGTTGTGTATGAAACTGAAAATAATAGTTTGTCAGGATATTATAATGCAAAAAATACATGCTAAGGTGTTATATTGCAAATAAAAATTTGCGAGGGTGTTATATATATAAATATGACTTGTAGTGATCATTTACTGTTTGTTTGGATACCAAGAAATAGGGAGAAAATGGGTTTGAGTTGGACTGTCACGCCCCAATTTCAGTAAAACCGAACTCGGGACGCGAACGTTTAAAACAATAAAACATTTTGAAACCTTTTACATAAATCACTTTAAAATCACCATTTGTTCAACAAAATAATCATTTACACTTAAAAGTACGTCCCAACAAATGGACAAAAAGCAAGGTATACGTCGCTAGACTCAAAAGTAACCCAGAATCCCGCTCCTAGCTCTTCAAGCTTCGGAAGCTCATCTAGTCCAACCTACGACCGGTACATGTAGGAAAAGCAGCTAGGGGTGAGCGTTCGCTCACCACCACGGATAACAGACTGACTACGGCATACTTAGCAAACAAAGCCGGTAACACCAACGACAACCCAAACACCAGGGATCACTATCACCAACTCAAGTACTCCGACCGACACACACACACTGTTACTTTCCTCAACCGACTCAACACTCGGACACGTAATGTAGACCTGACACAACGATTGACGACCTCCTCCAAGACACGACAGACAACCACGCAACACCCAAGATCACAAAGGATCGCACACCAAACAAGATCACAAAGGATCGCACGCCAGCTGCTCAGTAACCCATCTCTCTCTCGCCCTTTACCGATCCTAGTCAGGTCAGGCTGTCGACCTGTCGTGCAACTTCTCCCGATCCCAGTCGGGAGGCTAGTCCACAACCTCTCCCCTACCCCCGATCTCAGTCGGGTGACTAGCCATACCCGCGCGTACCTTCTCCCGATCCCAGTCGGGAGGCTAGCCCACAACCTCTCCCCTACCCCCGATCTCAGCCGGGTGGCTAGCCACACCTCACGCAACTTCCCCGACACAAAGTCGGGTCTCCAACCTCAGATAACCACAATCACAACCAAAGTTCAACAAACAGCAACAACACAGGTTCAACACTCCACATGCACTCATGGCCACCCAAGACACCAACTGTAAAACACGGACTCAACAGCCCCACGGGCACTCACGGCAACCCAAGACACACCGACAATAATTCACGGGCTCAACAACCCCACGACCACTCACGGCCTCCTAAGACACACCAACAGTAACTCATGGGCTCAACAACCCCACGGGCACTCACGGCCACCCAAGACTCCAACAATAAAACACAGGCTCTCATGGCCACCCAAGACTCCAACAGTAAAACACGGGCTCTCATGGCCACTCAAGACTCCAACAGGTTAACACGGGCTCTCATGGCCACCCAAGACTCCAACAGTAAAACACGGGCTCTCATGGCCAGCCAAGACATAAACTAAACAATCAACCTCCGGGCATGGTCATATGCCTCCAGTAGTTCTAATATCGATAAGTTCACTGCTCCTACGACACTACTAAGTGTCACATGCATTTCTAAAGTTCGCTACGTTCCCGTATCATGCCTTTCTAATATTCGATAAACCTACTTAACCCACGACACCCCGGTGTCACATGCAATTCTATTGTTAACTTTCCCTAGTCAGGGCCGAGATCCGACTACTTTTCCCTACGTCGTATGTTTTCTCCAAAAGCTAACCAACAAGCTCTGGCGTGATCTCGGTCACTCGCCTAGCTTTCCCTTGCCTCGGTCTGCAGCACGATCTAATAAGAACACAATTTAAATACCTTTAAGTTCGCAGACATAAACCGGAATTTAATAAACTTGACGCCCAAAAGTAACCCCGACAATGTCGATCACTCCCAAACTTCCCAATTACTCGACATTGTCGATATTGGACTCGGAAAAGCCCGATTCGCCCGACATGGCGAATCTGCCCGGGTTTTGAAAACGCCCTTCCGGGGCTCTAAAAATTCCCGTTTTCGTTTCTACGGTCTTATAATAATTCAAGGGTTCCTAGGCACTCGACGGAATCGAATTCCGACTTCCGAGTCATTTAATTAGCGTTTAAAGTTTCTAAACCCGTCAATTACAACTTTCACAATTTAATCCCAATTTTCGATCCGGTTGTAGATTAATGATCCGGTGAACGTTCTAAACCACCCGAACACCAACCCGAGCACCCGAGCAAGTGGGCCCCACCCGGCCCACCTTGGCCGTGGGTGGCTAGGGCTCACATGGGCCCGGCCCACCATGGTGGTGGCCGGCCCTAGCTCCGGCCAGCCACCCCATGGCCGGCCGGCCACCCCCTATGGTGGCCGGACCTCCCCCGAGCTCCCGGTCACCGGAAAACGTCCCTCTTCACTCCAAAACGTCTCCAAAACGTCTTCAACGATCCTCCATCCTCAATACAACCCTAAACTAATAGTTTTAAACCAAAACCTAATTTTAGAACTTGACAAAACGAAGATCGGTTTGGTGATTACTGTAGAGGAAGACGGTGTGAGTTCGATTCTCCTAACTTTGAGACAATCCAAGGGCTAGATGCTCGTGAATAGTATCCACAACCCTAACTCCTTCTCTTTTCTCTCTTCTTCTCCTTCTCCTTCTCTCTAAACTTTCTTCTCTTTTTTCTATTTTTTTTCTCTCTAATACCCCTTGGCCAAACCCCCCTAAATGCCTCATCTTTATTTTTCCCCCAAAACCTAACACCACCACTTGTTCGACAAGTGGCAAGGTGGGTCCCACACCTTTTCGGGAGAATATGTAGAAGATATTTTCCAATCAGATTCGCGAAATTCGGACGTTTCGGGCCCCGAACAGGCACTTTTTCCAAGAAATTACGAAACTTCACGGGCTACAAGGAAACAGCTTAACTAAGACCGATGCGACGACGGCTAAGCTTTTTGGATCCAAAACGGTCCTCGAATGGACCAAAACGTCGCTCGGTTGACTTTTCCAGCGAAAAGTCAACATTTCCCAAATTGATCAGAAAGTTGCCCTGAGTCCCCCAGAACTCACTTTGGTCGATATCGGGGTCAACTTAAGTCCGGTATGACCCTCGGGGTCAATTCTAGGTTCAATTAAGTGTCTGTCTTAAATTTTTTAGATTTTCCTGTTTTTCGCAAGTTCGCGTTGACCGGAAGTGGTTATTACATGGATCAGTTGACAAACGTTTGAGAGTAATTAGCTGGATGTCTATAATTTCCGTTTAGTACACTCCTCTCTACTTGTTGACAATACTAAATTATATATCACTCTCCAACCTATACATACACATACGCATCCTTTTTTTGTTCTACATAAACAAGATTAAAAAACTTGATACAAGTTGCCCTTCCTAGGTTTGACGCTAGTATTTTTGTTTTATTATGACATACAGGATTTTCGAGCCTACAAACAATCCATTAATTAAGCTGTTATTTTATATTCAAATACTTTGATACAACTTGTGGAGAATACATTGAGATGGAAGATCGATTAGTAAAAGAATGACAACCAAAGGTGTTATTGGGCAGGTCGGTGTGAAATTCCATGTCCAACGCTGCTAGGTAAAAATATTTTCGGTTTCTTAAGTATTATTTGTTGGGAGAAAACCTAGCCCTCTCCCTCCTATCTATCGTCGCCCAAAGCTTTGGCCATGGCCATAGCCATGGTCCTGCAATGATGTTTGGGATGTCGTTCCAAAGCTCGATACCAAGAAAGGCGGTGGCGACATACTCATGAAAAGTGTCACTCTTTTTAAACCCTTTAGGGTTTATCATCGAACCCCTCAGAGTTTGAATCATCGAATCCCTCAGGGGTTGAATTCTCGTCATCGCCGATCATCCCTCGGGTCGACGTGTGCCACCGTGCTCCTGTCTCAGCCTCGACCGCCATCTACCCTCCCCTCGCGTCACGCCTTCCCTGGCACGAACAGATCCCACGTCGACGCTATCGGTCTCCTCGCTCTCCACGTCGTCGCTATCGGCAACAGGGTGCAACCACCGATCGGGCCGACTAGGCACCGGCCCCACATAGTTCCAGGACAGGCTCAATCAAACCCGACTCATATTTTCAAACACCATCCCTCATATTCTCAAACCACATGACTCATATTTTCAAACCACATCATCGATATTTGCTGAATTTTAGATTTAGGGAATCTACGAAGGTCTATTACAAAGTGCACGTTAAGGTCTGACGCAAGGCGAATGGTACCACTCAACTCCAGAATCTACTCTCTTGCCTCTCTTCTTCGATACTTTGCTTCAATTAACTGAATACGCAAACTTGAGAGTAAGAATGACTTTTGAGATAAATCAAAAAATATTTCACTATGATCTTACATAACGCCAATTACTTACGAGTTTCATAGATTTTTCATGACTTTACCCGTGTCAGCAAATAATTGGAAATATCTCGATTTGTTTAGAACACGATTTGAGTTATTAATTTCGTTCATTATGACCCATGCAGATAGAACTGTTCAAATAAGATAGCGTATACTGAAACTATCAACGTTGGTATAAAGAATTCATTATGAAGTATTAGCAACTCTTTTTTCAAGAGGCAAGGTCTTCAAGGATATGGAGATTTAGGTGCCTTGTATTGTAAGCATCCTCTTTTTTGACGGTTAATACATTCTGTTCTTGGACAGCTCTGATTTTGGTTTGTCATTCAAGGCAATCTACAGCTGCATCATTAGGAGTTGCCTCTCAATCCCTCCTTTCGGCTTCAGTGGTTTTGTTTCACCATTTGTTCTTGATTGGTTATGTCTTTCTTTATTTTATTCCTTAGTTGTATCATTTGTACTACCTCACGTTTCATGTACTCGTCTTTTCTCTAAAAAAAAGCTTAATTTAAATTTTTTTTTGCTGATAAAAAAAAAAAAGATGATGTGCTTGTGGCATACAGTACTTGTGTTGGTTGAAATAAATGGATGGGTTTGTATAGAAGAAACCTACCATTGGCATTGATGGTTAAGGGAGCAGGATAAGTCTGTCCAGTTGTTGGACAAACTATTAACAGGTTAAACCAAACCTTCATTCTTCCACGTATATGCATGCATCTTCAAGCATTACCATTCGCCGAGTTTGTTTGGACTAGTTGATGGGCACGTGCTTAGACTCGTCATTCCATCCCCATGACTAATTGGTACCGACAAATATATTAGTGTACTTTTTTTTTATCAGTGAGGTTTTATAAATCCATAATTTCCAAAGGGAGGAAAAAGGGACGCTACAAAAATACAGCCGAAGAACAGAATGAGCTCAAAAGCAGAGCATGAAACCAAACAAACAACATACAAGGAAAGCGCGGATAACAAGGATTGCGCAGAGAAACAAACAAAGAACCAACTAATAACAAGATGAGACAGCAAAACCAACATAGGAACGAGAAAGAGGCTACTGGAGAACACTGAAGATCAGCAAGACCACCAAGCAACAGGAGGCTGAAAGCTGAGCAGAAACACCTCAAGCGATAGGATCTCCTTGGTCGGACTCTCCACCCATATCCTCAACGAAACCATGCCAGTTTTCCTTGCTTACTCTTGGATATTTCAAGTGATCTCTCAACAGATGGTCATTCTCTTTAGTTTTGAACCCCATTTCCTTAACTATTTTAATAGCCAAAGCAAAGGCATCAGTATCATCTGATTGATCTGAATGTAAGATTAAAAAGTCATCCGAGGCAGAAAGAGGACCAAGCTGAGGAAGCTGAGGTTTTTTCAATTTCTTCCCACCTTTTTTCTTCTTTTTTTGGGGGAATCTTGGAATGTCAGAAAGTGTTTTTTCAGAACCTCTACTTGATTAACAATCCCTGATTCAGGCACAACCAAGACTTGCTCGAAAGAAACAGTATTATCACCCGTCACAACTAATTCTTTAGAGTTTCTTGGAGCCACAGAATTGTCACCAAGAGTCTCTTCGGAATCAGTGGCAGTAACATGGGGAGAGTGATGTGAGGATTCATCCTCAAGATTGCCCACATGTCCAGAGTGATCAACAGAGCGAGCAGACAGAGAGGCAGACAAGCTCGCTTTCGATCCAAGCATTGGAGGGACTAACACATAGTCCAATTCAGAGATAGAGATTCTAAACGTATCTTCATCCAAAGTAAAGGTGACATCTTCCAAGATTGCTTTTGCAGAACTACAATGGACTAATACAAGACCCTTGTGAAAGGACAAACCTGAGCTGGTTTCGGGGTGCACAAGGAGTGGACTTCCAAATCTACTTACAATATCTTTAAAGTTGCCCACACTCCAACCTTGGATTGGCATCCCCTGAATACAGAGCCACTTATAAACTCCACCTTTAAGCAGAAGATTTTCCTTGCCACGAATCATGGTGACCCAAGATGAAAGCCAAACCCAGTCTTCTTCGATCATTTTAGCAATAAATGCATCATCTGCACAATTTATCATCATCACCCTGTTTCCCAAATCTCTAACCTGAACATCCAGAACACCTTGTAAACAAATCTCTTGTTGAATTAAGGTTGCACTTCTAATGCAATTACTAACACCCATCCACGCATTAGAAGCTAAAGCCCGGAGAGATTCAACTGCAGCACCTTTTACAGAGACTTTAGGTACACCCAGATGCCTTTTCCTGTTTAACAAGGACCTCAGATCTTCCTTAATCATAGCAGAGTCGACAACAAGATTTTGTTTGGCACTGAAAGCAAACTTATCTCTAGCTTGCGCCGCAAACAAGACCAAACCTCCTAGTTTCGAACCATTGAACAACTCTACTGCTCTTTCTAGAACAAATGAATCTTGAAAAATCACAAAGCAGAAGAATTTACCAGACTTATTTGGAGCAAGGGGCAGCTGCAGATCTTCCACCACACCAGCTGCACTGAAGATAGAGATGAGTCCCTTCCTCTCAGACGACTCAGGTATGTTGAGGACGAACATCTTTCTGGGATTCAGAGGAGCGTCCATCGACAAACCCCGATCAAGATTGTTAGGAGTACCATTAAAGCTAGCCATCGGACCGAGAGAAAACATCGAACCCAAAAAACTGCCGGCAGCAAACAAAACCCAAACCAACTTCACCCAACTTCGAAGACGCAGAGAATAGCAAATCACTGAACCTGCAGAAGAAGCCAAACTCTGTTGTGGCGAGAAAGAAGCATGGCCGGAAGCGAATCTGGCGTCAGATCCATCGGCGATGAACGGCCAGCCACTGACACGAGCACCCTGCAACACAGTCGGAGACGAACTTGACGACATCAACCACAGAGTCTCAACCGGCCAAAAGGAGCACCCTGCAACACAGGTCGACGAGAAGCTGGAACACCTCCGGCGACGGCGTGCTCAAACGTCGAAGACCTGACGTTCACAACCACGGCGAGCAAACGGAACTCCTCCGGCGACGGCGTGAACAAGCGAAGAAAACCAGTCGTTCACTGACCTAAACGGAGCAAAGCCCAGCAATCCTGAGGACCGACGCGAGCAGGAGAAACGCCATCGACGACGACAGAGCGCACAGATCGACAAAGCCCTAAAATTTGCCGCGCGTGAGGCGCGTTGGGAAATATAAAGAGGAACACCCAACAGTAATATATTAGTGTACTTAGTGCTCCTTGTTTGGATGCCGAGAAAATATCTCAGGGATGAGTCAAACATACATACCTATATGCCTGTACAGCACCATCAATCCTGTAAAGTTGGAATGTGAGGTTGCAGTTGCTATTTCTTTTCGCATTTTCATCCTCAAGATTATATATAATCATGTAATATTAGGTTTGAGTGTTACGAAAATTCAATATAGACAAAACAAGGAATCTGACTGCTACGGGGTTGAAATTCAAGGGCTGTTCGAGTTGCCTCCATAGCTTTTAGGTGGGTCGGACTTTAATGCCTCTTGAAACTGCAAGACCATTAGTACCCCTGCTGGAAGTGTATTGTATATTACTGATTCCATTTCTTCGTAGAGAATAGGGGTCTATTCCTGCCTTATGAGCTGCAACAACTCCTATGGCTTCCCAGTAATTTGAGACCTTCACCTGAACAAATGTGGCGCCTGTGTGTTAGCTTATCCTGTTATAAAATTCCTTTGAGATTGATTCTTAAAGGCATGACATAACTCATGCAATTGCAATTCCGTATTGGGTGATGAAATATGCAAAATGACAAAAGAATAATCCTTAAGTGTGAGCACGAGAATTACAGCGTCAATAACCAATCCAGTAGATATTAGAGCAAACTTAAAACAACACAAGAAACAAAAAGATATGTCGTTCTGATAAAATAAAAATATTCGGCGTGCAGTGTTTAGTTTAGTGCATACCGCTTCGATCCCAAGTCTATCCGGCGTATCACTGAGAACAGTTGTGTTTTCCTCCACTGTAATGATTAGTGGCTGTAATTAAATCAACATCAGTAATTATACAGGAGTAAGGGTGGGGGCTAATACAATGTTATCATAGTGAAATCAGTACGGTAGTGAACAAGAAGCCAAAAGGCAATACGCTATACCCAAACTGAACTTGAATAAGATACATAAATCTTAAAAGTATACTTATCCAGGACTTTTATCTACCTTGTTCTTTTTGTGTTCAGCAAAAGCTAATGCACCATCTCCTCCACATGCATTCACAGGAAGAATGACACTGTCTACATCACTTGCCAAAATGCAACCTTGCTCTAGGGACATGGAGTTCTTGACCAGGTACTGTGGTGCATTACTTAGCCCAGAGAGAACACATGGCAAGAAAGTGTAACCTATCTGTTGGAAGATTCCAACATACATACATGAGACAGAAAAAACAATAGGGAAGCAGTGCAGTTAATAGAAGAAAACAAGGCATGACAGGCATCCATGAACAAAACACCATCTAAATTAATGTGTACTTTAGTTGCATGCTCTTAAGAAACAAAAAGCTTAAATGAGACTTGTATGTAACAGACCCACACCTCATCTAAATGCATGAATATACTAATCCAAGCAGGTAATGATAGAAGAAGAATCTTAAGTGAGGTTTTGCAGAAAAGGAATGGGTACATGCTAACCTCCTCAGCAGCTGATTTTGGGGCTAGATGTAGGCTCAAGGGAAGTGGTGCTAATGCAGGAGCATGTGCACAAGGGATCTGGAATTCTTTCACGACCAAGTGGCTTATAACTGCCTCCACTCCGGCCAAATGATCTATACCCTGCAGCATGACAGTTAAAAGGAACATAGAAAGATATAGTATGCTTCAATCTTGAATAAAAACATTCATAGTATGCTTCAATCTTGAATAAAAACATTCATAGATTTCAGAGTTAACTGTTGTATGTAGTTATCATGGCATGTCTCTCAAAAAATTGCTGATGTTGACCTGCCATATTTGAGAAGAGTAAATTGGGCTTGGCATAGAAAAAGGAAAGATATCAGCCTCAGAAAACTCCTTTATAAATGTGTGAGCAATCAAGAAGTATTTACCATGTTTTCCATCAGCAATGTGTGAGAAATTAAGTTGTTAACAAATTATGTTGGATTACAAGCTTTTGGTATACTTGAAGCAAAACTTATCTTTCACTCTAATCCATTACTAAGAGTCGTCTACTCTCCTGTCAAAAGCTATGGCATGATTCTGCTACAGTATTACTAATTATTGATTTGCATAAGCACATCAATATGGTGCTCATAATTCCAAATTAATGCCAAAAGTGAAATTGGATGAGAATCTTAATAGTCATACCACCCCTTGTCGATAATCATCCGTGTCTTCAATGTCGTCATCTGGAAAACGTGCCACAACTGCAACAGCGTTTACTTGAGATTGAGTAACTAAAGCTTTCACAGCTCTGAGCAGTGAATCGGGATGCTTAATCCTCCCAGTCGATTGCCCACTCTTAGGGTCAACCCATTTCTCCACCTGTAAGAACCTGCTGTACTTGAGATGATGACAGTCACATACTCACATTGCTAAGGAATTTCAGTGCTATTGATTATATATGTATGCCTGTGTATCTAGTTTGCTGGTAATGTGATCATTCATCCTGCGAAAAACAATAAGATGATATACTCTACGACATAATTGCAAATAAGATTCTGATCCCATAATGCTCATTCCACAAGTTTTCTACAGCTCCATAAACTTAGATCACAAGCTAATATAAGAAGATGCCCCTAGCATCAATAACATATAACTTAGTCTCTGTCAAGCCAATCAGTTATAATACAAGTTCATGGCCTCTGTTAAGACAATCCGTTATAATACAAGTTCATAATGATGTATCCTCTCATCCATATATAGTTCATCAAAAATACATTGATCATCTAAATGATTTTCAGTGAGCATTACAGTCATCTGGAAACACTGACTAGACTCGGAGACGAGAAAATGCAACTTAATAGATCTTTGAGAGGTATAAGGGGAGAGGTATTAAAGCATACCTCCAAAGGGGTATCAGTCACAACACACTCCACAACAGGCAACCCAAGGGAAGCCCTGGTCGCATCAGCCACTTGTAAATGGCGAATGCGGAGCTCTTCCTCTATACCAGCATCAAGAACCAAACCCACCTGCTTAACATCAAAAAACCCATATGCAACAAAATGCTAGTGACAAAGAGCAAATTTAACACGCGCCCACAACCAAATACAATAAATAAAATAAAACTAACCCTATTCCGATGAACAGGCTGCAGAGCCCACAAACCTTCCGCAAACTTGTCAAGAGCATGACCTTCTACGTATAGCACATTAGGCATGGGCCAGCAGAGCATCGCGGCATTAAGCACCTGCACGCATTACGAATAGCTTTTTTCATGAGAGGAACAGATCAATTTTAAAGTTGCACCTACATCAAATCTGGTAGAAAAGAAAATCAGTGAAGTGCTTGAAGGATGCTTCCTTTTAGAACTCAATTATCCCAGCTCCTATAAAACTCTCATTTATGGTTCTCTTCTCCTCCTAATTAGATTATTGGGATAATTGTCCAAAACAACCCTAAAGTTTCATCCACAAACGAGTTGATGCACAAAGATTTGTCCACGCTGTGTGGTTACCCTGAAGTTTTGTCCACGACTTTTTAAGTTTTGACGTAATAGGGATGTTCAGAATGATAGTCTGGGCAGTGCTTCCCGGATTGAATAGAAGCGTGGACGAAACTTAAATGCACCCACAACAGTGTGGGCAAAACTTCAATGCCCGGACAAAAGCGTGGACAAAACTTCAGGTAGCCACACAGCGTGGATAAAACTTTGTACATCAACTCTTTTGTGGACGAAACTTGAGGGTAGTTTTGGATAATTATCCCTAGATTCTTCGTAGCAATAATATACCGTAACAAACAATAGTATTGAGATAGAACAATCCAAAATGGAAATATCATCAATTAAAGATAATAATATAAAAAAATCCAGAAGGGAGATATACATACGTTTGGGTGAGAGATGAGACAGTCGACGACGGAGGAGAGAGCGCGCGCAACGGGCAATGCGTCGCCAGCGTATCCGCCGATGGCAGCGCCTACACCTGTCGGTACTATCAGTACACTCGTGTACGGTCTACCATACTGTCGAGCCAAAGTAAAATACCAAGTTGAAACCAAATTTTCAGGATTCGAATTGAGCATAATGAAGTGATTGCTAAAGAAGGAGCTAGGTCGGACCTTGTTCGAGTGGCATGTGACCTTCAGCTGAGATTTGCTGGATACCCGACTGTGCCACGGCGTTGGAAGAAATGGACGGCTGTGACAAAGCGTCGCCATTTTTGGATGTAATATTTTAGCCAAGGAGAAACTGAAGAAGAAGAAGAGTCTCTCGCTCCTCCTCTCTGAATTTCCCTGGTCATCTGAAATGGCGATTTTGCCCTCAAATTTTCCATTTGCTCGGGGTCCGTTTGGGCCTCAGGTCCATTTTATTGCATAAAGCCCAATACATTTTCTTTTGATTTAAAGGAAAAAATTGCTTCGTCCAATAAAAATATTTTGGGAGGAATTGAGAGGGTCCTTGGTCCGATTTTGGCGGTCTTGAGGTGATTAGGGTTCCGTCGCTTCCTGAAAGACGTGTGGAGTATGGCGTCAGTTGTTTTCAGTTCAAAAAGGGTGTGAGCTTGTTCTACGAGTGGATGGTCAGAGGGAGAAGGGTGAAGAAGCAATGGAGGAACTGCAAGAGAAGTTGCAGGGCGTGGTAATTGACATTGACGATGAGGAAACCCTCGTTCTTGAGGAGTTTCTTCATGTGGGAGGGGGAAATACCGGGTCGGTTTGGAAGCCAAGGTGTTGAGTGACAAACCGTATAAGGTGGAGGTATTTCAATTCGTGATGAAAAACGCCTGGGGTATCAAAAATTTGGTAACACAGACATTAACACCGGAGATCACATGGTTTTTCTTTGAGGATGAACGTGATCGCGTCAAGGTTCTTGAAATGGAACCTTGGGGTTTTAATAAGGGACTAGTAGCATTGCAGGTGATTAACTCGGATGAGAGAATTGAGAAGATTTGAAGTTCAAGAATACTTGGTTGTGGATCCAAGCATCCAACCTGCCTTTCAATGCGTTAACAAAGGAGGTGAGGGAGCTAGAGGGTAACAAAATTGGGGAAGTGTTAGAGGTGGACTGTAATGAGGATGGGAGGTCCTGGGAGAATTACATCTGAATTTGAAACCGATGGAAAATTGACAGACCTCTCAAGAATACGGTGAAGTTGTGGTTGAGGGACAAAGGAAAAACGACGATCATGTGAATCCGGTATCAACGTATGACTGATTTTTTTTATACGTTTGGAAGGATGAGTCATACTTGTAAGGATTGTCGAACTTCGGAGGAGGACAAGATCAAGGCTATGGGACGTTATGGAGCTCACATGAAAACTGATTCCCCTTCGTTTTCAGGGAGGAGGGTGATGAAAATTAGAGAGCGGAGTTGGTCGGAAGGTAGAGGTGAATGGAAGGAACGCAATGCTGTTTGGATAGAAAGAGAAGAGTCGTCTAGGAAAGAGGCCCCTCCGATGCAGTATGGGGAGGCGATTCACAAATAAGAGGGTGGGTTACACAGGGAGCGGGGTGTGGCATTGATGACATCGACAATGCAACCCCGTGACGGGGTGTGAGGGAATACACAGGAGGTTTACCAGAGAAAGGGAAGGAAGTGTCTTAGGTTCTGAGTAGTCAGAAGACTAATGTGATAGAAGTAAACTTGGTAAATGAGACGGTGAAGGATGGGGAAAAGGAAAGATGTTGTGAAACTGAGACAACAACCAGCCTCACGAGTGCTTCCATCTCTCTCATCGGAGGTGACAAAGAACGAAATGAGGTGCAGGTCAAGTCAGTGAAAGTTCGGCTAGGAAAGCGTAAAAGGATGTGGAAATGTCCAAAATTTAGAGAGACCGTATAGTTGGTGGGGAGGAGGGAGAGGTGGAAGGTAAAGTGGGGAGTAGGGTTCTATCAGGGTCAAGGAAAAGGAATAACGAGTTTGTTGATCAGCTGAAGGAGTTTGGAATAGATATTCCTACTTCACAATAGGGGAAACAGAAGTTTTGGCGAGAATTACTGGGCAATCTCGCCAGACTCAATGGTAATCCTTTCTTGGAACTGTTGAGGTCTTATGGTCAACCATCTGGTTAGCTTGCCACGTGTCGTCTGCTAACTGGATCTTCTAAATTGTTCTTTTTCACTATTTTACCTATATCCTCTTCGTATGATCTCCGATCCACCTCGTTTTAGCGCCAATGTTTTTCTTTTTTCGCAGCCTACAAAAAGACCAATCATGCATATATTTTGAATAAATAAAAAATATCGACTATAAACGAGGTTTAGCACAATTATTAAACACAACTAATAATATAAAAACAAGGGAAAATGACACATAACCATTGCTAACTATCGTTGATTTTCACACCAACCCCCTAACTATGTTTTGTATCATTTACCCCCGCTAACTTCATTTAACTTTCAGTTAACCCTTTTTTCCATCCACCAGCCGTAATAGTGATTCAGATTTGTGATGCCACGTGAGATTTTTTTCCGAAAATGGCAAGAATACCCTCATTTTAGTGTTTATAACTTCACCAAGCGTTCTCTCTTGTATCACCATAGCCACATGAATACAGCTTGAAGCATGACATCTAAAACCACAAATCTCACGAACCAATACATACACCACACTCAGAACCAAGCTTGGGATTTAGAAAACATTAAGAACCAAACAGTTGATTCAGACAAATTTAAGCTTCGGATTCACAAAAAATGAAGAACCAACCTTGTTATTCAAAAAAAAAATTAAGCTTCTGATTCAAGACAAAATTACTCTAAACTTAGCTTAGGATCAAGAACAAATTAAAATCACTAATTTCTAATCTAACCCCCCTAATCCATATTGTAACAGATTGCAGGGAAAAAAATTACCGATGAAGTCATTCAACGCAACGACGACTTCAATGCAGCGGCGACCTCTCCGACCAGCAGCGGCGACGACTCCGACCAGCAGTGGCGACATCTCCGACCAGCAACGACGACGGTGGAAGACGATACCAGCGGCGACTAGACGATAGCTCTCGGGGAAGAAGTCAAAACCGATGAAACGCAGAGCCACTCCTCTTCTGTTTCAGTTTAATATATGAAGGGTATAAAAGTCATTTTCTTTTTACTGTTACGGTTGGTGGACGGAAAAGGGTTAACTGAAAGTTAAATGAAGTTAGCGGGGGTAAATGATACAAAACATAGTTAGGGGGTGATGTGAAAATCAGCTATAGTTAGCGGTGGTTATGTGTCATTTTCCCTAAAAACAAGTACAAAGAAGGTGAAAATATAAAGAAAATGATCAAAATATATAGGGCAAATTACGCTCATCAGTAGGGGAGAAACATACACAATTAAGAAATAAGATAACTTTAACTCATTCATATAAGAATAGGTAATATCATGATACTTCTAACGATAGAAAAATCATCAGTCACAACCCAAAACGACCCCAACATCAACTGAGAAAAGGAAACAACATTAAGAAGAACAACTCTGGATTTATAAAAGTTTACCTTAAACCCTGACGCACTCAAAAAGTCCAAAAAGGCCACTTTCAGGTTGGCCAACTCCTTTAGACCATGGAAGAGAAGCAAGGTGTCGTCTACAAATTGTAAATGCGATATAGAGAAACTAGAATGCCCAACTTTGATACCTTTGAAATGGCTGGTGGCTTTTCCCAACCTCCAAAAACTGGTGGATCCCTTCTGCTACTAATAAGAACAAGAAAGGGGATAAAGGATATCCTTGCGTGATGCCATTCAACATCTGGAAATAACTATTTGGGATCTCATTGACCAAAACTGAAAGGAAGGCACGGACACAACTAGATAGCCAACATCTATATCGAGGAGACGAAGGATTGGAACGCCATTAGATCGAAAGTGTTTGACCTACAGTTCCCGCGATCATCATTATGTAGTACGGTGTTGAAGTTTGCACCTCATACAACCACCTCTAACAGCAACTGAGCTTTATCCACCAGTGAATCCCATAATATCTTCCTCTCATCGGTCGAGCTCAGAGCATACACATTAACCACTAAAATAATGATATCTCCTTGGATGAAGCGACATGACCAAAGCAGAACGTTTTGAATCACCACCACAGACTTGACTGAGAAAGACACATCCTACTAGAGACTAAGTCTAATCGCAGGGATGTAATGGAAACTCCATCTACCATAAACACCTATGCTGCACAAAAATTTATGGTATATCAATTGCAATTTGACCTCCTGAACTGGAAAGGCTTTGTCTTTAAAACCACATCCCTCAAGCATTGCCGCTTCTGAGGGGAGTGTAGTCATCTCATGTTCCATGAGGGGACACACATGATTCGATTACAAAGTATCGGGGCACCGTCACCAGTGCCCAAATCGACGTTGTTCTCGAACTACTCCTCTCCATCCGAAGATAGCGTGGAATCATCGAACAATTTCTCCAAGACCTCTTCATCCCTGTTGGTCGCTTTCACACTTACTCTATCGGCATACGGCCAAAGATCAAGCTTAGCATGCGGGTCAAGGAGTTGATTTACCGACCTACACAAGCCATGTGCCCTCTCATGATCGAAAGACCTGGTTCGGGGAAGAGATCGAAACCCCCATTCTGAGAAGCCCTGATTCTAACCTCTGCCCACTCCGGCCGAAGTCCTTGCCGGCACTACCGAGTTCCCCCCCCCCCCCCCCCCCCCCCCCCCCCCCCCCCCCCTCTCTCATCTTTATCATATAACGTCATTATGACTCAGGTTCAATTGAACGTTCGATTATTCAAACAAAAAAGTTGTAAAGATGACAAATAACATCCCGTTGAATCCAACCAAGAAATAGTTAAGGGTTTTGATCACTAATTAATAAGTCTTAGCTACAATCGTCCAATCCAATGAATGACTTCACCGGATTCTATTACAATTGCTACTACTATGATAGATACAGATATTCACTTGGAGTTTCAATTCCTTTCTTTACTCGGAAAAATCTGCACCCCCACTCCACTAGTATTCCTTATTTTCCCATCCCTGAAAAAGAAATTGAATGTATTATTAAACAAAAGAATAGCATAGAGTATGAAAATTAATAGACCAAAAGACACAATAATTACCACAACATAAGATCTCTTAGGTCGTGAACTTCAAAGGCCTCATCATCACATTGTCTTCATGGTCCAAAATCTGACATCATTCCAATTAATCTCATATGTACCACACATGTGTATATATAATAGTGTATGTATGCATGCACTCACGAGTGATAGAGGACTTACGTGGCAATGATACACGTAACCAGGCTCTGCGGTGGCATCAAACGAATAGGATGCGTTGGTATGTATGTAACCGAACTTTACCAGTATCCTCGTCACGTTCCCGGGACTCATCTTGTACACGTTCTTCCACCCTTTCTCGTGCTCTGCCACCTCGGTCCTCTCTCCACGCGCGTACCTGCTCACGTGGCACTTGATCGCGTCGTTCATTCTGTTCATGCACTCCTTGAACTCCTCCACGTTCACGATCGCCGTCTGATCCAACACCACAAACAGCCCCAGGTGAATGTGCAGCGGATGGTTGTCCTCCGTCAGATTGATCACATTCCACACCTCGCTGGTCCCCACCTTCGGCGTCTCCGTCACCGCCTCGTCGTACGATTTCCCGTTGATGAACAGATGCGTCGGTTCATCGGTGGCGCTGGCGTACTCGTACATAGCGATGTACCGTGTACGCGCCGCACTGGATAGATCCGGACGCGGATAACGCACCAACGTCTTGGGCACCCGTGACGTGTCGATCTCACGGCCTCTCTTGATAAAGAATTTCATGACCTTGCCGTTAGATTCGTTGACGGGGTCACCGGACGGGTACGGGTAGGGAGCGTCGTTGGCTAAGACGACGCTGTCCGATTTGGAGTTGGAAAAGTCAACGACCACGTCGATGATCTCAGATGGGGCCAGGAGGGTGCTGCTGGTTGTGACGGGTCGTTCGAGGTAAGCGGAATCAGCCGCCACGTGGGTGATCTTCAAGCCGTTGGTGAAGAAGAATCTGAAGAACCTGGCGTTGCTGGCGTTGATTATACGGAACCTGTATTTACGACGTCGTACGGTCATGCGAGGCCAGGCCTTGCCGTTGACGATGATGGCGTCGCCGAAGTACTCAGGCTGCCACTGGGGGTGGATGGAGGGGTTGTTGCCGGTGGAGTTCATGTAGATGGAGCCGTCCGTACGGAAGCTCCGGTCGAAGACGAGGAGCGTGCGGTCGAACCGGGCGGATGGGAGGCCAAGTGGGGCCTCGACACGTGGATCGCGGATGACGTAGGCCCCGAGGAGACCGGCGAGGAGGTTGACCCGGGTGAGGCCCATGGCGTGGTCGTGGTACCAGAGATTGCCGGGGTGCTGGGAGTTGGGGTAGTGGTACTTGTTGCTGGTCCAGGTGGGTCCCGTGTCTCTGAAGCGGGCGGTGAACCAGGAGTTGGAGTTGCCGTCGCTGTGGGGCGCGTGGACGCCGCCGTGGAGGTGGACGACGGTGGGGATCCCCCTGTGGGAGGCGGGCCTGGCGGTGGGGATGGTCGGGTCCCAGGGGAGAATGTGCTTTGCGGGGAGGTGGTTTTGCCACGTCACGTATGTGTCGACGCCGTGGAGGGCCTCGATGGTTGGCCCAGGGACTGTTGCCCTGGACTTGGATGTACCGTATGCAAACACGGGTGTCGGAGGGAGGTCCCTATGAAATTTCTACAAATCAAATGTAAAAAGGTAAGAAAATACGATACTGTTTAATTGATTAATAACCTGTAATGTAATGATGTTCAGCGAGACCATCTAGGTAGCGCGGTAATAATGTCTAATGATGATGGTTAACATTAATTAATAATAAGTGGTATCTAAGTGGGAACATATCAACACTGATGACACAAGTTGGTGACTTTGGAAGAATCGTGAAACAAATACAAACCCATTGTAATTAAGCCAAAATATATCTACATATATCAGCTATAATAATTATTTATGATTAAAATTAGGCCCAGTATTGATATCATCACTGTTCTGAAAATCCTAATTATGTTTTATCGATCAAGGCCTTATTTTTTATTGGCCAATCCAATTAATTTTCGATTTATTGAATTAATCTCCGATTAATCCATAAAAGATGAGACTAACGATTTTTAGAACTTTGGTTATTATTATAAAAGATAGGATAGAATTGATCGGAATTGAAGGAAAAAAGCATACCCATTTGATGCTGAACATGCCGATACGGAGGTAATTGGGGATGGGAAGACCATGGACAGATCGGAAACCCTTGACGGTGGGCATAGATGGGAGGTCGTCGACGAACATCTTGAGGTTGGAGAGATTGAGCAGCTCCTCATCCATGGCTGCTGAGCCTGCAAGGAGGACTCCCACCACACTAAGACTAAAGAGCAATAGTAGTTTCTTCATTGCTTCTCTTCTCAGATGAATGAGAGGGAAAGAGACCACAGGCTCTACTGGTTTTTTCTCACTCGTTTTCCCCCATCATATTTGTCTACTTCTCTTACTATATATATTGTGTCCCACACGCGCGAATATGTGCTTCTTGTTTTATTTTATTTAATATTAATAATACTCATTCTTGTGCCTCTACCTTGTGTGTAACTCTTTTTACCTAGGTTAGGAGGAGACATACAACTCACGATCGTCAAAGATTCGAAAACTCTCTCTAGAAAAGCAAAAAAACCCTATTTTAAAATACTTTCCACCCTTTTTCGGTCGATCTTGGTTCCGATCATGATTGTTTCCGACGAACCTTTGCTTTCTCTCCTTTTCCTTTTATCTCTTCCTCTTCTTTTCCTTTCTTCTATGTTTGTCCTCCTTTCTTTTGATCTGGCATTTCCTTTGGTTTTGTTTGGGTTCGGTTGCCCGAGCTTGACGCTCATTTGTAAAAACTCAGTTTGTTGACGGTGAAGGTATGGGTGAAGCTCGTTGGACGCGTTGAGGGTTCCTACCGGAGTTGGCTACTCGGAATTGGTGGATCTGGTTGTTCTGTGTCGCTTAGATCTACCGCCTCAGACTTGTTCCGACGTTTACACCTCCGGTCTGATAGTGCTGTTGTGTGGCGTGGCTGTTGAAGGTCCTTGTTGAAGGTCTTTGGTTGGTAAGAGGTCCCTTCATAGGTATGGCTTGTTATTGTTACTGTTCGCCGGATCTGCTCGTTGGTGTTAGGCTCGACTTGTCGGTTTCGATCACCACTGCTCGTTGGTTGTTGAAGGTATTTGTTAAAGGCCTTTGGATGGTCAGAACAATAACAGGTTGTGGCTTGATTGCTACTTCTGTTCGCCGAAATTATTCGCCGGTATTGGGCAAGATTGGTCGTAGTTCGATCACATCTGCTCGTTTCCCGGTTTTGGCCTTTGGGGTCGGCGTCCTCCTTCATCTTCTTCATTGGATCTGTTAGGCTCTTCCAGCATGTATTTTTTCTTGTTTTTTGTTGAGGGTCTGCTCTGTTTATCGTCACCATCCTCGATCCCGGTCGAGAGGTGTGCATACGTCAGTTACAAGGAGTTTGGGACGGTTTGGTGTTGGCCTCCATGAAACCCAACTCCGCTGTCTTTTCCTAGAAGAGGTTTGGTGGAGGCTTCAGCGTAGCTTCGCAGGTGGCCGCTTCTGTTGGTGTGTTCTATTGCCCGTCGTTTTTTCAGGTTTGGTCGTGAGACGCGTTTCTTTATCCCCGGGTGTTGATCGTCGTAGACCCGGTGATTTGATGAGGCTTTCTAGTTGTTGGGTGCTCGTGTTTAGTGGCTGATGTTGGTGGATTCGGATCCAGCCCTCTTGTAAGAACCGCCCCCAGTCGATCCCGGTCAAACCGGTGATTTTTGGCAAAAGTTAACTTTCGGCCGGAAAAGTCATCCGATGACTCCGGTAGTCATTCGAGACCTTTCCGGGACCCAAAAAACTTAGCCGTCGTTACGGTTAGCTTAGTTGGGTCGTTCCCTTTCAAAGGACTATCTTCGCGAAAAAGTCAAACTCGGGTCAAACTAAGGCTAATTATCAACTAAACCTAATTAAATTAAAGGTGCTGGAATTTATTAAGGGCAAGGTGGCCCCCATATGGACACTTGTCCATGGTGGCTTGGAGGAGAAAAAATGGGTCTAGAATAACCCATTTGCCCTCATAAGTGCCAAAGTAAGATAAAGAGAGCTAAAGGACCTTTTAGTCATTTCTCCCTTAGTTTTAAGAGCCACCAAAGAGCAATTTCAGCTCATTTTTCCCTGTTGGCCGAATTCTATAGAGAGAAGAGAGAGGTTGGAGAACTCCATTAAAGCTTGAAGAAGAAGCAAGAGAAAGGGAGCTCCTTTGGGTGGTTTCCTTCACCAAATCTTCTCAAAAACATCACCATCTTCATCATCTCATCATTTCCAAGGTAAGTAAGCTCTAACAATTCACTTCCAATCATTTTGAAGTTATGGGTTTCCATAGAAATTGCATGAACTAGTTGGATTTTGAGCTATTTATTGTTAAATGGTTGTTTATGAGAAGAAGGAGGTTGATTTATGTAGAAATCAATTGGGGTTTTGGATGGAAATCTCTTGGGTAATTGTAGTTTTGATGAAACCCACTAAGGGTAGTGAAGTATTGAAGTTATGGGACTGATTTGGAGGTTTTGGGTTGATACAAATGGAGTTTTTGGTGTTGATTTCGTGGAAAAGAGGCTGGAGGAAGAAGAATGGCGAGTCTGCTCGGACCCGCCACGGATCCTTGACGGAAGACGTCACGGCTCCGTGACAGAGACCGTGACGGCACACGTCACGGGTCTGTGACGTCATCCGTGACGGGGAGCCTCACGGCTCCGTGACCCGAACCGTGGCAGATCAGTTTTGGACCTTATAGGTCCATTTTGGGTGTTTTTCGTTTAATTAGAAATGTTATCTTGAACCGAACGTTTGGGAGTCTTTAACTTGAGTGTTTGCCTCTTAAACCACCCTTGATTTGTCTATTAATTCTAGTATTAATTTATGATCCTAGACTTTACTCTCGAGCTCGGAGGAGGAGACTACTAGGCGTTCGTGTGACTAAGCGTTTGGAAAGCACTTGAGGTAGAGAAGAGTAGTAATTACCGCTTTTAATTAAAGAATGTTAATAGTATGCATATAAGACGTAATAACCGGAAAAGTCTTAGCTTGCATATAAGATGTGATTAACTAGGATAACCGCTTTCAATTATGGGAATTGCTGTGCTGTAGAATCACATGTGGCCATGTCGGGCCTTAGGATTGTGTGTTGGTTGTGATTATTAGTCCTTAAATGTTGATGTATAATATCTTCTTTGATTACCTTAAGAATCATAACATGCTATATGAATTGTGATGAACGTGATACGAATGTTTGTTTCTTGATATGATTGGTTGAATGAATGTGATGAATTTGAATTGAACCATTGTCTTGTGATATGATCGGGTGACTGATAGACCGATGTGGTGGGTTTGGTAAGTGTATCGCTAAATTTTAATGATATGATAAGTTCGGTGTAACATGTGTGGTATGGTATTGTGTGTTATGGTATTGTGTATTGTTTGCTTACCCCGAGGTGTGTTTCCGGGAAGACATCTAGGCCGAGTGCGTTTCCGGTATGATGTATTGTTTGCTTACCTCGAGGTGTGTTTCTGAGAAGACATCTAGGCCGAGTGCGTTTCCGGTATGATGTATTGTTTGTTTACCCCGAGGTGCATTTCCGGGAAGACATATAGGCCGGGTGCGTTTCCGGTATGATGTATTGTTTGCTTGCCCCGATGTGCGTTTCTGGGAAGACATCTAGACCGATGGGTATTCCGGTATGATGTGTATTGCTTCACCCCGATGCTGTGTGTCCGGGAAGACATCTAGACCAAGGGTGTATTCCGGTTTGATGTACTTGTTTCACCCCGATGCTGGATTCCGGGAAGATATCTAGACCGAGGTGGTGTTCCGGTACGATATGTCGAGCTGCGTGTGTGGATCGGAGTATCCCGGTGTACTTGTCTTATGTTAGCATCATGTTGGGTCTGAGTGTTGTTCGCGGTAGACGTCGCAGTATGATATTCTATTGTTTATCTGTTTTCGTAGCTTGGTTCTATGGTCGATAATGTTGGGGTCATTTTGGCTTTCTATTCGTGTTGTCAGTTATTAGTTTAAATTCTTGACTTAGTATTTATGGAGTAGGAGAGGAAGTCCTTTCCCATTACTACTTTTTTCTACTAGCGTAAGCTCATCCCCTCTGTTTTTACTGTTGTACAGGTTTCGTTGGTGAGTCGATTTAGAGGACGACTCAGAGCTCAGGAGCTCATCGAGAGTCTGGGGGTTTATCTTGTAGTAGATACGTACTTTCTGTTTATGAACTAAAATGCGTTTTTATTTATTTGGATTTGAGCGTTTGACTCGTAGCATCGGTTTTTAATTATGAACTATTCGGAGATTTAAGTTATTCAAATTTACTTTTATTATTGTTTTTATTTTATTTTAGTTCACGTCTCGAGTTCGGTCAAAACCGGATTTGGGGCGTGACACCTCTCCTCCGACTTGGGTGATGATGACGTTTCAGTTCTGAGTGAGAGGTCTTTCTCCTCCTCTTTTGGTAAGGATCGACATGGATATGCTACTCATCTTTCTTCTGGATGTTGTCCTAAAGGGGCAAAGTCGGTTGTCTTTTCATCCGCTTGTGGGAGGCTTTCCTTGTCTTGTTCATAGGATTGTCACAGATCTCTTCTGACCTTGGTACGCTGGTGAATCTACATTGGCAACGCGCTTCTCTGTTGGCCTAATGTCATTTCGGTTCGGAATTAGGATGACTCCTGCTCGGTATTACTACAGGTCTTCCTCTTAGTTTCGGAAGGCTCAGCTCGAGTTTCAGTCTCGGCTCTCCGATCGAATTGGCTACCGTGGTCAGGGCATCTGTTTGGTAAGGTTCCACCCGTTCTTGCTTTTATTTCTTCAGGTAGAAAACTTTTCTCTTATCCTAGATTTAGATTCACGTCGAATTTATTTGTTGTTTCCTCGCCTCCTATTGGCGGGAGATCCTCGGTTGTGGTGTTGGCCAGACGGGTGGTTTCTAATCGTTAGGCCTTTTCAGAAGTCGTTTGGTTCTACATTTTAGGGTTTAAGTGTTCCTGTGGTTGTTGACCATAGGATTATCTCTATCGTTCAGTAGTGTTGACTTTCGGTGTGTTGATGCCCATTTTACTCACTGAGTTAGTGGTCTCGATGAGATAGATTGCTTTCTACTTGTTCATTTAAGGTTAGGAATTTCTCTGGAGGATTTTTATGCTTCATGTTTGTCAAATTCGAGTTTTTTAGACTGTAAATTTGTTTGGGGTTTCATGTTTGCTAAATTTAGGTTATTAGACTTTGATTTTTTTGTACTTAAAGTTTTTTAAATATAGATTTTTAGACCCATTTGTTCTGGTTTTCTTTCTATGATAGGTTTTTTAGTTTCTGGTTCTTTACGTATTTTGTCATTTGTTGTATTCCATCCTTAATGTTTAAGACTTTTTGTTGAGGTTACTGGTATAAAATGTTCCTTTCATCACCTATTTTTTATAGGGTAAAGTACAAATGCATACCCTTAAGTATGCACGTTTAACCGATGAATACCTTGAAGTTTAAAGTTAACTGATGCATACCCTGAAGTTACGAGTTGTAACTCAAAACCCCTTATCAGCTAAAATGACGAAAATACCCTCAACTACACTTCAATAATTATGTTAAAAAATTATTTAAAAATTACTTTTGTTATATATATATATATATATATATATTTACTTATTAAATGACTTCATTTTTATTTAAAAAGTCACTTCATTTATATTTTATAAAAATTATTTTTAAAAAATCACTGAGGGTATTTTCGTCATTTTAGCTGACAGAAGGAGTTTTGAATTACAACTCTTAACTTCAGGGTATTCATCAGTTAACTTTAAATTCCAGCGTATTCATCGGTTAAACGTGTATACTTAAAGGTATGCATGTGTAGTTTACTCTTTTTTATATATTACTTTACTAATAAATAAATAAACTCTTTTTACCTCTTGGGCGCCTTAAACCCAAACAACACACGATTTTGGTCCCCGTTATCGATAAGGTTGAATCATACTATAGTAGACAACAAAAAGCTAATAAATGTGATGAAGAATTTGCAAAATAATTAATGACAAGGGTATGGACTTGAAAGTCAACATAGACAATTACTTGTTTTCTTTTAATGACCCCACCAGGACAAGAAACTATCAACATCGCCCTCAAATTGCCACCACTAATAACATTTGCTTTTAGCATCATGTGAACATCAACAACTTATACGAATATGTTCGCTTCAAGTGTCCTTATTCATATAGAGAATCATCGCGTTAATTGGGATGACTCATTTGTGCCTTTTCCTCCTCTCCTTTTGAATTTGTGTTCTACCAAGAATATCAAACATCTTTACAGCACTGGACCCTTTTCTTTTAATTTAAAGCATCCACATGTGGATGTTGAGTTGGCGGAGAGGAGCTGACGTGGAGCAGGTTGGAAGGAGGCGGTGAGGTGGCGTGGAACAATTTTTTTCAGCGCTGACGGAAAAGTAATCGTTGAGCTCAACGCCAGCAATTACCGTTGGCGTTGAGAGCTGGTCCTCTTCGTTGACTGCACCGGCCGTTGGACCATCACAGGCTGGGCTTCTTATTCTCAATAAAAATATGTTTTTAATTATTATTTTATTCTCACCGCCAGTAAAAAAAACCTCCCATTGCGGGTTGTTGGCGTTTATCGCTTGCGGTGAGCTGGCTGGTAACAAAAAAAACTATATTTTAATGCTCACCGTCAACAACTTCCCGTTAGTAACCGACAGTGACGTTGTGAATGCTCTTAATCTCTAAAATTGTTTTGGGTTGATTTTTAATATTAATATTCAAATTTAATCATCAACCTGGCCCGACATAACATCTTTTCTTTTTTCTGTTTCATATGCAAGGTTAAACGTAATATATATCATTTTAATCCAGTTTACGACCCTAGCTATTAGGTAATATATGGTTCAAGGCAGTCATGTCATGTGGATGATAGATTTGGTTTTGTCGTGTATCTGCCAACATGTGATTGACTATAGTCTATACATACATGGCCATTATTCATCCACACCATGCATTTTCTCTATAACATGTACAAGGACAAGCATCTTTAGCCATCCACAAAGAGAGGGACATGTAACCTTTTTAGGTCCCGAGAAATTTCATATCTTCTTCTCTCCTCCATTGCCATAATCAGTAGCAACAAACTAGTGCAGCTCAAACGGAACATGCTGAGAGAAAAAAAAATGATGGTCAAACTTGAGTATATGATGGCCTTGGCTTTATCATAATAAGCTCACGGACTAGTGACTGCTCGAGCAATTACACTAGTGGCAGTGTATAAAACACTCATAACCACCTTTTTTGTGGATCTCCTATGTGTAGATCACTATTTATTTCAAGTGCCCAATATTGGGAATCAATGACAAGCATTTCCATAAGCTCATAAATAATTGGTGATAGCGACAGTAACCTTAATATGGATGAGGATGCAATGGAGGCCAAGACATTCAATGATCTACCACACAATATCACAATTATACCCCAAAACCTACATGCTTACGGTGCTTTTATTTGCAACTGTATCACAAATTCGGACTGATCTCGAATGACTTATTTTTCTTACCAGATGATGTTCGTTCTCTAGTTATGCAATCAGTTGATGTGCTCAATAAGTTTTTTAAATTTTATTTTTTAGATTAGTCTTATCTCACCGTCTTAAAATTTCTTGATTTATCTTACTATTTTAATTATTTTTTTTGTGCCACCTTACTATTTTAAAATACATATTATTTTCATTTTTAGTACACCGTCAACTTGTTATCCATTTTAATACTCTCACTAACGATTAAAATTTTAAAAACATGTTATTGGTTTTCAAATTTTCTTTTTTTATTTATTTTAAAAATATGTTTTATTTTTAAAATTTTAATATCTATTTTAATTATCTTTAAATTTTCAATTTTATTATTAAAAATCATAATTATTTTTGAAAATCACTTTTAATTATTACTTATTTTTATTAATTTCTATTATCCTTCTTCTTTTTTATTTAATTCTTGTTATTAAAGTAACAATTTTCATTTATAATATCTTTAATAATGTTTTATTTGGAGGAAATTATTGGAAAAAACTCCGCATGATAATGTTTTTTGAGGGGTAGCCTCCGTAATTTTGTTTTTGATTTTATCTTTTTCTTTTAAATCAAAAATTATGAAAATGGTTGTTATACCCCTCGCACTTACTCTTCGATTCCCTCCAATTCTCAACTCTTTGTCTCCTTCTTCTTCGTCTTCTATTCTGATTCAAAGCTCAGAAAATCAAAACTGCCGCTCTCTTCTTCTTCATCTCTGCCAATCATCTCTGAGCAAGGACGCTGTCGCCAGGAAGTTCCACAGCAAGGATGTCAAACCAGGTACGATTTCAACTATAGGATTTAGGTTTGAGATTAAGTTTTTGCAAAACCTAGGGTTAAGGGTTCATCGCCGGTGAGGGGGCTATTCTACGGCGAATGGGGAGGCGTAGAAGCGCTTTGGGGCGTTGTCGGAGAAGGAATTAGGTCCGTCGGCTGGGGCCAGACGGCGATGATTGGGGCTAAAACGTCGGAGTTTTTAGCCCATTGTAGGAGCGTTTTCGGAGAAGGAATCAGCTCCGGCTGGCCCCATCAAACGGATTCGATTGGGGGCTTTAACGACGGCGTTTTCCCCCCAACAAGCTCCGGCTGTCCCAAACAATAGGATCTGATTAGGGCCAAAACGTCGTCGTTATAGCCCCCAATCAGCTCTGTTTAATTGAGCCAGATGGAGCTGGGTGGGGGATATAACGACGTCGTTTTGACCATAATCAGATCCTTTGGATTGGGCCAGACGAAGCTTATTGGGCCTACAACGTCGGCGTTGTAGGCCCAAGAAGCGCCCTCTAGCCCAAACGAGGGCCCAGTAGGATCTGAATAGGGCTATAACAACGTCGTTTTGGCCCCAATGACTAGCCTTCGAATGGGTCCTCACGGCGCTTAATGGGGCTAAAACGAAGACATTTTTGACGCCGATTAGCAAGGTTCATACGACCGCCGTTTGGGGGTCAGTCAGAGTCGAGTGGGAAGGGGTGTACTCTCTGATCTACCGATCGGCCAAAGACACTTTTATGGATGGCTGATCGGCCAATGACACTTTGCTGAAGGTGTTTAGATTACCAATTTCAGTTATGTTGCATTTGGTAATTATACTATTACTATTACAGATAATGGAAGATCAAGTAGGTTCTGCACGGAGTGGTTCTCTTTCGATACCGAGTGCAACTCCGTCAGAAATATCTTAACGGTTTGCACGACTTGAAACAAAACTGGAAGAGGGTAAGTTGTTCGAGTGTCGTGTGACACAGAGGTGTGGGTATAAAGTGGTGGAAGAACAGTGCAAGTTGTTGCAGGATGTTGATCCACAGACAGTTGAAGCAATACGAGCGGGTCCATTCAGGATGTTCACCAGGTTACCGGAGAAGTTTATGCACTCCAACAACCTGGCGTGGTCACTGATAGTGAGGAGTATGAAGTTGACAAGGTCCTCCGAAATGTGGTTCGTGGTGAAAGGTAAATCGACCAGGTTATCCCTGAAAGAATAAGCATTGATCACGGAGTTGAATTGCTCAACACCGATCCGTGGAGATGAAAATGTAGTCAGAAAATTCGGGTCCACAATATTTGAGAAGACATTTTCCACATAATACACGTGGAGTGGCAGTGGTAGATCTGGTAAACAAGTTGAACGAGCTTGTGAAGAACCGGTTGAAATTGAAGAGCCGGAGGAACACATTGAAGGAGCCATATTATAATATTGTCAAGTTGGCTCAGGTGGTGTTCGTCGTTGATGCATTGCTACCGAACACAAAACGACGAAACACATTGAAGCAAAGTGGACGGGGTTAGTAGATAACTTGGAGATGTTCAACAACTACCCGTGGGGGTATCTCTCCTTCAAATATCCAAGGGAGGATTGTATTCGAGATTTGAGAGGGAAGTTTCTATCGATCACCCGTGGTAAACCAGGGCCCACATACACCATTTGCGGTATGCTCCCGATATTTACGGTAAGTAAAACAGTTAATACAATATTATTATGAACATTATTATCAATTAATTTACGGTATTGGTTATAAATAATTGATATGTGTAACAGACATTGGTATTTGAGTGTATGGACGAACTTGCAAGGAAGTGGGGGACAGTGGATATAAATTACACTACGGGACTCCCTAGGTTTTTAAAATGGCGCACGAATTGGTCCAAGGCCCCGTCGCCAGAGGAGGTTACAACGGAATTTCGGAGAACCGAGGTAATAAAATTTAATTGTAGACGTATTTATTAAATTTGGAAGTAGGTTGTTTATATCAATTGATTGTAATTGTTATGTCTGCGTAGGTGCAGGTGACTAAGAGTGTCCTAATCCCGACAGAAGCAGAGAGGGAACACTCGCATAATATAAACGTGGGAGTCATACCACAAGATGTACAAATAGCACGATTGAGCGGATTGCTGAAATTTTGGAGGCTGGAGGGGAGATTGAATGGGATGATGAGGATATGCAGGATGTAGAGCCACCCAAAAGAGAGCCGACACCTGCTCGTCACTCCGGGGATGAGGCGATGGGTATAGAGCGAACACCTCAGGTTCCGGTTGGGGATGTAGGTGAGAGCTCTCGTCGCCCGGAGCCCTCCATAGCAGAAGAAGCCTTACCCCAGAGCCCTCGTCGACAGCGGGAACAGCCCGCACCAGCGGGTCATTCGGAAGACCGGGTTGATAAGCCTATACAGGATGATATCTGAGGTGTCCAGGTTGAGATCGGAGAGTTGCAAGACAAGATCCAATCGGTTGCGGACTCCATTGGAGCGGTGCAAACAAAGTTTGGGGACGCCGTCTGAGCGTTGTGGAGAAAGTTTGGGGGTACACTAGATGAGATCCTTCATCTACTTCGGACCCAAGGCGCTTCCCGTGACGCGCTGCCCGGGCCTGACAACCGTAGATCAGGTGGCGACTCCCGAGGATCAGAGTACCCGCCTCGGTCTCATCATGTCGGATCTTGAAGGGATGTTAAATCTCAGCCTCGTGGATCAGGTGCCGCAAGAGGAAGACGGGAACAAGTTGGAGAGTCTGACCATGTAGACGCGGATATGGTTCATGAGGTTCAGTAACCTGTATCTGGTGGATTGAATCGAGTAGCGGATAAGGAGGGACAGGATGAGGTTCCAGCACCGATTGTGGTTGTTGAATCTCATACACGTAGTGCGGGTAGGGTACTTGGAGGAGCGGAAGATGGGGAAAAGTCTGTGGAGGTGGAACTGTCGTCTTTTTGGAAGGGTTTAGAGGAAGAAGGGGTTGTCAGTCAACAACTGCAGTGGGAACTGTCGTCATGGGAGGAGGACAAGAGCGAAGATGAAGGTGGAGGTGATGGGGCACAGTCTCAACCTCCGGTTGTAGAGTCTCAGCCGCCGGTTGCACAATCTCAGACTCCGGGGCTTAGCCCGAGGATCCAATAGCGATCCTGGTTACTCTTCCCCTTCACCTATTTTCACCCGATCCTCCTAGGTCAAGAAAGAGGAAGAGATACCAGAACGTCAATACAGTTGAACAGAGGTTGACTCGCAATTGTAATCCTGCAGCTAGGGTTCCCTAACGGTTGAAGAATTTCTCTGATACTGTACGTTACAATTTGCGGGACGGACATACCTACAGAGGCGTACCCGCCGCATATTTCCGGACATTGTCATCCAGTGGTGCATAGGTCACACCCCAGGTTAGTATTTTATGTTATGCAACATATGAGGATCCTTTTACGTAAGTAATTTTATATTGTTTTCAATTTTGTGCAGCATATGGACGATGCGTTGTCAGACATACGGTGTAGACAAACCCACGAATGTAATCTCTTCAGTCAAAGCCATGTAGTACTGGATTGTGGGTTCCACAAGCTAGGATGTGCAGAGTATGAGGCCGATGTTAGTCTTAGTGCCCATAGTTCAATCCTAAATGTCCAAATGTATATATCATCGTTAGCAATAAAATCAAAACGGCTTTATATTACTTATGTGTTGGAGTAATATATCGATGTGTGCTCTGATCTATGCCCACCATGCGAATAGAACCATATATTTAGATAGATCATACTCGATGGGTCCCTAGTCAACAAAGATTCATTAGAAGCGACTAGTCTGAAAGATGGCTCTTTATGGCTTACGTTCTGTTAGTCATTGGAATGGGATTCCGGAGTCTGATCATAGATATCATGTGGGACATGATATTGGACGACCCGCCCTGAATATGTGCCATAGATTAAGTCATGAACATATTCAGTGTCGTAGCTTGTCATGCATCCTTAGACCAAGGAGTCTTTGTGATCGCTATGTAGTCAACAACTGAGTTTGACCTGAGCCTAACGTTGTCCATAACAGGGCTTCCATAACGGCCAGGATTGGCTTGGGGACGGGCTACATGAGTGACACGAAAGACGGCTAAGGGATTTATCCCTCATACTGAGGTATGAGAAATATATCGGTTCTCGGCCGCTTGATCGAGAGTGACTGAAAGAATAGCATGGCCATGCACATGATATTGGGTATCATATCTTTAGTCATCTCACATATCAAGGAACATTGATTGAGAATAATAAGGATGACGGCTCTATGCCTTATCTCAATCAGGATATCGGAGATAAAAGGATAATGACAGGGACGACAGAAAGGTTAGAATCGACAGGGTCGATTCGTTATGCAGTGTCAGGCAATACTAAAGTCTCGTTAGTTGCCACTTAAATAGGATCAAGTAAAATGGGATTTTACGTTGATCTATTGACATGCATAAACCTAAGGGTCACACCGGAGGATGAAACTCATTGACACATTTATGGAGAATGGCCAAAAGGGAGTTGTCTCGGGACATGACCAAAACTGGGTTTTGGGTCATGTGCCCGTAAGTGAATATGACTTTACGGATCGAGACAAGGCTTGGAGTCTTGAGATTGATCGCGTCGGATAATGTTGGACATTTCCGGTATGGAAGGCTTGGAGGCGATGAGCGAATCACGGGACCTCGTTGGAAATGGCCACGGGCCATGTTCCAAGAGGCCCATGAAAGGCCCATGCAACCAAGGCCCATGGAACTAATTAATCAAGTCTTGATTAATTAGTACTAAGCAAGCAAGACAAGGATTAAGGTGTTGGTGATTCACCACCTAACCCAATCTTGTCTTGCCATACTATGTCCTATTTACACCTTACTTGACACCATACTTGTCCCATGCCTTTAGTTGGACAAGTATGGGTTTTGTTATGTTTAAGTCATCTTTTTTCAACATAACAAACACAAGACAAGAATAGGAAACACAACTTCTCTCTCCCTTCCCTTGCAATTTCGGGTTTGGCAAGCTCCCACCTCCATTTTTGTGTTCTTGAGTCCTCAAAGAGAAGAACTACGTGGCTTTGATTCCCATGTGGATACGTAGGCGTCTTGGAGACTCAAGCCAATCATTCGTTACCCGGTGTTCTTGTTTTGGTAAGAACTAGTGCTGAATTTTTCTCTTGTGAATCCATTCTTTGTTAGTTGTTTCATGGTTTTAATCGTCTCTTGGTTTTCCTTGATTTTCCGCTGCGAGTTGGTTCATCTCCAACCCTACCTCGAGACCCAACAGCCGATATAGAACCAGACCTCCAATTGATGGCATATTCTCAAGGTGAGAAGCCGGATAGCTATCCCCACATGTGGACCTCTGCGTAGAAGATATATTTTCCAGTGAACTACAAGAACATGCACTGGATATTGCTGGTCGTTGACGTACAAGGAAGAAAAATTCAAGTCTACGACATCTATTGTCCCCAAATATCCGACTACGAGTTACATGCTTTGATGACGCCGTATGTCCACATGCTCCCTAAGATGCTCTTTCGCGTTTTTCCTGGGACACCAGAGACATTAAGTGAATACAACGCGGAATTTCCCTTCGAGAGGGTGATAGATCTACCGCAAGCGTATGGATGAGAATCTTATTAATTTCCGACGACTATGAGTTACAATCTTTTATTTCATGCTTATTATATTGTTGTATGTTGGTAGGATCGGCGATAGTGGGATCTACACCCTTATGTTCATCGAGCTGGGGTTGGCGAGACTGAAATTTGAAGATTACGCCCGACATTCACTTGTGAAGCAGTTTCGCCTAAAATATGTATTCATGTTATGACAAATGACGAATATCTTATGTAGTTGGACATAATCTGCTTTTGGACTTAATGCATTGAATTGCTTTGAATGTTGTTGAATTAAATTGCTTTGACTGTTGTTGAATTGAATTGCTTTGACTGTTGTTGAATTGAATTGAACAACATTAATGGATACATTTCCTATACAATATCTATACGTCCCTATGCACTCACTACATTCAAGACACTCAACATATTAATGTCTCCCATTAATATATCTCACCACCCAAGACACATTAATGGATACACACCCACTCATCCACCCACCCCAACCCTCTTCACTCTCACCACGCCTATAAATGGGGCTAAGGAGCCCCATTATCTACACTCCAACCCTCTTCATTGTCATCCTTACAATTATCTGTCAAGCTTTCGAGGAATAGGTATTCGACTACTGTTCTTGCATTATAATTTTGTAGGTGTGTTTGTTGTTTTAGTTGTGTAAGCATGTATATGTTTGTGACAGGATGGATCCCAACCATGATCCTCGTCTGGAGCGTAGATGGAGGCGACGGGAAAATGTCGGAACAATAGTTGGAATGCATGCCGACAGAATAGTACGAATGCCCGAATGGCTCTATCAAGCACCAGAACCGGCATGGTCGGTTAAGTACTACCGCATACTCGATGAAGCAAATCAACGCTTGGACCAAATTGAGGGACTCATGCGCAAGAAAAATCTACCATGTCCTCCACTCCCTGATGGTGCACACGCATTTCTAATACCTACTTGGATAGACGAGGATAACCTTCTTGAATCTTTCGAGGAGCCTACTTGGTTCCATGGTTACGTAGAGTGGAAGGCTCGGAACAAAGAAATTGAAGAGACGAAACAGGCAAAAACACAATCAAGCAGTAGAAAAAAACGATCCAAAGCCGGACACAAGACGATAAACTGTAGTTGAAGCCCAAGGAACAAAACGAAGAGATTGGGTGCATGGTATACTTGATAAGCAGACGACCCTGGTTGGATCGGCGACAAGCAGAGACGGACGGGTTCGCCGAGAACAATGGAGGCGCGTCGCAAGACGAGGGTGAGGAGCGGACGGGGAGGTTGTGGAGCCTGGACCAGACCCACGGTGGCCACGTCGACAGGAGGGTGATCGACGATGGTGATATTGCATCCCCTGAGGGGTTCGGTACGAAACCCTAGTAGGGTTCAGAGGAGAGCGTTTTCCAACACATATGATTAATCATGCATAAAATAAACCAATCATAAAGCGATAAATGTGTACATAATAGCCCCTAAAGTATCTCCCACTAGCTTCTTGAGCTCCACCAACTAAGCCGATGTTAATACCCGAGAAGCCACCAAATGACCCTTTTGCCCTTTATTCGTCTTGAGCAAAATATTACAATTTATACACGACTCGCAAGTCGGGAATAACTAAATATTACAAATAAGTGGTTCGATGACCACACCTTGAAAGACTAATTAGACGCTAACTTTAACGGCTCGCATGCCGTAAAAAGAGATAAATAATTAAATCGAGCTCGAGGCTATTATGTACATTATGCCAACATTACATCACACATCGTGTTATCAAACAAGCATGTTATCAAACATCATGTGATTTTCCGGTTTTAATTAATAGCCAAGTTCCGAAATTTTTTGATGCTCGGTTTATCGAAACCGTTCAAAAATGAAACTTTTGAACATTTGATCTTCGAGTTCGTCATGACGGTTCCAAACTAGTCATTACTAACAAAACGGTTTAGCCTTGGCATATCAACCATCCAATGGTCATGCTTGGTCTAGCTCCGTCCAACGGAGCCCCGTTCGGTCTCAGTTTCAGCTCCCCGAGAGTCCCGCTCCCGGGACACGAAAAATCAAACTTATTCAAAATTTCCAGATTTGAAATACTTTTCGAAAATATATTTTACATGCATTAAATCCATAAACTAGAATTTAAAACATGTTATCGAACAATTTGGCAAATTAACATGTCAAAACTGAAACTTTCAACACCGTCTTGTGAATACCGAAGGTAGCACGACTCTGATACCACTGTTGGGTCTCAAGGTAGGGTTGGAGATGAACCAAATCGCAATGAAAAATCAATTAAAACCAAGAGACGATTAAAACCATGAAACAACTAACAAAGAATGGATTTACAAGAGAAAAATTCAGCACTATTTCTAACCAAAACAAGAACACCGGATAACGAATGATTGGCTTGAGTTTCCAAGATGCCTACGTATCCACATGAGAATCAAAGCCACATAGTTCTTCTCTTCGAGTACTCTAAAACACAAAAATGGAGGTGGGAGCTTGCCTTGGCCGAAATTTCAAGGGAGAGGAGAGAGAAGTTGTGTTTCCTATTCTTGTCTTGTGTTTATTATGTTGAAAAAAGATGACTTAAACATAACAAACTCCATCAACTCGTCAAACAAAAAGCATGAGACAAGTATGGTGACAAGTAAGGTGTAAATAAGACAAAGTATGGCTAGACAAGATGGGGTTAGGTGGTTAATCACCAACACCTTTGTAATAACCACTCCCGGTCAACGCCAATCAAACCTACGAAAAACAGGAAAATTTAAAAATTTTGAGCACACACTGAATTGAACCAGAATTGGCCCCCGAGGGTCATACCGGACTTAAGTTGACCCCGATATTGACCAAAGTGAGTTCCGGGGGACTCAGGGCAACTTTCTGATCAATTTGGGAAATATTGACTTTTCGTTGGAAAAGTCAACCGAGCGACGTTTTGGTCCATTCGAGGACCGTTTTGGATCCATAAAGCTTAGCCGTCGTCGCAGCGGTCTTAGTTGAGCCGTTTCCTTGTAGCCCGTCAAGTTTCGTAATTTCTTGGAAAAAGTGCCCGTTCGGGGCCCGAAACGTCCGAATTTCGCGAATCTGATTAGAAAATATCTAGAAGATATTTTCCAAAAAGGTGTGGGACCCACTTGACACTTTTCCTATATGTGGTGGTGTTAGGTTTTTGGGGGGAAAATAAGAGAAGACAAGAAGGGGGGGGGGGGGGGGGTTCGGCCAAGGTGAATTAAAAGAGAAAAAAAAATAGAAAAAAGAAGAGAAGTGTTTAGAGAGAGAAGGAGAAGGAGAAGAACAGAGAAAAGGGAGGAAGCTAGGGTTTGGAGGCACTATTCACGTCATCTAACCCTTGGATCGTCTCAAAGTTCGAAGAATCAAACTCCCCTCATCCTCCTCTACGGTATACACCGAACCGATTCTCGTTTTGATTAATTTTGAAAGTTAGGGTTTGTGTAAAACTATTAGTTTAGGGTGTATTGAGGTTGGGGGAATTGTTGGAGACGTTTTGGAGGTGTTTGGAGGCGAAGGGGAACGTTTTTCGGTGACCGGAAGCTCGGGAGGAGCTCCGGCCACCGTGGGTGGTGGCCGGTCGGCCATGGGGTGGCTGGCCGGAGCTGGGCACAACCACCACCATGGTGGCCGAGCCCCACAATGAACCCTAGGGCCCACGACCTAGCTTGGCCGGGTGGGGCCCACGTGCTCGGGTGATCGGGTTTTGTGTTCGGGTGGTTTAAAACGTTCCCCGGACCATTTATCCTTAACCGAATCGAAAATTGGAATTAAATTGGAAAAGTTATAATTAACGGGTTTTAGAAACTTGAAATGTTAATTAATTGACTCGGCAGTCGGAATTCGATTCTATCAAGTACATTGAGACCCTTGAATTATTGTAAGACCGTAGAAACGAAAACGGGAATTTTTGGAGCCTCGGAAGGGCATTTACAAAACCCGGGCAGATTCGCCATGTCGGGCGAATCGGGCCTTTACGGGTCCCTTATCGACAATGTCGAGTATTTGGGGAGTTTGGGAGTGATCGACATTGTCGGGGTTAAGTTTGAGCATCAAGTTTAATGATTTTCATTTTATTCCTGCGAGTTGTTAAGTGCCTTTAAATTGTGTTCTTTTAGATCGTACCACGGACCGAGGCAAGGGAAGGGTGGGTGAGTGACTGAGATCATCAGCGGAGCTCGTTGGTTGGCTTTTGGGAGAACACGCACGAGGTAGGGAAAAGTAGCCGGATCTCGGCCCTGACTAGGGAAAGTTAACAATAGAATTGCATGTGACACCGGGGTGTCGTGGGTTAAGTAGGTTATCAAATATTAGAAAGGCATGATACGGGAACGTAGTGAGTATTGGAAATGCATGTGACACTTAGTAGTGTCGTAGGAGCAGGGAACTTATCGTTAGTAGTTTTACTGGAGGCATATGACCATGCCCGGAGGTTGATTGTGAAACTGTTTATATTAGGACTGTTGGAGGCATTGGTTATGCCGGAGGTTGTTGTGTAATTCGTGTCTTGGGTGGTCATGAGAGCCCGTACTTTATTATCGTGTCTTGGGTGGCCATGAGAGCCCGTACTTTGTTATTGTGTCTTGGGTGGCCATGAGAGCCCGTACTTTGTTATTGTGTCTTGGGTGGCCATGAGAGCCTGTACTTTACTATTGTGTCTTGGGTGGCCATGAGAGCCCGTGTTACTGTTGTGTCTTGGGTGGCCATGAGAGCCCGTGTTACTGTTGTGTCTTGGGTGGCCATGAGAGCCCGTGTTACTGTTGTGTCTTGGGTGGCCATGAGAGCCCGTGTTACTGGTGTGTCTTGGGTGGCCATGAGTGCCTGTGGGGTTGTTGAGCCCGTGAGTTACTGTTGGTGTGTCTTGGGTGGCCATGAGTGCCTGTGGGGTTGTTGAGCCCGTGAGTTATTATTGGTGTGTCTTGGGTGACCATGAGTGCCTGTGGGGTTGTTGAGCCCGTGAGTTACTGTTGGTGTGTCTTGGGTGGCCGTGAGTGCCCGTGGGGTTGTTGAGCCCGTGAGTTATGGTTGGTGTGTCTTGGGAGGCCGTGAGTGCCCGTGGGTTGTTGAGTCCGTGTTTTACTGTTGGTGTCTTGGGTGGCCATGAGTGCCTGTGGAGTGTTGAACCTGCGTTGTTGCTGCTTGTTGAACTTTGTGTGTGATTGTGACTGTGTTTGCCCGGGGTTAGTAACCCGACTTCGTGTCGGGGAGTGGTGTGGATTTTGGCAGGTTACGAGCATTCTTTGGCTGGCCTGACCAAATTCGAGTCTCGACAGGTTATGAGCATTCTTTGGCTAGCCTGTTCCGTGTCCGGATCTCGAAAGGTTATGAGCATTCTTTGGCGAGCCTGATCCGTGACCGGGTCTCGGCAGGCTACGAGCATTCTTTGGCTGGCCTGATCCGTGTTCGAGTCTCGGCAGGTTGTGAGCATTCTTTGGCTAGCCTGATCCGTGTTCGTGTCTTTGGAGGAGGTTACTAGGCAGCTGGTATGCGATCCTTTGTGATCTTGTTTGGTGTACGATCCTTTGTGATCTTGGGTTTTGCGTGGTGGTCCTTGAGTCTTTGGAAGAGGTCGTGATCGTTGTGTCGGGTCTACTTTACGTGTTAGAGTGTTGAGTTGGTCAAGGAAGGTAACAGTGGGTGTGTGTCAGTCGGAGTACTTGGGTTGGGGATAGTTTCCCCGGTGTTGAGTTTATTGCTGGTGTTACCGGCATCGTCTGCTAATTATGTCGTAGTTAGTCTGTTATCCGTGGTGGTGAGCGAACGCTCACCCCTAGCTGCTTTTCCTACAGGTACCGGTCGCAGGTTGGACTAGGGGAGCTTCTGAAGCTTGAAGAGGTAGGAGCGGGTTTCTGGGTTTTATTTTGAGTCTAGCAACGAATACCATACTTTTGTCCACTTGTTGGGACGTATTTTATGTTGTAAATATTATTTTTGATTAACTAAATGGTAATTTTAAAGTGTTGATTCAAAGCAGGTTTCAAATGTTTTATTAACTTAAATGTTCGCGTCCCGAGTTCGGTTTACTGAAATTGGGGCATGACAACCTTAATCCTTGTCTTGCTTACTCAGTACTAATTAATCAAGACTTGATTAATTAGTTCTATAGTCATTGGTTGCATGGGCCTCTCATGGGCCTCTTGGAACATGGCCTATGGCCATTCCCAACGAGGTCCCGTGACGTGCTCATCGCCTCCAAGCCTTTCATACCGGAAATGTCCAACATTATCCGATGTGATCAATCTCAAGACTCCAAGCCTTGTCTCAATCCGTAAAGTCCTATTCACTTACGGGCACATGACCCAAAACCCAATTTTGATCATGTCCCGAGACAACTCCCTTTTGGCCATTCTCCATAAATGTGTCAATGAGTTTCACCCTCCGGTGTGACCCTTAGGTTTATGCATGTCAATAGATCAACGTAGAATCCCATTTTACTTGATCCTATTTAAGTGGAAACTAACGAGACTTTAGTATTGCCTGACACTGAATAACGAATCGACCTTGTCGATTCTAACCTTTCCGTCGTCCCGTTCATTATCCTTTTATCTCCGATATCCTGATTGAGATAAGGTATATAGTCGTCATCCTTATTATTCTCAATCACTGTTCCTTGATATGTGGTATGACTGAATATATGATACCTAGTATCATATGCATGGCCATGCTATTCTTTCAGTCACTCTCGATCAAGCGGCCGAGAACCGATATCTTTCTCATACCTCAGTATGAGGGATAAATCCCTTAGCCGTCTTTCGTGTCACTCATGTAGCCCGTCCCCAAGCCAATCCTGGCCGTTATGGAAGCCCTGTTACGGACAACGTTAGGCTCAGGTCAAACTTAGTTGTTGACTACATAGCGATCACAAAGACTCCTTGGTCTAAGGATACATGACAAGGTACGACACTGAATATGTTCATGACTTAATCTATGACACATATTCATGTCGGGTCGTCCAATACCATGTCCCACATGATATTCATGATAAGACTCCGGAATCCCATTCCAATGGCTAACAGAACGTAAGCCATAAAGAGTCATCTTTCATACTAGTCGCTTCTAGTGAAACTTTGTTGACTAGGGACCCATCGAGTGTGATCTATCTCGATCTACGATTCTATTCGCATTGTGGGCATAGATCAGAGCACACATCGATATATTAATCCAACACATAAGTAATATAAAGTCGCTTTAATTTTACTGCTAACGATGATATATACATTTGGACATTTAGGATTAAACTACAGGTACTAAGACTAACATTTGATGCCCCGATATAAAATATTTATTAGTAAAGATTTATCAATACTCAATATTATTTTTATCACCTCGATATAACTTTTTATTTTCGTGCTTCAAAATATATTCATGACTGATCTTGATTTAAAGCCCTTGGAAAAAGAAAAATATTGGTGCAAGTTTAAAGCTAATCGGATTTGAAACGAAACAGGAATGATTAAATTAGTGAATTGGTGAAGAAAAAATTGGATACTTGTCCACATGGCACCATGCTATTACAATTACGCACTTGCTTGTGTGAGAAAGGATGAAAGTGGCGTGGATGTTGGGTGAAATTGGGTTGATGATGTGGCATCTTGGTGAATGTTGGATCATATGTGTGTGTGGCTAGGATGGGTTCTCATGGTTACTAGGATAAAAGGAGTTTCTAGCCGATTTCTAACAACATCTAGAATTCTAGGAAACATACATGCAGCGAAATTATAAATAAAAATCCTAGAAACTAACTGTATCCATGTAATTTGAATAATCTGAAGAAAAAAAAAAATATATATTCGTTACCTATTGCTGAATTCTGGTCTCGTTTAAGACAAAAACCTTTGAGTTATAGAGTGCTTCTGCTCTTTGCGGTGAAGACATCTCCAACATGATACGTCATCTTCAAGTATCCATACCAATAAGATCCCTCCCAAAAACATGTGCTAGCACCTTCTTAATTCTCTCTCATTTTTGACAATTGATAATGATCTCTGATGGTTTGACTACCCTCTCGTGCGTGAACAATAAAGTGATAATCTAAAAATAACCACGATGAGATTTTTCTGGAGAAATGTGAAACTGGAAAAATATTTCAATTTCACTCACATTTTGAATTACTAAATTCAAATAAGGATATTATTTACATAGTAAAATACAAAAAAAAAACTCAGAGTAATGGACTCTGCTAGTGTTTCCACGCGGCGTCGCCACCCTTCCTCCAGGCAACGGTTCGGTGTTGATCTTTCTCCCTCGAATCGCCTGACCTCGATCCTCCCCTCGCCGACTCCTCCGGCATGTGGGTTGGACGAGATTGGTTCCCAGGCCTCCTTCTCGGCTCGCCGTCGTCGACCGAACTCCTCTAGAAGAACTTGGTCCCCTCGAAACCCCCGCTCCATGGGGATGGTGCATTGTCACCGACACCAGGCCTACCTTTATACCCCTGGCAATTATGGATTTTGCCCCAATTGTTGGCCGCCTTCCCCCGATTCTCTCCTCACCGACCTCACCGGCCCTCGGGTTGGGTGATATTGGGTCCCAGACACCTGCCTCATGTCCCCGTCGTCGATCCTACTCTTCCAGACGAGCTTGGTCCTCCCCAAGTTATTACAACTCCTTAGGGAACGGTGTGGAGTCGCCGGTAATAGGGGTGCAACCAATGCAACATGTGTCGCCGTCCTGGGAAATTGGACACACTGCATCTGCCGTAAATTTGCGACTGAATGGGATTGGATCACAATGATGGTCACAGCCTAGGGTTCATCTCCCATCCCCAGAATCTTCCTCCCTGTCGTCCCCGTCTGCGCACTCTTCCCAACGCAATTGGGATCCGGGTTTAAGGACCTCGTCAATGCAGATGAAGCCAGACCTGCGGCTTCTCGCTTGGAACTGTCAGGGGATGGGTACGGGATTGCATAAGCAGCAACTCAAGCAGTTGCTTAGTGCTCATCGACCCCATCTCTTGTTCCTTTCAGAATCGTTGTTGGACACCCAGAATTGTGCCTTGTTGTCAAGATCATGGGGCTTTCAGGACCATATTTGTGTCCCCTATATAAGGGGGTCGAGGACCGTGGCAAGCCAAAAAGGTCTGGCTCTATTCTGGGTGTCGGGTGTAGGGGTGCCATTCAGGACCTCCTCTGACCGGTATATCGACGTTAAGGTCTCAGTCTCGGGACATGTTGGACTGAGATTAACAGGAATTTATTGGAAACCCCGACGGGATAGAGACACCGGACTTGGAAAATGATCTGAAATCTCCATACCCCCACAAGGCCCAATTGGATCCTCATAGGAGATTTTAATGGTATTTTGGATGCAGATGAAACTACGGGGGGAGGATCGTATCCTATTAGCCTTATCGACGACTTTGGCTCTTTAGTGCACGATTTCTGCCTGGTAGATGTCCCAATGACTTGTCACCCGTATATACCTTGTATAGGGGCCGCAGGCACAATACGCGGATCTAATCTCGGCTGGATAGGGCATTAGTATCGAGTGCTCTTTTCTCTTCTCTACCTGATCTGGACTTCCGCAATACATGGGTGACGACTTCGGACAACTGGCTGATTCTTCTATCCTTGGCTTGACAAATGGGCAACCGTGGTCCCCCGAAGTTCCACTTCCAGGCCCAATAGATTCGCAACCCAGACTGTGGTCACATCATCCAGTCTTCTTGGGATAAGCGGCCAGCGAGGCCTATTGGAGATGTCATATACACGGTGGGAAAATCACTGTTTGAGTGGGGTCGGGGGCAATTTTGCCGTAATCTCAACCATATAAAGTGGTGTCAATGGCGGATCGCGAATCTGAATGGTAGGACGGATGGGGCAAGGGTACATATGCGAGAGGCTATTCAGATTCAGTATGAACGAGCTTTGGGGGAATAGGAGGCGTTCTGGCGTCAGCGTGCGAAACAGCACTGGCTAGCCGAGGGGGATTAAAATATGAAGTTTTTCCAGGAAGCTTGTTCGTATAGACGTTGTATCAATGCAGTCTTATCCCTGAAGACGGAATATGGGATTTGGTCACGTGGGACACGAGTATGAGGGAGCTGATTGTGGATTATTTCAGTACACTATTCACGACGAGAGTGCCAGACCTTCGAGATTTCCTCATAGCTCTACCCTAGTGTATCACCCCGACGTAGAATCAGGTACTTCTATCCCCTTGCTCGTTGACGGAGGTACGGAAGGCGGTATTTCATATGGGGCCTGATAAATCACTGGGTCCGGATGGTCTTAATCCTCGGTTTTATCAGCACTACTGGCCGATTGTGGCAGACGAAGTTGTTTGGTTTATAACTGAGGTGTTGGCTTCGCGGAATTTTGACCCTATTCTGAATGATACCTACATCATCTTAATACCGAAGAAGCCTGACCCGGACAAGATCACTGATCTTCGGCCGATTACCCTGTGTAACCTGTTTTTCATAATCCTCTCTAAGGTCTTCGCCAACTGCTTGCGACCCCTTCTACATACTGTCATCTTAGACACTCGAGGGGCATTTATCCCGGGCAGATGTGTCCAGGACAACATCCTGATAGCCTTTAAGGTCATCCATTTCCTCCGTCAGAAGCGACAGGGTGCGGTGGGCTATATGGCGCTCAAACTTGACATGAGCAAAGCGTATGATCGGGTCGAATGAGATTATCTACTTCAGATTATGGCTCGGCTGGGTTTCTCTGAGGACTGGATACCATTAGTGGAGTGTTGTGTGAAGTCTGTCCACTACACTGTATCGTCCAGGGGAAGGGAGACGCCACAACTAACACCGACACAGGGATTGAGGCAAGGCGATCCGCTCTCACCCTACCTCTTTCTCCTCTATATGGAAGGACTCTCTTTTCTACTGCGTCAGGCCCAAACTGAAGGACGAATGAGGGTTTTTTTTGTCGCCCGAGGACCTCTGGAGATTTCGCATATGTTCTTCCCAGACGACTGTTATATCTTTTTCCATGCTACCCATGAGGACGCTCAAACAGTCACAGACATCCTAGGTCTGTTTGGGACCCTTTCGGGGCAGGTGCTGAATATGGATTAGTCGTCGGTTGTGTTCAGCAAGAACACCTCGTCGGCCATCACACAGCAATGCTGTTAGATTCTAAATATAGAAGAAACCTATATGGAATCGATGTACTTGGGTGTCCTGAACATGGTGGGCATGAATAGGAATACCGCCATGGCATACCTGGGCGATAAGGTTGTTAAGCATATTCGGTCATGGGACGAGAAACTTCTCTCGCCAGTAGGAAGGGAGGTAATGATTCGGTCAGTCCTCACCTATCTCCCCGTTTATGTGATGTCTGTATTCACCATACTTTCCAGAATTATTGCTCGGATTCACATGGCGCTAGCTCGATTTTGGTGGGGTGGAAAGACGGCTCGTCCAATCATCTGGCAGGACTGGGATAAGTTGTGTATGCCAAAGGAGGCTGCCACTTGAGCGATGTTAATAAAGCACTCCTGGGAAAGCAAGCTTGGAGCCTTATCTATCGCCATACTTCTCTGATGGTCTGAGTGCTTAAGGCACGCTATTTCCCGAAGGTTACTTTTCTTGAGGCCGGAGCTGGTACAAACCCGAGTTTCACCTGGGCCAGTATTCTATGAACCAAGGAATTACTTAGGAGCGGCTTTCGGATATCGATTGGGGATTGCCGAGATACTCTTGTCTTGGGTACACCATGGCTGATAGGGCCGAACCCGGAAGTTACATACTCAAATCCGGCGTTGGTTGGGGCTTGGGTTACGGGGCTTATGCAACCAGGGCGGCTAAGTTGGATGTTGCCGGATTGGGTCAAGTATTCTCCATTGAAGAATAGAATAATATCCTTCAGTTACCCCTCTCGGCGCTCCAGCCTAAGAACACTTGGTACTGGGCGGCTGACCGTCATGGGATGTATACTACAAAGACAAGGTATAAGGTACTGGCTGTGGTGAGGCAGGCCGTACGGTAGTAGACAACATTGATAACATACTCAGTGTTATGGTCTATCCCGACTCCTACCCGGCTATTGATCTTTTTGTGGAGAGGCCTGACGCATACACTGCAGGTATCTACTAATTTACATCCGTAAGTATTTTCCTATCTCGGCGACCTGTGATATCTGTGGAAGAGCGCCTAAATTAGTAGATCATTTATTTCTCGAGTCTGGCTTTTCTAAGACGTGATGGGCGCAAGAAGGAGATCTTATCCCGTAAGGTATTGGTGGGACACTTGTGCAATGGTGGAAAGGGATTGAGAGCGGGAGGTCCCGGGAGAAGGTGGCGGAGGTCGTATCCATCCTATGGGAAATCTGGACAGCACGAAATGAGCTCAAATGGGGAGGGACGCCCCCGTCGGCTTTGAGGGTCATTTCCCCGGCGTCTACACATATAGTAAACGTGAGATGGAGGTCCGAAACTAGTAGTTCGAGACACAAGGCCTTGAAGGCACTTTGAAGGGCCATTATTCCGAGCCCTTGAGGCACAGATCGACCACCACTGGCCGGAGTCAGCAGGACGAGAGGAAGGACACGACAACCAATAAAATGAACGGAGAAGTGAGTAGAAAGAAGGAGGGGAGGAGGTGAAGCTGCCACCGACGACAAACAAGGCCAAAAGTCGAAACCGTCAATGGTAGAGGAGCAGAACAGTCCGACGGCTTCTTTAAACGCACCTAGGGATTTAGATGTTCATTGCTAAGTGTTGATTTGACCAAATTTGAAGACGAATTGGTTGTCTTGAATTCGCGTAACAGAACAAGCATTAATTTCAACTCGCAATCTTCATTTCGTTCGGACATTTACATGAATGCTCATATAACATCATTATTGTAAAACCTCTGGGAAAAAATACCATGTTCATTTGAACACAAAAATTGAATCATACATCAAATCAGACTATAATTACCAACTTTCATTAGTAAAAAACAGTACCCCTTACGAATTATTCTTTGTTTTATTTATTTATTTTCGACGTGAATTTACACCCTTTCCTTTATTTTGTGGCTCAAATCATTTCACTTTTGAAGGTTACCGAAGTTGTAATTAAATCGAAGAGGCTATCAGGGTTTTGCTAAAGGATTGAGCAGCGGCTTTCCTTAGAGAGTTCATCTCCTGTCATGGGAAATCGATCAAGCATGGAGGCTATTATTACTTCTCCCATGTTGTGTTTTGTGAGTTATTGGAGTGGTGTGGAGTTTTTTCAAGGCACGACCGGTGACAAAAGGAGGGAACATGGGGTTTTGCTTGGTGGGTGTCTGCAGGTGGTCGTCGACGACAATAAGAGGGACAAAAGGCTTTTGTTTGACGGTGGTGTTGGCCGAGAATCCAGGGGGTGGATCGGCAGTTTGACCTTTGGAGTGCATGTTGATCCGGTGGTGGAGAAGGGCATGACTCAACCGAGAGATACGGGTCTGTTGATGGCGGGCCATGACGATGGCAGCGTGGGGCTATTTGAGTTTCGACCGGTGAGGGCTATTAGGGTGACTCCGGTCTCTGGGTCGATTTGTAGGATGAGGTGTTCAGGCGACCGATCACCGATGGTGGAGAACGGTACAGAACATCAGGAAGTTGTTGGTCAAGGCGACGTCGAGGTGATCTTGGGCGGGCAAGCGACAACAATAGCGGCGGCGGAGGACAGAGTGGAGGTACCGGGAGAATTTTTTCGGTGCTTCAACCCATACCTGTTATTCGTCTGCGTGCAAAGTGGATAGGCATCGTAAGGACCTGGTCCTTAATCAGCGACATGAGGTACCTGTCTGCTATTAGTGATCGAACGTTCAATAGTCCGACGCTAATCCTAAGCAGTGACTCAGAGGGACATGCGGAGTCCAATGGAGGGACACCACAACCGGCGAGGGGCTGAACGCACCCTCGCCTCGATCAATGAGGACTTCGTGGTCCAGTGGGGGTCTGTCGGTAATACCGCTACACTAGACGTAGGGTGGCATCGGTTCCACCAAGTAATGGCGCTGCATTCTTCAATCGGATCGGGAATTAGCATTTTTACGTTTCTAAAGGCCCTTATTATCATTAGAGGGGGGACGACGTCAGCAGGCTCCTCGGGAGGATGTATAGTCCAATTGAGCCATTTAAGTCCCTGATTACAGGGCTGCCCAAGCCGTCATTCTTGGGCTTCAGTAATTTACTGTAGCACGATCCAGAGTCGATTTGTGCTTGTTCAGAACATAGGGTTCACTCGACCCTACTCCACAGTCTTCAGTCGCTATACCAGTTTTCTCGACGGCTATCCCAACATTCTCCTATCGACACCCTTGAAACACTTCGGTGAAAGAGTACTTTTCAATTTAGCAGTTGTTTTATTCTATTTCCTTGCAGCCATTTCAATTACTAGTTGTCTCTCTTGGGTGACTCGTTTTGGGATTGTACCCTAGGAGAGTTTCTTTTATTAATATATTACTCTCGTTACCCGGTCAAAAAAAATCATTTCACTTTTGAAGTTATCCGGAGCAACTTTGGTATAGAAACTAGTCTTCTATATACTAATATCCACAATTGATATTGATTGTGTATAAACGTACGAGTGCAGGCAGTACAACTGTTTCTATTAGAGATGGCGCCAACACTAAAAAGAGGAGGGCTCCACATACTTTTCCAACTTAACATTGTTAGAATATATTTAATTGGGTTATTAAATATAATTATTATCTTCCCTATGATGTAGTCAATTAGAATCTCATCCCTTTTAGGAAACGTTTTATTCTAATTAATGATAATTACCAATTGATTGGTAAAGAAGTCTTTCCTTATTCAACCTCTACTTTGATTGACGGTAGATATTGAATCCTAATGAAACCCTAATAAGGAATCTTGATCCTCTCTTTACCTATAAATACATGTAACTTATTTCATCATAAGTACTACACAATACACAAACACCTAAAGGAGTGTATAGGAAGGGGAGAGAAACCGAAGTTCATAAGGCGAACTACGTGGACTTTGATCTCTCATGTAATGTTGGGAGTACGTAGGTAATCCGAGTACGTTCCGGATACAAGTCCATTATGCCCAACCAAGATCATCTACAAGTGCATCTACAACCATGGATGAATGTATTTCTAAAACTCTCTCCATCTATTTATTTTGTGATTGATTGTGATGCCCATGATTCAGGGTTCATATAAATTATGACTTACATGTGGCATCAGAGCACGGTTTAGGGCACACAATTTTTCATTAATGTAAATATCAGAGAAAATTTCATTTTACCACCCTGTCAAACATTTAATTTCAGTTTAATGCCCTGGCATAATTTTTTTTCACTTTCATACCCTAACCAAACATTTAACTTCACTTTCATGCCCAACCGTTAACTTTCTGTTAGTTTGGATGGAAAAAGGCAAAAAGACCATAATACCCCTAACTATTACTCAAATTTTCAAACTCATGCCATTGGTTTAGAATTTGAAAATAAGAGAAATGACAATAATACCCTTCATTTTTTAGGGTGTTAAAATGAAATTTTCACTATTTTAAAAATAAAATAAGCTTTTTTTTTATAAATTCAGTTTATATTTATAAAAAGAAGCTCCAAACCCAGATTTACAGACACGAGCTCGAGCAGATCTGGAGCTCTCCTGTGCTTCTTCGTCTCCCTCCTCCTCATCTCTCTCTCCTCCCCCAACACAGTCGCCATCTTCATCTTCCTCAACTGTTCGGAGCGAGAACTGGTCGCCGAGGTCGATGGCGCAGCCGAGGAAGTCGAATCCAGATCCGGGGGTGCTGCCGGGGGCTTGATATTCAGAGAACCCAGATCCGGGGGCTTGATATTCAGAGAACCCAGATCCGGGGTCAACAACTTCAAGCCCGTGGAGGGGAGAGGGAATAAAGGGATTCAGACAAGAGGAGAGCGAGGTAGAGGAGGAAGAAGAGGACGGCGGCGGACTGGAGGGAGGAGAAGCGGTGGACGGGGGTGCTGCAGCGGAGGAGATGATCGACGTCGGAGGAGATGAGGACTTGGTGGGCAGAGGCGATGAGGAGGAGGAGGTGGAGCTGGGTTCTTCAATTGTAAATCTGGAACGGAGAAGAAGAATGCAACTGAACAAATAAAGTTGAAAAGAGAATAAAAACATTTTATAAATAAGAAAAAATGATTTTTTTTTATTGATTTTTATAAATTTAGAAAAAAATAAAATGTTTTTGAAAAAATAAAAAAATGATTTTTTGAAAAAATGATTTTTTTTAATAAATTATTTTTAAAAATAAAATTTGAATTAGATATATATTATTTTAAAAAAATTGATTTTTATGTATTTTTTTAATTAAAATATGAATTTTCGAAAATAAAAATAATTTTCATAAATAAAAACTGATTTTTTTTAAAATAGTGAAATTTTCAGTTTAACACCCTAATAATGAAGGGCATAATCGTCATTTCACTTATTTTCAAATTCTGAACCAATGACATGAGTTTGAAAATTTGAGTAATAGTTAGGGGTATTATGGTCTTTTTACCTTTTCTATCCAAACTAACAGAAAGTTAACGGCTTGGTATGAAAGTGAATTTAAAAACGGTCAGGGTGTGAAAGTGTCAAAAATTTATGCTAGGGTATTAAATTGAAATTAAATGTTTGCCAGGGTGGTAAAATGAAATTTTCCCTAAATATCATTGTTTTCATGAATTCTGATGCATGTTTTAAAGATCTATAATGATTATGACCAAGTTTTATGAATTGTGTGGATGAAAAATAATTTTCAGGATGAATAGTGATTTTCGAGTGAACAATAGTTTGTACAAAAAAAAACGGATGAATAGTGTTTCTGTGAACAGTATTTTTTTTTAAACAGATGAATAGTAATTTGATTTCAACAGTGTTCTGTAATCAGATTTGAATAGTAATATGATTTGAATAGTGTTCTGTAATCAGATTTGAATAGTGTTTTTTGAAGAAAAAAATATCAATTTTTTTTCAGGATGAACAGTAATTCCGAATAGCAAAAAAAGTTGATTTTTTTGGGGATGACAGTAGCTCCGACCAATAGTATTTTAAAAAAACGATTTTTTTGGTGAATAGTGTATTTCTCGATGTACAGTGACTTTTCGATTAATCAATGTTTTCGGATGGACTTTAATTTCGAAAATTATGCTTGTTGCACTTTTATTTCGAAAATTATGATAATTGCAAATTTTTTATTTCGAAACTTATGATGCAATTTTATTTCGAAACTTATGAATAATGCAATTTATTTCGAAATTTATGATGAGTGCAATTTATTTCGAAACTTATGATGCAATTTTATTTTGAAACTTATGAATAATGCAATTTTATTTTGAAACTAATGATAAATGCAATTTTATTTCGAAAATTATTATTATTGCACCGTTATTTGAAAATTACATCCATGACTCTATAAAGTTTCCGCACTTATGTTTTGAGTCTGAAGCTTTCCCGAATATAAAAGACATTCATCCCACACATGATATTTTAAACATCATATGTATTCTTCGTAACTATTATATGTTGTAAAATTGTTATTGGTTTTGCAAAATTCAAGTTAAGAATCACCATAGTGATCTTATCCTATAACAGTTTGCTAACTGCATGTTTATTAAAGAGATTCTATTAAGATTTTTGAACATAATGACACGCTTGATGTTTGAAATATAGTACTCTTTGTAACAATTATTGTATGTTGTATGATTGTTACTGCAAACATTTAGGTTATGGATCACCACAATGAACTTATCCTATAATGGTTTGTTGTTTGCATGTTTCCACCATAATTATGTATGCAAAATTGATCAACATGTGTTGTATTTAGTTAGTTACCCACAGGTAGACTATAAACATATGATTGAGTCAATACCTTATGCAGTTTTGTATATGCTTAGGACAAGGATATCCACAAATAACTTGATAGTTTAATTAACTGATAATACATCACTCAATTACGTCAATTTTGAATATTACAACTATGGTATAATATAATTATGTTGACTATCCACAAGAGCACCATAATTTCTTGTTGTAATATTTCAATTATGTTATGTGTGTTTGTTGCCTACTTAAATGCTTGTTGTATCTCTATAAGTTATAGCATTTTCACTTGCTAATTTGGCATCCTTCATCTCTATCGTTCCAATCCTCACCGTGACCAACTTCTCAGAATGGAAAGAGAAAGTTGACTTCACTTTAGAAGTATTTGATTTGGATCTGACATTTCATTTAGAAAAGTCAGCTCATCTTATTGTATCTAGTATTGAGGCTGAAAAGGTTTTCCATAAATTTTGGAAGAATTTGAACAGATTGAGCTTATGTTCTTAAGAATGACAATTTCTGAACAACATTAAGAGTTCTCTTTACCATAGAGAACGCTAACATTTATCTAATTTTTTTGAAAGAACGATATAGGACTGCAGATAAACTCCTTGCAGGGAAACCTATGACCATGAAGTTTGATGGCACACGACATATGCATGAAAACTGCATTGAAATGACCCACCTAACGGCTAAATCAATAAATTTGGGAATGATAGTGGACGAATAATTTTTCGTCCAATTCATCCTTAGTACATTGCCTCCTCCGTATGGACCACTCCAAATTCATTATAATGCCATAATAGACATTTAATGAATTGACTAATGAACTGGTACAAGAGGAAGTCATACTGAACCGTGAAGGTATTAAGGTTGCCCATCATATTGAAGAAGTTGGACCTAAAAATGGGTACATACAACATTCAAGCCAGAAAAGAGCACCACCCAGGTTAAATGACACCAATAAAGCAATCAAGAAGGCAAAGAAAGTGGACAAATACAAATTTTGTAGAAAACTTGACCACTTTTAGAAGGATTGTCCAAAAATGAAGGGATGGTTCGATATGAAAGGTAACCTTTTGGGTTTCTTAATTTTTTTTTGAATCTAATCCCACTTGTGCTTTAAATTGGTGGATTGATAGCGCTGCAAATGTCCATGTTTTTGATTCCATGTAGGGATTTCTTAACGACCAAACCATAAGCCCAAGTGACTTTCATTTTTTTTATGGAAAACCGAGACAGAACCAATGACAGCTATTGGAATTTATCGTCTCATTTTGAAAAATAAAATGGATTTTGCTTAGATTTATTTCAAAAACTTTAAGTTCCATCTATTTCTCATAAATCATTTTCTAGAAAGCAAGCTTGATAAAGTTGGTTTTAAAAATGTATCATGTAGATGAAACTTTCAAATTTATTTCAAAATTTTTGTAACATTTTTTTGGAATTCTAGTTTATGAACTTTACAAATTACGTTGTCCTGCATGCTTATTGAGAAATTGAACGTGAGTCATAAAGTCACGACTCGTATTTCTCGTGGCACAAATCTCCTGTGAAAGGATAAGGAGATTGGTGAAGAATGAAGTCCTCTTCATTATGGGTCAGCAAACTAACCACACGGAGAAAGAAGCCACAAGAAATGCACAACTTCTTGAAATCATCCATACAGACATTTGTGGACCTTCTGACATTCCAGCTTTGGCAGCATCCGGTCCTTTCATCTCGCGAATCCAACGATTGTTATTGGTTCTTATTCTGCACGATGAGGTGCGGTTCGTATTTGATACCAATACATATATATATATATATATATATATATATATTGTGCAAATTACGAACTCACCAGGTGCTGACACGTGGGCGCGCGCGCAGTGCTGACACGTTGCGCACATGGTGCTAATAGTTTGGCACTGTGCTAAACTATTAGCACTGTGCGCGCCAAACTATTAGCACCGTGCGCCCGCGGGGTCAACACGCTTATGCGCGCGGGCGGAGGCACGCGCGAATCTGCCACGTGTCAGCATCGCGTGCGCTCTGCTGACGTCACTTTGACTGCATCCTGTGGCTTAGATTGGTTCGTATTATATATATATATATGATTACTATTAAATACAAACCAATTTTATCGAGCATACTACAAACCAATAAGAGTCATTGGATTTATGAAATCTAAAGGTCTAGATGCGGCCAACGCGCGATGACAACTTTATAAATAACACGAACTTTCCTGTCTTTTGACCGTACTGTAGTGCATAAAAGGTTCCAACACCCATGTTTGTAAGGTACCAGTACCATTTCATGTATTGTACCATGACTTTTTGTGTGTGTGTAAGGTATCCTCCATTTGCATGGAAATACTAATACCCTTGTGTGTAAAGTGCCAATACTTTGTATGTAATGTACCAATATATTTAATGCATGGGTGTGTTACCGTTGTGGTCAATACGCGTTACAGTAACGGTTAACCGCTATCAACCTGCGCTACAATAAGAGAAAAAGTCAAAGTTCATATTTTGATCCCCTCCTTTTATTGTTTAGATCTACAAATTTATAAAGGTTCTTAATTTTTATAATAATAGTGGCTTGTACTAAATACCTCTATTATATATACATATCACATGTGAATAAGGTAAACGAATTAAACATGTAGAAACAAACAATAGAGGTGACAAACATAGAATACATTTTTTGAGCGAAAGTTTCAACTTTATTGATTGAAAAAGCAATTACATTAATGTGCGTCGAGGAACAAACTCCCCGACCACGAAAAGGATAGATTGAGCGAACAATGGTTATCTGATCCTTGTAGTACCATAACCGTTACAAACGGTATTTTGACGTCCCATGGGAAGATAAGAAGAAAGAGCGCCACCCGGGAGAGTAAGAGCCAGAGTAAGGTCTTGACAAATTTGGGGGGTCGGCGGCATAGCGTTTAATGGGGGAAGGGCGTTGCTTGAGGAGGACGCAACCAAGGGACATTGCATGGGCCGTCCTATCGGTGGAGGCCAAGGAGGCGGGGACAACGATGGTTGCTTCAGTGGCGGCTGCAAAGGTAGTGACGGAGAAGAAGGGGGCGTTGAAGGAATCCTGTGTAGAGGTTGCTTTGACGTCCTCCCGCGCCGAGCCTTCAAAGGCGGATTCACAAGAGGAGACGACGGAGGCTTCGAGGATAAAGTCTGCACTGGAGACGCCATGACAGAACCGGCAGGGAGAGTAGCAACAATGTCAGCGAGATTGTCGACGTCAAAGACAAAACTAGAAAACACCATAGTCGTAGGGGTATGGCGCTAGAGCTAGGGTTTTCTCTCAAGTTGCGAGAGAGATTTTTCTATTGATAACGACAATATTAACTTTAACATAGAAAACGTTAGACTTGATATGTGGGTGTAGCTCCCATCAGTTGAGGTGATTCACTGTTATTTTCTTTATCTAGATCTAAGAATTCATCTTCAGACCCAACTTCCAGATCAATACTTTGATTGACATCCTCCATAAATTTGAGTTGCTGTAGAATGGAGTCCTCATCAAACTTTGGTTTCAAACCTATTGCCTTACCAAATCCCCAAGCTCTCTTTGCCTCGAAATCTTCGATTAGAAAGTTCATGTGATGACTAATAAGGGGAGGGGATGAAATCTCCCTTTCTTTCAGCTTGGACCTTGTGATGTAAGCATGAGGAGTGACTTTGGATGAATTTTTCTTACATTTTGGTTTGAGTTTAGAGGTAGCAGCTTGAAGTTTATCTTTCTTAGCACCCAACCCTAAAAAATCAGCCACTTCTTGTACTTGAGGGGAGGGATGAGCAAGAGAAAGAGGGTGGAAATTTTCAGACACAGTTTCAAAAAAATCCAACCTTAGTGGATCCCTTGAATCAGAAATCGGGTATTACTTACTAATATCCCTTAAGGTGTCAGAACAATTTAATGCTTCCCCATTTTCCAAGTGATTAAGACAAACCAAAGTAGAGGCCTTTCCCTTCATTAAAAACTCACCTACTTCTGTCCTTTTCTCAGTTACAATGTAAGAGGGGTTGAGGTAGTAGGTTCTTGTGTCTTAAAAGCTGACTTGGAGTTGGGTAGTTGCTGTAATTGAACTAAATCTTCCAACTGAGATGATGTATTAGATTGGATGAGATCCAAAACAATTGTCCCTGTAACTGTCCACATAGAGATTTGTGATAGATTTACTTGTAGAGAATATTTTTGTACCTCATTCAGACCCTTTTGGTGTTCAACAACAACTTCTTGAATGTTAACATAATGATCTAGATATGCTCTAGTAGAATCACTTTCACTTGCAAATGTGTCTCTTACAACTATTAAATTTGTCTCATCCTCAACCATAATAAGTATTTGCATGATTGAGTAATTTACTTGAGGAGCAATAACATCCAATAAAGATTCTACAATTAAAACCTGAGAGCCAACCTTCCTTTTTGCAGCAACAAATTAATCTATGAGTTCCAACCTTAAATCTATAACCCAATAAACGTTGTTCCTTTCTGCAACAATAGGTTCCTCATCTTCATAAGAAGCAATTAGACTTTCTTCCAATAACGCATTAACTCTCCTAGAGGAGAAGTCATTTCTTTCCTCAAAAGTAACAATACGCCTCTCTGGTTGTGTAAGTTCATCAGGATTGCACCTTTGTTGGCCTGCTTATGAGGGAATAGAGTCTGTAGAGTTCCTTTATTGGCATGCATATAGTCTGACAAGCTCCAACTGATTTTCTAAGCTATTCTCCTTAGAACTTTCAGAGGCAGTTCTTGAACTAGATCTTGGAGAATCAAAAGGATCAGAGCAACTTGTACTTTCAGAGGAAGTATTAGAGGAGGAATTGGTTTTAAGCTGTTGAATATGAGGAATGCATTTGGATTCTATGGTGGAGATCCAAACTTTGAAAACCTGTTTTCCTAGAGAGATCTCTATTTCTCTTTAGATAGAATGAAGATGTTGAGTATGCACTAAAACATATGCAATATCAATATGAGTTCCTTGCTTTGATTGTCGATGAGTACTTAAAACTTTCCCTTGTAAAGCCACTACAGCTCGAAATGTCTCTTCACACCATCTTTGGTATGGAACCCCTTGAGTTTGTAATCCAAGCTACTTTTCCATCTTTCTTACTTAGCTCTTCCTTTCCTAGGATGAAGGTTAGCCAATGTTAGTGATAAACATCACATTGGTGAGAACTACTACTTCATCAGTAGTTATCGTGATAACTACTACATCATTAGTGATAACTACTTTGTATTCTTATCTGTATCCTAGAACACATGTATATATAGGATCATCTTGTACTGCGTAAATCATCAAATACAACAAACACATTTACACTGTCATGGTATCAGAGCCTGCCGCCTGAAACCTATTCTATTTGCTATTTTTTTTCTCTGTTAATTGTTGTCTTCGTGTGTTCATGGCTATGGTCCCTGCTTCCTCCTCTGGCACTCCTACCATGCCTGCTACACCAACAATATCTCATTCATTGCCGATTAAACTTCAGTCCTCGCGCAATTATGTGGCATGGCGTACTCAGTTTTTGTTATTACTAAACTATCACAAACTCCATGGACTGATTGCAGGTACAAATCGATGCCCACCTGCAACTATTCTCACCACAGGTGAGACACCTGCTCTGATCCCCAACCCAGCTTATGACGCCTAGCACCAGCAGGATCAACTCCTCCTCTCTTGGACCATCTCTTCGCTTTCGGAGTATACTTTCTCCCATATTATTGGTTAGGCTACCACGTTTGAAGCATGGACTGCACTAGCTAGTGTGTTTGGCTCGGTATCCCCGAGTTGTCAATTGCAGGTGCATATAGAGCTGTAGTCACTCCGTCGCAATGATTTGTTTGTGACGGATTATCTCCAACAGGCCAAGGGTTTGGCTGATGAATTAGCCGCTGCCGGCCGAACCATCTCCGATGCAGAGTTCAATGCAATAACATACCGTAATATTGGTACAGAGTACCATGGTATTATCTCAATGATCAATCAACGAGCTGATCCGGTAACTTTTCATGAGCTCCATGGCCAATTAATTGCTCACGAGGTACTTCTTCGTAACTCTCTTGAGCCACCTTTGGAAAATATTACTACACATGGTCGTGGTACTTCTGCAGCACAAAATGGTCCACCAATGTATCATCGTACTCAGACTCAAGCTACAGGCCAACGTTACCCTCAAAACCGGCGTCGTAATTCTGGCCCGTGTCAGATTTGTGGTTACAGAAACCACACGACTGAACGCTGTCGTCGCAGGTATCAGCAGCAATCGCAACAGCCTAGGATGTTACCTTATCAACAGCCTGTTCCCCAGGCACCGTAGGCTAACATGTCACGCCCCAATTTCAGTAAACCGAACTCGGGACGCGAACGTTTAGAATAAGAAAACACTTTGCAAACATTTCCATTAAAACAATTTACAATAACAGTTTAGTTCAACAAAGGATAATTACAAATCAACATAAACGTCCCACAAGCGGACAAAAAGGCGAGGTATCCGTCGCTAGACTAAAAAGACAAAACCCGGACTCCGCTCCTAGCTCCACAAGCTTCGAGAGCTCACCTAGTCCGTCCCACGAACGGTACCTGTAGGAAAAGCAACTAGGGGTGAGCGTTCGCTCACCACCACGAATAACAGACTGACTACGGCATACTTAGCAGACAAAGCCGGTGACACCAACCACGACCCAAAAGACACACACACGACCAGTACCTTCCTTAACTGACTCAACATTCGGACACGTGATGTAGACCTCACACTACGATTGACGACCTCCTCCAAAGACACGACTGGAAACCACGCAATACCAAACAAGATCGCAAAGGATCGCAAACCAGCTGCCAAGAACGCCCTCCCGGGACTCTAACCCGGTCAGGCCAACCCAAGAATGCTGCAACTTACCGGGACTCTAACCCATAAGCCAGCCGGAAAATACTGCAACTTATTGGGACTCTAACCCATAAGCCAGCCGGAAAATGCTGCAACTTACTGGGACTCTAACCCATAAGCCAGCCAAGGTACGCTCACAAACCCAAACCACACACGCGCGGCCAGGACCCCTTTATTGGCGGGCGGGCCCCCTACCCCGTCTGAACATGCAGACGCGTGTGCTCGTGGACCCCCGTTTCAGGAAGCGAGCCCCCAACCTCCGGTAACCACAAACACAATCACAAACACAATCACAATCACAAGCAAGTTCACAACCAGTAACAACACAGGTTCAACACTCATAGGCACTCATGGCCATCAAGACACTAAGGATAACACGAAAGCCATAAATTAGAGGCGGTTCCCAGGTTAATCTAAAGGTCACGATTAAATCAGTCTAAAAACGACAGTTGTCCTTTAAACTCGAGCGGGATAAAAGCGGGGTCACGGTGAATCGGGTTTGAGTACCGAGCACCGAAACCGGTGCATGCGAGGCACGGTCCCAATGCACGAATCCCGAGGTCCGATTCAGCGGTCCGCTTTTGTTCCCTTTTAAACCCAAATAGCAGTTCATTTTACCCAGAGTTCCAGAGTCGTTCCTACATCCGATAAGTAACCCTTTTTCAAAATAGAACGGTTTTTATTTTAAAACGAATTCCCTTTTTATTTCAAATCTGATTCTGTTCCGATCTTTGAGCCCAAAATGAATTAGGTTCGGTTTTTGAACAACCGTCCCTAAATCCCGTTTACAACTTAGATTCACAACTCCTCGATTTAAACTGTTTTTAAAACCGAAACGCTTTTAATTCCTTTTCATTTTAAAACTTTTTTCCTTAAGTTTGATTTTCCATTTTACAACCCTTTTCTTTCCAAAACCGTGATCAAATCTAATCCGTTTTGCTTTGTTTTACTTTCCTTTTTAATTTCCAATCCGATTCTATTTTAATCGATTTCTTTAACCGGTTTAACAGATTATAGTCGAATTCAACATATCCAAATTAACTTGAAACGAAAAGCACGAAACCGATCAGATTTAGGGTAAATACGGGATAGAACATAAAGCGGGAAGACGTTATTAAAACGGATCCGGCCACCGGCGAAGCCATCGCCGGCGACCAAACTCCGTGGTGAGACCTCTCACCGAAGGGAATTAGAGGACGGTGGCGGGCGGTGGAGAGTGGTGGTGGTGGTGGTCGTGGGCGCGACGGGGCGCGGCTGAGGGTTTCCCCTCAGATCTGACTGAAACCGGCCGTAACTCGCCGGATCTGGTGAGAGGACGGCGAGGCTCGGTGGTGGGGTACCGGCGACGGCTCGGGACGAGGGAGAGGGTGGCCGGAGACGGCCGAGCTCGGGCTCGGGACGGCCGGAATCGAGAGGGGCGGCGGCTTGATGGTGGCGTGGCCGTGAATCGGACGAAGGAGAAGACGGAGGCGAAGGGGAGGTCGGAGACGGCCGAGCTCGGGCCCGGCACGGCCGAAATCGATGGCCGAGCTCGGGCTCGGGACGGCCGAAATTGATGGCCGAGCTCGGGCTCGGGACGGCCGGAATCGATGGCCGGACTGGTGAGGGAGGTGAACGAAGAAGAAGGTGTGGAGGAGGGAGGTGGGTTCAGCGATGGTGGTGGTGTTCGGGTTGGACAGAGACGAGAGCGAGGGAGGGAGTGGCCGGAGGTGGGGGGAGGTCGCCGGAGAAGATGGAAGAGAGAGGATCGGGTTCGGAGAGGAGAGGTCGAAGAAGACGAAGCAGGAGTGGGGGCGGGTGAGGGTCGGCTGGTGTGAGGAAGAAGGAGGAGTGGATTGAATGGGTTGAAACCCTAAAAAGGGTCTTTATACCCTGGGCTTGGGCCGGGTCTGCTGGCTTGGGCCGGGTCTGCTGGTCGGGTCCGGTCCGACCCGGTCCGACCCAATTTTTTTTTTGAAGCGGGTTTTACATAACATGTCCATGTATTCAAAAAATTATGTGTCTCCATCATTTATTGACCCTAATGGAGTACATTATCAGCCCACAGCTCAGGCGAATCATACTTGGTACCCAGACACAACAGCGACGCATCATATGACATCGGATGCATCACACCTGCACAACTCCTCAGCATATACTATCAAGTTACTGTTGGTAATGGTCAGAGAGCTCCCATACTCCAATCTGGTACTGGTTCTTGCATTTCTCTTACTAGCATGAAATTACCCTTACAAAACGTACTTCTTGTTCCTACTATTCAAAAATCCCTGCTATCAGTTCAACGCTTTACAAGTGATAATCACTGTTTCTTTGAATTCTGGCCTAACCAATTTTTTTGTGAAGGATCAGGTGTCCAAGGCAATCCTGTTGCGCGGACGGAGTAATGGCGGCTTGTATGAACTTCCTCAGTCGGCGTCTCCTAGTTCGTGTCTTGCTGAAACTTCCACACCCATGGAATGGCATGCTCGTCTTGGTCATCTGTCTGCTCGTACTACTGCAACTATCATTCGTTCAAATAAATTAGGATCTGTTAGTCCCAGTCAGTTAGCGTCTATTTCTAATTGTGAGTCGTGCCATTTTGGAAAGCTTCATCGTTTGCCTTTTCCCAGTGTTCAACATCACACTACCAAACCATTTCAATTAACTCACTCAGATGTTTGGGGCCCTACTCCTGTGGTTTCAATAAATAATCTTCATTTCTTTGTGATATTTATTGATGACTTCACTCGTTTTACTTGGATTTATTGCATAAAATTTAAAAGTGATGTTAACTCTGTATTTACGAATTTTGAAGCTATGGTCAAATGACAGTTTAATGATGATATTCTGGCGTTTCAATCTGATTGGGGTGGCGAGTACCGCAAAGTAAATCCTTATTTTCGTGGTCAGGGACTTGCTCATCGTGTGTCGTGTCTTCATACTCATCGGCAAAATGGTTTGGCTGAACGAAAAATCCGTCATATTGTTGATACTGGACTTACACTTCTGGCTCATGCTCATATGCCGCTCAGGTTTTGGCCTTATGCTTTTCTCTCGGCTGTGCGTTCGATCAATGCCCTACCATCTCCTATCACCAACAAGCTGTCTCTTCATCAAATTTTTTTTTCTCACATCCACCTCGGTATCAAAACACTCACCTGTTCGGTTGTGCGGTCTATCCTCACTTACGACCATATTCTACTCATAAGCTTTCCTTCCGTACTATTCGTTGTGTTCATCTGGGATTAACACCTGAACATGCTGGTGTCTTGTGCCTGGATCCTGATTCAAACATAATCTATATTGTTGTTAATGTCGTGTTTAATGATACCCTCTTCCCATTTCTGAATTTCCAGTCATCTCGGTCCACTAATCCTTCTGCAGGTAATTCAGGTCCTACTATCATACATGCACCATTATTACTGTCCGGGCAGCTAGGTACGTCCTCATCACCTCCCTCACATTCACCTGGTTCAACCCTTATTACTCCTAACCTGACCGTTTCCCCACTGGCAGTCCGTTCCCCGCCCTCTCCAACTCCGACCAGTAGCTCTGACTCGACCCCATCCACTACATCCTCTTCTAATAGACCACCTACAGAACCTCCCCCTCACGACCCACCACGTACACATCATATGGTGCTTCAGCCAGCTCATAAACGTTGTCCTAAACAATTATTTATTTCCCTACGTGAGACTTCTAAACCTAACCATATTCATACCGAACCACGTACCTATTCTCAGGCTAGTAAGTATAATGTATGGGCCAGTGCCATGAATGATGAGATGTCTGCTCTTCACACCAACTCCACATGGTCCCTTATTCCGTGTCCAGTTAATGCTAATGTTGTTGATAATTGTTGGCTTTTCAGGATTAAGTGGAAAGCGGATGGCACTATTGATCGCTATAAGGCACGATTGGTGGCTCAGGGATTTACTCAACAAGAAGGCTTGGACTATCATGACACATTTAGTCCAGTTGTCAAAGCCACTATTATTCGTGTTCTTTTGGCTCTTGCGAGTAAGTTTCAGTGGTCGGTCCGTCAACTTGACATCTCCAATGCTTTCCTGCATGGCACACTGACTGAGGACATTTATATGAAGCAACCTCAAGGATTTGTTGACTCACGGTTTCCTGATTATGTGTGCAAGCTCCATAAATCACTCTATGGCCTGAAGCAGGCACCCCGGGCTTGGTTCTCACGATTAACAACGTTCTTACACGGTATTGGTTTTACCTCCTCGTTTGCTGATCCGAGCTTACTAATCCTTCGCAGGTCTGATGATGTGGTATTTTTACTCATATATGTTGATGATATAGTACTCACCGGTTCCTCTATCACACTCACCTCCACAATCATCACTCACCTTCAGCGGGAGTTTTCAGTCAAGGATCTTGGGGCACTACATTACTTCTTGGGTCTTGAGTTTCGAACTGATGCCAATGGTGGTCCCCTATCTCAGTCCCGCTATGTCTCGGATCTTCTGTCTAGTAATGGCATGTAGGACTCAAAGTCATGTTCTACACCAATAAATGTCGGGCCTCTCTTCAAGCATCACGGTTCGTCATTATGTGAAGATGATGTTATGTTTCGTAAACTGGTTAGCAGCCTACAATATTTAGCCTTTTCTCGACCGGACATTGCCTTTGCTGTAAACAAATTGTGTCAGTTTATGCATGCTCCCACTAATATTCATTGGCAGGCACTTAAACAAGTGCTTCGTTACCTGCGTGGCTCGTCCATTCTTGGACTTGCATTTCCTCGCGACAATGATCTTCAACTACATTGCTTCACAGACAGTGATTGGGGAGGCGACCCTGATGATCGTCGGTCCACTGGCGGTTTTGCCATCTTCCTTGGTCCTGCTCTCATTTCCTGGACATCCAAGAAGCAAGCCACTATGGCTCGGTCCTCTACAGAGAGTTAGAGTTAGTACAAAACCATTGGTAATGCTACCTCCGAACTTATATGGTTGAGGTCTTTATTTTCAGAACTTGACATTACCATTCCTCCTCCGGTCTTGTGGTGTGATAATCTTGGAGCTACGTATCTTAGTGCCAATCCCATTTTTCATGCTCGTATGAAGCACATTGAGCTGGATTTTCATTTTGTCCGCGAACAAGTGGCTGCTGGTAACATTGTGATTCATCATATTGCTTCTGACATGCAGATTGTTGATATACTCACCAAACCGTTGCACCTTGTCCGGTTTCAACGACTTCGTGATCGTCTTTCTCTTGCCTCGTAGCATCGGTTTGAGGGGGGGGGGGGTGTTAGTGATAAACATCACATTAGTGATAACTACTACATCATCAGTAGTTATCGTGATAACTACTACATCATTAGTGATAACTACTTTGTATTCTTATCTGTATCCTAGAACACATGTATATATAGGATCATCTTGTACTGCGTAAATCATCAAATACAACAAACACATTTACACTGTCAGCCAATATTGTAGCCAAGCACCATCATCCTTCATCATTTCCTTATCAAATAGAGCATCGGCACAATAAACCAGAATGGTTTTGTTCCCTAGGTCTTTTAATTGAACCTCACAAACTCCTTCCAAGGCTATTTCTTGCATAATGGCTACCACATATAGGTTGAGATGCCATATGGCTAGATGTGCTTGTTGTAGAAAATCTTCCTCTCCTTTAGGGATAGTCGTTAGCGATTGTATTTCCATACTATCTAGACTCGAGCAAGTACAACTAGATTGCAAACAGAGTAGCTCACTAGCTTGCCAAGGCGGCATGTTCTTCCCATGCCTGGGAGTGACAAAGAGGATATATCCCGGAGTCATTCTATCGTATTCTTATTGCCGAAATTTAATTACATACCTCGTTTTGATAAAATTTTTTTTAAAAGAAACTATTTTATAAATTTTGGTGGACCAGCATTTTATGGTCGGTGCCCGACCCGAAAGATGTGAATGAGGACCTATTGCTCACCCGCCAACCTATTCAAACTACTCCTTAATTCGCGGGCTTCTCATCTTGATATCAATCAATCTTCACCACAAACGACAATGGCCGAAACAAACCAAAACTCAGAATCCGTAGCAGCATCGCATTCGCCTCAACAATGGCAGAGCTCGTAGAGACCTATGCCTGCATGCCCTCCACGGAGCGTGGCCGGGGCATTCTCATCTCCGGCGACCCTAAAACCAATTCCATCCTTTACTGCAACGGCCGATCTGTCATCCTCCGCTACCTCGACGAGCCCCTCAAGGTCGCCGTCTACGGAGAGCACGCCTATCCGGCTACCGTGGCCCGATACTCGCACAACGGCGAGTGGATCGCCTCCGCCGACGTCTCCGGAATCGTCCGGATCTGGGGGGTGCACAATGAGTTCGTGCTCAAGAACGAGTACAAGGTCCTCTCGGGCCGGATCGACGATCTCATGTGGTCTCCTGATAGTCAGAGGATCGTCGCTTCTGGCGACGGAAAGGGCAAGTCCTTTGTTCGCGCTTTCATGTGGGTGAAGTACCCCTATTTCTCTTATGTTTGATTGCACTGAATCTGTTCGACGAAATGCCTGATTGATTTTCTGTTATCCTAAACTACAAATCACACTTAGGCTAAATACATGTAATGACTCTGGGCGATTTCGTTACAGATTGTGTTTCTAATGTTTCTCTACCATGTTTTTTTGTAATTGGCCTTAATCTCATATGTGCTGGACAATGAGCTTGGTTTATTTGGCTTCAATCCATTTGTGTAGAAGTTAATGCTGTCATATGTAACCACTTGAAGCATGTAGTGTAGGGACATCTAGTTTTTGCTATGAGGATGAGTAGAAAACTCTGTTTGGTTTACAGGGCGGAATAAGATAAAATTTGTGTCATTGGCCATGAGGGGTTCTTTTTGGTTGCCAAATTAAGTTATCTAGCTGTAGTCTTCAGTGAAGTAATTCATGTTTCTCTTCTGTCCTACATATATTATTCCACTATTTTCCTTCAATTTATGATGATTTGGTTCGATTAATGCGAACATGGCTTTCATCAACCACAACATGATTTACAACACATATGCAGGTGGGATACGGGCACTACGGTGGGGGACTTCGACGGCCACTCACGACGTGTCTTAAGTTGTGCCTTTAAACCAACAAGGCCGTTTCGTATTGTGACATGCGGGGAGGACTTCTTGGTGAATTTTTATGAAGGCCCACCTTTTAAGTTCAGTCATTCTCACAGGTTTGTAAACTTCTATTTTCCCTCATAATAAGCATTTTTAACATTATTGAAAAACATTGCAAACTTTTGTTGATTCGGATGTATGTGGCAACAGTCTAGCAAGAAGATCTTACACATCTGACATAATGCAATTACAAACTTTCTTGTAAATGACACGAATATATAGACGAATAAAATATGATCATGCAATGCACATCACATTTTCTTTAGCCCTCTATTCTAAAATATGTTGCAATATGTTTATAAGGTGTTTATATGTCATCTGAACATTATGCTATTCCTGATGATTGTAGAATTTTTCTATTTTGATGTTTATAACAGAGATTTGGTCGTCATTCTGCAGGGAGCATTCAAATTTTGTAAATTGCGTAAGATTTTCTCCTGATGGAAGCAAATTTATAACTGTAAGTTCAGATAAGAGAGGGATAATATATGATGGGAAGACAGCAGAAAAATTGGGAGAATTCTCTTCAGAAGATGGTCATACAGGCAGCATCTATGCTGTTAGCTGGAGTCCTGATAGTAAACAGGTATGTATCTCTCTGGATTTTTCGTATCTTTCTTATAATTGTATCATGAAATTTATTAATGATCTATCATTTTCTTCTTATCTCTATTATATGTTCTACCTCTACTTTTCAAAAGTCCATGATTATTAAAGTAGTTGTTAGCAGAAGATTGTTTGGTCACTTTTGACTGCTTGCTCGTGTTACATGTATCCATGCACATATTTGAAGTAACTGAAGGCCCATTCAGTATCCTTTTAGAAAAATAACATAATATATCTCCAAATTCTTACTTTTTACATTGAGAAAGTCGATATTATTTTTCAAGATGGATAAAAAGTGAAGTGAAGAACTCATGTACTAGATGTTTAATCATTGGTATGAGGTGCTTTACAAAATCTAGGTTCTGGTTGGTTGTGTACTGTTCCTGTCATTATAAGTTGCAACCAATGTGGATTGAAGTGTTTCTTTAAAGAGCCCTGTCTTACATTCTCATCAATAAAATCCGTAAGAGTTTGCAAGTATGCATGTTCTAAACCCCTTACAGTGGATTAGTTCTGTCATCTGATATGGAATAAAATACTGTTTTCTTTAAAATACATACTTATTTCCTTAGTTTGTATACAATATTTTCATCCTCTTACTGTTCATTCTGTATATGGTAACTTGTTGGTTGAGTTTGCATTTATCCAAATTATGGGGATAATAAAGGTTTGAATAAACATTTTACACATGCAATCACAATGACACAAGTATTCTATATGATGATGATGATTGTAGCAAGAAATCTGAATTGATGATTGTTGATATAAAAGGGGGTTCCCATTTTGCTGTGCTATCATGTAATAGGATGGCTTTGCCCATTGTCTAAGATTCCAGTATTTCTTCTATTTCATGACTTGTGATCTTCATCTCTTCCGCCAAAAAAGTTGTTAATTCTTGTGCATGCAGGTATTCACTGTATCCGCGGATAAATCAGCAAAGGTTTGGGACATTCTCGAGGATGGTAGTGGGAAGGTGAATAAGACTTTGGTATCTCCTGGATCTGGTGGGGTTGACGACATGCTTGTTGGATGTCTTTGGCTGAACGACCATCTTGTTACTATATCCCTGGGAGGTGCTATGCATATATATTCCTCTACAAGTCTAGAAGAGAGCCCAACATCATTTTCTGGCCATCTGAGGAATGTTACTGCCATGACTGTTATTCCCAACAGTGACCCAAGGTCTATTTTATCAAGTAGCTATGAGGGAGTCATTGTTAAATGGATCCAAGGTTCTGGATACAGTGCTAGATTAGATCGGAAAGATACCAAGATTAAATGCTTAGCAGCTGTTGATGAAGAGATTATTACATCTGGATTCGACAACAAGGTGATTAATGCAAGACAACCTTTTTAGTTTGACTATTATACATACAAAATGGTTTATTTTTTACCAGTACTTATTTTTCCCTGAAACTGCAGAAATAGTTATTCTTCTGACATAATATGTCCAGTAGAAACATTATTGTATTGTCTGCTTATCCTGATGTTTGATATGTATTGTCATATCTTAATGTTATTTAATGTGTATTCACACAATGTTACATGATGCAAATTGCACAAGGATAAAACAGGATGATACAAGCTTGTAGATACTTTAGTGTGAAATTTAGAACGTTAGGTCAGTGCAGGTATAAGACTTCTTCTGTATGTGGTCTTCTTATTTTATTTTATTTTATTTCATTTTGGTATATGCTTTTCTAAGCTGACATATACATTTTAATATTATATACCATTTCTGAAATGTTTGAACCTTTTCTGTAGTTTACCCCAACATTTTAATATACATCTTCTGCAAGAAGATGTCTTTTGGGGTTTTATTATGTAGAAATCTTGAGTTTCTTACCCAATAGTTAGTATTTGACTCCATGCTCTCTGTATCTCTGTTAGTTCAATTACTGTTGCTCTTATTTGACATAGTAATGCCATTACTTGTACTTGATTAAAATTTTAGGTTTGGAGATTTAAAGGGGATGGAAGTGGAGAACCAGAATTTGTTGATATTGGAAGCCAACCACATGACGTGAACCTGGCTCTTAATTGCCCTGGATTGGCTTTAATCTCAACTGCTACTGGAGTTGTCTTGCTTCAGGGTCTGAAAGTAGTAGCGACAGTTAATCTCGGCTTTGAGGTGACAGCGTCTTCCATTGCACCTGATGGAAGTGAAGCCATTGTGGGTGAGAAGAAAGGTAAGTTGCACATTTACACCGTCTCAGGGGAGACTTTTACAGAAAAAGCAGTTCTTGAGAAGCATCGAGGTGAGATTAGTGTGATAAGATACTCGCCAGATGAGACCATGTTTGCTTCAGGTGATACTAACCGTGAAGCTGTTGTTTGGGATCGTGCCACCAACGAGGTATCTGAAACCTACCCCATATATACTATCTTCTTATGCGCCTTTAGACCCTTATTTGTGTAGGCTCTTCTAAAATTAAAAATAAAAGTTATGCATGATCTTGCTTGTAAAACACATGCATTCTATATTTGAAGTCCTAGAAAGAATGACAAAGGTTTAACTAGGGGGCTGCTCGCTCTTCTGTTGGATCCAATTAAAAAAATCAAGATATTAACTATGAATTTCCTTGTGACGTGTTCTGGGGAACTACATACATGATAGACAAGAAAACAAGAGAACTGTCTGTAACTTATAAACACACTGATACTGATACCACTGTATGTGTAAACGTTCCGCTGCTAGAATTATGATATTCTCTCTCAAGTAAGCAAATGGTATCACTTGCAGGTGAAGCTAAATAACATGTTGTTCCACACTGCTCGCATAAATAGCTTGGCTTGGTCTCCTGACAGTAAATTTGTGGCCACTGGGTCAATTGACACTTGCGTGATCATATATGAGATCGGGAAGCCAGCTTCAAGCCGCATAACAATAAAGGGGGCTCATCTAGGTGGAGTTAATGGCGTGACCTTTGCTGATGAGCGCAGTGTGGTCAGTGCTGGTGAGGATGCCTGTGTTCGTATGTGGAAATTACCCTCGGAGCTAGCATGAATATGATGTAGCAACTGCAACTTGCATCTTAGTGGTAAGAAGCCTGCCCTGTCCTATATGCAGTCCTGACTGACTCATGTGTTCCATTATCTTAGATGTTGCCTTGGCTGCTTTCTAACTATTGTGACACAAACGACAAGTAATAGTTTGATATTGTCATTGAACCAAAGTTTAGAACATCATTCAAAGTCTCTTGTTTTTTCAGCATTTATAGTGCCCCTTCACATACAGTATTCTTGAAGTAATTTGATGTTGTTTGTTCTTGCAGGACCCATTTTTTATTTTATCACGCTCTAAAGGCTGAAAGAAAACCCCACAGAATAGCAGGTGATCAGCTATTAATACGACTCTGCCTCATACGATGTATACATATTTCCATGTGCCGTCGTAGAAAAATATAGCATTTTTTAAAATGCTAGAGAAGAAAACCACTGGACTGAAGTTGAAGTTTTGTGTTTTGTTTTCTTCTGCAGCTTTGGAACACTGCACACTATCTGCATTCACTGGTGGTTGAGCTGGTAAATATGCCACTTTTTGATTTCATTACCATAAACTTGAATGGAGGCTGGAGGCATTCTACATGAGGATCTGCATGAATTCGAACAATAATACAATAAAAGCATGGCCTTTTATAACATAAATGTTATCTGATTCCTAGCCTAGCTGTTTTCAATTTTTTAACATAAATCTTCACAGTTTTGATGAAGATTTCAATAAATTTTTGGTATTAATTCCACCTTCCTAATTCACAAACTAGCACGGTTGGTTTAGCTTTCTCAGAAATCTGAATTACCTAAAGAATGGACCCATGTATGGTGTCTGAAACATGAAAATTAGTGATGGGTCCAGATTATGATAGTTACTGGGCAATTGAAGAGCTTTGTGGCTTCGCTCTGAAAGTCCATAACCAAAGCCAGAGAGTGATTTACAATCTTTTAGGGGTAAATACTTTTTAGTGTCTTTATGTTCGGTCCGCGGGTCTCACAGGTTTGGGAACGATCATTTTAGTACCTTTATGTTCGATTCACAAATCTTTTGTGTATTTGGAGTTAAAAAACTAATAAAATCATGTAAAATGACTATTTTATCCTTATTTATTTCAAACTAATAGATCTTATGAATGAAACACTATTTTATCCATCTTTATCATTAATTCTTTTAAAAAAAAATATTTTCTTTAATTTTTTTTTACTTTTCAAACATTATTTTTCAAAAAATTTAATTAATTTTCCGAAAACAATTTAATTAGTTTTTATTTCTAAATTTTATAATTTTCATAAAAAAATATTTCATCAAATTTATTTATGTTGCCCTTATTCCACTTTCTCAATTTTTCTTATTCGACCTTTCATTTCACGGTTTTATTCGAATCTGAAAGGGGGATAGGTATAGAATTAGCGATTTCAATGATTCAATTTCAATCCATGACAAAAAGAAGATATTACACAAACTGAAGAATCAAGAGAGATCAAGACAAGAACCTTGTATGGTGGGACTCTTGTCTTAGAGCAGCTCCAACGGTCGTGTCTACGCGTCGTGTCTGGCGTAGGCACGGCCCAGACACGACGCGTAGACACGACTTGTCGTGCCTGGAAGCCGTGTCTGCGGGGTCGTTGCTGCTGGTCGTTGCTGGTTCTGGAAACGACACAATCGGTCGTGTCTGGCGCCAACGGCTAGTCGGTTGGCTAGTCACGACCCGCCACGTGGCGACGCCGACTCCCATAGTGCCCAACAGTTTTCTATAAATTCAGATCTGCCCCAATTGAAATCTCACTTCTCCTCTCTTCTTTCAAGCTTCTATTCATCTATTCCTCTCCAAATCCTATAGTTTTTCATATTCTATTTTTTTCGATGGCGAATCTTCCGACGCTAGACGAGATGAAGCAAATGACAGAAGAACAAATAGACGCCGCGGTGGATAGGTATCTGGAGGCAACACAACAAGCATTGGAGGATCAACTGATGGCAGCCGTACAGCCAATGAGTGAGGATGATGATGAGGCCGAGAGCTCATTGTCGGCGCCGAGACCCAAGCGAAGAGTGATTGAGCGCAACCGCGAAGATGCACACGAAGGGCTGATCCGTGACTACTTCGCGCCTCAACCGGTGTACAGCGAGCAACAATTTCGGCGACGGTTCCGGATGTCGAGGGACATGTTCATCCGGATCATGAATGGTTTGAGTGGCCGGTACGCCTACTTCCGTAACGGAAAGGATGCTACGGGGAGGGCCTCTTTCACTCCACACCATAAGTGCACGGTAGCACTTCGTCAGCTCTGTTATGGAAGTCCAGCCGATGCTTGCGACGAGTATTTGCGAATGGCGGAGACCACTGCGCTGGACTGCCTGAAGAAGTTTTGCATTGGCGTCGTCAAGGTGTACGGTCGGACCTATCTACGACGCCCGACCGTGGACGATACAAAACGGTTGTTGCGAATCAACGAAGAGCGCGACTTTCCGGGGATGTTAGGGAGCCTGGACTGCATGCATTGGGATTGGAAGAACTGTCCTGTGGCATGGGTGCACAGTTCGCAAGTAGGGACCACGGGAACGTCCCCACAATCATGCTCGAAGCCGTAGCATCCCAAGACCTTTGGATCTGGCACGCTTTCTTCGGGACACCGGGCTCCAACAATGACATCAACGTGCTCAATAGGTCTACACTATTCTCCCAAGTAGTAAAAGGCTTCGCCCCAGATGTGAAGTTCAAGATCAGCGGTAGAGAATACGAAACCCCGTATTACTTGACAGCTGGAATCTATCCTGCTTGGGCAACATTTGTGAAGTCCATACCTGTTCCACAAACGCCGAAACAACGATGCTTTACTAGATACCAAGAGGCGTGTAGGAAGGACATCGAACGAGCGTTTGGAGTTCTACAGGCCCGGTTTCACATCGTTACTCGCCCGGGTCGAATGTGGGATAGGGGCTCACTCGCAATTATCATGACTGCTTGTGTGATCCTACACAACATGATCGTTGAGGATGAGCGTAGGCCGTGGCCCACTGATCCGCTTGCAGATCTTGTTGTCCCGGACCACACCGTACGTAGAGGACCACCCCCAGCGGTGACCAACGACAGTATCTTGGGCCATAGAGCAAGGATTCGGGATCGGAATGTTCATCACCAACTCCACGATGATCTCATCGAACACATTTGGGCAAAATTTGGAGATGGAGGCCGCAATTAAATATTAATCAGCAACGTTAATGTAATTTCTATTTTGTTTGTAATACAAAAATAGTTATGCAATTCGTATTTGGGTTTAATTAAAAGTGTCACAAATATTTGAGTGCTTTTTTTAATTTACTGAAACTGTGTAGACACTACTCCTGACACTGTGTAGACACTACCATTGGAGGAGCAGTGTCTGGAAGCAAAAAACAATGGTTAGACACTGCTCATAGACACTGCACAGTGTCTAACCATTGGAGATGCTCTTAAAAGTCATAATTATTGCAATACCAACAACGTCTGAGCATATCTTAATCACAAACCCAAATCACCAAAGAAAAAAAAAATTAACATGAAACTAAGAAGTTGCTCCAAATATTTAGCTCCCAACTCAGAAGTTGCTATCTCTTTAAAGCTTACCCTTATTGAGCATGTAGCTCAAACCAAATCAATTATATGCAGCCACAAATTTGATCCTAATATTTACAGCTGAAGATGATATAGAGGAGCTACGCAACAACTACTTCGACGGAACTTACAACAAATACGACTCCGTCTCCCCTCGCCCGCGCAGATCTAGAGAAGACGAATGGTTGAGTCTGGAACCACCGTGGAGTGTTTCGCACATCTAGAACCTCCAGTGAGCCGAGAGCTGAAATCCAGGAACTCAAATCCGTGGAGGGCTTCGAGATTTGGAACCTCCATCGAAAGCCCAACATCGGAGAAGACGTCGCGTGCAACCAGATCTTCTCAAAGGAGAAGGCGAGTGTCACGGTTACGTGCGGAGGAAGATGGTTTGAATTTGAATAAAGAAGCGCGCGAGATCAAAACACTGCGTTTGGGTAAGTGACCGAGTGACGTGGCGAGCGCGACCAACTGTCTTAACCTGTGGCGTGCAACGTGGAGAGGAGGTCTAGTCAGCATCGTCTTCGCACGTCTGGGCGAGCTGTCCTGCAAGTTGGCACGGGAAATGCGGATCGAAGAATTGGAACTCGAGGAGTATATAGATAGGGAGAGAGAAGTTAGTTAGGGCGTCTTGTTGATTGTACTTCTCAATTCTTGGCTGTAACTCTCTCTATAATCCTTTCTTCAAATCAATAAAGCTCCATTTTCGCCATTGTTGAGTTCTCAAGCTTCATAAGCTTGACAGTGGTATCAGAACTTCAATCCAGCGCCTACACAATGTCTGGAGTTGATGAAACACCTATACCACCTTCCTTGGAGGATCTTCGCACAGAAATGGAGAATCTCAAGCACGTCATGGAGCTCCTTCTTCTCGAGCGAGCTTAGGTGCCTCCAGCACTTCTAGATCTGGTTCCCCAGCCTCACAGCAGCAGCAACCGGATCCTGGACCTCAAGATCGGGACAAATCTGTCAGAGGATGGCTGCGTAAAGCATCCTTGTAAAGCATCCTTGTATTTCTCTTATTATGATGTTCCTGAGGATCACATAGTTTGTTTGGCCTTGATTCAACTGACAGGACCTGCTGAGATTTGGTTTGCTGAGTACTCAATGCTTAGGGGTGTGATCTGGTGGGCACAGTTCTGTCAGGATCTCAGTTGGAAGTTTGAGGCCTTGGGACATGATGATGTGCAGATTGAGTTTAAGAACTTGAGGCAAACTGGTTCTGTGCAGGAATTTGAGTATGCTTTTGGGGAGCTGAAGGTGTTGATGTTGGCCAGGAATCCATTTCTGATTGAGGATGACTTCATATCCAACTTCATTGGTGGTCTCAGACCCAATCTCAGGTCTGGTGTGCAAATGATGAGTCCTAATACACCCTCTCATGCTATGTATCTGGCCAGGCATGAGGAGAGTCGAATTCTCTCTTTGGGGTTGCCTCTTGGCCAAAGAGCTGCTATGGCTTGTCCTGCAAGAGGAAATACTCCCCAATCCTTTAGGCCAAGGTATCAACCTCCTGTGATCCAAAGGTTTCTCAATCCTAGACCTCCCCAGGAAGGTTCTGCAGCTACTAGACCCATGGGAGACCCATGGGATGAAAGGGCTAGGAAAAGGCTCTGTTATACTTGCCCAGCCAAGTACACAAGAGATCATGTTTGTCCGAACAAGAATAAATTGTACATTATCACCAAAGAGGAGGCTGATGAGCTGTTTGGTGACACTGAATCAGAGGCTTCTGAGGTTATTGAGAAGGAGACTTCCAAGGATGGGGTACAAACTTGTATTATATATATGGTAGCTATCCAGTAAAAACCACTCTTATTGTGGAAACAACAAACCAATCTAAGACACAGGATGCGGTCAGAGTGATGTCAGCAGAGCCCGCGCGCGTGCGCGTGTTGACCACGCGCGCGCGCGGGTGCTGATCGTTTACAAGCACAGTGCTGAAAGTTTGGTACAAATGCAAACAATCAGCACTGTGCGCGCAAGCGATCAGCACCGTGCTACGCAAACTATCAGTACTGTGCACGCGCGCACCAGCAACGCACGTGCCCACGTGTCAGCACCTGGTGAGTTCGTAGTTTGCACAATAAGGTGAGGTGTTTTATATATTTATTGTCCACGTGTCAACATCTGGTGCGCTCTGCTGACATCACTTTGGGGGGATCCTATGGCTCAGATTGGTTCGTAGTTTGCACAATAAGGGGTGGTTTGTACCTGATACTAACTATATATATATATAGAGTTGGTATCAAATACAAACCACCCCTTATTGTGCAAACTACGAACTCACCAAGTGCTGACACGTGGGCGCGCGCTACTGGTGCGCGCGCACAGTGCTGACACGTGGCGCGCATAGTGCTAATAGTTTGGGCGCACATTGCTAATAGTTTGGCACTGTGCTAAACTATTAGCATTGTGCGCGCCAAACTATTAGCACCGTGCGCGTGCGTGGTCAACACGCTCACGCGCGCGGGCGGAGGCGCGCGCGAATCTGCCACGTGTCAGCATCGCGCGCGCTCTGCTGACGTCACTTTGACCGCATCCTTTGGCTTAAATTGGTTCGTAGTTTGCACAATAAGGATGGTTTTTACTGGATAGCTACCCTATATATATATATATATATATATATATATATATATATATATATATATATAACAAACTTGTATCTTTCGTACGAAATACAAACTATCAATTTGGACCCTTGAATTACAGAATCAAAGATCCAGATTTAAACAAAAATCATTAATGACAGAATCATTAATGCATATATTTTTAATTAATTTCGTAATCAATCACCCCCTATGTTGGGTCTCGAGGTAGGGTTGGAGATGAACCAACTCGCAGCGGAAAATCAATGAAAACCAAGAGACGATTAAAACCATGAAACAACTAACAAAGAATGGATTCACAAGAGAAAAATTCAGCACTATTTCTTACTAAAACAAGAACACCGGGTAACGAATGATTGGCTTGAGTATCCAAGACGCCTACGTATCCACATGGGAACCAAAGCCACGTAGTTCTTCTCTTGGAGGACTCAAGAACAAAAAATGGAGGTGGGAGCTTGCCAAACCCGAAATTGTAGGGAGAGAGGGAGATAAGTTGTGTTTCCTCTTCTTGTCTTATGTTTGTTATGCTGAAAAAAGATGACTTAAACATAACAAACCCCATACTTGTCCAACTAAAAGCACGAGACAAATATGATGTCAAGTAAGGTGTAAATATGACAAAGTATGACTAGACAAGATGAGGTTAGGTGGTGAATCACCAACACCTTAATCCTTGTCTTGCTTACTTAGTACTAATTAATCAAGACTTGATTAATTAGTTCCATGGGCCTTGGTTGCATGAGCCTCTTGGAACATGGCCCATGGCCATTCCCAACGAGGTCCCGTGATGCGCTCATCGCCTCCAAGCCTTCCATACCGGAAATGTCCAACATTATCCGACGTGATCAATCACAAGACTCCAAGCCTTGTCTCGATCCGTAATGTCCTATTCACTTACGGGCACATGACCCAAAACCCAGTTTTGGTCATGTCCCGAGACAACTCCCTTTTGGCCATTCTCCATAAATGCGTCAATGAGTTTCATCCTCCGCTGTGACCCTTAGGTTTATGCATGTCAATAGATCAACGTAAAATCCCATTTTACTTGATCCTATTTAAGTGGCAACTAACGAGACTTTAGTATTGCCTGACACTGCATAACGAATCGACCCTGTCGATTCTAACCTTTCCGTCGTCTATGTCACTATCCTTTATCTCGGATATCCTGATTGAGATAAGGCATAAAGCCGTCATCCTTATTATTCTCAATCACTGTTCCTTGATATGTGAGATGACTGAATATATGATACCCAGTATCATGTGCATGGTCATGCTATTCTTTCAGTCACTCTCGATCAAGCGGCCGAGAGCCGATATCTTTCCCATACCGTAGTATGAGGGATAAATCCCTTAGCCGTCTTTCGTGTCACTCATGCAGTCCATCCCCAATCCAATCTTGGCCGTTATGGAAGCCCTGTAACGGACAACGTTTGGCTCAGGTCAAACTCAGTTGTTTACTGGATAACGATCACAATGACTCCTTGGTCTAAGGATACATGACAAGCTACGACAATTAATATGTTCATGACTTGATCTATGGCACATATTCATGTCGGGTCGTCTAATATGGATTCACCTGAGCCAAATAACGTGTTGTCGTAAAATGGATTCACCGGGCTGGATGGGTTTTTTTATTACACCCAACCCTGCCGTGAATTTCCAAATCCACATAGCCTCCTTAGCTGCCTCTACAACATCCATGTACTTGGCCTCTGTAGTAGATTCGGCAATGGTATCTTGCTTTACGCTCTCCCAGCTAAAGCTCTGTCATTCAGCGTAAACACATATCCTGACTGACTTCCAAAGTCATCTAGATTTGTCATCGAAAATTAGCGTCTACTCATCCTTCGACGACTAGTTCAGCATCATCTTTCCCCCGAGTTAGACTCATGTCTACTGGTACAACATAAGGCTTACGAGACGTTCGGTCTCATACATGTCATGGCATATATGATCGATCCTGCCGAAGGCGCATAGGATTATCATCATCCTTTTCAGCTCATCAGGTGTCATAGGACATTGAGTCTTGCTGAGATGAATGCCATGACTAGTGGGTAAGAGTCCTTTTTTTTAATCGAGCATTAAGAACCTACTCAATGCCTTGTTCACATATGTTCCCTAACTTGAATCCAAGACCCTCTTGGTGCGATCTCTACATATCTTAATCCCTAAGATATAAGAAGCATCGCCTAAGTCCTTTATTGAAAAACACTTCCTCAACCAAGCTTTAGTCTCGTGCAAGGTTGGGATGTTGTTTTCAATGAGAACCAGAAAGGTAATCTTGCTCCCACTAGCCTTCTTATAAACGCAACATTCATCCTCGTTCTTGATTAAGCCAAATCCAATTACAGCTTCATCAAAACGAAGGATCCAACTCCGAGAAGTTCGTTTCAATCCATAAATGGATTTCAACAACGTATAAATCTTACCCTTATTCTTTGGATTGTCAAAACCTTTGGGCCGAGACATACAAACGTACTCAGTCAAATTTCCATTTAGGAAAGCGGTTTTGACATCCAGTTTCCATATCTCGTAATTATAATATGCAGTTATGTCACGAATAATTTGGATTGATTTTGACCATAACCACTAGGGAGAAGGTTTCCTCATAGTCAATCCATTGGATCTGCCTATAACCATTTGCCACTAGTCGAGCTTTGTAGGTCAGAGGGTTTCCGTCCATGTGCATCTTCACCTTGAAGATCCCTTTGCATCCGATGGTTCTCACACCATTGATGGGATAAACCAGTTCCCAGTCTCGGTTGTCCGACATGGACTTCATTTCCTCCCTCATGGTGGATCATCGTGATCCACCATGACTTTATTGTCACCTCTGGATACCATATCTTGGAGGTGGACGACTGATCCTTTTAAATCGCCTTGGACCTTTCGGAATTGTAACAGGAATTGGTTCTTACTCTACGACCATCTCTGGCTCCCTTTCTACTAGGTTGTCAATTGGTTTAGACGGATCTATACCATCCTGAATTTATTCAAGATGCACAGTCCTCCAATGACGTCTTTGGAAACAAAACTCCTTTTCCATAAAAACCCCACCTCAAGCACGAACATCATGTTCTCACTGGGTTTGTAGAAGTAGTATGCGCTTGTTGGTTTGGGATACCACACGAAGGTGCATATCTCAGATCTTGGTTCGAGCTTAGTCGAAACCAAATGTTTCACATAAGCCTCGCAACCACAAATATTTAGGAAGGACCAAGCGGGAATCTTCCCGTACCATTTCTAAAATGGTGTCCCTTCCACACCCTTCGTCGAAACCCTATTCACCATGAACGCGATAGTCTTCAAAGCATAAACCCAAAAAGAAATCAGGAGATCAGTCCAACTGATCATGGAACATACCATTGTCTAACAATGTCCGATTTATCCGCTCGGCTACACCTTTCAATTACAGTGTCCCAAGAGGAGTCCATTCCAAAAGGATCTCATTCTCGTTTAAATGATCTAATAACTCTGTGGTCAAGTATTTTCCACCTCGATCTAATCGAAGTGTTTTAATACCTTTCCCGAGCTGGTTTTCTACTTCAGTCTTAAACTCTTCGAATTCATCAAAAGTTTCAGACTTATGTCTCATCGAATAGACATAACCATATTTACTGTATTAGACAGTAAATGTGATAAAGTGGCTAAAACCCCTCCTGGCAAGCGAACTTATTGGTCTACACACATCCGAGTGTATTAGCCTCAATAAATTCACCTGTCCTTTCACCGCAACCGATGAAGGGCGCTTTAGTCATTTTGTCCATAAAAAGAGCCTCACACCTATCAATCGAATTAAATTCGAACGGACTTAAAAGTACGCACTTCCGAAGTGTTGATATGCGTTTTTGTTTATACGACCCTAATGACAGTGCCTTATAAGAGTTTCGGTTTAAATCGTCGGATTTAGACCTCTTGGCATTAACATTATGAATAGAGCTTGAGACATTGTTACCCATATCTAATATGTACAATCCTCCAACCATGTTAGCACTAACATAAAACTTATCATTGCATATAATATTGAAAACTCCATTTCCAATATTAACATTATATCCTTCCTTGTCAAACACGGATACATATATAATATTCCTACTAAAAGTAGGTATGCAATATACATTATACAATACTAAGACAAAGCCACTTGGAAAAGCAAGACTCATGGATCCTACATCAGTTGCCACAACTCTGATGTCTATTCTTGCTTTCCAAACCTCTCCTACTTTCAGCCACTATATGTTAGTGCATGTGTGAGATTCAGTCTTGGTATCTAATACCCATGAATATTTGGAAATAGAGAGATGTAGCTTTATAGAGTTAATACCGGATGAAGGCACGGTCCCACCGCCCTTCCTTAGATCATCCAGGTTTCCTGATGAAGGCGCAGTCCTATTGCCCTTCTTCAGATCATCCACGCTATTTGATGAAGGCGCAGTCCCACTGCCCTTCTTCAGATCATCCGCGAACTTCCTGTAATTCCGGTTCCAATGACTAGGTTGTTGGCAGTAGAAGCAGACATTCTCAAGTGTCCCATATTTCCCGCCAAGTGCGCATGGGCCCGCCCTTGCCACTTCCAATTCCCTTGTTGACCATCAGAATATCCTTGGATCCCAGATCCCTGATATATTCTTCAGCAGTTAATGACACTTCATGTAACTCTGATATGGTCTTAGAGACAACATTGTCAATGACATATTCTTTGCGTTTAGACTTGAGGGCCATCCTGAAAATTCTGTACCAGTCCAAATAGTTTGTCCCATTTAGCTTGACCCTGTCAAGAATGGTTTTTTAATGACAAACTATTAATGTTCACTGAATTTGCCACTTGATCTACAACAGATAAAATTCAATCAGTAAACTGAATAAATTTTATGAAGATCAAGCTTAAACACCAACAATCGATTCTAAACCTTTAGAATCTGAAACCAAGATCCTTGATTCACTTGATTAAGCTGAACTAATGCTCACCACTTAATCGAGCTATGTAGGTAGGACTCCATCCAATCACATCCAATGTGACTCTTGGCTAGGGTATGTACTTATGTACACGGCTTACCCTATCTGTTACCCTAGCTCAACCTCAGGCTGAGAATCATAGTCGGGTCCACCAATTTTCAACTATGGCCCGTCACTATGTAGGTGCTCCGCTAATGCGCACGACACCCACACATGTCATCTAAACCTACTACCCCGCTTTCCCATGGATACTCCGCTAATGCGCATGACACCCATAGGACGGGGAGGTAGTAAGGTGTTGATGAATGGGAGGTATCAGACATGACCCATTTTTTACTTGTTCGGTTGTGTTCAAAACTTTGGCACATCTTAGATGCGATGAGCACACCAACTACATTCCAAATGCAACGATGCCTCAAATTACATCCAATGTAATTCTTCCTTTGAACCCGTAAACTACATCCAATGCAATGACGGTTCTAAGGGTTCACAAACAAGGATTAAACTTCCAATTTTATCTTTGCATGTGAGGTGATATGCTCGGTAAATAAAGTTAAAGCATGCAATTCTAAAACACATAGAATTAATCATGCATAAGCTAAACCAAGCATAAAGCGATAAATGTGCACATAATAGCCCCCTAAAGTAACTCCCACTAGCTTCTTGAGCTCCATTGACTCCAAGCCGATGCCAACACCCGAAAATCAACCAAATGACCTTTTCACACTTTCTTCGTCTTGAGCAAAAAATTACAATTTAATACACGACTCGCAGGTCGGGAATAAATAAATATTATAAATAAGTGGTTCGATGACCACATCTCGAAAGAATAATTACACGCTAACTCTAACGACTCGTAGGCCGTGAAAAGCGATATATAATTAAAACGAGCTCGGGGCTATAATGTGCACCATGCAAACATCACATCACACATCGTGTTATCAAACAATCATGTGATTTTCCGGTTTTATTAAATAGCCAAATTTCGAAATTTTTTGATGAACCAACTCGCAGCGGAAAATCAATGAAAACCAAGAGACCATTAAAACCATGAAACAACTAACAAAGAATGGATTCACAAGAGAAAAATTCAGCACTATTTTTTACCAAAACAAGAACAATGGGTAACGAATGATTGGCTTGAGTCCAATACGCCTACGTATCCACATGGGAATCAAAGCCACGTAGTTCTTCTCTTTGAGGACTCAAGAACACAAAAATGGAGGTGGGAGCTTGCCAAACCAGAAATTGTAGGGAGAGAGGGATATAAGTTGTGTTTCCTCTTCTTGTCTTATGTTTGTTATGTTGAAAAAAGATGAATTAAACATAACAAACCCCATACTTGTCCAACTAAAGGAATGAGACAAGTATGGTGTCAAGTAAGGTGTAAATATGACAAAGTATGGCTAGACAAGATGAGGTTAGGTGGTGAATCACCAACACCTTAATCCTTGTCTTGGTTACTTAGTACTAATTAATCAAGACTTGATTAATTAGTTCCATGGGCCTTGGTTTCATGGGCCTCTCATGGGCCTCTTGGAACATGGCCCGTGGCCATTCCCAACGAGGTCCCGTGATGCGCTCATCGCCTCCAAGCCTTCCATACCGGAAATGTCCAACATTATCCGACGTGATAAATCACAAGACTCCAAGCCTTGTCTCGATCCGTAATGTCCTATTCACTTACGGGCACATGACCAAAACCCAGTTTTGGTCATGTCCCGAGACAACTTCATTTTGGCCATTCTCCATAAATGCGTCAATGATTTTCTGCCTCCGGTGTGACCCTTAGGTTTATGCATGTCAATAGATCAACGTAAAATCCCATTTTACTTGATCCTATTTAAGTATAAACTAACGAGACTTTAGTATTTCCTGACACTGCATAACGAATCGACCATGTCGATTCTAACCTTTCCGTCGTCTATGTCACTATCCTTTTATCTCCGATATCCTGATTGAGATAAGGCATAGAGGCGTCATCCTTATTATTCTCAATCACTTTTCTTTGATATGTGAGATGACTGAATATATGATACCCAGTATCATGTGCATGGCCATGATATTCTTTTAGTCACTCTCGATCAAGTGACCGAGAACCGATATCCTTCTCATACCGTAGTATGAGGGATAAATCCCTTAGCCGTGTTTCGTGTGTTGGGTCTCGAGGTAGGGTTGGAGATGAACCAACTCGCAGCGGAAAATCAATGAAAACCAAGAGACAATTAAAACCATGAAACAAGTAACAAAGAATGGATTAACAAGAGAAAAATTCAGCACTAGTTCTTACCAAAACAAGAACACCGGTTAACGAATGATTGGCTTGAGTCTCCAAGACGCCTACGTATCCACATGGGAATCAAAGCCACATAGTTCTTCTCTTTGAGGACTCAAGAACACAAACATGGAGGTGGAAACTAGCCAAACCCGAAATGGCCATGGAAGAGGGAGAGAAAATGTGTTTCCTATTCTTGTCTTGTGTTTGTTATGTTGAAAAAAGATGACTTAAACATAACAAAACCCATACTTGTCCAACTAAAGGCATGGGACAAGTATGGTGTCAAGTAAGGTGTAAATAGGACAAAGTATGGCAAGACAAGATTGGGTTAGGTGGTGAATCACCAACACCTTAATCCTTGTCTTGCTTACTTAGTACTAATTAATCAAGACTTGATTAATTAGTTCCATGGGCCTTGGTTGCATGGGCCTTTCATGGGCCTCTTGGAACATGGCCCGTGGCCATTTCCAACGAGGTCCCGTGATTCGCTCATCGCCTCCATGCCTTCCATACCGGAAATGTCCAACATTATCCGACGCGATCAATCCCAAGACTCCAAGCCTTGTCTCGATCCGTAAAGTCCTATTCACTTACGGGCACATGACCCAAAACCCAGTTTTGGTCATGTCCCGAGACAACTCCCTTTTGGCCATTCTCCATAAATGTGTCAATGAGTTTCATCCTCCGGTGTGACCCTTAGGTTTATGCATGTCAATAGATCAACGTAAAATCCCATTTTACTTGATCCTATTTAAGTGGCAACTAACGAGACTTTAGTATTGCCTGACACTACATAACGAATCGACCCTGTCGATTCTAACCTTTCCGTCGTCCCTGTCATTATCCTTTTATCTCCGATATCCTGATTGAGATAAGGCATAGAGCCGTCATCCTTATTATTCTCAATCACCGTTCCTTGATATGTGAGATGACTGAAGATATGATACCCAGTATCATGTGCATGGCCATGCTATTCTTCCAGTCACTCTCGATCAAGTGGCCGAGAACCGATATCTTTCCCATACCTTAGTATGAGGGATAAATCCCTTAGCCGTCTTTCGTGTCACTCATGTAGCCCGTCCCCAAGCCAATCCTGGCCGTTATGGAAGCCCTATTACGGACAACGTTAGGCTCAGGTCAAACTCAGTTGTTGACTACATAGCGATCACAAAGACTCCTTGGTCTAAGGATACATGACAAGCTACAACACTGAATATGTTCATGACTTAATCTATGGCACATATTCAGGGCGGGTCGTCCAATATCATGTCCCACATGATATCTATGATCAGACTCCGGAATCCCATTCCAATGACTAACAGAACATAAGCCATAAAGAGCCATCTTTCATACTAGTCGCTTCTAGTGAAGCTTTGTTGACTAGGGACCCATCGAGTGTGATCTATCTCGATCTATGGTTCTATTCGCATGGTGGGCATAGATCAGAGCACACATCGATATATTACTCCAACACATAAGTAATATAAAGCCGCTTTAATTTTATTGCTAACGATGATATATACATTTGGACATTTAGGATTGAACTACGGGCACTAAGACTAACATCGTGTCACTCATGCAGTCCATCCCCAAGCCAGTCTTGGCCGTTATTGAAGCCCTGTAACGGACAACGTTAGGCTCAGGTCAAACTGAGTTGTTTACTGCATAACGATCACAATGACTCCTTGGTCTAAGGATACAAGACAAGCTATGACAATGAATATGTTCATGAATTGATCTATGTCACATATTCATGTCGGGTCGTGCAATATCATGTCCCACATGATATCTATGATCAGACTCCGGAATCCCATTCCAATGACTAATAGAACGTTAGCCATAATGAGCCATCTTTCATACTAGTCGCTTCCATTGAAGCTTTGTTGACTAGGGACCCATCGAGTGTGATCTATCTCGATCTATGGTTCTATTCGCATGGTGGGCATAGATCAGAGCACACATCGATATATTACTCCAACACATAAGTAATATAAAGCCGCTTTAATTTTATTGCTAACGATGATATATACATTTGGACATTTATGATTGAACTACAGGGGCTAAGACTAACACCCCCCCCCTGAATTTCGGTGGTTGTCCGATCTCCTAAATCAATGTTCCAGATTGGTTTGTATTTCGCACCTAAATTTAACAAACTGCGAACTCACAAGAGAGTGACACGTGGCCTTTCGCGCGTGCGCACACAATTACTGTTCACGCACGCATACCAGCACCCATGTATATGTAGTACCAGCACTTGTGCATGTAATGTACCAACACTATGTGCCTATTGTACCAGCACTTGTGTATGTATTGAATCGACCGAATTGAATCAGCAGAATTGAACCTGAGCTGGAGTCAGTGTCAGAATTTAACAAAACCTTAGAATTTTTTGGGTGGAAACGGCCTTCCGAGCAATAGTCACGGTTGTATTATGTTGTACGATGTTTTTCGACCATCCGAAGTCATCTTGAGGGTCAAAATCGTACTTTTAGATTTTGTTTATTTGTTTATTTTTTTTATTTTCTGATTTCCTTTATTTATATTAGGACTTTGGGATTACTTTCCTTAGGGTTTAGGGTTTAGTATTAGGGTTTAGGGTTTAGTTGTACCAGCACTGTGTGCGTATTGTACCAGTACTATGTGTGTATGTACCAGCACTATGTGCGTATTGTACCAGCACTATCTGTGTATTATACCAACATTGTGTGCGTACCGTGTTGTACCAGCATTATGTGCGTATTGTACCAGCACCACCACGACCGATTGGTCAGCACTAGGGTCGATCGGCCAACAAAATTTGCGCGCTACCAGCAGCATGTGCGCGTTACCAACACGCGCCCGCGAAAATGACACTTGTCGTCCTCCTGTGAGTTCGCAGTTCGCACAATAAGTCTGGTTCTCACGTTATCCCATCCTTATATATATATATATATATATATATATATATATATATATAGGGTTGGTATCAGGTACAAACCACCTCTTATTGTGCAAACTACGAACTCACTAGGTGCTGACACGTGGGCGTGCGCGCTGCTGGTGCGCGCGCACAGTGCTGACACGTGGCGCGCATAATGCTAATAGTTTGGGCGCACAGTGCTAATAGGTTGGCACTGTGCTAAACTATTAGCACTCTGCGCGCCAAACTATTAGCACCGTGCGCACGCGTGGTCAACACGCTCACGCGCGCGGGCAGAGGCGTGCGAATCTGCCACGTGTCAGCATCGCGCGCGCTCTGCTGACGTCACTTTGACTGCATCCTGTCGCTTAGATTGGTTCGTAGTTTGCACAATAAGGATGTTTTTACTGGATAGCCACCCTATATATATATATATAGGGTTGGTATCAGGTACAAACCACCCCTTATTGTGCAAACTACGAACTCACCAGGTGCTGACACGTGGGCACGCGCGCTGCTGGTGCGCGCGCACAGTGCTGACACGTGGCGCACACGGTGCTAATAGTTTGGCATTGTGCTAAACTATTAGCACTGTGCGCGCGCGTGGTCAACACGCTCACGCGCGCGGGAAGAGGCGCGCGCGAAGCTGCCACGTGTCAGCATCGCGCGCGCTCTGCTGACGTCACTTTGACCGCATCCTGCGGCTTAGATTGGTTCGTAGTTTGCACAATAAGGATGATTTTTACTAGATAGCCACCCTCTCTATATATATATATATATACACACACACAAATACCAAAATATCGATTAAAAGGTCAAAGTAGTGATGGAATAGTTCACCCTCAACATATTGGCATAAAAGCATAAAAAATGATTCACCTAAATATATATCCATCAAATCTGACAATGATGCTGAAAATCAAAAATTCAAATCAGTACAAAATCCATTAGTTCAATGTATAATCTTTCGGATAACTTGGAATCAAATTGTGTTAAACTTTCTAAATTTATACATCCAGCGCATAGCTTTATAATCCTCGAATTTCTCATGAAAAACCAAAATAGTACATTAGAATCATAAATGAAGTTTAAAATTACCATCAACTTGGACAAACTAAACAAACGTGACATTCATGCAAACAAAAATATACAAACTATGTCTAAATGCATGAGACAGTATATCATGTTGATCAAATCTTTACCGTGGTGTAGACAATTTCAATCGGCAAATAACGAATATGTCATGCTTCGATGCTATACTAGTTCACTTTTATATAAGATTGTTGAGCTTTAAAAGGAGATTTCCGTATTTTGAGATGACGTGGTATACTAACTCCCTTTTTCATATTTTGGGATGACGTGGTATATTAAATTACTTTTATGTTAGAAGAGTAACAGTAGTGGAGAGAAGCAACAAAATGATGGACGAAGTGGAAATAGATGTGTCAAAGGGATTCTAAGTGCTATCACAACATAGCTTAAGAGTCTCGGTAGAAGGTCCTTCACAGAAAATCCAGTAGGATCAAATTCAATACAGTAGTTATTGTGAAGAGTAAATTGACGGACATAGATAAGATTTTCAATAATTATAGGAATAATAAGAATATCACGTAGTAGAAAATTTCTATTAGATGATGACATGTAAAAATGTCTGGTAAAATAAACAGGTAAAGTATTACCATTTTGAACAATAATTGAACATAATTTAAAGGAGTAACGTTAAAGAAAGTACCCGAATAAGAAGTTGTGTGTGAAGTAGCACAAGCGTCCATGTACCATCCATCATTCGACTTTCGGAGTGCAATCATGGAAAACAATTAATCCAAATTGGTTGCTTGAGGAGCTAGAAAATTGGCGGGAAGAAGATGAGCTCGCTGCTGAGGAGGAGTGGGCCTCGTGTGTTGCTGAAAACATAGACTCGTGGGCTGCTGAAAAACCGCGGGTTGGTGCTGAATGTGTTGCGACAGGGGCTGACATGTGACTGAATCAGTGGCTATCATATGCTCCAGAGAGGAAGGAAGCGGCGTTGGAGGGAGAAGTTGAGTGTTGAATTTGGATGAAAAATTGAATGGGTTAGGAGTAGATGCCCAACCCATTTGTTAGTGTTGCGCAGTTGATAAAAACCTAGACAAATTAGTGGGAATATGCTGTAACGATTTGATATATCTGAAGCTCAAATTGATAATGAAATTAAAAGAATAAGCTCTGGATTCCCAACTAAGCACTCAAACACCTTTAAGGTTCGGTTTCTACAAGGATTTAGACTATAAAATGGAAAAACAGTAAGATAAACTAACTATGGAAAACAAAGAGAAATGTCAACAATGATCTTCGATGATTCTGCTCTGCTGATGTCGATCCCTAATATGGGAATCGATTGGGGGAAGACGCACCAATGCTGGGAAAACGGTGTCGTTTCTCTCCTGTTTGGGCTTATCTGTCAAACGGCCCAAACGGCCCAAGGAACTCCATCATGACAAATACACTCCCCTTAAGGCAAGCTTGTCCTCAAGCTTGGTTGTTGAAAAATAAACCCTTAGTTTTGCCCACTCATAATATAAAGCCAGCACCCATATCACACAATTCACTAACATTGTGAAGAGCCAAAACATGTCCTTCCACCACATAACTCTACAAGTCCGATCATGAATTCTCAGATGCACCATAACCCCATCCAACAATTCTACTATAGTCAAAATATTCTGAGCAAACAATTCCAGAAAAATTAGTGTGGTTGTCGGAGTTTTTTGTGACTTCCTATCCAAAACATTCAGGGCTCGTTGAGACATATTAACCCCAATAGCCAAAATTTGCAGCAGTTTAATTTTGCTAGTATAGTCTATCACTATAGCCACCTCATTATCATTCTTTCTCCCTACATCATCCCAAATTAACCCCATGGTACTCCACCTCTCATAGAAAAAGCTTGTCCTCAAGCTTGTGTATTGAACTTGATTACCAACAAAAGAACATTCAAATTCTGAACCTGTTACTAGAAATGCATCCAAAATCATAATAAGAAATGGCTCCCTCCTTGATAGATTCTCCATGTATACCCCACACAACCATTGACGATAACAAAAATGAGGATAGCATTACTTGGAATTAAAATTGAGAAAATTATACCTCCGACATCCATCATCCGAATCAGTTTGTGAAAATGCCCATGCAAGTGTGGAATTGAATATGTTCAAACTCTTGTTCTCCATGGCTCCCATGTAAAATTCTAAAACAGCCACAACAGTGAAGAGGTGCAAATCATACCCAAGGCTAAAAACATATTCATCCCATTTCATAGCCACTTTTGGTGAGTACATCACATGACCAGAACGAGTAACGAATTCACCGTTTCTACTCTCCAACTTTCTAGCAACCAAATAGCAATGTTTCACAATTGGCTCTTTCCAAATAATATAGTGTCTCCCACCCTCATGCTCTCCTTGTTCTATGAGATTCCCACTCAAGCTATCTATTTTATCACCCCAGAACATTTCATAAAGGCACAAAAAAATTCCAATAGACTTTGGCCATAGAATCTTTCCAAAAACTTGTTTAGCTTGATGATAAGTCCATAAAACAATGACGATTGGTTTGGAATAGGCAAGTTCACCTGAGCCATAAGTTATACCTGCCTGGCCATAATAAGAACTATCCAAAGTCGCAACCTCTTCATTCCTTGAATCCAGACCATTGCCCATATAATAACCTCTGCACTCTTTGACACCATACATATCCTCCGTAGGTGACAAAATCTCCATTTTTTCCACGGAGAACTGAGGTAATCACGAAGTGAAACCTTTATAATTTTGAAAAAATGACTTATCTCCTGGCTGAAAAACACATTGTAAGGCGGAGATTGTGCTTTTAAAAGACCAATGTGACCACACGGTTTTGCTGTATACACCACATCTTCTTGCTTGAAACAATCAATTAAGGGTGCCACTAAGTCAAAGAATAGCTTCTAGAGCATATTAGCCACATAGCCTCCTTTCATCTCCACACCACAAGTTTCAATTACCAGCACATAAAATTTCATCATCATAGGCAACTCAGACCACCTCAAATGGTCACATAAACTAGCAGAAATGTCAGTACCAATAAACAACTCTATGGTGCTAGTATAGTGAATACTTAGGAGAGGTAAGATTAATTCAATCAGTACATAATTTACCTTGAACTCATCGAACTCATAACCCTTCTGCAATTGAAAAATCTGCAAGAAAGATAGTTTTGCTCCAACTCGAGCAAAAAACATTGAAATAAGACCACTACCAGCAACGATTTTAACTACTACATAAACAATAAAATCCACATAATCGGATATGCCAATTCCCCTCTTAATTCTACCCCACACAGTAGTGTTTTTAGTACTCCAAATACTCTCCTTTTCACCATAATTGTTGAACTTATTTGCTTAAACTACCAACCCATGATTAGCCCCCTTTAATAAACATGACAGTTCATCCAGATTATACTTAACATAACCATGCTTCCCTTTCAGTACCCCAAACTCCAATTTCATACATAATTCTGAACATTGTACTCTTTCATAATCATCTATACCAGTACTCAGCTTAACACTTCCATTGTAGGGAATATATAGGATAGGTGAACAAAATTCAGTTAAGGATGAGTATACTTGAATTTCGTCCCACAATTTTCTCTTTGGCATTTTATCGAACACCATGCGTGTACTAGAGCTCTTGTCCAACTCTTGATTCTCAGCCTCAACTAGTTGCTCCTCAATATGCAAATCAACTGCAATTTTTGATGTTGCTCCTCTTGCTTCTCAAGTGCAGCCCATTGTTTGGTAATATGTTCCTCTATAATAACCTCCTGTTGTGCCCAAATATGTTGTTCAGCTAACCATCTAACCTGAAGCAGGTCCATAACCTTGAGCTCATCTTTTAGCTCGTATTCAACTTTCCTCCAAGCTTCAAGCTGATTGAACATAACCATCCACTCAGCTTGGTAAGAGGCCTCTTCCCACCTTTTGTCACCCCAATAACAATTCTGGTAATCATCCCTCATACGGTCCAAATCCCTAGCCAGTATGCTTTACTTATGATCAAGCTCTGCGATTTCCAAAATGTATTGTTGCCGGGTTTTTAAAAATTTAGGTTGTTGTATCATCGGGGAAGATGTTTCTTGTGGGTGTGAGATGGTGTTTTGTTGTGGTAGTGGTGATAGAGGGTAAAGTAATGGAGCTCCGTTCCAGTTGTCATTCATCGGAGCATAACCAAACACGGAAGTAAAAATCGAAGATGAAGCGGAAACGAAATTACCTCGATCTACTGGTTCAAGGAGCAGATTGCCAGAAAATTCGAAGCTCTGGGAGAAAGGGAAAAGCACCGGACTGCCATAAGCTCCTCCCGCCACAGTCACTAACTCAGGTCCGACAGACAAATAATCATAGACTCCCATTTCCCAGAAGTTCCTCTCTCCACAGATTGGAGGAGCAAAAGCGGTGATAATCGGGTCCATGTGTCCACAAATAGCAGAATCGAAGGCTCTTGATACCACTTGTAACGATATTGATATATCTGAAGCTCAAATTGATAATGAAAGGGTAAATTACGTTTGACTACCCCGAACTATATGCATTTAACGCTTTACTACCCCAAAGTTAAGTCGTAACGATTACCTACCCCGAACTAACCATTTGTAACGACGTTGCCCCTTGTCTGTCCATGGCTGTTAATTTTTTTGTAAAAAGTTCGAAATATCCTTAGTTGTTATTCAAATTTACAGTGTCATACCATTCAAACCCTAGAATAATTCAAAATCAAATATTTTTTTGAAATACCCACTTTCTTTTCTAAATACCCTCTTCTTTTTTCCTTTTTTTGAGGCATTAAATACCCTCGTACACATTTACCTAAACACCTAATTACAACCCAAATTAAACAAAAACATATCTAACCTAAAAATCATCTCTCTCTCACTACTACTCTCTCAACCGTCCACCATTCTTTCTCCCCCATTCTCTCTCTCAACCGTCTCCAAATCGAACCACCGAGGGGAGATGTTGAGCCGCCACCGCAGAACCATGACGCCTGGCTGGTCCTCGCGCCATCCATAATCTCATCCAATAGAAACTCCGAAGCACGGCTGACGGAGGTTGAAGGAGGCGGCTCTGTACAACGCGTTGGGCTATGTGGTTGTGGCTCCCTCGCGCTATGAAGAACGGTGTTTTGGCTTTAGATCTGTTCGTTCCCAATTTCTCTCTCCCCCATTCTCTCTCGGCTTAGATTTGAGCTTCGTTCTCCGGCGAGGCTCGCTTCCTCGGCCTAGGTCTGAGCTCTTTGCTCAAGCGAGGCACTCATCCAAATGAGGGTGTTTGATTTTTAATTATTATTTTTGTGTAATTTAGGTTAGGGTGTTTGATTTTTACTTATTATTTTCGTGTAATTTGGGTTAGGGATTTTCAGATCTGTTGGTGTTAGTGTAATTTGAGTTCCAGATCTATTGATGTTCATTTGATTTTCTTGGGTATGAACTTTGAAGAGGAATGTTCGATTTTCGTCTGATTTTATTGGGTATGAACATTGATGAACTTTGTTAAATTTTGGTCGGAAAGTACGCTGGTCTGGTCGGAGAAGAGGAAGATCCGTTGAGTTGCCAGATTTTTTTTATGGAAATTAAATAAGAAACTGAAAATTTAAGAAATTTGTTAATAAAAATAATTTCTAAAAAATAAAATGAAAGGATTTTATGAATATTAGTAAAATAATTTTAACAATTTAAAACATAGAAATAAAAGTGTAAATGAAAATGGAAAAAAGAAATAAAAACTATTTCTGAAAATTAATAAGCAAATGCTAAAAAATTGTTTGAAATAATGATGAAATTTAATAGAAAAAACATACAGAAGTATTAACAAAAAAAGAAAAAAAGAAAAAAAAGTTATAAATTAATTGTTTTAGGGTTGTAAACAGTAAGGGTGTTTTCGGAATTCAAAAAAAATGAATAGTGAACAGATGGAAAAATGGATGTGATGGGGTAACGTCGTTACAAATGGTTAGTTCGGGGTAGGTAATTGTTACGACTTAACTTTGGGGTAGTAAACCGTTAAACGCGCATAGTTTGGGGTAGTCAAACATAATTTACCCATAATGAAATTAGAAGAATAAGCTCTGGAATCCCAATTAAGCACTCAAAAACCTTTAAGGTTCGGTTTCTGCAAGGATTTAGACTGTAAAATAGAAAAACAGTAAGATAAACTAACTATGGAAAACAAAGAGAAATGCCAACAATGATCTTCGATGGTTCTGCTCTGCTGATGTGGATCCCTAATATGGGAATCTATTCGGGGAAGACGCACCAATGTTGGGAAAACGGTGCCGTTTCTCTCTTGTTTGGGCTTATCTGTCAAACGGCCCAAGGAACTCCATCGTGACATATTGTCACGCCCCAAATTCAGTAGGACCGAACCCGAAACGCGAACGGTGAAACAATAAAACAAAATTCAAACATTTTAATAAACCGCTTAAAATCACCACTTTGAGTTAATCAAAAAAATAATATTTTACAACTGAAAAGCTTCCAAAACAAGCGGACAAAAACCAAAGCGTACGTCGCTAAACTCCCAACAACCCGGACTCCCGCTCCCAGCTCTTCAAGCTTCGAGAGTTCCCCTAGTCCGCCTCGCGACCAGTACCTGTAGGAAAAGCAGCTAGGGGTGAGCGTTCGCTCACCACCACGGATACCAGACTGACTACGGCATACTAGCAGAAATGCCGGAAACACCAACAACAACAAAACACCGGGGACTACTATCCCCAAACTCAAATAACCCGACTGTCACACGAAAACTGTTACTTTCCCCAACCATCTAAACACACGTACCCGTAGTGTAGACCCGACACAGTAAAGACGACCTCGAAGAACACAACACAAAAGTGATCAAAGTCACGCAAACCACAACCACAAGCCTCAGCACTTTACCGATCACGCGCCGGAAGGTGCGACGCACCTGACGGGGACCACAACCCTCTGCTCTTTACCGACCGCGCACTGGAGGGCACGGCACACCCCTCGGGCATAAATCCAACCTCAGCACTTTACCAATCACGCGACGGAAGGTGTGACACACCTAACGGGGACCACAACCCTCTGCTCTTTACCGACCACGCATTGGAGGGTACGAAACACCCCTCGGGAATAGCTCTAACCTCAGCACTTCACCGATCACGCGCCGGAAGGTGCGACACACCTGACGGGGACCACAACCCTCAGCACTTTACCGACCGCGCACCGGAGGGTACGACACACCCATCGGGCATAGCTCAACAGTTATCACCAGAACAATCACAGTCACAACCAAATAACACACAATACCCCGCAAATAGAAATAAAATACGACAACACGACTAACTACCACTCGACAAGTCAGTCAACCAATACGGGTTCAACTCCCCACAGGCACTCATGGCCACCCACAAACACAAACAATTCAATCAACCTACGAGCACAACCAAAAGCCACAATCACTTCTAATGTTCGGTATGTTCACTTATCCTATGACACCACTAAGTGTCGCATGCATTTCTATTGTTCGATACGTTCACTGTACCTACGACACCCAAGTGTCACATGCATTTCTACTGTTAACTTTCCCTAGTCAGGGCCGAGATCCGGCTACTTTTCCCTACCTCGTAACGCTTTCCCAACAGTCCACGCCCAAGCTCCGGCGTGCTCGCGATCACTCGCCTAGCTTCCCCTTTCCGCGGTCGGCGGCACGATCTAACATGAACACAATTAAAACACTTTTTAACTTCGCAGGCAAAGCTGAATTTTTAATAAACTTGACGCCCAAAAGCAACCCTGAAAATGTCGATCATTCCCAAACTTCCCAATTACTCGACATTGTCAACAATTGGCCCGGAAAGGCCCGATTCGCCCGGCTCGGCGAATCTGTCCGGGATTGGAAAACGCCCTTCCGGGGCTTCAAAAATTCCCGTTTTCGTTTCTACGATCTTAGAATATTTCAAGGGTTCCAATGCAATCGACGGAATCAATTTCCGACTTCCGAGCGATTTAATTCGCGTTTAAAGTTTCTAAACCCGAAATTTCTAACTTTCACAATTTAATTCCATAATTCATTCCGGGTGTGAAATATCGATTCGGGGATCTTCCAAAACCACCCAAACACGAAAAACCCGAGGCCCGACACGTGGGCCAACATCACCCGTGGGTGGCTGGACCGGTTTTGGACCGGTTCACCACAGTGGTGGCCGGTCCCAGCTCCGACCAGCCACCACCCACGGTGGCCTTTGCTCCCCTAGCCTCCAGTCACCGGAATCCGGTCATTTTCGCTCCAAAACGTCCCCAACGAACCCTACATCTTGACTCATCCATATTTAACTCGTTTAAACACAAACCCTAACTTTCAAACGTACCAAAACGAGAAACAAATAGGTTCTCACCGTAGGGAATGACGAAGGGAGCTCGATTCTACAACCGTTGAGACGATCCATCGGTCGGATTGTCGGGAAATCACCAAAAACCCTCACTTTTCCCTTTCCTTTTTCCTTTCCTCCTTCTCTCTTCTTTTCTCTTTTCTTTTCTCTCCTTCTCTCCTTTCTTGTCTTGGCCGAACACCACCCTTGTCTTTCCTTTTGTTTTTTTCAAAAATAACAACTATCACCACTTGTGTGACAAGTGCCAAGTGGGTCCCGCCTTTAAAAAAATATCTTTGTAGATATTTTTCTGTTAGATTCCCGAAATTCGGCCGTCTCGGGTCCCGAAAAGGCCCATTTTCCAAGAAATTACGAAATTTCACGTGCTACACGGAAACGGCCCAACTAAGACCGCTGTAACGACGGCTAAGCCTTTTGGATCCAAAACGGGCCTCGAACGGACCAAAACGTCGCTCGGTTGACTTTTCCGGCAAAAAGTCAACCTTTCCCAAATTGGTCAAAAAGTTGCCCTGAGTCCCCCATAACTCACTTTGGTTGATATCGGGGTCAACTTAAGTCCGATATGACCCTCGGGGTCAAATTTAGGTTTATTTATGTGTATGTCCAAATTTTTAAAATTTTTCCGTTTTTCCGCCGATTGACCGGCGTTGAACGGGAGCGGTTCTTACACATATGAACTATTTTTTGACTAGATAGATTGATTTGTTAACGACAATGTGCTAGAAAAGTGCCAAAAATATCTGCACAATAATTGAAACCATTGCCACGACTAGAACCACATCTATAACCGCGTCTTTGCTCCTAAATCTGCCTTTGCTAGTGGAAAGGTGGTTTGAGGAAGGGAAAAAAGTTTGGATAGCGGTGGGGATTAGGTTGTTGGGTTTTTCTGGTTCAACAGGTAATAACATTGAATAGACAATATTAAAAGAGAAAGTGGGTTGTTGATGTTAGATTACCTTGATGGTTGTGTTGTAAGACCCATGCAAGTCGTGTAATGCTTGAAGGACGAGTTCCGAATAGTAACAACTTGTTTAATATCTACAAGAGAGTCTGAATTAGCTTGAGCTTTTAGTTGAGTTGATCCTCTAATATGGTATTAGAGTCTGGTACCTCACAAACACAGGTTCAAGCCATGCTCTCTACAAATAATATAAGTATAGATAAATATATTATATATATATTGATCTGATTTACCTCTAATGGACTAGCCCTTATCTATCTACTCTATGGACTCTCTCTTTCTACCAAATTCACTTCCAAATCTGTAAGCACGCTTTTTCATGAGGACGTGTGTTAGAACATAAAACTATAATTGGTCATTCAACTACCAACTTAGCTTTTAGTTGAGTTGGTTCTCTAATATTCTATACGGGTGAAGTTGGATTTTGGGTATTTTGTTGGTTGAATTGACAATGTAAATAAATATTATTTCTCAATGATATGTAATGCAACTCACATTAACTTTCTTGGTAACTTGATTGCATCCTCATTTCGTATATATGTTGTGTCACCGTCGATGAAACACTACATGATTACAAAACAACACACAATTTAGTATTTTATCTCTCATTTACAACCTATTATGTAAGAGTTGTGTCAAGAAACAACATACATAGAAGTATTGCTCTAACCGTTATATGCCTCAACCTTACGCTTAAAATATATTACAAATTGTTGATGATATAGTTCAAGCGTGATAATAAAAGAAGAGAAACGTAAAAAAAAATGTGAGGATATAGTTCAAGTATGACAATAAAAAAAAGAGAAACAAGAAAAGGTCGTATGTATGTTGGAAAGAATGTCTATGGTATAATCTAACGTATATCTATTATTTTAATTTAAGTCCGAAACGGATGACACAAATAATCGATGACAAACAATTTTTTCATTAAGATTACATGAGAAAAAATCAAATAGAAACCACTCCTTAACGTAAAAACTGTGTGAACCAATCCAAACCATTTATTTTAAGAATGGATGGATGAGATGCAATTGATTTGTTGACTGCAAAAAAACAACACTTTTTAGTAAGGGGTAAGGGCTTTTAGTAAAACCATCATATTTTTTTTTTTACCAATTCACTAATTTAATTTTTCCCGCTTCGTTTGAACTCCGATTAGCTTCAAACTTGCGCCATTAGTTTTGTTTTTTCAAGTGCTTTCTATCAAGATCAGTCATGAATATATTTTCTACCAATTCACTATACACTGGGTTTATCAACACTATACACTGGATTTATCAACACTATACACTGGATTTATCACCTCATTTTCCAAAATCGAACATGATTTTTATCACATCATCACATGTTTTTTTATGAACACTAAACACTAGTTTTATCAACACTAAACACTATGTTTATAATTAAATTACATGTGTTTTATCATCCCATCACATGTTTTTTTTATCAACACTAAACTCTAGGTTATCACCCTTATTTCGGGGCTTATTTTTTAAAAAAGTTAAGTCTGTGTAATTTTTATCAACGCTATACACTGGGTTTATCAACACTATACACTAGGTTTATCAACATTGAACACCAGTTTTATCACTTCATTTTCCAAAATCGAACATGATTTTTATCACATCATCACATGTTTTTTTTATGAACACTAAGCACTAGTTTTATCAACACTAAACACTATGTTTATCATTAAATTACATGTGTTTTTATCATCTCATCACATGTTTTTTTTATCAACACTAAACTCTAGGTTATCCCCCTTATTTTGGGGCTGATTTTAAAAAAAAGTTAAGTCTGTGCAATTTTTATCAACACTATACATTGGGTTTATCAACATTATACACTGGGTTTATCAACACTATACACTAGGTTTATCAACACTGAACACTAGTTTTATCACCTCATTTTCCAAAATCGAACATGATTTTTATTACATCATCACATGTTTTTTTATGAACACTAAGCACTAGTTTTATCAACATTAAACACTATTTAGCACTAGTTTGATACCTCGATATAAAAAATTTATTAGTGAATATTTATCAACACTTAACATTGTTTTTATCACCCCAATATAACTTTTTATTTTCGTGCTTCAAAATATATTCATGACTGATCTTGATTTGAAGCCCTTGGAAAAAGAAAAATATTGGCGCAAGTTTGAAGCTAATCGGAGTTCAAACGAATCGGGAAATATTAAATTAGTGAATTGGTTAAGAAAAAAAATGGACACTTGTCCACATGGCACCGTGCTTTTACAATTATGCCCTTGCTTGTGTGAGAAATGAAAAAATGGACGTGAGTTTTGGTAGAATTGGGATGATGATGTGGCATTATGGTGAATGTTGGATCTAAAGGGTGTATGCCTAGGATTGGTTCACACAGTTTTTAGGATAATGAGGGTTTCTATTAGATTTCTCCTCAGATTACATAATCAAAATTTTTTGAAACCTCCATAATCTTCAACCTAATAACATTTTGTTTCATTACGATTACATAATCAAAACTCGATAATCTTGAACCTAACAACATTTTGTTTCTTATTCACATAGAATAACTAAGTCGATAGTGCAACCTCCGATCACATTCAGAAAGTAGATAGTGCAACCTCAAATTACATTTAGATCATCTCTTTTTTTCTATAACACGTGAAAAAACCAACAAAGGTAGTTACTAAGATCAATTGGTTTTTGAAGAAAATGCTCTGCAAGGTTTGAGAGCTGTAAAGACCGTCAAATTTAAAAGAATTAAAATTATTAATTTTATCGACTTGGAGCATCGAGACTGGAGATCGGGTTGAGAAATTGGAGCAAGTGCTTGTTAAAAAAAAAAGACTGGACCAGGTTGGACCCGACCAAACCGGCAGAACCGGTCAGGCCAGGTCGCCCTGACCCATTTTTCCCTTCTCTTGGGCCGTGAAGGCAAAGACCCGCCTGAGGCCCAGTATGGCCAGGCCCGGCTACTTAACCCAAATCTGTAGGGTTTCGACTCCATTCTCCACACGCAGCCGAAATCCTCCCTCTCCTCTTCTTCGCATCTCTCTCCCTCTCACCTCACCAAACTCGCCGCCCTCTCAATCAGCCCCGGTCACGCCTCCACCTCACGCCTCCCTCACCGAGCCCGTCGCTGACCACCCTCATCCTCTCACCAGTCCCCTCTACCTTTCTCTTCTTCGTCAGCCCAAGTCGCTGTCGCCGTTCCTCTCAACGTCGACCTTCTCTCAACTCTTCGTCTTCTTCCACAATCTCGCAGGCCATCTCCGCCGCCGGTTCCATCTCACCAGGCCCTTTTCGATCTGCATCGCCCGAGTTCCAACCGATCTGCATCATCCGAGTTCCGACAGCTCCTCCGCCGTCGTCCGTTTCCCCTACGGTGAGTCGCAACCGTGGGGTTAGTCGCCGACTGTTCGCCGGCGGTCGGCCAGACTCATACCGAGCCTTTTCTTTCTTCCCTTTTTCTTTTTGCTTACGAGATATTTCTAGATCTGGACTTGTGAAACAGATCGTTTAAGGAAACTCAAAGAAAAGAAGGGAAACCATTTTAAATAAGAAAAAAAGGGATTCCGAAACATATTCAAACAAAAACAAATGGTTTAACTGGTTTGTGGTTCAAGTCTGAAGAATTTCGGACTTGGGACGCTTTTAGAACCCGAACGAATAAACTGAACGTTTAAACCAGACTAGAACGAGGCAAAAACTGAAACGCTGAATCGTATCTCGGGATTCGGCCCGAAACCGTACCTCGGTAATCGTGCTCCGAAACACGGATCTTGGGATTCGTGTCTCGGGAAACGTGTATCGAGTTCGGTGTTCGGGACCCGATTGCTCGAACCCGATTCGTTGTATAATTCCATTTTTGACCCGCTCGATTTTAAAGGACGAACTGTTATTTTAGTGGACTGATCTCGTGTGCCTGAACTGATTGTAAGTGTTAACTGCTAAAACCCAGGCTTGAACTTCGCCCGAGAAGACGAAGACCACTCCGGAACCCGTGTGAAGAACGGCGGAGAGGCTAATCGACTATACAACAGAGTATTATTAGAGGAAGACCACCATGTAGGGAAAGTCTTAACTCCTCGTTTAATAACGCTTAGTATGCCTATTAGGTTAATAAAATTGGAAAGGTCCTAGAAATGCATATAGGATGCGAATAACTAGAATAATCGTATTTCAATTACTAATAACCGGATGTGTCTAGAATGCATGCTTAGGATGAGAATAACTAGTGTAACTCGATTCCAATACTTGAGAATTGATTTACTGGTAGAGAGGCCGTGATGAGCCCTCGGATTAGTTGTTGTGTTAGGTTCACATGCTTGGTTGCCTAATTTTGGATAAGTTAAGAGTCTAATACAACTAGATAATTCGATTGACCAGTATGAATTCTTGACTGCTTAATTGTGTGTGTGCTTGAATGCTTGAATGCATGAATGACTGAATGATTGAATGGGGGGTCGAGTATGACTGATTGTGCCAAGCGGTACGATCAGGTGATCGATGGACCGATGAATCGTGGTTGGTAAGTAACTGGTAAGTGTAAGATTATGATTGATTCTGGTGGTGTGTTGTGATAGAATTGTGATTCGTTAAGCGTTGGTTGCTCCTTGATTGTTTGAGTGTGTTACCCACTTGTGAATCCTTGAGCTAGCTTCTATATCGGTATGGCACCCACGCTGCGGGTGGGGTAGTGCCTATAAGGTACCCACACCAAAGGGTAATGTTGGTGTGGGTAGTACCTAAGATGATAACTTGGTATCCGATATGGTACCTACACCGAAGGAAGTGTCGGTGTGGGGTAGTATCATAATCGGTATCCGGTATGGTACCTACACCGAAGGAAGTGCTGGTGTGGGTTAGTATCATAGCCGGTGGATTGGACCCTCCGGGGCATTGATTATTGGACCCTCTGGGGCGTAGGTTACTGGACTCGGGGGAGCTTTTGGATGATTTACTTTGTGAGGATTAGTTATTGGTTTATTCACCCAAGTGTATGCGTCCTACGGGAGCATTACCTTGGTTCCCCCATTACATATGGTCCTTTGGAGACGTTTCCGAGAATCCCGATGATATGCGTCCTCATAGGGATGTTTCCGGCATTCTCGATGTTATACATCTTTGCGACGTTATGCGTCTCCTCTGGACCGAGGGGAAATCCGATATGACACAGAGAGTATTGTGGATCGGAGGTTGGCGACTTCATGTCCCACGGCATTACTTGAACGTTCGATCTTCTATTGAGTATTTAAGAAATGCATTGATTCTCTTATTTTCCTACGATCATTATAGACTCTTTAAAATTGTTAAACATTCGGTTTGCCTCCGTATTTCATCATCGGTTTGGTTTCTCGTTTTATTAAGATTTGAATGAACTTGTGAACTCATGTTTATTAAACTAAAAGGGTGACCTGGTTATGCATTTTCCCTACTGAGCGCAAGCTCACCCCTCCTGTCTTGGTGGTGTTTCAGGTGTTAAGCGGGAGCAGTATTAGCCGGACTCTCAGAGCTTGGGAGCTTGAGGGTTTAGCTAGTTTTAGAGACGTGTACTCTTATATGTTGGAGATTGTATTTTACCCTTTGAGTTGTGACTCTTTACATTTTGAAAGATTTATATCATTTGGAAAATTTATTTTATTTCATCATTTTTGGTTTTACTGTAAATATTTAGTCACGTCTCGAGTCTTGGCAAAACCGGATTTGGTGCGTGACAATTTGGTATCAGAGCCTGGTTTCATTGAAACAGGTTTCTTTGTGAACGTGTTTTCAAACCTCGGACCGACGTCAATTAGGTGGGTAGAGTTAGGAAGTCTAAGTCGTGACACTCAGTGACGCAATTTGGAAACATTGATTCAGAGAGTTGGAACGACACGAGTCGTGAATTGCTTCAATGTTGTTTAAGTTGAATCTTTTACACTACAATGATTGCATTGTTTGATTGTTATCCTCTCCCTAGTGATCGGTGAAGCCGAACGGTTGAGATCGGAATTGGATCAACGGGCAATGTTCGACCCGCTATGCATTCGTTGTAAAGTAGGCCAATTGTTGGTGGTGTTTCCATTTTGGTGGATTGTTTCTAAAATTTTCAAGTTGAAGTATGGTCCTATTCAATTGTTGATTTTTTTAAGTGACCACTGTCCCGGAGCACGAGGACTCCATGTATTGATTATATTGAGAATTTTGGTGGGGCACGAGAACCCCGTGGTATTTTGGGAGCACGAGCACTCCGCATACCGATTGTAATGAGATTTTGGTTGCACGAGAACTCCGTGGTATTTGGGAGCATGAGAACTCCGCATACCGATTCTATTGAGAACTTTGAGGAGCACGAGAACTCCGTTTATTGATTGTGTTGTGTACTTTGAAAAGCATGAGAACTCTGCGTATTGATTGTGTTGTGTACTTTGAAGAGCATGAGAACTCTGTGTATTAATTGTGTTGTGTACTTGGCCGAGCATGAGAACTCCGCGTACTAATTATCTTATGAAATTGATTGGTAAATGTCCCGCATAAGCGGAGGGTTTGTGGAAAATACGAATAGGTCATGCCGAAATTTTTGTAAAACTGAAATGTTTGCGCTATCACGGGTTGACTCAAGGGCGCAACTGTGGTCGATCGTGATGGTTGGATGTCAAGTTGTTACAACGAGATTCGGGGACGCCTGAATCGGGTTGTAACGACGCGAGATCGACATGAAGGTTGGATAAAGGGTAGGATGTAGAGAATTATGGAAGGAATTGAAACTCATGAGAAAGGAACTAAGAATATGAATAGTGAAATTGAGGTGTTATGATTCGAACCCCACGTGACGGGAAGATACCCGACCGAGGTAGACACCGGTCCGGTATGTTGATTTATTGATTTTATTGAATTCTCCTGTGGGAGTTGAGTGATTGATTTGATTGAACCGTTGATTACTGTGTGAGACGCACGAGGTGCATGATTCTTGGTCTATGTAAATATTATATATGACTTTACTACGTATGATTATGCTACCTACTATCGATCCAAGTGGGACCCTTATGAGACGCACGAGAACGTCCTGTTATGATAAATCGAACCGATTGGGTTAAACTGAGATATGTACCTATATGTTCTAAATGCAGTGGGTTTACGAGATGTCACGTGTTTTTATCCTGAGGGTTACCAGGAGCCGCCCAGCTGTGGGGCAGAGTCAGACACCAATTGTTGTTCTGGCAGGGGCAGCGAGCGCCCAGGATGCTGCTTCCACATAGCACCAGAGTTTTGAAAATAGACCGGTAGGGTCACCACCTAGAGTTCCTCCAGTCGCAGAGCCGACTCAAGCGGCCCCTATTGATGAGGTGGTTCGCTCAGTGTTAGCAGCGCTCAGCATGAGACTGCAGCACCATCACAAGAGTCTGTGCCTACTGCCGACGCAGTCACTACCGAGATGCCAGGCCGGTGGACAGTTACACTGCCCGGGCACTCGGGGATTTTCATAAGTTGAGTACACTAATCTATTCCGGGAATTCAGACCCCGAGGCAGTTGTAGTATGGTTGGAGCGGATTACCCACAACCTTAATACTTTTAGAGTATTCTGATATTCGTTGGAAAATATTTTCCGCGACCTCCCAGCTGAGGCAGAAGAACGATACTGGTGGCAACTTGTGCAGACCAGGGTTGAAAATGGCTTTCAGCCATTCAGCGGACTGTCCTTGGGACAGTATTTCCCTCGATCCGTTCGAGATGACCGACACCAGCAGTTTTTGGATCTGCGGTAGAAAGGGATGACCGTCTATGAGTATTAGGCAAGGTTCATGTCCCCGTCTCGCTTCGCACCCGAGATGGTGACGACCGAGGAGAGCCGCCGCGGGCATTTTGAGAAGGGACTCAGTTCGTCTATCACGGATTAAGTCATTGCATTCAGATCCGAGGACTATTTTGTACTAGTGGAACAAACACTAGCATTAAAGAGACATTTTGGGAGACCTCCAAGGCGCGGAAGACCAGGCCGAGGCCGAGTGACTTCTTGAGGCTGTCAGAGAGTCGCAATCCTAGGAGGCAGAGGGCCTCATGATTGTTTCAGCCACAGACCCAGTCCGGTGAGACACGACGGGTTGGAGCAGTAGCGTCTGTTGACCCTGCCCCAGTGGCATATTGTTGTCCTTCGTGCAGATCGTTGGAACATCTGGGCCGAGACTTCCCATTGAGTGTTGGATTTACGAACCGTTCCACAGGTCGATCTATGAGAGCCGATAACAGAACATGCTGCCATAGCAGCAAATTCTTCCACCCCCATCGAGAGGAGGACCTCCGATGCGGCAGGGCCGAGCGTACATGATTATCGGGCCCCGAGTTGAGAACTTGATACCGATCTTGAGATCGCTTAGAGTACTTGTTACCATTTACATTTTGGATTTCGTGTCTGCTGACACTCAAGCATTACACTGGGTTGTATTGGTTCATGATTACTTATTGTTCGAACGAGTTTAAGACTGTTAAGCTCACCGGTGTTTTAACACACCGACCAGAGGTGTGGTAGTACCGACTAGTGTTAGTGGGAGTTGAAAAGTGGAGTAACAGACTTGGCCATACTGAATGTTCTTTTTTATTCTTCGATACTGCGGATCGAATTTTAAGAACTGATTGTTGCAACAGCAAGCGCTCATCAAGTGCTATCAGCAGCGAATGCCGAGCAGTGAAAGGCTGCATCCTTGACCAATAAACGGTCCGACCGGTCACAGGAGATGACCGAGCTACGATAAGATCAGAGTAGCGCAGCAGAAGCGTGGTGGGCCCATACCCACAGGAGTCGTAATCTACAGCTTCTTCTACCCCCGCCACAAGATTTAAATTATAAGATTCGAACAATCGAGACGATTTTGTTTCAAAATCCCGGTTAACGAGCGAAAAGCTGCACGAGTGTGCGCCGTACGTGAGAAACTAGATTAAGGTGTGTTTCTTACGTTCCTTCCAGAAGGACTAATCGGTTTACCGCCAGTTCACACGGAACAAACGGATAACATTGAGAGTTAATCAGACGGCTTTCCCAGCGGAGAAGAATATGGAGAACGCGAGGTGAGTACCAAGGAAGATCTCCATCAGCGAGAGAAGAACGAACGCTAATGTGCCGCGAGGACTAAGCATAACCATAAGGTTACGTCCTAGAAGTGAGAACATCTCCCGTTGAAATCCAGCTACAGATAGCCGAGGGCGACTACCACAAGCTTCCAGGCCAGTAACAATATGGCACCGAACGAGGAATTGTATGGCAGGTTGGATTTTGTGCCATGCATGTGCACAGGAAAAGTTAAGAGCTAACCGTGGTTGGTTTTGAATTGTCGAGTAACGAATGAAGGAACCGCGCTGGTTTCTGAACTGTTCAAATTATCGAGATCTCAGTTCGTGTTGATTACTCCTTAAGGGGTGACTTGGGTGGACTTGACTATAAGTTGTTTTGATTGATAGCTCGTGAACGGGTGTCAACGGTATAAGGAATACCACCGGTTGGGATAATCTTTAGCAATCGATCGTAGATTGTGTTTCGCTGTCGAGTGCAACTTATCGTACGTTTAGTTTGGTGTCTTGCAAGACACCTACTTTCGACCAAGTGGCAGTAAGAGGTTCTATCGGTCCTTGTTGTTGTACGTCTTTCGTCCGACTAGATGTCGGTAGAGTTCATGGTGGTACTGAACCATGCACCGATTTTGAGAACCGTTGACTCATTGATATGATGATTGGGTGAAACAAATTGTGATGTGGTTTGATCAGGTTGAGAATCTTGATAAGGTTTACCCGGTGTGACATGCTGCTACGTTGGGCAAGTGTACCAGTTACTTGATTGAGGTACGCCTACCTTTCCTTGAGATGTGATGAAACGAACGGTTGTTCTAAACCCTGCAGTAGTAATGAGAACTTTTGTTTTGATGGTAGCATCTGGGTGTTACTTGCTGGCTTTGCGTGTGGTAGGTCGAGGCATGACACTATTAAAGTTCCAGTGTTAACTATTCTCGTGACGGTTACTAAAGAGAAACTGAGAAGTTGCATCTGCGGATGGCTCCGTCTTTATCCGACTTTCGGGATGGTTCGTTAAGACACCCATACCGACGGAAAATTCTGGTACGGCCTGTCTAGACCAATGTCGATTGTTCCAGTGTGAAGTATCTACATCAAGGTTGTTTGTGACGGTCCGCTGTCTACACAGGCGTTGAGACTGCGAACTGTTAAGAAATACCGTTTGTCAACGTCAAGTTTGATTTTTTGGGTATTACTTCCTTGGAGAATTGTTTGTGGTTGGTCTTGACTTGGTAGTGTTTGAGTTCTGTTGTGGTTAGTCCTCGAAACAGTTGCTAAGGGGAAATTGAGAAGTAACGTTGGTGTGTGGTTCCGACTTTGTTCGACTTGTAGAGGGTCCCGACAGGATTCCTGTGCCGACGGAAAATTCCAGTATAGGATATCTAGACCGTTACCTGAGGTTTTAAGTATTCGGGGTATTATTCGGCTTGTGTTTATGTTCGAATTTTCCTTGAGTTGATGTGAGACGTTGCTCGTTGAGTTGCGAATTGTTGAAAGAAACTGTTTTTCACCGCCAAGAATGGCGTTTGAGCAACCAGTGTGTTCAAGTGTTGAACATTTAAGTGAAGGTCGCGTAGGTTCGGAAACGGTTAAAGACCGTGCCGAGCCGACGGAGGAGTTCCACAGTTGAAAGGCGCAGACCTCTTGAGTTTCAATTGGTGATAAGATATTTCTAAGAATGAGCCTGAGAAGGACCTTTAGCGGTTCGACCGCGACGGAGGCAAGTTGGCCCCGCAGGTTATCGTACTTTTTGAGTTTTTCTGGCAGAACTAGAGCTATTGTCTAGCAGTTTCCTCGCGTTCCCATACTGCGGAAGTGCACCGAGGGCCCCTCGCTTATGAGTTTGAGCGGACGTTCCCTGAGATAGGGGTGACATGAGTGTGTTCGGTTTTAAATTTCGAGGACGAAATTCTTTTAAGGGGGGGTAGATTGTAAAGACCGTCGAATTTAAAAGAATTAAAATTATTAATTTTATCGACTTGGAGCGTCGAGACTAGAGATCGGGTTGATAAATTGGAGCAAGTGCTTGTTAAAAAAAGACTGGACCAGGTTGGACCCGACCAAACCGGCAGAACCGGTCAGGCCAGGTCGCCCTGACCCATTTTCTCCCTTCTCTTGAGCCGTGAAGGCAAAGGCCCGCCTGAGGCCCAGTATGGCCAGGCCCGGCTACTTAACCCAAATCTGTAGGGTTTCGACGCCATTCTCCACACGAAGCCGAACTCCTCCCTCTCCTCTTCTTCGCATCTCTCTCCCTCTCACCTCACCCAACTCGCCGCCCTCTCAATCAGCCCCGGCCACGCCTCCACCTCACGCCTCCCTCACCGAGCCCGTCGCCGACCACCCTCATCCTCTCACCAGTCCCCTCTCCCTTTCTCTTCTCCGTCAGCCCAAGTCGCTGCCGCCGACCTTCTCTCAACTCTTCGTCTTCTCCGACAATCTCGCCGGGCATCTCCGCCGCCGGTTCCCTCTCACCAGTCCATTTTCGATCCGCGTCGCCCGAGTTCCAACCGATCCGCATCGTCCGAGTTCCGACAGCTCCTCCGTCGTCGTCCGTTTCCCCTACCGTGGGGTTAGTCGCCGGCATGTTCGCCGTGGCATGTTCGCCGGCATGAGTCGCAACCGTGGGGTTAGTCGCCAGCATGTTCGCCGGCGGTCGGCCAGACTCATACCGAGCCTTTTCTTTCTTCCCTTTTTCTTTTTGGTTACGAGAAATTTCTAGATCTGGACTTGTGAAACAAATCGTTTAAGGAAACTCAAAGAAAAGAAGGGAAACCGTTTATATCAGAAAAAAAGGGATTTCGATACAGATTCAAACAAAAACAAATGGTTTAACTGGTTTGTGGTTCAAGTCTGAAGAATTTCGGACTTGGGACGTTTTTAGAACCCGAACGAATAAACCGAACGTTTAAACCAGACTAGAATGGGGCAAAAGCGGAAACGCTGAATGGTATCTCGGGATTCGGCCCCAAAACCATACCTCGAGAATCATGCTCCGAAACCCGGATCTTGGGATTCGTGTCTCAGGAAACGTGTATCGAGTTCGGTGTTCGGGACCCGATTGCTCGAACCCGATTCGTTGTATAATTCCATTTTTGACCCGCTCGAGTTTAAAGGACGAACTGTTATTTTAGCGGACTGATCTCCTGTACCTGAACTGATTGTAAGTGTTAACTGCTAAAACTCAGGCTTGGACTTCGCCCGAGAAGACGAAGACCACTCCGGAACCCGTGTGAAGAACGGCGGAGAGGCTAATCGACTATACAACAGAGTATTATTAGAGGAAGACCACCAGGTAGGGAAAGTCTTAAGTCCTCGTTTAATAACGCTTAGTATGCCTATTAGGTTAATGAAATTGGAAAAGTCCTAGAAATGCATATAGAATGCGAATAACTAGAATAATCGTATTTCAATTACTAATAAACGGATGTGTCTAGAATGCATGCTTAGGATGAGAATAACTAGTGTAACTCGCTTTCAATACTTGAGAATTGATTTACTGGTAAAAAGGCCGTGATGAGCCCTCGGATTAGTTGTTGTGTTAGGTTCACATGCTTGGTTGCCTAATTTTGGATAAGTTAAGAGTCTAATACAACTAGATAATTCGATTGACCAATATGAATTCTTGACTGCTTAATTGTGTGTGCGTTTGAATGCTTGAATGCTTGAATGACAGAATGATTTAATGGGGGGTCGAGTATGACTGATTGTGCCAAGCGGTACGATCAGGTGATCGATGGACCGTTGAATCGTGGTTGGTAAGTAACTGGTAAGTGTAAGATTATGATTGATTCTGGTGGTGTGTTGTGATAGAATTGTGATTCGTTAAATGTTGGTTGCTCCTTGATTGTTTGAGTGTGTTACCCACTTGTGAATCCTTGAGCTAGCTTCTATATCGGTATGGCACCCACGCTGCGGGTGGGGTAGTGCCTATAAGGTACCCACACCAAAAGGGAATGTTGGTATGGGGTAGTACCTAAGATGATAACTTGGTATCCGATATGGTACCTACACCGAAGGAAGTGCCGGTGTGGGGTAGTATCATAATCGGTATCCGGTATGGTACCTACACCGAAGGAAGTGCCGGTGTGGGGTAGTATCATAGCCGGTGGATTGGACCCTCCGGGGCATTGATTATTGGACCCTCCGGGGCATTGATTATTGGACCCTCTGGGGCGTAGGTTACTGGACTCGGGGGAGCTTTTGGATGATTTACTTTGTGAGGATTAGTTATTGGTTTATTCACCCAAGTGTATGCGTCCTACGAGATCATTACCTTGGTTCCCCATGACATATGGTCCTTTGGAGACGTTTCCGAGAATCCCGATGATATGCGTCCTCGTAGGGATGTTTCCGGCATTCTCGACGTTATGCGTCTCCTCTGGACCGAGGAAAAATCCGATATGACACAGAGAGTATTGTGGATCGGAGGGTGGCGACTTCATGTCCCACGGCATTACTTGAACGTTCGATCTTCTATTGAGTATTTAAGAAATGCATTGATTCTCTTATTTTCCTACGATCATTATTGACTCTTTAAAATTGTTAAACATTCGGTTTGCCTCCGTATTTCATCATCGGTTTGGTTTCTCGTTTTATTAAGATTTGAATGAACTTGTGAACTCCTGTTTATTAAACTAAAAGGGTGACATGGTTATGCATTTTCCCTACTGAGCGTAAGCTCACCCCTCCTGTCTTGGTGGTGTTTCAGGTGTTAAGCGGGAGCAGTATTAGCCGGACTCTCGGAGCTTGGGAGCTTGAGGGTTTAGCTAGTTTTAGAGACGTGTACTCTTTTATGTTGGAGATTGTATTTTACCGTTTGAGTTGTGACTCTTTACATTTTGAAAGATTTATATCATTTGGAAACTTTATTTTATTTCATCATTTTTGGTTTTACTGTAAATATTTAGTCACGTCTCGAGTCTGGGCAAAACCGGATTTGGGGCGTGACAAGAGCTATCAACCCTAACCACTTTAAGCTGTTTCCTATGTTGTTGCCATCGTGCAAGCCCCTATCACCATGAGATTTCTCATGGGTTCCTTACTCCTCACGACCCTGATTTTGCTCTCTCTCGCGCCTCCACTCCTTAGTGATGTCGTATCTAAAAGATGGTGCATTACTGGCGACAATCCGCAACAACCTACTATGGTGGTTCTCTCAATTTCTGTGCTAGCTTCCCACGTCGGGAGCGAGTGCACAATCGAGACATAGATAGAGGGGTGTTTGTTGGCCCACACCATCAGTCGGGATGTGGCCACTACTTTTTTCCATTTATGAACCTGGTTTTTCCATTTGGGGACCAGTCGAAAACGATCGGAGAGGCACCAAGGGCTCTTAATTACGATGAAGAGTATTTTCCCATAGGGATTGTAGGAAGGGCTAAATCTGATTGAAGGGTGAAGGTTAGAAGTGAGAAACTAGCCGAAAGAAAGAGAACGAAGGGGTTTAGACGGCGACATGCGGAGTTCGGAGGCTAAAAGGCGGTGGAGGGGAGGGGTCACGGCATCCCGGATAACTATTTCGGAAAGCCTTTTTCTCTTCATTTACTACTAATTTCAAAATAGAAATAATAATTTGTCAAGGAAGAACATTGAAATAATCATTATCAATATTCAGTCAACCTTAACACTCTTAGACACAAAACTAATTACATAAGCCAAATAAACAAATAACAGAAAGATACATGATACAGACAAAAACCTGTAATTTTTCAAACCAGATTTTCTATACAAATATGCAAGAAACATAGAATCAACAAAATGCAGAATTCTAGACCCAAGGTATTATGAGTTTGAGAAAACTACCAATACCTACCCAAAACCATGCTCATTTAACTGATGTTTACCCTGAAGTTTAAAGTTAACTGATGTATACCCTTAAGTTTCGAAATGTAACTGAAAACCCCTCCGTCAACTAAAATGACAAAAATACCCTCAACTACACTTCAATAATTATGTTAAAAAAATTATTTAAAAATTACTTTTGTTATATATACATATTTACTTATTAAATGACTTCATTTTTATTTAAAAAAACACTTCATTTTTATTTAAAAAAATATTTAAAAATTATCACTGAGGGTATTTTCGTCATTTTAGCTGACCGAAGGGGTTTTTAGTTACAAGTCGTAACTTCAGGGTATGCATTAGTTAACTTTAAACTTCAGAATAAACATCAATTAAATAGGTATGGTTTGGGTAGGAATTGGTAGTTTTTCCTATGAGTTTTATCTGACTGATTATGTAATTTTCAATTTCACATGTATAAATAATACATTATCTTTTACCTAACCATTCCAGACACAGAGTATCATGAGTTCTACTGGATTGAATGTAATTTTTAATTTGACATGTGAAGCGACCATGTAAATACAATATTAAGGCTTGTATGGAAATAGAAGAAAATGTTTAGAAAAAGAAACTGGTAGGCTAGTAACAATCTCACATGTCACCTGCCCTCACCTTCACATACTCAACTATTTCATGACGAGGGATAATATCCAATGATCGAGGAAGGGAGCCTGTTTGTACTTTTATTTTGAATAGGCAATTTTTCATTAAAAGCCTCTTTTGAGATAAAAGAGAGCAACAAGGCCATAAGGAAATTACTAGGATTCAAGTTTGGGGTTCTGACTAGTTGGTGGAGTTTTGAAGGATAACTTGTTGTGATCGTTCTGCAGAGAACAAAAAATCTCTTTGATAGTCAAGAGTGCTTTTGCTGTCATCAAGAGTGCTTTTGCTAACTTATGGGGGTACTGATCATTGTCTGTTCAAGGGATTTGCTGAATTTGGTGTTTTGTCTAGTTTTGGAGGGAAAAGTAGTTAGTTAGTTAGTTAGTTAAAATGGTTGGTGTTGTGTGACTATGGGTCATCTACTGTGTTGTTATGTTTTCTACTTGTTTGTGGAGAGTAATTGTACTCTTTTTCAAATCTACAATTCGTAGATTTGAATTATATATAATAATTAGTTGATCAAAAAAAAAAGGCCATAAGACCACAAAAAAGATTCTCCAAGGAGATCATATGTCACCTTTAAGAGATATCAACTACAAACTAACACACAATGAACTAAATCAAGTAGACGATTAAACTATGTGTGTAAAAAAGTCAAAAAATGCTCTCAACTAGCTATAGTATTGCCAGCAAGTGAACAGTGCTAGTTCATCGCAGTTCATCCTTGTTCATCACAATCTTCATCCATTCACCCTGGTGTTGTGTCCATGATGGTCAGAAATTGATCACCGGGCCACCATTCTCCTCTACTACTCATCCATGACAACCCTCACAAGACAACCCTTGGAAGTGCAGGCTCGCTCTTCTCGCTTGGTTTCCAGCCACTCTGTTTTCTCCCATCCTCGCCAACTTTCCCTCCCTCCCCGTCCACCCAAACCTGTTACATATGTTACTGGTATTCTTGGTGGCACACAACTCACCCTTCAAGAGCTTAGTGGGGGACTTGAGCCTCTGGCTACTCGTGGTGATCGAGGAGAGGAGGTCGCACCCCAAACCTCCCAAATTCTTAACAAGCATGCAACCTCTTCCTTCGTCGGACCTCCTCCTGGCTTCGAGCATATTCAGAAGAAAAGCTCCAGGAATTCTCTAAGACTGAGTAAAAGAGTCTCGTATGCCTCCTCCAGTAGAAGCAAAAGACATCATTCCCCTTCATCCTCTGACAGAACTCAACAATATAGCCCTGGGGGTCACACTAAACTTCTCAATGGCCAAAGAATGTACTATGACAAGCATTTCAGACCACTTACCTCAGATACTGATGATACTCCCCCTCCTCCAATCGTGTCAACATCACCTCTACCTCAAGCACAGAGGAAACCACCGCTCTCTGGTTCTCAGGCCAAAATTCGTTCTGAATTTGCAGTTTATGTGCACAATATCCCTCCTAGAGCCACTGAGGATTGGCTACTAAATCTCTTCAATGATAGTGGTGGTGTTGTTTGGAGCCACATTGCAAGCAAGAAAAGCAAGGTTGGGAAAGCCCTTGGATTTTGCTACTTTCAAACTCAAGCTCAAATGAAAGATGCAATCTTTCTCTTCAATGGTTATACCATTAATGGATATAAACTCTTTGTAACACAGGCAAGACTCAAACCCCTCCAACAAACTACAACACAACCCCCAAAACCCCCACCAATGCCATTTGAGTTACAACCCCCAAGAGTCCAAGGTTCTGTTGTTACTCAACAACTCAAACTCCTCCATAATTCCCATTTGGCCTTGGCTCTTGGGAACAAAAATGCTGAAGAAATCCAGAGGGACCTGGTTATGGAAGGGGTCTGTGACTTGGAAATCAAAGCTTTGGGCAGTAGTCTTCTACTTCTTTCTTGCCAGGATCCTCTTATGGAGAAGGAGCTGCTGATCAATGATGGAGCCTGGCTGAATCACTGGCTTTCCATCATTCCTCACAAGAACCACCTCTGCTCCCTTGGTGGAAGATTCATCTGGGTGTCCATCCAAGGTATCCCCTTCCATGGTTGGTGTGATGAGTCATTCTCAGCTGCAATCAACAAATTTGGAACCTTTGTCTGCTCTCATCCAGTTACAAGTGCTGGTATGGATCTCAGTTTTGCTTATGTTCTAATCCATACTAATGATTTCAAGCCATTCTCTGCTGAGACCAATTTACATTTGGGATCCAAATCATTTGCAATCTTTGTTAACTCTATTGATCTCTCTGAGGTACCCTTGATTCCAAGTTCTCAGTCCTCCCAGTCCTCTAGCCCTGGTGGTACAGATTCACTGGTCTCTCCCTTCCTTGAAGAAGAAGAGCAGAACACCTCATCCTCCCAAAGAGATCCACAAGACATGAATCATGGCATGCCTCAAACCCACAACTCTCATTCACCTACAGACAAACAACATAATTTGGTTGGGGTGGAAGTTAATGCTCATCATGGAGCTGAGATAGCATTAACTTCCCCAAATCTTTGTCTCCAAGTTGCAGTACCTGACTCAGTACAAGATCACCAACCCTCATCTGCATCAAAAAAAATACTGTTGACAGACCAAACCAATTCACTCCTCCAAAAAATCATCCCAGATACTTTTCCCTCTGCAACCTTGATTGTTCAGCCATCTCCTTTGCCTAACCAAACTAGTGGTGAACCAAATCTAGTACTGCTCACTTCAGTTACTCAAAAAACACCCCAACTAGTTGAAACTATTCACAAAACAATCTCATCAACCTCAACTCAGAATTTATTGCTGGGAGGCTCCTAAAAAACCCTCTCTCCTCAGAAGAGAAACCTTCTCCATCAGAACAGCTTGCACCCCTCATTGGAAACTGCTGCATTTAATGTTTCCCAGCCCTTACAAGACCCTTCTGCACTATTGTCCCCTCCTTCTCAAGTACTTAGTCTGGATCACATCAAGAGTGGCAAATATACCCTCTGCCAATCCCAGATGAACAGTCTTGTTGAGGATCTTGTAGGACCAGAAATATCATTGTTTCCCCCCAACACCATCTCCAAAAGAGCAAAAGGCAAAAAAACCCAAAAAAAACACCCTCTCCTCACAAGTACCCTACCAGATCAAAAATCATTGAAGGTGGTTCAAACAATAAAACCTTCATCTCCAAAGCCAAGTTGAAAGAAGCCAAAGGGGTTTGGGACTTTGGTAAAATTATAGGGTTATCTGCAGATTGCAGTGAGGACCTTATTCTCCAACAGATCACTTCCCTAGATGATGACAGAGTTCTTGCCTCTGAGGAAGACCTTGAACTAACACAACACTACCTACACTCAGATCCTATTATTGAAACAATCAACCTCTCCAAAGACTCTACACCAGTTTGTACTCTACTAGTGAGAAATTGCTTCTCACCACTCTCCTCTAATTTATGAAATTCCTCTCATGGAATTTGAGAGGTCTTGCCTCCTCACAAAAAAAGAGGACTTTAGGAAACGTGATCCGCAAGCAAAAACCATCAATGATCCTTATTCAGGAAACAAAATTACTCAAACCACTACCTTGCTTCCTCGGGTCTTGTGGAATGTATTGGGGCTGGGAAATGGACTACATCCCTGCCCTTGGCCTCTCTGGAGGTCTGATCATGTGTTGGAAATCTAGTGCCTTCCAATTGATCACTATTAAGAAAATAAATAGAGCTATGATCTGGCTTGGTACTGACAAGAACTCATCACTGAATTGTCCTCTCTCAGTCCATCTACACTACTGCTACTTGGAGGTAATTTCAACTCAGTACTATCTCCTGATGAAAGGTCTTCTGCTAGGGTTTCTACAACAGACACCTCTAACTTTCAGGAGTTGGTTGACTCTCTTGATCTCATTGATTTACCTATGCATGGAGGTAAGTATACTTGGTTTGGTCCTGGCTCTTCTACATCTAGAATTGATAGATTCGTAATCTCAAGTAATTTTCTGGCAACCTTCAATCATCTGTCACAAAAATGCCTCCCCAGATGTATCTCAGATCATAGGGCTCTATTATTTTTTGATGATCAATTAGATTGGGGGAAGAGGCCTTTTAAATTTCTTAATATCTGGTTAGAGGATACTAGATTCTTCAGTGCTGTTCAAGATTTTTGGGCTACATTTCATCCTTCAGGCCCTCCTCATATTATCCTATGGCAGAAGCTCAAAATGCTAAAAGAAAAACTCAAAGAATGGAATCTCCAAGTGTTTGGAAATGTGGAGCTGCAAGTTGAAACTCTCAGACAAAAATTGAACCAATTGGATGCATTAATTGAAGCTAGACCCCTCTCATCTGAAGAATGTAACATCAGAGGAGCTACCACGGCTGACCTAATACACAAGACAAAACTGCTAGCCAAGCTATGGAGTCAAAAGGCCAGGAAAAAACATTTCTTTGAAGGGGATAAGGGCTCCAAGTACTACCATAGGGTGGCTAATTACCAAGGAACCAGAAAGTTAATTACTCAAGTCTCAGTTGAGTAAACTGAGACTAAAGGCCATAGGGTGACTTGGAACTCCCCTTCTCTGAAGCTGAAATTCTAAAGGCCATCATGGCTTGCTCTGGTGACAAAGCCCCTGGACCTGATGGATACTCTCTCAAGTTCTTCCAAGTTTGTTGGCCCATCATCAAGCAAGACTTCATCAATTTCACCAATCATTTCCATATGTCTGGCCACCTTGGAAGAGGAATAAACTCCTCCTTCATAACACTGGTTCCCAAATGTGAGTCCCCTCTAACTTTTGAAGATTTTAGACCAATAAGTCTTATGGGAGGCCCTTACAAAATCATATCCAAGCTCCTCTCTATCAGACTCAAAAATGTTATCAACCATTTGGTGGGCTTTGAGCAAATAGGCTTCATTGGTGGAAGACAAATCCTGGATGGAGTATTAGTAGCCAATGAGGTGGTTCATACAATCAAGAAAAACAAGATCAAAGCTATACTCTTCAAGGCAGACTTTGAGAAAGCTTTTGATAAAATTCACTGGACTTTCATTATGAAATTAATGTCAAAAATGGGATTTGGCCCTCTTTGGAGACTGTGGATGATCTCTTGCTTTAGGGCTCATGTATCTGTGTTAATCAATGGTTCCCCATCTTCAGATTTTCAGATTCACAAAGGCTTAAGACAGGGCTGTGCACTCTCCCCTCTTATCTTTGCATTGGTTGCTGAGGGGCTGAACCAAATACTCAAAGCTGGACTCCTACATAACCAATACCAGGGAATAAAGATAGGCAATAATGGTCTAATCATCTCACATCTACAATTTGCTGATGACCCTATCATTTTTATACAAGGAAATTCTGAAGGGGTAACCAATCTGAAGAATGCTCTCACACTATTCAGATTAACAACAGGCCTTAAAGTCAACTTCAGCAAATCAACTATGGTTAGCTTCAATAATTCTCAACTGGAAATTGATAATACTCTCAGATTTTACATTGTTCAGTAGACTCACTACCAATCTCTTATCTTGGCTTTTCACTGGGAGCAAATCACAAGAGACTAATAACTTGGGAACCTATCATTCAAAAATTCAAGAAAAGCCTTGGTCTATGGCAGGCAAAGCTATTGTCATTTGGGGGAAGGATAACCTTGATCAAATCTACACTGAGTGCTTTACCCGTATATCACTTCTCCCTTTACAAAGCTCCAAAAGCAGTTTTACTAAATATGGAAAGACACCAAAGAAGATTTCTCTGGCATGGTGAGGCTCCATCCAAAGTCTTCTGCAAAGTTGCTTGGAATCAAGTCTGTAAATCAAAAAAAGATGGGGGCTTAGGTATTAGAAGTTTGGAAATTATGAATCTAGCTCTGTTAGCTAAATGGTGGTGGAGGTTTGCCCTGGAAGAAGACTCCATATGGAAACAAGTTATCTGTGCAAAACAAGGCTGGAATTATTCTGAATGGGACCTCTCAAAATTCTCAGAGATTGGTATGCCTACTTTCACCTCTCATCTTATATTACTCCTTCAACACCCCAACTTTGCAGATCTACTTGGCCCCAAAGGTTTGAATTGGAAGCTTGGAAGAGGCAATATAATACTCTTCTGGTGTGATTTATGGTGGGGAGATCTAGACTTTAAAAGGCTCTACCCAAGATTATATTCCTTGGCTGGATCTAAACACTCAACCATTGAGGCCCTTTGGGATGGTTCTGATTGGGACCTACTATTCAGAAGAGCTCCTAGAGGTAGAGAACTACTTGAATGGGGAGCACTCTCATCAATTTTAAGATCAACTCAACCCTCAACACATGATGATAAACTTCTTTGGAAACTAGACAATAAAGGTTTCTCTGTGGGAAGATTCTATGATTTACTTGCTACACAAGCCACTTCTGCTCCCCAAACCTACTGGACCTCTCAAATTTGGGTTCCTGGTATCCCTCCCAAAATCTCAGCCTTCACTTGGCTTGCCTGCTTGGAGGCAATTACCTCTAGGTGTTTCCTTGAAAGCAGAGGCATGAGTTTCTCCCTACAAGAAATCCTCTGCCCTCATTGTTCTTGGGATCTTGAAGATGGTGCTCGTTTGCTTTTGCACTGCCCTAAAGCCTGGAAGATCTGGAACCTGGTCCTTCACTGGTGGGGATTGAACCGGGTCTGCCCCTCCTCAGTTAAACTATTATGCCGTTCCTAGCACAAACTGGTGGCCCCAAAATTCAGAAGGTGCTGGAGAGGTTTAATGCAAATCACCCTCTGGCAGATATGGCTTGCCAGAAACACTCTCATATTCAATCACATAGATGAACCTCCTGAAACCATTTTCAATAGGATTCTCAATAAGAGCTACAGTTGGGAATGGGCCTCCTTCAGTCCCACTTATCACTTCTCTATGCAGGATTGGATCAATAATCCAAGGATCATTTTTCATACTTAATCTATGGCCTATTTCCTCAACTGGTCTGGCCCTATCATTGTTCCTCACTCTGTTCTGGCTTCCTCTGGGTTGGGGTTGGGTTGGGGTGGGCTCTTGGGTCTCTTTGTTGGGATTAGTTTGGTGAGGTTAGGTTTTGTTCTGGGGTGCTGGCCTCCCTGGCCTTGAGTGGTCTCTTCTGAGTGGGGGTTTGTTCTTTCTCTCTGAGTGTGGGTAGTTTTTTTTTGTAGCTTTGAGTGCCTTCTTCTGGTTTTCTTTGTTGCAGGTTCTCTTCTGGCCTCCTTCTGGTTTTCTTTGTTGCAGGTTCACTCCCTCAGTTCTTTCTCCTCAGTTCATGCTACTCAACTTTTCAACATTGGTCTGGACTCAGTTTTTTGATCAGCGCGCTCAGTTCATGCTACTCAACTTATCAACATTGGTCTGGACTCAGTTTTTTGATCAGCAAGCTCACTCTTCTTCTCTCAAAGATCAGTTTCAAGCGCAATTTCATCCAAACCTCATCCTTAGCTTCCTACTTACAAGGTTCCTTTCACTCTCCACTCGATCCCTACAACATCCATTCCCTCTTTCACCCAAACCCTCTTCCCTTGTGACTCAAGTCTCTGCTGGATTCAAAGTTCAAAATTACAATTTCTCTTTCCGTGTGGGGCAAGCAACCAAATTGCCCAAAGTTCAAAATGGGACTTGCAACCAAATTGCCCAAAGACAAATCATCCAAAACCTACCGTGCGGCACAAGTTTCTGAAGGTTAATTTCTCCTTCCCGTGCGCCACAAGTAACTAGAGGGCTTCAGAAGCTTGCCCCTCTCTTTGCATTTTCCTACCTTTACTTTCTCTGTTCTTGTTTATTTCTTGCTTTGTTTCTTCCAATCTGTAGCTAGATTGTTGTTTTTGTGCTTGCTCCTTTTCTCGCTCAGAAGAGGTTTTTATCAATCAATTTGCTTTCGCTGATCAAAAAAAAAATGAACTAAACAAAACAACAAAGAGAGAGCAACAACAAGAAACTTGCCCAAAAAGCAAGAAATTCAAAAATTCGAAATAACTTGCAATCCAAGCAAGGCCAAGGAGAATCTTGCAGACCAAGCAAAGCCGAGAGATAAGAGCATAGCAGCTGAATTTGCAGCACCACTGGCAAGACAAGCAATTCTAATAAGATCTTACCAACCAACCAATGCCGAGAAATGTAGGAAGTTATGCAGCTACTTGATTCTGCAGCAATAGATAATGCAACAACTAGCAGATGCAGAAGAGAGAAAGCATCAAAGGGGATGAGATTCCCTCACCAAAACTTAAGCAGAACATAAAAGACAAGAGAGACCCAACAACCTGCAAAAGAAGAGAAGAGGAGGAAGCACTCAAACCTAAAAATAGATACCCACACACATAGAAGTAGGACCTAAAAACCCACACACAGAAAAGAGAGAGAGCCAAAGCAAAGCTCAACACAAAACCAACAGAACAGAACCAAGGGGCCATTAGAAGAAGGCCAAACCAACCTTACCAAACTCACCACTCAACCCAAACCCTTCCCAAACCCTTCCCAACCCAAACCCCAAGAATTCAAGGCCAAAGGAAGCAAGCTCAGCAACTTTGAGGAGATGATCTCCAATCTTGGAAAGAAAAGCTGGAGCCATTTTTGGAGAAGGAAGCACATGCCCAACTGTAGGACTGAGAAACAATGGATTCAAGGATTTGGATGGCTGACAAATCAATTCCATTAAACACCAGATTGTTCCTAGCCAACCAGATATGCCAGCTAGATAATTGAATTAATTTCCCCCAATGAGATTTTCTGTTTTTATGAAGAAGATAAGACCATGCTGAAAAGAGATCCTTGATAGAGCCAGGGATGACAAAGACCACTCCCCACCAATGACAAAGAGAAGCCCAGACCTTCCAAGACTTAGAACAGTGCAACAGGATATGGGAGATGTCCTCAAAATCCCAATGACAATGCTGGCAGAGAACTTCCTCCAAAGAGAACTGCATACCTCTAAGATCCAAGAAGCACTTACTAGGGAGATGTTAGTCTTAGTGCCCGTAGTTCAATCCTAAATGTCCAAATGTATATATCATCGTTAGCAATAAAATTAAAGCGGCTTTATATTACTTATGTGTTGGAGTAATATATCGATGTGTGCTCTGATCTATGCCCACCATGCGAATAGAACCATAGATCGAGATAGATCACACTCGATGGGTCCCTAGTCAACAAAGCTTCACTAGAAGCGACTAGTATGAAAGATGGCTCTTTATGGCTTACGTTCTGTTAGTCATTGCAATGAGATTCCGGAGTCTGATCATAGATATCATGTGGGACATGATATTGGACGACCCGCCCTGAATATGTGCCATAGATTAAGTCATGAACATATTCAGTGTTGTAGCTTGTCATGTATCCTTAGACCAAGGAGTCTTTGTGATCGCTATGTAGTCAACAACTGAGTTTGACCTGAGCCTAACGTTGTCCGTAACAGGGCTTCCATAACGGCCAGGATTGGCTTGGGGACGGGCTACATGAGTGACACGAAAGACGGCTAAGGGATTTATCCCTCATACTAAGGTATGAGAAAGATATCGGTTCTCGGCCACTTGATCGAGAGTGACTGGAAGAATAGCATGGCCATGCACATGATACTGGGTATCATATCTTCAGTCATCTCACATATCAAGGAACGGTGATTGAGAATAATAAGGATGACGGCTCTATGCCTTATCTCAATTAGGATATCGGAGATAAAAGGATAATGACAGGGACGACGGAAAGGTTAGAATCGATAGGGTCGATTCGTTATGTAGTGTCAGGCAATACTAAAGTCTCGTTAGTTGCCACTTAAATAGGATCAAGTAAAATGGGATTTTACGTTGATCTATTGACATGCATAAACCTAAGGGTCACACCGGAGGATGAAACTCATTGACACATTTATGGAGAATGGCCAAAAGGGAGTTGTCTCGGGACATGACCAAAACTGGGTTTTGGGTCATGTGCCCGTAAGTGAATAGGACTTCACAGATCGAGACAAGGCTTGGAGTCTTGGGATTGATCGCGTCGGATAATGTTGGACATTTCCGGTATGGAAGGCATGGAGGCGATGAGCGAATCACGGGACTTCGTTGGAAATGGCCACGGGCCATGTTCCAAGAGGCCCATGAAAGGCACATGCAACCAAGGGCCATGGAACTAATTAATCAAGTCTTGATTAATTAGTACTAAGTAAGCAAGACAAGGATTAAGGTGTTGGTGATTCACCACCTAACCCAATCTTGTCTTGCCATACTTTGTCCTATTTACACCTTACTTGACACCATACTTGTCCCATGCCTTTAGTTGGACAAGTATGGGTTTTGTTATGTTTAAGTCATCTTTTTTCAACATAACAAACACAAGACAAGAATAGGAAACACATTTTCTCTCCCTCTTCCATGGCCATTTCGGGTTTGGCTAGTTTCCACCTCCATGTTTGTGTTCTTGAGTCCTCAAAGAGAAGAACTACGTGGCGTTGATTCCCATGTGGATACGTAGGCGTCTTGGAGACTCAAGCCAATCATTCGTTAACCGGTGTTCTTGTTTTGGTAAGAACTAGTGCTGAATTTTTCTCTTGTGAATCCATTCTTTGTTAGTTGTTTCATGGTTTTAATCGTCTCTTGGTTTTCATTGATTTTCCGCTGCGAGTTGGTTCATCTCCAACCTTACCTCGAGACCCAACAGGAGAGCCTCATGACAGGCCAACCAAGAGAAAGCAGTTATTTTGGGTGGAATACCAGGGATCCAAAGATGTCTAGACCAGTTAAAATTGATTAAAGAGGAGCCTTGATTATCAAGAATTGAATAAATTCTTTTGACAGAGAAACCCTTTGGATCACTTGACCAACTGAGAGTGTCATCTTGAGGAAGGATTGAAACATTATTCAAAATAAACTGGAGGGACATCCAATCTTGCTCAGCCCTGCCTCTAGGAGTTCTCCTGAATTGAAGCTCCCATGAGGAACCTGAACAAGCTTCAGAGACCAAAGCCTTTTTTGCTTGGGAAAGAATGAAAAGCCTTGGGAATAAGGATTTAAATGAGGAGACTCCCCACCAAATATCTTCCCCAAAAAAAAGATCCTCTGACCATTGCCAAGATTCCAGGAGAGGCCCTTGAAACCAAATAATTCATTGAACCTTGGATCAGCATTTAAAGCCAGCAGATGTTGTAAAAAGCCTCCTGATCCAATTTCAGAGAATTTGGATAAATCCCACTCATTTGAGTTCCAGCCATATTTGTCACAAATGACTAACTTCCATAAACTACTACCTTCCAAAGCAAATCTCCACCACCATTTGGAGAGGAGAGCTACATTCATAGCAACCAGATCTTTTATCCCCAAACCACCTTCTTCTTTAGGTCTGCAGACAATGTTCCACCTCAGTTTTCTAAAGGTTCTAGAGGAGGGCTTAGCATGCCAAAGAAATCTCTTCTGCCATTTGACTAAAGAGTTAATAACTCCCTTAGGGGCCTTCACAAGAGAGAAAAAGTAGAGGGGAAGAGCACTCAGAGAGGATCTAATCAATGTTATTCTCCCTCCAAGAGAAAGTGTTTTAGCTTGCCATAGCCCCAAGGAGGCTTTATACTTGTGAATAATGGGGTCCCAAGAGCTAATCCTTTTCATGTTTGCACCCAAAGGAAATTCCAAATAAGTTATAGGCAAGTGGCCAATTGGGCAGCTTAATGAGTCTGCAATGAACTGGGATTCCTCCTCTGATAAGTTGAATGGAATGACCAAAGATTTAGTATAATTGACAGACAGACCAGAAGCCAAGAGGAACATATGTAGAGCATACTTTAAATTTGAGGCACATTCATCCTTGGCTTTAATAAAGAACACTAAGTCATCTGCAAATTGCAGGTGAGATAATAGGGGCCCAGTTTAACTAACTTGTATGCCTTCAATGAGATCATGTTGAATTGAAGCCTTGATTATTTGGTTTAGACCTTCAGCAACCAAAACAAAGAGAAAGGGAGAGAGGGAGCAACCCTGCCTTAGGCCTCTACTAATGACAAAGTCAGGAGATGGGGATCCATTAACCAGAATTGAAATGTGAGCCTTTAAACAGGAGAGAATCCATAATTTCCACTTGTAGCCAAAGCCCATTTTGGATAGAAGACTCATCACAAAGGTCCAACTAACTTTGTCAAAAGATTTTTCTAAATCAGCTTTGAATAGGAATGACTTGGTTTTGGACTTTTTCAAATGGTGAACTAATTCAGAGGCAATAAGAATACCATCTCCAATCTGCCTTCCTTGAATGAATGCTGATTGTTCATCCCCAACCAGAGAACTTATCACTTTTCTCAATCTTAGAGAAAGAATTTTGGAGAGAATTTTATAAGGCCCCCCCATAAGACTAATAGGCCTAAAATCATCAAAGGTAAGTGGTGAAGATGTTAGTCTTAGTGCCCGTAGTTCAATCCTAAATGTCCAAATGTATATATCATCGTTAGCAATAAAATTAAAGCGGCTTTATATTACTTATGTGTTGGAGTAATATATCGATGTGTGCTCTGATCTATGCCCACCATGCGAATAGAACCATAGATCGAGATAGATCACACTCGATGGGTCCCTAGTCAACAAAGCTTCACTAGAAGCGACTAGTATGAAAGATGGCTCTTTATGGCTTACGTTCTGTTAGTCATTGGAATGGGATTCCGGAGTCTGATCATAGATATCATGTGGGACATGATATTGGACGACCCGCCCTGAATATGTGCCATAGATTAAGTCATGAACATATTCAGTGTTGTAGCTTGTCATGTATCCTTAGACCAAGGAGTCTTTGTGATCGCTATGTAGTCAACAACTGAGTTTGACCTGAGCCTAACGTTGTCCGTAACAGGGCTTCCATAACGGCCAGGATTGGCTTGGGGACGGGCTACATGAGTGACACGAAAGACGACTAAGGGATTTATCCCTCATACTAAGGTATGGGAAAGATATCGGTTCTCGGCCGCTTGATCGAGAGTGACTGAAAGAATAGCATGGCCATGCACATGATACTAGGTATCATATCTTCAGTCATCTCACATATCAAGGAACGGTGATTGAGAATAATAAGGATGACGGCTCTATGCCTTATCTCAATCAGGATATCGGAGATAAAAGGATAATGACATGGACGACGGAAAGGTTAGAATCGACAGGGTCGATTCGTTATGTAGTGTCAGGCAATACTAAAGTCTCGTTAGTTGCCACTTAAATAGGATCAAGTAAAATGGGATTTTACGTTGATCTATTGACATGCATAAACCTAAGGTCACAGCGGAGGATGAAACTCATTGACACATTTATGGAGAATGGCCAAAAGGGAGTTGTCTCGGAACATGACCAAAACTGGGTTTTGGGTCATGTGCCCGTAAGTGAATAGGACTTTACGGATCGAGACAAGGCTTGGAGTCTTGGGATTGATCGCGTCGGATAATGTTGGACATTTCCGGTATGGAAGGTTTGGAGGCGATGAGCGAATCACGGGACCTCGTTGGAAATGGCCACGGGCCATGTTCCAAGAGGCCCATGAAAGGCCCATGCAACCAAGGCCCATGGAACTAATTAATCAAGTCTTGATTAATTAGTACTAAGCAAGCAAGACAAGGATTATGGTGTTGGTGATTCACCACCTAACCCAATCTTATCTTGCCATACTTTGTCCTATTTACACCTTACTTGACGCCATACTTGTCCCATGCCTTTAGTTGGACAAGTATGGGTTTTGTTATGTTTAAGTCATCTTTTTTCAACATAACAAACACAAGACAAGAATAGGAAACATTTTCCCTCCCTCTTCCATGGCCATTTCGGGTTTGGCTAGTTTCCACCTCCATTTTTGTGTTCTTGAGTCCTCAAAGAGAAGAACTACGTGGCTTTGATTCCCATGTGGATACGTAGGCGTCTTGGAGACTCAAGCCAATCATTCGTTACCCATTGTTCTTGTTTTGGTAAGAACTAGTGCTGAATTTTTCTCTTGTGAATCCATTCTTTGTTAGTTGTTTCATGGTTTTAATCGTCTCTTGATTTTCCTTTATTTTCCGCTGCGAGTTGGTTCATCTCCAACCCTACCTCGAGACCCAACAGTGGTATCAGAGCCGTGCTACCTTCGGGATTCACAAGACGGTGTTCAAAGTTTCGGTTTTGCTTGAAAGTTTCGTTTTTGGCATGTTGTTTTGCTAAATTGTTTGATAACATGTTTTAAATTATTGTTTATGGATTTAATGCATGTAAAATGAATTTTTGAAAATTATTTCAATTCTGAAAATTTTGAAATTTTTTTGATTTTTCGGGTCTCGGGAGCGGGACTCTCGGGGAGCCGAAACCGGGACCGAACGGGGCTCCGTTGGACGGAGCTAGGCCAAGCATGACTATTGGATGGTTGATATGCCAAGGCTAAACCGTTTTGTTAGTTATGACGAGTTTGGAACCGTCATGATGAACTCGAAGATCAAATGTTCAAAAGTTTCATTTTTGAACGGTTTCGATAAACCGAGCATCAAAAAATTTCGAAACTTGGCTATTAATTAAAACTGGAAAATCACATGATGTTTGATAACATGCTTGTTTGATAACACGATGTGTGATGTGATGTTGGCATGGTGTACATAATAGCCCCGAGCTCGATTTAATTATTTATCGCTTTTCACGGCCTGCGAGCCGTTAGAGTTAGCGTGTAATTATTCTTTCAAGGTGTGGTCGTCGAACCACTTGTTTGTAATATTTATTTATTCCCGACCTACGGGTCGTGTATTAAATTGTAATTTTTTACTCAAGACGAAGAAAGGGCGAAAAGGTCATTTGGTGGCTTTTCGGGTGTTGGCATCGGCTTGGAGTCGGTGGAGCTCAAGAAGCTAGTGGGAGTTAGTTTAGGGGGCTATTATGTACACATTTATCGCTTTATGCTTGGTTTAGTTTATGCATGATTAATTCTATGTGTTTTAGAATTGCATGCTTAACTTTATTTACCGAGCATATCACCTCACATGCAAAGATAAAATTGGAATTTTAATCCTTGTGTGTGAACCCTTAGAACCGTCATTGCATTGGATGTAGTTGACGGGTTCAAAGGAAGAATTACATTGGATGTAATTTGAGGCATCATTGCATTTGGAATGTAGTTGATGTGCTCATCGCATCTAGGATGTGCCAAAGTTTTGAACACAACTGGACAAGTAAAAGCGGGTCATGTCCGATACCTCCCAATCATCAACACCTTACTACCTCCCCGTCCTATGGGTGTCGTGCGCATTAGCGGAGCATCCATGGGGAAGCGGGGTAGTAGGTTTGGACGACATATGTGGGTGTCGTGCGCATTAGCGGAGCACCTACATAGTGACGAGCCATAGTTGAAAATTGGTGGACCCGACTACGATTCTCAGCCTGAGGTTGAGCTAGGGTAACAGATAGGGTAAGTCGTGTACATAAGTACATACCCTAGCCAAGAGTCACATTGGATGTGATTGGATGGAGTCCTACCTACATAGCTCGATTAAGTGGTGAGCATTAGTTCAGCTTAATCGAGTGAATCAAGGATCTTGGTTTCAGATTCTAAAGGTTTAGAATTGATTGTTGGTGTTTAAGCTTGATCTTCATAAAATTTATTCAGTTTACTGATTGAATTTTATCTGTTGTAGATCAAATGGAAAATTCAGCGAACATTAATAGTTTGTCATTAAAAACCATTCTTGACAGGGTCAAGCTAAATGGGACAAACTATTTGGACTGGTACAGAATTTTGAGGATAGTCCTCAAGTCTGAACGCAAAGAATATGTCCTTGACAAGGCTGTCTCTAAGACCATATCAGAGTTACATGAAGTGTCATCAACTGCTGAGAAGAATATCTCAGGGGTCTGGGATCCAAGGATATTCTGATGGTCAACAAGGGAATTGGAAGTGGCAAGGGCTGGGCCCATGCGCACTTGGCAGGAAAGATGAGACACCTGAGAATGTCTGCTTCTACTGCCAACAGCCTGGTCATTGGAACCGGGATTACAGGAAGTTCACGACTGATCTGAAGAAGGGCAGTGGGACTGCGCCTTCATCAAATAGCCTGGATGATCTGAAGAAGGGCAGTAGGACTGCGCCTTCATCAGGAAACCTGGATGATCTAAGGAAGGGCGGTGGGACCGTGCCTTCATTCGGTATTAACTCTATAGAGCTACATCTCTCTACTTCCAAAGATTCATGGGTATTAGATACCATGACTGAATCTCACACATGCACTAATATATGGTGGCTGAAAGTAGGAAAGATTTGGAAAGCACGAAATGGACCTCAGAGTTATGGCAACTGCTGTAGGATCCATGAGTCTTGCTTTGCCAAGAGGCCTTGTCTTAGTATTGTATAATGTATATTGCATACCTACTTTTAGTAGGAATATTATATTTGTATCCGTGTTTGACAAGGAAGGATATAATGTTAATATTGGAAATGGAGTTTTCAATGTTCTATGCAATGATATGTTTTATACCAGTACTGACATGGTTGGAGGATTGTACATATTAGATATGGGTAACAATGCCTCAAGTTCTATATATTCCGTTAATACCAAGAGGTCTAAATCCAACGATTTAAACCTAACTCTGTTATGGTACTGTCATTTGGGTCGCATAAACAAGAAGCGCCTATCAGCACTTCAGAAGTGCGGGCTTTCAGGTTCATTCGAATTCCATTCGATCGATAGGTGCAAGGTTTGTTTGATGGGCAAAATGACTAAAGTGCCCTTTATCGATCGCGATGAAAGGGCGGGTGAATTATTGGGGCTGATACACTCGAATGTGTGTAGACCAATAAGTTCACTTGCCAGGAGGGGTTTTAGCTACTTTATCACATTTACTGATGATTACAGTAAATATGGTTATGTCTATTCGGTGAGACATAAGTCTGAAGCTTTTGATAAATTCAAAGAGTTTAAGACTATAGTAGAAAACCAGCTCGACAAAGGTATTAAGGCACTTCGATTGGATCGAGGTGGAAAATACTTGACCACAGAGTTATTAGATCATCTAAAAGAGAATGGGATCCTTTTGGAATGGACTCCTCCTAGGTCACTGTAGTTGAAAGGTGTAGCCAAACGGAGAAATCGGACATTGTTAGACAATGGTCTGTTCCATGATTAGTTGGACTGATCTCCCAATCTCTTTTAGGGGTTTTGCTCTAGAGACGACCGCATTCATAGTGAATCGGGCTTCGACGAATGGTGTGGAAGGGACACCATTTTAAAATGGTACGGGATGATGCCCGCTTTGTCCTTCCTAAAGATTTGTGGTTGCGAGGCTTATGTGAAACATTTGGTTTCGACTAAGCTCGAACCAAGATCTGAGATATGCACCTTCGTGTGGTATCCCAAAGCAACAAGGGGATACTATTTCTACAATCCCAGTGAGAACATGGTGTTCGTCGCTTGGGGTGGAGTCTTTATGGAAAAGAAGTTTTGTTTCCAAAGACGTCATTGGGAGGACTGTGCATCTCGAAGAAATTCAGGATGGTACAGATCTGTCTAAACCAATTGGCAACCCAGTAGAAAGGAGCCAGAGATTGTCGTAGAGTAAGAACCAATTCCTGTTACAATTCCGGAAGGTCCAAGGCGATTTGAAAGGATCAATCTTCCACCTCCAAGATATGGTATCCGGAGGTGACAATGAAGTCATGGTGGATCACGATGATCCAGCCACCTTTCAGGAAGTCGTGGATGGGCCCAACTCCGAGTTATGGCTGGGAGCCATGATGTAGGAAATGCAATCCATGTCGGACAACCGAGTCTGGGAACCGGTTGATCCCATCAATGGTGTGAGGACCATAGGATGCAAATGGATCTTCAAGGTGAAGATGGACATGGACGGCAACCCTCTGACCTACAAAGCTCAACTGGTGGCGAATGGTTATAGGCAGATCCAATGGATTGACTATGAGGAAACCTTCTCCTTAGTGGCTATGGTCAAAATCGATCCAAATTCTTCTTGACATAACTGCGTATCATAATTACGAGATATGGCAAGTGGATGTCAAAACCACTTTCCTAAATGGAAATTTGACTGAGTACGTTTGTATGTCTCGGCCCAAAGGTTTTGACGATCCGAAGAATAAAGGAAAGATTTATAAGTTGTTGAAATCCATTTATGGATTGAAACGAACTTCTCGGAGTTGGGTCCTTCGTTTTGATGAAGCTGTAATTGGATTTGGCTTAATCAAGAACGAGGATGAATCTTGCGTTCATAAGAAGGCTAGTGGGAGCAATATTACCTTTCTGGTTCTCATTGAAAACGACATCCCAACCTTGCACGAGACTAAAGCTTGGTTGAGGAAGTGTTTTTCAATAAAGGACTTAGGTGATGCTTCTCATATCTTAAGGATTAACATATGTAGAGATCGCACCAAGAGGGTTTTGGATTTAAGTCAGGGAACCTATGTGAAAAAGGCATTGAGTAGGTTCTTAATGCTCGATTCAAAGAAAGGACTCTTACCCATTAGTCATGGCATTCATCTCAGCAAGACTCAGTGTCCTAAGACACTTGATGAGATGAAAAGGATGATGAGAATCTTATGCGCCTGGGGGCAGGATCGATCATATATGCCATGACATGTATGAGACCAGACGTCTCGTAAGCCTTATGTTGTACCAGTAGACATCATTCTAACCCGGGGGAAAGATGATGCTGAACTAGTCGTCGAAGGATGAGTAGACGCTAGTTTTCCAAGACAAATCCAGATGACTTTAGAAGTCAATCAGGATATGTGTTTATGCTGAATGGCAGAGCTTTAGCTGGGAAAGCGTAAAGCAAGATACCATTGCCGAATCTACGACAGAGGCCAAGTACATGGATGCTACAGAGGCAGCTAAGGAGGCTATGTGGATTTGGAAATTCATGGCAGGGCTGGGTGTAATTAAAAACCCATTCAGTCCGGTGAATCCATTTTGCGACAACACAAGGGCCATTGCGCAAGCTAAAAGCCTAGATCGCATAACAAATCCAAACATGTACTACGGCGTATCCACCTCATCAGATAAATCCTGAACTGAGGTGAAGTGAAGATAACCGATATTGCAACAGATGATAACATAGCCAACCCTTTGACTAAGGCAGTGTCACTGCCTGAACATGTTAGACATGTAAAGTCGATGGGGACATATTGGAGTTTAGATTGGAACTAGGGCAAGTGGGAGATTGTTAGTCTTAGTGCCCGTAGTTCAATCCTAAATGTCCAAATGTATATATCATCGTTAGCAATAAAATTAAAGCGGCTTTATATTACTTATGTGTTGGAGTAATATATCGATGTGTGCTCTGATCTATGCCCACCATGCGAATAGAACCATAGATCGAGATAGATCACACTCGATGGGTCCCTAGTCAACAAAGCTTCACTAGAAGCGACTAGTATGAAAGATGGCTCTTTATGGCTTACGTTCTGTTAGTCATTGGAATGGGATTCCGGAGTCTGATCATAGATATCATGTGGGACATGATATTGGACGACCCGCCCTGAATATGTGCCATAGATTAAGTCATGAACATATTCAGTGTTGTAGCTTGTCATGTATCCTTAGACCAAGGAGTCTTTGTGATCGCTATGTAGTCAACAACTGAGTTTGACCTGAGCCTAACGTTGTCCGTAACAGGGCTTCCATAACGGCCAGGATTGGCTTGGGGACGGGCTACATGAGTGACACGAAAGACGGCTAAGGGATTTATCCCTCATACTAAGGTATGGGAAAGATATCGGTTCTCGGCCGCTTGATCGAGAGTGACTGAAAGAATAGCATGGCCATGCACATGATACTAGGTATCATATCTTCAGTCATCTCACATATCAAGGAACGGTGATTGATAATAATAAGGATGACGGCTCTATGCCTTATCTCAATCAGGATATCGGAGATAAAAGGATAATGACAAGGACGACGGAAAGGTTAGAATCGACAGGGTCGATTCGTTATGTAGTGTCAGGCAATACTAAAGTCTCGTTAGTTGCCACTTAAATATGATCAAGTAAAATGGTATTTTACGTTGATCTATTGACATGCATAAACCTAAGGTCACAACGGAGGATGAAACTCATTGACACATTTATGGAGAATGGCCAAAAGGGAGTTGTCTCGGAACATGACCAAAACTGGGTTTTGGGTCATGTGCCCGTAAGTGAATAGGACTTTACGGATCGAGACAAGGCTTGGAGTCTTGGGATTGATCGCGTCGGATAATGTTGGACATTTCCGGTATGGAAGGTTTGGAGGCGATGAGCGAATCACGGGACCTCGTTGGAAATGGCCACGGGCCATGTTCCAAGAGGCCCATGAAAGGCCCATGCAACCAAGGCCCATGGAACTAATTAATCAAGTCTTGATTAATTAGTACTAAGCAAGCAAGACAAGGATTATGGTGTTGGTGATTCACCACCTAACCCAATCTTATCTTGCCATACTTTGTCCTATTTACACCTTACTTGACGCCATACTTGTCCCATGCCTTTAGTTGGACAAGTATGGGTTTTGTTATGTTTAAGTCATCTTTTTTCAACATAACAAACACAAGACAAGAATAGGAAACACATTTTCTCTCCCTCTTCGATGGCCATTTCGGGTTTGGCTAGTTTCCACCTCCATTTTTGTGTTCTTGAGTCCTCAAAGAGAAGAACTACGTGGATTTGATTCCCATGTGGATACGTAGGCGTCTTGGAGACTCAAGCCAATCATTCGTTACCCGGTGTTCTTGTTTTGGTAAGAACTAGTGCTGAATTTTTCTCTTGTGAATCCATTCTTTGTTAGTTGTTTCATGGTTTTAATCGTCTCTTGATTTTCCTTGATTTTCCGCTGCGAGTTGGTTCATCTCCAACCCTACCTCGAGACCCAACAGAAGAGATTTTGGGAATAAGAGTGATGAATGAGGAATTGAGCCCCTTGCCTAATAAACCAGAGGAATGGAAGGCTTGAAGGAAATACATTACATCCTCTTTGATGATAGGCCAGCAAGATTGGAAGAATTTGAGACTATATCCATCAAGACCAGGGGCTTTATCCCCATTGCAAGCCATCAAGGCTTGAAGCACTTCCTCCTCAAGGAAAGGGGACTCCAACCAATTTGCTTGTTCTGAGGTTAGAGAGGAGAATGGAAGATCAGTGAGGGAGTTTTGATCTGAGGAGGAGGCAGAGAATCTGGAGGCAAAATGTGTTGCTGCAGCAAATTTTATATCAGAGGGCTCAAAGAGAGTAGTATCATTGTAGTTGATAGAAGTAATCTTTGATCTCAGCCCTTTAAAATTAGTTAGCCTGTGAAAATACTTTGAGCTATTATCCCCTTCATTAAACCATTTCTTCCTAGCTTTTAGACTCCATAATTTGGACAACAATTTATACTTCTGGATTAGGGAAGCTGAATAGGCTCCTCTTTCACAGCATTCCTCAGAGGTTAAATGATTGGTTTCTGCCTTGAGGTCCAAGGAATCAATCTTTTGAACCAGCTCTTGGATTTGAGAGTCTAGAGAACCAAAGATTTGAGAGTTCCATTGTTTGAGATCAGCTTTTAGCAAAGATAATTTTTTCCAAAGGATGTAATGTGGTTGACCTGCCACCTGATAAGAAGACCAAAAGAGTTGCACAGCTGAGAGGAACCTGGAGTCCTCTAACCAGATATTCAGGAACTTAAAAGGTTTGGGACCCCAATTCAAGGAGGTTTCTGATAAGAGAACAGGCCTATGATCTGAGATGGACCTAGGAAGGCAAGACTGAGCTGGATCTTTTAGCAACGATAATAGATCAGCACTGATTAGAAATCTATCCAGCCTAGATGCAGTGGAACCTGGGCCAAACCAAGTGAATTTCCCACCTTTCATGGGAAGATCAGATAGGGACAGTGAGGAGATTAGATTCTGAAGATGTCTGAGGTCAGGATCCATCCTTCTTTGAGAGTTTCTTTCCTCAATAGATAAAACTGTGCTAAAGTCACCAGCTAGCATAAACAAATGATCAGCTTCAAGAGGTAGGAGATGGGTTAATAATTCTTTCCATATGAGCTTCCTTCTAGCTGAGGAATTGGGGGCATAGATATTGACAATGCAGCATAAATTATTTGGAGTGATCATTTTTCCAATCCAGATCAATGCACCATCCAGTGGAATGGAGTTGAGGCAAATGCATTCAGAAGATTTCCAAAAAGAAAGCAGCCCTCCTGAACTTCCAGAAGCATTAATAAAGATGTATTCCCAACCATAGTTTAGCCCACATAACCTCAAAAAATTGGAGGGAAAAGGATCCAGTTTTGTTTCTTGTATCATCAAAAAAGAAGGTCCTAGCTTGTGAATCAAATTAGGATCCAGTTTTGTTTCTTGAAGCACTTCCTCTTTTGTGAAGAGGAGATTCCCATCACATTCCAAGTGAGGAAAATAATAGCAAATTAATTGGAAGGAGGGTCATCCCTCCTAGAACCTTCAAGATCAGGATCATGGTCAAGATCAACAAAATCATCTTCAGAGCCTCCATCCAGATCCACAGTGGGATTGATTTGATCCTCTATAGCTTGTAAATGCTGAATGATCACTTCTTCAGGAGCTATTGCTTTGATTCTATTTTTTTCCCAAAATCCCAAGCTTTTTTTTTGCTTCTGAGTTACTGCTCACAGACAAGGAACCTGTCTTCTTTTTTTGCTGAGAAGGAGGACAGGTTTCTTTTAGTTTTGATCTTGTTGTGTAGGTATGAGAGGCCTTTTGAATGTCACTTTTGATCTTCTTTTTTGATTTTGGAGGGAATTTAAGATTTTGATTTTTTGAAGCACTCAACCCCAAAAAATCAGCTACCTCAGACACTTGTGACTGCAGAAGACTTTTAGAATGTTCAGGGTGATCAGGGGATGTAGGTCTGGAGCTTAAAAATACAGGGCCACTCTGAATGTTCTCCAAGTCAAGTGGACCCAAAGAGGAAGTGGGAGAAGTGACAATGGCATCCTTTTGAGAGGGGGAACCATTTACCAAGGCAATTTCCTCTTGAGAATGCCTCAGCATTAATTGGTTTGCAGAAATAGTACTTTCATAGGCAATACCAGCTGTATTTAGTTGAGATTGATCTGAATATACTTGCCCCTTGGAGGAGAGAGAGGACTTTAAACCTTCAGAGCCAACCAGCAAGGGAAAAGTGGGGTTCAAATGGGACTGATAATTAGACTGGATTGGAGATTGGGTATCATTTCCTGAGGAAACTACAACTGTTGTGATTTGAAGATCAATAGAAGGCCTTTCAGTGAGAGCAGCAATAGGAGAACAAATGGTTGGACTGAACTGAGTAGCAAGAGGCTCCAAGCTATCTTGAACCACCTGATTAAGTAATAGAAGTTCCTCAGAGGTAGGCAAGACATTTAAACTCCCATTAAAATCCTCAACTAACTGTTGCTGAATTGAAGGCTCCTGCATATAATGCCCCTGGGATAAATGATGAGAATTTAAGGGAGAATGAGGAGGATAAGAATCTGGCTCCAACATTCTAGTAACAGTTCTGAGGACCTCAGTATTTAATTCATCTGGATCAGAAGGATCACTCTCAGAAGAGGTACTAGAGCAAGATGAGGAGGACTGAGAAGCATTTGGTGGCTGGATTGGTGGTATTAATGAGCTAGAAATAGAGGAGACCAGCACATTGAATTTTTTGCATCCCAAAGTGATTTGAAACTCCTCAGAGAATTGTTTGAGCCTTTTGGTTTGTACTAACACAAAAGCTTTGTCAACAGAGAGCCCTTCAGAAGTAATGGGATGTGTAAAAACCAAATTCCCAAAATCAATAACTGCTGCTTGAAATGTTTCTTCAGTCCAACCATGAAAGGGAACTCCTTGGATAACTACCCATGAGAATACACCTCCAAACAAGCAAGTTGAAGCTTTCCAAGGAATAATAGTGAGCCAATCCAGGAGCCAAGATCCTCCATCTTTCATTAATTCCTTGTCATAGAGTTCATCTGGGCAGTGTACAAGGATAACCTTATTACCAAGGCTTTTAAGTTGAATTTCTGAGACACCTTGTGAGGCAATTTCTCTTTGTATTGCCTCAACCTGCAAGTTGAGGTGTGAAATGGCTAGGTGTGATCTGAGCATAGATTGATGATTCCTGGATACTATTGAACCCTGATGAAGGAAATCCTCAAATGATAAACAATGGAAGGGCTTTATAGACTTGAGAGCAGAGATATTAGGGGGCATTCCTCCCCTAATCCGCCTTCTATCCCAAGCTTTTGTTACATAGAGTTTGTGATTCCACACAATAGCTCCATTGAAGGAGTGGATGGCTGATTGAAGATGGTCAGAGGAGTTAAAATAAACAAAACCATAACGAATGCCTCTTCTATTAAGCCTAGTGGCAACCAGGGAGTTACAATACCCTATTGATCTACCAAACACTTCTTTCAGCCAAGATGGATTGCCCATCTTAGGGATATTAAGCACAAAAGCCGAGTATAATTTGCTTGAGGAGTTTTGAGCTCTAGCATCCAGTTTTTGATAGAGAGGTTTTTCGAAGCCTGGAGGAGGGAAGCTCATGGATGAAGAGCTGCCATATTGGTTATTTGCAGAGACAACCACTGAGGCTAATTTTTGATGCAGAGGAGGTCTTGATGGCCGACACTCCTGGGCTTGATCTTCCTGGAAGGAGGGTGTAGCATCCGTATCAGAAGTAACCTGTTGGAAGAACTTGTTATAAAACATCTTCTGACCATCAATGAGTTTAGTGTGACCACCAGGTAAATACTGTTGCGTTCGGTCTGAAGAAGAAGGAGAGGAGGTCCTGTTTTGTCTTCCTTTTTTCTTAACCCCTTTCTTGGTCAAATGTTGAACTGATCTGGCTGCACTTCGAAGGATGTCACCTCCTGAAAGATCCTGAAGAGTAAGCATTGCAGTACCTTTAACACAAAGCCAAACCAATTTTTGAAGAAACAGAGCAAGGAAGAAGCTTGTCAAACCCTTGATGGTTCGATGGCCTAATGAGAGGCCAACATGAACACTACATCAAAGGAAGAAAGAAGAAGAACCCCAACCCCTGTTTGTACTTCTTTGGAAGTTTAATGCATCCTTACTTTTTCTATATGAAAACTAATTTATTTGTATTTTATTTGAGAAAGACTCATATAAGAAACTATCGTATTCTTTTTTTGATCAGTAATGCATTATATAAATTTCCCTCTTTTCAAAGATTGAAAAGAGAGGACAAAAGCCTCTAGCTACAGAGACATTACAAGGATGAAAATGTGAACAAACATGATCCACACAAAGGTTACCAAAGAAAAGGGTAGTTTATGAAAACCCAAAAAAAAACCCTATGTTAATAATGTTGTGGTAGAAACGACTATGAGTTGAATTTGAAGCCTGCGGAAGTGATTTTAAAGCCTCTGAGGTATATCAGATTTTGATGTGAGGATTGGACTGAGTGAATGAGAGTGAATCAAATTCCCACGTCCAGTGAACTTAAGAGGAAGCAATGCCTTGAGGCACAAGCTACAAGTTGGTGATTGAATTCATCTTCTGGTAGTTGAGCTGCGACCAAGATTGATGATAGAGCCAATTGAACGTGCAATTCCTTTGAGTTTTGTTGATGTAGATGTCAAGCCTGCTTCCATAAGGTGAGGTGATCTTCAGTTTGAAACCAGCAACTAATAGTAGAGCTGCAACCCCAATTGATGAAGAGTTCTTATGCAAGTGAAGTGCAATTGAATTGTGATCAAATACAGCTGCTTCCTTAAATTGAGATGAGATTTAGCAAATGGGAATAGGTATGATCTGCAGAAGATGCAGAAGGCTCCAACCTGAATGACATGAACCTGCAAAAAACCTCCAAAAGAAACTGTAACAGAACAACCAACTAAGCCAGACCAAGAACTACTACACACACAAAATAGGAAAAGAAACACTACCAATCAGTCTACCCACACACAAGAAAGAGAACCACAAACAAGACCAAACTCACAGAATGAACCTAGAGCTCACCACTCCACTCTACTCCTCCCAAACCAGCCCAAAACCCCACCCAAAACCCCAACCCCAAGCCAAAACAGGTAAAGTAAACAAAGCCCCTCAAGCAAACAAGCACTGTCAATGCTTTGAGGCAGTGGATAGGACAAAGCACCCAATCTTGGAAGAAAAATTATTTTGTTGAGGAGAAGGAAGACAATTCCCAAGAGAAGCTGGTGTTCTGAAGCTTGGCAAAGATTATTGCAGAATTGAACTCCACATTGTTAAAAATGCTGTCATTTCTAGCCAACCAAATCGACCAACAAGTTAGCTTTAATATATTTCCCCAGGCTCTTCTGTAGGGTCTTTTGAGCAAATAAAACCAACTGCCAAATAGGCCTTTTAAGTTCCCAGGTAAGGCACAATGAATTCCCCACCAAGATAAGATGGAACCCCACAACTACCAAGCCTGTCTTGTAAAACCCCACTTATTTCTAAAAGGGTAATATTGTGAAATCAGAAACTTTGGGGTAGGAAATTGCAACAAGTATTGTTGGAGAGAAAAATCAAAAAGAAAAGGAGAAGAGAGAAGAGAGAAGAAAAGAGGGTTTGGGCTGTCTAGCTGGACTAGCCCGGTCTGAAGACCAGGCCTGACCCACCAAACACGGGCCAAGCCCACGCAGAGCCTGATTCGGCCCAAGAACTCACGCGGCCCAAACCCTAGCAAAAAACTAGAAAGAGTGCCACTTCAGTGCTCATTTGGTGCACGAAACCCGAGACGCGTCGTCTACCTTCAGACGCATTCTCTCTCGAGCTGCTCTCTCTCGCTCGCAAACCAGTCGAGCTCCGCCGCGCCTCTTCTTCTCCGACCACCTCCGTCTCTTCTACTTCCTTCTCCTCCTTCTACTTCTCCTCCTTCTACACCCACCCGTGACAAGCCACTGCCTGAAAATCGTTCCCCTCTTCTTCATCGAACCAGAACAGTCACGAGTTCCCGTCTTCAATCCGAGCGCTGCCACGCCTTCCACCGTACCAGTCAGAAACCCTAGCAGAGCGTGGCCTTGGGCCAGGTTAGCATCGGGCCGGGCGAGACAGAACAGGCCTTGGGCCTTGATTCGACCCTTTGGGCCAGGTCCTGGAGATTGGGCCGTGACAGACCATTGGGCCAGAGACTTGGACCTTGGGCCGGGCCTAGGTCTGGATGGGTTCTGGATCCGGACTTGGGTCGGGTCTGTAACCGGGTCCGGGTCGGTCTGGGGCCGGGTCCGGGTCAGGCTTGGATCCGGGTTCGGACTGGGTATGGATCACGGATCTGGGTCGGACTCGGGTCGATAGTTTAATTAAATAAGTAATTTAAAATGAATGATTTAAAATTGAATAATTAAATGGATTAAATCAGATAACTTAAAGGACTAATTGTATAAGTCAGAGGACCTTTGGACAAATACCGGGACTGATTGGACCCTTTTATCTGTTAAACCCAGACTCGAACTTGGACTTCGCCCGAGAGCTGGGACTTCGCCCGACAAGACGGAGTTGGCCCGGTCGTCAGCAGCTAGGAGTATTATTAGAGGAAGACCTTGAGGTAGGGAAAGTACTAAACTCCTCTTGTAACTTAATGCTTTAGTATGCCTATTAGGTTAATAAAATCGGAAAGGTCCTAGAGATGCATATAGGATGCGAATAACTAGAATAATCGTCTTTCAATTACTGATAACCGGACGTGTCTAGTATGCCTGCATAGGATGTGAATAACTAGTTTAACTCGCTTTCAATACCTGGGAATTTTCGTGCTAGTAGAAAGGCCGTGATGAGCCATAGGATTGGTTGTGTTTTTCTCACATGCCTTGCTTTCTTAGTCTTTAGTCCAATTTAAGAGTCTAACGGAACTAGCTAAATCGTATGCTTGAATGATTGAATGAATGAATGATTGAATGAATGCTTGAATGAATGATCGGTTGATTGAATGAATGTTTGAGTGTAATTGATTGTGTTAAATGGTATATGATCAGGTGAGTTATAGACTGATGGATCGCGATTGGTAAGTATATCGGTAAGTGTAAAGGTATATGGATCTCTTTGGTGTGTTGCGATGGAATTGTGATTTCCTAAGCTTTGGTTGTTCCATGTTTGTTTGCTATGTGATTCTCTTGTGTGTTGTCTTTTAAGTGGGATTGTATTCCGGTATGGCACCCACACTGCGGTGTGGGGTAGTGCTTGTAAGGTACCTACACCGAGGGGAATATCGTTGTGGGGTAGTACCTAAGCAGATGACTTGTGACACGGTATGGTACCTACACCGATGAGAATACCGGTGTGGGGTAGTATCATAGCCGGGGATTATTTACCCTACGGGGATGATTATATGTGGTTCGGTATGGTACCCACATCGAAGGGAATTCCGGTGTGGGGTAGTATCATAGCCATTGGATGGTATACCCTGCGGGGCATTGGTTGGCTCACCCTGCAGGGCATTGGTTGGTTTACCCTGCGGGGAAATAGATGATTGACCATGGGGGGCATTGGATGGTTTACCCTGCGGGGAGTTGGTTGGTTTACCCTGCAGGGCATTGGCTGGTTGACCCTGCGGGGCATTGGTTGGTTGACCCTGCGGGGCATTGGTTGGTTTACCCCAGCGGGGCATTGGATGGTTGAACCTGCGGGGCATTGGACGTTTTACCCTGCGGGGAATGATTGTCTATTGATTCACCCGAGTGTATGCGTCCTGCGGGAGCATTCCGGGAAGGTTACCTTGTTTCACCCCGATGACATATGGTCCTTTTGGGGCATTTCCGAGAATCCCAACGATATGTGTCCCTTCAGGGATGTTTTCGGTAGCCCCGATGCATGTGCCTCCTCTGGACCGAGGGAAAATCTGACATGACACGAGTACTCTTGTGGATCGGAGTATGGGATATGACATGACACAAGAACCTATTCGTGGATCGGAGTATTGGGATTTGAGTTGTTGGCGTGATATTTACTTGCTCCCATTTTAGTAGTTATCAAATATTTACAACGCTTTTCACTTATTCTCTTAAAGTTACCGTTATCCTTAAGAATGTAATATTATTCTTATCTTTACCTATTCCATAACATCTTATTGATTAATGGTATTAATTGCAAGCTGTGTCGTTGTGCTAAAGCAGTTTTATTACTAAAGTGGAGGTTAAACTGTTTATGATTTTCCCTACTGAGCGTAATCTCACTCCCTGTTATTTTATCTAATGTTTGTACAGGCATGCTTTATGATTAGTGGACTCGAGGCTCGGGAGCTTCTGGATAGTCTGAGATTTGGTATTAGAGACGTCATTGGTCATTTGTAACGAACCGCATATTTTACGTACTCTATTTAGAGCCTTGACTATTATTTACGATTTGGAACATATTATTTTAGTATTTGATCGGAACCTATTTGAGCATTCAATCGGTTTTATTATTATTTTGTTATTATTTAATTGTCAACTCAAGTCGTGTCTCGAGTCCGGTCAAAACCGGATTTGGGGCGTGACAATTTGGTATCAGAGCCTGGTTTCATTTTGAACTAGTTTTCAAAACCTCGGACCGAACATCAATTAGGTGGGTAGAGTTAGGTGGTCTAAGTCGTGGTACTCAGTGACGCAAGTCGGAAACATTTGATGCGTAGAGTTGGAACGACACAAGTCTTGATTGTTTCAATGTTGGTTTAAGTTTGAATCCTTTATATGACTGTGGTTGCATTGCTTGACTGGTATCCTTTGCCCTATTGGTTGTATACTACAGTGATCGGTGAAGCCGAACGGTTGAGATCGGGATTGGGTTAACGAGTAATGATCGAGCCGTTATGAATTGGTTGTTGAGTAAACCATTTGTTAAGTGTGATGCCACCTTGGTTGGCCGTTCCATGATTGATAAAGTTAAAGTGTTGAATTATTGAAGTGATTGACTTATTGAAGTACGGACTTATTGAAGTGTTGACTTATTGAAGTGTTGACTTGTTGAAGTGTTGACTTGTTTAAGTGTTGACCGATATTTAAGAATTAAAGTTGAAAGTTTGACCCGAAAGGGAGGTTAATCAAGTAAAGGGTAGAACCCAAGTGGTACTTGCAATATAGTATGGTTGTGTGTACGTTGCTGATCATGGGAACCTTGGGTGCTGAATGCCATGTGAAATTGGTTAGTAAATGTCCCGCTTAAGCAGATGGTTAATGGAAAATATGAACGGGTCATGCCGAGATTTCTGTGAAACTGAAGTGTTTGCACTATCACTGGCTGACTCAGGGGCGCCACTGTAGTCGAATGTGATAGGGGGATGTCAAGTGGTTACAACGAGATTCGGGGACGCCTGAATCGGGTTGTAACGACGTGAGATCGACATGAATGTTATAAGAAAAAGTAAGGTGTTGAGATTTATGAAAAAGATTAAGACTTATGAGAAAGAAATTAAGGATATAGTTCGTGGAACTGTTGTATTATGATTTGAACCCCATATTATGGGAAGATACCCGACCGAGATGTATACCGGTCTGGTATGTTGATTGTATGATTGTTTGAAGTTGTGCCTCCTGTGGGAGTTGATTGAATTACTTGATTGATGTTGTGAGACGCACAAGGTGCGGACTTCTTAGTCTATATAAGTATTATATATGACTATACTACGTACTATCGATCCAAGTAGGATCCCTATGAGACGCATGAGGACGTCCCTATATGATAAATCGAACCGATTGTGTTAAACTGAAATATGAACTTATACGTTATAAATGCAGCGAGTATATGAGATGTCCCGTGTTTATGTCCCGAGTGGTACCAAGAGCCGCCCAGTTGTGGGGCAGAGCCAGACACCAACTGTTGGGTAGGCAGAGGCAGCGAGTACCCAGGGTGCTGCTTCCACAGAGCACCAGAGTTTTGAGGGTGGACCATCAGGGTTACCACCTAGAGTTCCTCCAGTCGCAGAGCCAACTAAGGCGGCCCTATAGATGAGGTGGTTCGCACAATACTAGCAGCGCTCAATAGGAGACTACAACACCGGCACCAGAGTCTGTGCCTACTGCCGCCGCAGTCACTACCGAGAGGCCAGGCCAGTTGGACAGCTACACGGCCCAGGCTCTCAGGGATTTTCGTAGGTTGGGTACACCGATCTATTCGGGGGGTTCAGACCCCAAGGTTGCGACAAGATGGTTGGAGCGAATTACTCGCAATCTAGATACATCTTGGTATCTGAGAGTCGTTTGAGAGTGTCTTTCGCGACCTTTCAGCTGAAGGAAGATGCATACCTAGAGTAATACCGCGAGGAAGTACGAGTTGGAGATGAGTTCAGTCGTTCAGAGGACTATTCCTAAAGCAATAGACGAGGGTTACATCCTTATCCCGCTTTGCACCGGAGATGTTGACGACCGAGACTCACCACTGTAGACGGTTTGAGAGAGGGCTTCGCCCCGCGGTTGTGGACCAGGTTACCGCAGTAAGGGCCCGGTGTGTCCGGAACTAGTGGGTCAGGCACCGGCAATAAAGCAACGCTTCCGTGAGACAACTAGAGCCGAGAGAGCACGCCGAGGCCGAACGACTTATTAAGACCGAAAGAGGTCTGTAACCCGCGGAGGCAGATGAACTCAGGAGTCTTCCGACCTCAGACTCAGCCTGGTGGGGCGAGTCAGGACGGGTCGGTGAAGTCGGCCGGACCTTCCACATCGGAGCGACCGCCAATATGTTACTATTGCGGCATACTTGGACGCATCCGCCCCGTGTGTCCTGACCGGTTCGGAGGAGGACCGATGCAGCGACCATAGCAGACACAGCCTCGCCAGGCACCCCTATCAAATCGCTCCAGGCACAGCCTCCGAGGGCCCCGCGTCAGGCAGCGGGAACGCCAATTCACCGACAGCAGCCGAGGCCCCACTACAGCAGATTCTCCCACCACCACCGAGAGGAGGACCTCCGATTCGGCAGGGTCGAGTGTGCGCGATTGCCGGACTCCGAGTTGAGAGACATGATTCCGATCTTGAGATTGCTTAGAGTACTTGTTGCTATTTACATTTTGGATTTTGTGTTGCTGACACTTGAGTATTACACTCGGTTGTATTGGTTCGTGATTACTTTATATTGGAACGAGTTTAACCTGTTAAGCCCACCCGTACCTTAACATACCAACTAGAGGTGTAGTAGTACCGACTAGTGTCAGCATGAGTATTAAAAGTGGAGTAAAATACATGGTCGAACTGAAAGTTCTTTTCCCTTCTTCGATAGTGCGGATCGAGTTTTAAGAACCGATTGGTGAAACAGCAAGCGTTCATCGAGTGCTATCAAGAAGCGAATGCCCGAGCAGTGAAAGGCTACATCCTCGAACAATATATGGTCTAACCGGTCACCAGAGACGACCGAGTGACGATAAGATCAAAGTAGTGCAGCGGAAGCGTGGTGGACCCATAACCCACATGATTAGTAATCTCCAGCTTCTTCTACCCCCACTGGAAGATTTAAGTCATAAGATTCGAACCTTTGAGACGACCCTTGGGTCTTGACACCTCGGTTAACGAGCAAAGTGTTAGACGAGTGTGCGTCATATGGGGCATATTAGATTAGAGTGTATTCCCTAAGTTCTTCCCAGAGGAGCCGATCAGATTACTACCAGTACACGAAATCGACATCGGAATTGACCTGAGACCAGAGACGACGCCGACATCCTTAGACCATGCAGATTCGCGCCAGCAGAGTGATCGCACCGAACGTCAGCTTGAAGAGACAGAAAGACGAAGGACCTGGCCGAGCACATCGCTGAGAAGAATGCGGCACGCTTCAAGAAGGAGATGAGCGGAGCGCTAAGGAGGCATGAAGACCATCGGAGGCTGGACCGCATCGAGACGAAGACCCGACACTCAATACAAACGCGACAAGTTCCAGAAGAAGACAACCAACAACGACGACACCAAGGATCGGAGCAGGTAGCGGATCAAGGAGAGAGCTCGTGCCGCACAGCAGCAAGAAGACATTTTCGAGAGTCTCGTCATTCGCGCCGCACGTTACAGCCAAACAACATTGAGAAATACAACGACATCGAGCGACATTCCCAGTAGAGCCGAATACGGAGAATGCGAACCGAACACCAAGACGTATCTTTGTCGACAAGGGAAGGACGAACGCCAACGTCCCACGAGGACTAGCGTAACCTCTAAGTTACCCCGTAGAAGTGAGAGCACCTCACGTTGAGATCCGGAAACAGTTAGCGAAATACGACTACCACGAGCTTCCAGGCCAGTAACAACATGGTACCGTGCGAAGCATCGTATGGTAGGTCAGGTTTTGTGCCCATGCTGAGCACAATGAGAATTTAGAGTTGACCAATGATTGGTCCTAAGTTGTTTGAAAGACGTTTGAAGATTTACATGCAAGGTACCCCAAGGAACGTTCAAATCATCGAGATTTCAATGCTTGTTGTGGACTCATTACTATGATGACTCGGATGAAACGACTTATAAATTGGTCGATCGATAGCATGGGAGCAAGTGTCAACGGTAAGACAAATATCGTAGGTTGGATAACCTTCTTGATCGATCGCAGTTGGGTGTTGATGGTCTTGCCATGATCTAGGATTGTGATGCTTGACGTATGGCTGATCTGTTATCAGGTTGGGAATTTTGATAAGGTTTACCTGGTATGACATGTTGCTATGTTGGACAAGTGTGCTGGGCTTGGTATGGCATGAGCTTATGATTGTGGTATGTTTTGAGGTGCGCTGCCTTCCGACTAGGTGTTGGTAAATTGTTTTATTTCCTTGATTGAGGTACGCCCACCTTTCCACAAGATGTGGTGAAACGAGTGGCTGTTCCAAACCCTACAGTGATTGTGTGATCTATTATCTTGATGAATGCATTTGTGTGTTGCTTCCATGTGAAATTGTTTGTTGTTGGTCTTGACTTGTTAGTGTTTGAATTCTGGTGTGAATTGTCCCTGTAACGGTTACTAAGGAGGAAATGGAGAAGTTACGTCAGTGTGTGGTTCCGACTTGTTCGATTTACGGAGTGTTCCGGCATGACTCCTATACCAACGGGAATTCCGGTATGGGATGTCTGGGCCGACGTTGTTTGTTCCTGGTGATACCAATACCGACGGAAAATTCTGGTACCGAGTATCTAGACCGATGTTGTCTGTGACGGTAATATATCTATACCAATGCAGGATCCCGGTATAGGACATCTAGACCACTATCTGGTACGTCTTAGTGTTTGAGTGTTTATCGACTCGTTGTGGTTACTCGGTAATTCTTTGAGTTTTGGTAGGGCTTGTTACCCGCTGAAATTGTAGTCGGTTTAGTAAGGTTGTTTGTCACCGCCAAACATGGCGTTTGAGTAACTAGCGTGGATCTAGTGAAGCACGATTAAGTGAAGGTCGCGTTGATTCGAGAGCGGTTAAAGACCGCACAGAGCCGACAGAAGAGTTACACAGATGAAAGGCGCATGCCTCTTGAGTTTCAATTGGTGATCAGATATTCTCGAGGGTGAGCCCGAAGAAGGGCCCAGTACGGTTCAACTGTGACGGAGGCATGTTGACCCCGCAACTGATCGGACCTTTTGAGGTTTTTTGTAGCGAGTCGTTACCTATCGTCTTCCATGTTCCAACTACGGAAGTACACCGCAAATCCCTTGCTTGTGAGTCTTGAGCAGGACGTTCCCTGAGATAGGGTCAAGAGGAGCGTGTTCGTTTTAAATTTCGAGGAAAAAATTCTTTTAAGAGGGGTAGACTGTAAAACCTAACTTATTTCTAAAAGGGTAATATTGTGAAATCAGAAACTTTGGGGTAGGAAATTGCAACAAGTATTGTTGAAGAGAAAAATCAAAAAAAAAAGAGAGAAGAGAGAAGAAAAGAGGGTTTGGGCTATCTAGCTGGACTAGCCCGGTCTGAAGACCAGGCCTGACCCACCAAACACGGGCCAAGCCCACGTAGAGCCTGATTCGGCCAAAGAACTCGCGCGCCCCCAAACCCTAGCAACAAAACCAGAAAGAGCGCCGCTTCAGTGCTCATTTGGTGCACGAAACCCGAGACGCGTCGTCTACCTTCAGACGCGTTCTCTTTCGAGCTGCTCTCTCTCGCTCGCGAACCAGTCGAGCTCCGCCGCGCCTCTTCATCTCCGACCACCTCCGTCTCTTCTACTTCCTTCTCCTCCTTCTACTTCTCCTCCTTCTACACCCACCCGTGACAAGCCACTGCCTGAAAATCGTTCCCCTCTTCTTCATCGAACCAGAACAGTCACGAGCTCCCGTCTTCAATCCGAGCGTCGCCACGCCTTCCTCCGCGAGAATCGGCCATAGTGAGCTTCGTCCCGGGCTGATTCCTCCTTCTTCCTCTACCCTTCGCCTGGAAACCGCGAACCTTCATTCCCCTTTTTGGCTCAGCGTACCGGTCAGAAACCCTAGCAGAGCGTGGCCTTGGGTCAGGTTAGCATCAGGCCGGACGAGACAGAACAGGCCTTGGGCCTTGATTCGACCCTTTGGGACAGGTCCTGGAGATTGGGCCGTGACAGACCACTGGGACAGAGACTCGGACCTTGGGCCGGGTCAGGTTTGGATGGGTTCTGGATCCGGACTTGGGTTGGGTCTGTAACCTGGTCCGGGCCAAGTCTGGGGTCGGGTCTGGGTCAGGCTTGGATCCGGGTTCGGACCGGGTATGGATCACGGATCTGGGTCGGACTCGGCTCGACAGTTTACTTAAATAAGTAATTTTAAATAAATGATTTAAAATTGAATAATTAAATGGATTAAATCAAATAATTTAAAGGACTAATTGTACAAGTCAGAGGACCTTTGGACAAATACCGGGACTGATTGGACCCTTTTATCTGTTAAACCCAGACTCGACCTTGGACTTCGCCCGAGAGCTGGGACTTCGCCCGAGAAGACAGAGTTGGCCCGGTCGTCAGTAGCTAGGAGTATTATTAGAGGAAGACCTTGAGGTAGGGAAAGTACTAAACTCCTCTTGTAACTTAATGCTTTAGTATGCCTATTAGGTTAATAAAATCGGAAAGGTCCTAGAGATGCATATAGGATGCGAATAACTAGAATAATCGTCTTTCAATTACTGATAACCGGACGTGGCTAGTATGCCGACATAGGATGTGAATAACTAGTTTAACTCGCTTTCAATACTTGGGAATTGTCGTGCTGGTAGAAAGGTCCTGATGAGCCATAAGATTGGTTGTGTTTGCCTCACATGCCTTGCTTGCTTAGTCTTTAGTCCAATTTAAGAGTCTAACGGAACTAGCTAAATCGTATGCTTGAATGATTGAATGAATGAATGATTGAATGAATGCTTGAATGAATGATCGGTTGATTAAATGAATGTTTGAGTGTAATTGATTGTGTTAAATGGTATATGATCGGGTGAGTGATAGACCGATGGATCGCGATTGGTAAGTATATCAGTAAGTGTAAAGGTATATGGATCTCTTTGGTGTGTTGCGATGGAATTGTGATTTGCTAAGCTTTGGTTGTTCCATGTTTGTTTGGTATGTGATTCTCTTGTGTGTTGTCTTTTAAGTGGGATTGTATTCCGGTATGGCGCCCACACTATGGTGTGGGGTAGTGCCTGTAAGGTACCTACACCGAGGGGAATACAAGAACCTATTCGTGGATCGGAGATATGACATGACACAAGAACCTATTCGTGGATCGGAGTATTGGGATTTGAGTTGTTGGCGTGATATTTACTTGCTCCCATTTTAGTAGTTATCAAATATTTACAGCGCTTTTCAGTTATTCTCTTAAAGTTATCGTTATCCTTAAGAATGTAATATTATTCTTATCTTTACCTATTCAATAGCATCTTATTGATTAATGGTATTAATTGCAAGATGTGTCGTCGTGTTAAAGCAGTTTTATTACTAAAGTGGAGGTTAAACTATTTATGATTTTCCCTACAGAGCGTAAGCTCACTCCTTGTTGTTTTATCTAATGTTTGTACAGGCATGCTTGATGATTAGTGGACTCGAGGCTCGGGAGCTTCTGGATAGTCTGGGATTTGGTATTAGAGACGTTATTGGTCTTTTGTAACGAACCACATATTTTACGTACTTTATTTAGAGCCTTGACTCTTATTTACAATTTGGAACATATTATTTGAGTATTTGATCGGAACATATTTAAGCATTCACTCGGTTTTATTATTATTTTGTTATTATTTAATTGTCAACTCAAGTCGCGTCTCGAGTCTGGTCAAAACCGGATTTGGGGCGTGACATGTCTGCAATGAATTAGGATATGTGCAGCATCTTCAAAATCCCAGTGACAAGAAGGACAGATCAAATCATCTAATGTAAAATGAATGCCCCTACTTTCAAGGAAACATCTTGTTGGTATTGCCTCTAAACATGCTAACCCACAAAAGGCAATGATTTTGGGGCCCAAACCAGGAGTCCAGAGATATTTTGTCCAATTGGGAATTGCTGAGCCTTGAGTAGCCAGTAATGTGTACATTCTCTTAATTGTGAAGCCCTTTTCATCATATAACCAGGCCAATTGATCATCCTCCTCAGATGGAGAAACCCCTGAAAGAATAGAACAAATCAACCCCCATTCTTCCTCTTCCCAACCTCTTGGAGATCTCCTCAAATTCAAGTCTCATTCACCTTCAGACCATAAGTCTTCTATGAGTGCAGCTTTAGAGCCTGATAACAGATAAATTCTAGGAAATAGGAATTTGAAAGTGGCTTCTCGCCACCACAAATCTGTCCAAAAATGAATCTTGTTGCCCCTCCCTAAGCTCCAAAGACAGCCTTTAGTCCCAAAAATGTCTGTGAACCTTTGATCTTTAGCAAGAAATAAAATTTGATTGAAGAAGCTTGAATTGCCAATGTCAGAGACTTTTGATAGATCCCATTCCTTTATGTTCCAATCATATCTTGAACAAATGATCTGCTTCCATAAAGCCTTGTCCTCTAGAGCAAACCTCCACCACCATTTTGCCAGTAAAGCTACATTCAAGTCAGCCAATCTTTTTGATTCCAAAGCCTCCTTCCCTCCTTGATTTGCAAACCATAAACCAATTAACTTTGCAGAAAACCCTTGATTCAGTAGAACCATGCCATAAAAATCTTATCTGCCAACTCTCACAAATTTTGATGACTGCCTTTGGGGCTTTTAGGACTGAAAAAAAGTACAGAGGTAGGGCACTCAGAGTAGACTTGATGAGAGTGATTCTTCCTCCTAAAGAGAGAAGCTTTGCCTGCCATAAACCAAGTGATTTTTTGAATTTTTCTATGACTGGTTTCCAAGTATTTATCTTCCTGGGATTGGCCCCTAAAGAGAAACCCAAGTATGGTAGAGGGAGTGAGCCAGTAGTACAACCTAGTAAGTCAGCAAAGCCATTGGTCTCAACTTCAGAAGTATTGAAAGGAATCATGATGGATTTATCAAAATGAACACTCAGGCCAGTGATTATGTAGAACATTGCTAATGTAGACTTGAGATTATCTACTCCTTGGGAAGAAACCTTGATGAAGAAAAGTGTATCATCTGCATATTGGAGATGTGATATTATAGGAGCAGATGTACCTACTTGTATACCCTCAAAGAAATTTCCAATAATGCCAGCCTTCATGATTTGGTTTAAAGCTTCTGCCACTATCACAAAAATTAGAGGGGAGATTGCACAGCCTTGTCTCAAGCCTCTTTGCATTTGAAAATCATAGCTTGGAGATCCATTGATTAGAACAGAAACTGAAGCTCTTAGACAAGAAGAGATCCACATTCTCCAGAGATGGCCAAAACCCATTTTAGTCAATATTTCCATTATAAAAGACCAACTCACTTTGTCAAAAGCTTTTTCAAAGTCAGCCTTGAACATCAAGCTTTTGTCTTTTGATTTTTTGAGCACCTCCACCACTTTTGAAGCTACTAATATCCCATCCAGAATCTGTCTCCCCAAAATAAAGCCTGTTTGCTCATAGCCTACCAAACTTTCCACTACCACTTTCAGCCTTGTAGCCAATAATTTTGATAGGATCTTATAAGGTCCCCCCCCCCCCCCCCCATTAAAATTATGGGTCTGTAGTCATCAAAGGACAATGGGGCATCACACTTAGGAATTAGAGTTAAGAAGGATGAATTGAGTCATTTGCCAATATGAGCAGAATAATGAAAGTGTTGAAAGAAATTGCAGAGATCTCCATTTAAAATTGGCCAAAAAACTTAAAAAAACCTCAGAGTGAATCCATCAGGGCCAGTTGCCTTATCTCCTGCACATGCCATTAAGGCTTTGAGTGTTTCTTCTTCTGAAAAGGCTTTTCAAGCCAATGTGCTTCATCTATATTTATGCAGTTGAAGGGTAGTCTTTCTATTCCTATGGATGATGGAAGTTATCCTTGGAATCTAAGACAAAAGTTCTGTGCATCAACATTTTTAATTTGAGTAGGGTCAGTCAATAAGTTGTCTTGGAACCAAATCTGAGCAATTTTCTTCTGAGCACCTTTGTAATTTGCTAATCTGTGATAATACTTTGAACCTTTATCCCCCTCATCCATCCACTTATTTCTAGCCTTCTGGCTCCAAAGCTTTGAGAGAAGTTTTGTTTTGGAGATCAATTCTGCCTTAAGAGACCCCCTTTGAGTACACTCTTGAGGAAGGAGATCTCTACTTTCTAATAAGGTATCCAGCTTGTCAATACTGCTTCTTAGACTGGAAATAGATGTCTCCAAGTGACCGAAAACCTCAATATTCCAGGTTCTTAGATCTTCCTTTAGTAGCTTAAGTTTCTTCCAAAGAACAAAATGTGGTAGCCCTGTCACAATGTAAGAGTTCCAGAAGTCTTCAAATGCACTTAGAAACCTATGATCATCAATCCAAATGTTTAGAAATTTAAATGGTCTAGGCCCCCAATCTATAACAGGAGAAACCAGCACAAGGGCTCTATGGTCTGAGACACGTCTTGGAAGGAAAGATTGAGATAAATTTGGGAAGCAAGCCACAAATTCTGAGGATATAAGAAATCTGTCAAGCCTAGAGGCCTTAGAGCCATGACCAAACCATGTGAATTTTCAACCAGACAAAGGCAAATAAATCATACTTGAGTCTTGAATGAATTTAATAAAGGAGGATCTCCCAGCCTCATTTGATCTTTGATTGTTCCTTTCTTTAGTTGATACAGTTGCATTAAAGTCCCCCCCATCAGAATTAGTGTCTGATCATCCAAACTTGCCAATTCAGATACAAGTTCCCTTCACAATGACCTTCTTTCTGAGACTGAATTAGAGGCATAGATATTTATGAGACAAACTTTCCTATTGATTGAGGAAATTGAGCCATACCATATGAGAGCACCATCCATTGGTTTTGAACTTTGACAAGTAAACTCAGCAGATTTCCAACATGTTATGATACCCCCATCACTTCTAATAGCTGGGACAAATTTCATGTCCCAACCCATACCCATACCACAGCTTCTCAGAAAAGAAATGGGGATTTTGTCAAGCTTGGACTCTTGAATAAATACCAGTTGAGGAGATTGCTTGCGGATCACGTCTGAAAAACTTCTCCTCTTTTGAGAGGAGGAAAGCCCTCTCAAATTCTAAGAGAGGACTTTCATAGTACCAGATCAACTGAGAGGAGGGAAGGCAGTTATGTTACCTACCTGAAGATCATCCTCCTCTAAGTCAAGAAACTCATCCCACTATCCACATCCAAGTTCACTCTTCTATTGGCATCCTCCTCAAGAGAGCTGAGATGGTAAAGAATTAAATTATCACTGCATTTAGGCTCCAGACCAATGGCTTTGCCAAATAAAAGAGCTTTCTTTGCATCCCTGGTTACTTTTGGAGTTGTTCAGCCCTTCAAGATCGGTCTTGGACTATCTTTTACTCTTGATCTTGTTTCATAACCATGAGGGGGGTTGTGATAACCTTCTTCCTTTTTTTCAGACTGAAATTTGTTGGAGCAGACTGAGAGTTACTTCCCAACCCCATATCATTCACTGTTTGTAGGACTTGATTGTGCAGAGCTGGTGATAACCCTAAGGATGATTGGACAGTTGAGCCTATTTGCATTAAGCCACTTTGTATCTCTTCCAAACCCTGAGAATATGGGGTGGTAAGGGTTTGGGATTTGGAAAGGATTGAGGCATTTAATGCTGCTGCATTTTCCAATGAGTCTAATCCTCTCTTTGCAGAAACTTGGGGGCAGGTTAACAATAAATGAGGCGGGGCCATATCTGTCTATTCTTCTTGTAAAGGTAACTGAACTGAGAAGGGTGTAAAGAGAGGACTAACTACCTTACTAAGCGGGTTGTTGGCCTTTAATCCCATAGGACAAGGTTGAGAAGACAAACATTCTTTAGTTATGGCAACAACCTTAGTCAGACTTTCAACACCAGCATTTGCTACCAAAGTGTCTTCTTGAGTTGATGCTTGTATCTAATACAATCTTCCCGCCTAAACTTTGATTGGAATCTGAGGGAGGAGATGGCTCCTTAGACCTCACAGGAACAAATGAAATTTCCACAGGAGATACATAACACTCAAGAATGGAACTGAGAATAGGGCCTTGGAGGGGTAGTGGTGATTGAGAGCTTGGTGTCTGATTATCTGAGAAGTTTCCTGAGATGATTGGAGGGGATAATGAAGGTTCAGATGCAGAAGGAACCTCTGCTTCTTCACTAGAGCTGGAACATGAATAGAAAGCCTCTCCAATGATGTGAGGAACTTCTGAAATATTCAGAGTAGAAACCCAAACTCTGTATAATTGACTCCCAAGGAGAATGAGCACTTCCTGATCAATTTTCTTTAAACCAAATGAATGCATCAAAACATAAGCTGTATCCACATATGATCCAGCCTTGGATTGAGGATGAGTGTGTATTAAGGACCCAAAATGTGTGATGCATTCTTCAAAGGTCTCCTCACACCAACCCTTGTATGGAATTCCTTTGATGGCTACACAAGAGAAATGACCTGCTTTGTTATTCAAACCAAAACTATCTGATAGAAAGGTAAGCCAATTATAAAGCCAGCTTCCTTCTTCTTTTTTGAATTCTCTATCAAAGAGCTCATCAGGACAACCAACCATTACCACCTTATTGCCAATAGATTTAACTAGAACTTCTGAGACCCCTTGTAGAGCAAGATCTTTCATTATAGATGCAGTTGTATGAGAACTATGAGTTAAAGCTAGATGACATCTATTAGAGAAGGCAGCTTGATTGGATACTATAGAGCCTCTAGCAATATAAGGCTCTGAGAGATCTAGAGAAACTGATTAAAGAGGGGGGATCCTTGTCTTGAAAACTCAGTATTTCTAAGCCAACCTTTAGTAACAAAAAGCTTGTGTCCTTCAATGATGGAACCATTAAAAGAAAGTATTGCCTGATGAAGATTTTATGCACGAAGGAAATAACAAAACCCAAAGAACCTTCCTTTTGCATTAGGTTTAGCAGCCATAGTGGTTTTGGAGAGCCCGTTAATTGAAGAAAATGTATTTCTCAACCAAACCTCAATGGCATTTTTGGGTATATTGTGTACAAAGGCTGCAAACATATGCTTTTCCGAATGCTCTTGGATCCAACTCTGAAGTTTATTGAATGTAGCCTGGTTAGCCTGAACAAAATCCATCCTTTTCTTTGCACGTTCAACATTGTGAAGAGGTTTTCTAGACCTACCTCTTCTGGCCTCAAAAAGGACTAGCGTTGAGTCAGAACCAGAAGGTATAGGCTGAAAATGTTTGTCATAAAAAAATTTGACCATGGAGGAGTTTAGTACGTCCGCCTGGAGAGTATTCTTGGGTATGATCCGAAGAAGATGGCGATCTGTGCCGTCTCCCTTTCCTTTTTATCCACCTCTTTACTGGACGCTCAAAACCCGGAGGAGGGCCAATGGTAGAAGAGGATGTAGCCTTATGGATGACCTCGGGGTCTCCATTAAGTTCTTCCAGAGACAACATAAATAATTGACTGGCGTCGAGATGCAGATTAAACCAGATGATAAACCGAGGCAGAGTATTGATGCAGAGTGACAATTGTACAGGAGCAGGCGAGCCACAACTGACAGGAACTCCAATATACAGTGGTCCAACGATCTAAAGATTGATCGTTATGGACACAACACCAAGCGATTGGAAGCAGCCACTATAGAAGGAATGAAGATCTTCAAAGATGTCCTTGAGAGATGATGTCACAACCTAGAAGAAAGCAACAGTGGTTCGATGGATCAAAAGTGAACCACCCTGAACACTACACCGAAGTAAAATACACTTCAAACGCCACCCATGCTGGAAGAGTAGTAAGGAAAGAAGAACTCGAAGAACATGAAGAACAAAGAAGACGATAACTACTACTCGTATTAAGAGCACATACAACGTGTGAATCATGTCCCAGATCATGAATCGTGATTCACGGTTCGCGATTCGTACGTTGTGGCGTGCGTGATTTGCGAACTGCGAATCACTAAATTATGAATCGTAATTCGGTACGCGAACCGCGACTCACAATTGTGAGTCGCTGGTTTACGAAACCCGAGTCGATCCGGGGCAGTCATCGCGCGACACGTGACCATGTAGGTACGAAAAATTTCGAACCGTTGGCAACGATCCGATTCGGGCGTCTCTTTTTTAATGAAAATATATTCCAAAAAAATATTTCCCCTATAAATATCCCTCACCCCATTTATATGTGTCACGCCCCAATTTCCTCTATCGACGTCCCTAATCTTATCCTTCAATTTTATCGCATTTATATGTGTCACGCCCCAATTTCAGTAAACCGAACTCGGGACGCGAACATATAAAATGATAAAACATTTGAAACCCGATTTGAATCAACACTTTAAAATCGACATTTAATTAATCAAAATAATATTTACAACTCAAAAACGTCCCAACAATTGGACAAAGTACATGGTATCACTCAAAACATAAAACCCGGACCCCGCTCCTAGCTCCTCAAGCTTCGAGAGCTCAGCTAGTCCGTCCTGTGATTAGTACATGTAGGAAAAGCAGCTAGGGGTGAGCGTTCGCTCACCACCACGGATAACAGACTGACTACGGCATACTTAGCAGACAATGCCGGTAACACCAAAACCAAACCCAACACCGGGAATACAATCCCCAAACTCAAGTACTCAACTAACACACAACCCGTTACTTTCCTTAACAGACTCAACACTCGGACTCGTAATGTAGACCCAACAGAACGATCACGACCTCTTCCAAGGAATCAAAAGACAACCACGCAACACCCAAGATCACAAAGGATCACACACCAAACAAGATCACAAAGGATCGCATACCAGCTGCTTAGTAATCTCCCTCACTCACGCGCATTGCCGAACCACTCAGGCCAGGCGGTCGACCTGTCTCAGTAACCTCCCTCACTCACGCGCTTTGCCGAACCACTTAGGCCAGGCGGTCGACCTGTCTCAGTAACCTCCCTCACTCACGCGCTTTGCCGAACCACTCAGGCCAGGCGGTCGACCTGTCTCAGTAACCTCCCTCACTCACGCGCTTCCCCGACACAAAGTCGGGCCAGGCGGTCGACCTGTCTCAGTAACCTCTCTCATTCAGGTAACCACAATCACAATCACAAGCAAGTTCAATTAACAGCAACAACACAGGTTCAACACTCCACAGGCGCTCATGGCCACCCAAGACACCGACAATAACTCACGAGCTCAACAACCCCACAGGCACTCACGGCCTCCCAAGACACACCAACAGTAAAGACACGGGTTCAACAACCCCACGGGCACTCACGGCCTCCCAAGACACACCAACAGTAAAACACGGGTTCAACAACCCCACAGGCACTCACGGCCTCCCAAGACACACCAACAGTAGAGACACGGGTTCAACAACCCCACGGGCACTCACGGCCTCCCAAGACACACCAACAGTAAAACACGGGTTCAACAACCCCACAGGCACTCACGGCCTCCCAACACACAACAGTAAAATACGGGCTCTCATGGCCACCCAAAGCACAACAGTAAAATACGGGCTCTCATGGCCACCCAAAGCACAACAGCAAAATACGGGCTCTCATGGCCACCCAAAGCACAATTTAAACAAACAACCTCCGGGCATAATCACATGCTTCCAGTAACCCTAATTTCAACAGACTCACAATCAACCTCCGGGCAAATCCACATGCCTCCAGTAACCCTAATTTCAACAGACTCACAATCAACCTCAGGGCATATCCACATGCCTCCAGTATTTCCAACATCGAAAGTTCACTACTCCTACGACACTACTAACTGTCACATGCAATTATATTTTTCGATACGTTCCCGTATCATACGACACCGCCCGGTGTCGCCTGCCTTCTAATATTCAATAAACCTAATTAACCCACGACACCCCGGTGTCACATGCAATTCTACTGTTAACTTTCCCTAATCAGGGCCGAGATCCAGCTACTTTTCCCTACCTCGTATATGTTCTCCAAAAGTGCCCAAATAAGCTCCGGCGTGATCTCAGTCACTCGCCTAGCTTTCCTTTGCCTCGGTCCGCAGCACGATCTAAAAGAACACAATTTTAAGGCACTTTTAAACTCGCAGGAATAAACTGAAATTCAATAAACTTAACGCCCAAAAGTAACCCCGACAATGTCGATCACTCCCAAACTTCCCGATTACTCGAGATTGTCGATAAAGGACTCGGAAAAGCCCGATACGCCCGACATGGCGAATATGCCCGGGTTTTGGAAACGCCCTTCCGGGGCTCCGAAAATTCCCGTTTTCATTTCTACGGCCTTAGAATAATTCAAGGGTTCCTATGCACTCGACGGAATCGAATTCCGACTTCCGAGTCATTTAATTAGCGTTTAAAGTTTCTAAACCCGTCAATTACAACTTTCACTATTTAATTCCAAATTTCGATCCGGTTGTAGATTAATTACTTGGGGAACGTTCTAAACCACCCGAACACGAAAACCCGATACGCGAGCGTGTGGGCCCCACACGGCCACAATAGGAAAATTTCCTTTTCGCCCCAAAACTTTCCTAACAAACCCCAAACCTCAACCATTCATCTTTAAACCAATCTTAAACAAAACCCAACCTTAATCAAACCGTTTAAAATCAAAACCTAAATTTCAAACGTACTAAAACGAAAATCGGTTAGATGCTCACCGTAGAGAATGACGGTGTGAACTCGATTCTTCTATCTTTGAGACGATCCAACGGTTTGATGAACGAGAGGAGGCAAAACCCTAACCAAAACTTCTCTTTTCTTCTCTCCTTTTCTCTCTTCTTCTAACCCACTTTCTCTCTCTAAAAGTCTTAATTTTCACACTTATGGCCGAACACACCATTTGGCTCCCTTTTGTTTTATTTTAAAAAAATCAAATCTAACTCTCTTAATTACAACTACCACACATTCTTCTTTTTGCTTTGTTCAATGTTACCTAACACCACCACATTGGTGACATGTGGCAAAGTGGGTCCCACACCTTTTGGAAAATATCTCCTAGATATTTTCCAATCAGATTCGCGAAATTCGGACGTCTCGGGCCCCGAACGGACTTTTTCCAAGAAATTACAAAACTTCACGGGCTACAAGGAAACGGCTCAACTAAGACCGCTGAGATGACGACTAAGCTTTTTGGATCCAAAACGGTCCTCGAATGGATCAAAACGTCGCTCGCTTGACTTTTCCAGCGAAAAGTCAACATTTCCCAAATTGGTCAGAAAGTTGCCCTGAGTCCCCCGGAACTCACTTTGGTCGATAACCGGGTCAACTTAACTCTGGTATGACCCTCGGGGTCAATCTTAGGTTTAATTAATTGTCTGCTTAAAATTTTAAATTTTCCTGTTTTTCGCAGATTTGACTGGCGTTGACCGGGAGTGGTTATTACAATATGGACCTTGAACAGACTTCACTTGAATTTCTCAAACTTCAACACCTTTCGCTCGTGTTGAAGTTCCCACAATTGTTGTGCAATAACCTGCTCGTGTTGAATCTCCCTCCCATTTGGAACATCTCGGGCATTCCCATTGTTGGGGGCCATTATGGATAATCGAATTTGTGTGGGTTTAGGCAGAGGTGAAGATGAGGCAAAGATTAGGTGAAAATGAGTTGGGGGTATTTATAGGTGAAAATGTATGGTTCAATTGGGATTATTAGATTGTGGTGTAAGGAAGAATATATTCCTTTCCTTTCTAAGAAGATATTGCTCAGTTCAGTGTTCCCATCATAGGAGTCAATTCCAATGACATAAAGCCTGGTCAGACGAGACTTGACACAAAATACAAAAAGTCTATAGAAAGGCTGTTGACCGTGGTTCCTTGGAGCTGGATCAGTACAAGAAGGGCTCTGAGGATGGGAACGAGGAGCACTTGGACTCGAGTACAGAACTAGCTTGAACACATGTTCCGGTTGCTAACCGATTTACTTGTCTGAACCTGATTAGATACTAGGCAAGGTGTTTTTGTTCTTATTCTGTTTTGTTTTCCCGGTTTGGTTTTTGCTCTTTGTAGCTGTTCTAGTTTAAGGAAAACGTCTATTCAGATCTTTTCTTGATATGTTCTATAATCTATAGAACACATCCTTAATAAACTCTTCGCTTATAAAAAAAGGAGTCTCAGAAAATGAATGCTAGATATCAGATATCTAAGTCTCTATTCAAGTTTGAACTAAAACCCTATGAGCTAGTGCGCATCCATGTTCTAAAGATAATTGATCTTATAGAACAACTTGAGAATTATGGATGCACACTTATAACATGATTTGATCTTGCAGTCTCTTGATGATACTTTTGTTATGTTCATTTTAACATGAACAAGGTGGATTGTGATATTCATCAATTACTCAATATGTTGATCAATTATGAAAAACAATTCACATCGAGAAATATGGAAGTATCAGAATCTATGAATTTGATAGATGGTTGTTTAAAGAGAAAATGGAGAGGCAAAAGGATGTCTGAGAGAAGACCGCTTGCACTTGAGAATCTTGTTATGAACACATTCAATAAATTAAAGATGAACATTGATCAACGGGATGTTGGAGGTTTCTTTTGTAAGAAGTAAGGTCAGTGGAAGAGAAAAAAATCAAACAAATCAAGGTTACTTTTGGCTTTTAGGCTTGGTCATATTAATGAGAAAAGAGTAAACAAGTTGCATAAGGCAGTGTGTCTTAGGAAGTATGATTATGAATCATACGATACTTGTGAATCTTGTCTCATTGGGCAAATGATAAAAATCTCCTTTTACTGAAACTGGAGAAAGAGCTAGTGAACTTTTAAGACTCATACATACTGATGTATGTGTGTTAATGGAAGTTCGAGCTAAAGGAGGATATTCTTACTTTGTTACCTTCACGGACGATATGTTGAGATATGGTTTTATACATCTCATGAGACATAAGTCAAAATCTTTTGAAATGTTCAAAATATTTAGAAGTGAAGTTGAGAAACAAACCGGTAAGAATATCAAGGCACTGAGATCTGACCGTGGGGGTGAGTATCTCATAGATGATTTTATTGATTATTTGCCACAAGATAGGATCCTATCACAGTGGACTTCGCACCTTATTAGATATGGTGCGATCGATGATGGGATTTACAAATCTTTCTATCTTCCTATGGGGATATGCTTTAGAGGCTACTGTATATTTGTTAAATAAGGTTCCCACTAAGGCAGTTGCTGAAACACCATATGAGATATGGAAAGGATGGAAAGCTAACCTTAAACATTTAAGCATTTAAGGCTGTCCAACCTGTGTTAAGTGACTACATTTAGACAAGCTTGAGGCTAAGTCTAATAAATGCAGACTTGTTGGTTATCTCAAGGAGACCATGGGATACTATTTCTATCATCCTTCTGAACACAAAGTATTTATGGCTAGGAACACGACTTTTCTTTTAGAAAAGAAGTTCCTTGATGTTGGAATAACTGGAAGTAGAAATAGATCTTGATGAAGTACAAGATATCAACGAGTCAACGCCGACTCAAGAGCATGGGATGCATATTGAGCAACTTTTTCTTGATGTCTTACGGTTCCCACCAAGGGTTCCAACCTCAAACGTTGATGTAAATGAAAAAATAGGATCAATTAGAGCCTCCTAAACGTTGATGTTAATGAAGCAATTCGGGAACAAGGGTGACAACAGAATCAAGAAGTACAAGAGCCTCCTAAAAGATCAATTAGAGAACGTCGTGCACAAAATAGGATTAATCTATTAGTGTGCGATAATGAGGGCAATCATATTGATGATGACCTTATTATTGAAGACGATCTTTAAGTGTTTCCAAGAGGCGGTGGCTAGTCTAGACCATGAGAAATGGCTTGATGCCATGAAATCCGAAATAGAGTTAATGAAAATTAATAAAGTATGGGTTTTAGTTGATGACTCTAAGGACTTAAAACTTATTGGGTTAAATGGGGTTTTAAGAAAAATATTAGAGCGGATGGTAAGGTTGAAACCTTTACAGCCCGTCTGGTTGCTAAAGGGGTATAATCAAAAGGAAGGTATTGATTATGAAGAAACGTTCTCCCTTGTAGCAATGCTCGAATCTGTTCGGATTTTTCTTGCTATTGTTGCATATTATGATTATGAGATTTGACAAATGGATGTGAAAATGGCTTTCCTTAATGGTGAGCTCGAGGAGAAATCTAATACAAACCATGTCTTAACCTAAGAACCGTGAGAACCAATCTAAGCCATCTATTTTAAGAATGGAGGGATGTGATACAGTTGAGTTGTTGACTACAAAAAAACATCACTTTTTAGTAACTGGGAAGTGCTTTTTAGTAAAACCATGATATTACTTTTTTTGTACCAATTCACTAATTTAATTTTTCTCACTTCGTTTGAGCTCGGATTGGCTTCAAACTTGCGCCATTACTTTTGTTTTTTCAAGGGTTTTCTATCAAGATTACTCATGAATATATTTTGAAGCACGAAAAAAAATTATTTCGGGCTAATTTTAAAATAAAATATATGGGTAATTTTTATCAACACTTTGCTCTGGTTTTATCAACACTTTTACACTAGTTTTATCAACACTTTACACTAATTTTATCACCTCATTTCCAAAACTGATCATGATTTTATCACATCATTACGTGTTTTTATGAACACTAGTTTTATCAACACTAAAGACTATGTTTATCATTAAATTACATGTGTTTTTATCACCCCATCACATGTTTTTTTATCAACACTAAACTCTAGTTTATCACACTTATTATCAAGATTGAACATGGTTTTTATCACCTCATTATTTGTTTTTTATCACCCCAATACATGTTTTTATCAATATTTAGCACTAGTTTGATACCTTCGATGTAAAACATTATTAGAGAAGATTTATCAACACTCAACATTATTTTTATCACCCTGATATACCTTTTTATTTTAGTGCTTCAAAATATATTCAAGATTGATCTTGATTTAAAGCCCTTGAAAAAATAAAATATTGGCGCAAGTTTGAAGCTAATCGGAGTTCAAACGAATCGGGAAATATTAAATTAGTGAATTGGTAAAGAAAAAAATGGACACTTGTCCACATGGCACCATGTTATTACAATTATGCCCTTGTTTGTGTGAGAAAGGATGAAAGTGACCTGAATTTAGGTGGAATTGGGGGTGACGATGTGGCATCATGGTTAATGTTGGATCTTAGGTGTGTGTGGCTAGGATTGGTTCTCACGGTTCTTAGGTTAAGAGTGGTTTGTAGCCGATTTCACCTCTGGTGGGCTCAAGGAAAATGTCTATATGACTCCACTTGAAGGTTTCACATTGGCATCTGCTCCTAGTAAAGTATGTATGCTACAACGATCCATTTATGGACTAAAGAAATATTCTCATAATTGGAACATTTGTTTTCACATGACAATCAAAAGGTTCGATTTTGTGCGTGTGAAAAGGCCATGTGTGTACAAGAAGGTTAGTGGGAGCGTTGTTATTTTCCTAGTGTTATATGTAAATGACATATTGCTAATAGGAAATGATGTGTCAGCCATGCAAGAAACAAAGATTTGGCTATCTGAAAAGTTCTCCATGAAAGATATGGGAGAATCAGTTTATATTCTTGGAATAGAGGTCTATAGAGATAGATCAAGGAAGTTGCTTGGGATCTCCCAATCTATGTACATTGATACTATCTTAAGGAAGTATCACATGGAAAATTCCAAAAAGGGTATTTACGTATTGGAGTTGGAGTTTCTCTTTCTAAGGAGGATAGTCCAAAGACCCTAGAGGAAAGAGAACACATGAGTGGAATCCCATATGCTAACATAATGGGAGCTATCATGTATACTATGATATGTACGAGACCAGATATTACCTATACGCTAGGAGTAGCAAGTAGGTACCAAGGAAATCTGGGTGAGGCACATTGGAATGTTGTTAAAACTATTCTTAAGTACTTGGGAAGAACTAAAGACTAATTCCTCATATATGGAGATAATGAGCTTAAATTGTTAAGGCATATCGATGCAATTTTTGCATCCTATAAGGATGATAGCAAATCTAATTCTAGTTATGGTTTACCTTGAATGGTGGAACAGTAAGTTAGAAGAGTTCCAAACAAGCTAACATAGCTAATCTAGTAAGCGAAGCAGAATACATAGTTTCTTGTGATGTTGTTGAGGAAGGTGTATGGATAAAGAAGTTCTTAACTGAGCTTGGTGTGGTTCCTTCAGTAAAAGAAATCGTTCCTTTATTTTGTAACAATACAGGCTTTATTGCACAAGCCAAGGAACCAAGAGCGCACCAAAAATCCAAACACGTTCTTCGGAAGTTTCTTCTAATTAAAGAAATAGTTGAACGTGAGACGCTCAAATTTTGAATTTGGAAGGAAAGAAAAATAATGCAGATTCTTTCACTAAGGCGCTTGGTTCAAAGGAGTTTGACAAGTATGAGTGGAATATAGGATTGAAGTTCATGAATGGTTGACTCTAGGTCAAGTGTCAATCTTCATGGAACATTGTTTTGGAACATTTCATATCGTGTTTTTCTTATTAGTTGTGACTAATATAATGGCTATTATTGTTATCATATATGAATATTTATTGATATTGTCATATGATAAGTCCCTGACTAAACTGTTATACTTGTCATCATAATGGGGATTATGATAATGCGAGTCAAGTATTATAGAGTTTGATCTAAATGTGTTCTTTGTCATAGGATCATCCTACTGGACTAAGGTGATCCGGATAGATCAATATATGTATAACAGTACTCATTGGATGAGTATTAATGGATCTCATTCATTAAGTTATAATATAGATGATGCATATAGTGGATATGATCATTGAACTGACCAAAAACGAGGTTTCCAAATGGTTGATTTTACATTTACTGTCAATGTGGAAGTTTTCTTAAGGAGCAAACGTATACTGTTTTGTCCTTTGACCTGAGATCACCATAGTGATTAATATAAGGGTTAATTCCACCTCAGTACCCTAAATCTTTCATATTTTATTTAGAGTACCCTAAATCTTTTTTGTGTCATCTCAGTACTCTAAATCTTTCATATTTAATTTAGAGTACCCTAATTTTTTTTGTCACCTCAGTACCCAAAACTTTTATTAATTCCATTTTAGTACCCTAAATTTTCATTAATTTCATTTTAGTACAAACTGTTAACTTTACCATAATTTTGGTTGTTGGTGAGGGGTAGTATGGTCATTTTACCTGTTTTGGATGAAAAAGCATATGTAAAGTTAACGGTGGGTACTAAAATGGGATTAATGAAAGTTTAGGGTACCGAGGTGACACAAAAGATTTAGGGTACTCTAAATGAATTAATGAAAGTTTAGGGTATTAAAGTGACACAAAAAAGATTTAGGGTACTCTAAATGAAATATGAAAAATTTAGGGTACTGCGATGGAATTATCCCTTAATATAATGCTTGTTATACTTTGATATCGGACACCTAGTGTGTAAAAATGCTAGTTGAAATGTCACGCCCCAAGTCCAGTATTGACCGGACTCGAGACGTGGCGTAAAGATAATAAAAAATATAACAACAAAAGTGTCTCAAATCCAATATAACTCTCCAAGTTTAGTTTCCATCAAAATATCTCAAGTAAAAAGCTCCATAATAAATCCTTTAAACATAAGGTTCATCACTAAAAATAAGACCATAAACGTCTCTAAAGATAAAGGCACCCGGAATATCCTGAAGCTCCCGAGCCTCGAATAAGACCATAAACGTCTCTAAAGATAAGACCATTAATGAAAGATAAACTACACATCAAGCACGCCTGTACGCACAACAGATAGAAAAAATAGGGGTGAGCTTACGCTCAGTAGGGAAAATCATAAACAGTTTAACCTCCAATTTAATAATAAAACTTCTTTAGCCCGACGACACATATTGTAATTAATACTTTAAATACAAAATATTGCGGTAAGATAGACAAGATAATAACAACATCACATTCTTAAGGATAACGGTAACTTTCAGGAGAATAAATGAAAAGCGTTGTAAAGATTAGTTAACTACTAAAATGGGATCACGTGAATATCACGCCAACAACTCAGTCCTCAATACTCCGATCCACGAATAGGTTCTTGTATCATATCGGATCCCATACTCGATCCACAAGAGTATTCGTGTCATATCATATTTTCCCTCGGTCTAGAGGAGGCACATACATCGGGTTATCGGTAACAATCCCTGAGGGACGCTTTTCATCGGGATTCTCGGAAATTCCCCCAAGGGACCATCTGTCATAGGGAACCAAGGTAATGCTCCTGCAGGACGCATACACTCGGGTGAATCAATAAGTAACCGTTCCCCGCAGGGTAAACCATCCAATTGCCCCGCAGGGTCAACAATCACACGCCATACCGGAACGCACATCGGCCTAGACGTCTTCCCGGTAACGCACATCAGGGAGTATAATCAATGCCCCGCAGGGTCCACAACCAATATCCCACAGGATTAATCAATCAATGCCCCGCAGGGTCTACCAAACAATATCCCGCAGGATCCACCAAACAATGTCACACAGGGTCTACCAATCAATATCCCGCAGGATCCACCAAAAAATGCCTCGCAGGGTCTACCAATCAATATCCCGCAGGATCAACTAACCAATGCCCCGCAGGGTCCACAACTAATATCCCGCAGGATCAACTAACCATTGCCCCGCAGGGTCCACCAATCAATATCCCGCAGGATTAACCAACCAATGCAAAACGCACTCAAGAGAATAACATGCCAACACATCATACAACCAATCTTAGGAAATCACAATTTCATCACAACACACCAAGGATATCCATATACCCTTACAATTACCGTTATACTTACCAATCATGATCCATCGGTCCATCGATCACCTGATCGTACCATTTGGCACAATCAGTCATACTCGGTCATCCATTCAATCATTCAATCATTCAAGCATTCATTCAATCATTCAATTATTCAAGCATTAATTCAATCATTCAAACATACGATTTAGCTAGTTTCATTAGACTCTTAATTTATCTTAAAACTAAGCAAGCAAGCATGTGAGGCAACCACAACCAATCCTATGGCTCATCACAGCCTTTCTACCAGTAAGGCATTTTCCCAAGTATTGAAAGCGAGTTAAACTAGTTATTCACATCCTACACATGCATACTAGACACGTCCGGTTATTAGTAATTGAAAGACGATTATTCTAGTTATTCGCATCCTATATGCAATCTAGGACCTTTCCGATTTTATTAACCTAATAGAAATACTAAGTATTAAATTGCACGAGGAGTTTAGTACTTTCCCTACCTTATGGTATTCCTCTAATAATACTCCTAGCTGCTGACGACCGGGTCAACTCCGTCTTCTCGGGCGAAGTCCAAGTCTGAGTCGATGTCTGGGTTTACAGACAAAAGTTACAATCAGTCCCGGTATTTGTCCAACTTAGTCCTTAATTATCCAAATTAAGTTAACTTACAAATAATTAATTTTTCTGATTTTTGAATAATTTATTCTTTAAAATCGGGTTGACCCGGATCCGAGTCTTAACCCAATCCAGACCCGGTCCAGAACCGGTCCGGACCGAGCCCCAGATCCAGCTCCAGACTCGGGTCCTCAGCCTTAGGCCTGGCCCAACGTCTGTGACAAGGCACAAGATGCTCTCGGCCCAAAGACCAACCTTGGTCCAAAGGTCTCTCGTGGCCCAACCGGACTGACTCGAGTCCGGTGAGGGTTCCGGCGACGTCAAGGCGGCGTGCGGCGGCGGTGTAGCTCCAAGGAGGGACGACTGGGTTGGGAGAGGCGTCAGGACCTCCGGCGAGCTCGTCGCCGTGGCTCGGGTGGCCGGAACGTGGCCCAATCGCCTTCCCTGACCCAGATCTGACGATCCAGAGTGGATCTCCGGCGCGGGAGCTCTCGTTTGTCGCCGTGTCGACGGAACTCTCCCCCAACAAGCTCCGGAAGAGGGTCTCTCAGGCGACGCGAGGTTGGAGAGGATGAACGGCACGAACCCAAGTGGTTCCCTCCGTCGCCGGCGCGGTTGGAGCTCGATTCGACGGTGGCGAAGGTAAGGTCGTAGATGGTGACGGCGGCTGGGGTTCGAATCGAAGGAAGAGGAGGCTGAGGACTTCTCTGGTTTCAGGAGGTTTTGTCGGGGTGAATAGAAGAAGGTGGAGAAGAATTGGAGAGGGAGGTCGGAGAAGGTGGATGAAGAGGAAGGGTGGAGATGGTGCGACGGTGACACCGCGACGGCGGCTTCGCGTGCTCTGGTGCGCGACGGGAGAGACGAGCGAGAGAGAGTGCGAGGGAGGAGAGAGAGATGCGTGGGGAAGCGTGCCAGGAAATGGGATCTGAAGCGATGGAGGCTAGGGTTAGAAGAGCGCGAGTTTGGCCCAAACGTTGGTCTGGCCTGACCAGCCCAACTCCTTTCCTATACTTTTTTTTTATTTCTTTCTTTTCAACAATACTCGTTGCAATTTCATACCTCAAGGTTTCAATTTTCAAAATATTACCCTTTAGAATAAGTGGGGTTTTACACACTACCCCCCTCAAAAGAATTTCGTCCTCGAAATTTAAAACGAACGCGCTACTCTTGACCCTATCTCAGGGAACGTCCGCTCAAAAATCACAAGCGAGAGATCCGTAGTGTACTTCCGCAGTTTGGGAATACGTGGCAGCTATTAGGCAACGACTCTAGTCCTGCCTGAAGATCTCAAAATGTTCAATAAGTTGCGGGGCCAACTTCCCTCCGTCGCGGTCGAATCGTTAAAGGTCATTCTTAGGCTCACTCTCAGAAAAACGTGATCACCGACTGTAAACTCCAGAGGTCTGCGCCTTCTAACTGCATAACTCCTTTGTCGGCTCTGCACGGTCTTTAACCGTTTCCGACTCTACATGACATTCACTTAATCGTGCTTCACTAGATCACGCTAATTACTCAAACGCCATACTTGGCGGTGAAAAACAGTCTTTCTCAACAGTTCGCAAATCTAACGTGCAACGTCTCACACCGGCTCAAAGAAAAGCCGAGCAAAACACAAGCCGAATAACAACCAAACACTTAAGAAAACTTAGGTAATGGCGTAGATATCCCATACCGGAATTTTCGTCGGAGTAGGTATCCTGCTGGGACCCTCTACAAGTCGAACAAAGCCGGAACCACACACAAACGTAATTCATCAATTTCCTCCTTGGTGATCGTTACGGGGATTAATCACAACAGAACTCAAACACTACCAACTCAAGACCAACCACAACAATTCTACAAGGAAGTAATACCCGAAATCAAACTTGGCGTTGACCACCAGTATTACTTAATAGTTCACAATTTCAACGTGAAACAAAACAGATCAACACAAGGAATCCAAGAGTACACACAACAAGTCGATTAGCCCTCAGACACTGAGGAATAACAGATAATGATCTTGGTAACCTAAACTAGAATCCGGCGTCGGTGTAGATAGTGGGCCGTCACAAACAACCTCGATGTAGATACCTCACACGAATAGTTCACACTGGAACGCCAATAAGGTCATGTCACGACCTAACACACACAAGACGAGCAAGTAACACACAAATGCAATCATCCAAGTCATCATATTAACGAGACAACGGTTCTCAAAACCGGTGTACGGTTCAGTACAACCACGAACTCTACCGACGTCTAGTCGGACGAACGACGTACAACAACAAGGGGCGGTGGAACCTCTTGCTGGCACTTAGTCGGAAGTAGGCGTCCTTTGAGACACCCAAAACCAAACGTTACGGTAATCACCTTCGACAGTGGAACACAATCCAAGATCGATAAACAAGGGTTATCCCAACCGGTGGTATTCCTTATACCGTTGACAATCACTCACAAGCTATCGATCAAACCAACATATAAATAAGTTCACCCAAGTCACCAATTAAGGAGTAATCAACACGCACTGAAATCTTAAGGAGTTGAACAGTTTAGAAAACTAGCGTGGTTCCTGTAATCGTTTCTCGAACAACTCAAAACCAACAACGGTTAACTCTTAACTTCCCTGTGCCCTTCATGGCACAAGATCCAACATGCCACGCAACGCGTCGTTTGGTGTCATCTTGTTACTGGCCTGGAAGCTCGTGGCAGTCGTATTCCGCTAGTTGTTTCCGGATCTCAACGTGAGGCGCTCTCACTTTTGCGGCGTAAGTTTAAAGGTTGCACTATTCCTCACGGGACGTTGGCGTTCGTCCTTCCCTTGCTGACAAAGATACTTCTTGGTACTTCATTCGCATTCTCCGTATTCTGCTCCGCTGGGAGTGTCGCTTGATGTCGTTGTATCTCCCAATGTCGCTTGACTGTACTGTGTGGTGCGAATGATGTGTCTCTCGAACACGTCTTCTTGTTGCGGCGCTGCGCGAACTCTCTTCTTGATCCGCTACATGCTCCGATCTTTGGTGTCGTCGTTGTTAGTCGTCTTCTTCTGGAACTTGTCGCGTCGGTACTGAGTGTCGATTCTTCAACTTGATGCGATCCAGCTTCCGGTGGTCTTCGTGCCTCCTTAGCACTCTGTTCCGCTCCTTCTTGAAGTCGTGCTGCGTTCTTCACGGCGGTGCGCTCGGATAGGTCCTCCGTCTTCTTGGCTCTTCGGCTGACGTCTTGGGTTGGTCAACTCCGTTGGCGCGAGCCCGCCTGGTCTAAGGATGTTGGCGTCGTCTCTGGTCTCAGGTTAAACACGATGTCGACTTCGTGAACTGGTAGCGATCTGATCGACTCCTCAGGAAGGAACTTAGGGAACACACTCCAATCTAATCTCACATGTACGACACAAACTCGACCAACCCTTCGCTTGTTAACCGGGGTGTCAAGACAAAAGGACCGCCTCAAAGGTTTGAATCTTAAGACCTAAGGTTTCCAACGGGGGTGGAAGAAGATGGAGATGACGACTCATGTGGGTTATGGGCCCACCACGCTTCCGCTGCGCTACTCTGTTCTTATCGTCACTCGGTCATTTTTGGTGACCGGTCGAACCGTTTATTGGTCAAGGTCGTAACCTTTCTCCGCTCGGGAATTCGATGCTGATAGCATTCAATGAACGTTTGATGTTCCCCAACTCGGTTCTTAAAGTTCGATCAACACGTTCGAAAAAGGGAGGGGAACTTTCAGTACGGCAAGTTCTTAGGAACGAGACGGTCTGTTACTCCACTTTCAACTCACACCGATACTAAACGATACTTCAAACTCCCGGTCAGCGTGTTAAGACACGGGTGGCTTAACAATTTTAGATTCGTTCTAACATAACGCAATCACGAAACAAAAAAAAAAACAAGTGTAGTGCTCAAGTGTCAGCAAACACAAAATCCAAAATTTAAATAGTAACCAAGTACTCGACGCGATCTCAGGGTCGATATCAAGTCCCTCAACTCGAGTCCCAGCAATCGCGTACACTCGGCCCTGCCGCATCGGAGGTCCTCCTCTCGGTGGTGGTGGTAATGTCACCTGCTGCTGAGGTCTAGGTTGGTGTATCTGGGTTGCTGCTCCCGTCGCCTGATGCGGAGCTCTCGGTTGTCGTGCCTATCGTGGTCGCCTAGGGGGTGCCTGACGAGGCTGTGCCTGTTGGGGTCTCGGCACAGATGCTAGTCAAACTCGATCAGTACATGTCAAGGAAATGTGCCCCTGTCGGCCGCACCGATAGTACACCCTCTCTTCAACCCGATGTCTCTCCCCAAACCTCTGTGGGCGATCAACTTGTCAATCTGCGGGTCCGCTGCTCCCCGGGTAGTCTAGGGCTAAGTGACCCTACTGTCCGCACGAAGGGCACAGCTGCGCTACTGGGGCAGGTCCAACTGATGCTACTGTTCCTCCCCGGCGCATGTCACCCTGCTGAAATTGTGGCTGAAATGACCCAGAGACCCTCTGCCTCCTCGTATCACGTCCCTCGGACGGCCTCAGGAACCCACTCGGCCTCGGCCGAACATCCCGCGCCCTGGCGGTCTCACAAAAATGTCTCTCTACGACTAATGCCTGATCTACTAGTGTAGAGTACACCTTAGTCCTAAGGGCAATAACTCGATCTGCAATCGATGGAATGAGACCTCTCTCGAATCGCCTGCAGCGATTCTCCTCAGTCTCCACCATCTCAGGTGCGAAGCGGGACAAGGATAAGAACCTCGCTGCATACTCAGAGACGGTAATCCCTCTCTGCCGTAGATTCAAAAACTGCTGGTATAGGTCATCTCGAACAGATCGAGGGAAATACTGTTCCAGGAACAGTCTGCTGAACAGATGAAAGTCATCTCCAACCCTGGTCTGCACATGCTGCCACCAGTATCATGCTTCTCCCCCAAGCTGAAAGGTCGCGAAAATATTCTCAAACGACTATCGAAATACCCCAGAAGTATCAAGGTTGCGGGTAATCCGCTCCAACCATACTACAGCTGCCTTGGGGTCTGAACTCCCGGAATATATTGGTGTACCCATCCTACGAAAATCCCTGAGAGCCTGGGCCGTGTAGTTATCTAATGGCCAGGTTTATCGGTAGTGACTGCGTCGGCAATAGGCACAGACTCTGGTGTCGGTGCTGCAGTCTCTTGCTGAGTGCTGAGCGTCGGTAGTACTGCGCGAACCACCTCATCTATAGGGGCCGCCTGAGTCGGCGCTGCGACTAGGGGAACTCTAGGTGGTGACTCTGACTGTCCACCTTCAAAACTTTGGTGCTCTATGGAAGCAGCACCCAGGGCACTCACTGCCCCTGCCTGCCCAACAGCTGGTGTCTGGCTCTGCCCCACAGCTGGGCGGCTCCTGGTCCCTCTCGGGATGTAAACACGGGACATCTCGTGTACTCGTTGCATTTATAACGTATACATTCATATTTCAATTTAACACAATCGGTTCGATTTATCATAACAGGACGTTCTCATGCGTCTCGTAGGGATCCTACTTGGATCGATAATACGTAGTATAGTCATATATAATAGTTATATAGACAAAGAAGTCTGCACCTTGTGCGTCTCACACATCAAGCAAGCAACTCAAGCAAGCAAATCCAACTCCCACAGGAGGCACAGTGTCAACAAATCACACAATCAATATACCATACCGGTATGTCTTGGTCGGGTATCTTCCCATCACGTGGGGTTCAAATCATAAAACCACAATTCCTCCAGTTAAATTCTCAATTTCTTTCTCATGAGTCTCAACTCTTTTCATAATTCTCAACCCTTACTTTTCTCTTATAACATTCATGTCGATCTCGCGTCGTTACAACCCGATTCAGGCGTCCTCGAATCTCGTTGTAACCACTTGACATCCCCTATCACGCTCGACTACAGTGGCGCCCCTGAGTCAGCCCGTAATAGTACAAACATTTCAGTTTCACAGAAATTTCGGCATGACCCGTTCGTATTTTCCACTAACCATCCGCTTAAGCGGGACATCCAATCATCAATTTCACACAACATTCAGCACATAAGGTTCCCACAATCATCAAAGTACACTCCATAGTAAAGTACAGCAATACCACTCGGGTTTCTACCCTTTATTCAATTGACATCCAATTGTATCATCAATTCAACCTTAATCCTTAAATAACAGTTAACATCTTAACCAAGTCGACACTCCAACAATTCAACACTTTCACAATTTAACACTTCAATAAGTCAAAGAGTCACACTTCAATAAGTCAACACTTCAATAAGTTAACACTTCAATAAGTCAGCACTTCAACCATATTAATCATGGAACGATCAACCAAGGTGGTAACACGCTCAATAAATGATTTACTCAACAACCAATTTATAACGGCTCGATCATTGCTCGTTAACCCAATACCGATCTCAATCGATCGGCTTCACCGATCACTGTAACTTACAGCCAATAGGGCAAGGATACCAACCTAGCAATGCAACCAGCGTAATATAAAAGATTCAACTTAAGCAAACATCGAAACAATCAAAACTCGTGTCGTTCCAACTCTACGCATCAGACGTTTTGGATAAAAAAGCATATGTAAAGTTAACGGTGGGTACTAAAATGGGATTAATGAAAGTTTAGGTTACCGAGGTGACACAAAAAAGATTTAGGGTACTCTAAATGAATTAATGAAAGTATAGGGTATTAAAGTGACACAAAAAAGATTTAGGGTACTCTAAATGAAATATGAAAAATTTAGGGTACTGAGATGGAATTATCCCTTAATATAATGCTTGTTATACTTTCATATCGGACACCTAGTGTGTAAAAATGCTAGTTGAAATGTCACGCCCCAAGTCCAGTATTGACCGGACTCGAGACGTGGCGTAAAGATAATACAAAATATAACAACAAAAGTGTCTCAAATCCAATATAACTATCCAAGTTTAGTTTCCATCAAAATATCTCAAGTAAAAAGCTCCATAATAAATCCTTTAAACATAAGGTTCATCACTGAAAATAAGACCATAAACGTCTCTAAAGATAAAGGCACCCGGAATATCCTAAAGCTCCCGAGCCTCGAATCCACTACACATCAAGCACGCCTGTACGCACAACAGATAGAACAAATAGGGGTGAGCTTACGCTCAGTAGGGAAAATCATAAACAATTTAACCTCCAATTTAATAATAAAACTTCTTTAGCCCGACGACACATATTGTAATTAATACTTTTAATACAAAATAATGAGGTGAGATAGACAAGATAATAACAACATCACATTCTTAAGGATAACGGTAACTTTCAGGGCAATAAATGAAAAGCGTTGTAAAGATTCGTTAACTACTAAAATGGGATCACATGAATATCACGCCAACAGCTCAATCCTCAATACTCCGATCCACGAATAGGTTCTTGTATCATATCGGATCACATACTCCGATCCACAAGAGTATTCGTGTCATATCAGATTTTCCCTCGGTCCAGAGGAGGCACATACATCGGGCTACCGGTAACAATCCCTGAGGGACGCTTATCATCGGGATTCTCGGAAATGCCCCTAAGGGACCATATGTCATAGGGAACCAAGGTAATACTCCCGCAGGACGCATACACTCGGGTGAATCAATAAGTAACCGTTCCCCGCAGGGTAAACCATCCAATTGCCCCGCAGGGTCCACCAACCAATTCCCCGCAGGGTAAACCAACTGATGCCCCGTAGGGTCAACAATCACACGCCATACCCGAAACGCACATCGGCCTAGACGTCTTCCTGGTAACGCACATCGGGGAGTATAATCAATGCCCCGCAGGGTCCACAACCAATATCCCGCAGGATTAATCAATCAATGCCCCGCAGGGTCTACCAATCAATATCCCGCAGGATCCACCAAACAATGCCACGCAGGGTCTACCAATCAATATCCTGCAGGATAAACCAAACAATGCCCCGCAGGGTCCACCAATCAATATCCCGCAGGATTAACCAACCAATGCAAAACGCACTCAAGAGAATAACATGCCAACACATCATACAACCAAGCTTAGCAAATCACAATTTCATCACAACACACCAAGGATATCCATATACCCTTACACTTACCGTTATACTTACCAATCACGATCCATCGGTCCATCGATCACCTGATCGTACCGTTAGGCACAATCAGTCATACTCGATCATCCATTCAATCATCCAATTATTCAAGCATTCATTCAATCATTCAAACATACGATTTAGCTAGTTTCATTAAGCTCTTAATTTATCTTAAAACTAAGCAAGCAAGCATGTGAGGCAACCACAACCAATCCTATGGCTCATCACGACCTTTCTACCAGTAAAGCAATTTCCCAAGTATTGAAAGCGAGTTAAACTAGTTATTCACATCCTACGCATGCATACTAGACACGTCCGGTTATTAGTAATTGAAAGAAGATTATTCTAGTTATTCGCATCCTATATGCAATCTAGGACCTTTCCGATTTTATTAACCTAATAGGCATATTAAGTATTAAATTGCACGAGGAGTTTAGTACTTTCCCTACCTTGTGGTCTTACTCTAATAATTCTCCTAACTGCTGACGACCGGGCCAACTCCGTCTTCTCGGGTGAAGTCCAAGTTCTCGGGCAAAGTCCAAGTCCGAGTCGATGTCTGGGTTTATAGACAAAAGTTACAATTAGTCCCGGTATTTGTCCAACTTAGTCCTTAATTGCCCAAATTAAGTTAACTTACTTAAATAATTAATTTGTCTGATTTTTGAATAATTTATTCTTTAAAACCGGGTTGACCCAGATCCGAGTCCGAACCCGGTCCGGACCGGGCCACAGATCCAGCTCCAGACCCGGGTCCTCAGTCCTGGGCCTGGCCCAACGTCTGTGATAGGACCCAAGATGCTCTCGACCCAAAGACCAACCTTGGTCCAAAGGTCTCTCGTGGTCCAACCGGACTGACTCGAGTCCGGTGAGGGTTCCGGCGGCGTCAAGGCAGCGGGCGGCGGCGGTGTAGCTCCAAGGAGGGACGACTGGGTTGGGAGAGGTATCAGAACCTCCAGCGAGCTCGTCGCCGTGGCTTGGGTGGCCGGAATGTGGCCCAATCGCCTTCCCTGACCCATATTTGACGATCCCGAGTGGTTCTCCGGCGCGAGAGATCTCGGTTGTCGCCGTGTCGACGGAGCTCGCCCCCAACAAGCTCGGGAAAAGGGTCTCTCAGGCGACGTGAGGTTGGAGAGGATGAACGGCACGAACCCAAGCGGTTCCCTCCGTCGCCGGCGCGATTGGAGCTCGATTCGACAGTGGCAAAGGTAAGGTCGTAGATGGTGACGGCGACTGGGGTTCGAATCGAAGGAAGAGGAGGCTGAGGACTTCTCTAGTTTCAGGGGGTTTTGTCGGGGGTGAATAGAAGAAGGTGGAGAAGAAATGGAGAGGGATGTCGGAGAAGGTGGATGAAGAGGAAGGGTGGAGATGGTGCGACGGCGGCTTCGCGTGCTGTGGTGCGCGACGGGAGAGACGAGCGAGAGAGAGTGCGGGGGAGGAGAGAGAGACGCGTGGGGAAGCTGTTAGTCTTAGTGCCCGTAGTTCAATCATAAATGTCCAAATGTATATATCATCATTAGCAATAAGATTAAAGCGGTTTTCTATTACTTATGTGTTGGAGTAATATATCATGTGATTTCTGATCTATGCCCACCATGCGAATAGAACCATAGATCGAGATGGATCACACTCGATGGGTCCCTAGTCAATAAAGCTTCACTAGAAGCGACTAGTATGAAAGATGGCTCTTCATGGCTTACGTTCTGTTAGTCATTGGAATGGGATTCCGGAGTCTGATCATAGATATCATGTGGGACATGATATTGGACGACCCGCCCTGAATATGTGCCATAGATTGAGTCATGAACATATTCAGTGTCGTAGCTTGTCATGTATCCTTAGACCAAGGAGTCTTTGTGATCATTATGCAGTCAACAACTAAGTTTGACCTGAGCCTAACGTTGTCCGTAACAGGGCTTCCATAACGGCCAGGATTGGCTTGGGGACGGGTTGCATGAGTGTCACGAAAGACGGCTAAGGGATTTATCCCTCATACTAAGGTATGGGAAAGATATCGGTTCTCGGCCGCTTGGTCGAGAGTGACTGAAAGAATAGCATGGCCATGCACATGATACTAGGTATCATATATTCAGTCATCTCACATATCAAGGAACAGTGATTGAGAATAATAAGGATGACGGCTCTATGCCTTATCTCAATCAGGATATCGGAGATAAAAGGATAATGACAGGGACGACGGAAAGGTTAGAATCGATTGGTTCGATTCGCTATGTAGTGTCAGGCAATACTAAAGTCTCGTTAGTTGCCACTTATATAGGATCAAGTAAAATGGGATTTTACGTTGATCTATCGACATGCATAGACCTAAGGGTCACACCGAAGGATGAAACTCATTGACACATTTATGGAGAATGGCCAAAAGAGAGTTGTCTCGGGACATGACCAAAACTGGGTTTTGGGTCATGTGCCCGTAAGTGAATAGGACTTTACGGATCAAGACAAGGCTTGGAGTCTTGGGATTGATCGCGTTGGATAATGTTGGACATTTCCGGTATGGAAGGCTTGGAGGCGATGAGCACGTCACGGGACCTCGTTGGGAATGGCCATGGGCCATGTTCCAAGAGGCACATGGAAGGCCCATGCAACCAAGGCCCATGGAACTAATTAATCAAGTCTTGATTAATTAGTACTAAGTAAGCAAGACAAGGATTAAGGTGTTGGTGATTCACCACCTAACCCATCTTGTCTTGCCATACTAAGCACCATACTTGTCTTACTTCACACCATGCTTCACACCTTACTTGTCCTTGATGGTTGTTGATGGTTTAAGTCATCTTTTTCCTACAACAAATCACAAGACAAGAATAGAAACACAACTTCTCTCCCTCTCACACTACAATTTCGAGTTTGGCACTTTTCCTCCCTCTTGTTGTGTTCTTGAGTCATCTAAAAAAGAACTATGTGGCTTTGATTCCAATTGGATACGTAGGCGTCTTGGAGACTCAAGCCGATCATAGTTTCTTTGGTGTTCTCTTCCTTTTCTTCAACTAGTTGGTAAGGAAACATCCATATTGTTTATTCTCTTGTGTATCTAATATTTGGTAGTGTTCTATGACATGGTCTCGAGTTATTTCCGCTGCAAGTATGTGTTCATACCCTCCATTGAGACCCAACAGAAGCGTGCCAGGAAATGGGATCTGAAGCGATGGAGGATAGGGTTAGAAGAGCGCGAGTTTGGGCCATCTGTGTTAGTCTTAGTGCCCGTAGTTCAATCCTAAATGTCCAAATGTATATATTATCGTTAGCAATAAAATTAAAGCGGCTTTATATTACTTATGTCTTGGAGTAATATATCGATGTGTGCTCTGATCTATGCCCACCATGCGAATAGAACCATAGATCGAGATAGATCACACTCGATGGCTCTTTACATGATATTGGACGACCCGCCCTGAATATGTGCCATAGATTAAGTCATGAACATATTCAGTGTTGTAGCTTGTCATGTATCCTTAGACCAAGGAGTCTTTGTGATCGCTATGTAGTCAACAACTGAGTTTGACATGAGCCTAACGTTGTCCGTAACAGGGCTTCCATAACGGCCAGGATTGGCTTGGGGACGGGCTACATGAGTGACACGAAAGACGGCTAAGGGATTTATCCCTCATACTAAGGTATGGGAAAGATATCGGTTCTCGGCCACTTGATCGAGAGTGACTGGAAGAATAGCATGGCCATGCACATGATACTGGGTATCATATCTTCAGTCATCTCACATATCAAGGAACGGTGATTGAGAATAATAAGGATGACGGCTCTATGCCTTATCTCAATCAGGATATCGGAGATAAAAGGATAATGACAGGGACGACGGAAAGGTTAGAATCGATAGGGTCGATTCGTTATGTAGTGTCAGGCAATACTAAAGTCTCGTTAGTTTCCACTTAAATAGGATCAAGTAAAATGGGATTTTACGTTGATCTATTGACATGCATAAACCTAAGGGTCACACCGGAGGATGAAACTCATTGACACATTTATGGAGAATGGCCAAAAGGGAGTTGTCTCGGGACAGGACCAAAACTGGGTTTTGGGTCATGTGCCCGTAAGTGAATAGGACTTTACGGATCGAGACAAGGCTTGGAGTCTTGGGATTGATCGCGTCGGATAATGTTGGACATTTCCGGTATGGAAGGCATGGAGGCGATGAGCGAATCACGGGACCTCGTTGGAAATGGCCACGGGCCATGTTCCAAGAGGCCCATGAAAGGCCCATGCAACCAAGGCCCATGGAACTAATTAATCAAGTCTTGATTAATTAGTACTAAGTAAGCAAGACAAGGATTAAGGTGTTGGTGATTCACCACCTAACCCAATCTTGTCTTGCCATACTTTGTCCTATTTACACCTTACTTGACACCATACTTGTCCCATGCCTTTAGTTGGACAAGTATGGGTTTTGTTATGTTTAAGTCATCTTTTTTCAACATAACAAACACAAGACAAGAATAGGAAACACATTTTCTCTCCCTCTTCCATGGCCATTTCGGGTTTGGCTAGTTTCCACCTCCATGTTTGTGTTCTTGAGTCCTCAAAGAGAAGAACTATGTGGCTTTGATTCCCATGTGGATACGTAGGCGTCTTGGAGACTCAAGCCGGTGTTCTTGTTTTGGTAAGAACTAGTGCTGAATTTTTCTCTTGTGAATCCATTCTTTGTTAGTTGTTTCATGGTTTTAATCGTCTCTTGGTTTTCATTGATTTTCCGCTGCGAGTTGGTTCATCTCCAACCTTACCTCGAGACCCAACAGTGGTATCAGAGCCGTGCTACCTTCGAGATTCACAAGACGGTGTTCATAGTTTCGGTTTTGCTTGAAAGTTTCGTTTTTGGCATGTTGTTTTGCTAAATTGTTTGATAACATGTTTTAAATTCTTGTTTATGGATTTAATGCATGTAAAATGAATTTTTGAAAATTATTTCAAATCTGGAAATTTTGAAAAAAGTTTGATTTTTCGGGTCTCTGGAGCGGGACTCTCGGGGAGCCGAAACCGGGACCGAACGGGGCTCCGTTGGACGGAGCTAGGCCAAGCATGACCATTGGATGGTTGATATGCCAAGGCTAAACCGTTTTTTTAGTTATGACGAGTTTGGAACCGTCATGACGAACTCGAAGATCAAATGTTCAAAAGTTTCATTTTTGAACGGTTTCGATAAACCGAGCATCAAAAAATTTCGAAACTTGGCTATTAATTAAAACCGGAAAATCACATGATGTTTGATAACATGCTTGTTTGATAACACGATGTGTGATGTGATGTTGGCATGGAGTACATAATAGCCCCGAGCTCGATTTAATTATTTATCGCTTTTCACGGCCTGCGAGCCGTTAGAGTTAGCGTGTAATTATTCTTTCAATGTGTGGTCGTCGAACCACTTGTTTGTAATATTTATTTATTCCCGACCTGCGAGTCGTGTATTAAATTGTAATATTTTACTCAAGACGAAGAAAGGGTGAAAAGGTCATTTGGTGGCTTTTCGAGTGTTGGCATCGGCTTGGAGTCGGTGGAGCTCAAGAAGCTAGTGGGAGTTAGTTTAGGGGGCTATTATGTGCACATTTATCGCTTTATGCTTGGTTTAGTTTATGCATGATTAATTCTATGTGTTTTAGAATTGCATGCTTAACTTTATTTACCGAGCATATCACCTTACATGCAAAGATAAAATTGGAATTTTAATGCTTGTGTGTGAACCCTTAGAACCGTCATTGCATTGGATGTAGTTGACGGGTTCAAAGGAAGAATTACATTGGATGTAATTTGAGGCATCATTGCATTTGGAATGTAGTTGATGTGCTCATCGCATCTAGGATGTGCCAAAGTTTTGAACACAACTGGACAAGTAAAAGCGGGTCATGTCCGATACCTCCCAATCATCAACACCTTACTACCTCCCCGTCCTATGGGTGTCGTGCGCATTAGCGGAGCATCCATGGGGAAGCGGGGTAGTAGGTTTGGACGACATATGTGGGTGTCGTGCGCATTAGCGGAGCACCTACATAGTGACGAGCCATAGTTGAAAATTGGTGGACCCGACTACGATTCTCGTCCTGAGGTTGAGCTAGGGTAACATATAGGGTAAGTCGTGTACATAAGTACATACCCTAGCCAAGAGTCACATTGGATGTGATTGGATGGAGTCCTACCTACATAGCTCGATTAAGTGGTGAGCATTAGTTCAGCTTAATCGAGTGAATCAAGGATCTTGGTTTCAGATTCTAAAGGTTTAGAATTGATTGTTGGTGTTTAAGCTTGATCTTCATAAAATTTATTCAGTTTACTGATTGAATTTTATCTGTTGTAGATCAAATGGCAAATTCAGCGAACATTAATAGTTTGTCATTAAAAACCATTCTTGACAAGGTCAAGCTAAATGGGACAAACTATTTGGACTGGTACAGAATTTTGAGGATAGTCCTCAAGTCTGAACGCAAAGAATATGTCCTTGACAAGGCTGTCTCTAAGACCATATCAGAGTTACATGAAGTGTCATCAGCTGCTGAGAAGAATATCTCAGGGATCTGGGATCCAAGGATATTCTGATGGTCAAAAAGGGAATTGGAAGTGGCAAGGGTTGGGCCCATGCGCACTTGGCAGGAAAGATGAGACACCTGAGAATGTCTGCTTCTACTGCCAACAGCCTGGTCATTGGAACCGGGATTACAGGAAGTTCACGGCTGATCTGAAAAAGGGCAGTGGGACTGCGCCTTCATCAAATAGCCTGGATGATCTGAAGAAGGGCAGTAGGACTGCGCCTTCATCAGGAAACCTGGATGATCTAAGGAAGGGCGGTGGGATCGTGCCTTCATTCGGTATTAACTCTATAGAGCTACATCTCTCTACGTCCAAAGATTCATGGGTATTAGATACCATGACTGAATCTCACACATGCACTAATATATGGTGGCTGAAAGTAGGAGAGATTTGGAAAGCACGAAATGGACCTCAGAGTTGTGGCAACTGCTGTAGGATCCATGAGTCTTGCTTTGCCAAGAGGCCTTGTCTTAGTATTGTATAATGTATATTGCATACCTACTTTTAGTAGGAATATTATATCTGTATCCGTGTTTGACAAGGAAGGATATAATGTTAATATTGGAAATGGAGTTTTCAATGTTCTATGCAATGATATGTTTTATACCAGTACTGACATGGTTGGAGGATTGTACATATTAGATATGGGTAACAATGCCTCAAGTTCTATATATTCCGTTAATACCAAGAGGTCTAAATCCAACGATTTAAACCTAACTCTGTTATGGTACTGTCATTTGGGTCGCATAAACAAGAAGCGCCTATCAGCACTTCAGAAGTGCGGGCTTTCAGGTTCATTCGAATTCCATTCGATCGATAGGTGCAAGGTTTGTTTGATGGGAAAAATGACTAAAGTGCCCTTTATCGATCGCGATGAAAGGGCGGGTGAATTATTGGGGCTGATACACTCGAATGTGTGTAGACCAATAAGTTCACTTGCCAGGAGGGGTTTTAGCTACTTTATCACATTTACTGATGATTACAGTAAATATGGTTATGTCTATTCGGTGAGACATAAGTCTGAAACTTTTGATAAATTCAAAGAGTTTAAGACTATAGTAGAAAACCAACTCGACAAAGGTATTAAGGCACTTCGATTGGATCGAGGTGGAAAATACTTGACCACAGAGTTATTAGATCATCTAAAAGAGAATGGGATCCTTTTGGAATGGACTCCTCCTAGGTCACTGTAGTTGAAAGGTGTAGCCAAACGGAGAAATCGGACATTGTTGGACAATGGTCTGTTCCATGATTAGTTGGACTGATCTCCCAATCTCTTTTAGGGGTTTGGCTCTAGAGACGACCGCATTCATAGTGAATCGGGCTTCGACGAATGGTGTGGAAGGGACACCATTTTAAAAATGGTACGGGATGATGCCCGCTTTGTCCTTCCTAAAGATTTGTGGTTGCGAGGCTTATGTGAAACATTTGGTTTCGACTAAGCTCGAACCAAGATCTGAGATATGCACCTTCGTGTGGTATCCCAAAGCAACAAGGGGATACTATTTCTACAATCCCAGTGAGAACATGGTGTTCGTCGCTTGGGGTGGGGTCTTTATGGAAAAGAAGTTTTGTTTCCAAAGACGTCATTGGGAGGACTGTGCATCTCGAAGAAATTCAGGATGGTACAGATCTGTCTAAACCAATTGGCAACCCAGTAGAAAGGAGCCAGAGATTGTCGTAGAGTAAGAACCAATTCCTGTTACAATTCCGGAAGGTCCAAGGCGATTTGAAAGGATCAATCTTCCACCTCCAAGATATGGTATTCGGAGGTGACAATGAAGTCATGGTGGATCACGATGATCCAGCCACCTTTCAGGAAGTCGTGGATGGGCCCAACTCCGAGTTATGGCTGGGAGCCATGAGGGAGGAAATGCAATCCATGTCGGATAACCGAGTCTGGGAACCGGTTGATCCCATCAATGGTGTGAGGACCATCGGATGCAAATGGATCTTCAAGGTGAAGATGAACATGGATGGCAACCCTCTGACCTACAAAGCTCAACTGGTGGCGAAAGGTTATAGGCATGGATTGACTATGAGGAAACCTTCTCCTTAGTGGCTATGGTCAAAATCGATCCAAATTCTTCTTGACATAACTGCGTATCATAATTACGAGATATGGCAAGTGGATGTCAAAACCGCTTTCCTAAATGGAAATTTGACTGAGTACGTTTATATGTCTCGGCCCAAAGGTTTTGACGATCCGAAGAATAAAGGAAAGATTTATAAGTCGTTGAAATCCATTTATGGATTGAAACGAACTTCTCGGAGTTGGATCCTTCGTTTTGATGAAGCTGTAATTGGATTTGGCTTAATCAAGAACGAGGATGAATCTTGCGTTTATAAGAAGGCTAGTGGGAGCAATATTACCTTTCTGGTTCTCATTGAAAACGACATCCCAACCTTGCACGAGACTAAAGCTTGGTTGAGGAAGTGTTTTTCAATAAAGGACTTAGGCGATGCTTCTCATATCTTAAGGATTAAGATATGTAGAGATCGCACCAAGAGGGTCTTGGATTTAAGTCAGGGAACCTATGTGAACAAGGCATTGAGTAGATTCTTAATGCTCGATTCAAAGAAAGGACTCTTACCCACTAGTCATGGCATTCATCTCAGCAAGACTCAGTGTCCTAAGACACCTGATGAGCTGAAAAGGATGATGAGAATCCTATGCGCCTGGGGGCAGGATCGATCATATATGCCATGACATGTATGAGACCAGACGTCTCGTAAGCCTTATGTTGTACCAGTAGACATCATTCTAACCCGGGGGAAAGATGATGCTGAACTAGTCGTCGAAGGATGAGTAGACGCTAGTTTTCCAAGACAAATCCAGATGACTTTAGAAGTCAATCAGGATATGTGTTTACGCTGAATGGCAGAGCTTTAGCTGGGAAAGCGTAAAGCAAGATACCATTGGCGAATCTACGACAGAGGCCAAGTACATGGATGCTGCAGAGGCAGCTAAGGAGGCTATGTGGATTTGGAAATTCATGGCAGGGCTGGGTGTAATTAAAAACCCATCCAGCCCGGTGAATCCATCTTGCGACGACACAAGGGCCATTGCTCAAGCTAAACGCCTAGATCGTATAACAAATCCAAACATGTACTGCGGCGTATCCACCTCATCAGATAAATACTGAACTGAGGTGAAGTGAAGATAACCAATATTGCAACAGATGATAACATAGCCAACCCTTTGACTAAGGCAGTGTCACTGCCTGAACATGTTAGACATGTAAAGTCGATGGGGACATATTGGAGTTTAGATTGGAACTAGGGCAAGTGGGAGATTGTTAGTCTTAATGCCCGTAGTTCAATCCTAAATGTCCAAATGTATATATCATCGTTAGCAATAAAATTAAAGCGGCTTTATATTACTTATGTGTTGGAGTAATATATCGATGTGTGCTCTGATCTATGCCCACCATGCGAATAGAACCATAGATCGAGATAGATCACACTCGATGGGTCCCTAGTCAACAAAGCTTCACTAGAAGCGACTAGTATGAAAGATGGCTCTTTATAGCTTACGTTCTGTTAGTCATTGGAATGGGATTCCTGAGTCTGATCATAGATATCATGTGGGACATGATATTGGACGACCCGCCCTGAATATGTGCCATAGATTAAGTCATGAACATATTCAGTGTTGTAGCTTGTCATGTATCCTTAGACCAAGGAGTCTTTGTGATCGCTATGTAGTCAACAACTAAGTTTGACCTGAGCCTAACGTTGTCCGTAACAGGGCTTCCATAACGGCCAGGATTGGCTTGGGGACGGGCTACATGAGTGACACGAAAGACGGCTAAGGGATTTATCCCTCATACTAAGGTATGGGAAAGATATCGGTTCTCGGCCACTTGATCGAGAGTGACTGGAAGAATAGCATGGCCATGCACATGATATTGGGTATCATATCTTCAGTCATCTCACATATCAAGGAACGGTGATTGAGAATAATAAGGATGACGGCTCTATGCCTTATCTCAATCAGGATATCGGAGATAAAAGGATAATGACAGGGACGACGGAAAGGTTAGAATCGATAGGGTCGATTCGTTATGTAGTGTCAGGCAATACTAAAGTCTCGTTAGTTTCCACTTAAATAGGATCAAGTAAAATGGGATTTTACGTTGATCTATTGACATGCATAAACCTAAGGGTCACACCGGAGGATGAAACTCATTGACACATTTATGGAGAATGGCCAAAAGGGAGTTGTCTCGGGACAGGACCAAAACTGGGTTTTGGGTCATGTGCCCGTAAGTGAATAGGACTTTACGGATCGAGACAAGGCTTGGAGTCTTGGGATTGATCGCGTCGGATAATGTTGGACATTTCCGGTATGGAAGGCATGGAGGCGATGAGCGAATCACGGGACCTCGTTGGAAATGGCCACGGGCCATGTTCCAAGAGGCCCATGAAAGGCCCATGCAACCAAGGCCCATGGAACTAATTAATCAAGTCTTGATTAATTAGTACTAAGTAAGCAAGACAAGGATTAAGGTGTTGGTGATTCACCACCTAACCCAATCTTGTCTTGCCATACTTTGTCCTATTTACACCTTACTTGACACCATACTTGTCCCATGCCTTTAGTTGGACAAGTATGGGTTTTGTTATGTTTAAGTCATCTTTTTTCAACATAACAAACACAAGACAAGAATAGGAAACACATTTTCTCTCCCTCTTCCATGGCCATTTCGGGTTTGGCTAGTTTCCACCTCCATGTTTGTGTTCTTGAGTCCTCAAAGAGAAGAACTACGTGGCTTTGATTCCCATGTGGATACGTAGGCGTCTTGGAGACTCAAGCCAATCATTCGTTAACCGGTGTTCTTGTTTTGGTAAGAACTAGTGCTGAATTTTTCTCTTGTGAATCCATTCTTTGTTAGTTGTTTCATGGTTTTAATCGTCTCTTGGTTTTCATTGATTTTCCGCTGCGAGTTGGTTCATCTCCAACCTTACCTCGAGACCCAACAATCTGGGCCTGCGTGGGGTTACGTGGGCTCGGTCGGTTCTGGCCCAAACGTGGGTCTGGCCTGACCAGCCCAACTCCTTTCCTTTTCTTTTTTTTTTGATTTTCTTTCTTTTCAACAATACTCGTTGCAATTTCCTACCTCAAGGTTTCAATTTTCAAAATATTACCCTTTAGAATAAGTGGGGTTTTACATGAAAGGTCATTGGGTATAATTGAGTACCTATATAATCAGTGGTGAGTCAAGAGGGAATCCATCAACTCAAGGTAATGAGTTTGAACTCTATGTTGTTATGAATCTTATGGTTGAAAAGATCCTTGGCCAAGGCAGAAGAATGATTTAAGAAAGTTGTTTCTTAAAGTCATTCAACAACCAGTAACGATCAACATGAAACATAGTGGTTATCTATTAGGATTTGACAGTAAAACCATACCCTAGGATAATCCATAGTTGGAATGATGGAAGGAAAACAATTCATCATCCTTAAACCAGGTTCGTCTTTATTAGATATTGATATTCACGTTATCCGGCCATTGGGGGAGTGTTGTTAGACGCCAACCTCAATTAGTAGTTAATGAGATTAATTACTACCAGTTTAGCGTTGAACCTAAGTGGTCACACACTTACGAGTGACGTTTGATGTTTAAGATCATTTAACTTATTATGAGATAATTTATTGAAATGATCTAGATGGCATATTTGTTATACCTTCTGCTAACACAGAAATATAATAAATATTGGAATTCTTGATAGATTGGATCTAGGTCAAGTGGGAGATTGTTGGGTTTTGCCCTAGGCCCAATCGAGTTTAAAGCCCAATTGAGTATTGGAACCAATACACTTAATAGTATATTAAGAGAAAATTAGGTTTAGAAAATATGATTCATCTTATTCTCTTGTAGCATCCTTTTTTCTCTTCTCTCCCAAAACACAAAATTGAAGAATCGTTCTTCATCTCCATAGCCGTCTCAAGTGGTTGAAAGCATCAAATCGTTGCTCGGTGTGGATACACTAGAGGCTTCGTATTTTCGGAGCTATATTAGTTTTGTTCTACATATCAAGTAAGTATCCTATTAATTTTATCAATTATTCAAATGCAATAGATCGTTTTAGGATCGAATATTTTATTCCGCTGCGAACATGTGATGCGTATCGATCCTTCATAAGGTACTCATTGTCACATGATCACATCTATGAACTAAAAACAACAAGAGATTAAATCAAACTCATTATAATCATTAATTAAGATATCTCATTTAGAATCAAGAGTTAAGGCTGCTAAGAGATGCATCTCTTGAAAGTTTAAATTGATATGGTCAATCGATAGTGATAGGTCTCGAACGACCAAAATTTACCTTATGAAGGTCTCTATCTAGTCTTCTTGGTCGAACAACCCAACTTCCTCCAATGAAGGTCTCGATCGACCAAAGCTCCTCCTATAGTCTGCTACGTCTCGGTAGAGACAAACTCTACCTGACGATCAAGACTTATAACCATCCGATGATCGGAAATCAACCTATCTACATCAGTGTTGCAACTTAAACCTCCAAACATAACCCATATATATATTTTTACATCCAAATCGACCAGAATGGGACCTAATACGTATCTTAGAGAAGAACGTGATTCTATGTGTAGTTGCGTGATGAGCTATAGACAGCAACGAGGGTGACGAATGAAGAAGAGAGAGATAGCCGACCGTTTGGGTGGGTTAAGTTTCAGAGAAGCTGGATAAAATTTATAAAAAAGTACGATTGAGGTTGAGGATAGAAGGAAAGTGAGAGAGGTGAGGAAGTTTTAATTGAGGGGTAAATAAAATTTTCATTGGCTTGGTTTAAAAAAATAGAGGTTAACAAGATCAAGGTTAGATGCAAATGGTTTTTTTTATAAGCCAAATTTTATTGAGCAAGCGTTCTACAAGACAGTGGAACGATGCAAGAAAACGATCCTACAAGAAAGGACTTTTTTCCCATACCAAAACAGCTACAAAGTGCAAAACAAATAGCAGCATCCTCACAAAACAACCCCCACTACCACCCTCCCACAAGCAGAAAACAAGTACCAACCATCAACACGGGAACAAAATAAAACAAAGCAGGAAAACAACGATACAGGAAAAAACACAACGAGAATCCGTCAAATCAAGTTGTCGCCATCCTAGCCTGCTTCCTACCCGAGTTCAAGCATCAACCGGGTCTCGCAAACAATCCTCATAAGTAACTCCTTGGCGAAAGGATCCAAAATTCCAACAAACACCAAAGGAATGGCTCTTAAATGCAGCAACAACACCATTCATTGTCTCCATTACCTGATTAAAAACAACTCCATCGCGCACCAACCAGATATGCCACATAGCCACATAGCCACATAACCAACACGAACCCAACTCAACCACCAAATCTTGGAACTCAACCCGTTCCACGACAATAAAACTCCACCTATAGATTCTGGCATCGGGCCAACAATCCTCCACCATAAATATAACTTACACCAGATCTGTCACGAAAATAAACAATGTAACTATAAGTGGTCGACTGTCTCGAAACTGGACTTACAGAATGAACAAAACATACGATTCAGGGGAATATTCACGCCCCTACTCTCCAAAAAGTCCGTAATTGAAATAGCCATGTGACCTGCCAACCAAAAAAAGACATTGAACTTTGGAGGAATCGTCTTCACCCAAAGAATAGAAGCCCAAGTCAAATCATTCCTTGGCACAAGCGGCCCTATCAATTGCCTGTAAGTAGCTAAACCCGAGAAGCCTTTAGTGTATTTGACCCACATAAGGGAATCCTCCCGATCCGAAACACTTGAACATCATCTAAAATTCCCATTAACACCATGAAAGCCGAATCCTCCCATTCCTCCAAATCACAAGAGAAACCCACCCTCTAGACTCCCGAGACCCAAAAATGCTCCAGTTTTGCAAACTTCGCCGGAGAGACCACATAAAGATCAAGGAAACATGAACGCAAAGGAGAAGAGCCCAACCACACATCATCCCAAAAATAAATCTGGTCTCCTTTCCCTAATCTCCAATGAACACCTTTATTTCCAAACAAATCCTTAAAAACAGGATCATCAGCCAAGGCCGCAATATGCTTTACCAAAAAAGACGAACCTAGTTTGTCAACTTTAAGCAAGTCCCAATCCTCCAGCTCCCACCCCAATACGGCACAAATCACCTTCTTCCATAAATAATCTACCTCACTCGCAAACCTCCACCACCACTTTGCCAACAAACTTACATTCATAGCCTCCAAACGCCTAATTCTAAGGCCCCCTTCCTCTTTATGTTTACAAACCGAATCCCACTTAACTTTGCAAAAAATATTTCATGTATAAGGATTTGTCCACAAAAAAAAAACATCTCTTCCATGCTTCAATAACTACAATAACCTTTTTTGGGGCTTTCAAAAGAGGCATGAAAAACAAAGGAAGAGTTGAGAGAGTTGATTTCACCAAAACAATTCGGCATGCCATATTCAGATTCTTCAACTTCCACAAACCCAAGGACTTCTTAAACTTCTCCACAAAGCTACTCTTTTTGGGTTAGTACCTAACCAAAACCTAAGATATTTCATGAGCAAAAACCCACCTGGCAACCCAAAACCCGAGACACCTCCTCCTCTGAACAATGATCCGCATTAAGCACAATTGCAGTAGACTTATGGAAGTTAATCTTTAACCCTGACCCTTCTAAAAAAGTTCCACCAAGTCCTTTACAAAAGCCAAACCCTCCAAATCACCCTTAAAAAACAAAAGGGTATCATCAACAAACTGAAGGGGGGCAGAGATAAGCCAACCGAACCCACCTCCACCCCTTTAAAGGAACCGTTCCGCTTACCACATTCCAATAACTGATGTAACCCCTCTACAACAAAAAGAAAAAGCGAAGGGGACAACAGACATCCCTAGCAAATACTGTTAAGAATAGGAAAGTCAATACTTGGAGAGCCATTAATTAACACGAACAAAAAAGCTCTGAAACAACCATGCATCCACCTTCGCCACTTCAAGACGAAATCCATATCACCCAACACCCTATCAATAGAGCCCCAATGAACTTTATCATAGGCCTTCTCGAAATCCATCTTTAAAAGGAATACTTCTTCCTTAGATCGCTTCAACCTGTGAATAAGCTCTGAAGCTATTAAAACCCCATCCATCAGTTGCCTCCTCGCAACGAAACTGCTCTAGTTATCACTAATCAATCCTAGCAACACCTTCTTGAGACGATTAGCTAAAATCTTAGTCAAAATTTATACGGGCCCGAAATGAGTCTGATGGGTCGGAAATCATCAAAACCTTCTACAGAGTTAGACTTAGGGATTAAAGTCAAGAAGTGGAATTAATCCCTTTGCCTAATCTCTCCGATACCTGAAAAGCAATAAAAAAAATTACAAATGTCTGCACCCACCACGTCCCAACACACCTGGAAAAACCTCATAGAGAAGTCGTCTGGACCGGGGGCCTTCTCCCCCCCCCCCCCCAACCCTTTATTGCCCGTAAAATTTTCTGCTCAACAAAACCAGCTTCCAACTAATCCGCCTACACAGACGATAGCTGATGGAAGGGCAGCTCGGGTAAACTAACAACGACCATTGGATCAACTTCAAAACGGGAGGAGAAATGAGCCACAACTGCTCTCTTAATATCTGACGAAGTAGAAAGAGTGACTTTGACAACACGTAACCTAGAGATTCTGTTCCTAGATGCCCTATAATTAGTTATACGATGGAAGAAACGAGTACAAAAATCGACCCCTTTAAACCACCGCACCCTATCCTTTTGGCTCCAAATCTTCACCAACCATCGACCTTTTGCAAGAACAGAGCCTGACAAAGAGCCCTCCTCTCTCGTTCCGCACCTGAGAGTGTGCTGACATCCAAAACTGTGTCCTACTCGTCCACTTCTGCTCACAAAATTGCAACTTCGGTATCAATTCGCCCAAAAACCTCTGTATTCCACACTTGCAAATCACACCTCAAACATTTCAGCTTTGACCATGAAATGAAACAAGGGTCACTAATAAACTCATAAGACTCCCAAAGCATCTTGATAGTGGGTAGGAAGGTCTTGCGCTCAATCCTGACATTAATAAAACTAACCGTCTTAGGGCCTCAATCCACAATCTCCACACCCAATAAAACCGGCCTATGATCCGATATACCCCTCGGAACACACCTTTGCACCAACACTCTAAAAGCCGACAAAGATTCAGGCGAAAACAAAAAACGGTCAAGACGAGAAGATTTGGACCCCGTATCATACCAGGTAAACTTAAACCCAATTAGAATTAAGTCCACCAAACCCAGATCATTAGCAAAATCTGCAAAAGCTAAACCATCAACTTGCTGAAAGCTACAACCACACCTCTCATCAGCCGAGAGCACAGAATTAAAGTCACCACCAATAAACAAAATATCTTGTAGTTGTAACTGACCCCTCAAACCAGCCAAGGTTGACCAAAGAGCACTCCGCTCTCTCATATTATTTGGGGCATACACATTTACAAAGCTGATAGGTAACTGAGATCCCAGATGCATCCCACTCCAATAGATAACATTATGCTAAAAAAACACATTTGTCTTAGCAAAGACTGATAATTTCCAAGATAACAACACACCACTTGTCGTCCTAACAGTGGTGGCCCAATCACAACCCCAATCCATACCAAAGCCACAACTCCATAACAAATTCGAGTTCATCAACTCTAATTTTGTTTCTTGAATCATAACTAAATCAACACAATTAGAAAACACCAACTTCTTAATGCTATTCCTCTTAATATCGGAATGCATACCTCTCACGTTCCATGTGAGGCACCTTATCACCAAGAGTCATTTAGAACAAATAGAAACGGGAATTAAAGCTTTACCTGTAATTGGTTCCGGATAGTCCTCGTCCTCACTAACCTCGACGTCCTCCTCAAACAAAACACGTTGCGGTACTTCAATGTCTAGGGAATTGAATTGTTCGAGAACTAAAGGACCAAGGTTGATAGCCTTTTTTCAACTTTCTTGCAATAACTCCAATCACCTGAGCTATCCTTTAGCTTCTTAGCAATATCAACAATAGAGCTTCCTGAATTGCCTCATTTATCAGCAGAAGTTTTGGCTTTGGTCTGATAAAAAGTAGTTGGAGAAGCAATCTCCTTTGACTGTCCCTTCTTTGGACGGTCATGTCTCTTTTTTGGTTAAGCTATAACTGAAGAATCACCCCCCAACGAAAGATATGGTGTGTTCCTTCAAACCAGCACCTGCGGCCTAAGACTCAGAACGAAGCGCAACGTCTGTGAGATTACTCAGAGTCGTAGGAACCTCCTCAACCTAGGAGACACTCTGAAACGTAGAGTCCTCACGATTTGAACACCCTTCTCACTATCTCCAAACAATCGTAAAAACGGGGTAATCTCAGGCCCAAAGCCCTCCGTGCGAGTTGGGCTGGGCGTGTGCAAAATATCGACCAAGCCTTCTAAGGCCTCACGCGAAACACTTTGCCGCTCTGAAACATTCTGAGATGAACTATCAGAAGAAACAAGGCTTGAGGACGTCGAGGAGGAACTGACATTGTTAACAAAGCAAAAAGGAACCTCTTCAGAAGCCATCAATTTCAGCACAACTAGAAAAGAAACAACTCCCAACAACAGAGCAACCTCAACCGAGCTTGGAATCACCTGAGGATTATAAACCAGCGCAAAGGCTCTCCCAAAAAAGTCTCCTACATCTACAGTATCAACAATACTAACCACAATGTTATGGGCCTCACGGACCGTAACGGAATGGGATAGCACACCACAAGGGTATGGCCCACAGCTAGGGTTTGGTGGGTTATTGGGTTTCCTTTTAATTAATGTCCTAGTTTGGAGGTGAAATCGGCTACAAACCACTCTTAACCTAAAAACTAGAGAACCAATCATAGCCACACACACCTAAGATCCAACATTCACCATGAAACCACATCATCACCCCAACTTCACCCAAATTCACGCCACTTTCATCATTTCTCACACAAGCAAGGGTATAATTGTAAAAGCATGGTGCCATGTGGACAAGTGTCCATTTTTTTCTTCACCAATTCACTAATTTAATATTTCCCGATTCGTTTGAACTCCGATTAGCTTCAAACTTGCGCCAATAATTTTTTTTCAAGGGCTTTAAATCAAGATCAATCATGAATATATTTTGAAGCACGAAAATAAAAAGGTATATCGGGGTGATAAAAATAATGTTGAGTGTTGATAAATCTTCACTAATAAATGTTTTATACCGGAGTATCAAATTAGTGCTAAATGTTGATAAAAACATGTACTGAGGTGATAAAAATCATGTTCAATTTTGATAATAAGTGTGATAAACTAGAGTTTAGCGTTGATAAAAAAAACATGTGATGGGGTGATAAAAACATATGTAATTTAATGGTAAACATAGTGTTTAGTGTTCATAAAACTAGTGTTCATAAAAACATGTGATGAGGTGATAAAAATCATGTTCGGTTTTGGAAAATGAGGTGATAAAAATCATGTTCGGTTTTGGAAAATGAGGTGATAAAACTAGTGTCCAGTGTTGATAAAACCTGTGTAAAGTGTTGATAAAACCAATGTAAAGTGTTGATAAAAATTACCCAGATATAATTTTTTTTTAAATCAGCCCCGAAATAATTGTTTTTTTCCTGCTTCAAAAAAAACATGTGATGGGGGTGATAAAACACACGTAATTTAATGATAAACCTAGTGTTTGGTGTTGATAAAACTAGTGTTCATAAAAAGCACGTGATGTGATAAAATCATGATCAGTTTTGGAAATGAGGTGATAAACCCAGTGCAAAGTGTTGATAAAACCAGTGTAACAGTGTTGATAAAACCAGAGCAAAGTGTTGATAAAAATTACCCATGTATAATTTTTTTTTAAAATCAGCCCCGAAATAATTTTTTTTTCGTGCTTCAAAATATATTCATGACTGATCTTGATAGAAAGCCCTTGAAAAAACAAAACTAATGGCGCAAGTTTGAAGTCAATTGGAGTTCAAACGAAGTGGGAAAAATTAAATTTGTAAATTTGTAAAAAAAAATATGATAGTTTTACTAAAAAGCTCTTCCCACTTACTAAAAAGTGATGTTTTTTTTTTTACAGTCAACAACTGAATTGTATCCCATCCCTCCATTCTTAAAATAGATGGCTTAGATTGGTTCCTAGTTTTTAGGTTAAGACATGGTTTGTATTTGATTCTCCTCCTTAGTTGAGTTGTTTCTTTTTAACTGTTTTTTTTATTTTACAAGTGTAATAGGATTTAGTAAGTTAGTAGTTTAATTGTATTAGGACTTGGGCTGCAACAAGCAATCTCTTGGCTATATATACCGAGAGAGAACAATCAATAAAATAGACTTGAGAATTGTAAAGAAATAATTTGGTCTCCTACGAGGTCCTCGGGTTCCCTCTAAAACGAGCCTGTACCATGAGATCTTGCGTTCTCTCCAATGAATGCTACAACCCCTATTCCATAACGCAATCCCTAGCACAAGAACCTTATCACACAACTCCAAGAGACTCAGCTAGCAGTCCAAAATTCTCACCTGAATAACCGTAGAAAGATACAAATAGTTTATGATTTAAAGGTCATTCCGCTAATTTGTCCACAAAGAGATGACAAGTAGGGTAAACGTTTAAAACTAAAAATCTACCACGCACTAGTATAGAGCGATGTACCTACTAGCAAAGTCTTCTTCTTTGATGCCATATAATTTTCTAAAACAAAACGTATATTTCGAAATCCGCAACTAAAAAGTAAATCTAAAAATGACAACTTAACAGAGCATAACAAATTACAGCAGTACCATGGGAGATGCGGCCAACAAAGCCATGGATCAGCGAGCCATTTAGACTTGGTTAAGCTACATATTGCATTCAAATTATGCAGCATATCTTCAGAAGTTAACTATGAGTTTATCTATAAGATACATTCGTGAGATAAACATAAGAATGCAGCTCATGGGTTGGTCACAAAAGGAACCAACCTTCTGTAATCCCTTCTCCTTCCCAATGCACAGCCATCAAGCACTCGCCCAAGGATCACCCGTGTGTTCTGCAAAGCAACCTCTCTAGGCGATGTCCCTTGCTCTGCAGAGAAGGCTTGTGCAGCCATGGCTGAAATGACCCCAAATCCTGATCCCATTGCATACTGTAGGGGACCACTTCGAGCTTTGAATGAGGTCTGTGGGGCAAGAACTTTATCGTCGGCTCCATTGTCTGTCTCGTGCGAGTGCGAACCTGTCATTGAACTACAACTCTGCAAAAGTGCTTCCAACACACTCAATGCCTCCCAACACAGAGTGCTCTCCACCAACTGGGACACAATTGCATACATGTGTGGGCTTTGGGCGGCATCCATGGGTGTGTGCTGAAGCATTGCCTTGAGCATGAGCAGTATCACACGCTGATACTCAACAGGCCCTTTCTCCAGCAACCGTAGCAAGTGCCCGAAAGCCAAAGCCGAGTGCTTTGGGAACCACACGTTGCACAACAATGGTGACACACAAGCAAGGAGGTTGTCAATGCTTTTGACTTCACATTTGGAATAAGCCACAAATACAATAGCCAATTCATCTAATGACTTCGCTCTGCACCATGTTGCGATGTTGCTAGCTACCGAGCAAGCTTTATGGTATTGTTGCTGAAGTGGAGAAGCGGGGCCCACCACTGGATCCTTGCTGAGCTGCAAGCAGAGCCAAGGTAGTAAGCCAGTGATGTGCATCAGGAGTCTTGTTTCTGCATCCCCGAAAATAGAGTCACATGAATGCACTGTCATACGGGAGAGGACCTCTATAGAGACACCATGACTGACAGTAGACATGAGTCCTTTAAGCACAAGAGGCTGCACTCCTTCAAATGTTGGTAGGTTACCAGTGGAGGGCAGCAGCTCATAACTTTTGGAGTCTACCCGTTGGAGCTCCCCAGTATCACCGTTGGTATCAAGCTCATCCCGTGGCATGCTCGAAAGAAGTACATTTTCTGTTGTCCTGTCTCGAAATGATAAACGGTCAATCACACGTGAGAAAAGCTCTAGCACCTGGCAGTACACGTGAACAAAGTCCGTGTGCATCATGGCAACACACCCCCAAAAGAGCTGGGGGTAGAGTATCACCTTTTCTGGCTCCATATTTTCCACCATCACTTGTAAAGTCAACAAAATTTCCATAATGAATCCCAAAACTGGAGGTGCTGGATTGCCTAGGCATCTATGAAGGCACCGAAGAAGTGATACACATGTATCACTTGTAACACTAGGCCGCAATGCACGATAAATCTGGTGAGAACGACAAGCAAGATGTCTGGATGTACACTCCATAGCCCATTTCAGTGCCTCAACTCCCCAAGTTTCACGAAGATCTCCCTGGAAGAAGATAGCATCCACCATGCTTTGTACCAGGGCAGATAGAAGCGCAGCACTTGGAAGTTCGGTTCTTGTAACTGTGGGGTCCTCATTCTCCCACATCATGCTCCCTCGCTTTGACTGAACGTACTTGATCAGGCTCACAACCTGCTGCTTGTTCTCTCCGTCACTGTTTTCCACCTCATAAAGCTCCAAATGTCGGCCTGCAAGCGAGTACAAGAGATTAACAAGTAAATGCTGGCAGTGCTCTAGAACAATATCTTCTGAACTATCCATCGAAACAAATGTGACATGAAAGAGAAGAGGCAAATGTTCCCGAAAATCTTCATCATTTTCATATGCAATTTCTGCTAGCAGTATTAATGCTATATCTGCATGGGTGAGTGAGTGCTGCTGATGCCCCTGCAAAGCAGACTGGAGTTCTTTTGGATTTACACCATGTGTGCCAACCCCGGAATGCAGTCCATCTTCACCAGAGTTGGGAGTGTCAATGAGGTAGTCTCCACTGTCCCTGGACACATGGCGGCTTCTCAAACTTCCAGTGGAGCTTCTAACCCCCATCAATGGCCCTGACATGTTTACCAATGCTGGAAGAAGCTGGCCTGATCTCCCAGCAGTTACAGGAACAACATTCATCTCAGGGGGCATTGGACTTAGTGGGCCCGAGACACTCCGCCCAGTCACACCCGCTGTTCTCCAGCTCAGGCTCCCACTTGCATTCCTAAGAGGACCATCAAGGGAGCCCCTAACAAGTAAGGGTGACATATGTGGCTGGCTATCCACAACAGATGCAATTTGAGTTGGTGCGGGCCCTTGGGAGAATTCTAAGACAAAATTTCCACTTGTATCAGCCTTACTAAGCCCCATTGGTTCAATGCTATCCTCCAGCATCCGTTGTGCCAATTGGTAAACTAAGTGATCAATTGTACGCTGCGGGCATATACGTGCCAAATATAAACTAACCCTCTTCGCAACAGAGAAGTACGTAGCAAATGCACCACTTATTTCAGCAGATGCATTTGAATCACAATCTTCAATCCCCTTTGTGATCAAGAAATCCAGTACTGGACTGATGTTTCGTGGCTTGCTGGCAATTGTACTCCAAAGTTTCTCAATTTCATCAGGAAACTGGTCTCCATGCCGCCAGGTGACATAGTAAAGGCTTTTTAGCAATCTCTCACTCCAACCTGAATCCTTGAGTTTCCAGAAATTTAGGTTTTCAATCCATGGAGCCATGCATGTTAAGACCTGATGCTGTGCAATTATGTCAACGGCATCAAGTTGCCTCTGCATTATCTCCTCACAAAGTAGCTGACTCAACTCAGGGTGATCTTTGGCAAGTTTGCAGGAAAGCTTGTACTGGAATTGTTGGTAGGAATCAGGGAGGTTCCCAACAACCGCAGCCCTGTAGCTTCCTGAACCCTCAATACCGTCTTCAGCCCACTCGCGAACAGAAAGTGTCTCAAGCATCTGAAGAGCATCATCGCGGATTTGCCTAGATGGGTCTACCACTTTGTACAGGATCAGACTTAGGAGTCTCTGGATTTCACATTTTGGTATCTCTTGCCGCATGTAGACCTCAGCTAACACACTGAAGTAACCATCAGCTATAGCAGCATCAGAGTAGTAGCACTGCAAATAAATACTGTCCATTAGTCCAACAGATATGTAATCATTTGTAAGGAATGGCATGATAATGAGAAACGAACTAGTTAGTGAAGAGTTGAGGGAGTAAAGCGGGTCATAAGTGGAGGAGTTTTTATCTATTGGACTTTTAACCTTTTAACTGTAAAATCACTATCATGCATTTCATAAGTTATAGCCCTTAAGCAAAACCAACTCAATTACAAAACTTGTTTTACTATATCAATAATAGCATTTTGGAATAAAGAATATAAATGACATTAAAAGATAATTCAAAAAAATAAATTTCTTATAGCAAACGAAAATTGCTATATGTGAACAAAATCCAACTAGACAAAAGAAGTAGCATCCCTAAAATAGATCATATAAAGGTTTGGGATAATTGTCAAAACATGGACTAAAGTTTCGTCCACAAATGAAATAGTGCACAATGTTTCGTCCACGTTGTGTGGCTACCCTAAAGTTTCGTCCACGAACATTTGTTAGTAAAATCACTTATGAAACCTAAATCAGCAAATTACTTTAGGGTAGCCACACAACTTGGACGAAACGTTGTGCACTATTTCATTTGTGGACGAAACTTTAGGGTAGCCACACAGCGTGGACGCAACGTTGTGCACTATTTCATTTTGTGGACGAAACTTTAGGAAAGCCACACAACGTGGACGAAACGTTGTGCACTATTTCATTTATGGACGAAACTTTAGTGAATGTTTTGACAATTATCCCTAAAGGTTTTTAGCTGTTACTCCATTACAGTGTTAATTTTTAAGGAAATGAATATGACTGCATGTAAAAGATGGTACCTTTTCTCTTTGCTTTGATTTTAACAAAAATTAACCACCCTGAATCTAGATAGCCCTAAAAAGAACTAGTGAACTCCAAATTTTTCTGTAGATTTAATAATGCTTGCCAAACTTCATTTACTTCATGTTGCTGAAATCCTAAAACAAAACAACTAACGAAATCCATGAATTACAATGGCTACACTAATTTTTAGTTATTAATTATAGATTTACCTAAAAGATATAGTTAAATAAAGGGATAATTGTCAAAACATGCACTAAAGTTTCGTCCAGAAATGAAATATTGCACAATGTTTCGTCCACGTTGTGTGGCTACCCTAAAGTTTCGTCCACAAACATTTGTTAGTAAAATTACTTATGAAACCTAAATCAGCAAATTACTTTAGGGTAGCCACACAACGTGGACGAAACGTTGTGCACTATTTCATTTGTGGACGAAACTTTAGGGTAGCCACACAGCGTGGACGAAACGTTGTGCACTATTTCATTTTGTGGACGAAACTTTAGGGTAGTCACACAACGTGTACGAAACGTTGTGCACTATTTCATTTGTGGACGAAACTTTAGTGCATGTTTTGACAATTATCCCTTAAATAAACACGCATTTATGTATTTTCTAGTTAACACTTACTATTTGGCCCAGATATATTGTGTATATTCTTGTAAAATATTAGTGTATTACAAATATAACAAACCCAGATTTTCTAGACTTTCAGTGGGGGGTAATGCACCCAACCTTATGATGCTTCACCTCTGAAGGCTACACAAAGCCATGAATTACACAAGCTGATTGGCCTAAACTTAACTGGGGAATAATATGAAGTTTATGCAGGCAAACTTATCTTTTAAGGGTAAGTACATCATTAGGTTACCCATGAACTTTTATCACTTTCAGGCATCCCATATAAATCAGGATGAGGTACACAGTCAATAAAAAACAGTAGCATTACCTGATCAATGCAAGCAGGAAATAAGTCCAAGTTCGTAAGAAGAAGATTTTTTAAAGCCAACTTTGCCAAGGAAACACGAAGATGGCCACCCCTATGCCTATCACGACCAGCTCCTCCACGCCCACCCTCACCCGTGTATTTGGAATAAGAGGGAGTTCTTGGATCAGCTGGCGAGTAACCAAATGGAACTCTAGGTGCCGGTTCAATGAACAAACTATTGATCCACGATATTACTCGGCCACTCATTTTTCTTGCATTGTCATCAAAACATGGTCCATATAAGAGTGAGGCCATAGCATTCATTGAGGCCCACTGGATTGCTTCAACCTGTTCACTCAAGTCTTTATCAAATGAAAATTTGTCGGCTGAATCTTTTGACCGATTGTGCTGGGATGATTTGTATCGTTCAACTTCACGTCGGTAATCACTTACACCGTCCTGGCCCCAAGTACCACCTGTATCATCACACCAGGAGAGAAGAAGGTCAAATAGTCGCTTCCTAGTTCTCAGATCAAATTTCTCTGATTTTGAATCAACAAATTCGGGGGCCAGTGATCTTAGAACACAGGCAAGTGCATATCGAAGAGGTTGTGTTTCTTGAAAGCTCTCAGCTCCAGCTGTTAAGATCTGTCTGGTTGTTTCTTCAATAAACTTCAGGTAATGAAGACGGAAAACTGGCTTACGACTTAACATCCCCGGCCAAATATTCTCAGCAACATTACGATATATATTGGCTATGTAGATACGCAGTTCCTCCCGACGAGCTTTTTGACTCTGCATGCATTGGGGAGAGAAGATCATGTGAGTGCTCTTCACTGTAAGCCAACATTAAATAAGCACACCAATTTTAGTATTGAGTCAATAAGAATATTCTGACTGTTAGAGAAGTTCTTTAAAAGTGTGGCTGATACAATGCTTGCTGAGTACTGAGGCTAATACCAGTAAAATGGACATTAGATTTCTAAGAAAGGGTTACCCTGAGTGACAAATTTATTCAAACCAGGCAAGTCATTGGATATTCAGTTTATGTGTAAGGATATAACCTTTTGTCAGCACTAATTGCTTTGACATTGTTATGCTAGTACACTAATATTTTGCAATCAAGTCAAATGACTTCGAAGGAGTTTCGATTGACTTCTCAAAGATAGCATATAAGCAAGTGAACTTATACATTGTTTATATAAGGGTTAATAATCTTTTTCTTGGTCATGCTAGCTTTCAATTTTGTTTTAAAACGGACACTTATATCGGGTCAGACTTCCGGAACTAAAAGATCAACCTTGTTAGTTGGGTGTGAACCTAACCTTTATAAGTAGTTATGTATTCTTATATTTGGTCGATGTGGGTTCATACTTCAACACTACCCCTCACGTGTAGGACTGAACATCTACACGTGGGCCATAGCAGGACGGGACATCTGCACATAGACCAGAGAGCACAAGGAAAGAGGTGACAAGCAGGCCGTGAGCCAAACCAGCTCTGTTACCATGTAAATTTTGTTTTAAAACGGCCATTTATACCGGGCCGGGCTTCCACAACTAAAAGATCAACCTTGTTAGTTGGGTGTTGCCCTAACCTTTATAAGTAGCTCTTTATGCTAATATTTAGTCAAAGTGGATTCATACTTCAACACTTCTAAAGTGGAAGAATGAGAAGCAGGGTACCACAACTCCTTGTTTCAACTTCTAATCAACATATAACTGGAGTTAAATTTATGAACAGTTCTTGGATTCCATTGAGACTTATAGGTTATTTTTACCAACTTATAAGTTATTGCAAACACCCTCTTAATGAGCAATTAGCTACTAAGCTTCCTCATTCCAACATTAAGAAATCAAATCAATCACTGCAACCGCAAGTACTATGCTCCCAGGATCACAACTTGTCTCATGGGTAATGCTTATTGATCATTGTAAAATCTGTAATTGCCAACATGGCATAGAAACTCAATCACAAGTGTACATTTTTTCCCTGCCCGATACATAAGCTTCTCCAGTCAAGTATTAGATAGCTTACTTAGTAGACTTATGCAGTTATGTTCATAGCAAAGACAACAATAAGAATAAGAGCAGAAATGGGCATCTCAACCATTCAATTACAAGCTATACCTTCCACTTTGGTTTTCCCTCTGTTTCCAATGAGACTTCATCTACAAAAGATGCAAGCTCACTAAACATGATTTCACATGCTTCCAGATGTGAGTGGCCAAGAGCCATTGTAGCTGCATGCTAAAAAAAATCATTATTTAGCAACATATCCATTAGTTGCTGGGATAAAAAAAATTCAGTAACCAACCAATTATTCAAAAGGGCCGAAGGGTAGGTACTAATAACTGTAATAGATTAAGTATACACTAACCATGGGACTTGACAAATTAAAATTTCAATGTTAAATTCTGAGGGAGAGAAATGAATTAAACAAATAGTCATTTACATTTGAAAAAATGGTTTTCCCAAAAAGATTTAAACGAATTTCATAAAGGTTGCATCCATCTGTTGTCAGGTCAGCTATGATAAATGATTATTTATCCTCCATTTCTCTACATTTGGGTTACAAATATACCGGAATTACTGATCATCTATCAAGGGACTAGCCAATGGTCCAGAAAACATTAGACATGCCTGCTGCCTTCAACTTGCAAATGGTTTCTACCTCACTAAGCTAGGTATACATATGGTGCACACCGATGAAAAGAAAAAGGTTTGAACTTCTGATACCAATTATCAGATTATAACTAGCTTATCCACCACCTCATATAAAAAAAGTAGGCTCTTCAAACCACGTGACTAATTGCTCCTTCACTAAACTTCCAGGTCTTTTTTTTGGCATTTACTTACTATATGTGCTTCAGATCCCGATTTCAGTGAGGGGAAAATAAGATGATAAAGATCTTTGGTTGCAGCTACACCACCAGCTTGTCTATTATCAGGTGGACAAGAACACACAAACATTGCATACATTAGCCACTGATCCAATTTGTTGTCAGTATCCTGTGATTGATGAGCCTTTCCACCTAACTCAACTGGTGTTATATAGACAAGACGCTGTACAACCTCTAACCTGCCAATAAAAACCAAGAGGTCACTATTGCAATCATTGAAAGTCATACACTCCGAAGATAGTATATATGTTTCATAAACACAATTAAATTGATAAATTAAACGCAAGAAAAAAAAACATCATTATCTTAATTTTGTGAGGATTATATGTATGAATGAATGTGTAGCAGTCAAAGAGGAAATTGCAACATCTTGAATTATTTTAGATAGGTTCAAAATTGATAATCTTGTAACAGATTAATACTCTGAAACAAGGATGGCACAGCACCAGCTTTAAGTTATATATGTATGTATAACAATTTTTGAAGTTAGCTTGCACAAAACAACCAACGATTTTATTAATTATATATAACGCTCTGCCTTTCATAAGAGGGTTAGGGTGAGGGTTCATTTAGGTATTTTTAAGAAAAATGTGAAGTCACATGCGACTTTTTCATCTAAATTAACAGAAACCGGTTATTTTTTTGATAAATAATGAAAGGTAAGTGTGTTATTGATAGCACATTGCCTTTTAAGGTGTGTGATTGATGATAACAAAAGGTCAAAGTGGGTATGTAAAATATGTTTTCCCTTCCCTTCCCAAGACCCACGCCACTGTTTCAATGATTTTTTTTTTCTGATAAAAAAGGGTTAATTGCTAAAAACTACAAAAAGTTTTGTCCACTTGCTAAAAAGTTTGTCCACAATGAGTATTATCAAGTCTTCTGTTAAAATAATGAACAAAATACTGTTCTGTTCATTATTTTAACCGAAGACTGGACAATACCTATTGTATGTTTTTGTCCACTTTTAAACTCTGTAGTTTTTAGCACGTGGACAAAACTTTTTGTAGTTTTTAGCAATTAACCTCAAAAATTATGTTTTCCCTATTTTAGTTGACTAACAACCAGCTACCTTTCTTCCTCAAGACCGTTATTCTACGCCTTTTTTCACTGTAAGATTGACAAAATTAACATTCTTACTCACGACCCCCAAGATTTTTGTGGGGGGTAGTATAGTCTTTTCCATCGGATTTTAACCCATCATAGACAATGCAACTAAAAGAAAGCACAGGTCAACAGCCTGCTACAAAATAAAGGTAATAGTAACAACCTGCAAACAATTTACAGTGCACGGTATATTTCTGTCAGTATCCTTAAAATCATTTGACAAATGCATACAAATGAAACTTGACATACTTTGCTTCCTGAACAGAACTTGGGCAAAGCTCAGCAGCATAACGGACAAGCTCACTCAAACACCGAGCCCATCTGTTCTTATCAGGGCTATCAAATATCATAGATTGAAGAGTCACATCAGGAGGAATTGCATCAGATTCACGTCTCAGATCAAATGGACGGCCGGAATCAAAATAGCAGCTTTGGACAATGTCATCCTGCAGCATTCAAACATAAAACTGATAAGAGAGTTCAATCTCAACAGGTTGCACCTTTCTACAACACAGGCACAAATGCGTACAACTATTAAATTTTCAATTAAAGAGGAGGATTTACACTGCACATACCCCATGCTCTTCCAAAACATCAATTATGAATATTGGTTCAGCTTCATGTTTGAAGCTATAAACTACTTGATCATGCATCATAAGGTCTCGTATATCATTCCTTAATGCACGAACACAGCGCAACAACTCCAATGCTGTATGTCTAATCTGGCTATCAACGGAACTGAGAAAGATAAGACCAACTGCATCGATTTCTGATGCACGAAACTCAATTAAGCCTCCTGTCTGATGGAAAGAAGGTTTTTTTACTTTAATATTACCCAATTCCAACTGCTTTGCATTTTCAGTATCATCTGCTACTTTATCATCAATGAGACAAGCTCTCCAGAAACGCATGAGTTCCAATAGGCGTCCTAAAGACGTTTGAATGAGAAGAGGGAACTCGTCAGGAAGCCGTAGGATAAAGTTGGCCATCCCTCTCATTACTGCAAAACGCCGATGACGAAGATATCTTACAATCCGGTTCAGTACCTGGACTGCTTCCTCACGAACACCGGGATCAATACTTATACCATGTTGTGGTATTATTTCAGTGATTTTATCACTTCGACCAACTTCCTCTATCAGATATGGTATACACTTAAGCACTGACCGAAAGAGATAGCCTTGAGACTTGTCCTTCGTCGCAGCATCTAAAGAAGCATACAAGAGAAGAAAAAAAATATTAGCCTGACATATTATGGTAAAGTGGCATACAGAAGTAGTCAGTTTGGACTCATATTTCCAGCTAACTTATTGGCTTTATACTATGCCAAGATTTATGGCTCCATGTAATTCCAACTTGTCCATACAGTTGGCTTCATTTGTTTGAAGGAAAACACCGTCCACAGAACATCTTTCTAAACAGGTTATTTCCCGTGTTGGGCACTCCCACCCTATTTTTCAATCTGTATCTTCAATTTTCACAAAATCTTAATATCCATTTTCCCACATATTAATAAGATTCGCGAGAATAAAAGAGACAACAAATAGCAATCAAAGAAGTGTTTTGGTCATATACCTCTTCCATTCACATAAAAGAAGGAACAACATAAGATCTTCAAGATCAGCCAAACCCTTTGCTCTCTTATGAACATGGCCCAAAACTTTAAGTTTCATCTAAATATGCAATAAGGTCTTTACAAAGAGTGCACGAAATCTAAGCATGAAGAAATTAATGGCGTAGACTCACCTCCTCAAAGAACATTACTTCTTAAAATATCCACGCATAATACGCACACACATAAAGATAAAGTCAAGGAAAAGTTCTGATCTGCTTCCTCTTCAGATTCGTTAAACAGATCAAACTTTGCAAGATAACATCTCCCCAAATCAATTACTCCGCAGATGGGCTTTTACTTTCTAATGGTTTCATACTATTAGAATAGCAAGGTTGAGTTGAGTTGAGGTGTCATTGTGAAGGGAAGAAAGATCAGCTTTGAACGATTTTAAGAAACCAAAGAACCACCAAAAGGAGGGAAAGGACAATCTTTTCGCTTTAGCTATGCTTTCAACGCTTTGCATGGAAGTTCCAAACAATGCATATGTCTGAAGAAATTAAGCTTAGATAAGGCATGCAGACACCAATTGGTGGAGGGAAGACAAATTTGAAAATAAATATTTTGGGGGTTAATTGCTAAAAACTACATTATGTATTGTCCACGCTTTTAAACTAAACTATCTTTTTACCACTCGTTTACTTACAAAATTTGGAATATTCCATTAAAATTTTGGAACATTCCGTTAAAATTAGGGACGTGGACAATCCATAATGTAGTTTTTCGCAAGTGGACAATACATAATGTAATTTTTAGCAATTAACCCTATTTTTTTATCAGAAAGAAGGAAAGTGCATTAACAAGGTCGTGAGACCCGGGAATTTGAAAATAATTATGTACAATAACCAAACCATTTTTCAAATAATGTTAAGAGTCAGCTGCTTAAGCCCATGGGATATTCCACTAATATTCTCTTTTTACACTTTATACTCTCTAGTGCTATCTCTTGCACACAACGTTCTTTGGCTAGTCAATCAACAAAATTACTAGTATAACAAATTCAAGAAATAAGAAAAATTGGTGTCTGCGTGTGTTACAGAAAATGGCATATCATTTTAAGCAAAAATAAAATATCATATAATGCACAAATCGACAAAAGTTGCATCAGTATTTTGAAACCGTATAAGTAGATAGCACAAATAAGCCACTTGGAACATACCACATGTACATGAAGTGAAAAAGAAATTACCTATGTTGGTTCTTGAAGACGTGAGAAGAGCTTGGCAATAGAACCTATGACATGACCTTAGGATTGATTCAATTGCAGCCTTGACCTTTGGAATGTAATGGCCAATATCATGACCTACTTAGCCAACAGATGTAAGAAATGCTTTTCAATAAAGAAGCGTATGGAGAAAAGAAAAAAAAAACTAGGTATCATATATTCATATTGCAATGACCAGCCATCTATCACCTTTAAATATCTCCAGGCCAACATGCTGGCTTGAAGGTGACATAACAATGGCAAGTAAAGCTCGGAGGCCGATAACCTTCGCTTCACTTGGACTGTCTTGCTTCAACAATTCTAAAATCATGTGGTTCATAGTAAAATCAAGATTATGCTCAGCTATAGTCACACAAAACTCCACAAGTTTATCATGTTGGACATCCTGAGTAAGCATCCCTTTCCTCAGAACTGTTAGGAGTTGAGCGGTAACACTGTCTAAGCAATCCCATATACGATTTGGGGCCTGATTAGCAGCATGAACACTCAAGTAAAATCTCAAAACTCGATGCAGGCAATCCAAAGCCATGAAACGATGGTTCTTGTCCTGCAAGATCAGGCATATTATGTAAACTATCCAAACACAATAAGATATCTTCCAAATAATTTCACTGTTTTTCCTCGATTCCTCATGTTCTCTTTTAAAATACTTGTCTGATTAGGTCTTCAAAGTTCAAAGATCTATAGTTTCTGATTCCCAAATCATTTTGCAATTTAAGTGTAACTAGGGCTATGAAGGGCGTCTAAGAACATTTGACCATTTCCAATCTTTGCTTTCCCCCAAGACTTTACTTTAAATTAATCAACTCACTCTTAGAAGTTTGTAGAGTTGCTCCATATGAGGGCTCAAGTTGTGGTGGAATATTTGAGGATCGCCAAGACAGAGAAGAAGAGTCACCAAAGGGTAACCAACCTACCACAATAAGTTGTTTTATGAGACAGTATATAAAAATAAGAAAAAAAGTATGGGGATTACAAAGGACTGGGAGACGAGGAAGGGAATCAGTTCCAAAGAAATTTCAAATATATGAATCGGGTGTGACATCATAACATGTAGGATAAATAAAGAAACCATCATATAAATCAATTGAAATCTAAATGTTCATATATGCCCCCTCCCCCACCAAAATATTAGTTGCTATCATCATGCAACTAACAAATACTTCATCAGACCAATGGCAAAAAAGCATGCTATTAGTGAAAAGAGTGGTTACACTATATGCTCTCCAGTCGGTTTAAAGTGAAGAAAAAGTATTCATGCATCACTTGCATTCGGTTTGAGCTATAGAAAGAATAGTTATGAAGAAAATGTGAATAGAGAGCAAACTAGTCATAGAAACACATAAGCTAGAAAAGCAAATGAGCAAGAGAAATGACAACTGAAACAATATCTCAATCTTCGTATTCTTGCATGTATAAACTTACCCATACATACAAAAGTAATATATCAATTGAAACTAGGCCATTTGTTTCATGTACAAAATTGTTAAAATATACTTATAATTGGGCTTTCAACTATCAACTGAGCTTTTAGTTGAGTTGGTCCTCTAATATGGTATCAGAGCTTGGTACCTCACGGACAATGGTTCAAGCCCCAATCTCTACAAAAATAATACTAATTTCTTCTCAAGTTATCAAATTTGCCGAAATGGGACAGCCGTTATCTCTCTTCTCAATGGGTCATCTCGTCTTCTCAATAATCCACCTCCAAACCCGCATGCTTGTCCGTGAGGGCGCGTGTTAAAATATAACTATAATTGAGCTTTCAACTATCACCTTAAGCTTTTAGTTAAGTTGGCCTTCTAATAAAAATGTAACATTTTGAGAAGAATGGATGGAAGGAAGCTTTAAAAAGATAAGCATGATAAAAAGTTTAAGGGTTAATTGTCAAAAAATGCACTAAAGTTTTGTTCACAAACAAAAACATGCACAACTTTTGTCCATGCTCTGTGGGTGCACTTAAGTTTTGTCCACCGACTTTTTTAGAAAAACGTAACAGGGATGTCCAGAATGAATGGTCTGGGCAGTTTTTCGTGGATTCAATAGATTTGTGGGCAATACATAATGCATTCTAAAGTTGTGTGGGCTATTCATAATGCATTTTGTAGTTGTGTGGGCAATATTTTAGGGTAGTTTTCGACAATTAACCAATTATGTTTTTCTAAAAAAGTCGATGGACAAAAGTTTATGCATGTTTTCGTTTGTGGACAAAACTTCAGTGCACTTTTTGACAAATAAGCCAAAACTTAAATGTAATAGAATCAGCATAGGAGATAAACGGAAAATTAGTTTTTCAAGGACAGTGGGATGCTAAGAGAAATAACTAAATAGAACAGCTACCAATTTTGAACAGCAACAAAATATACTAATAGTATAATCATATTAAAGATATTCAGTAATCATTTTTCATTTTTCATTGAATTTCCAACTATATTCAACTTAAATGTTAGAACCACCTACAATAACTGTGGAGAGGAACATTTTCATGGTAAATATAGCGTTTTGCTTCTCAGATTACACAGAGCAGATTGTCAACTTACAGCAATATGTTTGCTCTGCTTGTCCATCCAATGTATGAGTTGATTTCTTATTCGACCCACAGCTTCATACCATAAAAGAAGCGCTTGATCTACACCTGAAGGAGGCCAATGGCTTTTACCACCATCTGCAAGTGGTGCCAGTATATTTGAAAGCATATTGCAAAGTGCATGGTGAAGTTCACTTTTGCGCTTATGTGGGGCACGGTTAAGAGGGTTTCCTTTTGCCACAAAGGAGGCAGATGCATTCAGTCCACCTTCGGTATTAACCTGCCATGTAGCAAACTGTTATACTCTTGTATTGATACAAGTTCTCTATAAAAGACTGAATCTTAAACCTACCCCAAGTTTCAGATAACGCATCCCATTAATGATGCTGAGTGTTTCACTCCGAGCAACACTAGTATCAATACGTCGAGTATTAAGTTCCATGAAAAAACGCTCAGTAACAGAACTAAACCTGTGAAACAAAAAGGAAACAAATTCAAATTGCTCTGAAGATATAAAACATTGCACTAATACCTGCTCCCATGTCAATTATCAGCCCTTACCGTCACTACCCAGTCCACTAATTACAGGATGAAACAAAGTTACTTGATTAGATTTTGTTAAATGGAAGTTTAGAACATTTTTATTCTCTCGGTTTGGATGCTAAAAAGAGAGCTTATATTAGCATCTGTTTTTGATGAGTGGGTCGATAACTTACTAGATCAATAGCAAACTTCAGCCATTACAAACATTTGAGGGAACTTCACCATGCACTTTGCAATATAAGCAAGATAACTCCAAACACATTTTAATATAAACAATAGAGAGAAAATGGACGGCGTGACTAGAAGTTGAAGCAAGAAATCATATGGCCCTTATGAGTGACTAATTATAGCTGTCAAGTTCTTTCTCTAGTATGATGAAAAGAAAAGGCTTTGGACAAAGCTCCAATAGCTGGAAAGTCATTTTTACGTTATAGGGTACTTAAGGTAGAAAATCGTAACTACTTTTCCTTCCTCTGAACAATAGAAACTTCTGGGATGAAAATTATGAGCAGCTATATGATCTAGATCGGCTGAGGAAAACTTTTCTGGGGTGATAAGATCCAACAAAATGGATCACTAACAACCAGAGAAAAAAAAGGGTTAACTGCTTAAAACTACCTTATGTATTGTCCACGGGTGAAAATCTACCCTATGTTTAGACGTCACAAATAAGATACATTATCTTTTGACCACGGCTGTCTGATAGTTTTTCAACGAAATTACTACCCTTATGTATTGTCCACGTCCCTAATTTTCCATCCATTTTAACGGAATATTCCAAAATTTGTCAGGTAACCACCATGGTCAAAAGATAGTGTATCTTATTGGTGATGTTTAAATTTAGGGTAGTTTTTCGCAGATACACAATACATAAGGTAGTTTTAAGCAATTAACCAGGAAAAAAAGGCAGATTATCCTTATACTCTGCTTACTCTAACATCCAAATATATCAATACAAGTCCTTTTTTTAAGACTTTCCCTTGTTTGCACAAATATTTAGTTGTAATCTATTACAAATAGATCTAGAAAAAAAATCAGTAACAACCGACTAGGCCTGATTGTCAGGTAAACTGTAGTTTGGGCTACTGTCCAAAGATACAGTTCAGCTGGAGATTGTACTTTGGCCTATAGGCCAAAGGTGGTTTCTGTATGTAACTCGCGAATTAAATATGACTAAACTTAAACAGATAAAAAAAAACTAAATTGGATTGGTTAAAGGTTAAAGGATGCTATTTAAAATGGAGTTTCTCTATCCTACGCAATAGCAAATCAGCAACAGTATAATACGCCATTCAAGCCACAGAACCAATACTTGATGAACAATTAACTTTACCAAGGACAGATCATAAAGAAACAGCTATATTATGCTTGATACAAGCTGATAACATGCCACTAATACATTCAACTTCAAGCATCATTAGATGAGAAATTAAGTACCTGATCCGAGACAAGGCACCCAAGAGCTGAGCGACTAGATCCAGAAGGAGCCCCCGCAAATCAACTAATGAGGGATATTCAACCTGGCTAACAACCCTGTGATATGATCATATGAGTTCACACAAAGAACTATGAGTAGATGAGATTATGAACAGTCTAAGCATCATAAAACAATACTTGTAGAGTACTACTCAAAAGCTATGATAAAATTTTGAGCAATACAACCTGGTTTGCTCTGTGCTACATGGTTGGGCACAATCTAGTTAACTATTGAAGCGAAGACAGACAATAATAGTTCATTGCTGCAGTATATACGAATATGGAGTACCTAAAAGCTACGGAGTTGAGGATTATTTCATTGACCACTGGTTCATCGGGGTGTGAACACAACTCGAGTACCTTTGAAGGCATTAATAGTTATATTATAATATTTTAATACTATTTCACTTAGTTTATGTTAGAGTTTAGTTTATTTACAGTTACAAGTATTTCCTATTCCTAGTTAAGATACGTTTCCTATGTTGTTTAGTATTAGTATTTCCTATTTAGTATAGAGTTAATCCCTACATAAAGGGGTGCTCTCATTGTATTGAAACATCAAGAATATCAAGTATCATCAGTAACCTTTTAGAGTTTTACTTGGTATCAGAGCCTGGTTATACGACGTCGTTGCTTGAAGTTTTGCACCGACGTTATGCGACGTAGTTGCTTGAAAATTTTTGCAGCGTTATGTGACGTAGTTGCTTGAAGTTGTTTCGCATTATCGTTGTGCGACTTTCGTGAAGATGTTTTGCTCCCACGTGATGTAATTACTCAAAATTGAATCGTGCGTCCGTAAAATCAGGGTATGAGACTATGGATCCAGTTCGTCCTAGACTTTAAAAAGCCATTATTGGCTATCGTCCCATTCGTCACCTCCACCCTATATTAAATTTTAAGCCCATAAGCAGACATACATTCCTGCTATGACTCATATACAGACGTGTATTTCTGCTATGGTACACGTGTAGATGTTCAGACCTACACGTGAGGGGCAGTGTAGAAAAAAAAATCTTAGTCTTCGGCAACAACATGAATTTCAAATTTGAATTTTACTCTTCATTCACGTGCAAGACTCGTTATCCGACTTGCACGTGAGGGGGAGTGTTAAGAGTTTAGTTTATTTCCAGTTACAAGTATTTTCTATTCCTAGTTAAGTTATGTTTCTTATGTTTAGTATTAGTATTTTCTACTTAGTATAGAGTTAATCCCTATATAAAGGGACACTCTTATTCCATTTTACTCTTCATTCACGTGCAAGACTTGTTATCCGACTTGCACGTGAGGGGGAGTGTTAAGAGTTTAATATATTTCCAGTTACAAGTATTTTCTATTCCTAGTTAAGTTATGTTTCTTATGTTGTTTAGTATTAGTATTTTCTACTTAGTATAGAGTTAATCCCTATATAAAGGGACACTCTTATTGCATTGAAACATCAAGAATATCAAGTATCGTCAATAATCTTTCAAAGTTTTACAAATTATTGGTGAGAATCAGGCCTTATTAAGGAGGAGACACAACAAGAAGCCCATAATATACACATTGGTCACCATACTTGACCCAAAAGACTAGCCTTTCAAGTCATGGGTCCAAGGTGTATATTTAGTCTTACTTTATTTCTTAAGTATCCGATGTGGGACTCTTGACTCACATCTGGACACACCTAACAATCTCCCCCTCCACATTGAGTCTCATCACATCGGTTTGTCCGCACTCCTAAGCCAACTTTTTATATGTTCTACTCAATCCCCCACGGGCCCACTTCATCATATCTGGACCCACCACCATAAGAGGCATCGATCATGGTTTGCATGTATTCCTAGCCCCAGGAGATTTACCCCGACCCGCTTCTTGGGAGAGTCTACAGAACCAGGCTCTGATACCACTATTGGGGAGAATCATGCCTTATTAAGGAGTATAATATTCATTCTTTATTAGCTACACAACAAAACAAAAAAATCGACTAGTCAACAAGATTTAACTATTTGGTTTATGTTCAATTTGACGACATACTTCACAACAAAAAGAAGAGAGCATAGGAAGAAGTGTGTGGTGTACTGTTATCAAGTGATGCAAGTAACATCCAATGATAGATGATTGAATGCGAAGATAAGCACATTGGGAAGCAATTGATGTGACATATGAGGCGCATAATGTATGAGAAGTTAGGAGTTGTGGTAGAAATGCCGAAATGAGGTAGATTAGAACTTAGTGAAGATGATTTTGAGTCGGAGTCGGAAGACGAAATGTCCATTATAAATTTGATTCTGATTGAAAGGGAGAAAGAGGTGTAATAAGATGTGAAGATGAAGACTAGTGAAACGTGGACTTACTTTTTAACATCTTATTTATGCTTATCTTAGTTTAAACTTGTTTTTTTTGTTCAAACTATGGCTTGTGCTTTTGTTTCAACTTATTAAGTTGTTGGAACTAGCCTTGTGGTCACCTTAGATTCAGTTAGTTTTTGAGAAAAATAACTACTGAAAATCTCATTCAACTACCCTTAAGTATGTACCATTCTCCACTGACTACCCATGAGTTCAAAATATTTTTGACAACTCCCTTAAGTTCGTCAACTTCTGATTACGTAATGATGAAAATACACTTATAAAAAATTGAGGGTATTTTCATAATTTCTCACCAAAAGTTGACAGGATAAATTAAGACAAAAAATTGGGACGTTGTCTAAAAACATTTTAAACTTAAGAATAGTTAGTTGAGAATGGTGTATGCTCGGGGCTAGTTGAGTAAAATTATCCCAAATAACTACTTTACCCCTGTAGTGTTCAAAAAACAATTTTACCACCAGAAAATAGATACAGATTAAATATATTTTCTAAACATAAGAAAAACATTTTAAAATTAATTTATTCAAATAAACAAGGGATAATTTCATTTTAGTATCCTAAAACTTTCGGATTTCGTTTTTAGTACCCTAAATGTTTTTTGTGCCACTTCAGTACCCTAAATCTTTGTTTATTCTAGTTTAGTACCCGCCGTTAACTTTCCATACGTCATGTGCCTTGCACATGACCCTATCTTTTATAATAATACCAAAACTACCCTTAGGTAGTTTAAAAAAATTGAATTTTTGAAAAATAAAAATATTTTTTTATAAATAAAAACTGACTTTTGATTTTTATTTTCATATATAAATTAATTTTTAAATAAAAACTTATTTTTTAAAATAGTAAATTGATTTTTTTAAATTAAAATATAATTTTTATTAAAAAACCTGATTTTTATATATAAAAAAATTAAATTCAATGGCAAATTTTTGAAAATTTGATGTAACATGAGGGTATTTTGCACATTTTATGTTTATTGGATGGAAAGTTAACAACATTGGATGGAAAATCAGACGTTGGGTACTAAACTGGAATAAACAAAGATTTACGGTACTGTGAAGTGGCACAAAAAACATTTAGGGTACTAAAAACGAAACCCGAAAGTTTTAGGGTACTAAAATGGAATTATCCCAATAAAAAAGGTACAAAATTCACTTCTGTGCATCCGCGCACCATCTTCCCCATCTCCGACGTATCCTCGACCTCTTCGTCAACACCTTTCACTGTCGCCTCCTTGACATCGTTCAATCTATCGATCCCCTTCCCGCCCTTATTACCTACGACCTCAGCACTTGTGAACGTTTTTTAACATCCTAGGTCGAGCTTAAACAGTCGCAGGATGTGGAAACGGGTGGTAGGCGATTTCTTACATGCTAGACCAAATTTGGTCTTGCTTACAACCGTCAAATGACTTTCCAGTAGAGAACTTCGGGAGTGACAAGCAGACAACAATCGATGGCCGAACGACTTCCGAATCTCGTCTTACATTGTCACTCGTGGTGTCGTAGGAAAGGGAGCCACAGACCTCGGACATGCCAATGGACTTGCTGAACAACGTGTCAGAGAATGATGAATGTGCATCGGGAGGTTGAAGCTGATTGACGTCAAAATCCTCGTTTTTCATAATTAAGTTTATTTATGATTGAAGACGCAAATTCGTCAGTTATAAACAGAATTAGAATATTCGGTTCATTTTAACATGATATTCAAATAAAAGGCAATTCAGTTTATGATTGAAGACGCAAATACGACAGTTATAAAAAAGAATTAGAATATTCGGTTCATTTTAACATAATATTCAAATAAAAGGCAACTTAAAGGTCATTTTTATAAAATAAAAAAAATATGCAGTTTAAAGGTCATTTTTTCGCAAGATTATTTGCCATTCATAAAGGCATATTTCACGAATTCCCCAATTATCAAACATTGTTAATTTCTTACATAGGGAAGCTACCAATGCAAACCCCTCTTAAAATACAAACTTTTATGATAGAGCTCTGAACAAGGTTCTAACAAATAGTGCACTAAGTTCCATCGATATGAGTTTTACCGATTTCTCTCCAATTAATCAAAAGATCTTTATTTGTCATATCGCCGACTTTTTACCGATAAAAGAACGTTGGTACTTAAATGTATTAGTTATAAAATCGGCTTAGAACTACAGAGATCAGTTTTCCCAAGACTAAGAAAATAACTCATTTGGTATATGCAAATTGTACATTAAATCAGCATATATAAATCAATTCTAGAATTAAAAAGGAATCAAATTCTTCAACAAAAGCTTACCTGTCAGCATTGATCAGCCAGTCAAAAACAAAATTTTCAAGCCCGGACCAAAGCTTTTCTGCAATGACCAAAAGCACATTTCATTCTGATACAAGAAACCCAAATTTAATAAGATCAAAAGGTAATACAATAAACGAAGTCAAACCAGTAAGGCCCTCTTGTGGACAGCACTCCACAAAGCGAATACATGCCGAGCAAAAAATGCACTCCACCGCAAGCTGAATCCAACTTTGATGTATTATTAAGCATGTCAATAGTTATTTGCATTTCACCAAAACTAATACATATGTTATCCCTAACCATTAAAGCCTAAAAGTATCTTCATATCATTTGTAATAGTTATTTATAAGCACTACACAAAAAACCCACAAAGTAATACTCCCTCCATCACAAAGTGTCCTACTTACCCGAATTGGATGTACGAGAATAAGTGTTTGCTTTCTATTTTGGTTCCTTAATTAAACATGAATTACCAATAACTTGTTTCACAAGTTTGTAATAACTTGAATATTGGATGTGTTGGATCACATGGGGTAAATGTCTATTCTATGGACTTTATGATTAAGGTCCGAGATCCTAATCCGGTTTCCTAAACATGCACCCTATGTAGTGTATATAGGCACTATCTACTAAAACCCATTTCTTTAACAAAAACTAGAAACTCATTTGGGCCATTAGATCGAGTGGATCCAATAAGGGTTAACTGTCAAAAAAGGTGTGCTAAAGTTTTGTCTACAAACGAAAAACACCTAATGTTTTGTCTACGCTTTTAGGGTGCACTAAAGCTTTGTCCACCGAAATTCTGTAAGAAAAACATAACAGTGATATTTAGAATGAATAATCTGGGCAGTCCGCATTCAATAGATTTGTGGGCAATACATATCGCATTCTAAAGTTGTGTGGGTAATTCATAATGCATTCCATAGTCGTGTGGGCAATACTTTAGAGTTTAGATTTTGACAGCTAACCTGTTACATTTTTCTAATGGAAGTCGGTGGACAAAACTTTATTGCACTTTTTGACAATTAACCTTCATAAAAATAAGGGTTAATTGCTAAAAACTACATTTATGTATTGTCCATGTGCGAAAAACTCCATTTATGTATTGTCCAGGTGCGAAAAACTCCATTTATGTATTGTCTAGAAGTTGTTTCGCACCGTCCTTATGAGGCGTAGTTGCTTGAAAACTTTAGCATCGTCATGTGACGTAGTTGCTTAAAGTTGTTTCGCATTGTCATTATATGACTTGTGTGAAGACGTTTTGCTCTCACGTGATGTAATTGCTCGAAGCTAAAATGTGCATCTGTAAAATCAGGGTATGAGTCAATGGCTCCAGATCTTCTTAGGCTTTAAAAGTCGTTATTGGGTATCGTCCCATTTGTCACCTCCACCCTATATTAATTTTTAAGCCCATAAGCAGACGTACATTCCTGATATAGTCCATATGCAAACGTTTATTCCTGTAATGGTACACGGGTAGATGTCTAGTCCTACACGTGAGGGGGAGTGTTGAAAAAAAATCAGTTCTACGGCAACAACATAGTGGTGAAGCAACAAGATGAACTTGAAATTTTATTCTTCGTCCACGTGCAGGACTCATTATCAAACTTACACGTTGAGGGGGTAGTGTTAGAGTTTAGTTTATTTCAAGTTACAAGTATTTCCTATTCCTAATCTAGTTTGATTTTCCAAATATAGCATCATAACTAAAACACGTCACAAAAAACCACATGTGTTGATAAACTTTGAATTTGTTAATTGAAATGAATACTCTGCACATACAGACCTTTCTTTGGAAGGTAGATGCATCATTTGCACCCTTTGGAGATTCACTGCAACACAAGAATAAAATAGGAATAACTTTGTTTCCTAACCTTTACAAACGTTTCATTATCAGATCCTAACCCAGGCCAACGTTTGGTCTCAATTCCCAACATAATAGGTTTGGAATTTCTCAGAAACTATAAAAAGCCGTCTAAACTCACTATTCCGTCAACTCATCCAAGCGTTGTCGTTGTTGGCGTACATTACCCATGATGCCTTCCTCGACGATGAACTTGACCTCGTTCTCAAGCAACCGAACCCAATGCTCGACGAGTTGACGGAATCGTGAGTTTGGACGGCTTTTCATAGTGTATGAGAAATTCAAAACCTATCATGTTAGGAATTGAGACCAAACGTTGACCTGGGTTAGGATCTGATAATGAAATGTTTGTAAAGGTTAAGAAACAGAGTTTTCCCAATAAAATATTCATTACAAAATGCAATCACTCAATATGATTCTTAGATCACTTTCCAATAATTGAACCAAACATGATGATCTACCAAAATAGTAAGTTAGAGAAACATATCTTACATCTCATTCACGACTGTCACTATGATATTTGTTGGAGCTCACATATTATAAAAATATCAAACTCTATCATCTTTCATGTACAAAAAGAAAACAATCATTGTTTTCATTTACCACTTCAACAAAACTGCCTAATTCCGTAACTGAGCCTCAAAAGTCAGAACTAAAAAAACAAGCCAATACCACACAAAATATAACATTTAAGAGGGAAAAGGCCTACAAATTTTGACTTTGTAAAGAGATAACAAGAATCAGCATACCGTTGGATGTTTCTTGTATGAAACTAAGTCTGAAATGATAGTGAGATAGATAAATATGTCTAATAAACCATATAACTCGCTTACACAGAGTGTCACAACAGCAGTAGTGTCTATATTGCATCACTGATGCAAATTTTGATGAGAAACCTAAAAGGTATTCAAAAGATTTATGAACAGTAAAGTTGCTAAAGAATATCAACCAATCAATGGCACACCTTTCTCTCCATCGAAGAAGAGCTTCCAAGAGGGGCACAGGTGTGTGACGTGCAACCATAGCTAAGGAATCCAGAACTTGCTCATATGCAGGGTCAGATGGTCGCAGGTATTGTCCATCCTACAAATTCACACAAACAAGAATAAACATGAAAAACATCAGATCAATGAACATATATATATATATATACATATACTTACATTTTACAGCAATAACAACAGCAACTACTGGTTGGCAAAACCCTTGAGTTGCTAGAGAAAGCAACTCGGATGACAAGCATAGATATATGTAACCAGTAATTATGCAACCAGAAAGATCCTAAAAACATACAAAAAATCAACATTGATCCCTTTTATACCCAACAAGCACCTCTCCACACACCAATTTTACTTCACATCTACCATCACTTGCGATTTTCACCACAAAAATCGTTCTTTGGACGCTAAATCTAGGCTATTAACGGAAAATTAAGCATTCAGTTAAGACCTAGAGGATGAAAATCTGAAAGTAAAAAAAGGCGAAATTGACCTGAGCTTGGGCGGTTTCGATACGGCGGCGGGCGAGAGGAAGAAATCGCTGGAGCAATGCGTCAACGATGAGTTTGGCGGCGCTCCCTGCCTTCATGTTGAACAAGCTAAGATCACACCTTTGCTTCAATGTCAGATACCATTCACTTCAAACACAGTTTCGAGATCAGGAGCAGTTTCGCGGAGGACGAAGAAGTGGAAACAGTATCATTAGTGGAGTGGTCGAAATTGAAATATTTAGCTGGCATCTCATGTTTTGATACTGTCAAGTGTCAACAATCGTTTAAAGCTAATTTGTTTTACTTGTCTTTTTTAATTTTTGGTCGTGAAATTTTTTTCTGGGATATAGTATTATTGTTGGTGGAGGGGAAATCTCTTTTTCTATCTTAAAAGAGAAATTTTATTGATCTTCTAAATGTCCAAGACGGACAAGGGCGTCTAATAAAACCCTAGATATCATCAATGAGGGTAGGTCGATAGGAGTCCCAAAACTCCTTGAGCATTGCTACGAGTAATAATGTAACTCCATCTATGGTCTTAGGCCGTCGCCAGAGCAACGACAATCGCATGGGCCTCAGCATGCTCGGTTCCCAAACCCCTTGCACGGTTCCATTCCATGCATCCAAAACCGCCCTCGTGTATGATCTATATATAACTCCCCACCTTGATTGGGAGGACTCCCAAAAAACTATTTCATCCACATTGATGATCATAAATCATGTTGGGGTAGAACTCATAAAGTGCCCCCCCCCCCTCCCCGTTCATATCCGTCTGGTCGCTACTATTTGGAGGCCTAGTGGAGATGGGGTGACCATGTTCCAAACCAAGGCACCACGCGTAGTCCTGCCAATACTAACCCCACCAATCAAGAAATTAAGTATAGTCCTAAAGGATGGAAAGAGATCTGCCCTCTCCCAACAATCAATTAAAATAATTAGATGGTTATGATGTTGGTGATATTAGAGTTTGTGCTTCTGAATTGTTTGGTGTTATTTTTTAGGTATTTTAAATATTAGTTACCATTTTTAATGTAATGAAATTCATATTTTATTTATATATATAATAATATATCTATTAAAAATAAAAAAAATACAAATCCGATTAATCCCCGATTAATCCCCGAAGGACCTAGCCGCCCGACTAGCGTCTAGCGACTTTTAGAACCTTGCCTACAAACTACCGGTTAGAGCAGGCCATAAAAATAAACGGATCTTGGGTTGGGTCTGAATCCTCCATATAGGAGCCCATGATGGCACACCCTTAGTGAACGGCAAGCTCAATGGTCAGATAGCCTAATACCCTACTTTGGATGAATACCTGCCTTTAGGATCATCTGCCCAATACCACAAATCCGTCGATCGGCTCACAAATAGGAAGATGGCCAAGATTGGCCTCCTAATCTCATGGCTGAAAAAACTACTGAATGCGTCCCACATCCCATCGATGAGATCCTGTCAAAATAATATTGGAGATCGGTTCCTCTTAGAATAGTGGGATCGATGGTATGGATGTAGGGGTCCTCTGTAAGTAGCCATGGGGTTCCTAGAATCATGGAGGCCTTCTCATCCCCTACTGCACGACGGAGTCCAAGACTATGAAGTAATGAGTTTCTCGAATACTCATCCAGGTTTAACTAGGATGGCTCCCCCCGTCTGGCGTCTGGAACTCGCCCTTCGGAAGTGAGGAGGTTGGGCTAGAGCCTCTATATAGGACTTAATCTTTCTGGTCTCTAATAATTAAAGGCCCAGTGGAGATGAGGTGACCATGTTCCAAATAAAGGTACTACCATTTTCCAGATCTCCCAAAACCATAAGGAAATCTCCATAACCCTCGAGGGTGGTAGTCTTTCCACGTACTAACTCCACCAATCAAGAAAATAAAGTATAGTCCTAGGGGTGGGAAGAGATCGGCCCTCTCCCAACAATCGCTAGAAAACCTACAATGAAGGATTAGATGGTCGATTGTATTTGTGTTGGAAGAGAAAATCAAGCATAGTGGAGACATAAGGATAAAATGTGTGCGGAGGTAGGCGGCCACCTGCGAACTACTAGTTAGAGCACGCCATAAAAATAAACCGATCTTGGGTTGGGTCTGAATCCTCCACATAGGAGCACATGATGGCACGCCCTTAGTGAACGGTAACCTCAATGGTCGGATGGCCTGATACCCTACTTTAGACGAGTACCTTCCTTTAAGATCATCCGCCTAATACCACAAATCCTTCGGTCGTCTCATAGAGAGGGAGATGGCCAAGATGGCCTCCTAATCTCATGGTTGACAAAACTACTGAATGTGTCCCACATCCCATTGTGAAGATCATGTCAAAATAATATTGGAAATCGGTTCCTCTAGGAGAGTCGAATCTGTGGTATGGATGTAGGGGTCCTCTGTAAGGAGCCATGGGGTTCCTAGAATCATGGAGGCCTTCTCATCCCCTACTACCCAACAGAGTCTGGGATTATGAAGTAATGAGTTTCCCGAATACTCGTCCAGATATAACTAGGGTTGTCCCCCCTGGCATCTAGAATTCGCCCTTCGGATATTACTAGGCCTTCACCAAATGTACTACCAAATACTCGGGTTTCGTAATCATGCCCCGCTCTTACTTACCCAAGAGGTTTTGGTTAGCATCTTAGAGATCCCTGAAGGTCGTCCATCCTTGGGCCTTATGTCGACATAGGTTGATCTTAGTCCTTTCGTATAGTCTACCTCCTCTTCTCCTCTAGGGCTGCCCTCCAGAAACGAGCTTATGCCACATGAATCATGTCAGTGATAGATCTGTGGACCTTGAAAATGGACATAACATAATTAGGTACAAAGGTAAAAATGGACTAAATCATCACCTCACGACCAATTGGGGAAAGTAATTTCCCATCCCAAGATCAGATCCTTTTCAGAATCATATCTACTAGGTAGGCTAAACCGTTGCTACCCTATCATGTTATGGACGCCAGATACATCGAAACCTCTAAGGTCTCTGGGATAGAAAGGATATAACAACACGTTCGACAAACCTCATTGACGGTATTGGAGTTGAAAAGCATAGACGACTTCTAGGTACTGATCGTTTGTCATGACCACATGCCAAAAATATGGATGATGTCCCTAACCTATCGAGCCTCCCCAGGTGTCGCCCTGTATAAAATATAGCAATTGTCTGCGAAGAACATATAGATGATAACTTGAGCTCCACGTGCCACTGAGCACCCATACAGCATGCCCTAGCCCCTAGCTCTTTCGATGAGCATTGAGAGTTCCTCCATACAAAGTATGAATAGGTAGGGAGAGAGAGGATCCCCCTACTAGAGACCCCTTATCGGGGAAAATCGTCATGTCGCCCTCCCTCCCGAGATAATCTGGTACGAGGTCGTTGTTGGGTTTGTGTTCTCTAGGACAATCCACATTGAAACATTACGACGTGTTTTTGAGTTAATAATAGTTGGAAAACATTTTATTATCATTAAGTTGTAGTTTTAATGAAACCGTGAATATACTGCTCTTTCTAAGGTATTGGGGAGCAGCTCCCCAATAGTAGAAATCTTAGAACTGAAAGAGTAAGATTATTCACTCGTCCATAGCCTAAACCGATAAATAGAGCTAGTGTGACATTTGACGAGAGGATCATGTTTTTATTGATCATGCATGTAGAGACATGATTAAAAGTCATAGATGCCAAAGAGTTTAACATTGGACGACCCACCTTGAGAACACTCCATATAACAGAGGCATGAGTATATCTTAACTACCTAAATAGTTCTTAATCCTACGACCATGACATCACCATATGATCTACATGATGTGGATTCGTGACTTGATGTAACTAAACGTTATTCCTAAACAGATGGTTATAACAATTACGCTCAGATGTCTATACGCACATGTGAGACATATGGGTGATAGTCATAGAGACTTGTCACTTGTTTATATATAACAATTACGACTGTTCTTGATGAGTATGAGGTTTGTAATAGAAGTATGGTCATGCGTGTGATTCGTCACATACATTCCTCCCTCGCGATCAAGAGAACTTGAAAGACTTAATTAGAAAGGATGGTGGTTTTACGCCTTTGTTTAGTCTTGACATCGCCAAATGATAAGAGGATAAGACTATTTAAGGTAATATGACTTGACAACAAGATAATCATTAGTTCTATGACTTGCATCATCATGGGCCTTACGAGAGAGTTACCTATGACTTGTGGATGGAACGATTGTTTCATTTCACTACCCAACGTCATATGAATCCTAAAGGGTCACACACAAAGAAAAAGACCTCGAGGAAGTAAACGAAATGTGTTATCTATTAAATAAATTGATGAGACATTATATGTTTATATAATACATCTTTTATTAATCTTACTCTCACATGATAAAGACCTATATTTGTATTTGATTATTATAGAGTATAGTAATTAAAATGACAAATAAAAAGGTCTTCAAGGGGGTTTGGTCAACCCCATTATTTATATATTTACTTGATGTACTTATTTGCTAAATGGAATTAAAGGAAATCCCTGAAATTATAGAAAGTCTAGAATAAGGAATACTAGTTGGACCAGGTCAAAGCAAGACACCTCCTTTTTCTAGATTTCCTAATTCTAATTGGATTGGTTTAAGGAAATCAACTTCTATAAATACAACACTAGGGAGCACAAAATTTAAAGCCATTTTGGATGAAAATTTCGGCCACCTATAGAGAAAATATGTGAGTTTTCGTATAAGGTTTTTCTATTGCGTCGAGTTGTGGAGCAAGCTTTCTTGTGTGGATGTCGTTTGAGGGATGACATTTGAGCGTCTGCGACTTGTAAAACCCACTTCGTTTTAAAAGAGTATAGTTTTGACAAAACGAAACTTTGGGGTAAGTTTTTGCAAACAAGGGGTTTAGAGAGAAAAATAAAAAAAAATGAGAAGAAGTTTTGGATTGGGCTGGGGATTGGGCCGGTTCGGGCCTAATCAGCGAGTTAGATCCACGTTACGCTCGAGGTCCAAGTCCAGTTCGCTTAAAATGTAACCGAACCCTAGCGTGGAGTACTGCTCATCTTCTCCTCGAAGCGCCTCTCTCTCTCTGCGAGTCCGAGCTCGACTTCGTCGTCGTCGCTTCCCCTCCGTTCTCCCTCGACCATCTCCTCTTCCTTCACCTTCCTCTTCTTCATCGCCCTCGACTTCAGCTTCTCCTTCAGTTGGAGCTCACCCACAGCTTCGCCGCGTGAGAATCGAGAAGTCGCCGGAGAAGCTACTGACGGTTCGTCCTCTACGGGCTTGAATCGAGCCCTCTCTCCCCTAATTCCTTCTTCCCCGACCTCGTATCGACCGGATTCGCACCTTTCTGAGCTCGATTCGAGCATTTTCCGGCAGGTTCTCTGACGGCGAGCTCCGCCCTCGCCAGATCTGAACGGGAGCAGAGCTGCATCGTGTTCCAGCCAGCGCCGCCGTGTCCCGACCTCGCCGAGTCCCTGACGCCCCCTCCTCCTTCTTCCTTTCCTCCCTTCCGCGATTTCTGACGACGTGGGCGACGACCGGAACTGCTCGAGCTCGCCGGAGCTGAGCAAGCTCGAGGTTAAGGCTTGGCAAGCCTTGGGCCAAGCAAAGGAGCTGGGTCGGGTGTCTTGGGCCAACGGCCGAGGATCTGGGCCAGGCCCAGAATCGGACGGGTTCTGGACTCGGGCTTGGACCGAGTCTGGGGTCGGGTTCGGGTCGGGTCCGGGTCTGACCAGGTCTGGTTTCTGGACCGGGTCGGATCCGGGTCTGGTTCGCGGATCCGGGTCACGGATTTAATTAATTAATTAATTAAATATTTGACTTAAAATTTGGTTATTTAAAAGACGTTTGGACTATTCCGAAGACTTTGGACCCACTGGAACTGATTGGGCTTTTTAATTGTTAAAAACCCAGATTCGGACTTCGTGGACTTCGCCCTAGAAGACGGAGTTGACCCGGACGTCAGCAGCTAGGAGACGTTGTTGTTGTATCGTCTTGAGGTAGGGAAAGTATCGGATACCGCTTTAACTACGGAAAGTTACTAGTATGCATGATTAGGGTTTAATAATAACGGGAAAGGTCCTAGTTGGCATATAGGGACGACTGCTTTATTTAATCGATTAAACGAACGAGTCTAGTAACATGCAGGACGAGTTTCACTAGTTTACCTGCATTACCTGCTTTCAATACTTGGGAAATTGTCGTGCTGGTAGATAGGCCATGTCGAGGATGGTGTGCTGTGTGCTATACCCGTTGTGTGAGAGTCTAAATAAGATTATACTCGGTGTTGCATGTTGCGATTGTGTGGGCAAGTGTGCCATGTTTGATAACGTGAACTCTTGGTTATGATTTGACCGAGTGAGTGATAGACCGGCTATGTGTGTTATGTTGAGATGGTCCGGCTTGTATACCGAGACCATCAGTGGGTTGTGTTGTGTGTTATACCCTGGTTGTGTGTTCCAAGAGGGGGCGTAGCCGGAGTAGCACCTACACCGAGGGATGGTTCCGGTGTAGAGAATCGAGGCCAATGGATTGACTATGAGGAAACCTTCTCCCTACTGGCTATGGTCAAAATCGATCCAAATTATTATTGACATAAATGCGTATCATAATTACGATATATGGCAAGTGGATGTCAAAACCGCTTTCCTAATGAAAGTTAGACTAAGGACGTTTTATGTCTCAACCAGAAGGTTTTGTCGATCCGAAGAATAAGGGAAAGTTTTGTAAGTTGTTGAAATCCATTTATGGATGGAAACAAGCTTCTCGGAGTTGGAACCTTCATTTTGATGAAGTTGTAACTGGATTTGGCTTAATCAAGAACGAGGATGAATCTTGCGTTTATAGAAGGCTAGTAGGAGCAAGATTACCTTTCTGATTCTCATTGAAAACGACATCCCAACCTTGCATGAGACTAAAGCTTGGTTGAGGAAGTGTTTTTCAATAAAGGACTTAGGCGATGCTTCTTATATCGTAGGGATTAAGATATGTAGAGATCTCACCAAGAGGGTTTTGGATTTAAGTCAAGGAACCCTATGTGAACAAGGCATTGAGTAGGTTCTCAAAGCTCGATTCAAAGAAAGGACTCTTAACCACCAGTCATGGCATTCATCTCAGCAAGACTCAGTGTCCTAAGACACCTAATGAGCTGAAAAGGATGATACGAATCCCATGTGCCTAGGGGCAGGATCGATCATATATGCCATGACATGTACGAGACCGGACGTCTCGTAAGCCTTATGTTGTACCAGTAGACATCAGTCTAACTCGGGGGAAAGATGATGTTGAACTAGTCGTCGAAGGATGAATAGTCGCTAGTTTTCCAAAACAAATCCAGATGACTTTAGAAGTCAGTTAGGTATATGTTTACGCTGAATGACGGAGCTTTAGCTGGGAGAGCGTAAAGAAAGATACCATTGTCGAATCTACGACATAGGCCAAGTACATGGATGATGTAGAGGCAACTAAGGAGGCTATGTGGATTTGGAAATTCACGGCAGGGTTGGGTGTAATTAAAAACTCATCCATCCCGGTGAATCCATTTTGCGACAACACAAGGGCCATTGCGCAAGCTAAAAGCCAATATCGCATAACAAATCCAAACATGTACTGCGGTGTATCCACCTCATTAGAGAAATATTGAACTGTGGTGAAGTGAAGATAACATATATTGCAACAGATGATAACATAGCCAGCCCTTTGACTAAGGCAATGTCGCTGCCTAAACATATTAGACATGAAGTCGATGGGGACATATTGGAGTTTAGATTGGAACTAGGGCAAGTGGGTGATTGTTAGTCTTAGTGCCCGTAGTTCAATCCTAAATGTCCAAATGTATATATCATCGTTAGCAATAAAATTATAGCGGCTTTATATTACTTCTGTGTTGGAGTAATATATCGATGTGTGCTCTGATCTATGCCCACCATGCGAATAGAACAATAGATTGAGATAGATCACACTCGATGGGTCCCCTAATCAACAATGCTTCACTAGAAGTGACTAGTATGAAAGATGGCTCTTTATGGCTTACGTTCTATTAGTCATTGGAATGGGATTCCGGAGTCTGATCATAGATATCATGTGGGACATGATATTGGACAACCTGACATGAATATGTTCCATAGATTAAGTCATGAACATATTCATTATCGTAGCTTGTCATTTATCCTTAGACCAAGGAGTCTTTGTGATCGCTATGCAGTAAACAACTGAGTTTAACCTGAGCCTAACGTTGTCCGTAACAGGGCTTCCATAACGGCCAGGATTGGCTTGGGGACGGGCTACATGAGTGACACGAAAGACGGCTAAGGGATTTATCCCTCATACTGAAGTATGGTAAATATATCGGTTCTCGGCCGCTTGATCGAGAGTGACTGAAAGAATAGCATGGCCATGAACATGATACTAGGTATCATATATTCAGTCATCTCATATATCAAGGAACAGTGATTGAGAATAATAATGATGATGGCATTTTACGTTGATCTATTGACATGCATAAACCTATGGGTCACACCGAAGGGTGAAACTCATTGACACATTTATGGAGAATAGCCAAAAGGGAGTTGTCTCGGGACATGACCAAAACTGGGTTTTGGGTCATGTGCCCGAAAGTGAATAGGACTTTACAGATCGAGACAAGGCTTGGAGTCTTGGGATTGATCGCGTCGAATAATGTTGAACATTTCTGGTATGGAAGGCTTGGAGGCGATGAGCGAATCACGGGACCTCGTTGGAAATGGCCACGAGCCATGTTCCAAGATGCCCATGAAAGGCCCATGCAACCAAGGCACATGGAACTAACTAATCAAGTCTTGATTAATTAGTACTAAGTAAGCATGACAAGGATTAAGGTATTGGTGATTCACCACCTAACCACGTCTTGTGTAGTTGCCATACTTTTCCCTATTTACACCTTACTTGTCACCATGCTTGTCCCATGTCTTTAGTTGGACAAGTATGAGTTTTGTTATGTTTAAGTCATCTTTTTTGGAATAGGAAACACATTTTCTCTCCCTCTTGGAATTTCGGTCAAGGGTGTGTTCCACCTCCATTTTTGTGTTCTTGAGTCCTCAAAGAGAAGAACTACGTGGCTTTGATTCCCATGTGGATACGTAGGCGTCTTGGAGACTCAAACCAATCATTCGTTGCCCAGTGTTCTTGTTTTGGTAAGAAATAGTGCTGAATTTTTCTCTTGTGAATCCATTCTTTGTTAGTTGTTTCACGGTTTTAGTCGTCTATTGGTTTTCATTGTTTTTCCGCTGTGAGTTGGTTCATCTCCAACCCTACCTTGAGACCCAACACCAACCCCTTGGCATCATTAAAAAATTTCTCTTTCTGGACACAATGATCTTTGTGAAACAACTTCCAACGTTGGAAGAAATCTCATAGGTTTTCTTCAAAATGATGGATTTCTTTTCATTACACAGTGGAGATGTAGTGTTTGCTTTACCTTCTTCCTTCTCAGAGGAAGGTCCATCAATCTGAAAAAAGACTGGCTCGATAGATTGTCCAGAACTAGATTCATGATAGCTCCTTTTGCTTAAGACTTTCATCTTTAAGCTGCTTGAGAGAGTGGTTGTATCTCCATCTTCACCAGGAATTTGAGATTTTAGTCTCTTGGATTCTCTACAGGCTTAAAGGCAAGGTTTTTGACCCTTGTTTCTTCTCATTCTTTTCCTTTACAGAGCTAGGATTTACTTGATCAACTACTACATTCACTTCAAGTATAGGTTCTTTGTTCATACCATTAAAACCATCACCCTCAACAATATCCATAACAGTCTTTCCTTCAAAAGTATCAGTATTTGCAGTAGCTTCTTCCACCACTTTTGTAGACTTTAGAACAATAGATTCTTTCTCAACGGAGTTGAATATTTTATTCTAGTTTCATCAACACTTGATTTTAACACGTCTTCACTTTTAGTTTTCTTCTTCTTCTTCTTAAAATGCAAAGTTTTAACAGAATGTGTAGTAAAGCAAGTAACATCTACATGAGTTTTCTCATGGGTTTTTTATTACTCTAACAGTCCTTCACTAGTATTAGCCCTTATATATTCAATAGAATGTGTTTAAAGGTTACCTTTTTCGACCGATGAAGAAGCTGCAACACTAGGAACTTTTTGGGATAGATTAGGTGAAGTCTTGGTCTTGGGAGATGGTTGAGCCTTGAGATTGGATTTCTCTTTGAAAATCTCTAGAGGACGAGAGAATCGATCTATGGATGGAGTTTCCCCTTCAATTATAGGTTTGGAAGGTTCGGACTCTGACTGAGCATTCAGGGAGGATGTGCGAATCTTGTAACTCCAAACTAACTTCATCATCCTTTGTATCTTAAGAACCATGATGAATGGGGTTTTTTGTTGAACACGAATGGAAGTTGTTAAGGAGGAAAAATATGTGCAAACTGATTTGGGGATTTCGAAGGAACCCTAATCTTTCAGTTGAGACCAAATCACATTTGACTTGAAGGAGAATCAATTTGGCAGACTTTTCTTTTTTCCTTTAGGCCACTAGTCTTTTGTTCTTCTCATCCTAATTTATAGAGATAACCATTACTTCACGCGTGTAGAGTCCTACTAGAAAAGGGATTTCAAATCTGTAGAGTCTAACTGTCTTCAAACACGTGGATCGACATAAGTTTTAGGAGGAAACCCAAAGATGATTGATATACATCTGTTCAGCCACATCAGAGAGATGCCAATAAACTTTCTGATTAAGATCTTTAACGATTGTAGAGATCCATTTTATCTAAAACACACATTCAACTCATTTGAACACAGAGTTGAGTGACAACGTCAGATTGTTACTCTAAGAATTCTTTGGTTTCCTTTGGTTTTTGATGAATAGATACTTGATGATCTGTATACATATGTATGTCATGGCATCTGACTATTGACATAATCAAAGTAACATTTGATTTACTGAGCACCCTTGGTTGTTCCGCTTTCTAATGAGTTTCATGGATCATACCATTAGAAATTCAGAACTCATTATCTTGTCTCAAGTTTAGACTGCCGAGATTTTGGGCATACACCTGATTACTCCCTCATTTAGTTAGCAAACATGTTGATTTGAGAAACGTGAGGTAGTTATGGTTTTTACAAGGGGGGCATGTAGAGGAATCCTCTTCAGATCGAATACAAACTATTAAGGTAGACCAATTCTTGTTAAAACGACACGTATGGCCTTGGTACATTCTATAAACAGATTTAGGTCACATAGTTGACTTACGCTAACCAGATTTGCAGTAAGTCCTTCTACCAGCAAAGCCTCAGTCAGACAATTTCTACTAGGAAACTTTAGTTGACCTTTTCCAATGATTCTCGCTTTGACTCCATCTCCAAAGGTAACTTGTCCATCTAGACAATCAGTAATATTCGTTAGATACTTGGAATTTCCAATCATGTGTCTTGAAGTCCCATTGTCAAAATACCAAAAAAGATCATCAGTTTTAGATGGAGTAGTATATGCAACATTAGCACAATCACTTTCTCCTTTAGTCCTCCATTCCTGCTTCAAATTACCCTAAGAATGATTATCCTTGATCCTCCATTCTTATTTCATGGTAATCTGAGATTGAGGATGATTTCTCTATTGGATATGCGAGGGTCAATGCAGAAAGTAGTAGTGGGGTCTTATGTGACCTTTCCTTCCGCAGAAGTGACATCTTTGTGAAGTTTGTTGAAGTTGTTTAAATAGACAGATTCTCTTCGTTTGTTATGCTGGCAATGATACCTCCGAGCCTTTGGATATATGGTATGATGTTGTTCAGGATGTTGGACCACATGCTAAACATGAGATTGTTGAACTTTGCTGAACCTAGAGGTTGTTGACATGAGATACACTCTTAGCTTTCTAGTAGTCAGTGGTTGATTAACTTTCTGTTGTGGAACAAGAACAATTTGAAGAGTTAAGTTTTCCTCAGTATAACCTAGTCCGGTCAAATTCTTGGTTGTTCGTCCGATAGATAGGATGTTTTCCAACGTGTCTATGCTTGAATTTAGCATCCTAAGTGACTTGGTAATCCGACCAATTTCTCCATTCAGTCTACTTACCTCTTCTTTCAAGGACACAACTATCATAAGAAGATGTGTTTTCTCTAGTAACAGAGTTTGTACTTGGGCACCTAGTGTCCTCATGGCTTTTGGATTTTCTAACTCTTTACTATATGAGTGATCATCTCCAATAGTCATATTATCATCAGTAAATTGCTCAGATATGTGGCTTTTGTCAATTGTGAAGACCGCTCCGGTTTAAAACAGTTTAAGTTTTAAGTTTTGTTTGATCGGAACGTCGAGGGTGAAATTTGGGTTTAATCTTTTATTCGTTCAAAAAAATGGAATTTGAATGGGATTTATTTATATAAAAAAAGGATAACTGGGTAACGGGGCTAGACCCGACCAGACCCGCAGGCCCGACCAAGCCCAGCCCGCCCCACCTCTCTTCTCTTGGGCCGCAAGGCCTGTTGTGCTCGGAGGCCCACTTAGCTGCCATCCCGAATATTTAAACCCAATGGCTAGGGTTTCTGACCAAAATTTCGGTCCTCTCCCCTCATCTCAACTACCGCCTCTCTCCCCATCTCTCACTCTTCTCTCTCTCCCTCCTCAGATCCTCTCGGCCGCTCCTCCATCTCCAGCCCTCTCCTCCTCTCTCATCGCTCCGCCGCCTCGTCGCCGACGACCGAGAGACTACCTGAACCGCGACCTTCGCCCCCGAGTTCCGCCTCTCCCTCACCGTCCCTCTTCCGACCGTCTTCTCCATTCAGACTACTCGCCGGCCACGTCCACGTCTCCATCTATCCTCTCTCCTCGGGCTCATTTCGAGCTCGCCGTGGAAGAGTCGAGAGGGAGCGTCGCCGGAGGTCCGAGAGCCGACGTCTAGAGCTTCATCAAGCCGTGCTCCGCCGTCTGGCTCGCCGACGAAGGAGGGAACCGCCGCCCTCTATCCCCCACGGTGAGATTCACAAAGCCGTGAGGTTTTGTCCGGCCAGTTTCAAACCGAGACGTTCTCTCCTTCATCTTCATCTTTTCCGAGTTTTTTCTTGTGGATCTGGGTTTTTGTTGAAACTGTTTTGTTTTAGATTGAACCGAGTACTTTGTGTAACAAAAGGGAAAAGAATTGAAACCTTTTTCGAGTTAAATCAAGTGGAAGTTTCAAAATCAGATTTAAAACTAAAAAGGGAAAATTAATTTGAAACAATTTTGGTCTGATTCAAGGAGTTTGGGTAACTGAATCTGTGAACAGATCTGTTGAAAATGTTTGGGAAACGTGGAGCGATGTTTGAACCGAACGAGTAAATCGAACTTAGAACATGATTAAAAACAGAATCACTGATGTGGGTGCATCGGGAACCGTGCCCCGACTTGTGCCTCGGGATCCATGCCTTGGAAAAACATGCATCGGGTTCTGAGTTCGGTGCGCGGGTGCTCGATCCCAATTCGTTGTAATCCCGCTTTTAGCCCGCTCGAGTTTAAAAGACAACTGTTAAACTTAGATCGAAATCGTCGTAACTTTTATTTCGACTTTGGAATCGTGTTTGAGTTTGGCTTTCGTTTTGTTTTAGAGTCCGGCTTCAATCGAAGCGAAGACCGGAGGTAGCGAGCCAGGACGTCAGCAGCTAGGAGACGTAGCAGTCGGTTCGTCTTGAGGTAGGGAAAGTAGCGGATACCGCTTTAATTACGGAAAGTTACTAGCGTGCATGATTAAGGTTTAATAATAAAACCGGAAAGATCATAGTTTGACATGTAGGATGTGAACAACTAGCGTAGACGTATGAACTGTGAACATTTACGTTTTCTGTCTTGGGAATTGTCGTGCTGGTAGATTCGGGCCATGTCGGGCCGTAGGGTTGTTTGTTGTGTGTATCTGCTTGGTGTGCATTGTGTTATTTGAACGGATAATAAATAACGAACATGAAAAAGAGTATAATTGAACTAGTGATGCATGTTGATGACCTGTGTGGTTATTTCCTATTTATTCGATATGTTGAACTGTGGGATGATTGGGGATTTGATATCGGTTAAGCCGGTGGGGTTACCATGCTGATTGTGGTGTCGGTAAGTGATGGTAAGTACGTGACGGTTATGAGTGTGATTAGGAGTCTAATGAGATTTTACTCGGTATTGCATGATGTGACTGTGTGGGCAAGTGTGCCATGTTTGAGAATGTGAACCTTGATTGTGATATGACTGGGTGAGTGATAGACCGAGTGTATGCTAAGATGGTCCGACTGGTATACCGAGACCATCAGTGATTGTGTTGTGTGCGAAACCCTGTTTTTTGTTTAAGAGACGGCGTAACCAGATGGATACCCATATCGAGGCCAAGGACGGTGTGATCAGATGACTCATAATTCGGGACGGGATTGATCGAGGTGTGTGCCGGTCTTATACTCACGTTGAGTAGTGCCCTTCATCTGTGTGAAGAGGAAGATATGATCAGTTCGGTACATATGAGAGTAGCGCCCTTCATCTGTGTGAGGAGGAAGACATCAGACTGAAGGATTTCCGGTCAAGGATGTTACCCTTCATTTGTGTGAGGAGGAAGATATCGTGACCGACGCTGTATGTTCCGGTGCGATATAAGCGGCTGTGTGCAATCGGTGGAGTTGGCTCCCGCAGTTTACGACATCTGTGTGAGGAGGAAGATATGATCAGTTCGGTACATATGAGAGTAGCGCCCTTCATCTGTGTGAGGAGGAAGACATCAGACTGAAGGATTTCCGGTCAAGGATGTTACCCTTCATTTGTGTGAGGAGGAAGAAATCGTGACCGACGCTGTGTGTTCCGGTGCGATATAAGCGGTTGTGTGCAATCGGTGGAGTTGGCTCCCGCAGTTTACGACATTTGTGTGCGTCTCGTTTGGGCCCTTCCCTGTTATTTTGATGTGTGCTGTCATATGGACTCTACGTGTGTTGTTTAAATTTTTAAAATTATGAATTGAGACTGGTTGGCTTTATTTCGATGAAAATTATATTTGTTTTAGTTCACGTCTCGAATTCGGTCAAAACCAAATTTGGGGCGTGACATCAATGATCTCATCAACATCAATAAAAGCAAAATTAGTTGTATAAGAAAGATGAGTTTTGACCTGTTCCTTTTCACTATATTCATCATCTTCGTCGGACAGATATGCACTTGGCCCTTTCTTCTGTTTTTGCAGATACGTGGGACATTCCCACTGAATATGACCAAATCCTTTACATTCATAGCATTGGTGCTCCTTCCCTTTGTCTAGTTGATCAGAGTTCATCTCTGAAGCTTTTTTATTCTTTGATATGAGATGTCAGAAACATCTTGACAGACTACTTGATCAGGATGGTTTTTTAATTATGATTGAAGCGTTTTATTTCTTTCTTGACCATCATAGCCATAGTTTTATCCATGTCTCCTTTTGTAATTGGTCTTGTTTGATCATTTGGGTTTTGTTTATAGCTTTTCAGTGCCACTCCTTTATGCTCCTTGTCCATGTTTTGAAGAGATAGCTCAAAGATCATGAGGGACCCCATTAACTCATCGAATCTGAGAGAGCTTAAATCATGCATCTCTTCTATGTCAATTATATTCATCTTGAACTTAGAGTTAATAGTTGTTAGAGTATTCCTGACTAGCATTTGATCCGACATTGGTTTTCCAAGAGAGAACGATTCATTGGCAATGTCTTTAAGTCGAACATGAAATTCAGTGACTGTCTCATCGTCTCTCATGGTCAGAGCTTCAAATTTTGTAGCAAGATATTGCAATCTCTGATTTTTTTTTTTACCTTAGTGGTACCTTCAAAGACAATGGTCAATATCTCTCATGCTTCCTTAGCACTTGTACAAGTGTTGATTAGTATGAACACATTTTGATCAACACCGTTGAAGATAGCATTTAAATCACGAGAATTATCTATTGAATCATCATCTTCAGTAGTGCTCTAATCCTTCTCTAGTTTAGGAGTTACAAACTTTCCTTCCTCAGCAGAAGTTTATGGAGGTGTCCATCCATGAGCCACAACTTTCCAAGTTTTGCTATCCAGATATTTTAGGAAGGCACTCATTCTAGCTTTCTATTCATTTTAGCTAGTCACATCAAGTACAAGAGGACGGTTAACAACACCTCCTTCCCTAGAGCTTTCCATTGTGCACTCACATAATTAATTTCCCTTCTTGATCACACCACTTTATATTAAGGGAACTGCTCTGATACCAATTTAAATTCAGATCAGGTGCAACTGTTAAATGAGAAGTCACTTAGGATGTTAAGACATGTGATCTGAAATCTTACGTTAGTTAATGAATGGAAAGTAATAATCAACACAATCAATCACATTGAAGAAGAGACGACTTGACCTCTGCTTTGGAATTGTATGTTGTCTGGATAGTGCCCTCGTTCCGCTGGCAGAGCGTGCTTGGCTGTCTCTTCAGGGTGTTGGTTCCTCCTCCTTCCCTCTCTCGGGAGTTCCCTCAGGGCTTTCCTCGCCGCAACCGCCTCAAGCTTTAGTCCCTCTTTCTGATCGGTCTCTCTCGCCGCTTCAGATCGATTTTGGCGAGGCCCCTCCCCATGATGCCTTCTCTGGTTTTTCCTCGCCGTTGATTGATGGACGCACAAGCGAGAGTATCACCCATTCGGTGGAAAGATTTGCTGAAAGTTTGGGTGTTTGCTATCGTGGCTCGGCTGAGAAAGGCTTCAAGAAGGTTGAAGCAACGTTAAGTCCTCATTACAACAACAATGTGCCCAACCCCATTGGAGTTACTTGAGTTGTTTTTCTTGCTCTTGCTATTTTGCTTTCTCCTAAATCGTTATTAGGTTTTGGATTCCTCTTTTGTACGTTTTGCTTTATTTATAAAATTTCTCTCTGATAAAAAAAAATCACATAGAAGAAGATAATATTGGTTACCTAGTTCGGTGCATCATCATCTACATTTGGGGGCACTTTGTTGGTGGAAAGGTTGTCACTATAATGTAATCAATCAACATACAAGTTCTCAAATCATTCAGATCAACCCTATTTTATTATTACAAGGGACAAACCTAAGTTAGAGTCTCCCCTTGAACTTGAGATCCCATCTTAGTTCCACTCTTCGAGCTCCTTCAGTCTCGGATTGTTCATGGTCTTCCAGAATAGTCGCGATGCTTCCATCACAAGAATAAAGATCCAATGCTTGATCAGTCACGATGTGCATCATGAGCATAACCACGTTCCTCTTAGTTCAAGTCATTTAGAATCCTAACACGCTCATCCAACACGTTTCTTCATTCAAACTCATGAACTAAGAACAACGGAAAATAGTCCTCACAAAAAGAATGAACGACATCGACTTATCAGATTATGGTTGAAGTGTAGTCGTCGAACGAACCGAGCTATGAAAAATATCTATGTATTTATATCTCTAATCACCTTGTGTCGTGGCTGCTAGGGTTTCCTTAATCTCTAAAGTCAGATCAAGGTGAATCTCCTTGTTTCCTTTTTCTAGAGACTTTCTAAAATAGAGAAGGTATCTATTAAAGAAGTATCTTTAAATTAGGAAACAAATCAGTAGTCTAGATAAGCGTTGATATGCACGCGCCTTACATTGACATTTCCGCTGACATCTTCTTGACTCTATCACTGATTGCATACATATGATGTCACAACATCATAGTTGACATCTAGCTTGACACAAATACTGCCAACCATAGATGTAGCAACAACCTTATGTAAGAATCTATGGTTTGAAGGCGGTGACTGTGGGCTTCAAGGTCGGAAAATAAAACTGATAAGACTTAGGATTCAGTCCATCTGGTCTTGAGGCTTTATCCGAATCATCTGGAACATTGCCTAAGTAACCTCAGTCCTCGTAACAAGAGTGAGGAGGTCTAGATTATGGGCCTTTGTGATAACTGAAGTTGGAACTAGACCCATAGTCTGCAAAGCCGGGTGGGAGTTAGTGAACAACTGGGTGAAGTATCGAAGGAAAAGCTCATCCATCCATGTATCCCACGTGACCAGCTGACCCTGCTCGTCTTGGAGAAAGTACACCTGGTTAATCCATCTGTGAAATGATGTTGCAGCATGGAAGAACTTGGTGTTACGGTCTCGCTCCGTGAGCCAGTGGTGATTGGCTCACTGTTAGAGTGCCGCACTACGAGCTAAGCCCCCTCATACTATATCTGGATGGCCTCTCATTTATTCATCCTGGGCCTTTCCGTGTGTCTATTCAGTAAATCTATATGTCGTTGACACCACATGGTCGTTTAGGAGAATCCGGTAAACAATCCTAGCCCAAGGTTCCAAAATAGTGTCCGGTTGAGCTATACGAGCTCCCAAAGTATTTGCTCCACATCCATTCTAGGTCTCTTGAACAATATGTCCACACTCGGGTTCTGGGGTTTAAAGAAATTCGAACCTACATGGTCGAGCCCCCATCGGTCGTCGGATCACCACAAGGGTCAATAAGACCGAGTAATGATCGGATGTGGTTGTACCCTTGTTTCAAAATGACAAGGGGACATCTCAGTCCAAGTTGGATTCCACCCGTTGACTAGCGCGACGACCCTTGAACCAGGTAAAAGGATGCCCAAACATTGAGACATCAACAACCCTATGTCCTGCAACACATCCTGGAACTCAGTAATAAGGCGAGATGAATAAAGATTACCTCATCGGGTCTCAGTATGTGTGAGAATCCCGTTGAAATTCCCCATGAGAATCCATCAGATGTTATCTTGTTGATCAAGCCTTCATAGTATGGACCAGGTACGGTGGTATCCTCCCGACCCCGTACATTTCTATGAGTCAAAATTGCTTCCTTCCCAAGTTTCGTTACTTGTATTTCCAGTCCCCAAAACAAAACGAGCCCACTACTATGACCATCCGTCGGGACCCAAATACTCCCTTAGAAGCCTAGGTTGTGCTGAAACACGGCGATGTCCCCTATCCTTTGTTGCATAGTCTCGAAAATGAACATAAGATGGCGAGAATGTTGTTGAATCAGTTGCTTCAGGTGCTGTTTTTGGAGAGGCGCAACAATCCTTTGGCAGTTCCACGCTAGAATCCGAGTTGGTGGTAAGGACGGAGGCATAGACGTAAACAGAGCCGGAGAGCGGGTCAAAGGGTGAGATCGGGATAAGCTGGACGAGGACCCTGATTGTGGCTGATGTTGTAATAACCACTCCCGGTCAACGCCAGTCAAACCTGCGAAAAACAGGAAAATTTAAAAAATTTAAGACTGACAGTTAAGTGAACCTAAAATGACCCCGAGTGTCATACCGGACTTAAGTTGACCCCGTTATTGACCAAAGTGAGTTCCGGGGGACTCAGGGCAACTTTCTGATCAATTTGGGAAATGTTTACTTTTCGCTAGAAAAGTCAACCGAGCGACGTTTTGGTCCATTCGAGGACCGTTTTGGATCCAAAAAGCTTAGCCGTCGTCGCAGCGGTCTTAGTTGAGCCGTTTCCTTGTAGCCCGTCAAGTTTCGTAATTTCTTGGGAAAAGTGCCCGTTCGGGGCCCGAAACGTCCGATTTTCGCGAATCTGATTGGAAAATATCAAGTAGATATTTTCCAAAAAGGTGTGGGACCCACCTTGACACTTGTCCACTTTGTGGTGGTGTTAGTTTTGGGGGGAAAGGATGAGGGGACATAAGGTGGCCGGCCATGTGTTTTAAAAAGAGAAAAAAAAAAGATAAAATGAGTTAGTTGTTTGAAATAGAAAGGAAGAGAGGGTTTAGAGAGAGAAGGAGAAGAAGAAGAAGAGAGAAGAGAGGGAAAGCTATGGTTTGGAGTTTATCGAACCTTTGGATCGTCTCAAGGCAAGGAGCAATCTCGTTCACCTCGTTCTCCTCTTGAGTAAGCACCGAACCGATTCCCGTTTTGTTGATTTTCAATTGTTAGGGTTTGTGTAAAACTATTAGTTTAAGGTGGTTTTGGTGTTGGGGTAATTGTTGGAGACGTTTTAGAGGTGTTGGAGGCTTGATTGAACGTTTTCCGGCGACCGGGGGGACGGGAGAAGCCCCGGCCACCATAGGAGGTGGCTGGCCAGACCTAGGGCCGGCCACCACCATGGTGGCTGAGCCCCACATGAACCCTAGGGCCCACGGCCTAGCTTGGCCGGGTGGGGCCCACGTGCTCGGGTGATCGGGTTTTGTGTTTCGGGTGGTTTAAAACGTTCCCCGGACCATTTATCCTTAACCGAATCGAAAATTGAAATTAAATTGGAGAAGTTGTAATTTTTCGTGTTTAGAAACTTAAAACGTCATTTAATTGACTCGGAAGTCGGAATTAAATTCGGTCAAGTACATTGGGACCCTTGAATTATTCTAAGACCGTAGAAACGAAAACGGGAACTTTTGGAGCCCGGAAGGGCATTTACTAAACCCGGGCAGATTCGCCATGTCGGGCGAATCGGGCCTTGACGGGTCCCTTATCGACAATGTCGAGTAATTGGGAAGTTTGGGAGTGATCGACATTGTCGGGGTTAAGTTTGGGCATCGAGTTTAACGATTTTCAGTTTATTCCTGCAAGTTGTTAAGTGCCTTTAAATTGTGTTCTTTTAGATCGTGCCACGGACCGAGGCAAGGGAAAGCTGGGTGAGTGACTGAGATCATCACCGGAGCTCGTTGTTTGGCTTTTGGGAGAACACGCACGAGGTAGGGAAAAGTAGCCGGATCTCGGCCCTGACTGGGGAAAATTAACAATAGAATTGCATGTGGCACCGGGGTGTCGTGGGTTGAATAGGTTTATTTAAATATTAGAAAAGCATGATACGGGATTGTAGCATTTATGAGAAAAGCATGTGACACTTAGTAGTGTCGTAGGAGCAGAGAACTTAGCGTTATTAGAATTACTGGAGGCATATGACCATGCCTGGAGGTTGTTTGTGAACTTATCGATATTAGGAGTACTGGAGGCATATGACCATGCCCGGAGGTTGATTGAGAAACTGTTGATATTAGGACTATTGGAGGCTTTGGTTAAGCCGGAGGTTGATTGATTATGGTGTCTTGGGTGGCCTTGAGAGCCCGTGTTTTATTGTTGAGTTTGGGTGGCCATGAGAGCCCGTGTTTTGATGTTGTGTCTTGGGTGGCCTTGAGAGCCCGTGTACTAAGGTTGATGTCTTTGGCTGGCCTGACCGAGTTAGAGTCTCGGGGGGATGCAAGCATTCTTTAGCTGGCTTACGAGTTAGAGTCTCGGTAAGTTGCAAGCGTGTTTTAGTGTTGAGTTTTGGGTGGCCATGAGTGCCCGTGGGGTCGTTGAACCCGTGTCTTTACCTTTGGTGTTTGGGGTGGCCATGAGTGCTCGTGGGGTTGTTGAGCCCGTGAGTTACTGTTGGTGTGTCTTGGGAGGCCGGGAGTGCATGTGGGGCTGTTGAGTTCGTGTTTTACTGTTGGTGTGTCTTGGGAGGTCGTGAGTGCCTGTGGGGCTGTTGAGTCCGTGTTTTACTGTTGGTGTGTCTTGGGAGGCCGTGAGTGCCTGTGGGGCTGTTGAGTCCGAGTTTTACTGTTGGTGTCTTGGTGGCCATGAGTGCCTGCGAGTGTTGAACTTGTGTTGTTACTGGTTGTTGAACTGCTTGTGATTGTGATTTTGATTGTGTTTGTGGTTACTTGAGGTTGGGGGCCCGCTTCATGAAACGGGGGTCCACGAGCACACGCGTCTGTATGTTCAGACGGGGTAGGGGGCCCGCCCGCCAATAAAGGGGTCCTGGCCGCGCGTGTGTGGTTTGGGTTTGTGAGCATACTTTGGCTGGCTTACGAGTTAGAGTCTCGGTAAGTTGCAAGCATTCCTTGGCTGGCTTACGAGTTAGAGTCTCGGTAAGTTGCAAGCATTTTCCGGCTGGCTTACGAGTTAGAGTCTCGGTAAGTTGCAAGCATTCTTTGGTTGGCCTGACCGAGTTAGAGTCTCGGGAGGGCGTGAGCGTTCTTGGCAGCTGATTTGCGATCCTTTGTGATCTTGTTTGGTGTGCGATCCTTTGTGATCTTGTTTGGTGTTGCATAGTTTCTTTTGAGTCCTTGGAAGAGGTCGTGATCGTTGTGTCGGGTCTGCTTTACGTGTTAGAGTGTTGAGTTGGTCAAGGAAGGTAACAGTGGGTGTGTGCTCAGTCAGAGTACTTGGGTTGGGGACAGTGTCCCCCAGTGTTGACCTTGTTGTTGGTGTTACCGGCATTGTCTGCTAATTATGTCGTAGTCAGTTTGTTATCCGTGGTGGTGAGCGAACGCTCACCCCTAGCTGCTTTTCCTATAGGTACCGATCGCAGGTTGGACTAGGTGAGCTTCTGAAGCTTGAAGAGCTAGGAGCGGGATTTCTGGGTTTATTTTGAGTCTAGCGACGGATACCATACTTTGTCCACTTGTTGGGACGTATTTTAAGTTGTAATATTATTTTGTTGAACAAATGGTGTTTTTAAAGGGGTTTAATGTAAAAGGTTTTAAAATGTTTTATTATTTTAATTGTTCGCGTCCCAAGTTCGGTTTACTATAATTGGGGCGTGACAGATGTAAAGGCGGGGGTGGTCATAGGGGAGACCAAGTCACCATTGCCGACTATGGGCAATGTGAGTTCCGTTGTCCCTGATGCCGTGAACGTGGTTAGTTCAGAGGAGTAGATGAGGCTGGTATGGGGGACGGAGAGGAAGGAGGCTATGGTAATTGGGACGACGAGGCGTGCGAGCTTTGTTGTAGTTGTGTAAATTGCTGGTGATAGGTTGCGTTTGTTCGAGATGAAGGAGGGAGAGAGGGTCGGTTAGACTTGCAAGAGGATAAGGGGTGTCACGGATAGCGAGGTCGGCTAGGGTTGGCTGTAGGAAGAGTCATAGTTAAAACATGAAAGTTTGTAGTATTAAGATGTTATGCCTAACCATTATCAGTATTGGGGAAATATTAGTTACCCATCGTCAATGATTTTTTAAGGGTTAATTACTAAAACTGTAAAAGTTTTTCCTACCTATTAAAATTACATTGTATTTAAAAGCCGACAAAAACATACAACAAGTATTATCTACGATATTTTATTAAAACAATAAACATAATATTCTATTTTCTTAACCCTTACGGTATATGAACAATACATAAAACATTGAAAAGTATTATAGTCAATATGAGGAGAAATCAAATACAAAATATGTCTTAACCTAAAAACTGGAGAACCAATCTAAGCCATCTATTTTGAGAATGAAGGGATGAGATGCAATTGAGTGGGTTGACTACAAAAAAAAACATCACTTTTTAGTAAGTGAGAATGACTTTTTAGTAAAACTATCATATTAATTTTTTTTTTTACCAATTCACTAATTTAATTTTTTCCACTTCGTTTGAATTCCGATTGGCTTCAAACTTGCGCCATTAGTTTTGTTTTTTCAAGGGCTTTCTATCAAGATCACTCATGAATATATTTTGAAGCACAATTTTTTTTTCGGGGCTGATTTTTAAAAAAAAATTATACATGGGTAATTTTTATCAACACTTTGCTCTGCTTTTATCAATACTGTTACACTGGTTTTATCAACACTTTGCACTGGGTTTATCACCTCATTTCCAAAATTGATCATGATTTTATCACATCATCACGTGTTTTTTATGAACACCAGTTTTATCAACACCAAACACTAGGTTTTATCATTAAATTGCGCGTGTTTTATCACCCCCATCACATGTTTTTTTGAAGCACGAAAAAAAGAATTATTTCGGGGCTGATTTAAAACAAATTATATCTAGGTAATTTTTATCAACACTTTACATTGGTTTTATCAACACGTTACACTGGTTTTATCAACACTGGACACTAGTTTTATCACCTCATTTTCCAAAACCGAACATGATTTTTATCACCTCATCACATGTTTTTATGAACACTAGTTTTATCAACACTAAACACTATGTTTACCATTAAATTACATATGTTTTTATCACCCCATCACACGTTTTTTTATCAACGCTAAACTCTAGTTTATCACACTTATTATCAAAATTGAACATGGTTTTTATCACCTCAGTACATGTTGTTATCAACATTTAGCAATAGTCTGATACCTCTGATATAAAACATTTATTAGTGAAGATTTATAAACACTCAACATTATTTTTATCACCCTGATATACCTTTTTATGTGGCATGCCTCTCTGGTCGTCGATGTTAATTTTCTTTTTCATCTGGCGTCCGTGTTTTTTTCTTTGTCGGTTATGTTGTGAACCGTTGTTGTGCACATTCGTTTTAATTGCAACTTTCATCATGTGGATTGTAGTTAATTTTTTTTTATCAGCAAAAAAAAAACAAATTTTATTCGACCAATCAAGATTCTCCAAAGGAGAAATACAACCAAAAGGGCGAAGAGCAAAGGAGCAGGAGCAAGAAAGGCCCGTAAGGGCAGAAACTGCAGAAATTCCTGAAACAATTTGATAGTGTCCTCATTACCACAAGAAGAGGTGAAGCCCATCGATTTATAAAGGGTCTAGGCACGTTTGGCCTCGGACTTCTTCCGAAGCGACCGCGAGGGACTAACATCTTTGAGCGTCTGAATGGGCTTTTGTCTAACGTTCTTGTTCCGTTTGATCTTCCCTTTGGGACGAGAGAGGATAGGAACCAAGGCGACAGAGGGGGAGACAATGCCGAAAATGAAGGACGAGAAGTTTGGAGGCTCGGGACGAGGGTCCGAGGTCTTGAGAGTTGCCAAGGGGCGCTAGGCTTGGGATCAGGAGCAGGGCCATGAGCAAGCAGGCCCAAGGCAGTTGAAGCCAGGCCCAATTCAGAGGGAGACTGGTCAACTGCAGCAGGCCCAGTGTACGACATGTTAATCGAGGGGCCGCGTAATAAAGTCAGCGCGTTGTTTCGAGAAGGGAGAGGAGACTCCGTCTTGGGAACCGGAGGGGCGAGGGACTCGGGATTCACAGATGGAGAAGACGAAGCGACTCGCACGACTTCAGAGTCCGATGAAGAGGTCCGACCACGACGAGACGGAGAGGCGGTGGGAACTTGCCGGAAAGAGGCTGGACGACACAGATCCGGCCACATGTCATTGTTTTTATAGTACAATGTGAAGTATTAACTATTATATTAGTGTTTTGTTTTGCTTTAAGAAATACATGCATTAATTTTTAGTCACTTTAAGGGCCCGATTCATTATTTGTAAGGTTAGTTCTTGCTAATAAAAACTCTCTAGTTATGCTTTTGGAATGTAGAGTTCATACTTTTATTTTCTTCTGTACTTTGAACTAGGATTGACATAGATTGGAAGTTAAAATTTGGGTAAACTACAAACGCATATCCTTAAGTTATCACGTTTAACCGATGATTACCCTAAAGTTTAAAGTTAACTGATGCATACCCTGAAGTTACAAGTTGTAACTCAAAACCCCTCCGTCAGCTAAAATGACGAAAATACCCTCAACTACACTTCAATAATTATGTTAAAAATATATTTAAAAATTACTTTTGCTATATATATAGGGTAAGCTACAAATGCATACCCTTAAGTATGCACGTTTAACCGATGAATACCCTAAAGTTTAAAGTTAATTGATGCATACCCTGAAGTTTCATTTATTAACTCAAAACCCCTTCCGTCAGTTGTTTCCGTCCGTTTACTGTTCACTTTTCAAAAATACCCAAACTTCCCTTAATCATGTTCATTTTTTATATTTTTAAAACCAAATTAAATTAACAAACAATAAATAAACAAATACATATATTCCTAAACCTAGTTCTCTTCTCACACTTTCTCATTCTCGTTATCAACTCAACAACGGCGGCGAGGTCAAGGCATGAGCATTAACGACCGCCTCCGACGATCCGCAGCTCGGCAAGGAGCCTTTTCATCTTCTCATTCTTCTTTTTCATCTTTCTTCGATTTTGACCCTCTTCTTCATCGTGTTTGAGCTCAAGTCTCTTCTTCATCGTGCTCTTCTGCTCCAAGACCTTCTCCGGCGAGACCACGACAAGCAAGTCTCCGAGGAACCCAGATCTGGAGTTCCTCGACCATGAAGGTACACGAACGGGTCGATATATTTTTTTTCTTACCATCCCGACGTCGTGGGATGAGCTGACAGTATCGACCTCGGCTTCTCCATCCCTCAAACTCCTCTCTTTCCTTTCTTCTTCTCCAAAACATTATCCGGCATATTCAAGGCTCGCGACGGCTGGGTTCAAGGCTTGTTCTTCGCTACAAAATCTGGCGTTTGCTGAATTTTGGGGGTTTGCTAAAATTTTTGGGTTTTGCTGTAATTGGGTGTAAGAGTTGGATTTGGGGTTTAAAGCTGTTAATACTGAGGAAATTGTGGTTTTGAAAAAATCGAGAAGTAATGGATGAACAAGGCTTTGGAAGTTTGCATGTTGTTTTGGAACAAGAGGGTGTTGATGAACAATTAATCAGTTTTCAGAATTTAGAGTAAAAGGAAAAATAATAAATTTCTAAAAAGTAAGGTAAAAGAACTATTAAATTAATAATTTTGGTTTTTTTTTTAAAATAATTCAATTTAGATCTATTTTTTAAAAATTAAATAAAAACTTAATTTTGAAACAAAATTATTTATATATTTTTCAAATTTAAAATATGAAATTTTAAAAACATTTATTTAGAATAAAAAATAAATAAGGTTTTACTCAAAAATAAATTAGATTTGGGTGTTTCAGAAAAAAAAAAAGTAACAGATATGGATGGAAAAGTGGACGGAATGGGTTTTTAGTTAATACTTGATACTTAAGGGTATGTATCAGTTACAAAAAAAAAACTTAAGCATAAGCATTAGTTAAACGCGCAAACTTAAGGGTAATGCATTTGTAGTTTACCCATATATATATATATATATGTGTGTGTGTGTGTGTGTGTGTGTTTAAATGACTTCATTTTTATTTTAAAAATCACTTCATTTATATTTAAAAAAATATTTTAAAAAATCATTGAGGGTATTTTCGTCATTTTAGCTGACTGAAGGGTTTTTTAGTTACAAGTCGTAACTTCAGGGTATGCATCAGTAAACTTTAAACTTCAGGGTAATCATCGGTTAAACTGCCAACTTCAGGGTATGCATTTGTAGTTTACCCTAAAAAAATTACTTCTCATTGTCCGCTTTATGTTTTTTTGGTACTATAGATTGATTTGTAAGTCATAATTTACATGAACCCTAAATCGTGGGCATCACAATCAATCACAGAATAAATATATGGAGAGGGTTTTAGGAATACCTCCATTCATGTTTGTAGATGCACTTGTAGATGATTTTGGCTGGGCATAACGGACTTGTATCCGAAACATAATCAGATTGCCTACGTACTCCCCAATAGTATATGAGAGATCAAAGTCCACGTACTTCGGTTTCTCTCCCCTTCCTATACACTCCTTTAGATGTTTGTGTATTATGTAGTACTTATGATGCAATAAGTTACATGTATTTATAGGTGGAGAGAGGACCAAGATTCCTTATTAGGGTTTCATTAGGATTCAATCTCTACCGTCCATCAAAGTAGAGATTAAATAAGGAAAGACTTCTTTACCAATCAATTGGTAGTTACCATTAATTAGAATAACATGTTTCCTAAAAGTGATGGGTTTCTAATTGACCACATAAAAGGGAAGAATATAATATATTTAATAACCCTAATTAAATATATTCTAACAGTATCTCACTTGGTCGTTTAGAAACGGTCTTTATCCATCCTTTTAGAGATCATAAGGCCGACATAAAGTGTTAAACTTAATATCTTTATACGGTAGTCATAAGCATCTTGACTAATCCAATAGACAATGGGAGTCATGGCGGTCACACATATAAGAAAAATTTACTTTGCAACATGATTCCTTCCATGTACTACAACATTGCCTACCTTCAGAATAAGACCATAATCAGTAGTCATCATACATGTCCCATAAGGTCTTTATAAAAGACACATTCTGTTATCATAATTCCCACGATAATGTGCTGTACTTCGGAAAATAAAATGTAAGATGTAAAAAATAATTTAAGATCTTATAACATAAATGTCAAATATAGGGATACTTACTGACAAACAACTTAAGTATCAACTATCGTCAAGACCCATACTTTCAGTGCACTTCTGAAAAGTCTTTGTAAGGTAGTTCTTTCGTTAATATGTCTGTAACCATAACATATGTGTCTATGTGTTCAATGACAATCTTTCTTCTTTTAACATCTTGGTACAATGATGGATATGTAAGGTATTTGCTTTACTACCTTATATATCTTAGTTAATTGCACATTCGTTGTCATAATAGAGAGTTAAGGATGAAATAATGCCCCCAAACTCAAACCTATTATGCAATTATGACCTTTAAAGAAAAAGCCTCATAACATGTTAAGTATTCAGCCTTCATGATAGATGTATATATCATGATATCCACCAAAAATCTGAACAGAAAACCCAACCATCTGTGGATGTGTTGATTTTCTATACGTTAGCATATATTACCTTGTTTCCTTTAAGTATCTCAACACTTTCTTCGCTACTTGCCAATTAGCAATCATTTGGATTGCTCTAGAAGAACATGACATTCAATAAGATATCATCAACATACATAATCAGAAATATGAACTTACTCCCTATGATGAATCTACAATGTTTTCTTTGAAATCCAAAACTATAATGATTTCATCAAACTTTAGATACTATTACCTCGAAGCTTGCTTAAGTCCAAGAATTGATTACTTAAATATGTAGACCATGTCTCCCTAGCTTGCGATTATGAAGCCTGAGGTTGACGCATGTAAACTTTCTCTTCCAAATCTCCTTTAAGAAAGACGACATTCACATCTATTTATCGTAACTCGTGGTCATAATGAGCGACTTTAATAATGGCTTGTAAAAATTAAATCGGATCTTTAATATTCCTTTCGTTAGAATGTACTTTATATGATCATGATTGGTTATATTGTGTTCATGGAGTGAACGTTCATGTGTAGGTAATCATCATTGTCCAATGTCTCAACAATGAAATGATTCTTAACAACATTCAGAAGTGGGGTAAAAGAATATGAACTCGAACTTATTGAATGCTTACATGTTTCACTTTAGCACTCCCACTAATATCGTCATTCATAAAATCTAACATTATCGATTTCTTTAACGACTTTCGGCTACACCATTCTATCACGACATCCAGCTGTTGTGTATTGAACTACAATGCCAAGTTTGTGGAGTAATTTGGCAAATTATCCAGGGTGTTTCCTGTTTCATCATATTTTCCATAAAATTCACCATCTCTATCTGACATAATGATTTTCTCATTCATATCTAATTGCCTCTCGACTTCAGTAATGAACACTTGTATAGTATCCACAATTGAGATTTATCATGCAATATATATAAGTAGCAATAACGAGAATAATCATCGATAAAAGTAATATAGTACTTTTCACCTTCAAAAGTAACAATTAACTATATTCTAACATGATTTGTATTGGTAAACTATATGTTTTGTAAAAGAACATCTCAGTTGCTTTGATGAAAATAAAAACAAATGACACTGTGGGATTCAAAACCACGTCTACATGGACTTTGTGTGCTCGCCTACTGCCAGACCATATGGTGTTTTATAAAACATGTACAAATTTTGAGATATAATAACATATCAGGGCGGGAAGTACCAAACCCGACCCCGGTCAAATACCCATTGACCGGGTTTTGCCCTACCCTGAATCACAAAATACCCGTCCCGAACCTGCCCCGATCGGGTCGGGAACATCGGGGCCCTACCCCGAATCACAAAATACCCATCCCGAACCTGCCCCGATCGGGTCGGGAATATCGGGGCCCGTCAGGTTCGGGTTTTTTTGTCATCCCTAGTTTTATCCCGCTAGATTTGCATTCGGCTAACACAATCTTAATTAATGCTAATTCTAGGAAAGGCAGTGTTAATTACTAGGCCACAGTCCATTCTCTTACTTAGTGATTGCTATTGAATTCGGTAGCAACTTGACCTAATTTCCTGTAACGAGTCTATCCATCAATGTATACAAAAGCTGCGAGTAATACGTAAGAATATTCCCGTTCTTTCTTGCATAAAATATATGACAACTAGATGACCTGAAGCAATTTTCTCACAAGGACCAAACTAAGACAAAATTCAGTGTTAAGGATCCTATCATGGCGGCTGTCATTGAGCTCAACAGTTGTATCTCCCTCTGGATGGTAGTCAATGTCATTTGACAAGAAGGTTTTTTATGGTCTCTTGTAGTTTCTTAGCCCGAGGGCCAGGCTTTAGAACATTGACGCCTCCCTAGTTGGAGCAAGGGTCTATCCACCAGCCACTGCGACCACTGCACCATGCCCCCATAGCAGCTTGGTTAGTCCCGCGTTTGAGGATCTTCTCGTCCACCATGTCCAGCACAGGGTCGTTCTTACGGAACTTCCTAGCAAAAACTGATTCGCTTTGAATCATTTCATCATAATTGGATCTATCCAGAAAGCGAGGTACTGCCTTAGGGGGATTGTCCCAGACCATGTATCTTAAATCCTTGTTCACTGTTGTATTCTTGAACTTCTCTGAGTTGCAGAGGACGGTCTGGAAATAACTCTCTTCCGGCAACACTACATTTGTAAAATACATAACAAGGGTCCGAGGTAGGTTATCCCAACCGCTAATACAGAATTCCACAAAGGAGCGGCTAAGGATGAACCATGGGCTACCTATGCAATGCATGAGCCCCCAAGTTCAATACTAAGAAATTAAACACCATACCATAGAAAAAAGGGATAATTCCACATCAGTACTCTAAAACTTTCATTTTTCATTTAGAGTACCCTAACTCTTTTTTGTGCCACCTCAGTACCCTAAATCTACGTTTATTCCATTATAGTACCCGCCGTTAACTTTCCATCCATTTTTGGATGGAAAATGCATATTTTTTCAAAAAATGACAAGTTTACCCTTTTGACTTTCTAACCCTAAAAACCCCTTTCCTACCAATTCCATTCCTCCTTCCCCTTTCAACTCCACGCCTCCTTTTCCTCCACATTCTATCACCACTTTCCTTCTCCTCCATATTCTATCAGCCATTCTTCTTCTTTGGCTCGCATTTTCTTGTGTATATATGCAAAAGCAAACGGCTTCCGGTAGAGAACTAACGGCTTCCATAGCTTCCGGCGACCTCGTCTCTCCACCGTAAGGTTTTCACAGATCTGCCCTCGACCGAGGCTGAGCCACCACCTCTGTCCGTCCTTGACCGAGCCCAAGCCCACCCTTTCCATGACTGGTAATAATTTCATGAAAGTTTGATTGTGTGAAATTGGGTTAGTTTATGTTTAAATAACTTATTATCCCCTATTAACGAACAGAAAATGGTACGGAGCTTGCATTTCTGGATCTGATTTTGGTTTCAGAGAATTGATATGCTTTAGATTTTCCAACTTATTCTTGGTTTTGATTAAGATTTTAGTTTTGGAGGATTGGCCATGCTTTAGCTTCACGAACTCGTCCTTGTAAATTTGATCGAAATAAATATACTTTTATTAAGTTCCTAATTAACCTGATTTGTTATTATCGTTTGTAATTGTAATAAATCCTAGCTACACATTTTAAGTAGCTTTTAATTATATTTCTTTATCTGTAATTCTAATTGATTGTCTTATTTTGATATGCAGGTGGACAAGACAACATTGTGATCATGGAAACAAATTGAATCACCGCTGCTTGCCAACATATCAGTAATTCAAAAAAATATCTCTAACAGGCCAATAAAATAAAGATTAAATTTAAATAGTTTCGGACTGGTTAATCGGCCTGGTTACACCCTTAGTTGTATTTGTAAATGTTGAAGCTCCAAATCTATATTTTTCTGCTCTGATCCGGTAATGGATAGAGTTGATTTTCATCCTTAGTCATGAGAAATGTAAAGGTACTAAAATGTTATGGAGAAGAGGAAAGATAAGGTATCAAAATGAAAAGAATCAAAGAAATAAAAATTGAAAAGAAATTAATTGTGTTTAAAATAAAAATAAAGAATTAACTGAAAAAGAATGAAAATGATTTTGTAAAAATAAAAATTGATTTTTAAATAAAAAATTAATTTTAAAAAATTAAATGTTTTTTTAAATCAAAACATGATTTTTAAATAAAATCTGAATTTTTAAATATAAATATGTTTTTTAAATATGATTAATATTAAAAAAAATATTTTAAAATAAAAATGATTTTTATATTAAAAAAATTGATTTTTAAAAATTAAAATATGTTTTTTATTAAAAAAATTGATTTTTATAAAATAAAAGTAAATTTTAAAAACCAATGGCATGAGTTTGAAAATTTGATTGATATTGAAGGGTATTATAGTCATTTTATATATTTTGGATGGAAAATTAGATGGAAAATTAACGGCGGGTATTAAAATGGAATAAATAAAGATTCAGGGTACTGAGGTGACACAAAAAAGAGTTAGGGTACTCTAAATGAAAAACGAAAGTTTTAGGGTACTGATGTGGAATTATCCCTAGAAAAAACAAACAAACAAACTTGAACCTGTAAAAACTTTGAAAGCATCAGGTGTTGGACGCTTCTTCGTGGCTTTAAAAATGTGGCTCCTCCTGGCTAAGTAAGTCGATGGATCCATCACAATACGATGGATTCTTTCAAGTCTGCATATCAAAACCACACAAGTTAATGTGGTATATATCAAACTAAACATGTAATATTTTTTTAAGATTGATTGCCTACTCTTTCGATCCAAGGTCGATGGTGTGATTAATGAAATTGAGATCTCTACTAAGAGAGGAGAACACATGGGATAGGTCTGAAAAATAAAGCAACATCAGTTGGTCAATAAAATAGCAACACTACCATATGTCTCTTGCAAGGGAGGTTTCTAAATAAAATAAATCAAGATTCAAGAGGTCTCACAAGTACACATTATTCAAGAATGGTGATATATGTTCATACTCCATATCCTGAATGCCTTACTGTTTCTCGCACAACGAAAGGACGAATTAAATTATTGACATCTAAGCATGCTTATCAATAATTTGGCCTCGCATCAGTGGGACCAGACAACTAAATATGGGGTGCTACACAACGAACTTAACTAGCCGTAAGAGAAATCTAAAAACTAGTAAGCAATCCAGTTGAAAAACTTTGAACTATGCTAACTGTTACTTATGAAAATGAATGGCTACCAAGGAGAAGAAAACCAACAATAAGAACCATTTGGACATATAATGGAACAAGTGAAAAATAACATTGTTGGGCAAAATAAAAGGATTGCATAATCGTTATTCTCGCATTATCTATGAAGTAGATCCTAAGACATCATGTTCCCCCTCTATGTTTCAGTCGAATACTATGAGTTAATTTACTCAACTGAGAGTAAAAACTAGTCGGTCTCAATGCTCATGACAAGACCAAAAAGCCACCTTAAGAACATCTCCAATGGTAAACTACTGTGTAGTGGTTTTAGCATATTTTGTCTTTCTCTCTCCCCCAAACCACCACCTCCTACCACTAAACCTCTAATGGGTAGGCTAATTAGTGGTTTTGGTGTAGTAGCAAGAACAAATAGCAAAAAAAAATCTCCTTTAGCCGGCGATGAAGTCGTGAGTAAATCCTGCCACTACAAATATTCTCTATCCTCAAATATCATTATTATAATGTTTCTTTCTCTTCAAAATAGTTGTCACGACGCGTCTGCCACGATAAAACCATGCCCATTGGAGCTGCTCTAAAAGTAGAAGTTTTCATTAGATTTTTTGAAATAGATCTACTTCATTGATCAAAGGTACTCATGTCGAACAAAGAACATACCGGGATAAATCCCTTACAGCCGAGATTATAGTCCAATACCCCATTGAACATAGGTGTATGTATCTGTGTCCTAGACTACATAAACAACTCCTATCATGCACATTAGAAGAGGAACAAAACAGGTAAATGCTACTATAATCAACCCTCAAGAAGCAACGAAAGTGGATTAAACGAAACGTACCATCCTGAGTGACGAGTGGATAATCGGTGGCACTCAAAGTAATGAACCAAGTCCACCGAGAATCGAGTCTCAAGAGTATAGCAGCAGCGCGAAGAGTGGCGAGCAGATTGGTGGAGCCCATGTGAGTGAGATAATTAGGGTTACCCAGCACATCCACATTCCCAAACGCACGGATCGCAGACACGGACTCAATCAGCCTCCGCCTCTCCTCCTTGGACGAGAGATGGAGGAGGTACCGGTTACGCGGATGGTACACCGCCAGAAGCAGCCGGAAGATCTGCTCCCTCTGGCCGCGTACGCCGGAGATGTAGTAGGCGAACGCCGGAGGGTAGTGCTGGATCGAGGAGGGGGGGAATTTGGGGGAGCTGAAACCCGAAATGGAGGAGAGCAAGAGCAGAACCAGGGACAATAACGAGGCCGACAAGAGCGTCAACAGCCATTCCCTCACACCTCCCATAACTTCTTCTTCCTCTTGTTTATCAGGAATTTTGAGCTCTGGCCTTTCTTCGATTCGGCATTTGAGCTAACGGCCATCTGGATTTGCCTCTGGACATGATGGAGATGAGATTTTTCTCTGCAGTTTATGAAACCTACGGATAATGATCAATCTGGGCTGTTGTCTCGTTGTTGCATTGAAATTTATAACTCTTGTTGTGTATCAATGAAGGCGGATAATCGAAGAGATTCGCTGTGGATTATGGGGCACACTCATATGGGAGAAGAAGGAAGAGGGTTTTCAACATTTCTTTTATGCGATTAATGTGGTGATAGGAACGCTCTTTGTTATTGCTAAATTGAAGAATTACAAGTATAGATTCAGCTCACAGCTATAGTTCTGTACTCAATCAATACCCTCTACAATATCTCTCTCTCTTATTTATACTACTCATGCCGGCTCTCCTCTCCGGCGACGGCCCGTAACCGTCCGGCGAGTTTGTTATAACCGCCTCCACGTGGATCGAAGCCGTTGTAACAGAATTGCCACGCAAGCCTTCTAGAAGCTCGCTGCTTCCTCTGACGTGGCGTGTCTTGCTGAAGCCGATCCTGACAACTGCTCCCTCCCCGTGGCAGGCTTGTCCTCAAGCCTGAACGTCAAAGGAACGGCCCGGGAAGCGAGCCCGGAGCACCGAGATGTCTTCCCAAGTGGCGTCCTCCGGCAGAGCTTCGGACCACTGAACCAATTTCTGCACCACGGCCTCATTGTTGCGATTGACCAAGCGTTGTTGAAGCATGTGAACCGGCTCAACCTTGAGCTTCCCTGTCTCTGTGACCTCCGGAAGGGTGGTGGACACCGGTGACGCGGTGCCGACCCTGCGTTTCAGCAGCGAGACGTGAAAAGTTGGATGGATTTTCGACGTCGCCGGCAATTGCAGAGTGTAGGCTACCGAACCGACCTTGGCAATGGTCTGGAACGGCCCAAAGTATCGAGCAGCTAGCTTCAGGTTACGGCGTAGGGCAATACTGGATTGGCGATATGGCTGGAGCCGAAGGAAGACCCAATCCCCAACAATAAACACCCTCTCCGTGCGGTGCTTATCGGCCTGAGCTTTGGCTCTGTCCCTGGCTTGTGTCAGGTTTTCGCGGATCAACCCCCAGGTCGTTGCTCTGTCGCGAGCAAAGCTTTCCACGGCCTCCACATTCGTCGTGAAGATGGACTGGACCGGTGAGGGCGGTGGTTGGCCATAGACCACCTGAAACGGGGACGTGCCCAGCGCCGTGTGGAATGACGTATTGTACCAAAACTCGGCAAGGGAAAGCCAGCCGCCCAATGGCGTGGTTGCAGGTGGGCGTTGAGACGGAGGAAGTTCTCAACACACTGATTCACTCGTTCTGTCTGGCCATCGGACTGAGGGTGGTACGCCGTCGAGGTATGTAACTTCGTGCCCAGCAAACGGAAAAGTTCGCGCCAAAACTGGCTGAGGAAGACACGGTCTCTGTCGGAGACCATGGTGGTCGGAGATCCATGCAGCTTATAAACATTGTCCAAGAACGCCTGGGCGACTCCAACCGCCGTGAAAGGATGCTTTAACCCAACGAAATGACCGTATTTGGAGAAACGGTCGACCACGACCAAAATCGTGTCTATGCCGCCGGAAAGAGGGAGGCCTTCGATGAAGTCGAGTGAGATGTCCGTCCAGGGCCTCGTGGGAATGGGAAGAGGCTGGAGAAGCCCCGGATATGCCACGGTCTCCGTTTTGCAACATTGGCAGGTATCACAGGCGGCGACAAAGCTTTTGACTTCGCCGGACATGTGCGGCCACCAGAAATGAGTCTGGATCCGTTTGGTGGTGGCTCGTACCCCTGAATGCCCTCCGAGCACCGTCTCGTGAAGGGCTCTGATGATGTGTACCCTCACGCCGGCCGCCCCGCCGATGTATATCTTGCCCTGGGATGTCAGCAGTCCCTGTTTCAGCTCGTAGTTTGGCACCGCTTGGTCGGAGACCGCCAGTCTCTGAATTAGGCCCTCTGCCTCCTTGTCGCCTTCATAACTACGGAGAATCTCCTCAACCCAGACCGGCACCGTCACTGATAGCTCCCGGAGCTCTGGTTGAGGCCGGCGAGAGAGTCCGTCAGCCACTCTGTTTTGGGACCCTGGTTTATACTCAATACGATAGCTGAGACCCAGCATTTTTGCAAGCCATTTGTGCTGAAAGGTCGTAACGAGGCGCTGTTCCATCAAAAAATTTAGACTCTGTTGGTCCGTCCGGATCACGAATTCGCCCTGGTGCAAGTATTGGCGCCAGCGTTGTACGGCCAAGATCACGGCCAACATTTCTTTTTCATACGTGGAGCGTGATGCGTTGCGAGGGCCCAAGGCTTGGCTGAGGAAGGCGATGGGTCGCCCTTCCTGCATTAGCACCGCGCCGATGCTCTGTTCTGATGCATCTGTTTCTACCACGAAAGTTTTTGTGATGTCCGGTAGTGCTAGAACCGGCGCCGAGCTCAGTGTCTGCTTCAGCTGAATAAAACTTGTCCTTTCCTTCTCTGTCCACTGAAACCCCCTTTCCTTCCTTAACAGTTCCGTCAACGGCCTGGCGATCAACCCATAATCCCTGATGAATCGACGGTAGTAGCCCGAGAGGCCCAGAAACCCTCGGACTTCTTTGATGGATTTAGGCTCAGGCCAATCTTGCACTGCACGGACCTTTTCAGGATCCGTTGCGACGCCTCACCGGAGATGAAGTGGCCCAGGTATTCGATCGCCGACAGCATGAAATCGCATTTGGAACGTTTTGCAAACAGGGAGTGTTCCCGGAGGTGGCCTAATACGAGACCCAGATGCTCAATATGTTCTGCTTCACTCTTGTTGTAGACGAGAATATCGTCAAAGAACACAAGGACGAATTTCCGAAGATAGTCTCTGAAGACGTGATTCATCAAGCTTTGGAAGCTAGACGGAGCATTGGTCAGCCCAAAGGGCATGACCCTGAATTCGTAGTGTCCGTCGTGCGTTCTGAACGCTGTTTTATGCTCATCGCCGGGATCCATTCGAATCTGATGGTAGCCTGCGCGGAGGTCGATTTTGGAATAGACCCTGCTCCCAGCTAGTTCGTCGAGCAGCTCCTCCACGGTGGGGATCGGAAAGCTGTCCCGGATCGTGATCTCATTGAGTGCTCTGTAGTCGATGCAAAATCTCCACCTTCCGTCCTTCTTCTTTACCAGCAGCACCGGAAAGGAGTAAGGGCTGGAGCTATGTTTGATAATGCCTGTGTTCAGCATTTCGTTGACCATTCCCTCAATGACATCCTTCAGCTCTCTGTTATAGCGGTATGGTCTCACCGCCGGATGTTTCGCTCCGGGCACCAGAGGAATCTTGTGATCGTGCCAAAGGTGAGGCGGTAACTGGCTTGGCTCCTCGAATACATCCGCGTACTCCTCCAAACAGTCTTGGAGGCTCGGGTTCGCTCCTCGGCCCGTGCTCTGTTTTTTTGGTTGCACAGAATTGGGCGATGAACAAGGTCGCTCCGTTGCGTAATTCACGCCGTAGACCCTTTTCCGATACCAATTGGACCGTGGGTGCTTCCACTTGCTCCTTTAGCACACACTCCCGACCTTGGGTTCTGATCATGATGGTTCTCTGTTCGAAGTCGAACGTGATTGGGTTGACGGATCGCATCCAATCCGTGCCCAGGACCATGTCACAATCTCCCAACGGCATGATCAGGAACTCCCACGTGAAATGCTCGCCCCCTGTTTCCCAGTGAACTGTGCTCTGGCTGGTACAAACAAATCTATTCCCATCCCCCAGCTTGATGTGGGTCTCAGGGGTTGTAAGCACCACTACCCCGATGCGTTTCGCTGTCATCTCGTCCAAAAAACATGCAGTAGCCCCCGTATCTGCCAATGCCGACACGCCGGAGCCGTGCACCACAGTTCGAATTCTTAGAGACGGTGTTCTTGTTCCTGTTGCTGCGCACAAGGATTCCTCGCGCACCTGGACCCAATCCATCTCTTCCAATGTAGCTCTGGATGGAGGTGCGTGTACCAGGTTCTCTTCTTCTTCTTCCATGGCTTCTCCGGCCCCGTCATCGTCTTCTTCTTCGCGAGTCAACCGAAACATTTGACGCTTATTTGGGTAGTCGTGGGCTTTGGAATACTGGGCGGGGCAAGTGTAACACAGGCCCAAGCGTCTTCGTTCAGCACAATAAGCCGAGTCTATGTTGCGTACTGGTAAGGGCCTCTTGTTGGACGTTGTCTGGGTGGGCGGTCCAGGCCCATCCCCGGATGCTCCTAGCCCAAAGCCTGGGCGAGGCCCAAACGCTTGTTCCCTTGGTCGTGGCGGCGGCCATTGTTGACCGGTGAGCCGAGGTCGCACCGTCAACGCCAAGGATGGAGGAGCTCTGGTGGCTGGCATTCCGGCCGACGCTCCTACTCGTTGTTCTTCCATTCGAGCCAGAAACATGGCCTTTCCGAGGCTCTCCGGCTCCCACATCGCCACTCCCGTCTTCAAATGCTCTTTCAGACCACTGATGAAATTGGACACGAAGAATGCTTCATCGAACTGAGGGTTGTGAGCCAGAATTCTCCCTTTCATGGCGTCAAACCTTTCCTCATACTCCGGCACGGTGGATTCTTGCCGGAGTTGTTTGAATTTGGCCACAATGTCCTCTGTCCGCGCGTCATCGAACTTCCACAGGAGATCCTGCACCAATTGATCCTAGGTGATGAATCTTTTCCCTCGCCGGTAGTCCTGGAACCAGACTTCGGCCTTGCTGGCAAAGTGCATCACGGCCAGTCTGACTCTGATCTCCTCCGCCACTGCACAAAGAAAAAAATAGTGCTCGCACTTACGTATCCATTCTTGGATGCCGTTGCCATCAAACACAGGAAATTGCAATTGCGGAGTCTTAAAACTTAGCTGTTGCGTATCATGGCGCCGTCGAGGATCCGGCCACGGCTCGTCGTAGTCGGCCTCCTCGTCAGGCCAAGCAGGTGCCTCACGGCGGTTTGGATCATGTCTCGGGCCTTCTGGTGGTTGTGGCCTCCGATCCGTCCAGTGCTCTAGCTCCCGTCGACGTTCGTCCCGCCGTGGTGGCGGTTCTTGATGGTTGTGCCGACGCAGCTCTGCTTCCGTCCAAAATTCGCCACCGTAGCGAGATCGGAGATCCTCTCGACGAGGCTCGGATACTCACCTTGGCTCGAACTCTGGCCTCCTTCTCGTCTCGTCCTCGCTACCTTGTCGATCTCGTGGTGTGACTGGTCGACGTGGTTCTCCGTCTAGACGTGATTCGCCTCGTGAATCTGGTCTCTGTTCTCGCGTGGACCTCTGTTCCGGCGTCGGAACCCGGCGTGGCGTGTCGCCAGTGACTCCCGCCGATGCTCCTCGCTCCCAGACACCTCCTCTGCCCTCCAGCTGGTCCACCCTGCCTGTCAAGCCTTGTAGCAACGCCAAGATCTCTGCAAATTGACCTTCCGTGCGCTCAGTACGGCCATCAATGGCCTCCACTCTTGGTCCGATTTGCTGGACTTGCTTTGTCAGGCCTTGGACTGGTGCATGCAACTGCTGAAGTCCTTCGTCCACCGCTCGTCGTGTGGCTTCCTCTGCTCTGTGTGCTGCTTCCGCCATGACTGATGCTCGAGTCATCGTCGCCGGGGATCGATGGCTCTGATACCAGTTGATAGGAACGCTCTTTGTTATTGCTAAATTGAAGAATTACAAGTATAGATTCAGCTCACAGCTCTCCTCCTATACTTCTCTAACCTTTCACTCTGTACTCAATCAATACCCTCTACAATATCTCTCTCTCTTATTTATACTACTCATGCCGGCTCTCCTCTCCGGCGACGGCCCGTAACCGTCCGGCGAGTTTGTTAAACCGCCTCCACGTGGATCGAAGCCGTTGTAACAGAATTGCCACGCAAGCCTTCTAGAAGCTCGCTGCTTCCTCTGACGTGGCGTGTCTTGCTGAAGCCGATCCTGACATGTGGGTTTTTGTTATACTTTTGTACACTATTATTCTAGGGAAGTAATATTATAATTTTATATATCAAACAGCCAAGGTATATATAATCTGATGAAAAACGTTCAAGCAAACAAATGTATGTTATAGTCTGAGGACAAATCTAATAAAAACCAGTCTTATCCTAAAAATCATGTGAATCAATCCTAGACATGAACTCCTAAGATCCAACATTCACCATAATGTCATATCATCACCTCAAACCCGCCCAAAATTCACGTTAGTTTCATCATTTCTCACACAAGCAAGGGTATAATTGTAATAGCGTGGTGCCATGTGGATAAATGTCTATTTTTTTCTTCAACAATTCACTAATTTAATCATTTCCGTTTCGTTTCAACTCCGATTACCTTCAAAGTTGCACCAAAATTTTTCTTTTTCCAAGGGCTTTAAATCAAGATCAGTCATGCATATATTTTGTAGCACGAAAATAAAAGTTTATATCGGGGTGATAAAAATAATGTTGAGTGTTGATGAATCTTCATTGATAAATGTTTTATATCCGGGTATCAAACTAGTGTTAATGTTGATAAAAAAACATGTACTGAGGTGATAAAAAACGTGTTCAATTTTGATAATAAGTGTGAGAAACTAGAGTTTAGTGTTGATAAAAAAACATGTGATCAGGTAATAAAACACATGTAATTTAGTGATAAACATAGTGTTTAGTGTTGATAAAACTAGTGCTTAGTGTTCATAAAAAAACATGTGATGAGGTGATAAAAATCATGTTCGGTTTTGAAAAATGATGTGATAAAACTAGCGTTTAGTATTGATAAAACCAAAGTAAAGTGTTGATAAAACAGTGTAAAGTGTTGATAAATATTACCCATATATAATTTTTTTTTAAATCATCCCCGAAATAATTTTTTTCTAGCTTTAAAACATATTCACCACTGATCTTGATAAAAAAATCCTTTGAAAAAAATAAAGATATTGACGCAAGTTTGAAGCCAATCAGAGTTCAAACCAAGCGGGAAAAATTAAATCATGTTTAGTTTTGAAAAATGAGGTTATAAACCTAGCGTCCAGTGCTGATAAAATATGTGTAAAGTGTTGTTAAAACCAGTGTAAAGTGTTGTAAAACCAGTGTAAAGTGTGGTAAAAATTGCTCAGATATAATTTTTTTAAAATCAGCCCCAAAATAATATATTTTTTCGTGCTTCAAAATATATTCATGACTGATCTTCATAGAAATCCCTTGAAAAAACAAAAAATATTGGCGCAAGTTTGAAGCCAATTGAAGTTCAAACGAAACGGGAAAAATTAAATTTTGTGAATTGGTAAACAAAATAATACGATAGTTTTACTAAAAGAAAACCCCTAAAACTTAAAAAATGCTGGGTTTTTTTCAGTCAACAACTCAACTACATCTCATTCATCCATTCTTAAATTAGATGGCTTGGAATGGTTCACACGGTTTTTACGTTAAGAGGTGGTTTCTATTTGATTTCTTCTCTTACAGACTCTAGACTTGGTAGACTTTAATATTATCGTCTCCTGATCAAAAAATACGACACAACAAAGTGTGTCCCGAAATGTGCAGCAAACGTGCACGACAAAACGCACACACCAAAAGTGCAACTAGTACACACTGACACTGCAACAAGTGCAGTTATTTGGTCTGAAAAGGCTACAACCAAAACCACAACCTAACAATAAAGGACGGAAATAACTAGAAACGAGACCATGTCTCCTGTTATACAACCACGCCGACCATCTCGATATTTATCCATCTGAATTTGATCATCGGTATCTGAAGAACAACGTCGGAGAAACGAAAACCCACACATAACACTTCAACTCTCCTTCCGCAACACCCCTTCCACACTCGGAGTATAAATCCAAGCCTGCCTCAACGGACTATCTGGTCTAAACCGCGAAATACGCCGCAACAAAGAGACTAAAGGAGGCAAAACCAAAAGAAGAGAAAAAAAAAAGGCATGTACCGAACGGATGAAGCCATTACCAACGAAATGGAACCCGAAGAGAAGATGAAAAAAGCGAAAGGTTGGCCTCCATCGACAACAACTGAGGCAGAGCCCCGACCGTCCGTTACTGACAGGACAAGAAATCAAAGGAGGGAGAGAGAAGCTACTAGGGATTTCTATTTTTGTGTGACTGATACAAACTTTTGAGATTATGTGTTGGGTTCTTTGTGTGTCTTTGAATGGCAGTACTTTTGTATATAAAAAAATTAAAGTAAATATATTATCCTTATAAAATTTAAATTCATAAATAATAAAAAAAGGAAGCTCATGACACTTTTTTGTGCTTATCAAAATAGAGGACTATAACTTACGAATCGTTAATACTTTAATGTATAATCCCTGATTTTGATTTCGTAGATTTTGTTAGTGCTTTAAACAGTGATGCAAAAAATGGGTCACTCGCATAAGTTGCATTTGAGTACAGAATTCGACACCTCCGACTGATTACATGGAGTCTAGCACTTTTAGGGTGGTGGTCGACTCGAGCTCAAGTGGGCGAGTCGGATCGGGTCAACAGATTTTGGTCGAATTTTTATTAATCCAAATCTCATTTATGACATTACTTTCCCTTTAGACCGTTTCATGCTCAACACATAGATTCTCACTCTTTTAGAACCTCATAAAGCCTATCTTACTTGATGTATTTTGTGGAGCCACCTTATTGACTTTGGAATCATAACCCTTTTAGGAAAAAAAATTCTAGGAAATAGAAATCACCTCGTCCTCATCGTCTCGTTCGTGTTTGAGACAGACCTATAAAGCCTCGCCTTCGTCCAAGCTCAATCTCTATAGTCCACTTTGTTGTCCATCGCCATAAAAACTCGATCTCTGCTATTTTTTCGATTTTGATCTCAACTTTAGGCCAAGCCACAAAATGTTCCATCATTGCATTGTTAGCAGGGATGCAGGAAAAAGTCACTGAGTGGTTCAACAACTGTCGCTATTCAACAAATGCAATGCCTGAGACAGCTAAGATTACGCCCATTGTTTCCGATCTTATCACCGAAAGGTATAATGTTGTTCTAAATATGAAGGTTGTAGCACTGAATGCAATGGAGTTTCAGGTTGGCCCTAATCGTAAAAACAAGGGTGTCAAAGTTGACTTGAGTCGGAAGACTTACGAATGTGTGTGTTCGACATTGAAAAAAATTCCTTGTGTGCATGCAGCCAGGTCATATAAAACAACTAAGACGACGAAGATGGAAGTGAACGAGTTGTGCGATAACTATTATTCCAAGAAAACGTGGGCGGTTTTAGTTAGTGATACCATTTATCCAGTTCCAGTTAATCCTGAAGAATGGCCTTCACACTTAGATTGTGCGGTAGTCGTGCCTCCAACCACCAAACCCAAGCGCGGTAGACTTGAAATAGTTATATTCAACTATAAAGGTGAGTACGAAAGGCGTCGTAGGAGAATCAGGATCCGCACCCATTGCAAGAAGAAGAAGAAGAAGAAGAAGAAGAAGAAGAAGAAGAAGAAGAAGAAGAAGAAGAAGAAGAAGAAGCAACTACAACATCGCCACTAAGGATTGGTCACCGGACGAAGTTAAGGAGCATGTATCGCTCATTCGTAAGTTGTCTGAATCCGTCTTGTACTCGAGAAGAAGAAGAAGCAACTACAACATCGCCACTAAGGATTGGTCACCGGACGAAGTTAAGGAGCATGTATCGATCATTCGTAAGTTGTCTGAATCCGTCTTGTACTCGAACCATTCTGCAAACCAGATCAGGCCAGTTAGACTATGTTTCATAGTTTATGTTTCCTTTTCTTGTATAAGTACTCCTATCGGCCCGTATCTATGACAAAAAACGTATGATAATAAAATTTCAAGTATTACATATATCTCTATTGTAGGGGCACGCTCACATGTTACCCATGCTTAAGTTGTTACTTGTTACCCAAATCAAGACCATTGAATTTTAGAATCTAGTGATTGTAGATTTTCTTCTTCAATTATCCATAAATTAAATAGAAAAAACACTAAAAGGGTAGTTTGGTAAGTCCATCTCCTCTATTGTTTTTAGAGCATAATTATTTTTTAAATGTCCAAATCTGATTTTTTTTAATTTAATTTTCAATCGTTCCATAAATTTTGTACGTAGTGTTACAGAATATTTTATATGATATTACAAAAATTTAAATCCGATGTTACATAATTGTTATATCGATATTCCATAAACTTTATATGTTACTTAACTCTAGACACAAAGTTACGGATTTTACATTCCAATATACTGGTATTAAATAAAACTAAACCGAAAATTATATAATTTTACAACAAATGTTACAAAATATGATACGAAAAGTTACATAAATGTCATACCTATCGAAACAAATCTAATCCCAAGTCCAGTTTGTAAAATTAACTTGCCTAAAAATAATGCCAAGTTACATAATTTCATGGCACAAGTTACACAATTCATTGAAGAAAGTTACAGTTCCATAATGAAAGTACATAAAACAATACCAAAAATTACAAAACAATACACCTGCCAAGTTACAGAATCCAAGCCAAACGGATACAGAATCAAGAATTCAAAAAACTACCTATTGTTATCAACAAATACAAAACTTTTGTAAGTATTATTACAAATAAATATATCAACAATTACAGAACTAAAAAATTCAAAAAACTACCTATTGTCAAAAGTATTATAGAAAACGACACTAACGCTACAAAATTCGGTATGAATATTGCAAAACACTACCCCAAAAGTTTGGGTTACATAATCCAGCTCATATTGTTTCAGTATATTATAAATAAGATTATAGTATTCTTACAAATTCATACCCACACAATTACAGAACATAAAAAAACTCCATTGTGTATCAGATCTGCCTTACTCAGGGAAGCCCGAGCTCAACATGCGCGACAGATCTGTGCATGAACTCAGCCTGGGCACGCGACAGCTCGTGGTGGAGCTGAGGAGGAGTAGATGGCGGATTTGAGTGGGCGGCGGCTGGCAAGATCTGGCGAACGGAGGAAGAGCACGAACCTCAAGATTTCGGCGGCGTAGGACCTCGTGAGCAGCTCTGGCCAGGCTTCAAGGTCGGCATCGCTAGTTTTCTTACACAGATGGAGCAAGGGTTTTACTGCGCGTCGTCCATTGAGCTCCGGCGAGTGGCGAACTTGGGCTGCTGGCTCCATATACGGCGAGTGACGAGGGATGAACTGTGGCGGAGGGGGCGGGCTTCACGGAAGTGGCATACTCACGGGGAAGGAGCTCGTGTTCGTTGCTACACGACGAGGGGATGCTGGATGCTGGAGCAGCGGTGGATATAAGGAGCGACGACGGCGATTTATTTGGGAGAGCGATTTGTTTGGGAGAGGAAAGAGAACCAGACGTGATATATGGTGTGGGGGTATATGAGGGTAGGTTTTTAGGGTTGGAGTAACACATACAAAAAGACTTTTATGTCCTTCAGATTTGTAATATTACAAAAAGAAAAATAAAGTTGTAGTTAATTACAATTATATGCCACTGATTTAATAACCATTAGATTAACTTGATCCAAAGGTCAAAAATCAAGTAACAAGTAACAACTTAAGAAAGAGTAACATTTGAGCACACTCCCTCTATTGTATGGATTATGTTATTGTATGCTGATTATGGCTTAGGTGAAAATACAGGTCCTATGATAGAAATGTGTCCTATGATAAAAAAAAACAAGGAACTATGTGTTGGGCCTCTTGGAGATGAACCAACTCGCATCAAAAAATCAATGAAAACCAAGAGACGATTAAAACCATGAAACAACTAACAAAGAATGCATCACAAGAGAAAAAATCAGCACTATTTCTTACCAAAACAAGAACATTGGTTAACGAATGATTGGCTTAAGTCTCCAAGATGCCTACGTATCCACATGGGAATCAAAGCCACGTATTTCTTCTCTTCGAGAACTCAAGAACACAAAAATGGAGGTGGGAGCTTGCCAAACCCAAAATTATAGGGAGAGAGGGAGAGAAATTGTGTTTCTTATTCTTGTCTTGTATTTGTTATGTTGAAAAAAGATGACTTAAACATAACAAACCTCATACTTGTCCAACTTAAAGGCATGGGACAAGTATGGTGTCAAGTAAGATGTAAATAGGACAAAGTATGGCTAGACAAGATGGGGTTAGGTGGTGAATCACCAACACCTTAATCCTTGTCTTGCTTACTTAGTACTAATTAATCAAGACTTGATTAATTAGTTCCATGGACCTGGGTTGCATGGGCCTCTTGGAACATGGCCCGTGACCATTCCCAACAAGGTCCCATGATGCGCTCATCGCCTCCAAGCCTTCCTACCGGAAATGTCCAACATTATCTGAGTGATCAATCAAAAGACTCCAAGCCTTGTCTCGATCCGTAATGTCCTACTCACTTACGGGCACATGACCCAAAACCCAGTTTTGGTCATGTCCCGAGACAACTCACTTTCGGCAATTCTCCATAAATGTGTCAAAGAGTTTATTCCTCCGGTGTGACCCTTAGGTTTATGCATGTCAATAGACTAACGTAAAATATCATTTTACTTGATCATATTTAAGTGGAAACTAACGAGACTTTAGTATTGCCTGACACTGCATAACGAATCGACCCTGTCTGTAATAACCAATCCCGGTCAGCGCTAGTCAATCCTGTGAAAAACAGGAAAATTTAAAAAATTTAAGACAGACACTGAATTGAACCTAAAATTGACCCCGAGGGTCATACCGGACTTAAGATGACCCCGATATCGACCAATGTGAGTTCCGGGGGACTCAGGGCAACTTTCTGATCAATTTGAGAAATGTTGACTTTTCGTTGGAAAAGTCAACCGAGCGACGTTTCGGTCCATTCGAGGACCGTTTTGGGTCCAAAAAGCTTAGCCATCGTCGCAGCGGTCTTAGTTGAGCCGTTTCCTTGTAGCCCGTCAAGTTTCGTAATTTCTTGGAAAAAGTGCCCGTTCGAGGCCCGAAACGTCTGATTTTCGCGAATCTGATTGGAAAATATCTTCTAGATATTGTTCCAAAAAGGTGTGGGACCCACCTTGCCACTTGTCAACCAAGTGGTGGTGTTATGTTTTGGGGGGAAAATAAGGAAGAGAGATATAGGGGGGGGGGTTCGGCCACTTTACAAAAAAAAGAGAAAAAAATAGAAAAAAAGAAAAGAAAGTTTAGAGAGAGAAGGAGAAGAGAGAAAAGGGAGAAAAGAGAGAGAAACTGGTTTGGGCCACTATTCACGTCATCTCCACCCTTGGATCGTCTCAAAGTGAAGTGATTCAAGCTCACCTCGTCTTCCTCTACGGTAATCACCAAACCGATCTTCGAATTGTAAATGTCTAAAATTGGGTTTTGGTTTGAAACTATTAGTTGAGGGTTGTATTGAGGTTGGGGGAGTGTTGGAGACGTTTTGGAGACGTTGGGAGGTGAAGGAGCACGTTTTCCGGTGACCGGGAGCTCGGGAGGAGCTCCGGCCACAATATAGGGTGGCCGGCCACCATGTGAGGTGGCTGGCCGGAGCTAGGGCCGGCCACCACCATGGTGAGCCGAGCCCAAAGGGCCCTAGCCACCCACGTCCATGGCTGGTCGGGTGGGGCCCACGTGCTCGGGTGCTCGGTTTTTATGTTCGGGTAGTTTAGTTAGTTCCCCGGGTCTTTAATCCACAACCAGATCGAAATTTGGAATTAAATTGGAAAAGTTGTAATTATCGGGTTTAGAAACTTTAAACGTTAATTAATTGACTCGGAAGTCGGAATTCGATTCCGTCGAGTGCCTAGGAACCCTTGAATTATTCAGAGACCGTAGAAACGAAAATGGGAACTTTTGGAGCCCCGGAAGGGCATTTGCAAAACCCGGGCAGATTCGTCATGTCGGGCGAATCGGGCCTTTACGGGTCCTTTATCGACAATGTCGAGTAATCGGGAAGTTTGGGAGTGATCGACATTGTCGGGGTTACGTTTGGGCGTTAAGTTTATGGAATTTCAGTTTATTCCTGCGAGTTGTTAAGTGCCTTAAACTTGTGTTCTTTAGATCGTGCTGCGGACCGAGGCAAAGGGAAGCTGGTTGAGTGACTGAGATCACACCGGAGCTCGTTGGTTGGCTTTTGGAGAACACGCACGAGGTAGGGAAAAGTAGCCGGATCTCGGCCATGACTAGGGAAAGTTAACAGTAGAATTGCATGTGACACCGGGGTGCCGTGGGTTAAGTAGGTTATCGAATATTAGAAATGCATGTGACACTTGGGGTGTTGTGGGTTAAGTAGGTTATCGAAGTTTGGAAATGCATGTGACACTTAGTAGTGTCGTAGGAGCAGAGAACTTATCGACGTTAGAATTACTGGAGGCATATGACCATGCCCGGAGGTTGATTGTGAACTTATCGATATTAGGAGTACTGGAGGCATATGACCATGCCCGAAGGTTTATTGTGAAACTGTTGATATTAGGACTGTTGGAGGCATTGGTTATGCCGGAGGTCGATTGTACTTTACTGTTGTGTCTTGGGTGGCCATGAGTGCCCGTACTTTACTGTTGTGTCTTGGGTGGCCATGAGAGCCTGTACTTTACTGTTGTGTCTTGGGTGGCCATGAGAGCCCGTACTTTACTGTTGAGTCTTGGGTGGCCATGAGAGCCCGTGTTTGCTGTTGGTGTCTTGGGTGGCCATGAGTGCCCGTGGGGTTGTTGAACCCGTGTCTTTGTTGTTGGTGTGTCTTGGGAGGCCGTGAGTGCCTGTGGGATTGTTGAACCCGTGTCTTTACTGTTGGTGTGTCTTGGGAGACCGTGAGTGCCTGTGGGGTTGTTGAACCCGTGAGTTACTGTTGGTGTGTCTTGGGTGGCCGTGAGTGCCTGTGGGGTCGTTGAGCCCGTGAGTTACTGTTGGTGTGTCTTGGGTGGCCGTGAGTGCCCGTGGGGTTGTTGAGCCCGTGAGTTACTGTTGGTGTGTCTTGGGAGGCCGTGAGTGCCCGTGGGGGTTTTTGAGCCCGTGAGTTATGGTTGGTGTGTCTTGGGTGGCCATGAGGGCCTGTGGAGTGTTGAACCTTGCTTGTGATTGTGATTGTGGTTACCTGAGGTTGGAAACCCGACTTTGTGTCGGGGAAGTTGCGTGGTGTGGCTAGCCTCCCGACTGGGATCGGGGGAAGCGGAGAGGTTGTGGGCTAGACCCCCGACTGGGATCGGGGGAAGGATTGCGAGGTTGGTGGTGTAGCTAGCCTCCCGACTGGGATCGGGAGAAGCGAAGAGGTTGTGGGCTAACTTCCCGGCTGTGTGTCGGGAGAAGTTTCGTGGTTTGCGCGGGTGTGGCTAGTCACCCGATTATGATCGGGGGAAGGGGAGAGGTTGTGGGCTAGCCTCCCGATAGAGATCGGGAGAAGTTTGCGCGACAGGTCGACCGCCTGACCTGACTGGGATCGGTAAAAGCGCGAGAGACAGAGATGAGTTACTGAGCAGCTGGCGTGCGATCCTTTGTGATCTTGTTTGGTGTGTGATCCTTTGTGATCTTGGGTGTTGCGTGGTTGTCTGTCGTGTCATTGGAGGAGGTTGTCGATCGTTATGTCGGGTCTACTTTACGTGTCCGAGTGTTGAGTCGGTTGAGGAAAGTGTCAGTGGGTCTGTGTCAGTCCGAGTACTTGAGTTGGGGATGGTGATCCCCGGTGTTGAGTTGGTTGTTGGTGTTACCGACATTGTCTGCTAAGTATGTCGTATTCAGTCTGTTATCCGTGGTGGTGAGCGAACGCTCACCCCTAGCTGCTTTTCCTACAGGTACCGGTCGGAGGTTGGACTAGGTGTGCTTCTGAAGCTTGAAGAGCTGGGAGCGGGATTCTGGGTTTATTTTGAGTCTAGCGACGGATACCATACTTTTGTCTATTTGTTGGGACGCTTTTTTTTGTTGTAAATATTATTTTGTTGAACAAATGGTGTTTAAAGTGGTTTATTGAAAAAAAAGCTTCAAAATGTTTTATTGTTTTAAATGGTTCACGTCTGAGTTCGGTTTACTGAAATTGGGGCGTGACACTGTCGATTCTAACATTTCCGTCATCCCTGTCATTATCCTTTTATCTCCGATATCCTGATTGAGATAAGGCATAGAGTCGTCATCCTTATTATTCTCAATCATTGTTCCTTGATATGTGAGATGGCTGAAGATATGATACCCAGTATCATGTGCAAGGTCATGCTATTCTTTCAGTCACTCTCGATCACGCGGCCGAGAACCGATATCTTTCCCATACCATAGTATGAGGGATAAATCCATTAGCCGTCTTTCGTGTCACTCATGCAGTCCGTCCCCAAGCCAATTCTGGCCGTTATGGAAGCCCTGTTACGGACAATGTTAGGCTCAGGTCAAACTCAGTTATTTACTGCATAACGATCACAAAGACTCCTTGGTCTAAGGATACATGACAAGCTACGACAATGAATATGTTCATGACTTGATCTATGGCACATATTCATGTCGGGTCGTCCAATATCATGTCCCACATGATATCTATGATTAGACTCCGGAATCTCATTCCAATGACTAACAGAACGTAAGCCATAAAGAGCCATCTTTCATACTAGTCGCTTCTAGGGAAGCTTTGTTGACTAGGGACCCATCGAGTGTGATCTATCTCGATCTATGGTTCTATTCGCATGGTGGGCATAGATCAGAGTACACATCGATATATTACTCCAACACATAAGTAATATAAAGTCGCTTTAATTTTATTGCTAACGATGATATATACATTTGGATATTTAGGATTGAACTGCGGGCACTAAGACTAACACTATGATAACATAAATCTGTAGTAGATGATTCAACATTATGGATTATGAACCCGGTACTGTGATACAAAAACATAAGCTTGAAGATAAATTTAGTATGATTTACAACAAGGTATTATGATAAAAAAAACGAGGTGATATGATAACAAACCAGGTGCCATGATAAAAATACATGTCCAATGATAAAAAAAAAGGGTTATTATCATCCGAGTACCCTAAAAATACTTGGTTTTCATCCGAGTACCTTAAAAGTACTTTGTGATAGATAAGTACCCAAACTTTGTGACAGATAAGTACCCAAACGAAACATTGTGTTTCAAATCAGTACTGCCTCACAGACTCGCCTCTGCACTGCCTCACTTGGCTTCCGCTACCCTGCTCCCCGTCGCTGATCGGGACCAGATCCCTCAGTTCTACGGCGGCCCTCTCTGCCTCCGCCGGAAGAAACTCGCCGCTGTCAAATTTGTTTATCTACTGAACTTGGATCTTGGCACTGGCCCTGTGTTGGGGTCCGCCTCTACTGATTCTGTCATCAATGTGTTGAGTACTGATGTTCACAATGCCCACTGAACCAATTACTTGGCAATGTAAAATGGGTTTTTATTTTCTCTGTAAATTTGTTTGATAATTGATTTTCATGGAAGATCCTAAATATTTTAGTGTGTTAAATCTGGAATGCGAATGTTTAATAATAAAACTGATTTTTTTAAAGATATAACTGACTTTTTGAATTAAAGTTGCAATTTTAAAAATAAACATTATAACTGATTTTTATAAAATAAAAACTGTTTTTTATTTAAAAAAATGATTTTAAAGTTAAAAAAGAACAATTAAAAAATAGTAAACAAATCAAAATCTGATACTTTTTTTATAAAAAAAACTGATTTTTTTTTTAAAATCTGATTTTTTGAAATAAAAATTATTTTTAAAAATAAAAGCTGATTTTTTGAAAATAAAACTGATTTTTTAAAAATAAAAACAGATTTTTTTTGAAAATAAAATTGATTTTTTTAAAAAAAATAAAAACTGAATTTTTAAAATAAAAATCAATTTTATAAAAATAAAATTAATTTTCAGAAAATATATTTTTTTATAAAATAAATAAATAAGTGAAAAGAAAATTTGAAATTCAATGGCATGGGTTTGAAAATTTGAGAGTTGGGGAGGGGTATTTTGGACTTTTTAATGTTTTGGATGGAAAAATGGATGGAAAAGAGACAGAAACTAACGGCGGGTACTGATTTGAAACACAATGTTTCGTTTGGGTACTTATCTGTCACAAAGTATTTTTAGGGTACTCGGATGATAATAACCCTAAAAAAACAAGGTACTATGATAACATAAATCAGTAGAAGATGATTCAACACTATGGATTATGAACCCGGTACTGTGATACAAAAACATAAGGTTTAAGATAAATTCAGTATGATTTAAAACAAGGTATTATGATAAAAAAAAACGAGGTGTTATGATAACATAAATCAGTAGAAGATGATTCAGTACAAAGAAATGATATATTCAGATAACTTCAATACAAGATAAATTTAGGGGAAATTCTCACTTTGATACTCTGCCAAACATTTAATTTCACTTTGATACCCTAACTTAAATTTTTTGTACTTTCATGCCTAAACCAAACATTTAATTTCACTTTAGTACTCAACTGTTAACTTTCGGTTAGTTTGGATGGAAAAAGTTAAAAAGACCATAATACCCCTAACTATTACTCAAATTTTCAAACTCATGCCATTGGTTCATAATTTGAAAATAAGTGAAATGACAATAATACCCTTCATTGTTAGGGTATTAAAATAAAATTTTCACTATTTTTAAAATAAATTCAGTTTTTTTTTTATAAATTCAGTTTTTATTTATGAAAATTATTTTTATTTTCAAAAATTCATATTTTAATTTAAAAAATATATAAAAATCAGATTTTTTTTATAAATTCAGTTTTTATTTAAGAAAATTATTTTTAGTTTCAAAAATTCATATTTTAATTTAAAAAAATACATAAAAATCAGTTTTTTGATTATGATTTTTTCATTTTTCTACCCATGTGACTATTTTTCATTTTAATTCCTTTTTAAATTGTTTTCATTTCAAATATTAATCAACAAATTATAATCAATGATCTAATTAATCAAAAAACATGAAAAATAAAGCTTTCCATCACCATTAACGCCTCCACAAAATGGTTCATAAACAAAAAATCAAACCCATTTCTAATCTCTAACCAACTTGTCAAATATTAAACTCAGAAATTGATTAAAAAGTTCACAGTTCCTTAAGAGAAGAACATGTTTTATTCTCTGCATAACTCTAAATCTCATCAAAGCCACTAACCCCAAATCTCATCAAAGCCACTTTCTCTTCTGGTCTCTCATTTTCAAAGTTGAATCCTTTTCCACAACCACGATCCATTTCTTACAAAACCAAGAAAAATAATTCAAATACACAATTACAATCCATGAATATTATGAACTGTCCACTACAACCATGAACAGGGCCGGCCCTTTCAATATCGTGGCCTTAGGCAAAAGATAAAAATGGGGCTTTTGTGATTTTATTAAAGTCACAATTTTTTTTCCGACTTTATACGAAAGCATATATATTTTGTGTTTGTTATTATCTTCACATGTCCATCTTCAACTTGCATTTAGTGACAGAAACCCTTCTAAATTTTGGACATATATTACAAATTCAACATATTAAAAAATACAAAAAAAATGAGTTAATTGTCCAGTAGTGATTTAAGCTATTATGATAACTTTACTGGATTAGTAGACTTCACATTATTCCATTTTGTGTGATAGTGTTCATCTTTTTTATGGAGTCTCAAAATTAACCAAGACATGAAAAATCAGTACTTGTAATTGCATTAAAAGCTTTCAGTACCAGTGTACGACACTATAACAGATTAAAACAATTTTAACATAAAACTGCTGAAACCAAACTTTTGTATATATCAAAACAAAGTCTTAAGCTTTTCTGTATCTTCAACTCTACTAGCAGCTTCCTGTTTCCACGAGGTTACAATTCTGTGGAGCATGTACAATCAAAGGAAAAAAGATAGGGTAAGCAATTTACACTAGAAAACATGTAAGGAACTTATAGCTCATATTAAATCAGGAGTGTTGTAATATTTCCACAAAATATCAGTAAATACTATGGTAACCACATAAAAATCACTGCATTGGTATTAAGACAGATTCATTTTGATAGACCACTTTTAAATAAATTAGAGGTAAAGAATCTGAATGCTAATTCTCGTGATGTACTGATGCAGTGATAAGTCTCACTAAGTTTATCTATATAATCTATATAAAGATATAATGACAAAAAATAAGAAAATAAGAAAATATATCAAATTGAGATGAACAGATCACTTGAAACTAAATAATATCAGTTGCCAACAGCTAAAACAGGAATTAAAAATGAGAACCTGAACTTAAAAACACCCATATTTATACTTCTCTTCACATTGATTTGGAATGGGGAAAGATCATAATTATATGTGGTTAGAAATATTAATTAGGAAGAAGAAAGGATTGCTTTGGAAAAAGTTCTGTTTGGAAAGAATCAACGATTTTGGGAAGAGGAAGCGATTTTGGAAATAATAAATTCGGCTGAAACATGCGTGTGTTGAGAGGATTAGTGTAGGGTTTAATGTAGGGCATTAATTACAAATAATCAGATTTTTTGGGCATAAATGTTAAGCCTAATTTTTCGAAATTTGGAGGCCTTCCTTTGATGGTGGCCTTAGGCAACCGCCTAACTCGCCAAGAGGGCGGGCCGGGCCTGACCATGAACAATACATCCATCAATTATCCATTACAATCATGAACAGTACATTCATCATACACCAATTATCATTATCCTAATCCTACAACCCAAATCCCTAACTTGATGATGAAATCCCCAAAAATAGAGAACAATGATTAACCAAAATCCCAAGACATAAGTGGCTCATACCACACATATAAACAAAAAACAAGACGAGAAGTGGAGGATTTAACAGCGGAGGAAAGGAAAGTGCAAATAAAAAACAGATCTGTGAGCCGGAGGACACGGGAGGGCTCGCCGGAGAACGTGAGCACGAGAGCCGGAGGGCTCGTCGGAAAACAGGTAACTTATGGACAAATCTGTCAGGATCATCAGGACAAGCCACGTCAACCGAGCAGTAGCTGAGCTTCTAGAAGGCTTGCGTGGCGATTCTGTTATAACGGCCTCAGTCCACGTGGAGGGTTTGTTACAAAAAACTCGTCGGACGGTTATGCGACGTCACCAGAACTGGAAGCCGGCGAGAGAAGTATAAATAAGAGACAAGAGAGAACGTATAGGGCATTGAATGAATTGTAGAGTGAATAGAGAGGGTATGAGAGGAGAGCTGTTGAGTTGAATCCATACTGTGTCATTCTTCAGATTTCTCAATAAAACAAGAGTGTTCCTATCAACTGGTATCAGAGCTTGCGATCCCCGGCGACGATGATACGAGCATCAGACATGGCGGAAGCAGCACGCAGAGTAGAGGAAGCAGCACGACGAGCGGTAGACGAAGGACTCCAGCAGTTGCATGTACCAGTCCTAGGTCTGACCGAGCAAGTCCAGCAAATTAGACTGAGAGTGGAAGCCATTGACGATAGGACTGAGCGCACGGAAGGTCAATTCGCAGAGATCTTGGCGTTGTTGCAGGGGCTGTCAGGAAGGGTGGACCAACTGGAGGGCAGAGGCGGCGTCCGGGAGCGACGAGCAACGACGGAAGGCACCGGCGACACGCCGCGCCGAGTACCGACGCCAGAGCAGAGGTCCACACGAGATCAGAGACCGGAATCGCGAGGCGAGTCGCGTCTTGACGGCGAGCCACGGCGACCGGCCACGCCATGCGATCGACATGGCAGCGAGAACGCGTCGAGAAGAAGGAGTACGAGCCAAGGCGAGTAAACGACCCTCAACGAGAGGAACACAGGCCTCGCTACGGCGACGACTTTTGGACGGAAACAGAGCTCCACCGGCACGATCCTCGCGAACTGCCACAACGGCGAGAGGAGCGCCGACGAGAACCCGACCAGTGGACGGATCGGAGGCCACAACATCCAGACGCTTCGAGATACGATCCACACCGCCGTGAGGCACTGGCTTGGCCTGAAGAGGAGCCCGACTATGGTGAGCCGTGGCCGGACCCTCGACGGCGCCATGATACGCAACAGCTAAGTTTTAAGACTCCACAATTGCAATTCCCTGTGTTTGACGGCAATGGAATCCAAGAATGGATACGTAAATGCGAACACTACTTTTTCCTTTGTGCAGATCCGAGTTCGGCTAGCGGTGATGCATTTCGCCGGCAAGGCAGAAGTCTGGTTCCAGGACTACCGGCGAGGAAAAAGGTTCATCACATGGGATCAATTGGTGTAGGACCTCCTGTGGAAGTTCAATGACGCCCGGACAGAACACATCGTGGCCAAATTCAAACAGCTCCGACAAGAGACCATTGTGCCGGAGTATGAGGAGCGATTCGACGCCATGAAAGGAAGAATGCTAGCGCACAACCCTCAGTTCGACGAAGCGTTCTTCGTGTCCAATTTCATCAGCGGACTGAAAGAGCACCTGAAGACGGGAGTGGCGATGTGGGAACCATAAAGCCTCGGAAAAGCAATGTTTCTGGCACGGATGGAAGAGCAAAGGGTGGGGGCTTCATCCGGAGTTCCGACCACCAGAGCTCCGACAACCATGGCGGTGGCGGTGAGACCTCGACTCACCGTTCAATAATGGGCACCCCAACGGCCAAGGTAACAAGGCGCGTTTATGCCACGACTAGGCTTTGGGCTTGGGGCCCCAGTGGACGGGCCTGGGCCAGTCAATCAGACAACGAACAACAAACGACCCTTGCCGGTTCGCAACATAGACTCGGGGTACTGTGCTGAGCGCAGGCGCTTGGGCCTGTGTTATACCTGCTCGGCCCAATACTCGCGAGCCCACGACTGCCCAAATAAACGTCAAATGTTCAGATTGACTCGTGAGGACGAAGACGATGACGGGGCTGGAGAAGCCATGGAAGAGGAAGAGGAGGAACGATTGGGCGCACCCCAACCTAGAGCAACACTAGAGGAGATGGATTGGGCGCAGGTACGCGAAGAATCCTTGTGCTCGGCCACCGGGACCAGAACACCATCTCTGAGGACCCGCGCGGTAGTGCACGGCGCCGGCGTATCAACATTGGCAGATACAGGAGCTACAACCTATTTCTTGGACGAACTGACAGCCAAACACATAGGAGTGGTAGTGCTCACCGCCCCGAAGACGCACATCAAACTGGGAGATGGTAACAGATACGTCTGCACAAGCCAGAGCACGATTCAATGGGAAGCAGGTGGTGAGAAATTCGTGTGGGAATTCCTGGTAATGCCATTAGGAGATTGCGACATGGTTCTGGGCACGGACTGGATGAGATCCGTGAATCCCATCACGTTTGATTTCGAACAGCGAACCGTAACAATTCGGACCAATGGGCGTGAGTGTGTGCTGAGGGAGCAGGTGGAGGAACCCTGGGTTCAACTGGTCACCGAGAAGACTCTCAGGCGAGAGCTGCGCAATGGCGCGACCCTATTCATCTCCCAGTTCTGTACAACCGAGGAATAGAGCATGCCCAAGAAGACAGACCAGAACTTACAAGGGTGCCTGGAGGCGTTCGCTGATGTGTTTGAAGAACCAACCAACTTACCTCCCCATCGGTGGCACGACCACAAGATCCCTCTGGTTCCGGGGGCAAAACATCTGGCGGTAAGACCGTACCGTTACAACAGGGAGCAAAAGGACGTCATCGAAGGGATGGTAGATGAAATGCTAAACACAAGCATTATCAAACACAGCTCCAGCCCTTACTCCTTTCCGGTGCTGCTAGTGAAGAAGAAGGACGGGTCGTGGAGGTTTTGCATCGATTACAGAGCACTCAATGACATTACCGTCCGGGACAGATTTCCAATTCCCACGGTGGAAGAGTTGCTCGACGAACTGTCTGGTAGCCAGGTGTACTCCAAAATTGACCTTCGGGCCGGCTACCACCAGATTCGCATGGACCCCGAGGATGAGTACAAGACGGCGTTCAAAACGCACGATGGACACTACGAGTTCAGGGTCATGCCCTTTGGGCTGACCAACGCGTCGTCCAGCTTCCAGAGCTTGATGAATCACGTCTTCAGAGGTTACCTTCGGAAATTCGTCCTCGTGTTCTTTGACGATATCCTCGTCTACAGTCGGAGCGAAGCAGAGCATGTTGAACATCTGGGTTTGGTCCTCGCACGCCTCCGGGAACACTCCCTATACGCCAAACGATTAAAGTGCGCCTTCATGCTCCGCTGAATAGAATACATGGGCCATTTCATCTCCGGCGAAGGGGTAGCGACGGATCCTGAGAAGATCCGAGCCGTCCGAGACTGGCCTGAGCCTAAATCAGTCAGAGAAGTCCGAGGGTTTCTGGGGCTCTCGGGGTACTATCGTCGATTCATTCGAGACTATGGGTTGATCGCGAGACCATTGACGGACTTGCTACGGAAGAGCGGGGGGTTTATATGGATATAGGCAGAAAGGACGAGCTTCGCCCAACTGAAACAGGCGCTGAGCTCGGCGCCGGTACTGGCACTACCAAATTTCGCCAAGACATTCGTTGTAGAAACAGACGCGTCTGATTAAAGCATAGGGGCGGTGCTAATGCAATAGCCTTCCTCAGCCAAGCCTTGGGACCCCGCAACGCCGCACGTTCGACGTATGAAAAGGATATGCTCGCCGTGATCTTGGCTGTACAACGCTGGCGCCAATATTTACATCAGGGCGAGTTCGTGATCCGTACGGACCAACAAAGCCTGAAGTTCTTGATGGAGCAGCGCCTCGTAACGACCTTTCAGCACAAATGGCTCGCAAAAATGCTCGGCCTCAGCTATCGCATCGAGTACAAGCCAGGTTCGAAGAACAGAGTAGCAAACGGGCTCTCGCGCCGACCTCAGGCAGAGCTCCGGGAGCTATCAGTGACATTGCCTCTCTGGGTTGAGGAGATCCTCTATAGCTATGAGGGTGACAGGGAGGCGGAAGGGTTGATCCAACGGCTGGCAATCTCGAACCTGGCAGTGCCCAACTATGAACTGAAACAAGGGATGGTGATCTCGCAGGGAAAGATTTATATCGGAGCTGCATCGGGAGTACGGATGCGAATCATTCAAGCCCTTCACGAGACGGCTCTCGGGGGCCATTCGGGGGGTACGAGCAACCATGAAACGGATCCAAAATCACTTCTGGTGGCCACACATGTCCGGCGAGATTAAGAACTTCATAGCCGCCTGTGACACCTGCCAGCGCTGCAAGACTGAAACGATCGCGTATCACGGGCTCCTCCAGCCTCTTCCAATCCCCACTAGGCCCTGGACGAACATCTCGCTCGATTTCATCGAAGGTCTCCCTCCCTCCGGCGACATTGACACAATTCTGGTCGTGGTCGACCGTTTCTCCAAATACGGCCATTTCGTGGGCCTGAAGCATCCTTTTACGGCGGTCGGAGTCGCCCAGGCCTTCCTGGACAACATCTATAAGCTGCACAGTTCACCCAACACCATGGTTTCTGATCATGACCGTGTCTTCCTCAGCCAGTTTTGGTGCGAGCTCTTTCGCTTGCTGGGCACGAAACGCCACACGTCCACGGCATACCACCCGCAGTCCGACGGGCAGACGGAGAGAGTCAATCAGTGTGTCGAAAACTTCCTCCGCCTCAACGCCCATCTTCAACCACGCTAGTGGGCGCGCTGGCTCTCCCTGGCCGAGTTCTGGTACAATACCTCGTTCCATACAGCGCTGGGCATGTCGCCATTCTAGGGGGTCTATGGCCAACCGCCACCCTCACCGGTCCAATCGGTCTTCACGACAAATGTGGGTGCAGTTAAGGTTTTCGCACGGGACAGAGCATCGGCGTGGGGTTTGATCTGGGACAACCTGACTCAGGCCAGAGACAGGGCCAAGGCTCAGGCAGATAAACACCGCACGGAGAGGGTCTTTAATGTCGGGGACTGGGTCTTCCTCCGCCTCCAGCCGTATCGCCAATCCAGCATTGCCCTACGCCAGAACCTGAAGCTCGTTGCGCGTTACTTTGGGCCATTCCAGATCATTGCCAAGGTGGGGTCCGTGGCTTACACTCTGAAATTGCCGGAGACGTCCAAGATTCACCACACCTTTCATGTGTCTCTGTTGAAACGCAAGGTGGGTGCTGCTTCTCCGGTGACAACCAGACTCCCGGAGGTCACAGAGACGGGACAACTCAAGGTCGAGCCCGTACGCATCCTTCAGCAACGACTGGTCAATCAAAATCAATGGGGCTGTCGCTCAGAAATTGGTTCAGTGGTCCGAAGCTCTGCCAGAGGACGCGACGTGGGAGGACATTTCCGTGCTCCGAGCCCGCTTCCCCGGCCGGTCTTTCGACGTTCAAGCTTGAGGGCAAGCCTTCCATGGGGGGGGGGGGCAGTTGTGAGGATCATCAGGACAAGCCACGTCAACCGAGCAGCAGTTGAGCTTCTAGAAGGCTTGCGTGGCGATTCTGTTATAACGACCTCAGTCAACGTGGAGGGTTTGTTACAACAAACTCGTCGGACGGTTATGCGACGTCACCGGAACTGGAAGCCGGCGAGAGAAGTATAAATAAGAGACAAGAGAGAACGTAGAGGGCATTGAATGAATGGTAGAGTGAATAGAGAGGGTATGAGAGGAGAGCTGTTGAGCTGAATCCATACTATGTAATTCTTCAGATTTCTCAATAAAACAAGAGTGTTCCTATCAAATCATGCTACTGCTGACTCTCAATGTATCTCCTTCGACCTCTCCCCAATCCTGAGAAACCCGATTCCTCTCTCTCTCTTCCATTCATCCCACTCTCTGCTAGGAAAAAAATGACCTTTTTTTCTCATCTCGCCCTAGCCATATTTGTGCCCAGATATAGCCGGAGAAGAAGCCTAGAAGGTGAGGAGATGTGGAGGTTGAGGCGAGGTGGGGTGAGGTGAGGGATGCTTGCGAACCTGAGGACGCCACGATTTTACCTCTGAATCTTTCTCTAGCCAGATCTATTTCAGAGCATCAGAGAGAGATACGAAGATGAGGAGGGGAGAGACGAAGATGAAGAGGAGAGAGAGAATATGGGTAGCAAAATGAAAATAAAAAATAAATATAATTAAATTAAAAAAAACTGATTTTTATGTATTTTTAAAAATAAAATCTGAATTTTTGAAAATAAAAATAATTTTCATAAATAAAAACTGAATATATAAAAAAATCTGATTTTTATGTATTTTTTAAATTAAAATATGAATTTTTGAAAATAAAAATAATTTTCATAAATAAAAATTGAATATATAAAAAAAACTGAATTTATTTTAAAAATAGTGAAAATTTTGTTTTAATATCCTAACAATGAAGGGTATTATTGTCATTTCACTTTATTTTCAAATTCTGAACCAATGACATGAGTTTGAAAATTTGAGTAATAGTTAGGGGTATTATGGTCTTTTTAACTTTTTTTATCCAAACTAACAGAAAGTTAACAGTTGGGTACCAAAGTGAAATTAAATGTTTGGTTTAGGTATGCAAGTGCAAAAAATTTATGCAGAGTAATCAAAGTGAAATTAAATGTTTGGCATGGTATTAAAGTGAAATTTTCCCTAAATTTAGTTCACAACTAACCAAATCAATCATCACCACATCAGTAATTAGTTTACACATATCAATTCAGTTGAACTAACCTAACAGATCCTTAAAGTTATTTGCTACATCCACACAAAGCTTACGACGATATAAGAGAACATTATGCTCAATCATATATTCATGCACCGATATTCCTTGGGGTAGCAGCTCGATGTACTTTATTGTGTACAATCCACAATCTCCTTCACTGTTGTTAGAATGAGTGAAAACAATTAATCTTCAGGAAAAACCAATCTTATATGCTATGTTGAATTGAGTTTCATACCCTTTATTTTGTTGAATATCATGTTGCCTGGTGTACGTCCACTGCACTCCCGTAATATCATTTCTGCATTGGGCCATAGTGAGTGGAAACATTTCAAGGTAAGGCTGCATAATCTCAAACAAAGTTCGCTCCGATGTGAGGTTCACATCTGAATCGTACACGCAAAGGTTTCTTCTTTCCAAATCAGCAACCACCATGATCCAATGCGTGTTCTTGAAGTTGATCGGAAAGTAGACTTTCTTGGCTCCATCCCATTTCTTCCCTTATAGAGCCGGATAACGACCGCTTGTATATTTCATTATTCTCGCGTCCACTTTGTGCTTTGATTGTTTAGCAGGTGTCAACTTGGTGAACTTCTTGTGATCCTCTATGATGAATTGGTTGAAAAAAGCGTCCAACACTATAACATTTTGGTCATACAATTGAGAGTATTCAGACTGCCGCTTTCTTATTCAATGGAGGGAATCTTGAAGATGTTGCATGCAAAGCCATAATGTGAGAAATCTCAGTAAATAAAAAATGCTAGTAATAAGTAATATAAATATAAAGTAAAGATATTATATTTATATTTATAGATTACTGCGTATTTAGTCAGGTGTGTCTCTTAATTAGGTCATTGAAGTATTTCTTCGTTATTGGCCCATATGGTGAATGTATATCATGTTTGGTTTCTAAATCATGTTTAACCACTTTTTTCAGCTCCACATAAACATCATAATAGGAATCAGGAATCTGTCTAAGAGGGTCCAATTGACGTTTTCCATCACATTTATGTTCATCCGTGTTGTTAGGCAATCACAAATTCTTCTTTCCATACTTCATCTTCAGCTTGGAAGATGCATGTGTGATGATAAGATCTGATAACTTCATTTTCTTCGATGATTCATGTGCACAGTTGGGATCTAATAACTTCCTCCTCCTTGTTGACGATGTAGGTGTAGGTATAGGTTTATACACCATAATTTCCATAGAATTGGTGTATGTGGCAGGTTTAGCATCATGAGGGTCTCCCTTCTCCATATTGTCCTTAACAACATTGGAATCAGCATCATGAGGGTCTCCCTTCTTCCTACTTTCCTTAACAACATTGCAATAAGCCTCATGAGGGCCTTCATCCTTTGCCCTATTCACTTGACATCCACCTTATCCGTCTTCATCTTTTTTGTCACAAGGGTCTCCCTTCTCCATAATATCCATGTCATCTTCTTGATCTTCATCTCCTTCATCTACATCATCATTTTCCTTCGACAATTCCTTCTCATCTTCATCTTCAACTTCTTACTCAATAGGACCTTTTAAATCAGCCTTCTTCCATCCCATCATGAGTTCAAAATATTCCTTGAAGCTTTCCATCACCTCTGCCTTAAAGATTTTAAGCTCATACTTCAACTCTGCCTTCAACTCTACCTTGAAGCTTTTAAGCTCATACTTCAACTCTGCCTTCAACTCTGCCTTGAATCTTTTAAACTCATCCTTCACTTTTGCCTTAGAGCTTTTTGGTTCCTCCTTCACCTATGAGCTTAAAATCTGAAGTATGTTTAAGAGCATGAGCTCAATGTTTTGGTATCAAGTGTTTTGCATACTTACACCGCGAATTTACGTTATTACCCTCACTTAAAACCCCAAAATTTCACTTTCTTTTTCTTATATATTACCCAAATTGCAATTTTGTTTTTTTTTATGTATTAATCATTTATGAGTTGATGATTTCGGGTGTGGATTGACCTTCCGTGATCTATTGCTTTGTGTGTGGATTGCCCCGTGAGTTGTTAGTTGTAGTTATCTAGGATCGGTGTATGATTTATTTGTGCACTTTGAGACTATTGAGACACTAAATTGCATCATTACTTTCCTTGATGAGTTATTTAGTTTGAGTGATACCAAGTACGTTACTAGTGGACTTATGTAGATCTTACTCTAACCAAGACGTTCACATTTAATCGGAATGGTCGGGTTAGAGAAGTTGATTTATGCGTAGCTAGATAATTCACTTTTCCTAGAGATTGTGTTCTATGCTTGCATATTACTAGAACGAGGTTCTATTTAGTTCAACTTGATTATTGGTACCATCTTGATTGTTGGTGTTCGATAGTCGAGAAGTGAACTAGGAGTAGCTAGACACAATTCTTTATTTGTGCGTGTCTATTTTAGCATTTGTGTGTCACTAGGGTAAGCACCGCTTATCCTATGTAAGTTGACTCGCTATCAAGTCGAGAAGCGACTTAAGAGCATGCAAAATAGATGTATGAAAGTTCAATGATTGGTTTTACTTGAACCATAGAAATTCATACTTGCACATCTACTCCGATGATTGGTTTTGAGCCATGACCGGAGCATTCTTTTCATCATCATCATCACATTGATTACCTTATGAATTGATTGAGTTTATGTATGAGCACGACACCCATGACTGTTTTTTCCTATACAAAGTTCCCATTTTTGTTTCAGTTTTGTCCTTCTCTATTTCTCACAAACTGCTTATGAGCATTTACTTTTCCGTTCTCACTGCTTGAACCATTATCTTACTTTTAGGAGAGTGTATTTAGTGACGCTTATACACTTTTCTCCTTTTACCAATTTTCATAGATTTAGTCATCCTTGGCCCGATTGCTCCCTTGTGTTCGACCGGTTTCTTACCGTTATCATTTATTGCTTGAACGACCGTGTACGGAAGCACGATAAAGAGGGTATGCATAAACCCCGTCTTCACCAGGTCACAAATCCTCGTTAAAGATATTATCTTAAAGAGTATATTTCTTAATTAGTTCCACGTGTAATACGTTTGTACGACCGTTGTTCTGTCCATATAACATACAGTAGACCGCAAGACTAGCATCATCCATTATCCGAACTGGATTCACAACAACACCTTCACCTTCCAAGTGGTACACTTGGTAATTGACTCTGAATTATATTTCGTTTTTGTCAACTCATGTCCTTTCATACAACCTTTCTAATAACATCTTCATCTTAACATCAACAACAAAGCTAACGAATTTCTCATCAGTATTGGGTTCCCAAGTATACTTTCCTTCATCTTCCTTGTATTCCCCACCACATGAAGCAAGGATAACTAATTGCCCAATTTCTACACGAATTAAAAATTAAGAACCTACAGGGTTATGAATTAAAAACAAAACCATAGTACCGGGTCAGTTAATCCAACACATGGACATTAAATACAATACATAGACATTTAATCCAGTATGTGGTCATTGAAAACACCCAATACCGAGTCATTTTAAACAGCGGGTTGTTTCGAAAACTCTAGTATCAGGTTATTTCATACATTACAGTCATTCATTCGAAATCCCTAGAAAATTGGGTGAAATTTGCTGCAAATGAAGATAATAAATATTCACTTTAATAATTCATCTGTTTCCGTTTCAATGATGATGTTCACAACATTAAAACTTCATATTACCTACAATTATACATATAGGGTTTATATTTCTGAAAATTATGCAGTCAGGATGACTAAAAAAATTAGAAATTAGGGTTTCGGTACCTCACTGAGTCTTCAATGCTATGATTTTGAGCTCAGCCAACTGTTTGACAATAGTCTATACTATGAATCGAACTCGGCCAACACTAGGGTACTTCCAATAAGAAGTTGAAGAGCAAAAGAAGGGCGTTCGAGACAATGGTCAGGTGGAGGTGAAGAAGAACATATGGGACTAGGGGTAACGAACGAACGAAGAAGAAACAAAAAACCAGAGAAAAAGAAAAGAAAAATTAAATAAAACATCTAAGTATGGGTAAAATTGAGAATGCCAAAGACTCACTTGAAGGGAGGGTTAGATACCAAAACTTTTTTTTTTGGAGATCAGATTCTTAAACATACTTCAAAATAAGGTCATTTTCCTAATTGTATGCAAAACACTTGATGCCAAAATATGGAGGTCATGCTCTTAAACAAACTTCAGAATAAGGTCGTTTAGCTAATTGCCCCCGTTTAGAGTTGAATCTATTCTTTTTCAATAAATCTTTTAGCTATTTTTATTTCATATCAGCAAAGCAAATTTAAATTAAAAATCTATTTCGAGGTGAAAGAGGAGGTACATAATGTCAAGGTTACACAAAGGACCAGCCAAAAAAACAACTGAATCATTAAAATGAAATCTAGACACCACCACCCACTAACGTGTACTCCAAGTAACACTAAGACTTATAAAGCTAAACCCCAAAGATTTCTTGCATCTCAAGCAACGATAGTACTTAGATCCAAAACCCGCAACTTTTAGCTGTGGTTACCTATAAAATCAAACAAGTGACCCAACCAAGACACCAAATTTGAAAAACCATAAGAAAACTGGTTCCCAACCAAATTAATCCACTGCATGAATAGATTTGTTGAACATCTTAAGGTAGCCAAATTGTAGTTCCTCCCTTCTACAGTAAACCTTGCTGTCATCTGAGTATGCAACAACTCAAACCAAGCTAACTTCTTCAAGAGGTAGATTGCAACTGTGTAGATCCATGACCAGATATGGTGATCCAAGTGATAAAGATGCTTGATCAGCTCCAACAGAGGAAAGAAGCCTCTCACTATAAGACTGAACCCTTTCCAAAAAAATTCAATCACTCCAACACCTGATAACACAAAATAAGTCAGGAGAAAAAGAGTAGAAGAAAAAGGAAACACTCAACCTACAACCACAACTACCCACACACCAAAAATAACAAAACTCACACAAAAAGTACCCACACACAAACTCACAAGAAAATCTAACATAGCAACCACAGAAAGTGGACCTTACCAAACTTACACTGTACCCAAACCCACCCACAACCCATCCCAGAACCCCATAGCCTACAAAAGAAACAAAATGTACAGACCAGACATGAAGTTCCTTGGGCCACAAGCAACCAAAGAGCCATGATCATATCTTTGAAAATGCCGGACTCTCCTTGGAAGGGGCCTAGATCAAGGTGCCCTCCTTAAACAACAAGACCTAGAAAAGGTCATCCAAGAAGTAAAGGAGAAGAACATCCCACCAACTTTCTATTTGGCCCATTCCCAGTTGTAGAATTGATTTTGGATTTTATGGAAGATTTCTTCTGCTGATGTATGGTGATTCTCAAATTCAACATCATTTTTTGGCAACCAAATCTACCAACAAACAATCTGAACAATATTTCTCCAATAAGGTTTGCATTTTATAGGTACTAATCCAGCTCAAGAAGAGAAGAGTAGCTTAAGGGTTTTTCGAATTGCAGAAGATACCCCCACCAATTAAAAGTAAGAGTCCACACTTTCCATGCTCTAGGACAATACAGAATAGTGTGTGGAGCATCTTCAAGATCATTGTTGTAGACAGGACATGTAATCTCATGTAAAGATAATTGCATCCCTCTTGACTCCAGGAAGCACTTAGATGGTATAACTTCCAGACATGTTAACCAACAAAATGCAGTTATTTTTGGGGGAATACCTGGGATCCATAGAGCTTTTTTCCAACTAGCATTGATTGAAGGGACTGAGACATGGTTATCTAATAGAGCATAAATCCTTTTGACAAAGAATCCTTTATGATCACTACTTCAAACTAATAGATCTTTTAATTGTGATAGAGAGATTCCACTGATAATTTGATGTAAGATGATCCAATCAGATTCAGTCCTTCCTCTAAGAACTGATATGAATTTTAGGTCCCAATCTTCAAGACAAAAAGCCTCTGCAACTAGTATCTTCTTTGAAAGAGATAAATTATACATCTTGGGGAAAAGGAATGGAACCTCTCCCCACCAAATGTCTGTCCAGAACTGAATCCTTTCCTCATTACCAAGTTTCCAAGTTAATCCTTTAAGTCCAAATAGGTCAACAGGATCAACATTTAGAACAAGAGTATGGCTCATGAAACTAGTGTTTCTTAATTCTGAAAATATAGAGATATCCCATTCTGCTATTGACCATTCATACTTGTTGTATATCACCCTCTTCCATAGAGAATTCTTATCAAGAGCAAATCTCCACTTTTTTAGCTATTTGTTCATTTCTCTTTACTTACTTAAGAAATCGAACCTTAACGGATATGTTTTTTTATTAATCGACCAGGTATGTTCTTCAAGTCCATTCTTTTGATTTTCTTAAAATGCTTAATAGAATCAAGAAGCAATCTTGTATTGTTTGAACTGGGCAAGGCGGCTCTTGGTACATTGTGCTCGTACAAGAACTGAGATTTGAGTTTTGACACACGCCATAATCATGAGAATATCGTGTTGATCTCCCTCTTTGCGACCAAGTCAACTTCTTTCTCATGTGTTATGGTGGGTCAAAGCATAGATTCAACATTTGACTAATGCTAAAATTTACTCTTATGTTTGACGACATAAACGTTGGTGTCTTGTCGGCTACATGCATAGGAAGATCCAATTGAATGGATGCTATAAAGACCATGACCGTGTTTTTTGTTCTTACTGAAAATCAAATCTGTTCAGAAACTCATTCAATGTATTTATGGTTTTTGTATTGTCATCACTCATCTGTCATGTGCTGTGCTCCAACTTAAAATTGGGATTTGGTGATGGAGCCTACAAGTTGACCCTTTAGAATCAAAGTGTTACTTTTTACGTGTTTTGATTTTTAACCTAACATCTATAGTAATTTATTGCATAACTTTGTTTTTATATAATTTTATTTTCAGGTCAAAGTCTGATTGTCAAGGAATTGAGCCGTGTGTTTAATCAGATTTGTTTTTTTTGATAAGCGAAATGTTTTATTAATTCTGTGTTTTCCAAGAGGCAGAAAAATAAGAAAAGAAGACTACCTTAATAAAGGGTCTTTCCAAACCGACACAAGCTTAAACGAGCAACTAAAAAAGAGAGAAAAAAAACAAGCGGGAGAGCAAGCAACTCATCCAAGCCTATTTCGGTCACAGGTCCAGGCAAGAAAACCGATTCGAAACCTGAACAGGACTTAGATTTCCCAGTTCAGGGTTATCCTCGTCGACATCCTTGAACACTCGAGAAGTAACTGCCTTTTTGATCACTTTCGAGCTGAAACTCCACTCGCCGAAACAATGTTTCTTTGCAACATCAACCGTAAAGCTTCCGGGATCGCCTCCTTTATCAGTACTAGTCCGGGCTCTTGTTTGATAGAAGATGACTGGAGGAACAATTTTCTTCGACTGACCTTTTTTTGGGCGTCCACGTTTCCTTGGTTCAGCCTCAAGAATCGGGGATTTATCCAAGGCATCCTTCCAAGGACTACCATGAAAACTACCGCCAAGTTTGAGTCACCCCGAGCAGAAATCTCCACAATGGGACCGTCTTTAACCTCAAAGCCTAGCCCACAGCAGAAGACGGGCCCAAGTCAGACCTAATTCGCTTAAAGATATCAGCCAAAAAGGTTTCACAAACCGACTGGGCTGGGCCTGTAGCAACATCAGGCCCAACAACCGGAAATGAGCCCAATTGACTTGACCCACCTTCAAGCTCAACCGACCCACGCAAACATTCTTCCTCCCCACGCGTTTCTGAAACCTCCCACACATCCACTCGCGTCTCCTCCAAAACAGGAAAGCGATTCAAGCTGCCATGGATCACGGAGGTCACGAGGGCGGGGATCACGGGCGTAGAATCGGGAGGATCCATAACAAAGGGTTCCAAAAAATTAAGCGTTGATTTCTGAGGATTCACCAATCTCGGAGATCCCTCGATTTTCTTCGATCGTGCAGAAGGTGCGCACAGAAGCTCGGAATCGCCACCGTCCGGCGAAGCTTGCCGGAGTTCCGCCTCCATCGAGCCTGAATCTAAGCGTCCAAAGCTGCTCTGTTTTGGAGGTAGAAAAACAGAGGCTGGCTGTGCACGTCCAAGCTGCTCCGATCCCGGCCGAGCAATTGCTACCAAGAGAGTATAACCATTCATCTTGAAACCGTTGAGAACCTCTATAGCATGTAGAGCCGGTTCTGTTGATTTGTACTCTGCGAATTCGAAATACCGCCCTTTCCGGTTTGGTTTCTTTAAAACATTGACTGACAGAACTTCACCAAACACACCCAACGAGTTTCGAACCCAATCCAAAGAAGTATCAAAAGGGAGGTTGTATATGAACACCTTGCATCCTTTATCTGCTTCAAAAACCGGCAACGCAGAAGAAGTATCAGCCCCCTGTTGTGGACACACCTTTGGAGAATCACCCGCAACACATGTCTCTTGGGGTTTACTTATAAAAAGATTTTTTTTTAAAACGAGTAATTGGGGTATTGTATTATTGTGAAATGTAAACTATTCAAGGTAGGGCGTAACAGTCCAGGATTCTAGATATTTGTCCAGGTCGACCGTAGTCTACCCGACGCTCATGGATCCGTAGAAATAGTATGCGTGTGTTCGCAGACGTTAACTCATGAAATCTCCTTACCGACATTTCTAAAGTAAGAAACAGAAAGTAAATAATCCATCATACAATAAGAACTAACCAAATCAAACTAAAATAGAAAAAAACCCAAACGCACGTCGGGTTCTTGAAATGCTCCAACGGGACGATCTGCTTCCTTCCTCCTCCCGGGACGACCAAGCAACCATGGAGGCATACCCCAACCTAACGCCCCTCCTCCCGGATCCCAAACCCATCGAGAGAGAAGAACCATGAAACAACCTGAAGGTTCAAGAGAAACCCTAGGGTTCGTGTGGGTCCCCGAATCCCTGAGCTTCGGATTGTGCCGGCATATCTGACCGGCGAGGTGGAGGTAGGGCCTTTGAACACCAAGCCGAGATCGGGGACGAGAGGGGGCGGCCGGAGGAGGAAGGTGGCGACGCAAGGGCAGCGAGTTTTGGGTGGGATCGGTCGGCGAGAGGGCGAACCCGGGGCTGGATCGATGATGTGGGTGGGGCGGATCTCTTACCAGGTCAAGGCGAAGGAGGCCGGCGACTGACGACCGCTGTGGAGTCCGGAGCGACGGTGTGGCTGAGCTAGGGTGGAAGGATACGACCATATCGGAGGAGGGCGGCGGGTGGGGGAGTGCGGCGACTGACCATGGTGAGAGAGAAAAGTGGGATTAGACACGAGAGAAGGAGATAGAGCCGCCGGCAGCCATGATGACTGTATTCACGGTGACCGCCGGTGGAGGTGGCTGTAAATTTAAAGAGAGGCGTAGGGTTTTTTTGAGAGAGAAAACTGTTTCTCAAAAAATTAAGGGGTAATTCCACCCCCAATACCCTAAATCTTTCGTATTTCATTTAGAGTACCCTAAATCTTTTTTGTCACCTCAATACCTTAAAATTTTATTAATTCATTTAGAGTACCCTAAATCTTTTTTGTGTCACCTCAATACCCTAAACTTTCATTAATTCCATTTTAGTGCTCATCGTTAACTTTCCATCTAAAACAGGTAAAATAACCATAATACACCTCACTAACAACCAAATTTAAGATAAAGTTAATGGCGGGTACTAAAATGAAATTAATGAAAGTTTAGGGTACTAAGGTGACAAATTTTTTTTTATGGTACTCTAAATGAATTAATAAAAGTTTAGCGTACTGAGGTGACACAAAAAAGATTTAAGGTACTCTAAATGAAATACGAAATATTTAGGATACTAAGGTGGAATTATCTCAAAAATTAATTATGATGAGATCATAAAAAGAGGTTTTAAATCTCGTATTTAAAAGATATGATCGAAAACATAAACTCTAATAATAAATCTAAAACAAAATATAACTTTTTGCTCTGCTAGGGTTTTGGCCGCCGTATGCACCACCATGGCTATGGCTATGGCAATTGCATACCCTATTCCATGGTTCTTCTTCTCTTCTCTAATTACCATCTCCTCGGCGCATCCTCTTTGAGTCCTGCGCGAGTTTTCTCTGCTAGGGTTCCTCTCGGGCCTACGCTAGTTTTCTCTGCTAGGGTTCCTCTCGGGCCGCCGCTAGCCACCGCGCCGTGGACTCTCCCCCACCACCACCGACGCGTCTATTGATCCTGTTCGGTCCCCCCTCTGCAATCCCGATGGTTATCGTCTGGCTCACCTCGGCGTCAACCAATCTTCAACCCACCGACGCCTCTGCAGTCGCTGCCGCCGCTCCTGATGCACGTCTGATTCCGCCGCCCAAGGGGTTTCCGTCTCTATAGCCGCCCACCCTGATGCTGTCGCCGCCACCCTTGAAGTCGCCGCCGTCGTCGCCGCTTCTAATGCCGCCGCCATCTCTATAGTCGCCCATGAAGTCGTCGCCGCTGATCTGCACCCGCAGTCGGCGTGTCCTTCTCCTTGGCTTCCACCGATGCAACCGCCTCGACCCCTTTCACGAATATGGATCTGGCTAATCGAAAAGGTGTTTTTTATTTTCTTAGTTGAGTTTGTCTTTGCATGATTAATGTCTGTCGAACAGAGATTCGATGATTTCTCTACGGAAGGGAGCATCAAGGACTAGTCCTGGGAGGGGTCCCTAAGAAGATGCTTTGCCTCCCACTATCACCATTACCGTCGAGGTCCTCCAGGATCTCCGGTATCCCGTCCCCCCCCCCCCCCCCCTTCCGTCTTCACCCTTGGGGCACCGATTCAATACCGTCCAGGATAGTTATCTTGTGAAAAGAATAGCGAACATTCTTAAGTGTTCTTACCCTATTCTTCGTAGTCGGAAAATTTCTGATGCACTCTATTGCATTGAAACCAATGATGTAAAAATCCCCGCCTGGAGGCGTCTGGGCCCCGCCTAGGCGCTGAAATGGGCTCTGCCGACCCGATTTATTCTCCTATGGTGCTCCAGGCCGTTTGGGTGGAATATGACCGATTAATCCCCGATTCGACCGATTAATCACCGCCTGGCCGATTAATTAAGCGGGTCGGTCAGGCGTCGGGTCGGATTTTTAGTTAAAAAAAACAGTTTCTAACCTTCTACAAACCAAGTGAAACCATAAAATTATGCTAGTTGATAGTCATACTTATTGATATTCTTTTAAGTGTTGTATGATACTTTTAGTTTAATACAATATTTATGTTTTTTATTATATTTAATGTTCTATATTATTAATGTTTTTTATATAGTATAATATAAATTTTGATAATATATAATAAAAAATAATAAAATAATAATCCAATTAATCTCCGATTAATCCCCGCCTAGCGCTTAGGACCCATTCCCGTCCGACTAGCGCCTAACGTTTTTTACAACCTTGATTGAAACAACTTGATTAATGAAAAATACCTTTCGCTCAAAAAAAATAACAAATATAAAAAAAATCAAAGTTTTAGATGACTAGGAATCTGACCCTAGGATCCAAAGTCAAACAAGCCAGTACAATCGTAGTGATCTGCAAAATCAGAAAGCTTGTGTTCTTATCTTAACAACAGCATGCAACATGCCTCTCTACTGGTTCACTCATCCCCTTGGAAACTGAAGCACCAATAATTTACTAACTTCATGATTTTATATTGGGAAAGAAATTGAGATATTATCAAGAAATTTAGATTGTTGGATTTTCACCTTCTTTCTCGACCATCCGAAAAGGACGTGTTCTCCTTCGCCTTTCCGCTCTATCTCTCTTTATTTATTTTTATTTAATTTTGCCATGAGATTAAATTTTGCTTGTATTCTTTTTCAAAAAAATAAAAAAACTTTTGCTTGTACTCCAAACAAAAAAAGTAAAAAATATTAGAGTTTTTTAGCGAAATGTGCGAAATTCCATTAATCAAATTGTGTAATGACAATACAGTACATCAGAGACTCTTTGACCACAAAAAATAGGGCAAGAACATTTAAGAATGTTCGCTATTCTTTTCACAGTGGAACCGTCCTCGATGGTTTTGAATTGGTGCCCCATGGGCAAGAACATAATATGGGTGAGGGGAACGGGGTACCGCAGATCAGAGACCTCGATGGTAATGGAGATGGTGGGAGGCAAAGTATCGTCTAGGGACCCCTCCCAAGGCCAATCCCTGATGCTCCCATCCCTAGGGAAATTCTCGATTTCCTATTCAGTATGCATGGCGGCGGTGGCTGCAGGGACATCGACGACTTCAGGTGGCTTGACGGTTGGTTGACGTCCTCGTTTGCTTCTTCTCCAAGTAACTCCCTCCCCGCCCTCCTTCCTTCAAACCCTAATTCGCCGGCCCAAAATTGCCACAACCTTGCTCTGACTATTCTTCTCCCAGGCGGCACGGCTCCTAGGATTACACCTCTACCAGGCCTTGCTCCAACCCTGGCCTTGGCTCTTCCTATCCCACGTATGCCTCGGTGGAGGCCAAGGAGGTGGGGACAACGATGGCTGCTTCAGTGGAGGCTGTGGAATTAGTGCCTGAAGAGAAGGAGGAATCGCCGACGAAGAGGACCAAGGTAGGTTACCTCGCAGAAAGGGGAGATCCTCTAATCCCGGCCTAGCAGAAACAGAAGAGGAATAAGAGCGGGGAGAACGCCATAGCAGCGGAGACGAGGGAACAGAACTACACCGGGAGGGGTGGAGGCTGGGCTGGTGTGAGACGCGCCAAGGCGCACCGAAACCCTAGCAGAGCTCTTCTCCATTAGGTTTTTCAACACAAAATAACAATATTAGAGTTTGATTTACCTATCAAGTCATTAATCTTTTTTATTGTAAGGAAAAGTTTATAAATGATGTAAAAGGTATACAAACAAGGAAGCAAAAACCTAAAAACGGTTTAAGACTAAAACAAGAACAGCAAGAGCTATGAAAAGAGGACTCGAGTGACCCTGATGGGGGCTAGATCTTCTGTCGCTATAATGAGGACTCAACGTCGCTTCAACTTTTTTGAAGCCTTCCTCAGCCAAACCACGAGCGAACTCTCAAACTTTCACCAAATCTTGCCATCTATGGGTGATACTCTCACTTGTGTGTCCATCGATCAACGGCGTAGAAAACCCAGAGAAGGCATCCTAGGGAAGGGCCTCGCCACTATCGATCTGGAGCGACAGAGGGGATTGATCGGAGAGAGGGACAATAGCTTAGAGCAGTTGCGGAGAGGAAAGCCCCGAGGGGACTGCCAAGAAGGGGGCGGCAGAACCGCCAACCTGAAGAGGCTGTGAAGCACGATCAACCAGTGGAACGGGGGAACGATCAAGACTAGCGTACAAGTCCACATCAGAGGCCAAGTCATTAGAGTCGTCCTCCACCCTATCCGACTTGCTACCCATTGATCCCAAAACGACAGATGACAAAACATCGACACCACATGGCAAAGCCCCCAAAGGTGTAGAAAGGCTAGCCAGGGATATGGAAGGGTAACTACACTGATGGAGGTAAGCGGGGGAGAGGTTGGGAAAGAAACAATGGCAGAAGGTTCCCTAATCTCGTCAGACAGGGATACACCCACATCCAATCCCTTTGAGGGAGAAAATGGTTGGAGTCAACAACGACAATCTCTAGAAGCACGTTCATACAAAATACAGGACATTGAGCTTCAACCACTTGTTTTTCAATCGAGATAGCTGGAATGTGGACCAAAGCTAAAGCTCTAAACGATTGGGCCAACATCAAAGAACACGGGTGAATGGCAACAAGCAGTCCAACCATCCCAACAATCTCTGAAATCAATTATGTGCTCCAATACACAACAAGAAAGCCTATAAGGTCAAGTAGGCATCCTCCTTGCAAAACCATGTCAACGCAATTAGTGAAAGAGAAGAAATAGAGACATAGCGCTTTCCAGTTGTCTGCCGCTAAGGACACCCAATCATCTGGATCCGAACAAGACAACAAAGAGTCCCATGAGCCCAGGTCAACTAGATCCACCCCCACAAGTCTGCAAGCTGAAGACCAATACTTAGGGTATGCATCGTAGTCGAGGTGTTAGCCACGCGTATCACACTAAGGTCAGTGTCTTCTCGAAGCCATGAGCAAAAGATAGAGAGCACCGCGACAACGCGACCGAGATAGGTCGAGAGGTAGCTAAAGCTGACAGGCACTAGGTCCCAGCGGGAGACTCTTCTACCGTACCTAAAAAGGTTTCCGAGCAGAAAAAGCACCAGATCATTTGAGTCATTTACCCAATTTGACCCTGATCTTATGTCCTTGAAACAAAACCCCGTTCAAAGAAGTAATTGTGCGCATGGGATTTTGTAGTACACAAACGCAATTGGAAGCTAGTTTTGTCCCTACGTCGACAACTCTAATATCACCAACTCGAGAGAACATGGTCTTCTATTGATCGCAAGTTGTAGACGATGAGAGATTAGCAACAAAGGTGCGTACCAGAGCACTTGTCCCATCCGATTCAACACCTTCACAACAAGAAACCATTCGTGGATGAACACAATAAGCACATCGACCAAAGAAGGAGCTGGAAGATTCCTTGAAGGTAGCTTTACTTGAGAATCCTTGTGAACCTGAGCCCTAGCCGAGAATTTATTAGCGTGCACTAACCTCCCCATAGCCGAGAGAGCATATTAAGGAACACTCTCAGCACACAGCGGAACAGATCTAATAGGAAGAGACACATCTACGGGTCAAGTAGAGGGTTGGTTCATAGATAGAAAGAAGGGGATGGAAACTTATACCTAAGCAAAAGACCTCACATTTGGCCGAGAACGCGAGGCTCTAGGGAATGGGCATCCACATCGACGAGAAACGCGGTCAAAAGGTCGCGCCCGTCCACGACTAGGAAAATTGAACTGATACGCAAACTATTTCGCCTCTAGCTAATCACATAAATCCGGCCGTCGAGTGTGATGGCGAGATCTCTGAAGGCATCGCTGGCGTAGACAGTGTTGGATCAGTCCATCCAAATCAGAGCCTTCGTTGTCGTAGAGAGACTTTTCACTATCATAGACCATGCTAACACTCCTGTCATCGTAGCTAGCCTCTTCACTTAACTGGTTAAGATGACCACGCCATCGGCGACGGCTACCCATGCGCAAAGAGCAAGAGCCTTAGGTTTAACGAAAGCCTTATGATGATTGTATCTTATTGGTCAATGTGTTCCATTTGTACCACAACTCCAAAATACGAAATCACAGGGCCGGACGGTCTCAATCCTTTCTTTTGTCAAAAGTATTGGGGGACAGTCGGGGAGGATGTCACCAGGTGGGTGAGACGGATCTTCGCAAGGGAGGACATTCCTCGGGAGCTAAATAAGACTACGCTAGTGCTGATTCCGAAAGTGGAGTGCCCAATGTCGCTCAAAATCTCCGTCCAATAGCCCTGTGTAATGTGGTATTCAAGGTGGTGTCTAAGGTGGCGGCAAATAGACTAAAAGGGGTGTTGGGTGGCCTCATTTCTGACACCCAGGGAGCGTTCGTCCCGGGGAGATCTATCCAGGACAACACAATCCTGTCGTACGAGACGTTACATCATCTACGTAATAAGAGACAGGGTAAGGAAGGCTGGGTGGCGCTGAAGTTGGACATGAGCAAAGCCTATGACAGAGTAGAATGGGGCTTCTTATGGGACATTATGAGAGGCTTTGGGCTGAGTGAGGAATGGATATATCTGGTCCGTCGGTGCACGTACTCAGTTACGTACAACATTGTGGCGGGTGGTCAGCAGGCAGGATTTGTTCAGCCTGAAAGGGGGATAAGGCAGGGAGATCCACTTTCTCCCTATCTATTTCTCTTCTGTATGGAGGGATTCTCCCGCTTGCTCCAGGGAGTGGAGGGTAGGGGGGGATATCCATGGGGTTAGGATAGCTAATGGAGCCCCGGCGTTGACCCATTTGTTCTTTGCGGACGACTGCTATGTGTATTGTAAGGCGGTCCCGGAAGAGATGACAAAAGTGCGTACATACCTGGGAATGTTCGAGGAGGCTTCAGGGCAGGTGGTGAACCAAACAAAGTCGTCACTCTTCTTCAGCCATAATACTCCGGAACATCGGCGGGTGAGCGGCGTGCAGATTTTGGGGATTCCGGAGGTAAATTCCTCGTCCACCTACTTGGGTATACCGAATATGATGGGTAGGAGCCGGAAGCAGAGTCTACAATTTGTTATGGATAAGGTCCTCCGGAGAATCAGAAGGTGGGATGGTAAATTACTCAATGGGGCAGGTAAAGAAGTGCTCGCCAATTCGGTACTACAAGCGATTCCCACTTATACGATGTGTGTAATGCGGATCCCAAAGGGGATGCTGGAAAAGATGAATGTGGCTCTGGCTAAATTCTGGTGGAAGTCTGGGGGACCGGAAGGAAAATGGATGGTCTGGCAGTCCTGGGCGAATATGTCACGGCCGAAGGAGGAAGGGGGTATGGGTTTTAAGAATCTGTATGATTTCAACTCGGCCTTATTAGGGAAGCAATTGTGGAAGCTTGTCACGGAAGAATCGAGTCTTGTGGCTAAGGTTCTCAAGGCTAAATACTACCCGGGGAATTCGGTTTTGGAGGCAGCTCTGAAACCGAACCAGAGCTACATCTGGCAGAGCTTGCTATCGGTACAGGAGTTGGTCCGACGCGGAGCGCGACGATCTATTGGGCCAGGTACGGAGACTTCAATTCTAGGGCATCCCTGGCTGACAGGAGTGGAAGAAAGGGTGCACTCAGGAGTATCTGGGCTTGAAGGTAAGTTAGTGTTGGAGTTGATGACGACACACAGGAGGTCTTGGGATGAGGGGAAAATCCGATCCCTGGTTGGAGGGGAGGACCAGCAGGCGATTTTGGCAGTTCCGATTAGTTGAACAGCGGTCCGAGATTCCTGGTACTGGTCGGGAGATTACTTGGGTCAATACACGGTGAAATCGGCGTATACCATAAGCCAACAGGACCAGGTCTCTGTCCAGGCACACCAGGACATCTGGTCGGCAATCTGGAAGCTAGAAGTGATGCCAAAGGTTAAGTCGTTCCTATGGCGTACGTGTTCGGGCTGTCTGCCGGTGGCGGAGAACCTGAGACGAAGACGGGTGGACATAGTGGCAACTTGCCCGGTATGCCTGGGAGGAGACGAGTCGGCTTTTCACCTGCTGGTCCACTGTCCAGTGGCAGCCGAATGTTGGGCGAAATCGGGTTTGTCCCTGCCTCAGGGGACCCAGATGATAACGGAAAGGTTGCTAAGGATGCTTAGTAACAACCCATCGACGAAAGGAGGTCTGATTGGGTGCCTTTTATGGGAGGTGTGGAAGGCACGAAACAAGGTAGTCTGGGAAAGTACGGCACAACCAGCGGCTGGTATCTTCCAGACAACGTCCCACCTTCAACTAGGATGGCTGGAAGCAAGAAGAAGGAAGCTACAGGCCCAGGCCTGTCCGCGACAACCTCAGGATAGGGGAGCAGAGGTTTGGAAACGGCCGAGTCAAGGCTCTTGGGCGCTCAATACAGACGGGGCTCTCTTCGCAGCAGCAAACAAAGTGGGAACAAGATGGATCTGTAGAGACGACAGGGGGTTTCTCAGGGGAGCTCGATCTACGTCCTTCCATGGGGCCCAGAATCCGGGTCTAGTGGAAGCTTTTGCGATTCGGGAAGCGTTGCTGTGGTTACAACAATTCCCGCTCCAACGAACGGTGGTTCGAAGTGATTGTAAGGTCATAGTGGATATGATCAAAAGGGGTGGGGGGCTGCCCTCGCCTCTAGGGACGATCGTTACTGATTGTTTTTCCCTTTTATCTAAACTCGAGTGCGTGCAGCTCGAATTTGTAAAGCGGACAACGAATAAAGCGGCTCACTGGCTTGCCAGAGCGGCTTGTTCTAACCCTGTCTGGGAGTGGCAAGGATGTCATGTCCCCGAGCCTCTTCAACATATCATTGTTGCCGAAAATTAATACAATAGCGTTTTTCTCTCTAAAAAAAAAGTATCAAGTCATTAATCACATAATACTGATAATTATGTAAATTATATCATGTAAAATGAATGGTATAAAGACATAAAATTATCTTAACCTAGTTGGTAGAATGCTTTGCTTTTGTTTATAAAAACTCGGTGTAAAGACAATCAAACTAAGAGCATCCGTAATGGGGATAGATCAAATCGATATATTTCCGGGTCAATTGATTTTAAATAATAGGAAGTTAGTAAAACTAGTGGGAGTTTGACTATAAACTTCTTTTTGATTCCACAGTGGGGTTGAAAAAAAATTAACACGAATACAAACTCGTTTTATTATTGCCGGAAACGATGATCGGGTGGTACAAAACACAACCAACAAATGAAACAACACAAGATCGAGAACAACTGACCATATGACAACCTAAAGGGAGGGAAGTCATTGTAGAGGCGTCATTTAGGGCATTCCCGAATAGTCTACCACCACTCGTGCTTATTGAAATATTGGTCGACATTGTGATGGTACTGCCTATTTGTCTCAAGGAACACCTCCTCTTTGGTTGCTGCTTCGATAACGTAGGGCTTCTAAGAGGCGCAGGCTTTTGGGTCTCTAGGTGCTTTGTTAGGCCGAACCCGTAGGATTTGCGGGTGTCCTGTTTTTTGGTTTTTTTCTTTGTTTGTCGAATTCTATTTGATGGCTTGTGGTTCCCATCTCAGGAGTCACACTATCTTTTATTTATGCATTTATTTCTCTGATAAAAAAAAAAACTAACATGATGTATTTATTTTGGTGAATTTCACTATGAGAGCTTTTCCATAAAGATAGTCTGCTTTGCCTCGCAGATCCGAACTCAAGAAATTCTTGATCCAACGTCTCAAAAAAATAGAGATCCCAAAACCTAGTCCTATCTAGCCAAAATCTTATTCGACCTAAAACATGAAAAACAAGAAGTAACTTAGCCTTTAGTGCGGATTCCCCTAGACCTCCTGGCTGCAGTTGTCTCGGGTCTGTAGGTATAGGCCCCAGACGGTCCTCCCCACCCCCGCATTGGGGATTCATTCGTCCCTCGAGGGGCTATAACCCCCAGGATCATAACCTGGTCCTGAGCCTTTCCGGTAGTCTCTAAGGACTCCAGCTCTCCAGTAGGCGCTTTTGTCTCCTGCCTTTTCTTGGTCTTTCGAGGACGGGAGCCAATGCCCGGATTGCATCTCAATATTCCTCGACGAACCAACGGTATCTCCCCCTGAGTATACCTGTTCACCGGGGGCCTAGGCCGACCGGAGGGCATTGGTACAGGAGAGTCATCCCTCAGGGCGATCACCGTCGCCGTCCTAGCTGTCTGGGGCTTCGGAGTGAACCACCTGGGTGACGGCTTTAGTGGTCCCAGAGCCCGACTTGGCCCACCTCGACCCCTAGGGTTTGCATACCATCTAGGGGTTTTGTGCCTCCTGTATGACGCCGCCGGCCGAACTGGAGGGACAAGTGACGGCGCTCCATGCCCGGACCTAGGAGAAGACGCTCGTGCATATGGGACGATATCACCCAAGGAAGGGGCGCGCTCTGATTGGTCTCAGCCCGGTCCCACATCTTTTCTGACCATCGAGACCCTTCCCGGTAGCCCACCTCCGGTCGGTGGTCCAATGACCGGTTATCTATAAACCGGAGAGGCCAGAACGACCACGGGGGCCTGTGTGCTCGCCCTTGCATGGGCCAGTCGCACCCTCGGTGCATGCCCATTGGCTATATGGCCGAGTCGGGGGGCGGGGACGAGCCCTGGTATGGAAACACCGGTGGCCGCGGTACCAATCCCCGATGGGGATGACGCTTCTCGCCTTGACGGTGGTGCATGGTCTGGAACTGAGGAGGGGAGACGGGTGCAGTGTGTACTGGACGGCGATAGGAGACTGGTGAGCGACAGTGGCGACGTGGGCTGGTGGACGATCGTGGACGGCCTACGCGTGGTAGACGATGGCGCGGGGAGAAGGACGGCGGCGCAAAACCCTAGCTAGGGTACGAAGGAGAATCTTTGTTGCAGAGGTAACGAAGCGCTTACAAGAACAAAGGATTAAAGAAAGGCCCAATATTCTATTCTTTAATACCTACTGTTCCATAGTTTTTTCCCCTACTAACTGTTCCATATTTTCATGCCCAATGTTCCATATTTTTTTATAGATGTTCTATTGTTCTGAAAATTTATTTCATTGTTGTATTATAAACGTACCATTATTCTGGAACCATTGTTCCATTACTTTTTTTATTTGTTACATTGTTAAAAAAATTTGTTCGAGTATCCATTATACACGTTTCATCGGTGTGAAACAATTGTTCCAATATTTTACTATGCACATTCTATTTTTTTAGAAATCTCAAGAATCATTTAGTCCCATGTGATTTCTCATTCTCATACTCTGTGGATCTTGAGGGGGCTATATTATGGTTTGGAAAGATACAATTATATCAATCTCAGTGCTGTATTATATATATTTATGCTCCAACAAATGCATCTGGAAAAAGATCTCTTTGGTTGAAACTAGAAGAAAAGATCAACATGCTACAATCTGAAACTTTATTGTTACTGGGTGGAGACTTCAATGCAGTCAGTTCAATGCAAGATAGAGCATCACAAAGATCAGGTGGCTCAGACATGCACAATTTTCAAGACTTTATACAAAACCTAGGGCTCCTAGATCTCCCCCTCAAAGGTGGCCAATACACTTGGTTTGGACCTCAATCAAGAGCCTCAATGGATTCACAAGTTCCTTATATCTCAAGATTTTTTGGTAAAATTCAGCAATGTCAATCAGAATCGTCTTCCTAGATCAATCTCTGATCATAGGACTATTACACTCTTTGATGATCTAGTAGATTGGAGGCCAAGGCCTTTTAAATTTCTAAATATCTAGACAGAAGATCCAAGATTCCTGGTAGCTGTACAACAATTTTGGTCTTCATTCAGATTTTTGGCCAATCTTACTATGTTCTTAGGATGAAACTTAAATTATTGAAAGCTGGTCTAAAGAAGTGGAATTCCCAAGTTTATGGTCATCTAGATACTCATATAGCCCTACTCACTAAGGCTATTGATATTTGATACACTAAATACAATTGTAGAAACAAGGCCTCTCACTCCTGCAGAATGTTCCAACAGAGGTGAAATAAAAATTGAGTTAATTATGAAATACAAGCTTCTCTCCAAACTCTGGAGTCAGAAGGCTAGGAAGAAGTGGATAGATGATGGGGATAAAAATTCAAAATACTTCCATAGGGTGGCCAATTACAAAGGAACTTACAAAAAGATATCTCAGATTTGGTACATGGAAACTTTATTATCCTCTCCTGCTGAAATAAAAGTTGTTGCAGCTGAGCATTTTACTTCTAGATTCACAGAAGACTCCTACTCACATATCTCTCTGGATGATCTCGCCTTTACCTCCTTATCCTCAGATCAAGCACAATGGTTGGAAATGCCATTCTCAGAAGATGAAACCCTCCAAGCTCTTATGGCCTGCAATGCAGAGAAAGCAACTGGACCAGATGGTTATACACTAAATTTTTTCCAAGTCTGCTGGCTAATCATTAAAGAGGATCTCATGAAATTTATATACTGCTTTTATCATTCTGGCTAGCTTGGAAAAGGTCTTAACTCCTCTTTCTTGACCTTAATTCCAAAAAATAATGCTCCCTTGTCCTTTGATGATTATAGGCCCATTATCCTCATGGGAGGAGCTTACAAGATATTATCAAAACTACTTTCCTCTAGGCTAAAACAAGTTATTGGCTTTGTTGTGGGTGAGGAGCAGTCTGGTTTCATTCAAGATAGGCAAATTGTTGATGGCATTTTAATTGCTTCTGAGGTGGTGGATTACATTAAGTCAACCAAACAAAAGGTCATCCTTTTCAAAGATGATTTTGAAAAGGCTTTTCATAGAGTCAGCTGGAGTTCTCTTATGAAAATTCTGACCAAAATGGGGTTTGGGACCCTATGGAAACTTTGGATCATTTCTTGTCTCAGGGCCCATGTATTAGTTTTAATCAATGGCGCTCCAAGCCCTGATTTTCAAATGACTAGAGGGCTAAGGCAAGGATGTGCCCTATCCCCTTTGCTTTTTGTCATTGCTGTAGAGGGGCTAAACCAGATTATGAAGGCTGGCTTGCTAGATGGACTGTTCAAGGGCATCCAATTCCAACAATCAGGGCCAACTATATCACACCTTCAATTTGTTGATGATAGCATTTTCTTCATACAAGCCTCTGAAAGTGGTGCATTGTGTCTCAAATTTGCATTAACAATGTTCATTCTAGCTACTGGATTAAAGGTCAATTATGAGAAGTCTGAGGTCATTTTATTCAATTTAGAAGAGGAGGAAGAGAAAAGCATACTGGAAGTTATTGAATGCTCAAGAGGCAAGTTACCAACTACTTACCTTGGATTCCCACTAGGAGCCAACCCCAAAAGAATCAAAACTTGGGACACAATCATTCAGAAATTCAAGGCTGCACTAGGTCTTTGGCAGGCTAAGTTATTATCATTGGGAGGAAGATTCACCCTTATTAAATCCACTCTAAGTGCTCTACCTTTATATTTCTTCTCCATAATCAAAGCCCTAAAGGGAGTATTGAAGGCAATGGAATCTTGGCAGAGAAGGTTTTTATGGCATGGAATCTCTACAGCTAGAACTTTTTGCAAAGTGGCTTGGAACAAGGTCTGCAGACCAAAGAGTGAAGGTGGTTTGGGAATTAAAAATCTGGCACATATGAATATAGCCCTCCTTGCTAAATGGTGGTGGAGGTTTGCCCTGGACAATAACTCATTATGGGCGAGAGTGATCTGTATTAAACTTGGTTGGTCTAGTTCTGATTGGGATTTAGCCACATTCCCAGAAATTGGAGGCTCAAGCTTCATGAGTCAGATTCTTGCAATTAATAGTGATCCAGCTTTCCATGATCTTTTTGGCATCAAGGGACTCTCCTGGAAAATTGGCAATGGAGCTAGGGTGCTTTTCTGGTTTGATATATGGTGGGGTGACACTCCTCTTAGATTTATTTTTCCAAGGCTATTTACTCTAGCTCGGAACAAAAAATTGCTGGTTGCTGAAGTATACTTTGATGGGGATTGGGAAATTAACTTCTCAAGAGTGCCTAGAGGAAGGGCATAATCTGATTGGCTGATGTTGCAACAAATACTCTCAGGGATCACCTTATCACTAGAGGTAGATCTTCTGGTTTGGGTAGGAGATCCCAAAGGCTTCACAGTGAAAAAATTGTATATGCTCTTGGACAATTCAACCTCAGCACCTTCAACAAATGCTACTTGGACAAAAGCACTTTGGAAGACAGGAATACCCCCAAAGATCTCTGCTTTTTGTTGGCTAACTTGTCTAGAGGCAATTCCAACCAGGTGCTTTCTTGATGCTAGAGGACTACAACTATCCCTACAAGGTTTACTTTGTCCTGTATGCAACAATGACTTAGAAGATGCCTCACATACTATACTACATTGTGTTAGAGCTTGGAAAGTTTGGAGTCTCATTTTGAACTGGTGGAAATTATTTTGGGTAATCCCATAGACAGCTAAAAGTTTATTCACATCCTGGGCAGCTCTAAATCAATCCTCAAGCAAAGGACCTTGGGGAAATATAAAATTCATATTTCATACTGGCAGATCTGGTTAGCTAGAAACCAAGCAATTTTTGAAAATTCCTTTCCTTCTGCAGAAGAGATATTTCTCAAAATTCAGAATACGTCCTATAATTGGGAGTGGGCAAAATTCAAAAAGGATGGCTACTTCTTCTCCTTCAATTCTTGGGTTAGCCCTCCCAACACTTGCTATCCCATGAGACTTTCTCCTTAGTTGATTGACAGTTGCTTGATGGGTTCTGCAGAGAGGGGTTTTCAGATAGATGGACCTTTTTTTTTTTTGATAAATGTTGTTTTTGGTTTTATTTAACTTTTTACCCCAAGACGGGGAAAAAAGAGGGGACCGCAAACAGCTATCCCAAATAACCTTCAAAAGAGACTCTACCACAAACGGTTAGAGAATCTCGCTAAGAGAAAAAACTAAGAAAGGGGACAAAAGCCAAAAACAAAGAAAATACTAGTCGATAGAAGGAGGAGCATCGTCCTTAAACTCTATCTGCAGCATAGTCCCTGTAGCGACAAAGTGTCTCCAAGCTTCATTTTTTCGCTGGGCCTCGAGCTTCTGAGTTTCACTCATACAAAGTGAACGAGTCGTCACTCGGACATATAGATGGATCTTGTATGGGTATCAGGGCCTCTCTTTGTCTCTTTGCATACTTCCAGGACCTATCTTACTTGGACTTGTGGGGGAATGGATCTGGTGGGGAATTTTCTATCAAAGGCAGGATTAATTTAAGTTTCTTGAGACACAAGAAAGGTCTGGTGGTGTTGCTTGAGACCCAAGAAATATCTGCAGCTTTGGTTGGGTTGTGGTGATCTCATCCAAAGTTGGTCCTTCCTTTATTCTCTAGGGGTTTGGGGTTGGGGGTTGGGTTTGAGTTGGTTTGGGTACTGATGTGAGTTTGGTAAGGTGCCCCTTTTGGTTTTTTTTTTATCTTTATTAGGTTCTCCCTCTTTGGGACTTGTGTGGGGGTTCCTCTCTTTGATCTGGTTCTTCTTTTTTCTGAGTGAGGGTAGATTCTCATTAGGTGAGTGCCTCTTCTTCCCTCTCTTTTCTTTCTCAGGTTTTTGCAGGCAATTCCTACCTTGCTGCAGTTTCACAGGTGTCAGAGGAATTCAAAAAACTACTTTTGCTCAGGACTCTCTACTGGTGTTAGATACACATACTGGAGTTGGATCTTCTCCCCTTTAATATGGCGATTCATTCAATCCGTTTTGGTGTGCTCTTATCTTCATCAAAAATCAGCTTAGGAGAGCTAATCTACTAGGAGTGCACTCTGCAAGTATTGGATGGCAGAGGTTTTTTCGAGGTCTGAGGCTTTATCATTCTTCATCTTCATTACCCTCCTCTCCACTAACTCAAGATCTGGTTGAGGTGTTGGCTAAAGCTCTTTCTGATAAAAATTGCAGTGGTTCCTCCCTTTTTGTTTGGTTTAGTTGAGGACTAAAGGCTCTTTGGTTATTGGGTTTTTAGTAGCTTGTGATGCAAGTTTCGTCATCTTTAGGCAAGACATTCTTAGTTGGTTGTTCTTGTTGGTAGATCATGTTGATAATCCTTGTTGTAATGGTTCTTTTGTACCTCCTTTTTCATCCCGAAAAAGGTTTTTAATTTAAATTTTTTTTGCCGATAAAAAAAAGAATTATTTAGTCCAGTTTCAAGAGTCACACATATTCCATTCTCACCTCAAATCAAAACAACAACAAGATTATAGTTACAAATATCTAAAATTAAAATTAAAAATTGCCCCATTATTGTCTAATGATTATCTTTTCTTGGTACTACTGATCATATTGGTTGGGAGACTTGTAATATACTTTTGACAAGAAAGGTGGCGGTTATATTTGCTCCTCTTATTTGTTCATGTGTTCTTAACTTACAACTCATTTGTTTGGAGTACTCGAAAGTCACAGTAATTTTCTTAGAGCATGTATATCAAGGGGAGCAAGAAGCAGTGAACAGGGAGCAGATTCATGTGCTGACTAGGATGGATTGTGCTCTTGCTCTCCTAAGACTGAGAGTGTTTCACATCAAGGGGAGCATGTATGTGGATCATGCCTTATAGAAATGTTGACTAGATAATTAATTATGCTTTTGTTGAATTTGTTAAATTCATATTTAAAACACTAACTACTAAATATAATTGAAATAAAATACATATATTTAATTAATAAATAAATTAATTAATTAACTAAAGTGCAAATGTAATTAATAAATACAATTAAATAACTACAATGGATAATGAAACTTGAAATTTCATTACAACTCGTCGTCGTCGTTTGAGCCTCGTCGACGGAAATTTTTTATCGAAATAAAAAACTGATTTTTAAATTTAAAAAATGGTTTTTAAATTTTAAAACTGATTTTTTTTAATTTAAAACTAATTTTTAAATTAAAAACAGATATTTTAAAATACATTAAAAAGTTTTATAAATTTAAAATAGATTTTTAAATTTAAAACAGATTTTATAAATTAAAAATTAATTTATATATAAAATGAATAATAAAAAAATGGGACGCGTGTCAGCATAAGAGAAGACGCCGGTGAGGTAGGGAGCAGCGAGGCACGAAGCATACTTCTACTTCGTGCTCCTGCCACGACTTCGCGGGGTACGTGGTCCTGCCCCGAGGTCCACGCGCCATCTACCCCGCATCGACTGAACCCCGCACCCCGAACTCCAAACCCCATGCTTTATGCCTCCTGCCCGGGCCTCATGCCTCGTCGATGTGTATGCTCTTACTTAGATAGAGTTCATGTTACTTCTCTCTTACAATGTACGTATACTTTTAATGATTATTTTCTTTATGATTTACATTTGGGTGGCTCACATCCCAAAAACCTATTATTTATTAAAATATGAGTTGATTTCGAAAGTTGGATCTATTCTGAATGTGGTGACTACTAGGAGGCCAATTTCAAATGGTCGTTTTTTTCGGCTTCATCCATTTTAGTTGTCAATTAGATGTGGTTGAGGCTGTTAGAAATTTCAATGGAAAGGTTTTTCGAGGCTTCAAACTTTTTTCTGTCAAAGCTTGGAAGAAGATTTTGAGGAACGCTGATTCAGGAGGTCGGGGGAATTTTGGGGTTCAACACGTAGAGCCTGTAATTGCGTTGGAGTTGTCAATTGTCCTGGTTGTGGTTCCTACCAAGACTATGATCATTGATGAGTTGGAGGTCTTCTAAATGACAGTGTTAGTTAATCGATGAATCATGGGTGTGGCCTTGGATTGTTCTTCTCCGGAAACTTTGCAAGATGTAATGGATATGAATGGTTTGTTCAAGGCTCGGAGTCGACCGATGGTTATTCGGCTATTTCTCATTTGTTCGGAGGAGGAGTTGTTGGACGAGGCCTGAAAGGTTCTGTTTTGGAAATGGATTGGAAATTGGTTTGATGTGATTTCATGTAGAGCCAATTTGTGCCTTTGTAGCGGTTCTTTTCGTTGGCATAAAGTGGAAGGAGTCCCTATCCAGGGTTAGTGTCGCTAAACAATGGTCTCTATTACGAAGATCTTTGGAAAAGTGCTTTGGATTCATGATATCTTGTTGGATTTAGATGTCGCTTATGTGTTAATCCATTTTAAGTATTTGTCTTCTTTGAATAAATTTTGGTTGAGAGTAGGAGAAGCTCTGTTTTTGGGTGTTAGTGACTCTGATCGACTCTACTCTGTATTATGGTTCCAAATTGTAATTCCTTGAGGTTGGACTTCCGACTCTCGTTTGCAACTCAAGTGATCGGAGATGAGTCAACGACGTGTCTCCGGTTTCTTCTCTGAGAGAAAATCCTGCTTCCTATCCTTATCTCCCAATTTCAAACTGGAGAGATTTCAGGAACTATAAATTTTTCTTTTGTTAAGGTTTTGACACATGTTTTTTCGGGGAAGGATGTAAGACCCGCTTCCGGTCGAACCGGTGACTCCGGAAGTCACTCGGGACTTTTCCGGAACTCAAACGGATTAGCCATTATCACAGTTGGCTTCAGGGGAGAAAAACCTTTCGTTTGAGTATAATATCGGATAAAGTCAATTTTGGTCAAAACGAGACTTTATATCGACTAAAGCTTCTTTTTTAAAAAAGTGCTGGAAAGTAATTTGGAAAATTAAATGAGCTAGAGGGACACTTGTCCTCTTTTGGTTAAAGGAGAGAAAAAGGGATGGTCATTGTCCCTTTTACCCTCCCAAAAGTTACTACAAAGGAATCTAGCTCAAGGGCCTTTAGGTCTTTACTTCTTCTAGGTATTATATTGGATTGGAGAAGCAAAATCAAGTCATTTTCTTCTTGTTGTAGCCGAAACTTAGAGGGGAAGCAAGGAAGGAGAGCTCCCATGGAGGTTTGAAGGAAAATCAAAGAAGAAGGAGTCATTTGAGGTCTTCCTCCAACCATCCACCCTCAAAATCACTAGCACCCTCTTCATCTCATCACTCTAGAGGTAATGGAACTCTCTAATCCTCATTTATCTTCATCTATTTTCTTGGGTTTTGGGTGAAAAGTGCTAGATGATGTTGGGTTTGAGTAGAGATGGTGAGAGATGGTGTTGATGATGAACCCTGTTGAATTTTGGTTGAGAAATCAATAGTGTTGGAGATTTTGAGGTGGGTTTGATTTGAAGAATCCTTGGAAACTTGTTTGTGTGTTGATTCCTACCATGGGTAGAGTAGAGTAGTATTGAAGGATTTGGACTGTTTTGGGAGTTGTAAGGGGTAAATTTCTGGGTTTAAGAGTGGTTTTTCGGAGTTTTGGAGCTGGAGGTTGAAGAAGGGCGAAACTGCCCTGGTGCGCCACGGATCCGTGACGGATCCCGTGACGGGCGACGTCACGGCTCCGTGAGGGAGTCCGTGACGGCACTCGTCACAGCTCCGTGACGGTAACCGTGAGGGTTAGCGTCACGGATCCGTGACCAGATCCGTGACCCACCATGGTGAGGGTTTCTTGAGGGTTCTTGAGGGTTTTGGCATCTTGGTTCTGAGCTGAACTTTGGAAGGGTTTGGGGGTCTTTCTTACTGTCTAAGTGGAGCCTAATTTAGCGTTTCTTTGTGTCCAAGACGTTGTGGATCGAGCTAGAGGAGCGAGGATCACGCCGGGAACCGAGGAAGGAGCAAAGTGGTGATCATCGGACGTCATCAAAGCGTTGAAGAGGAGGACCTTGAGGTAGGGAAAGCCTTAACCTCTCGTTTATGATGCCTAGTATGCATGCTAAGCTAATAAAACTGGAAAAAGGTCCTAGACATGCATATAGGATGCGAATGACTAGCGTAATCGTCTTTCAATTTCTAATAACCGGAAGTGTCTAGTGGTGACCGATTAGGATGCCATTCACTAGTGTAATCCGCTTTCAATACTTGGGATATGATTGTCTGGTAGAGGAGCCTTGGCAAAGCCCTCGGATTAGTTGCGTGTTAGGATCACATGCTTGGCTGTTGATTGCTTGGTGGATAGGCTAAGGAGTCTAATGAAACTAGTGGATTTGCATGGGTAAATGCTCTCTTGAAGGTTTTATGATTCGTTGATTATACTCGTGCTTGCTCGTTGATTGTATTCGAATGATTACTTGTTTTTCTTAAATGGTTGCTTGGAGCATCGAGTATGACTGGTTGTACCGAGCGGTGCAATCAGGTGATCGATGCCCCGGTGGTTCGAAACTGGTAAGTGAACGGTAAGTTGGAATTGTGTGATTGGTGTGCTATGTCTGCGTGATTCGTGTACTGCTTGTTGTGGTGAATTGGTGATGAGTGAGCCAAGTGTGGCATTGAATTGGTGGTTGTTGAGCTTGTATTATTTCGTGTTTCGGTTGAGTACGTTATTCTATTATTAACTGCTTATTATTAAATTGTCCAAGTGTATGCTCTCCATGGGAGTAATACACTTGGTTCCCGAGGACATAAAATCCCTTGGAGACGTTTCTGAGAATCCCGATGATAAGCGCCCCGAAGGGTTGTTTCCGGTCGCCTCAATGTTATGCGTCTCCTCTGGATTTGAGGGAAAATCCGAGAGGACACGTTATGTGGATCGGAGGGTGGAGACTTCATGTACCACGGCATTGGTTGACTTCTCTATCACCTGTGTTTGTTAACATATTTGTGGTTGGCTTTATCTGTGATCTGTTGATTTGAAGATCCACTTGGTTACGTGTTTTCCCTACTGAGCGTAAGCTCACCCCTGCGAGTTCTTTGTTGTGTCTACAAGTTTGATTGAGGAGTAGAGGCTTGGGAGCTTCTCGGTGTGGGTCCCGTAGAGACTTCATGTTTATACCTTTTGGTTTAAGAACAGTTTTTGTAAGACTTATTATTACACCCCCTGAGGGTTATTTCATGTTTTGAACAACGTTTTGATGGATGCGAGCTATAGTATCAAAATTTTATGGTTTGAGGTACTTATTGGAGGTTGTCAAGGTTTAAATATTGTTTTATTGGTTATTCGTCTTCTATTACCCGTCATGCCTCGAGTCCGGGCGATAACCGGAGTTTGGGGCGTGACAATTTGGTATCAGAGCCTGGTTGCATTTGAAACAGGTCTCTTTTGAACTGATTTTCAAACCTCGGACCGAAGTCAATTAGGTGGGTAGAGTTAGGAAGTCTGAGTCTTGAGTGCTTCAAGAGTTGTCCTAAATGGAACCGTACACTACAATGTTTGCATTACTTGATTGGTATCCTCTCCCTAATGATCGGTGAAGCCGAATGGTTGAGATCGGAATTGGATTAACGGTCAATGACCGACCCGTTATGCATACATTGTAGGGTGAACCAACAGTTGGTGATGGTGTTGCCCTTTGGCGTATTACTTCGAAAATTTTCAAGTTGTAGCTTGGTCCTGCTCAAGTTTTGACTTGTGATTGACTGTTGGTCGGGAGCATGAGTACTCCATGTGTGTTGATGTTAAGTGTTTTGGGTGGGGCACGAGAACCCTGTAACCCGTTGTATGAGAACTATGAGTGGGGTCGTCGAACCCGTGTCTTGACCTTTGGTGTTTGAGTGGCCATGAGAGCCTTGTTTGACTGTTGAGTCTTGAGTGGCCATGAGAGCCCGTGTTCGTATTTGTGTTTGGGTGGCCATGAGAGCCCGTGCTATTAATTGTGTTTCGGTGGCCATGAGAGCCGCGCTATTGTTTGTGTTTGTGGTTGCATTATTGTTTGTGTTTGGCTGGCTTACGAGTTAGAGTCTCGGTAAGTTGCGAGCATGGATTATTGTTGAGATTAGGACACGAGTATCCCGTATGCCCGCTGAGGTGGCGATTTTGGGACACGAGTATCCCGTATGCCCGCTGAGGTGGCGATTTTGGGACACGAGTATCCCCTATGCCCGCTGAGGTGGCGAAATTGGGACACGAGTATCCCCTATGCCCGTGGAGGTGGCGAATTTGGGACACGAGAATCCCGTAAGCCCGTGGAGGTGGCGAGTTTGGGGCACGAGTACCCCGTAATATTTTGGGAGCACGAGAACTCCATTTACTGATTGCATTGTGTACTTTAGGAGCATGAGAACTCCCTTATTTGACTGTGTGATGTCTTTGTAAGAGAATGAGAACTCTGTGTACTTTTATCTTGTGAAATTGTATTGGTGGTTGTCCCGCTTAAGCGGAGGGTTAAGGGAAAATACGAATGGGTCATGCCGAATTTTCGGTAGAACTAAAATGTTTACACCATCACGGCTTGACTCAGGGGCGCCACTATGGTCGAGCGTGATGTTTGATGTCAAGCTGTGCAATGAGATTTCTTGGACTGGTTTGAACCCTCCTGTGAGAGTTGGTATTGGTTGCTAAATCGCTGGTTGTTGCTGTGTGACGCTTAGAGATGCGAACTTGTGTGCTACATTATATGAGTATATATATCTACTAGTGTGAGGGGCGTATCTGTGGTGACTTGTGTAGGCGCGTGTGTGTTCGTCCTTGTAACGTGTGAGAACCGTTGTTGAACTAACTGCTGAACATGTGCGTTATCCGTGCAGGCGGATAGGCGACATGACTCGTACGTATGTTCCTAGAGGTACCCGGAGCCGCCCAGCTGGGGGTCCGGGGCAGACTCGTGCAGTTGAGCAAGAGGGGGCAGCTGAGGCCCGGGATGCTGCTTCCACAGAGCATCAGCACTCTGAGGAGGGACCGACAGGGCCGCCACACAGGACATCTCCGGTCGCAGAGCCGATTCAGGCGACCTCTCTCGAGGAGGTGGTTCGCGCTGTGCTAGCAGCCTTGAGTGCACAGTAGGGGACTACCGCACCGGCACCAGAGCCCGTGCCTGTTGCTCCAGCGGATTTTGGAGAGAGGCCAGGACAGTTTGATAGCCTCACGGCCCAGTCACTCAGAGAGTTCCGTAGACTTGGCACGCCGACCTACTCCAGGGGAGCGGACCCCGAGGCAGCTTCGGGTTGGTTGGAGCGGGTTACCCGCAACCTTGATACTTCTGGGGTATCGGAGGGGCGCTTGAGGGTTTCGTTCGCCACTTTCCAACTTGAGGGAGAGGCCTACTACTGGTGGCAGTCAGTGCAGGAGAGGGTTGGCAGTGATTTTGAGTTGTTCAGCAGACTGTTCTTGGAGCAGTATTTCCCTCGCTCCATTCGGGATGATCGACGCCAGTAGTTCCTGGACTTGCGTCAGAGGGGTTTGAGCGTTTTTGAGTATGCAGTGAGATTCACCTCTTTGGCCCGCTTCGCGCCAGAGTTGGTGCAGACTGCGGATGGCCGTTGCAGGAGGTTTGAGAGCGGGCTCATCCCGTCGATAGCCGACAGGGTTATCGCTTTCAGGACCTCGGATTACTCCACACTCTTAGATCAGGCTTTGACCATGGAGAGACACTTCAGAGATACTGTCAGGGTGCGAGAGACCAGACCTAGACCGAGTGGCTTTTTGCAGCCGTCTGACCTTCGAGACCGACGCAGACAGAGAGTTGCAGGACACTTTCAGACTCAGTTTCATCAGGATGGCATACGCCGAGCAGGGGCCGTCGCGTCAGTGGGACCCGCCCCAGTGGCACAACTGTGTCCTCGGTGTGGACAGCAGGGTCACCTGGCACGGGACTGCCCGAAGGGCAATGGACCGGTGGAGCGTCATGATGGTCGTCCCCTGGGGACCGGTGTTAGACAGCCTAGTGAGCCGAGGGGATGTTATCACTGTGGCAGTGCCGACCACTTTATGCGTGCGTGTCCTGAGTTAGCACAGCAGGGAGGGCAGAGAGGATGCTACCAGTGTGGTCAATCTGATCATTTCATCCGGACATGCCCTGAGATAGCTGGCAGAGCGCCTGCACCGAGGCCCCAGCAAACTCAGATTCTCCCTGCGCCACCTGGCAGACCACGTCCGGCACCGCAGCAGAGAGCTCCGCGTCAGGCGGCGGGAGCAGCAGGTCAGAGGCATCAGCCGAGAGCTGAGCAGCGAGTGGTACTTCCCCCACCACCTAGAGGAGGACCACCGGCACGGCAGGGCCGAGTATTTGCAGTTACTGATTCCAGGATTGAGAGGCCCTACGCCGGCCACGAGGCCACCCAGGGTACGTGTTTACTTTATAATGCGTGGACTTCCTTTTTGTTTGATACGGGAGCTTCCCATTCGTTCATATCTTCGTCTATTGCTTCTTCTTTGGGTTTACGGGTTGAGACTTTGAGTCAGCCCCTTTGTTTGGAGACCCCAGCTACGGGTGCGGTGGTGTTGAGCACTGTTTGTAGGGACTGTGCGATTAGGGTGGCAGATTGCCCATTTCTGGGTGACTTACTCGTTCTTGACATGAACGCCTTTGACGTGATTCTGGGTATGGACTGACTCGCGAGATACCGAGCGACGATCGACTGCTACAGACGTCAGGTGACGGTAAGGTCAGGTGATAGGGTGATCACGTGTGTTCTGGGTAGCAAGAGCGGGGTTCTCTTATCCGCCTTGACTACGGGTTCTGAGGCGGGGATCGTACGGGGTAGCAGTGAGCTACCGAGAGTAGTGCGGGAGTTCCCGGAGGTCTTTCCGGAGGAACTATCAGGCTTGCGACCAACGCGAGAGGTGGAGTTCAGGATCGATCTGATCCCGGGTACGGCGCCGATCTCGATGACACCGTATCGGTTCGCGCCAGCCGAGTTGGTCGAACTGAAGCGACAACTCGAGGAACTGCAACAGAAGGGGTTCATCCGCCCGAGCGTATCTCCGTGGGGAGCGCCCGCCCTTTTTGTGAAGAAGAAGGGTGGAGCCTTGAGAATGTGCATCGACTACAGGAAGCTGAACCGGGTGACAGTGAAGAACCGCTACCCGATGCCTAGGATTGATGATTTATTCGACCAGCTGAGGGGAGCAAAGTACTTCTCGAAGATCGATCTTCGATCTGGGTACTACCAGCTGAGAGTGCGGGCTGAGGACGTGGAGAAGACAGCGTTCCGTACTCGTTATGGACATTTCGAGTTTCTGGTGATGCCGTTCGGTCTGACGAACGCGCCGGCCACCTTTATGGACCTGATGAATGGCATCTTCAGACCTTATCTAGACCAGTTCGTGGTAGTCTTCGTCGATGACATCTTGATCTACTCGCCCAGTGAGGAGGCGCATGCGGAGCATCTGCGTACCGTTTTGACACTCTTACGCACTCACCAGTTGTACGGCAATCTGGAGAAGTGCGAATTTTGGCTCACAGAGGTGAAGTTCCTCGGGCACGTGGTATCTCGGGAGGGCATCTTGGTCGACCCAGCCAAGGTTGAGGCAGTGTCGAAGTGGGCGAGACCCAGCAGTGTATTTAAGATTCGGAGTTTTCTCGGGTTGGCAGGTTATTACCGGCGCTTCGTTCAGAATTTCTCTCGCCTTGCAGCACCTATGACATCTTTGACCCGCAAGGGAGCGGAGTACATTTGGACAGATGAGTGCGAGCACTCTTTTTGCGAGCTGAAGGCTCGGTTGACTACCGCCCCGGTATTAATTGTTCCAGAGCGGGGAGTGGGCTATGACGTGTATTGTGACGCCTCGGGCGAAGGATTAGGTTGTGTTCTGATGCAGGGTGGAAAGGTGGTTGCTTACGGCTCGAGGCAGTTGAAGGTGCATGAGCGTAACTACCCCACCCATGATCTCGAGCTGGCAGCGGTAGTATTTGCGCTGAAGAGTTGGAGGCATTACCTGTATGGTGAGCAGTTCAGGGTGTTTTCAGACCACAAGAGCCTCAAGTATATCTTCTCGCAGCGTGATCTGAACATGCGCCAAAGGCGATGGATGGAGCTACTGGAAGAGTATGACTTTGAGCTGCTCTATCATCCGGGCAAGGCGAACGTGGTCGCCGACGCTTTGAGCAGGAAGTCGAATCACTGCGTGGCCAGCATAGCAGTCCGAGAGTGGGACATGCTGGAGCAGTTGAGCTTATTTAGACTGGAGTTGGAGGAGGTCACAGAGAGTATGGCCTTGTGCGCCTTAGTGGCTCGGCCCACGCTCTTTGTTCGAGTGCTAGAGGCACAGACTGAGGACGCTGAAACAGCAGGGATTCGGCAGAGGTTGATGGATGGAGTTGAACTCGAGGGTTGGGAGATGGGCACCGATCGGGGTATCCGCTTTAGAGGACGACTGTTTGTACCTAGTGAGTGCAGAGACACTGTGTTGCGTGAGTGCCACCACTCTCGTCTAGTTGTGCATCCCGGTGGCAACAAGATGTATAGAGACATGCGGCGACAGTTCTGGTGGAGTGGGATGCGTGGGGCAGTTGCAGATTTCGTTTCTAGATGCCTTACCTGTCAACAGGTAAAGGCCGAGCACATACGTCCCGCAGGCTTACTCCAGCCTTTACCGATCTCTGAGTGGAAGTGGGAGCACGTGACTATGGATTTTGTGTGTGGATTGCCCAGATCGTCGAAGGGGCACGACGCTGTTTGGGTGGTGGTTGATCGACTGACCAAGTCGGCCCACTTTCTAGGCATGAGGATGACTGATTTTGAGGCCTTGTATGGCAGACCTTGCAGATCGCCGGTGTGTTGGGCTGAGGTTGGTGACCGGAGCTTACTCGGGCCAGACATGATCAGGGAGACGACCGAGAAGGTCACCTTGATTAGAGAGCGGCTGAAGACCGTGCAGAGTCGGCAGAAGAGCTATGCAGACAGGCGTCGTAGACCACTTGAGTCCATGGTCGGTGAGCATGTGTTTCTGAGGGTGAGCCCGAGGAAGGGTCTTGTGCGGTTTAACCGCAGCGGAGGCAAGCTGGCACCGCGTTTCATCGGACCTTTTGATGTGTTAGAGAAGATTGGAGCTCTAGCTTATCGGTTGGCCTTGCCACCGCAGCTTGGGAACATGCATAACGTTTTCCATGTGTCCCAGCTGCGGAAGTACATATCAGACCCTTCGCACATCATTGAGTGGTCAGACATCGAGGTAGCTGATGATGTCACCTTTGAGGAGCAGCCAGTAGAGATATTGGGTACAAAGAAGAAGATCATGCGGAACAAGACGATTCCGTTGGTACTGGTACAGTGGGGACATCAGGGAGCAGGATCCACTTGGGAGCGCGAAGATGAGATCCGCGTGAAGTATCCCCACCTGTTCGACATTGAGGTACCTTGCTTTTAATTTCGGGGATGAAATTCCTTTAAGGGGGGTAGATTGTAAGACCCGCTTCCGGTCGAACCGGTGACTCCGGAAGTCACTCGGGACTTTTCCGGAACTCAAACGGATTAGCCATTATCACAGTTGGCTTCAGGGGAGAAAAACCTTTCGTTTGAGTATAATATCGGATAAAGTCAATTTTGGTCAAAACGAGACTTTATATCGACTAAAGCTTCTTTTTTAAAAAAGTGCTGGAAAGTAATTTGGAAAATTAAATGAGCTAGAGGGACACTTGTCCTCTTTTGGTTAAAGGAGAGAAAAAGGGATGGTCATTGTCCCTTTTACCCTCCCAAAAGTTACTACAAAGGAATCTAGCTCAAGGGCCTTTAGGTCTTTACTTCTTCTAGGTATTATATTGGATTGGAGAAGCAAAATCAAGTCATTTTCTTCTTGTTGTAGCCGAAACTTAGAGGGGAAGCAAGGAAGGAGAGCTCCCATGGAGGTTTGAAGGAAAATCAAAGAAGAAGGAGTCATTTGAGGTCTTCCTCCAACCATCCACCCTCAAAATCACTAGCACCCTCTTCATCTCATCAATCTAGAGGTAATGGAACTCTCTAATCCTCATTTATCTTCATCTATTTTCTTGGGTTTTGGGTGAAAAGTGCTAGATGATGTTGGGTTTGAGTAGAGATGGTGAGAGATGGTGTTGATGATGAACCCTGTTGAATTTTGGTTGAGAAATCAATAGTGTTGGAGATTTTGAGGTGGGTTTGATTTGAAGAATCCTTGGAAACTTGTTTGTGTGTTGATTCCTACCATGGGTAGAGTAGAGTAGTATTGAAGGATTTGGACTGTTTTGGGAGTTGTAAGGGGTAAATTTCTGGGTTTAAGAGTGGTTTTTCGGAGTTTTGGAGCTGGAGGTTGAAGAAGGGCGAAACTGCCCTGGTGCGCCACGGATCCGTGACGGATCCCGTGACGGGCGACGTCACGGCTCCGTGAGGGAGTCCGTGACGGCACTCGTCACAGCTCCGTGACGGTAACCGTGAGGGTTAGCGTCACGGATCCGTGACCAGATCCGTGACCCACCATGGTGAGGGTTTCTTGAGGGTTCTTGAGGGTTTTGGCATCTTGGTTCTGAGCTGAACTTTGGAAGGGTTTGGGGGTCTTTCTTACTGTCTAAGTGGAGCCTAATTTAGCGTTTCTTTGTGTCCAAGACGTTGTGGATCGAGCTAGAGGAGCGAGGATCACGCCGGGAACCGAGGAAGGAGCAAAGTGGTGATCATCGGACGTCATCAAAGCGTTGAAGAGGAGGACCTTGAGGTAGGGAAAGCCTTAACCTCTCGTTTATGATGCCTAGTATGCATGCTAAGCTAATAAAACTGGAAAAAGGTCCTAGACATGCATATAGGATGCGAATGACTAGCGTAATCGTCTTTCAATTTCTAATAACCGGAAGTGTCTAGTGGTGACCGATTAGGATGCCATTCACTAGTGTAATCCGCTTTCAATACTTGGGATATGATTGTCTGGTAGAGGAGCCTTGGCAAAGCCCTCGGATTAGTTGCGTGTTAGGATCACATGCTTGGCTGTTGATTGCTTGGTGGATAGGCTAAGGAGTCTAATGAAACTAGTGGATTTGCATGGGTAAATGCTCTCTTGAAGGTTTTATGATTCGTTGATTATACTCGTGCTTGCTCGTTGATTGTATTCGAATGATTACTTGTTTTTCTTAAATGGTTGCTTGGAGCATCGAGTATGACTGGTTGTACCGAGCGGTGCAATCAGGTGATCGATGCCCCGGTGGTTCGAAACTGGTAAGTGAACGGTAAGTTGGAATTGTGTGATTGGTGTGCTATGTCTGCGTGATTCGTGTATTGCTTGTTGTGGTGAATTGGTGATGAGTGAGCCAAGTGTGGCATTGAATTGGTGGTTGTTGAGCTTGTATTATTTCGTGTTTCGGTTGAGTACGTTATTCTATTATTAACTGCTTATTATTAAATTGTCCAAGTGTATGCTCTCCATGGGAGTAATACACTTGGTTCCCGAGGACATAAAATCCCTTGGAGACGTTTCTGAGAATCCCGATGATAAGCGCCCCGAAGGGTTGTTTCCGGTCGCCTCAATGTTATGCGTCTCCTCTGGATTTGAGGGAAAATCCGAGAGGACACGTTATGTGGATCGGAGGGTGGAGACTTCATGTACCACGGCATTGGTTGACTTCTCTATCACCTGTGTTTGTTAACATATTTGTGGTTGGCTTTATCTGTGATCTGTTGATTTGAAGATCCACTTGGTTACGTGTTTTCCCTACTGAGCGTAAGCTCACCCCTGCGAGTTCTTTGTTGTGTCTACAGGTTTGATTGAGGAGTAGAGGCTTGGGAGCTTCTCGGTGTGGGTCCCGTAGAGACTTCATGTTTATACCTTTTGGTTTAAGAACAGTTTTTGTAAGACTTATTATTACACCCCCTGAGGGTTATTTCATGTTTTGAACAACGTTTTGATGGATGCGAGCTATAGTATCAAAATTTTATGGTTTGAGGTACTTATTGGAGGTTGTCAAGGTTTAAATATTGTTTTATTGGTTATTCGTCTTCTATTACCCGTCATGCCTCGAGTCCGGGCGATAACCGGAGTTTGGGGCGTGACAAAGGAAGTCACTGGTCGGCGACCACTTCTTGCTGAGGTGGTTCCGTTTGATACTCAACTGCAATTGGGAAAGGATTTTACATTTTGTTAGGGTAGGTTTAGAGCCTCAACCCATTTGTTCCCTCGAGGTTATCCCTTCCTTTTAAGCTTAGTCATAGGTTGGCTACCAGTTGCTTATTTAGGGAATGATTCCGAGTGTCGGAGAGCTGATTTACTGTCCTAGTACAAAGGGTAAAGAGGAGTCAGGAGTTATCGCGGGTTCGACATCTTTAAAAATAGTTCCGGATTCTATCGGATCAAAGAGTGTAACTAGATCTTGTAAACCTCAAGGTACTCAAGGATTATTCAGTACTCGGAGAGAAAGGAGTTCCAAAAAAGCTCCATCGTTTGTCCTAAGGATAAAACCTAAATCCCGTCCCAAAGCAGGATTGAGGAGTCTAGGATTGAAGCTTGGAATTCTGCGATGAAGTCGAGTTAAAAGGGGTTTTTTGGGCGATAACTTTGTGGATTAGTCTTTGGATACTCAGCTACTAGTCAGTTGGATTTGAGTTGTGATGATGCCTTGATGCATGACAATGCTTGGGGCGAAGAGGAGGGTATTTGACATGTTGATATTCTCTTTAGTTGTTCTATTGTTGGGTCCCTTGAGTTTGTTTGTTTGGTAGCATGGATTGTTTTTTGTGGTGGGACGAATCCTATCCGCTCTTTATAGTGTTCCATGGTTTTGCTATTTCGTTTTATTTTCATTTGTTTCGGTTTTTTAGGTCTCTTTTGATGTTCCCCATTTCATTGGTTTGCATCCATTTGCTTTGTAATTTCTTCTTAAATGTCTAAGTTTCAATAAAACCAACATTAATAAAAAATCAAGGTATAGAGTACCAAGTACATAATCATGGGTATAACTTCTAAGGTCCAAAATATAGTATGAGAGGCCCACAATAGGTAAATGTACCAACACTTGTAGGGAGAAATTTGGTATTTAAATAAGAACAAGAGTTTAAATCACATATACCAAGTTGTCTGATGAGCACTTGTGTTCTTTAGTAAGAACTAGAACCGTCGTAGTAGGGTGCTCTGGTGTTGGGTTGGCTTGTGTTAGTAACACAAACTAGGGTGCCCCACCTTGAGAGAATGGACCATAGGAGCTTGAGAAACATGGGGCATGACAAGGCTGCTTAGTAGTCCTCGTCTGAGTTTTGTAATTGGCTTATGTGGCGTCCAGGAGAATCACAAGATCGGCAATCTTGACGAACGAGCTTCCGCTTGTGACCACAGTCTCCCTTTCCATTCCCCGACCACATTTGAGTTCACATGGATTCTCCACCTTCTACTTTACCAACCCTCAGCTCCTTGTTTATATTTCAAAGTTCGTTTCTGATCCAAAGTCCTTGATGGTAGCCTTTTCCTATGACGAAGCAAAACCAGATCCAATCCTCAGTTCCTCCGTATGCTAACTCCGATTGTATTTATCTGCGTTCATTTCCGATTGTTGGATCAACCACCACTCTGCTGTTGGATCGAGTCCCAATTATGTTGGACCGTCGTAGGGGCTGACCTTGTCAATCTCACTCTAAAATAAAAAACAAACCCTAAAGAATCCATAACTACAAAAGAAAATGGGTAGAGAGGAGACTCAAACAACTTGAGTACAATTAAACAATCATACAATCAAATCCGAAATAGTTTTTATTTTAAACGGAGAGACATAAGCAGTTGCTCCAACATATAATAAAATTCTCAATATCATAGACTATAGGTCCAGATTATAGTCGGGGACTCCCGTAGGTGTACCGACGCTCTTTGTCCTGTAAATATAATCTACTTTGCATCACATACAACAAGAAAAGAAAAATGAACACAATAAAGAATACAAAAAAACTAAGAAGCATGTGATGTCAGTTCTTCTGAAACCCATAGCTTTCGTTGTTAGGCGTTCTGGTATTGTCGGTCCGTCGTCTTGATTCGCCGGAGTCATATGAGATTACTGTCTCAGGGATGAGACTTCGTTTAGATGTGATAAGTAAGGTGGAGCATGCACTGGCGCAAACACCGACACCCCCACAAGGGCTGCCAAAAAGACGACTTCACCCAAAAGGGCACTCCATTATTCGACTTCACCTTAGAGAGCCCATCTCGATTATGCCGACCCTAAATCGAAGAGTATAGCAAAAAAAACTTCGTAAGAGAGTGGAAGGATGAGAGACACAGAGAAACAAGAGGGAGAGAGACTTGCCGTCTATCTCGATGACGACTAAGGTTTTGTCTCTTTTTTCTTCACAATTAACAATGTTTTTTTTGTTCTCGTTTAAAAAACAAACCTGAAATAGTTAAGGTAGCAAAATGAAATTAACCATTAAAACATTACAGTAAATAAACTCATTTGATGAAATTCTTTTTTTTTGAAAATAAAGATTCATTAATAAATTAATAAACATTACAAATCGAACACAAGCGAAACAGTACAAGCGTTGCATCCACCAGTTGTTCTCGGGACTCCGAAGAACAACCAGCGAGATGAATAAATTTCGAAACGGGCGACACAACGCCTATATAAACAACTACTGTCGTGTCGGTCTTCCTTATGGGCTCTCCGGAGTGATCCACTAATAAAGAGTCCCGACCGGACACATCACCATAGCAACAACTACACCTACCGGATATATGAGCTCCAACAGGGAGTACAAAAAATAAATAAAACAACAACAACGACGAGCCATCTCTACTCGCGACCGGCCTTCGACGTGTATAGGCTTGGGATCGGGACGAGGTGGTGATAAAAAAAGACTGATAGGATGGAATATATAATTAATTCCGAGAAGGTAGGACAATGTTTTGGGGAGGAGTCTCTTTCCCCTAACCGCGCAAAATACGCATAATATTTGAACTTCCCGTTCTCTCCTCCGCCTCCCATTTTTTTCTCTTTATAAAGGCAACCCATTTATCGAGAAGCAAACAAACCACAATCCTTCCTGCCCGCCACATCTTTAACCCTATCTCTGTTCCTCTTCTTCATCAAGTTTCAGTCTTCCACAACCATACGTTCCTAGATACTCTCCAGATTCGCTTCGCAGACCTTTATTTATTCGCTTTTTCACTATCTGGGTTCCATCCGATTTTCCCCAAATCCCTATCTTATTTCCTCCATTTCTATCGGAAATTATTCGTTTTTTTTTCTCGGATTTTCGGATCCATTACAGCCTCCTATTGCTTATCTAGATCCCATATATCAATTCTCTGTATAAAAAGTTCAATGGCCGTTGCTTATCCTCACTTGGTTGCCTCCGAGAAATCGGCCATGGAGGCAAGCTTGATGGCTTCTCCGTCAACAGCCCTCTCTCCTTCCAAATCCCCGGTGATTCTGACCCAGGACGAGCTGAAGAAAATCGCAGCCTACAAGGCTGTCGAGTACGTGGAGTCGGGGATGGTTCTGGGTCTCGGAACAGGGTCGACGGCGAAGCACGCCGTGAAGCGAATCGGAGAGCTTCTGCTGCAGGGCAAGCTGAAGAACATTGTGGGAATACCCACATCGAAGATGACCCACGAGCAGGCCGTTTCTGTGGGGATCCCTCTGGTCGACCTGGATTCGCACCCCGTCCTCGATCTCGCCATCGACGGCGCCGACGAGGTGGACCCCTTCCTCAATTTGGTGAAAGGCCGCGGCGGGTCGCTCCTGAGGGAGAAGATGGTGGAAGGGGCTTGTAAGAAGTTCGTGGTGATTGTCGACGAATCGAAGATGGTGAAGCATTTGGGAGGTTCTGGGTTGGCGATGCCCGTGGAGATCGTGCCGTTTTGCTGGAAATTCACAGCCAAGAGGCTTGAGGAGCTGTTTGAGGAGGCTGGTTGTGCTGCAAAGCTGAGGAGTTGTGGCCAAGATGGCAAGCCCTTTGTGACTGACAATGGGAACTATATTGTGGACTTGTATTTCAACAAGGATATTGGGGATTTGAACGTGGCAAGTGATGCAATCTTGAGGCTTGCAGGAGTTGTCGAGCACGGAATGTTTCTCGACATGGCCACCACCGTGATCGTTGCTGGTGAGCTTGGTGTCACGGTGAAGAACAAGTAGGAGTTTGATGTAGTTTTTACTGATTCAGACCTAGTTGGGTATGAGCATCTAACATTCTTATATTTAGGCATATTGATAACTTCAATTTCCAGTTGTTTTTGGTCTTTAGTGTGGTAGGAGAAGGTTTTAATGTTTTCCTAGCATCAATTCAAAAGTGAAGGATTGTGTATCACACTGCTGAATTGAACTTTTCAATATAAAATTCTCCTCATTGGTTCACTTTCTTCCTCAACGTCTTGGATATATTGGGTTGCATTGACTTTGTCAGCTTGTTAGGCTTGTTTCATCATCTCTATGGGTTATTCTCTGATGGCTGAGTGATATTACAAGTTTGAGTTTTTGGTATGGTGGTCAAGTCCTTATCTTTGGTCTGGTCTTGGTATGAATTTCACCCTTTGAACAAACAAAATATTGCGAACGGTTTTTCTTTTCTGGTATGTGCAAATGGAAAAATTATTGACTTCCTTTTATGTTGTATATGCAAATGCCTAATCACCATGCTAGTTTTTTATTTTTGAAGAATATCGTGGATTGTATTCGATTAAATCACCGAAAGGGCGTGATACAAAACATTCGGGATGGCATGCTAGCTCATAGTTCCCCTCGCGCAAATACATCTCACGAGGATGGAACGCGCTAGACCCTTTTAGGTCATCTCAATGTACTGTAGTCGTTGAATGCAAACTTCGCAAATGAGACTAGGGAGAGCGAGGGGCGGATGGGTGGGCTTAGGTGAAGTGAGTAGATGGAATTGGCTACAGGACTTGGCAGAGAGCTCCGGAAAGGAAGAAGCCATGCTCTAGAGGTTCAAGGCCGAGTTCGTTTGGATGAAACGTCGATGACAATACAAGTGAGACTTGTATAAGTCGTGGCGACGTCGTCCGTGCGCCTCCTGTAGACCGATCACGGGGAGGAGAATGGAAACGGGACTCTATTGCGAGGTTGACGAGGGCAAAACGGCTCTACCTCAGACTATAGCGGTCACCAATCACGACACGGTACGATCCACTACTTTAACAGTTCCGACCTCCTTTGATTGGCTATTCATCTGGTGGTTATCTTGTCTCTACCTACTCTTCCAAGGCGGTTGTTAATGGGCTAGGGCAGGAGTTGTCGTTGGTAGAGTCCTCCCTTCTATGTGAATATACTACTCTTCAGGAGATATCGGGACGACGTTTTCCGATAGTAGAACTGTTGGGAGTAATGAGTAAAATATTTATACGTCCCTGGTCTATAAGAGGTAATGGATGAAATTCCGGTCAAGTGCAATAACAAGATGTCATTCAACCATCCGATCATGTCCTCTTATCACCTTGAGTATGGTAATCGCCAATCTATTTGAGCTCCCTCCGGATTGCTTCCCCATGAACACTTCCAAATAAAGTATTTTGGTGTTTCCTTTATCTCGTATATTTTAAATGTTACATCGTACGATAGGTAATCAGACTGGAAAATGGTGTAGATATTTTTACATTTCATTGAATAACCATTGATTTTTTTTACCCAACCATTTATTTTGGACCAACAATCCTTGATCTGGTTATGTGTCCTTGAAGAGTTTTGAGGCACATCATCTTCTTTGTATTAGTCTTGTTGAACAACCTTTCAAGACATGTGGTTCCTTTTGTAAGAGTAATTTGGATGATGATCCCAACAAGAGATTAAATGTAAGTCTTTTTTCCAAGAGTCCACAACAAAGTACTTCTACTCGCTCATGCGAGGTTGTACCAAAAAATTGAAATGTGATGATATCAGTGATTATGTGATAGGATCGACGAAGGTGTATTGTGGTAATGTCATCTTGATGAGTTGGGATGACCATGACTCAAATCCCTCTTTTACATGCATCTATACACGATCATCATGTTAGTCTTAGTGCCCGTAGTTCAATCCTAAATGTCCAAATGTATGTGGGACATGATATTGGACGACCCGACATGAATATGTGTCATAGATCAAGTCATGAACATATTCATTGTCGTAGCTTGTCATGTATCCTTAGACCAAGGAGTCTTTGTGATCGCTATGTAGTCAACAACTGAGTTTGACCTGAGCCTAACGTTATCCGTAACAGAGCTTCCATGACGGCCAGGATTGGCTTGGGGACGGGCTACATGAGTGAAACGAAAGACGACTAAGGGATTTATCCCTTATATTGAGGTATGGGAAAGATATTGGTTCTCGGCCGCTTGATCAAGGGTGACTGAAAGAATAACATGGCCATGCACATGATACTGGGTATCATATATTCAGTCATCTCACATATCAAGGAACATTGATTGAGAATAATAAGGATGACGGCTCTATGCCTTATCTCAATCAGGATATCGGAGATAAAAGGATAATGACAGAGACGACAGAAAGGTTAGAATCGATAGGGTCGATTCGTTATGTAGAGTCAGGCAATACTAAAGTCTCGTTAGTTGCCACTTATATAGGATCGAGTAAAATGAGATTTTACGTTGACCTATTGGCATACATAAACCTAAGGGTCACACCGGAGGGTGAAACTCATTCACACATTTATGGAGAATGACCAAAAGGGAGTTGTCTCGGGACATGACCAAAATTGGGTTTTGGGTCATGTGCCCGTAAGTGAATAGGACTTGGATCGAGGAAAGGCTTAGAATCTTGGGATTGATCGCGTCAGATAATGTTGGACATTTCCGGTATGAAAGGCTTGGAGGCGATGAGAAAATCAAGGGACCTAGTTGGACATGGTCACGTTCCATGTTCCAAGAGGCCCATGAAAGGCCCATGCAACTAATTAATCAAGTCTTGATTAATTAGTACTAAGTAAGCATGACAAGGATTAAGGTGTTGGTGATTCACCACCTAACCCCATCTTGTCTAGCCATACTTTGTCCTATTTACACCTTGTCACCATGCTTGTCCCCTGCCTTTAGTTGGACAAGTATGAGGTTTGTTATGTTTAAGTCATCTTTTTTCAACATAACAAATACAAGACAAGAATACGTAGGCGTCTTGGAGACTCAAGCCAATCATTCGTTACCCGGTGTTCTTGTTTTGGTAAGAAATAGTGCTGAATTTTTCTCTTGTGAATCCATTCTTTGTTAGTTGTTTCATGGTTTAATCGTCTATTGGTTTTCATTGATTTTCTGCTGCGAGTTGGTTCATCTCCAACCCTACCTCGAGACCCAACAGTGGTATCAAAGCCGTGCTACCTTCGGGATTCACAAGACGGTGTTGAAAGTTTCGGTTTTGACATGTTAATTTTCCAAATTGTTTGATAACATGTTTTAAATTCTTGTTTATGAATTTAATGCATGTAAAATGAAAATTTGAAAATTATTTCAAATCTGGAGATTTTGAAAAAAGTTTGATTATTCGGGTCTCGGGAGCGGGACTCTCGGGGAGCCGAAACCGAGACCGAACGGGGCTCCGTTGGACGGAGCTAGGCCAAGCATGACCATTGGATGGTTGATATGCCAAGGCTAAACCGTTTTGTTAGTTATGACGAGTTTGGAACCGTCATGACGAACTCGAAGATCAAATGTTCAAAAGTTTCATTTTTGAACGGTTTCGATAAACCGAGCATCAATTTTTTTTCGAAATTTGGCTATTAATTAAAACCGGAATATCACATGATGTTTGATAATATGCTTGTTTGATAACACGGTGTGTGATGTGATGTTGACATGGTGTACATAATAGCCCCGAGCTCGTTTTAATTATTTATCGCTTTTCACGGTCTGCGAGCCGTTAACGTTAGCGTGTAATTATTCTTTCAAGGTGTTGTCGTCGAACCACTTATTTGTAATATTTATTTATTCCCGACCTGCGAGTCGTGTATTAAATTGTAATATATTTCTCAAGACGAAGAAAGGGCGAAAAGGTCATTTGGTGGCTGTTCGGGTGTTGGCATCGGCTTGGAGTCGATGGAGCTCAAGAAGCTAGTGGGATTTAGTTTAGGGGGCAATTATGTGCACATTTATCGCTTTATGCTTGTTTTAGTTTATGCATGATTAATTCTATGTGTTTTAGAATTACATGCTCTAACTTTATTTACCGAGCATATCACCTCACATGCAAAGATATAATTGGAATTTTAATCCTTGTTTGTGAGCCCTTAGAGCCATCATTACATTGGTTGTAGTTGACGGGTTTGAAGGAAGAATTACATTGGATGTAATTGGAGGCATCATTACATTTGGAATGTAGTTGATGTGCTCATTGCATCTAGGATGTGCCAAAAGTTTTAAACACAACTGGACAAGTAAAAACGGGACATGTCCGATACCTCCCAATTATCAACACCATACTACCTCCCCGTCCTATGGGTGTCGTGCACATTAGCGGAGCATCTATGGGAAAGCGGGGTAGTAGGTTTGGACGACATATGTGGGTGTCGTACGCATTAGCGGAGCACCTACATAGTGACGGACCATAGTTGAAAATTGGTGGACCCGACTACGATTCTCAGCCTGAGGTTGAGCTAGAGTAACATATAAGGTAAGCCGTGTACATAAGTACATACCCTAGCCAAGAGTCACATTGGATGTGATTGGATGGATTCCTACCTACATAGCTTGATTAAGTGGTGAGCATTACTTCAGCTTAATCGAGTGAATCAAGGATCTTGGTTTCAGATTCTAAAGGTATAGAATCGATTGTTGGTGTTTAAGCTTGATCTTCATAAAATTTATTCAGTTTACTGATTGAATTTTATCTGTTCTAGATCAAATGGAAAATTCAGCGAACATTAATAGTTTGTCATTAAAAACCATTCTTGACAGGGTCAAGCTAAATGGGACAAACTATTTGGACTGGTACAAAATTTTGAGGATAGTCTTCAAGTCTGAACGCAAAAAATATGTCCTTGACAAGGCTGTCTCTAAGATCATATCAGAGTTACATGAAGTGTCATTAACTGTTGAGAAGAATATATCAGGGATCTGGGATCCAAGGATATTCTGATGGTCAACAAGGGAATTGGAAGTGGCAAGGGCGGGGCCCATGCGCACTTGGCGGGAAAGATGAGACACCTGAGAATGTCTGCTTCTAATGCCAACAGCCTGGTCATTGGAACCGGGATTACTGGAAGTTCACGGCTGATCTGAAGAAGGGCAGTGGGACTACGCCTTCATCAGATAGCCTGAATGATCTGAAGAAGGGCAGTAGGACTGCGCCTTCATCAGGAAACCTAGATGATCTAAGGAAGGGTGGTGGGACCGTGCCTTCATCCGGTATTAACTCTTTAGAGCTACATCTCTCTACTTCCAAAGATTCATGAGTATTAGATACCAGGACTGAATCTCACACATGCACTAATATATAGTGCCTGAAAGTAGGAGAGGTTTGGAAAACACGAAGTGGACCTTAGAGTTGTGTCAACTACTGTAGGATCCATGAGTCTTGCTTTTCCAAGTGGCCTTGTCTTAGTATTGTATAATGCATATTGCAAACCTACTTTTAGTAGGAATATTATATATGTATCCGTGTTTGACAAGGAAGGATACAATGCTAATATTGGAAATGGAGTTTTCAATGTTCTATGCAATGATATGTTTTATACCAGTACTGACTTGGTTGGAGGATTGTACATATTTGATATGGGTAACAATGCCTCAAATTCTATATATTACGTTAATACCAAGAGGTCTAAATCCAACGATTTAAACCTAACTCTGTTATGGTACTGTCATTTGGGTCGCATAAACAAGAAGCGCCTATCAATACTTCAGAAGTGTGGGCTTTCAAGTCCATTCGAATTCCATTCGATCGATAGGTGCAAGGTTTGTTTGATGGGCAAAATGACTAAAGCGCCCTTTATCGATCACGGTGAAAAGGCGGGTGAATTATTGGGGCTGATACACTCGAATGTGTGTAGACCAATAAGTTCACTTTCCATGAGGGGTTTTAGCTACTTTATCACATTTACTGATGATTACAGTAAATATGGTCATGTCCATTCGGTGAGACATAAGTTTGAAGCTTTTGATAAATTCAAAGAGTTTAATACTAAAGTAGAAAACCAGCTCGACAAAGGTATGAAGGCACTTAGATTGGATCGAGGTGGAAAATACATGACCATAGAGTTATTAGATCATCTAAAAGAGAACGGGATCCTTTTGGAATGAACTCCTCCTAGGACACTGTAGTTGAAAGGTGTAGCCAAACAAAGAAATCGGACATTGTTAGATAATGGTCTGTTCCATGATCAGTTGGACTGATCTCCTGATTTCTTTATGGGGTTATGCTCTGGAGACGGTCGCGTTCATGGTGAATAAGGCTTCGACGAAGGGTGTGGAAGGGACACCATTTTAGAAATGGTACGGGAAGAACCCCGTTTTTTCCTTTCTAAGGGTCTGGGGTTGCGAGGCTTACGTGAAACATTTTGTTTCGAATAAGCTCGAACCAAGATATGAGAAATGCACCTTCGTGGGGTATCCCAAAGCAACAAGGGGATACTACTTCTACAAACCCAGTGAGAACATGGTGTTCGTCGCTTGGGGTGGGGTCTTTATGGAGAAGAAGTTTTGTTTCCAAAGACGTCATTGGTAGGACTATGCATCTCGAAGAAATTCAGGATGGTACAGATCCGTCTAAACCAATTGACAACCCAGTAGAAAGGGAGCCAGATACGGTCTTAGAGTAAGAACCAATTCCTGTTACAATTCCCGAAGGTCCAAGGCGATCTGAAAGGATCATTCGTCCACTTCCAAGATATGGTATCCAGAGGTGACAATGAAGTCATGGTGGATCACGATGATCCAACCACCTTTCAGGAAGTCGTTGATGTGCCCGACTCCGAGTTATGGCTTGGAGCCATGAGGGAGGAAATGTAATCCATGTCGGACAACCAAGTATGGGAACTGGTTGATCCCATCAATGGTGTGAGGACCATCGGACTCAAATGGATCTTCAAGATGAAGATGGACATGGACGGCATCCCTCTGACCTACAAAGCTCGACTGGTGGCGAAAGGTTATAGATAGATCCAATGGATTGACTATGAGGAAACCTTTTCCCTTGTGGCTATGGTCAAAATCGATCCAAATTCTTCTTGACATAACTGCGTATCATAATTACGAGATATGGCAAGTGGATGTCAAAACCTCTTTCCTAAATGGAAGTTTGACCGAGGACGTTTTATGTCTCAGCCAGAAAGTTTTGTCGATCCGAAGAATAAGGGAAAGATTTGTAAGTTGTTGAAATACATTTATGGATGTAAACAAGCTTCTCGGAGTTGGATCCTTCATTTTGATGAAGCTGTAATTGGATATAGCTTAATCAAGAAGGAGGATGAATCTTGCGTTTATAAGAAGGTTAGTGGGAGCAAGATTACCTTTCTAGTTCTCATTGAAAACGACATCCCAACCTTGCACGAGACTAAAGCTTGGTTGAGGAAGTGTTTTTCAGTAAAGGACTTAGGCGATGCTTCTTATATCTTAAGGATTAAGATATGTAGAGATCGCTCCAAGAGGGTCTTGGATTTTAGTCAGGGAACCTATGTGAATAAGGCATTGAGTAGGTTCTCAATGCTCGATTCAAAGAAATGACTCTTACCCAATAGTCATGGCATACATCTCAACAAGACTCAGTGTCCTAAGACACATGATGAGATGAAAAGGATGATGTGCATCCCATGTGTAAGAACCACTCCCGGTCAACGCTAGTCAAATCGGCGAAAAACAGGAAAATTTAAATTTTTTGAACCTACACCTAAATGAACCTAAATTTGACCCCGAGGGTCATAACGGACTTAAGTTGACCCCGATATCGACCAAAGTGAGTTCTGGGAGACTCAGGGCAACTTTTTGACCAATTTGGGAAATGTTGACTTTTTGCTGGAAAAGTCAACCGAGCGACGTTTTGATCCGATCGAGGTCCGTTTTGGATCCAAAAAGCTTATCCGTCATCACAGCGGTCTTAGTTGAGCCGTTTCCTTGTAGCCCGTGAAGTTTCATAATTTCTTGGAAAATGTGCCCGTTCGGGGCCCGAGACGGCCGAATTTCGCGAATCTGACTGAAAAATATGTAGAAGATATTTTCCAAAAGGGGTGGGACCCACTTGCCACATGTTAATTATGTGGTGGTGTTAGGTGATTTTTGAAACAAGATAAGGATGAGAGGAGGGGGGAGGTTCGGCCATAATAGAAAAAAGGGGAGTTTTTGGAGAGAGAAGGAGAGAAAAGAAAAGGGGGGTTTTAGGGTTTTAATATTTCCCGACTATGGATGAGTTGAGGTGTGGGGTTCGTTGGAGGCGTTTTGGAGCAAAAGATGAACGTTTTCCGGTGACCAGAGGCTCGGGGGAGCTCCGGCCATCGTGGATGGTGGTTGGCCGGAGCTAGGGCCGGCCACCATGGTGGTGAACCGGCCCAACCACCTATGTCCCTTGATGGCCGAGTGGGGCCCACATGCTCGGGTCTCGGGTTTTCGTGTTCGGGTGGTTTAGGACGATCCCCAAGTCGTTAATCCACACCCGGAACGAATTTTGGAATTAAATTGTAAAAGTTGTAAATGACAGGTTTAGAAACTTTAAACACAAATTAAATTGCTCGGAAGTCGGGAATTGATTCCGTCGATTGCGTTGGAATTCTTGAATTATTCTAAGATAGTAGAAACGAAAACAGGAATTTTCGAAGCCCGGAAGGGCGTTTTCAAAACCCGGGCAGATTCACCGAGCCGTGCGAATCGGGCCTTTCTGGTCCCATTATCGACAATGTCGAGTAATTGGGAAGTTTGGGAGTGATCGACATTGTCGGGATTGCATTTGGGCGTCGAGTGTATTAAAATTCAGTTTATGCCTGCGAACTTAAAAAAATGTTTTAAATTGTGTTCTTATTAGATCATGCCACCGACCGAGGAAAGGGAAAGCTAGGCGAGTGATCGTGAGCACGCCGGAGCTTGGTTGTGAGCTTTTGGGAAAGCATACTAGGTAGGGAAAAGTAGCCGGATCTCGGCCCTGACTAGGGAAAGTTAACAGTAGAAATGCATGTGACACTTGGGTGTCGTGGGTTAAGTAAGTTTATCGAACAATACAAAGGCAGGCGACACCGGGTGGTGTCGTATGATACGGGAACGTATCGAACAATAGAAATGCATGTGACACTTAGTAGTGTCGTAGGAGCAGTGAGCGTATTGATATTAAAAATATTGGAGGCATTTAGTTATGCCCGGAGGTTGATTGTATTGTTTGTGGGTGGCCATGAGTGCCCGTGGGGTGTTGAACCCGTGTTTTATTGTTGGTATATTGGGTGGCCATGAGTGCCCGTGGGGTGTTGAACCCGTATTTTACTGTTGGTGTGTCTTGGGTGACCATGAGTTCCCGTGGGGTTGTTGAACCCGTATTTTACTATTGGTGTCTTGGGTGGCCATGAGTGCCCGTGGGGTTGTTGAACCCGTATTTTACTATTGGTGTCTTGGGTGGCCATGAGTGCCCGTGGGGTTGTTAAAACCGTGTTTTACTGTTGGTGTCTTGGGTGGCCATGAGTGCCTGTGGGGTGTTAAACTTGTGTTGTTACTGTTTGTTGAACTTTGGTTGTGATTGTGGTTGCCTGAGGTTGGGGGCCCGACAGAGGTCGGGGGAAGTTGCGTGGGGGTTGGCTAACCTTCCGACAGATATCGGTAAGGTTGAGCATTCCTTGGCTAGCCTTCCGACAGGGATCGGCAAGGTTGAACATTCTTTGGCGATGAAGGGCAGCTCCCCTTCCGACTAGCTAGCGGAAAAGTAGTGTTGTATATATCGCTAACAGGTCGACCGCCTGGCGCGATAGAGATCGGGGAAGTTGCGTGGGGCAGGCTCAAGCCCGGCCGGTTAGCAATCGGCACTGAGCAGCTGGAGTGCGATCCTTTGTGGTCTTGTTTGGAGTGCGATCCTTTGTGATCTTGCGTGTTGCGTGGTTATCTTTTGAGTCTTTGGTGGAGGTCGTAACCACTGTGTCGGGTCTACATTACGTGTCTGAGTGTTGAGTTGGTTGGGGAAAGTAACAGTTCGTGTGTCAGTCGAGTTACTTGAGTTGGGGATTGTAGTCCCCGGTTGTTGGTTGTTGTTGGTGTTTCCGGCATTGTCTGCTAGTATGCCGTAGTCAGTATGGTATCCATGGTGGTGAGGGAACGCTCACCCCTAGCTGCTTTTCCTATAGGTACTGGTCGCGAGACGGACTAGGGGAGCTCTCGAAGCTTGAAGGGCTGGGAACGGGAGTCCGGGTTTCCTTTTGAGTTTAGCGACGTACGCCATGTCTTTTGTCCGCTTGTTTGGACATGCTTTTGAGTTGTAAATTATTATTTTTATTAACTAAACGGTGATTTTAAGCGATTTATTTAAAAGGTTTGAAAATGGTTTTATTGTTTTATCGTTCGCGTTCCGGGTTCGGTTCTACTGAATTCCGGGCGTGACAGCTTGGTATCAGAGCTTGAGGTTTCACACCTCGGACTGTACGTCAATTAGGTGGGGAGAGTCGAGTCAGTAAAGTCCCGTCGTGCGTTTGATGCGCAAGTCGGAAACCGTGTGTAGACCCGTAGGGACATGAGTCCTGGTTGTGATTGGGTGTATGTGCAGTATTTTATTGCTGGCATACTGATTGTGTGTTGCTACGTGAAACATTTTTAAGCTGTCGCGACTCGACTCAGGAGCGCTCCTGTAGTCGAACGTGACAGTGTTGACATCAAGTGGGTACAATGTAGTTCGGGGATGCCTGGACCGGGTTGTAACTACGTGATGTCAAGAAATGAGGTTTTATAATGAAAAGGAGAAAGTTTTAAAATTGGTTGGCCCTGTGGGCGTGTTTTGATTTTGGTTGGCCCGGTGGGCGTGGTTTGATTTTGGTTGGCCCGATGGGCGTGTGTTGATGTTGGTTGGCCTTGTCGGCTTGTGATTGAGGTTGGGTGACTTGGATTCGTATGTGAGTCATGTGCAGTTGTGTGTTGTTATTGAGTGACGTTCTTGATTGCGTCGGGTCGTTTTGAGTTTTTCCTTACGTGTTCTGATAATTGAAGTATTGATAGCGTGAGCGGTGTGGCGTTTTAGTAACGAGTACGCTAGAGATAGACGTAGACCGTGTGAACGCTGGTAAATTGAGCACGTCGTCGTTTTATAAGTTCTCAAACTAAACGTTTGCGTGTATCCATGTAGAGGATACCGACCACATGGCTCGTGGCAGGAGAGGACGATCAGCCGTGACACGGGGACGGGCGCCCACACGTGGCAGGAGGGGACGGTCAGCTGGGGCACCAGGACGGATGCCCACCGTCGAACCCGCTGAGTCCGCGGAAGACCAGGGTACTCCCGTCGGAGAGGACAGGAGGAGCGACGCGGGACCATCTGCGGGCACGCCCAGCGTCCCGCCGGTCGCAGACCCGCCCACTACGACCGCTCTAGACGAGCTGACCAGGACGGTGCAGAGCTTGGTGGCGATCATCGCCAGTAGAGAGTCTACATCGCCAGCTCCGGAGACAGCAGCCGTTCCAGCGAGGCCCGTTCAGGCCGAAGGCCATACGGCCCGGACACTGCTAGATTTCCTAAAGCTGGGCATACCTACGTTCATCGGGGAACCGAACCCCGATCTAGCCGAGAGATGGCTGGAGAAGGTCACTCGGGACCTGGATACGTCAGGCATCAAGGACGGTCGCAGCAGGGTGTCCTTTGCAGCTCATCAGCTGAGGGACAGCGCCTACCACTGGTGGGGGCGCGTACGGGACAAAGTCAGGCACGACTACAGTATCTTCCAGACGGTCTTTCTGGCGCAGTATTTCCCCGAGCCGGCAGGGTGAACCGACATCAGCAGTTCCTGGAATTGCAACAAGACGGGGCGTCAGTGGCAGAGTATGAGGCCAGATTCACGGCCCTGACCCGATTTGCACCAGAAATGGTGGCGACAGAGCTGAACCGTTGCCGGCGGTTCAAGGCGGGGCTGATGCCGACGATTCAAGATCGAGTTCTCGCCCTGAGGTTGCGGGATTACTCAGAGCTCGTAGACACTACATCGACAGTGGAGCAGGGTCTCCGAGAGAGCGAGGACCCGTGAGGTTCGACAGCGGCCGACCAGTGTTACGGGGCCGTCCGAGTCCCGAGATCCGAGGAGACAGAGGACTACGGGGTTCTTCCGGCCACAGGCTCAGCAGGGCGGAGCGAGACAGATGGGGTCGGTGGCGTCAGTAGGGCCAGTCGCTGCAGAGAGGGGGCCGTTATGTTTTACCTGCGGGCAGCCAGGCCACTTTCAACGAGAGTGTCCGATGGGAGGAGGGCCCGCGGCGCTACCAGTGATCAGCCGGACAGGCCAGGCCACGGGGCCGAGGGCCGACGATTTCATGTGTTTCCGGAGCAACCGGGTTGGGCACTCTATTGCAAGGTGCCCTGATCTGATTGGGGAAACGTCAGCGCGGCGACCGCATCAATCGTATACAGTGCAGTCGCCCAGGGGTCGCCAGCGTCAGAGTCAACCGTCGAGGTTCTCGCAGCCGTCCACGAGCGCGCTAGTTCCGAGACAGCAGTAGAGGCTTGGACAGCCAGCAGTCAGTGCGCCAGGTCAGAGGCAACATGCGTCACATGGTAGAGTGTACGCAGTTACCGACTCCCGGGCCACATGATCCACTACCTACCGTGAGACCATTCAGGGTACGTGTTTACTGTATCATTTGTGGGCGTTATTTTTATTTGATACCGGGACTTCGCACTCGTTTATTTCGTCAAGTTGTGCTGAGAGGTTGGGGCTGAGTTTAGAGCCGTTGAGTCCACACCTGTGTCTGGACACCCCAGTTGGGGGTGATGTGTTGTTGACTAGGGTCTGTCGTGCCTGCGAAATTAGAGTCGCAGACTGTCCTTGCCCTAATGACCTTCTCGTGCTGGGAATGACGACCTTTGACGTGATCTTGGGAATGGATTGGCTGGCGAAGTACCGAGCCAATATCGACTGCTATACGCGACGAGTGACAGTGTCAGCAGGCAACACGAAGGTGTCGTGTGTTCTGGGTAGTAAGAGCGGGGTTCTCCTGTCGGCGTTGTCTGTAGTGGAGGAAGTATCGGTCGTGCAGAGCCGAGAGTTACCGTGAGTGGTGTGCGAGTTCCCCGACGTCTTTCCTGAGGAGTTGAGCGGGTTGCCACCAGTTCGTGAGGTGGAGTTTAGGATTGACCTGGTGCCGGGAACGGCAGCGATATCGATGACGCCTTACAGGTTTGCGCCGGCAGAGTTGACCGAGCTAAAGCGTCAGCTCGAGGAGCTTCAGGAGAAGGGATATATCCGTCTGAGCGTATCTCCGTGGGGAGCACAAGCACTCTTCGTGAAGAAGAAGAGTGGAGAGCTTCGGATGTGTATAGATTACCGGAAGCTGAACCGGGTTACGGTGAAGAACCGATACCCGATGCCGAGGATTTACGACTTGTTCGAATAGTTGAGAGGGTCGACCTGCTTCTCGAAGATCGATCTGCGATCTGGATATTACCAGTTGCGAGTCCGAGAGGGGGACATCGCAAAGACTGCATTCCGGACACGCTATGGGTATTACGAATTCTTGGTGATGCCGTTTGGACTGACGAACGCACCTATAGCGTTCATGGATCTGATGAACAGTATATTCCGGCCGTTCTTAGATCATTTTTTGGTGGTGTTCGTAGACGACATCTTGATCTACTCACAGAACGAGGCGGCACTTGAGGGACATCTGAGGATTGTTCTGACCCTGCTGCGCACGCATCAGTTATATGCCAATCTAGAGAAGTGCGAGTTTTGGCTCGCTGAGGTGAAATTCCTCGGTCATATTGTGTCCCGTGACGGTATACTGGTCGATCCGGCAAAGATCGCCTCGGTTTCGAAGTGGACGCGGCCCACGAGCGTCTTTGAGATCCGCAGCTTCTTGGGGTTGGCAGGATATTATCGGCGGTTCGTCCAGGACTTTGCGCGTCTAGCCGCGCCTATGACTCTTTTGACGCGCAAGGGAGTCGGGTTTGTGTGGACTGAGGATTGTGAACGTGCGTTCACGGAGCTGAAGGCTCGTCTGACTACCGCTCCAGTGTTGATAGTGCCAGAGCGCGAGGTCGGGTATGAGGTCTATTGTGATGCGTCTGAGGAAGGACTGGGCTGTGTACTGATGCAGTTGGGTAGAGCTGTTGCTTATGGCTCCAGGCAGTTGAAGACACACGAGCGCAACTATCCTACCCATGACTTGGAACTAGCAGCAGTCGTGTTCGCGTTGAAGAGCTGGCGGTATTATCTGTATGGTGAGCGATTTCAGGTGTTCTCGGACCATAAGAGCCTTAAGTACATCTTTTCCCAACGAGACCTCAACATGCGCCAGCGGTGATGGATGGAACTGCTGGAGGAGTACGACTTCGAGTTACTCTACCATCCTGGTAAGGCGAATGTGGTCGCCGACGCCCTGAGTAGGAAGTCGGTTCCGGGCCTTGCTAGCATATCAGTCCGGGAATGGGACATGATGGGGGAACTGGGTACGTTCGGGCTTGAGCTAGAGGAGGTTACTGGTGGTGTGGCCATGTACTCATTGGTGGCTCAGCCCTCACTACTTGCCCGAGTGTTGGAGGCGCAGTCGGAGGACGTCGAGACGTTAGAGATCCGAGAGAGGGTCGTCAGCGGTGACGAGGTGGTAGGCTGGGAACTCAGTGCTGATTGGGGGTTACGGTATCGAGGAGGGTTATTCGTGTCGGGAAACTGTAGAGACGACGTGTTGCGAGAGTCACATCATTCATGTCTTACAGTGCACCCGGGTGGCACCAAGATGTACCGTGACATCAGGCGGCACTTCTGGTGGAGCGGGATGCGGAGAGCGGTCGCAGAATTTGTATCAAGGTGTCTCGTCTGTCAGTAGGTGAAGGCCGAACATCAGCGTCCCGCCGGATTATTGCAGCCACTACCGATTGCCCAGTCGAAGTGGGAGCATATCACGATGGACTTCGTGAGTGGGCTGCCGAGACCGCCAAAGGGACACGACGCCGTATGGGTAGTAGTCGATCGGTTGACCAAGTCGGCCCATTTCCTGGCCATGAGGATGACTGATCCGGTCGAGAAGTTGAGCATCATGTACATTTAGGAGATAGTGCGTCTCCATGGAGTCCCTGTGTCGATAGTGTCTGACAGGGATCCTCGTTTCACGTCCAAGTTTTGGCCGAGTCTGCAGACCGCATTGGGAACTGAGATTCTACTCAGTACAGCACACCATCCCCAGACAAACGGCCAGTCCGAGCGTACGATTCAGATTTTGGAGGACATTCTGCGGGCATGTGTGCTAGACTTTAGGGGGTCGTGGGAAACCCACCTACCGTTAGCCGAGTTCGCCTACAACAACAGCTTCCAGGCCAGTATCAGGATGACACCATTCGAAGCGTTGTATGGTAGGCCGTGTCGATCGCCAGTGTGTTGGGAAGAGGTGGGAGACAAGAGCCTGCTGGGGCCAGAGATCGTCCGAGAGACGACAGAGAAGGTCGCGCTGATACGTGAGCGGTTGAAGACCTCACAGAGTCGGCAGAAGAGCTACGCCGACAAACGACGCCGACCTCTCGAGTTCGCAGTCGCTGACCACGTGTTCCTGAAGGTGAGCCCGAGGAAGGGACTGGTACGGTTCAGACGCAGCGGGGGAAAGTTAGCCCCGCGATTCATCGACCCTTTCGAGATCTTGAGCAGAGTGGGAGCAGTGGCCTATCGTCTAGCGTTACCACCGCAACTTGGGAGAGTTCATAACGTCTTCCACGTGTCCCAATTGCAGCAGTACAATGCGGACCCCTCCCATGTCATTGTGTGGGCAGATATCGAGGTGGCTGACGACGTATCTTATGAGGAACCGCCGGTTCGTATCATGGACACACAGGAGCAGGTCCTGCACGACAAGGTTATCCGCCTAGTACGTGTGCAGTCGAGGCACCACGGGGTTGAGTCGACTTGGGAGCGCGAGGACGAGGTTCGCGCGAAGTACCCCGATCTGTTCGACTCCGGAGGTACGTTTGTTTTAAATTTCGCGGACGAAATTCCTTTAAGGGGGGTAGATTGTAAGAACCACTCCCGGTCAACGCCAGTCAAATCGGCGAAAAACAGGAAAATTTAAAATTTTTGAACCTACACCTAAATGAACCTAAGTTGACCACGATATCGACCAAAGTGAGTTCTGGGAGACTCAGGGCAACTTTTTGACCAATTTGGGAAAGGTTGACTTTTTGCTGGAAAAGTCAACCGAGCGACGTTTTGGTCCGATCGAGGTCCGTTTTGGATCCAAAAAGCTTAGCCGTCGTCACAGCGGTCTTAGTTAAGCCGTTTCCTTGTAGACGTGAAATTTCATAATTTCTTGGAAAATGTGCCCGTTCGGGGCCCGAGATTGCAGTATTTCGTGAATCTGACTGAAAAATATCTAGAAGATATTTTCCAAAAGAGGTGGGACCCACTTTTGGAGGTGCTAGGTGATATTTGAAACAAGACAAGGATGAGAGGAGGGAGGTTCGGTCATAATACAAAAAAAGGGAGTTTTTGCAGAGAGAAAAGAAGAGAGAAGAAGGAGAGAAAAGAGAAGGGGGGGTTTTAGGGTTTTGATATTTCCCGACTATCCAACCGGTGGATCGTCTAAACGATCAAGGAATCGAGCTCCCATCATCATTCCCTACGGTGAGTACCCGTTCGATTTTCATTTTGGTACGTTTAAAGTTTAGGGTTTGGGTTAAAACGAGTAGACTATGGATGAGTTGAGGTGTGGGGTTTGTTGGAGGCGTTTTGGAGCGAAAGATGAACGTTTTCCGGTGACCGGAGGCTCGGGGGAGCTCCGCCCACCATGGATGGTGGCTGCTGGAGTTGGGGGGTGGCTGGCCGGAGTTAGGGCCGGCCACCATGGTGGTGAACCGGCCCAAAACCGGCCCAGCCACCCACGGCCCTTGATGGCCGAGTGGTGCCCACATGCTCGGGTCTCGGGTTTTCGTGTTCGGGTGGTTTAGGACGATCCCCAAGTCGTTAATCCACACCCGGAACGAATTTTGGAATTAAATTGTAAAAGTTTTAAATGACGGGTTTAGAAACTTTAAACGCTAATTAAATTGCTCGGAAGTCGGGAATTGATTCCGTCGATTGCGTTGGAACCCTTGAATTATTCTAAGATAGTAGAAACGAAAACGGGAATTTTCGGAGCCCCGGAAGGGCGTTTTCAAAACCCGGGCAGATTTGCCGAGCCGGGCGAATCGGGCCTTTCCGGGCCCATTATCGACAATGTCGAGTAATTGGGAAATTTGGTAGTGATCGACATTTTCGGGATTGCATTTGGGCGTCGAGTGTATTAAAATTCAGTTTATGCCTGCGAACTTAAAAAATGTTTTAAATTGTGTTCTTATTAGATCGTGCCACCGACCGAGGAAAGGAAAAGCTAGGCGAGTGATCGTGAGCACGCCGGAGCTTGGTTGTGAGCTTTTGGGAAAGCATACGAGGTAGTGAAAAATAGCCGGATCTCGGCCCTGACTAGGGAAGGTTAACAGTAGAAATGCATGTGACACTTGGGTGTCGTGGGTTAAGTAAGTTTATCGAACAATAGAAAGGCAGGCGACACCAGGTGGTGTCGTATGATACGGGAACGTATCGAACAATAGAAATGCATGTGACACTTAGTAGTGTCGTAGGAGCAGTGAGCGTATTGATATTAGAAATACTGGAGGCATTTAGTTATGCCCGGAGGTTGATTGTATTGTTTGTGGGTGGCCATGAGTGCCCGTGGGGTGTTGAAACCGTGTTTTATTATTGGTATATTGGGTAGCCATGAGTGCCCGTGGGGTGTTGAACCCGTATTTTACTGTTGGTGTGTCTTGGGTGGCCATGAGTTCCCGTGGGGTTGTTGAACCCGTATTTTACTTTTGGTGTCTTGGGTGGCCATGAGTGCCCGTGGGGTTGTTGAACCCGTATTTTACTATTGGTGTCTTGGGTGGCCATGAGTGCCCGTGGGGTTGTTAAAACCGTGTTTTACTGTTGGTGTCTTGGGTGGCCATGAGTGCCTGTGGGGTGTTAAACTTGTGTTGTTACTGTTTGTTGAACTTTGGTTGTGATTGTGGTTGCCTGAGGTTGGGGGCCCGACAGAGGTCGGGGGAAGTTGCGTGGGGGTTGGCTAACCTTCCGACAGAGATCGGTACGGTTGAGCATTCCTTGGCTAGCCTTCCGACAGGGATCGGCAAGGTTGAACATTCTTTGGCGATGAAGGGCAGCTCCCCTTCCGACTAGCTAGCGGAAAACTAGTGTTGTATATATCGCTAACAGGTCGACCGCCTGGCCCGACAGAGATCGGGGGAAGTTGCGTGGGGCAGGCTCAAGCCCGGCCGGTTAGCAACCGGCATTGAGCAGCTGGAGTGCGATCCTTTGTGATCTTGTTTGGAGTGCGATCCTTTGTGATCTTGGGTGTTGCGTGGTTATCTTTTGAGTCTTTGGTGGAGGTCGTAACCGCTGTGTCACGTCTACATTACGTGTCCGAGTGTTGAGTTGGTTGGGGAAAGTAACAGTTCGTGTGTTAGTTGAGTTACTTGAGTTGGGGATAGTAGTCCCCGGTGGTTGGTTGTTGTTGGTGTTTCCGGCATTGTCTGCTAGTATGCCGTAGTTAGTCTGGTATCCGTGGTGGTGAGCGAACGCTCACCCCTAGCTGCTTTTCCTACAGGTACTGGTCGCGAGACGGACTAGGGGAGCTCTCGAAGCTTGAAGAGCTGGGAGCTGGAGTCCGGGTTTCCTTTTGAGTTTAGCGACGTACGCCATGTCTTTTGTCCGCTTGTTTGGACATGCTTTGGAGTTGTAAATTATTATTTTGATTAACTAAATGGTGATTTTAAGCGATTTATTTAAAAGGTTTGAAAATGGTTTTATTGTTTTACCGTTCGCGTTCCGGGTTCGGTTCTACTGAATTCGGGGCGTGACACCATGCGCCTGGGGGCGGGATCGATCATATATGCCATGACATATACGAGACCGAACGTCTCGTAAGCTTTATGTTGTACCAGTAGACATTAGTCTAACCCGGGGGAAAGATGATGTTGAACTAGTTGTCGAAGGATGATTAGACGCTAGTTTTCCAAGACAAATACATATGACTTTAGAAGTCAGTCAGGATATGTGTTTACGCGGAATGACGGAGCTTTAGCTGGGAGAGCGTAAAGCAAGATAGCATTGCTGAATCTACGACAGAGGCCAAGTACATGGATGCTGCAGAGGCAGCTAAGGAGGCTATGTGGATTTGGAAATTCACGGCAGGGTTGGGTGTAATTAAAAACCCATCCAGCCCGGTGAATCCATTTTGCGAGAACACAAGGGTCATTGCACAAGCTAAAAATCCAGTTTGCATAACAAATTCAAACATGTACTGCGGCGTATCCACCTCGTCAGAGAAATATTGAACTGAGGTGAAGTTAAGATAACATATATTGCAACTGATGATAACATAACCAACCCTTTGACTAAGGAAATGCCGCTGCCTGAACATGTTAGACATGTAAAGTCGATGGGGACATATTGGAGTTTAGATTGGAACTAGGGCAAGTGGGAGATTGTTAGTCTTAGTGCCTGTAGTTCAATCCTAAATGTCCAAATGTATATATCATCGTTAGCAATAAAGTTAAAGCGGCTTTATATTACTTATGTGTTGGAGTAATATATCGATGTGTGTTCTGATCTATGCTCACCATGCGAATAGAACCATAGATCGAGATAGATCACACTCGATTGGTCCCTAGTCAACAAAGCTTCACTAAAAGAGACTAGTATGAAAGATGGCTCTTTATGTCTTACGTTCTGTTAGTCATTGGAATGAGATTCCGGAGTCTGATCATAGATATCACGTGGGACATGATATTGGACGACCGACATGAATATGTTTCATAGATCAAGTCATGAAAATATTCATTGTCGTAGCTTGTCATGTATCCTTAGACCAAAGAGTCTTTGTGATCGCTTTGTAGTCAACAACTGAGTTTGACCTGAGCTTAACGTTGTCCGTAACAGGGCTTCCATAACGGCCAGGATTGGCTTGGGGACGGGCTACATGTGTGACACGAAAGACGGATAAGGGATTTATCCCTCATACTGAGGTATGGTAAAGATATCGGTTCTCGGCCGCTTGATCGAGAGTGACTGAAAGAATAGCATGGACATGCACATGATACTGGGCATCATATATTCAGTCATCTCACATATCAAGGAACAATGATTGAGAATAATAAGGATGACGACTCTATGCCTTATCTCAATCAGGATATCGGAGATAAAAGGATAACGACAAGGACGACGAAAAGGTTAGAATCGACAGGGTCGATTCGTTATGTAGTGTCAAGCAATACTAAAGTCTCGTTAGTTGCCACTTATATAGGATCGAGTAAAATGAGATTTTACGTTGACCTATTGACATGCATAAACTTATGGGTCACACCGGAGGGTGAAACTCATTCACACATTTATGGAGAATGGCCAAAAGGGAGTTGTCTCGGGATATGACCAAAACTGGGTTTTGGGTCATGTGCCCGTAAGTGAATAGGACTTGGATCGAGACAAGGCTTAGAGTCTTGGGATTGATCGCGTCGGATAATGTTGGACATTTCCGGTATTGAAGGCTTGGAGGCGATGAACGAATCACGGGACCTCGTTGGACATGGTAACGGGCCTAACATTAATCTAAGTAGCGCGCAGAATAATTATGGAAAACTCCTAAATCATTATGTCGGCTTGAAACACACAAGAGAACTGAGAAACAGAACCTAACAAATTTCTATCTCGTCAATAGGAAATCAAGACATGTAAATTTAGGAATCCTAGATAAGTTCACTTAATGGCTAAAGATGGTATTATTACCAACTTTAACCTAGAACTTGATATATACCCAATAGATGAAAAAGCTAGCACATGAAATCGGGTTTAATAACATGAATATATCAACACAAGGTAAGAGAATCATGCATAAAGATCGAGTAGATTAAATATATAATAATACCCATACAAGAAATTAGGTGCTAATTAAGCTCAACAAACTCTAATCATGCAAATAACAAAATCAACACAAAATTTACCGTAAATCCATGCATTAAAGTAGAGGAAATTAATATTTACACACTACCCATGACCAAGGATTAAAGTCCAAAGCCATGGATTCAAAATCCTACTCAAACATTCGAAAAAACCTGACTTTACAACAAATCTAGAGAATGATAGAGATTAAAACCGAGTTTGAGCTGAAAAACCCGATAAAAAAAATCTTCTACCTTGCAAACTCACTATCTCTAACTCTCCAAACCTTGAACACATGAAATTGAAGAAGATGGAGATGGTAGGAGGCTTCATAGATGCTTGAATCCTCCTTGGATCGTAAAAGTTATGCTTTTAAAAATTAATAGTTGCCTACAAAAATTTCCTTCACAAAAAATTATGTTCAAAATAATATATAGAAGGTCATTTGCTACTGTTCACGGAGCTAAAGTATAAGAGAGGACCTACAACTGGCGGACGTGATCTAGTGCAGGTGGAACCACTCGAGAATGGTACAGCCGAAACGGGAAGCGATAAATATCATAGTTAAAGATCCAACGACTATAGGCGGAAGTCAACAAATGGTCGGATCTTAGTCAAGTACGGGTCATCCGATCCAAAGGCTGTTGGAGCGTAGGTAAGGTAAAAGTTGTGCTGCGCCACACCGGATCGTGTTGAGGATAAGACCGCCATATGGCATTCTCAGAGTGTGCCACGTGGCCTGCTCAGGAACAACGTTTTTCCAGTATTCTACTCTAAAAATTTTCGCTCATTCCCGCTCTGTTCTGCTTCTGATCGGCCTTGTCCTTCCGTCAATATTTTTCCTTTTTAGAGTCCTACAAAGAAGAGACCAATGAGGAATATTTTTGGATCATTTCAAAAATATCTTTAATGAACGAGGCTAAGAGAAATTATTAATAAACTCTAAAAATATTAAAAGAAACTCAAACAAGATAAAAATATAGGGAAACTAGTCAAATTAAATAATCAAATTTACGCTCATCACAAAGAATTTTTTTTTATAAGCTCGAAATTTTTTACTAGAAAAAGTAGGATCCAAGAAAGATTGAACCAAAAAGCAACCATTACAAGAGAACTTTCAAAAAGAGTTGTGGGTAGGGCTGGGCAAATATCCATCCGTCACCGTAAACAGACCGTATCCGGTCGTCCCCATCACCGGAATCACCATGACCGGTGTCACCGACGACGGTCATGGTTACAAAATACCAAACCGGTAGCTTTCAGGTTGGGTACGATTGTTTATTGCATAAGGCCTGATTTTTTTAATTCCAACGGGTTGGCCCCTTGTTTTATTAGTTTTATTGAGCCCATTTGTTTAGTAGCCCATGTCTTAAAGCCCAAATAATTTTAGCTGACTCATTCCTTATTTAACCTAACATATCTCACGGGCCCTCTAAATACTAACATATCATCTAACTTAGTAACTCACACCAGACCACACCAATTCGAAGACTCTTTTGAAGACCTTTAATGAGTTTTTTGTTGTAATAAGTTGATAACAGTTTAGTCAAACTCAATTTATTGTTCTTGAAATGTTTGAGTTATAAACTTGAAAAATGGTATCTAAAGCCGTCTATTGTAAGACGATGAATATGTGAGGTATTAGTTATAGGAATTTTTGTGTTTGAATTGTTGAAAGTAGACGGGTTTGTGAAGTTTAGTTGTAGGTTTGTAAAAATATGTTTGAAAAATGTTGCATTTTGGGTTATATTATGAAGGCCCAACATAAAGCCCATTGGGCCTTATAGGCCGGTTGTAACCGTCACCGCCCGGTAGGTAGCCAGGCCGGTTATCAACTTCCCAACCAGTGACCGGTGATGTGGACAGGTACGGGATTTAGGTAACCGGGAGTCACGGTTTGGGTAATGGGTATGAGTTTTTGGGCGGGTACCGGCCGATGCCCATTCCTAGTTGTAGGAACAAAACCCGAAAAAAGTCAACTGACATAAATAAACCAAAAAGCGTACACAAATGAAATCAATCCCCATCAATGACCCACTTTTCACCTTTTGAAGTCAAACTCGGATCATCAAAAGCCTTTAATTGAGCAAGTTGAGCTAACTGAGTAGTTCGAGCCTGTGCAGTGTGTACAAATCTCTCACGGCTCAATGACTGAGCTCTTCGTTTGATTTCAGTAGTAGAATAATCCCCTAAAAGCTTAGGAGGCGGACTCTGACGATTCGAGGCTCTAGACGACGCCTGCTTCGATTGTCAACCCTTAAATTTCGAAGGCTTAAGAAGGGTCTCTTTCCAAGGACTTATCTCCCCGATAGGATTTCCGACTACCACTCCTATAGTTTCAGACGAATGACCCGTAAGTTATGGATCTAAGGTTGTTTGACCCGGAAGCAACCCATCACCCTATAACAAACCCCCCTTAATTTGGGATTTAGAAGCTGTTGTAAGAACCGCCCTCGGTCGATCCCGGTCGAACCGGCGAATTTTGAAGAAGTTTGACCTTCGGCCGGAAAAGTCAACTGATGACACCGGGAGTCGTTTGGGACCTTTCCGGGGCCCAAAAAGCTTAGCCGTCATCACGGTTAGCTTAGTTGGGCCATTTCCTTTCGTTTGACTGTAATTTTGGAACAGTCAAATTTTGGTCAAACCCGAGCTTTTTATCGACTAAATTGGTTTAATTAGAGGTGCTGGAATTTTAGCTAAGGACAAGTGGTCCCTACATGGACACTTGTCCCTATTAGCTTGGAGGGGAAGAAAGAGAGTAAAAGTACCCTTTTACCCCTCCTAAATGTCCCTAAATGGATGGACACCTAAAGGGCTTTTGGTCATTTAACAAACTAAGTCATTTAAAGCAATTGGAGACCAAACTCAGCTCATTCTTCTTGTTGCAGCCGAAAATTAGATAGAAAGGAAGAGAAGAGAGCCTCCCTTGAAGCTTGAAGAGAAAGCAAGTGAAGGAGAGCTCATCCAAGGCCTTTCTTCATCCTTTCTTTACCAAAAACATTGTTTTCTTCTTCATCTACTCATTCTAAAAGTATGAACACCATCCTAATATCTTTTCCATTCACTTCAAGCTTTGGGTTACATTGGGTTTTGCTTAAACAAGCTAGACTTTTGAGCTCTATGTGGTTGTTTGTTGTTAATGGTTGTTCTAGAGCTTTAGATGATTGATTTGGGTTGGAATCAATGAGTTTTGTTTGATTTTGATTTTGGAAATCCTTTGGGTATTTGTTGGTTTGATGTTTCTTACCTTGGGTAGAGGGGATTTGGAGTTATTTGACTGTTTTGGAGTTTTAGAAGTTAAAAATTGAGGTTTTTGCAGTAATTTTCGTGAAAAAGTAGCTGGAGGAAGAAGAAGGCCGAGTCTGCCCTGAACCGTCACGGATCCGTGACGGGTACCGTGACGGGAGGCGTCACGGCTCCGTAATGGAGGCCGTGACGGCACGTGTTACGGTTCCGTGACGTCATCTGTGATGGATGGTCTCACGGGTCCGTGACCCGATCCGTGGCAGACCTGTTTTGGGTCCTTTTGGGTGTTTTCATCAAATTCGATATTTTATTTTGAACCGGTTGTTTGGGGGTTTTAGCTTAGATGTTTAGCTTTCAAACCTCCTTGGTTAGTCTTTAATTTTAGTGTTATTGGTGGTCCAAGACCTTGGTTTCAAGCTCGACGAAGGAGGAGGCTTTGAGACCACGTGAGAAGACGGTGAGGAAGCTAGCCCGGACGTCAGCAGCTAGGAGTATTTGTTCGTGGAGAGTTCGAGGTAGGGAAAGTACCAACTCCACTCCTAATTTAAATAACGCTAACAGTATGCCTGTAGGATAATAGTAGCCGGAAAGGTCCTAGACTGCATATAGGATGTGATTCACTAGAATAGCCGCTTTCAATTATATAAATAACCCGCCGAGTCTAGTATGCATATAGGATGTGATTCACTAGTGTAATTGCTTTCAATACTCCGGGAAACTGCCGTGCTGGTAGAATGACCATGTCGAGTCTTAGGATTGCTTGTTGGATAAATCTATTGATGAATGTTCTTTCTTAGCATCGATGCATGCTTCGCCGTTATGTTAACATAAGAGTCTTAACGAACTAGATGAATTATGATGAGTGTATGTGAATGTGATGTGATTGGTTGAATGGATGTGTGAATGTTAATCCGTGTTATGTTTGATTGAATGAATGCTTGAATGTAAATTGGTTGTGCCAAATGGTATGATCGGGTGAGTGATAGACCGATGGGACGTGGTTGGTAAGTTATGCCGGTAAGCGTAGTTGTTACTATGAGTTCTTTGTAGTGTGTTGTGATAAGATTGTGTACTGCTAAACTGGGACTGTACTAAGACTGTATTGTGTGTTATTCTCTCGTTGCGTGTTCTAAGAAGTGTTGTGTACCGGCTTGGTACCTACACCGAGGGAGTATTCCGGTGTGGGGTAGTACCTAGACCGATGATTTGTGTACCGGCTTGGTAGCTACACCCCCTTGCTTGATAAGGTGGCACGCATTCTGAAGAGTCCACAGAAAAATGATGCACGTAAATGCTCAAATAAGATCCTATATCTCTACAGCACAACAAATCCCAACATGCATCATTTAATTTAGAGTAGCTATAATAAACATCTAAGTTTTAAGGGATTATAAATACTGCCCCTTTATAATGTAGACGTTACAATCTCTGAGTGCATGGGCCGAGTAACTGTCCATCTGGTCTGGCATCTCGGTAGTGACTGCGTCAGCAGTAGGCACAGACTCTCGTGCCGGTGTTGCAGTCTCCTTCTGAGCGCTGAACGTTGCTAGGACTGCGCGAACCACCTCATCAATAGGGGTCGCCTGAGTCGGCTCTACGACTGTAGGAGCTCTAGGTGGTGACCCCACTGGTCCATCCTCAAAACTCTGGTGCTCTATGGAAGCAGCACCCTGGGCGATCGTTGCCCCTGCCAGACCAACAGCTGGTGTCTGGCTCTGCCCCACAGCTGGGCGGCTCCTGGTATCCCTCGGGATATAAACACGTGACATATCGTATACTCGCTGCGTGTATAACATATAGGTTCATATCTCAGTTTAACCCAATCGGTTCGATCCATCATAACATGACGTTCTCGTGCGTCTCATATGGATCCCACTTGGATCGATAGTAAGTAGTATACTCATACGTAGTATAGTCATATATGATATTTATATAGACAAAGAATCTCGCACCTTGTGCGTCTCACAACAACCATCAGCGGTTCAATCAAATCAAACAATCAACTCCCACAGGAGGGTCCAATCAAATCACTCAATCAACTCTCACAGGAAGAATAATCTCAAGTAATTCACACAAGGCACAAGGTCACAGGCATACCCCTCAATCGGGTATCTTCCCAAAACGTGGGGTCTAATATCGTAACACGATCAATCTCATCAAAACTTATCATTTCTTTCCTTTCCACAGATTCTCAACACTTTAACTTTTATTTAACCTTCATGTCGATCTCGCGTCGTTACAACCCGATTCAGACGTCCCCGAATCTCGTTGTAACCACTTGACATCCCTCTATCACGCTCGACTACAGTGGCGCCCTTGAGTCAGCCCGTGATAGTGCAAACACTGTAGTTTCTACCGAAAATTCGGCATGACCCGTTTGTATTTTCCTCTAACCAACCGCTTAAGTGGGACATTTATATAATAACCTGTACACAGAGTCCTACCCATAAGGTACACACAAAACACCTCAATTACACAACATCTTGAACACCATAAGTAACCCACGCGGGTCTTAGCAAATATCTTAACATCACCCGGTTAAATTTAACCCTTCAGGTTTTACTTATCAATTAACGGCCGACCCAGACGGCAATTCCTTCATTAATTATTTAACCAACGTGTCATAACCAACCCGAGCATCGCTCGTTCCTCCGATCTAAACCCGATTTTAATTTCAATCTCAATCTCTGTCTCGACTTACTTCCCAGTTCAAACTCAATTTCAAAACTTAACTTAAGCCTCAGCTTCCAACTCAAAGTTCATTTCAGACTCACTATCAATTTCAATTTTAATTCTTAAAGGACGGTTATCACTTAAACAATTCAACAATTTCACAACTAACATTTCATTACTCTAGAACACGCAGCATTAGAATAGTACAACAAAGTATGGTGTCGGAGCATCATCAGCTCATTCTTCCCGTATCACGAAGCATAGGAGTAAACCAGTCTCGTATCACGAAGCATAGGAGTAAAACCAATCCCGTATCATGAAGCATAGGGTTAAACCAGTCTCGTATCACGAAGCATAGGAGTAAAACCAATCCCGTATCACGAAGCATAGGGTTAAACCAGTCCCGTATCACGAAGCATAGGGTGGAACGAGTCTTTCCGGATCACAGAGCCTCGGAATAGACACAATACACACACAAAAATAGCGCAAGAATACTCGAGTTCTACTCTTTTCTCAAATCTCATCCCAATTGGATTATCATCCCAGTTTTTAATTCCTTAAATAGCGGTCAATGTCTCAACCAAGTCAACGTTTCAACAATTCACCACCTTAACATTTTAACCCCTTCAATAATTTAAGCAGTCAACACTTCAATAAGTCCACACCTCGATACACTCCAATAAATCCAATCTCCAACCTCATCAATACCTCAATCAAATAACCCTTCCACTTTAACAAACATGAACCGACCAACACGTAATAACACACTTAACAGATACTTTACTCAACGCTTAATAAATAACAGTTCGATCATTGCTCGTTAACCCAATACCGATCTCAACCGCTCGGTTTCACCGATCACTGTACCTGACAGTCCATATGGTAAGATACCACTCAAGCAATGTAACCGTTGTAATAAAAAGATTCAAATTTAAACAACCATTGGAAACAGTAAGACTCGAGTCGTTCTTACTCTATGCATCAAAGTCTTTAGCTTGCATCACTGAGTACACAACTTAGACTCCTTAACTCTACCCACCTAATTGACGTTGGTCCGAGGTTTTGAAAACAAGTTCAAAAGTTACAACCTGTTTCAAATGAAACCAGACTCTGATACCAAATTGTCACGCCCCAAATCCGATTCTTGGCCGGACTCGAGACGTGACTTGAGTTGAGAATAAAATAATAACATAAACACAACATTTAAACAATAGTAAGCCTCAAAGTTAATTCCAATCAAATAACTCGATAAAATGGTTTCCAAAACTGTAATAAGAGTCAAGCTCTGAATAAGCAAGTAAAATATGAGGTTCAATACAATGACCAATACGTCTCTAAACAAGCCCAGACTCTCCAGAAGCTCCCGAGCTTCGAGCTCACTACTCAACAGTCACGCCTGTATAAACAACAGATAAAACAAATAGGGGTGAGCTTACGCTCAGTAGGGAAAATCATAAACCGTTTAGCCTCATTTTAGTAATAAAAGGGTTTTAGCATGGTCGCACAATATGCAGTTAATACCATTAACCAATAATATACTATGGCGAGACTAAAGAGGAAAAATAATATTCAATTCTTAAGAATAACGGTATTATGAGAAATCAAAAGGAAAGTACTACAAGTATTTGATAACCATTAAAATGAAAGCAAGTGAATATCACGCTAACAACCTCAATCCTAATACTCCGGAACGCTAGGTTCTTGTGTCATGTCAGATCCCATACTCCGATCCACAATAGTCCTTGTGTTATGTCGGATTGTCCCTCGGTCCAAAGGACCATAGATCATCGGGAACCGAGGTAATGCTCCCGCAGGACGCACGTAACCATTATATCATCCTACACCAGACTCCTCAACGGTGTAGGTACCATACCGTATCAACAATAACCATTAACTCATCCTACACCGGACTCCTCAACGGTGTAGGTACCATACTGTGTCAACAATAATCATTATCCCGCAGGATCATCCTATCAACGCCCCGCAGGGTCCATAACCAATATCCCGCAAAATCACTAACCAATGCCCCGCAGGGTCCATAACCCATATCCCGCAGAATCACTAACTAATGCCCCGTAGGGTCCATAACCATATCCCGCAGGATCACTTACCAATGCCCCGTAGGGTCTATAACCCATATCCCGCAGAATTACTAACCAATGCCCCGCAGGGTCCATAACCCTTCATAGAGACACACACGTTCATCAATACACATCACATGGGATTCATACCCATAATTACACTTACCGTCACTTACCACTTGCTCTCCACCGGTCAATCGATCACCTGATCGTGCCTCCTCGGCACAATCAGTCATACTCGATCAACCATTCAATCATTTAAGCATTCAATCAATCAACCAACGATTCAGCATTCAAGTTCAACATTCAAACATTCAAGCATGCATTCGATCTAGTTTCATTAGACTCTTGGTTACCCTAATGACTAGCAAACAAGCATGTGAAGCTAACACACAACTAATCCGAGGCTCATCACGGCCTCTCTACCAGTAAAACAATTCCCAAGTATTGAAAGCGATTTAACTAGTGATTTGCATCCTAATCATGCATTTCTAGGCTCGTCCGGTTATTAGTAAACGAAAGACGCTTATTCTAGTGATTCGCATCCTATATGCAATTCTAGGACCGTTCCGATTTTTATTAACCTAATAGGCATACTAGTATTGAAATACTCGAGGAGTTAGGACTTTCCCTACCTTGTGGTCTTCCTCTAATACTTCTCCGAGCTGCTGAAGTCTGGCCAACTCCGTCTTCTCGGGCGAAGTCCAATCTGAGTTTAACAGGTAAAAATTACACTCAGAACCGATACAGTCCAAAGTAAAATCAATACGTTGCCTGTTAAACTCGAACAGGTCAAAAGCGGGATTATATGACGAATCGAGTTCGAGCACCCGAACCCCGTGCACAGAACTCAGTGCATGTTTTCCGAGGCACGGTTCCCGAGTCATGGGTTCCGAGGAACATTTCCTGAGGTGTCCCGTTCCCGCTTTTAATCCTGTCCTAAGTTCGATTAACGGTCCGGTTCGATCGTTCCACGTTTCCAAAATCGTTCAACAGTCACAGTTCGTTCCACGGTCCAAGATCGTCTAAATTAAAAACTGATTTAATAACCTTTTTGATTTAAATCCTCCAGTTAAAATCTTAAATTCTTTTGTTTCCAAAATCAGTCCCGATCAAACAAAAATCGGTTTTACTGTCCAGATTCAACACTGCTTGGGAAAAAGACAAAGGAAAGGAGAAGAAAGTTAATGGATTTGAGTCCGGCCAGCCACCGGCGAAGACACCGCCGGCGACCAAAAGCTCACGGTTTTGTGTTTCTCACCGTGGGAAAAAACGGTGGAGGAGGTGGTTGTCGTCTCGGGGGCGGCGGAGTACGGCGAGGCTCGCTCGTATCGGATCTGGACGAACTCGACAGTTCCGTCCCAGATCCGTTGAGTGTGCCGGCGATGCAAGACGACGACGAGGGTTTGGCGATGCTCTGGTGACGAAACCGTGACGGAGAAGGAAGGAAAGGAGGGTGTCGGCGGTGGTCTGTTTAGGTTGAAAGGAGAAGAGGAGAGACGAGCTCGGTGGCTCGGCGTTGAACACGGCCGGAGATGGAGCTGGACGGAGACGGTGGTTCGGCGTCTGAGAGAGAGGTTGAGATGGGAGGGACGGAGCTCGGATGTGGTTCAAAGGAGAGGGAGAGGGAGAGGGAGAGACGGCGTGGTCGGATCTGGCCGGAGAAGGTGAAGGAGAGGACGGTGAGGGAGAGTCGGCCGGATCGAAGACAACGGGTGAGAGAGAGAGGCGTGGGTTCTGAGAGGATCGAAGGAGACGAAGAAGATGAGGGACTGAAACCCTAAAACACGTTAAATACGCGGGCCAGGACTTAAATGGGCCTTGGCGACAGTTTTGGGCTTCTCGGCCCAAGCACCAAAACAGCCGGGTCAGGCCTGGTCTGGCTTGGGTTTCTGATCGGGTCAGGCCCGACCCTAAAACCTTTTTTTTCTTCAGTCGATCCATTTTTCCACTCGATTTCTACCCACGACATTGCAATACGATAAACCTAATATTTCACTTCCTTTTAATTTAGCCGGTCTTTGCAAAACGCTTGTTCCCGCTTCGTATGGCTTCCGATCGACCTCTTTCTTGCACCAATACATTTTTTTCGAGGCCTACAAAACAAGACCAATCATGAATATATTTGGAACACTTGAAAATATCGATGAAAAACGAGGTTTTTCAAAATTATTACTAAACGTTAAAAATATAAAATCGAGGTAAAACAAGGTAAAAACACAGGGTAAACTAGTCAAATTAGATAGGACAAATTCACGCTCATCAGGGCCTACATTGCTGAAGATGACGACATCGTAGTTGTTGTAGTAGCTGAGGCCATGCTGGTTCACAACACCGTTGATTGGGTGTTGGACTCTGTATCCACCCGTGATCTCTGCAACTCCAAGGAGGTGTTCTACGAGTTTGAGGCAACTGCACCTGGTGAAGTTGTTCATATGAGAGATGACTCAACTGCAGCAATTACTGGAATCGGGAAGATCATGTTGAAGTTGACAATCGGAAAGACTCTTGTTCTCACTAATGCCCTGTGTGTTCCCACTCTTTTACGCAACCTTGTCTATGGACCTGTCCTGATGAAAGCTGGACTGAAGACTGTAATCGAGAATGACACTGTTGTATTCACAAAGAATGAGGAATTTTTGGGGAAGGGGTATTATTGCAGTAGTCTTTTCCTTTTCAATGTTGATCATGTTGTTCAGAACAATGATAAGATTTCCGCTTCTGCTTATATCGTTGAGTCTCTTGATCTATGGCATGTTAGATTATGATATGTGAATGTTGCATCGTCAAACAACTAAGAAACATGTCTAATCCCTTCGTTATCTACCTCTGAACTCTCAAAGTGTGAAGTTTGCGTAGAGGCTAAATTTACAATAAAAAAAACTTGCAAACCCGTCTTAATAAGACACTCGAACTTTCTTGATTTAATCCATATCGATCTTGCGGATTTCAAGAACACTAGGAGAAAGAGAGGCAAACATTATTATGTTACCTTCATCGACGATTGCTCTAGGTTCACGAGAGTTTATCTTCTTACTACAAATGATGAAGTTGAAGAGATGTTCATCAAGTAGAAGAATGAGGTAGAAAACCAACTTGAAAGGAAGATCCAGAGAGTTGAATTCGATAGAGGAGGAGAGTATGGCTCAAACTTTTCGAAAGATGTTTTTGAATCGAATGGTATCATTCATGAAACCAGTGCGTCGTACATGCCTCAAAAAAATGGAGTAGTTGAACGTAAGAACCGAACGCTCAAGAACATTATGAATGTTATGCTTTTAAGTTCACCTGATGAGATGTGGGGGGAAGCGGTCTTATCTGCTTGTCACATTCTTAACCGTGTGCACACAAGAAGCTTGATAAGACTCCCTACGAGTTATGGAAAGGTTATGCTCCTAACCTTAGGTTTCTTAGAGTGTGGGGGTGTTCGGAGAAACTAATCCTAACGGACCCCAAGAGAACCATTATCGGATCCAAGACCTATGATTGCGTATTCATAGACTATGCTCAGAACAGTGCGGCGTATCGCTTCATGTCTCTAGATGACCGATCAATTTATAAAGCTAGAGATGTTGAGTTCTTCGAATACATCTTTCCAATGATGAGGAACGTCATTAATGATCCAGTTGAACCCACTATCCTCTTTCCTTCGCTTAGAGATAAATGGGTTTCCGAAATCTCTACTTAGTGTGGTCGTGCTGATGAACCAAGGAGAATTAAGAGAGCTAGGACTGAGAAGAACTTTGAAGAAGACTTCGTCACCTCATTTCTCTCCGAAGTTGATCCTAAGGATGTTGTTTCAGACGAGCTAGTTTCAGCCTTCGTGTTAGAAGAAGATCTAAAGACTTATAGTGAGGCTTTGAGGCCCGTTGATGCTAACCTTTGGAAAGAAGCTGTCAGGCTGAACTCATTCTATTGTATCGAATTAGACTTTGGATCTAGTAGACTTACCTAAGGGTTCCAAAATCATTAGTAGTAATCTTTAAGAGAAAAATGAGACCCGATGGTACAATAGAGAGGTTCATGGCGAGACTTGTGGTTAGGGGTTTTACACAACGAAAAGACGTCGATTACTTCGACACATATTCTCCTGTGACCAAGATTGCAACGATAATGTCTCTTGTCGCTTTAGCTTCCATTCACGACTTGATAATTCATTAGATGGATATCAAGATCTCCTTCTTGAGTGGTGATTCGAAGGAAGAGATCTATATGTCACAACCCAAGGGGTTTGTGATCACTGGTCAAGAGAACAAAGTGTGTAAACTGAAGAAGTCTCTGTATGGTCTGAAACAAGCACCTAAACAATGGCATGAGAAGTTCAATCGAACTTTGGTTACAGACGGATACAAGGTGAACAACTCTGACTCCTGTGTGTACTCCAAGATGATGGAATCAGGTTGTGTAGTTATCTATCTTTATGTCGATGACATGCTAATTCTTGGCGATAATATAGGTGTTGTGAACCTCACCAAGATTTTTTATCGTCACATTTCAATATGAAGGACTTAGGAGAAGCTGATGTCATTTTAGCTGTTAAGGTTATTAGAAACAAAAATGACATCTCCTTGAGTCAATCTCATTACGTTGAGAAAGTGTTGAAGAAATTCAATTACTTTGACGTTATACCTGCTCACACTCCTTATCATCTAAACGTACGCCTATCAAAGAACTTGGGTGATAGTGTGTCACAAGTTGAGTACGCCAAGATTATAGGAAGTGTGATGTTACGCGTGAATTGTACTAGACTAGACATTGCTTACTCGGTAAGCAGGTTTATTCGGTATACACATAACCCGAGTAGCGAGCATTGGAATGCGATACATCGCCTGCTGAAGTACCTAAAAGGAACTATGAATTGGTCCCTGCATTATAGTACTTTTCATGCCGCTTTGGAAGGATATTGTGAAGCAAACTGGGTTTCAGGTAATGATGAGATCAGCTCGACGAGTGGTTAGGTGTTCACCTTGGGTGGAGGTGCTATATCGTGGGAGTCTTCGAAGCATACTTGTATAGCCTGTTCTACCATGGAGTCTAAGTTCATTGCCCTTGTGTTGGCTGGACAAGAGGCAGACTGGTTGAGGAACTTTTTAGCAGACGTGCCTGTGTGGGGAAGGCAAGTTGTGCCTGTTTCTCTACACTATGATTCGCAAGAAGCTATTTGTGTTGCGAAGAATAATGTGTATAATGGTAAGAAGAGATACATTCGTATCAGGCACGGTGTCGTAAGACAACTCCTGAAAAATGGAGTGATTTCTTTGGAATTTGTGAGATCCAAAAGAAATCTAGAAGATCCTTTCACTAAGGGTCAACCAAAGAGTATACTCTTTGATATGTCGGGAGGGATGAGGCTCAAGACCATAGATCAAGAAAGTATGAGTGACACATGTTAGTGGTCATTAGTAGTCATACTAGTCTTGGTGCACTACATCTCCCATTCCTATGACATTTGTAGTGCCTGATGATCTTAATAATAATTTATAACCAGTATTGGTGGTGCTTATTAGACGCACTTGATAGATTGTAATCCATAACCATTTTTGGTGGTGCTATAGAGACGCACTTGATGGATTCTGTTGACAGGATGGACTCTATGTCCTTAATAGCTGCAGACCCGATTGGGATAGTGCCTGTGAGAAGAACTTGATGAGCTACCTACGTGTGTGTGATGGTGGGCTGCCATCTATGAAAGACTTGGGGGAAAAGTCTTCATAGAGCACTCATTAGAACTGAAGTATGGTATGTAATGTGTGACGTATCAACCGAAAATAAGTGAGTTCGAGATTCTATTCACTTACTTTAAGTAATTTGTTATCACATCTCACTATGCATCAATTCAAATCAAAAGATATTAATGTTTAAGTACCGCACCTCCAGTAACCAGAACATTTGTGGTGTTTTCTTATATTTAAAATGTTTTCATGTGTTCTCGACGTTCGCCGCCTTTTATGGTGGATTGTTGGAAAAAAGGTCTTCAGTAGCCTTTTGTGTTTTGCTAAAGGTACCACATCGGAAAAAGAGTTTTCTTCTTCTTCTTCTTGTGTTCATATAAGCCTCCCCTTTGTCTTTGTTCAACAAATAACAATGGGCTCTATGTAGATTGGGTCGGACCCAACCTCGCGTAGCGCCGCCGTCGTTCATCCGGGTCGGGATGGTACAGGACTGGACGGGACGGGTCGGGCTTGGGCTTGGGCTCGGGTTCGGGTTGAGCCCTTACGGGGCGGGTTAAAATATATTTTTTGGACAATAAATTTATGTTTTGATTTGTAGACTTATTCAAACTTTTCCAAAACGTCTAATTCAATCGTAGCGTTGAGGTTCTGATTTTTCGTGGGTTTGACCCAGATTAGGAATTGTTGAAACAATTTTTTTAATTGAAAATTAGTTGATCTTTTGCTAGTTTACCCTAGCGTTTTACAACCTATAAAATCAGGCTCTGGCTATTTCTCCACTTTTGTTTTTTACTATGCTCAGAGCCAAACAGTTATACTACTGATTTCGAGTTCTACTCCCATATTTTCACCACACCAATCTAGTTCTGTTCTGCTGCTTTCACATCCTGTAGAGCGAGTGAGCGCGCTGCTGGGTAGAGTTGTGTATCCTTGGGGAGCAACCGCTGCTGATCGTCACTACGGTCGTATTATTGCTTTTAAGTATATGGACTTTAACGCCACCCCATAGCTTCGTTTATGCACGTTTTACCGGTTGGTCGTTCCTATTTCATGATTGTTTGCTTTATTCTATACACATCTGTTTTGTTCCAAAATTCATTGCAGTTTTCATATAATAAACCAACAATGTCTAATATCAACTAAAATCAACACACAAACACGATTAGTTTATGCAAAAATAAAGGACCGAGGATATGAACCCACTCATCAATCGACCTATCAAGCGAACATAGATAATAAATAGTGTCTACATACCATGTAGGTAAATATAGTAAAAACCAAGGAATGAAGCATTATCAGCCATAAATTGACCTTTTTTTTATCGGCAATGCATATTGAAAGTTTTATAAATCATTTTTTAAGAAGAAAGAAGAAAACAAGATTTAGCTACAAACCAACAAAAAAGAACCCCAAGACGCTCAAAGTCGTCTTTTAAGGGAACAAGTGAAGCGAGCGCTGGCATGTCCGCACAGCCTCAAGAAAGACCCAACGAGGGGTGAAACCTGATACATGAAAGAGCGTTCATATACAATGAACCTCGGCATCCCAACATGGGAGCAAACCTGACAGTGAAGGTTTAGAAACCAAAATTTACAACCATGAAGCGCTAAGTAAGAAAAAGAAAAAGGTCCTAACACCCGGATTTTACAATCATGAAGCGCTCAAAAAAGGAAAAGGTCTTTAACCCTGATTTGTTAACCATTAAGTACAAGCGATAATGATATAAAACCAACGAACAGCCTAAGCATGTATAGCACTCTGTCTCATTAGTATCATCAACCAGTCACACAGACTGTAAGACGAGCACTAACACATCGACGGTCAACACCACAAGCGATAAAGACAGTCCCGATAAATAATACCCACTAGAACACATAAACCCCTAAATACATTGACGTTTTTTTTACTTAAATACATTGAGCTTTGATTTTTCTCACTTAGTTATACTGAACTTTCGAATTTGCTCACTTTATTTTATTTTGATAATAAATGACAAAACCACCTTTATATTTAAAAAAAAAACTTAAGAAGGTTAGCTAAGCGATAAATTGGGATGTAAATCTTGGTATGTTGCTCAGTCTGTTTCACTAACTGAGCACCGACTTTACCAGCAGTGCCATTAGGTACTCTGCAAACAATAGATACTGAATTCTTACACCAAATATGTATTTTGATCTTACTGTTTTTTTAATTAACTCATTTAAAAAGAGTAGAGTCTGTAGAAATAATAAGCCTTAATTTTGATGGAAATAGGTTCTTTGATTAAGAAGAGTGAGATTACATTAGCAATTTGTGGGTTAATCAATAAGCTATCTTTTAACATTGCGAGAAATATAGAAAACATGTGTTTCTTACACTAACTCTACTGCAAGATCTGGTCAAATTTCAGTACCTATTGGACCAAAATGGCACTGTTGGTACTCAATTAGTGAAACAAATAAACCAACATACCGAGTATTCAAGAACTCCCTTGCCTTGTGGAAGGCTAAGGACCTGTCTATGCCTGGTAGGTTGGTATTGATAAAATCCACCTTATCTGCTTTGCCTGTCTTCTTCATGTCTTTATTCAGGGCCCCAAAGGGTGTTATTCGGGAATTGGAAGCTTGGAGGCGCCGCTTTCTCTGGCACAACAGGGCTCGTTCCAGGGTATTCTGTAAGGTCCGTTGGTCCTCTGTTTGCAAGCCAAAGCTTGAAGGTGGTCTTGGCATCCGTGGCTTGGAACGGGTCAACAACAGTTTATTAGCCAAATGGTTCTGGCGCTTTGCCTCTGATAAAGACTCTCTCTGGAAGCAAGTCTTGTGTGCTAAGTATGGTTGCAGTTTATCTGAGTGGGATCTCACCTCCCTTGATAAACCGGGTTCCTCCTTCCTTTTCCACCATATCTTGGCTTTATCTGATGATCCATCTTTCAGGAATCTCTTTGGCAACCAGAGCCTTCACTGGAGGTTGGGGGGTGGAGACCGCATTTGTTTTTGGCAGGACATTTGGGTTGGTCCGGTCGCCCTCCGGTATCGTTACCCCAGACTCTATCTCCTTTGTCCTGGAAAGTGGCAGACTATAAGTGAAATGTGGCAGAATAACTCCTGGAATATTGTTTACCGCCGTTCTTTCATTCTTGCCTATGAATGGGATGAGTAGGCCTCACTTATGGAGCTATTGAGTTCGGTCTGTGTTAGAAGTTTTGAACCAGATCAGGTTATTTGGTCTCAGAGGGAAGCAGGTTTCTCCACGGCAGCCACCTATCTCTTATTATCAGGCTCTGATCCTTCGCATGTCCCTTGGGATGGATATCTTTGGGTGAAGAACCTACCGCCCAAGTACAGTTCCCTGGTGTGGTTGCTGGCTCACAACGCAGTTCCCACCAAGACCTTTTTAGAGGAACGCGGACTCCCCATCTCTTTAAACGACATGTTATGTTGTTTTTGCTCCCGTTTCTTTGAGGACTCCTCACACCTCTTCTTCCATTGTGAGTTTTCTTGGAATATTTGGTCCAGGGTGTTCAGTTGGTGGTGTATCATGTGGGTTATGCCCCCTTATTGTATTTCTTCTTTGTCGGTTTGGAGGGGACTAGGCAGAAGACGTTGGTGGAAGGCATGGGTTAAGGTTGCTTATCTCTGTCTTTGGCATATTTGGCTACAGCGTAATGCAGCAGTTTTCAGACAACTTTTGGAGCCATTGAATGCCGTTGTTTCCAAGATCCAGCTACATAGCTTCAGCATTTGTAAGATGGCCGGAGACTTGTTGGAGGAGTCCAGCTTTTCCACTTGATTGGTCGCCCCTCGTGCTTGCTTGGTCTCTTGATTTTGGTTTATTGGGTTGTTTCTTGTCTTTGAAGAAGGTTATTTTGGAATTTTTTCCTTTCAGCTTTGTAATATGTAATTCCAAAGCTTTTGAATAAAACCATCATTTATCAAAAAAAAAAAAAACATACCGAGCTTTACATCCTAACATATCCCTTGACTAAGCTTCTTGTGATTTTTTTTCTTCTAAAAAATAAGGGCGGTTTTGTCATTTATTATCAAAATAGAGTAAATTGAGAAATTTTAATAGTTCAATATATGTAAGTGAGAAAGGTGACAAGGTCAGTGTATGTAAGTGAGAAAGGTGACAAGGTCAGTGTATTTTTTGCAAGATTATCCCTAGTTCAAACTACATCTCCAATAATAAATTGAATCTTATTCAGACTGTTGTTTCAACTTCCATTTTCAATCATGATTTAACTCCATACAAGCATTAATCTCATACCCATTGCCTTAGCTTAATTAATATGATTTAATTCACAACAGCAAATTCTAATTAATTAACCCATTCATCAAAATAGAAAGAAAAAAAAATCAATGCAAATGTCTTAGTCCCATCATCATTACATACTCAATTAGGAGAATAATCAAGCAACTTAGCAATTCAGCTATAAAATTGACTAAATATGATTATACAAAATATAAGCTAATACATGAAATTGAGTTCACAAGTTAACACTCTTTCATGGCTGTGGGTTAAATCCATCCACTAATTATAAAGAAGGAAAACAGAGAAAAATAAGGAAATCAAAATCTTGGTACAAAATGAGTGATAATCTCCCTAGGAATCTTCACCTATAAAATTAAAGAACTTGATTAGAACATGTACAGTGGATCAAACTGGATGATCAAATCGTATGTTAACTGACCGGATGATCAAACCGTATTGAGAGTGGATAATGACTGTATGCTGAAATGATATTTTGATTTAATTAAATATTTTATTAATGAATCTCAAGACTTTTGCATTTAGTATTTATTTATTTATATAATATATGCTTAAGTTAACACAATCATTTTTTATTATTTGTAATGAAACATTTACGAATCAAATAACTGAATAAATTTGTTTCTGTGGAATCAAAACATGATAAGTTTAGTTTCAAAAAAAGAAGGTGATAAGTTTGGATTCAATTTGGCATGTTCTAGTCCCTTGCTCGGTCTGTGGATCAAGAGAGAGGTGAAAAACACTGCCCTTCACATTTTTCTCTCTTTTGGGCCTAAAGAGGACAACAATTCCTTCCGTTTCTGGATCCATCTTGTTCACGTGCATGCACGTGACTATATTTATCAATCATACCCCTCATACCAAACAAATTATATAATATAACCATTTTCAATGAAGATTTGACCATAAGTAACTAAATCACCCACGTTAGTTTATTAAATAAAAACATAGACTATTATTCCAGTTTATTCAAAACAAAAATCCAGCTAAGTAGCTAAGTCGTGTCCCTTGCAAAATGCAGAGCAAGCATGAAGCAACCTACTCCATTGTTATCACTTTCGATTATTATTTGATATTATTGGCTTTGCATGTGTAGCCGTTTCTGCATTCCATACCTAATCTTGTACATAAATGGTCTTGTGTTCCTAATGCGATCGATTCATCCACTTGTTTGTTTCCTTTTCTTGTCTTGCTCACTAATTACTTTTTTTTTAACATACGGATGACTTTTTTTTTATTGTTTTGGAAATAAGAGCAGGAACAACGGGCCGGTCCTGAGGCTCGACTCGCGTTTTTGCGGGCCGCGGGACGCGGGCCGTCCCATTGTGGGATGGCTTTTACGAGTCCCGCGTCCCGCAAAAACGCGGGTCGGGCCGCAACCCTCGTCCCAGAATCGCGGGTCGAGCCGCGGCCCTCGCCCCGCGTCCCTTGCCCGGCACCCGTCCAATCGCGTGGCGCCACGTGTCCCTGCATCAGAAAAAAAAATTCGACCATTTTCAAACGGTCGGAAACGGTAATTTTTTTTTAAAATTAGATCTACTACAATTTAGACCGTATAAATATCCCAACCTCATTTTTTTCACTCATCACTCACCCATTCTCCAATTTCACTCTCTCATTCCCACATTATACTCTCTCATTTCCAATATTCTAGTGAAAAATGTCGGGTGACGAATGGTCCTGTGCACAATCAGCTGGTGACGAAGTAGGATTCATCCCCGACGAACTAGCACGGGATTTCCACGAAATTCTAACAGACCCTCGTGAGAACTCCGCTTTCACGGCATACATGCAACCGGGTTCGAGCTCAGGTAATTGCAAACTACCGTTAACTATTTCATTTATTGTATTTTTTAAATTCATTTTCGTAAGTGATTGTTGTTGTTTAATTCATTAAACAAATTTATTTGTGTGCATATCATTTTTTAGAATACTTTTGTAATAAAAGTTTTGTAATTTCATATTTCCAAGGTCAATTCCGTCCACAACAATTCAACGCACAAGGGTACCAGATCTCGCCACAATTCCAAATGCCGCCACAAGGGTACCAGATGCCACCACAATTCCAGCTTCCACCACAATTCTACAACTACCCCGACCACCCACTACCCGACGTAGGCGTCACCCGTAGGTCGTCGCAGTCATGCTTTACCGGACCTTCCCAACGACGACCCCGAGCAGCACAAGATTGGAGGACATGGACCATCGAGGAAAACAAACACCTCATAGAGTGCTGGCTCACGACTACAAAAGACGCGATTAAGGGAAACTCTCAAGCCGGAAACACATTCTGGTGCAATATTGAGAGGAAGTTCAACGCGACCGGAGGTCACCGCCGCTATGAGTGGAATGCTATCAAGAAACATTGGGCCAGATGCTAGTCGCAGACAAGGAGGTTCCTCGGTTATCTGAAGACCTCCAAGGCCGAGTACCGCATCGGCTGGAACCACGAGGACCACATGAGACATGCGAAAGAGATGTGGGCGGCTACACCGAAGAAAGACAGACCGAAGGAGCACCCACAACATTTCGACCTGGATCATTGGGTTATCGAGCTTGAGGACAATAACAAGTTCGCTGCCGAGGAAGGAACCATGGATAATGTCCACCAACAACGCTTGGATGATTCTGGGGCTTATAACTCAACCCCACCACAAACACAAGGGAAGATTACACACCTCTTGCTGGCGAGTCTCAACTAACAGAATGGGGACTGATGTGGACATAAAATACATCTATTTCGGATGTCATTAGCCCACATTTATGTTCTTTTTAATCCCGAGTTAATATAAAATGATGCATTTTACTCTCATTTTGTGTAATTGGTCTTATTCCAGAGTTCGCCAAGCAATTGGAGCAAAAAGGGGTGAAACGGGAGCGAAACGGATCCAAATTGGAAGCTAGTCAGAAGTGTCAGTAAGGTGCACCAGTTCTTTGCACGGGGTGCAAAGAAGCAGTGCACCGCTTGTTGCACGACGTGCAACCTAGTGGTGCATCCAGATCAGAGACAAAAAAATCTGCACCAGAAAGTTGCACGCCGTGCAAATAACCGGTGCAACTTAAGATGCACCCTGAAATGCACGGCGTGCATGCGACAGTGCAGATGTCAGAAACGCGATTTTCAGCTGCGTTTCCCATTTTTAATCAGATTTAACTCAACATATAAAAGGGATATTAGGTCATTATATGGGGTATCACGAAATTGAGAAGAAGAACACACCTTGGGAGAACTTGGAGAGCACTTGGAGGAGAAGACTTGAAGATCAAAAGAGAGTGGAACTCATCATCGAAGGTTTCGTAGGTTTTGATTAAACTTTGACAATTGTATTATTTCATTGGATTAATATGAGTATCATGGTTTTTTTATCAATTCCTTGTGTTCTTGTCTATTTGCTATGAACTAAACTCCAATTGATCTAGGGCTAGGGGTAAGATGTGATGAGTTGAATTGACTTGTTCGGGTTATGCATTTGTTAAACTAGTATTAGGATTTTGTTTATTAAATTCTGTTCGTAATGCTACATTGCCTTTGTAATAACCACTCCCGGTCAACGCCAGTCAAACCTGCGAAAAACAGGAAAATTTAAAATTTTTAAGACGGACACTTAATTGAACCTAAAATGACTCCGAGTGTCATACCGGACTTAAGTTGACCCCGTTATCGACCAAATTGAGTTCCGGGGGACTCAGGGCAACTTTCTGATCAATTTGGGAAATGTTGACTTTTCGCTGGAAAAGTCAACCGAGCGACGTTTTGGTCCATTCGAGGACCGTTTTGGATCCAAAAAGCTTAGCCGTCGTCGCAGCGGTCTTAGTTGATCCGTTTCCTTGTAGCCCGTCAAGTTTCGTAATTTTTGGGAAAAAGTGCCCGTTCGAGGCCCGAAACGTCTGTTTTTCGCGAATTTGATTGGAAAATATCTAGGAGATATTTTTCAAAAGGTGTGGGACCCACCTTGACACTTGTCCAACTTATGGTGATGTTAGGTTTTTGGGGGGAAAATGAGAGGAGAGATGGGTGGCCGGCCACACATGTAAAAAGGGAAAAAAAAATGGAAAATGTGTTAGTTTTTAGAAAAGAAGAGAGTTTTAGAGAGAGAAGGAGAAGAAGAGAGAAAAGAGAGAGAAGCTAGGGTTTGTGCTACTATTCACGTCTTCTCCATCCATTGGATCGTCTCAAGGCTAGGAGGAAGTGCACTCCCCTCGTTTTCCTCTACGGTATACACCGAACCGATTCTCGTTTTGATAAATTTTGGAAGTTAGGGTTTATGTAAAACTATTGGTTTAGGGTGTTTTGAGGTTGGGGAAATTGTTGGAGACGTTTTGGAGGTGGTTGGAGGTGTTTGTTGACATTTTTCCAGTGACCGGAAGCTCGGGAGGAGCTCCGGCCACCGTGAGTGGTGGCCGGCCGGCCATGGGGTGGCTGGCCGGAGCCGGGACCAGCCACCACCATGGTGGCCGGGCCCCAATTTGAGCCCTAGGGCCCACGGCCAAGGTGGGCCGGGTGGGGCCCACGTGCTCGGGTGATCGGGTTTCGTGTTCGGGAGTTCTAGAACGTTCCCTGGACCATTTATCCATAACCGAATCAAAAATTGGAATTAAAGTTTGAAAGGTTATAATTAACGGGTTTTAGAAACTTGAAACGGAAATTAATTGACACGGAAGTTGGAATTCGATTCTGTCAAGTACATTGGGACCCTTGAATTATTCTAAGACCGTAGAAACGAAAACGGGAATTTTTGGAGCCCTGGAAGGGCATTTACAAAACCCGGGCAGATTCGCCATGTCGGGCGAATCGGGCCTTTACGGGTCCCTTATCGACAATGTCGAGTATTTGGGGAGTTTGGGAGTGATCGACATTGTCGGGGTTAAGTTTGGGCATCAAGTTTAATGATTTTCAGTTTATTCCTGCGAGTTGTAAGTGTCTTTAAATTGTGTTCTTTTAGATCGTGCCACGGACCGAGGCAAGGGAAAGCTGGGTGAGTGACTTAGATCATCACCGGAGCTCGTTGGTTGGCTTTTGGGAGAACACGCACGAGGTAGGGAAAAGTAGCCGGATCTCGGCCCTGACTAGGGAAAGTTAACAGTAGAATTGCATGTGACACCGGGGTGTCGTGGGTTAAGTAGGTTTATCGAATATTAGAAAGGCATGATACGGGAACGTAGCGAATATTGGGAATGCATGTGACACTTAGTAGTGTCGTAGGAGCAGGGAACTTAGCGTTATTAGAACTACTTGAGGCATATGACCATGCCCGGAGGTTGATTGCGAACTTATCGAGATTAGGAGTACTGGAGGCATATGACCATGCCCGGAGGTTGTTTGTGAAACTGTTGATATTAGGACTGTTGGAGGCATTGGTTATGTCGGAGGTTGTTTGTGTTTGTTGTGTCTTGGGTGGCCATGAGAGCCCGTGTTTTACTGTTGTGTCTGGGTGGCCATGAGTCCCCGTGGGGTTGATTGAACCCGTGTCCTTATTGTTGGTGTGTCTTGGGTGGCCATGAGTGCCGTGGGGTTTTTTAACCCGTGTCTTTACTGTTGGTGTGTCTTGGGTGGCCATGAGTGCTGTGGGGCTGTTGAGCCTGTGAGTTACTGTTGGTGTGTCTTGGGTGGCCATGAGTGCCCGTGGGGTCGTTGAGCCCGTGAGTTATGGTTGGTGAGTCTTGGGAGGCCGTGAGTGCCCTTGGGGTTATTGAGCCTGTGAGTTATAGTTGGTGTGTCTTTGGAGGCCGTGAGTGCTCGTGGGGTTGTTGAGCCCGTGAGTTATGGTTGGTGTGTCTTGGGAGGCCGTGAGTGCCCGTGGGGTTATTGAGCCCGTGAGTTATGGTTGGTGTCTTGGGTGGCCATGAGTGCCTGTGGAGTGTTGATCTTGTGTTGTTTCTGTTTGTTGAACTTGTTTGTGGTTGTGATTGTGGTTACCTGAGGTTGGGGCCTGCTTCATGAAACGGGGGTCCACGAGCACACGCGTCTGCATGTTCAGACGGGGTAGGGGGCCCGCCTGTCAATAAAGGGGTCCTGGCCGCGCGTGTGTGGTTTGGGTTTGTGAGCATTCTTTGGATGGCTTACGAGTTAGAGTCTCGGTAAGTTGCGAGCATTCTTCGGCTGGCCTGACCGAGTTAGAGTCTCGGGAGGTTGCGAGCGTTCTTCGGCTGGCCTGACCGAGTTAGAGTCTCGGGAGGTTGCGAGCGTTCTTTGGCTGGGCTGACCGAGTTAGAGTCTCGGGAGGTTGCGAGCGTTCTTGGCACTGAGCAGTTGGCAGCTGGTATACGATCCTTTGTGATCTTGTTTGGTGTGCGATCCTTTGCTATCTTGGGTGTTGCGTGGTGGTCTTTTGAGTCCTTGGGAGGGGTCGTGATCGTTGTGTCGGGTCTACTTTGCGTGTCAGGGTGTTGATTTGGTCAAGGAAGGTAACAGTGGGTGTGTGTTCAGTCGGAGTACTTGGGTTGGGGATGGTGTTCCCCGTTGTTGAGTTTGTGTTGGTGTTACCGGCATCGTCTGCTAATTATGCCGTAGTCAGTCTGTTATCCGTGGTGGTGAGCGAACGCTCACCCCTAGCTGCTTTTCCTACAGGTACCGTTCGCAGGCTGGACTAGGTGAGATTCTGAAGCTTGAAGAGCTAAAAGTGGGATTCTGGGTTTATTTGAGTCTAGCGACGTATACCATGTTTTTGTCCACTTGTTGGGACTGATTTTGAGTCGTAAATATTATTTTGTTGAACTAAACTGGTATTTTAAAATGTTTAAATAGAAAAGGTTTCAAAGTGTTTATTATTTTAAATGTTCGTGTCCCGAGTTCGATTTACTGAAATTGGGGCGTGACATCCTTGATCACGTATATGTATGATTTAATCTTGTTAGCCAACAATTGAGAAATGAGGTTAGGAAGAGGAAAAAGGAATTAAATAGCTCGGGTTTTAATCTAAGCCAGAATATGGTTAGACTGACACGAGTGCAATAGCTATAGGAGTAAAACCCGAAAGTTAGAGGAATTCATAGAATTTAATGCTATATACCGCTCTACACCTAGATTAGAGATAATTAGGTGGACCGAGTATGTTAGGGTCCTAATACGATCGAGAGATGGTTAGGACTATACCTAGAGAATTCCCGTTGCCTTTAGAATAGTATTAGTTGCAAATGCATACCGAACTCCGTTAAGTCATTCATCACATTCGAACCCCGTTAACGTCCTAGATCGCCTTTTTATCTCTGATTTACAACCCCGCTGTGGCTTTGTTCTTCGTTTTTGATCATTCATATATTCTCATTACTTGCTTGAATTTAATATTTTCTGAAACAAAAACCAAACATCGTTATAGGAATAGCTTGACCATCGAATTAATTAACTAAAGTGCTTGCTTAATTGCTCCCTTGGGTACGATATCTCGGACTTAAAACCCGAATACTACTTGACGACCAGTACGCTTGTCGTACCATTCTGAGGGTTAAATCTCGGAGTGTCAAGTTAATGGCGCCGTTGCCGGGGATCGAACTAAGGCAACTCTGATACGTTTATAATTCGTGTTAAGACTATTTCAATTTTTTGTATATATTTGTTAAGTTGATTCATTGCATTATTACTTTTATGGAGAATTGGTATTGTGATATTCTGTACTGTGATTGTTACGGAGCTTATGATCATTCTAACTATAATTGTGAGTACTTGAATTCAAATGCATATTGTCAATACTGGGAGGAGCCTTCCACTTGTGATCAAGGTTATCAAGTTGAACCACAAGAGTCTTTCTCCAAACTGGAGCAGATGATGCTAACCATGATGGCACAGATGAAGGAGGCTAAAAAGGAGGTGATTGAGTTGTATAAGACATCTGTGCAGGAGCAGCAGACAGTGAACCGGGACAATGATTCTCGGTTCCAAAAGTTGGAAATTCAATTGGGCCAAATAGTCAATGCAACGAATCATATAAATCCTCTTATACAACTGGTGAATGAGAGATCTCTACACGATCAAGCAATTCACATTGAGGAAGATCATTCCGAGCACTTAGGTGATACAACAGAACAAGAAACTCATTATCCAACCATGAGTTTAGAGGTAAGTGCGGAATGTGAGGTACCAAGTTCTTACTCCTCTTGTACTGTATCTATTCCATCTCCATGTAGTTTTGATGCTTTGAATTATGTAGATGTAAATAATAATTGTATAATTGTAGAAAATAGTTCACAAACTCTTGCTGAGCCGAATCCTTCCATAGTATCCATAGAGTTGGCTGACAAATCTATAAGATATCTAAGGGGTACTATGGAATATGCTCTCAAGAGAGGGGTTGTATTTGAATCTTCCATTGATTTTATTTTGGTAGACATCGAGCATGATGTCGAAATTCCCTTTAGTATGGGAGATTCATTCTTGGATTCTAGCAAATCAAATCTTTACGTTCAACCCATCCCATTGATTTTCAAAATTAACGTTGAGCATAGAGTGCTTAATATAAAACATAATTTTTGTGATGTATTTGCTAGTACTCATTCTCCGTTTGTGAGCTGTTACTCTATTGTGGTAAATGCTCTTGACCCTCGTTGTCACGAGCATCATCCGTTTCTTGGGAATCATGTCGCTATCAAGTTGTGCCAAGATGAAGGTGATCACAATTATTCAGTTAAAGCAAGCTTGATGAAGCTAGCCTTGAGTTTGGAGCTCGTACAAAACTCAAGGAAAAGGTTCTTATGCTACATTGTGTTCCTTCTCCCGCCTTTTTATCTACACTTGAAGAGGAGGACGCAATGGAAGTATGAGACGTTCGGGAGGCCTCCTGATTGAGCCTCCTACCCGTCGAGCAAATGACGTTAAACAAATGCGCTTGTTGGGAGGCAACCCAATATTCCTACCCCTCGTTGTTTTGTGTATGTTATGTCTTGCTCTTATTCTCTAACTATTTGTGCAAGTTGGTGATATAGGATGGAAGCTTGAAAATACAAGTTATTTTTGTTGGCGTCGAGTTCTCGAGAACTCACTTGGGCGAATTAGCATTCCATCTACCATGCACAAAGGCAATTCCAGTATTCAGGAAAAAGTAGTACCGGTGAAGGGGCAGTATCTCTATCCCTCTATTGTTTATTATGTTTAATATCTACTTGTGAACTTTAATGTTTTTATGGTGGGTGTTGAGCACCTGATTTGCTGTGATAATAGGTTATGCATCTTAGTTCTCTGAATTGCTTGATTGTTCTACACAAGTGTGGGGTTGCATGTAGTGGTTTGGAGCATGTATATGATTGAGTCGCACTGGGGACAATGCTGTGTTTTAAAGTGTGGGGTGGGGTGCTTGCATTTCATTTCACACTTTTGGTCTGCATATTGTGCTGCATTGAAAAAAAATCAAAAAAATATTTTCTAGTGATATGATTGAGTAAGAGAGTGCATGATCTTAGGACTTCGATGATTGAACTGTTACACATGCCAATTTCTTACACTGTTCAAATAATACATAGATTAGCATGAATCAATTAAGTAGAGTAAGCACATGCATTAAGATCGCTCTTTTGTTTGCACTCTGAGTGTTTACTTGATTAGTCGTTGCTTCCTGTGATTCCTATGCATTGTAAGTTGAGTCTAGAACTACTTGTGTATCCCATTTGAGGCGAAATAGAGTGAGGAACATGTTTAAATTGAGAAAATGATTTTAGGCCATCTTTGGAACGTTTGAGCCAAATCTCTAACCTTACTTTATTTTCATAGTCACCCATTTTGAGCCTATGGCCTTTCGTTTCTAACCATTACGTTACAAACCTATGTGCCCATCATTTCTTGTATATCCTCATGTTATTTTTGAACCCATATTTCGTGTCATAACTTCATGAGAGGGGGTATTGAGAATTTATTTGTGAGTTGAGTGAGTACAAAGAAAGTGAAGTTCTTCATGATAATGTGCCATTTGATTTGTAGAGAAAAAAAAAGAGCAAATAAGATAGAAATCTCTCTTGTACCCAAGAAATTTTAATGGGTAAGAAAAAGAATACAGAATCAAGAGAAGAGAAACGAAAAGGTGAAATAAAAGGGGCATAAAGAAAAAAATAGCCAACAAGTAGACTAAAAAAGAGTGTCTAAGGAATGGTTTGGTGAAAACTTGTGGTGAAAGTAAGCGGGATGTGTGAAAAGTGGTTAGTGGTGTGAGATGAAGCATGTTTGACACGTTTTATTTTATGAGCTTCGTGTTTTAAATTTGTTCCATGCCCTTTGCCTAACCATACATTACAAGCCGAATATAAGTCCTTTTTGATTCTTGATTGCCATGATTTCTCACGATTAGTGGAGATGGGATTAACTAGTAGCATATGAATCTCTAAGATCCGTGTAGTAGGGAAAAGAGGAAGCACGCTGGTAAAGTGAATGAGGGGGTGCTCGTTAGGAGAGTCGGTCTTTAATGTGAGTAGCTGCTTGCTTATTTGCATTCATCGGTTTATGTGTTTTCTTGAACTTTGCTCGATTTTGTGGTGTGTAATTCTGAGAAAGCTCTTATGATCAGCAAGCACACTTTAACTCAGTCATCACCAAATTTTCGTACCCTTTTTGCATGCTGCATCTTTATTTTCCCATGCTTGAATAAAGGAGGCCCAAACTCCTCCTATCGAGGTGAACCTCAGGGTTTAACCGGGACATATCCTACTGTTTTGTTAGTTTAATTTTCTCGGGACGAGAAAAGCTTAAGTGTGGGGTGTTGATGTGGACATAAAATACATCTATTTCGGATGTCATTAGCCCACATTTATGTTCTTTTTAATATCGAGTTAATATAAAATGATGCATTTTACTCTCATTTTGTGTAATTGGTCTTATTTCAGAGTTCGTCAAGCAATTGGAGCAAAAAGGGGTGAAACGGGAGCGAAACGGATCCAAATTGGAAGTTGGTCAGAAGTGTCAGTATGGTGCACCAATTCTTTGCACGGGGTGCAAAGAAGCAGTGCACCACTTTTTGCACGGCGTGCAACCTAGTGGTGCATCCAGATCAGAGAAAAAAAATCTGCACCGGAAAGTTGCACGCCGTGCAAATAACCGGTGCAACTTAAGATGCACCCTGAAATGCACGGCGTGCATGCGACAGTGCAGATGTCAGAAACGCGATTTTCAGCTGTGTTTCCCGTTTTTAATCAGATTTAACTCAACATATAAAAGGGATATTAGGTGATTATATGGGGTATCACGAAATTGAGAAGAAGAACACACCTTGGGAGAACTTGGAGAGCACTTGGAGGAGAAGACTTGAAGATCAAAAGAGAGTGGAACTCATCATCGAAGGTTTCGTAGGTTTTGATTAAACTTTGACAATTGTATTATTTCATTGGATTAATATGAGTATCATGGTTTTTATCAATTCCTTGTGTTCTTGTCTCTTTGCTATGAACTAAACTCCAATTGATCTAGGGCTAGGGGTAAGATGTGATGAGTTGAATTGACTTGTTCGGGTTATGCATTTGTTAAACTAGTATTAGGATTTTGTTTATTTAATTTTGTTCGTAATGCTCCATTGCCTTGATCACGTATATGTATGATTTAATCTTGTTAGCCAACAATTGAGAAATGAGGTTAGGAAGAGGAAAAAGGAATTAAATAGCTCGGGTTTTAATCTAAGCCAGAATATGGTTAGACTGACACGAGTGCAATAGCTATAGGAGTAAAACCCGAAAGTTAGAGGAATTCATAGAATTTAATGCTATATACCGCTCTACACCTAGATTAGAGATAATTAGGTGGACCGAGTATGTTAGGGTCCTAATACGATCGAGAGATGGTTACTATACCTAGAGAATTATCGTTGCCTTTAGAATAGTATTAGTTGCAAATGCATACCGAACTCCGTTAAGTCATTCATCACATTCGAACCCCGTTAACGTCCTAGATCGCCTTTTTATCTCTGATTTACAACCCCGTTGTGGCTTTGTTCTTCGTTTCTGATCATTCATATATTCTCATTACTTGCTTGAATTTAATATTTTCTGAAACAAAAACCAAACATCGTTATAGGAATAGCTTGACCATCAAATTAATTAACTAAAGTTCTTGCTTAATTGCTCCCTTGGGTACGATATCTCGGACTTAAAACCCGAATACTACTTGACGACCGGTACGCTTGTCGTACCATTCTGAGGGTTAAATCTCGGAGTGTCAGGGACCTTCCGATCACAATGAGGGGAGTGAGGTCCCTCTCAGCGACACACCCCCTCCCATGAGGCCGATGCAAGTCCCTCTCAACCAACTCGTCGAACGCGACCGTAAGGAAAGAAGGCAGCGAAGGCATCAAAAAAGGCGACCGGCCTCACGGCCCAAATGAATGCTTACGCGGAGATGGAATGTAAGAGGCAGGAAGGCAAGATAGAAAGGATTCGCATGATACACAAGTTAACCGAACAGTGGGAAGCAAACTTCGCCTTGTACACATCCATGGTGCAAACGAATACCTCCATCTTCACTGAAGAAGATTTGGAAGAGCACAAGTCGTGCAAGCCCCGAATGCGAAGAGTCTTGAATACCCTTGAAGGTGAACTTGAAGATCTTCGACAACAACAACCACCATCGGATGTCGACCCACCACAATGATTCTTGAGCATGTATTTTTTTTGGGTTGTATTAAAAAGGGATGAATAAAAGTTCAAGTTCATTTTTATTCGTGTTACATTTATTTCTTATTTTTTTATTGTCATTAATTATATTTTCACATTTGTTTATATTTTATATAATTTAAACGGTTTCTGATAAAGAATTAAATAAAACAGCAAAATATCAATTAATTAACAACTCAGCATCCAATCAGCATCCACTAAAAACAGTGAGCCTCACAGTGAGCCTCTCATTGCAAAACACCCACTATTCTGAGTCCCAAATCCCACTATTTTGTCCAGTCAACATACAGGACTAAGGACTTGGGACTCACTAAGGGTCTTTCCATTGTACATGCTCTAAAGAAGTCGTAAAGACAGTAATATGTTAAAGGAAAAGAGTTCCAACCTTGGCTTGAAGGAACCACAACTCACACCACGTCGTGGTGACGTGATCTAAGGCGATTTGTCCTATGCTCCCAAAACCCTAACTGAAACAACGTAACTTGGTCTCCATGCCATGGGCAAGCAGGGACAGTCAACAACTTGGAGTCCATTTTTTATTTTTCACACCAGTACCCGCTCTTGAAGATCCTGCTCTTTTTTCTCTATGCTAGAGCTCCAAATTCATGTTTAGGTTCAATATATTTTCATAAAATATACAGAAATCTCGAATGGGTCAAAACTCAAAATGGAAACAAATGTGTCTTCCTATACTTTTATAGGACTAAAACGGGCTTAAATAGCGAACTTAAGTGTTATTTTACACTGACAAGACGTGTCTCATCAAGGACACACCTACCCAGCCTCATTAAGACAGGGTCACCCCTGTAGCATCCACCATGGACCAGCTTGTCTAGACTCAAGAGTAGTTCAGTAGGGGCCTGATCGCCTTACCCGATACTCTCCACCACTACGATATACAGCTTCAGAGGAAGTGCTTACAGTTCTATAGGACAAGCTAGATTTAGGTCGTGCGGTATTTTAGTAGTTTGTAATAGGTCAGGTCTTTAGTATTGTCGATGTTGCGTCGTCTTTCCGGTTAAGAGTCATATGTACTCGGGAAGGCAAACTTGAGAATTAAATGTAGCTAGTGAGATGATTGATCTTAGATCATTTGTATATCGTACATCAGATACAGTGGTGGATCCAGCTTTCTTATCGAGGGGGCACTAAAACATTTTTTATAATCACAAATAACATAAATATAATGCTACAAAAAAATGGATACCACATACAAAGTTATTTTTAAATAACTATTTATCATATAGTACGACGTCAAGTTTTGAATTTTTTTAAACCATTTTCATTGTCACTACGATCAAGAATATATATTTTCTCGATGTATACGATTATACTGTCATTCGCTGCAGTTGGCATGAACTACTTTTTGATATTAGGAACTGGTCTAAAGTATATGGTATTTTTTTTCGATATTTGTTTTAAAACTTTCATAATTGATTTCCGAACTTCTCTCCATTGTTTTTATCATTTTTCTCATAGAAAAAACTCACCTAATTTTTATTTTTATCGGGATTAATTAATAGTTTGAATTTTTTGAAATATCTCTACATGATTAAAATATTTGTATAAACAGTTCAAAGTTTAAATTGATAATAATATAATAGAGATAATAGCCTAAAAAATAAATAACAAATTAAATAACATTTTTTCAATATTATTTATAATTAAGAACTCTAGGAGCCCCAAGTAGATCGGCCTATGATCAGATATGATTTACTATTTTACCTCATTTCAAAATGGAAAAAATTGAAAGGTAGAATTATCATTTGTACCTATATTATACGTATACATATACATATCTATTTATCGATTCCAATGCAAAAACAATAGGGTAATTTTCACCTCAATACTCTAACTATTAATTTTTTTCACCTCAATACCCTAACTATTTTTAGTGGCACCTCAATACCCTAGAATGCTAATTTTTTTCACCTCAATACCCTAGAATGCTAATTTTTTTCACCTCAATACCCTAACTATTTTTTGTGGCACCTCACTACCCTAGAAAGCATTTTTGTGGCATCTCACTACCCTAGAATGCATTTTTGTGACATCTCACTACCCTAGATCATCCAGGCAATCTAATGAAAGCGCAGTCCCACTGCCCTTCTTCATATCAGCCGTGAACTTCCTATAATTCTGGTTGCAATGACCAGGCTATTGGCAGTAGAAGCAGACATTCTCAAGTGTCTCATCTTTCCCGCCAAGTACGCATGGGCCCCGCCCTTGCCACTTCCAATTCCCTTGTTGACCATCAGAATATCCTTGGATCCCAGATCCCTGATATTCTTCTCAGCAGTTAATGACATTTCAGGTAACTCTTATATGATATTAGAGACAGCCTTGTCAAGGACATATTCTTTGCGTTCAGACTTGAGGACTATCCTCAAAATTCTGTATCAGTCCAAATAGTTTGTCCCATTTAGTTTGACCCTCTCAAGAATGGTTTTTAATGACAAACTATTAATGTTCGCTGAATTTTCCATTTGATCTACAACAGATAAAATTCAATCAGTAAACTGAATAAATTTTATGAAGATCAAGTTTAAACACCAACAATCGATTATATACCTTTAGAATCTAAAACCAAGATCCTTGATTCACTCGATCAAGCTGAATGAAGGCTCACCACTCAATCGAGCTATGTAGGTAGGACCCCGTCCAATCACATCCAATGTGACTCTTGGCTAGGGTATGTACTTAATTACACGGCTTACCCTATCTGATACCCTAGCTCAACCCTAGCTGAGAATCGTAGTCGGGTCCACCAGTTTTCAACTATGACCCGGCACTATGTAGGTGCTCCGCTAAGGCGCACGACACCCACATATGTCGTCCAAACCTACTACCCCACTTTCCCATGGATGCTCCGCTAAGGCGCACGACACCCATAGGACGGGGAGGTAGTAAGGTGTTGATAATTGGGAGGTATCGGACATGACCCGTTTGTACTTGTCCGGTTGTGTTTAAAACTTTTGGCACATCCTAGATTCGATGAGCACATCAACTACATTCCAAATGTAATGATGCCTCTAATTACATCCAATGTAATTCTTCATTCGAACCCGTCAACTACATCTAATGTAATGGCGGTTCTAAGGACTCACAAACAAGGATTAAAATTCCAATTTTATCTTTGCATGTGAGGTGATATGCTCGGTAAATAAAGTTAAGCATGCAATTCTAATCCAACACATAGAATTAATCATGCACAAACTAAACCAAGCATAAAGCGATAAATGTGCACATAATAGCCCCCTAAACTAACTCCCACTAGCTTCTTGAGCTCCATTGACTCTAAGCCGATGCCAACACCCGAAAAGCCACCAAATGACCTTTTCGCCCTTTGTTCGTCTTGAGCAAAATATTACAAACAACTGGTACGACGACCACACCTTGAAAGAATAATTACACGCTAACTTTAATGGTTCGCATGCCGTGAAAAGCGATAAATAATTAAATCGAGCTCGGGGCTATTATGTACACCATGCCAACATCACACCACACATCGTGTTATCAAACAAGCATGTTATCAAACATCATGTGATTTTCCGGTTTTAATTAATAGCCAAGTTTCGAAATTTTTTAATGCTCGGCTTATCGAAACTGTTCAAAAATGAAACTTTTGAAAATTTGATCTTCGAGTTCGTCATGACGGTTCCAAACTCGTCATAACTAACAAAACGGTTTAGCCTTGGCATATCAACTATCCAATGGTCATGCTTGGCCTAACTCCGTCCAACGGAGCCCCGTTCGGTCCCGGTTTCGGCTCCCCGAGAGTCCCGCTCCCGAGACCCGAAAAATAAAAAAAAAAATTCAAAATTTCCAGATTTGAAAAACTTTTCAAAAATTCATTTTTCATGCATTAAATCCATAAACAAGAATTTGAAACATGTTATCAAACAATTTAGCAAAACAACATGCCAAAAACGAAACTTTCAAGCAAAACCGAAACTTTGAACACCGTCTTGTGAATCTCGAAGGTAACCAGGCTCTGATACCACTGTTGGGTCTCGAGGTAAGGTTGGAAATGAACCAAATCGCAGCGGAAAATCAATGAAAACCAAGAGACGATTAAAACCATAAAACAACTAACAAAGAATGGATTCACAAGACAAAAAATCAGCACTATTTCTTACCAAAACAAGAACACCGGTTAACGAATGATTGGCTTGAGTCTCCAAGACGCCTACGTATCCACATGAGAATCAAAGCCACGTAGTTCTTCTCTTTGAGGACTCAAGAACACAAAAATGGAGGTGAGAGCTTGCTAAACCCGAAATTGTAGGGAGGGAGGGAGAGAAGTTGTGTTTCCTATTCTTGTCTTGTGATTGTTGTGTTGAAAAAAGATGACTTGAACATAACAAACCTCATACTTGTCCAACTAAAGGCATGAGACAAGCATGGTGACAAGTAATGTGTAAATAGGACAAATTATGGCAAGACAAGATTGGGTTAGGTGGTGAATCACCAACACCTTAATCCTTGTCTTGCTTACTTAGTAATAATTAATCAAGACTTGATTAATTAGTTCCATGGGCCTTGGTTGCATGGGCCTTTCATGGGCCTCTTGGAACATGGCCCGTGGCAATTTCCAACGAGACCCGTGATTCGCTCATCTCCTCCAAGCCTTCCATTCCGGAAATGTCCAACATTATCCGACGCGATCAATCCCAAGACTCCAAGCCTTGTCTCGATCCGTAAAGACCTATTCACTTACGGGCACATGACCCAAAACTGGAATAAACAAAGATTTAGGGTACTGGAGTGGCACAAAAAACATTTAGGGTACTAAAAACGAAATCCGAAAGTTTTAGGGTACTAAAATGGAATTATCCTTTTATTTTTATCTTTAGTTGTTTATATTGAAGGAACGAATTGAAGACTGCTTTGGAGTGCATGAAGATAAAAGACAAAACGATAGGATGCACCAAACGCTGTTCTTGATGTGGACTACAACCCATTCTAATCCAATACGGTTATGACAAGATTAACCCAAAACATCCTTCTATTTATCACATGATTTATCTGATTGGTATTGCAATGAAAGTGATAGCAGATGGGAGAGATTTACACATTTGAACCCGCCCTTTTTAGTATCCTCTTCCCATGTGACTCTCACTCTGCTCCATGCCCCAGGATCTATCCATCGCCTTCACTTCATTATATAAATCACATCCATGTATTCATATGAACCTTGCAGGACCCTTTTAGCAAGACTGTGTTTTGCTGCTTCTTATCACAGATTTGGCCACACCAATGGCCGTTTCGGGGTAATGGGTTTTCTCCCTTTGCGGCGTGCTCGCTGAGATTGTGTCTCCGGAAAATGGAGAAACTGTTGGGTCTTTGGGCTTGCTTCTTCTTCCTGCTTCTGGGTTGCTTTAGCTCAGTTTTGGCCTCGCCTGAAAATGGGTCTCAGAGAGGTGCTTTCAAGTTCATCTTAGGTGGGTGCTTGGGAAGTTCAGATTTTGCCGTTCTCTGTGTGTTTCCATAGGGTTATTTTCTGCAATTTTGATGGGTTTTGCTTTTCAGACTAGAGAATTTAGTTGTGCCCTTTCCAGTTAGCTATGTGGAAGTGGAATGATTAGTGTTTGGAATGGTGATCTTTAAAGCTAATTATTGGCTCAATTGTCAGGTCAAGAGAATTTGGGAGAAGAGAGGAATGATATCCTTGAAACTGCAGAAGCACCAGGACCTTCCCAAAACGAGCTTGTTTTGGCAGCAAGGAGGACCAACAGGCCGGACATCCTTAATGGGTTTAAGCGATATCGAGGAGGCTGGGATATTAAGAATAGGCACTACTGGGCTGTAAGTTGATACTCTATGTTACTCATTATCTTTTGACTGTGATATCGACGAGAAACGATAATAGAGTGCAAATTTATGTTCTTTGGTATGTTAAAAGTTACAATTCTCTACTCATTTGATGATAGGAATTTGGTAGAGAAAGATGTGCATCTTATTAAGCTGTCTGTCATTCCGGATTATTTCTTTACGATTTTCATTACTGAGGTAAATAGATTATCTGCTGATCTAATTGATCAAGCACCAACTGTTTAGTCATCGGATTGGTTCAAATTTTTGATACACTTTAAGGGAAACCATGGGTCCTACCTGTTTTGAGCTTTGTTTTGGCGATCCTAATCGGGCTTGACTTTTTTTTCCATGTCCCAACTATGACCTTTCCATTATTGACTTTTTCTGAGGGCATTTTGGGCTTTTCCCATCCAAAACTAACGGCAACGATTATTCGGACGGAAAATGTTAGTCCGTGCAAAAAAAATGGAAATGTCATAGTTGGGAAGTGCAAAAAAAGATCAAGCCCGATTAGGATCGTCAAAACAAAGCTCAAAAATAGGTTAGGACCCATGGTTTTCCCTATCTCTTATATATATGGTTTGCTGAATCTTAGCTGAGTGTCTGGAAACAATGATGTTGGGCATTTGGGATGATGTGTACTTGGTTCTCTGAGTATCTGGGCTGTCAAAACAATATGTTTAGGCTTCTCGTATGTATAAGGATTTTGCAGTGAAGTAACCAAGTCATTTAAATTTTGGCCTGCAGTCAGTTGGATTTACAGGTGCTTTTGGCTTCATTCTTGCCGTGCTGTGGTTCGTTTTGTTTGGGTTGGCTCTTATTCTTCATCACTGGTGTGGATGTAGAATAATGAAAAGTAAAGGATCACACCGTTCGCAAGTGATTTGCCTTGTTTTGCTTGTTGTCTTCACATGTACTGCAGTGTAATGAACTGTTACCTTTCCTCTAAGAAATTGTACTGAGTTTCTTTTTCCTTAAACTGATGCCAAAATAATATCTGTTGGTCATCCAGGATTGGTTGTATTCTTCTCTCTGTTGGTCAAGATCAGTTTCATGGCCAAGTATTGAATACTCTGAACTACGCTGTCCACCAGTCCGACTACACTGTTCAAGTACTCAGAAATGTGACAGAGTATTTGTCTGTTGCCGAGACTCTTAATGTAGCGCAGGTTTTCCTTCCTTCTGATGTCATGAATGACATAGACAAGCTGGACATGGAACTCAACTCTGCAGCAGATACTGTGGAAGAAAAGACGAGTCAGACTTACGCCAAAATAAAGAAAGTTTTCAATGCTGTGTATGTGCTAGAGAACCTTTGTAACTTTTATCTACTTGATCGACACAATGGTAATTGACGCATATCATTTTTGTTGTTGCAGGCGATCGATATTGATAACTGTTGCAGCAGTAATGCTCGTTCTATCCCTTATTGGCCTCGGTAGGCATGACTTACATTTTGCTTTCACTTTTCCTTTCAGCTTCACTCATTTGCCTAATTGCTACTTTCCCGATTTGTTTTGATGCTTCAGTCCTCTCCGTTCTTGAGCACAAGCATGCTATTCACATGTAAGTACTTTTGTGCAACGAAATGGATGGATGGATCTTGTCCTTGACGCCGTCACTGTATTGTTGCAGATTTATAGTCAGTGGCTGGTTGCTCGTTGCAGCCACATTCCTTCTTTGTGGAGTTTTTGTAATTCTCAACAAGTAGGATATTCTGTCTTTATGATAAGGACTAGTAGGGATGTGTCATTACTTGTTACTGACTGAAAACATTGTCAACTCTCCAGTGCAGTTTCAGATACTTGTGTGGCCATGAGAGAATGGGTGGACAATCCTCACGCTGAAACTGCACTTAGTAACATCCTTCCATGTGTGGACCAGGCTACCACAAAGCAAACACTCATCCAGAGCAAACAAGTCATCAATGACTTTGTAAACGTCGTCAATCAGTTCATATACAACTCTGCCAACTCAAATCCACCCCAAAACCGAAACACATCTGACTTCAACCCATATTACTACAATCAGTCCGGACCCTTGATGCCACCCCTATGTTATCCTTATGATGGACAGCTTCAAAATCGCCCGTGCACTGCTCAAGAGGTGTCCATAGCTAATGCTGCTGAGGTAAGCCTTAATTCGTTAATGGCTGCTAGTTGTTATTGAAGGAAAATGTTTTGTGACGAAGCACATTTTCAGGTGTGGAAGAAGTACATTTGCCAAGTATCAGAATCTGGGATTTGCAGGAGCGTTGGGAGGGTGACCCCTGATATGTACTCGCAGTTGGTGGCAGTGGTTAATGAGAGCTATGCTCTGGAGCGGTATGCTCCATCCTTACTCGGGTTCAAGGACTGCAATTTTGCGAGGGATACGTTCCAAGAGATGACCTCTCATTACTGTCCACCACTGGAACATTATCTCAAGACAGTGGATTCAGGATTGGGTCTGATTTCGGGAGGAGTGATGGTGTGCCTTATTCTTTGGATTCTGTATGCAAGACGCCCCCAACGGAAGCATATGTTGAGCAAATGTAGTGTAGATCATACATTGATGGGTGCATAGTGTAAAGCCTATATTCAGCAAATTGAATTGATCTCGCATTTTTAAAGTTGATCACACTTTGTGGGTTTCAGCAAGCAACTCCAAGGGCCGAAACTGGCTATATGTTATTCCATTTCACATCAGAGCAAAACACGGAACAAATATCAGATAGATGCATGCGACGCGATCTAATACAAACGTCTCTTAAGATACAAGTAGATGGATGCATCTAATCCATTCATTTTATACAAATCAATGGTTCAAAATAAACCAATTAAAAGTAATTTGTACTGCCAGTCGGGTTCAAGTACGTCATTTACTCCACCTCCATGCTGCTTACTGTAAGAATATATTTATTATATTTAATTAAGGTATCAAATATATAAATAATATCTTATTATATGGTCAATTAGGAATCATCAGGAGGAATGAGAGGTAAGAGAAGCATCGGCGACTGGCCCTAAGAGGGGTCCTATGTAGATCCTTTGCCTCCCACCATCACCGTTGTTGAGATCCTAGATTTCCGGCAATCCCTTCCCCCTCTTCGTATTATGTCCTTGCTTATATTGCTTTCAAAAATCGTCTGAGACGGTTGTAGTGGTAAAAGGTTCAGTGAGTCATTGCTCGTTCTATCTGACCTTATTAGTGGCTTGGGAGCATGTTCTCTGGCGCACATTCGCTAAAAAAATATAATTCTAATTAAATGGTAATTACCAATTGAATGGTAAATATGTCTTTCTTAAATCCAATCTCAACTTTGATAGATTGTAGAGATTGAATCATAATGAAACCCTATAGAAGAATCTTGGTCTTCTCTCCACCTATAAATACATGTAACTGTTAGAGATAGGATTGTATCAGAGTTTGAATAAACTCAAACTATGTGATATATCATCTATATATTTGAATAGGCTTACCTTATATGTAGCTATGTACAAATACACGAAAGGAATTCAATATACGGACGGTTTAAATCCCAACATGGTATCAGAGCGTTTATCTTAGATTCAACCTCTTCCCTTCCGCTGCTTTCTTCAATTTTCTGATCACCTTCCCTAAACAGTCACGTTCTTCTCTGAGTCCTCCTCTCCTGCATCAATGGCTGATTCTCATCTATACCCTGCCCTCTTTGTCTCTAATATTCGAAGTGCAATTCCAGTAACACTCGAAATGGATAAAGGATCGTATTTATGTTGGGCTGAATTATTTAAGATCCACTGAAGAGTGAATCGTGTTCTGCATCATATATTGTCGGCCACTGCATCACCGGCGATTGCATCTGCTCCCGCGAGTTCACCTGACGTCTCTGCTGCAACGACACAAACACAAGCCTCTCAGGTCACCGAGAATGCCACGGCAGAAACTCTGACCATCTCGAGCTCCGCCACTCCACCGACAAATACGACTGCATCAGGCTCAATGGTTGCTTCAGATGCGCAACATGACCTCTAGGATCGTCTCGATGCCATAGTACTCCAGTGGATATACGGTACGATCTCTAATGATCTCCTGCAAACCATTATTTCCCCGGATTATACTGCTGCCCAAGTATGGAATTCTCTCCGACTCATATTTCAGGACAATAAACACTCGAGGACGGTGTACCTCGAACATCAATTTTCTGCTGTTAAACTGGAAAATTTTGCTAATGTGTCTGGTTATGTCAAGAACTGAAGCAAATTGCCGATCAATTAACTGATATGAGTGCTCTGGTGTCTAATAATCGGTTAGTTCTATAACTGGTTGCGGGATTATCGGAATCGTATAATAATGTTGCCACGATTCTCCAGCAAAGTGATCCGCTTCCCCTGTTTTATGAGGCCCGATGACGACTGATATTCGAAGAAACCCGTAAGATGAAGCAAACTGCAGCTGCTTCACTGTCTTCCAACTCTGCTCTCCATGTCAAAGCTACTGGACCTGCTGCTCGGGACAATCTCGATCGAGGTCCTACTGCCCATAATTCTTCTCGGAATCAGAATTCTGCACGTGGCCGTCGTCCACAGATCAAAAACTCTCCTGGACCTGCACGCCAATCATCTCGAGCCCCCAATGGTTGTTCTTTCCATCCTCAGCAACAATGGGTCGGCCCACCAACCACTTATTGGAATGGAAAACAGCTTGTCTGGACTGGGCCGCAGAATTGGGTCCAACAACCGCAGCAACAACCTGCTTCATGGTTCGGCCTACAGTCCACGCCACCTCCTCCATGCCCGTACCCTACTTCTTCGGGTCAATGGGTCAGGGCCCCGCCTTCTTCACCCGCCCAACATGGAGTCTTGGGCTCTCGGCCCACAGTGCAAAATCAGGCCCATATTGCAGTCTCGATCGACAACTCCAATGTCATGGCCAATCTCTCCCTACAACATCCTTCTGATGGACAATGGTACATGGATTCGGGAGCATCTTCTCATATGACTGCGAATTCAGGTACCTTGCGTTCTTATATTTAACTCGAACATTTCTCGATCGGTTATTGTGGGTGATGGAGATCACATTCCTATTTCCGGTTATGGTCAAGCATCTTTATTTACCTCTCACCCCCAATATACCTTAAATGATGTTATCCATGCCCCTAAACTAGTTAAAAATTTAGTTTATGTACGCGATTTGTTCATGATAATAATGCCTCGATAGAATTTGACCCACTTGGTTTCTCTGTGAAGGATTTTCGAACGGGACATCCGGTTTTGAGATGCAATAACACAGGCGACTTGTATCCCGTCACACCTAATGTTTCGTCTCATTTCTCATTTCCATTTTCAGCGTCTGCTACGGTGTCTCCAGAGTTGTGGCATTCTCGTTTGGGTCATCCGGGAGCGCCAGTTTTTAATTCTCTTCGTAATAATAAACTCATTGGTTGTACACATAATTTTAATTCTGTTTTCCAATCATGTGTACTTGGAAAACACGTTAAATTTCCATTTCAAAATTCGTCATCGTTTACTTACGCGCCTTTTGATATTGTGCATGCAGACTTGTAGACATCTCATGTCTTAAGTAATTCGGGTCATAAATATTATTTGGTATTACTTGACGATTTTACAAGTTTTGTCTGGACTTTCCCCTTAGGCAAGAAATCTGATGTTTTCAAAGTGTTTCTATCTTTTGCTGCTTATGTCTCAACACAGTTTGGCTCTACCATAAAGTGTTTTCAATGCGATAATGGAAAGGAGGTCGACAACTCTGGATTTCAAAATTTTGGCAACTCATCAAGATTGGTCTTTCGGTTCTCGTGCCCTCACACCTCCTCTCAAAACGGTCGTGCAGAACGCAAAATCCGGAGTCTCAATGATGTGGTTCGTACACTACTTATTCATGCGTCCATTCCGCCTTCATACTGGTCATATGCTTTATCTATGTCTACGTACTTATCAAACATTCTCCCGTCTAAAGTACTTAATTTCTCGTCTCCCACATTTGCAATTTTTCATTGCACTCCGTCATATTCTCATCTTCGTATATTTGGTTGTTTATGTTATCCCCTGTTTTCTTCCACCTCTATAAATAAATTACAGGCTCGTTCCACTCCATGTGTCTTTTTCGGATATCCTTCCAACCATAGAGGGTACATTTGTTTCGATTTAAAAACAAATAAGATAATTATTTCGAGGCATGTATTGTTCGATGAATCGGTATTCCCTTTTGCCTCCACTATAACCCCAACCTCACCCACATATGATTTCTTATCTGAACCCAAGGCCCACCAACATCATGTGTTGTTAGGCCCTACACCACCTAGCCCGCCCATTAGCCAGTCACCATGCCTAACCGGGCCTGGCCCGCTACCTGTCCATGCTGACACCACGCCTTCTCACATATCTTCCCCACCAACCAGCCCTAGCCCAATCTCTAGCCCGTCTCACTGCCTTGTGGACCCATCATATCCAATTACCTCTCCGGCCCACACCCAAACCTCATCCCCTATTCCTTCACCAGCTCATACCCGAGCCCAATCCCAGCCTTCTGATCCAGACGTGGGTTCTGGTTCCACGTCCTTTGGGAACTAATGTTACCCGGTCTATGTGGATTTTTCGCCACAAAACCCGGTCTGATGGTTCTTTTGAGCGGTTAAGGCTCGTCTTCTTGGTGATGGCAGGTCTCAGCAGGTTGGCGTAGATTGTGACGAGACTTTTAGCCCGGTGGTCAAGCCCTCGACTATACGCACAGTTCTCAGCATTGCAGTATCTCGATCTTGGTTCATTCATCACCTGCATGTCAAGAATGTGTTCTTACATGACAACCTTAATGAGACAGTTTACATGCACCAGCCCCTTGTATTTTGCAGCACTTCTCATCCTGATCATGTTATCCTATTGAACCGCTCTCTATACTATCTCTAACAGGCTCCTCGGGCTTGGTACCAGTAGTTTACTGACTTTGTTTCTGCGATTGGTTTTCTTCATAGCAGGTCTGATCATTCATTGTTTATCTATCGCCATGGTATCGACGTTGCCTACATACTACTCTACGTCGATGACATCATCCTAGCTTCCTCAAGTGAGGCTCGTCGCCTTCATATCATGTCTCTCCTCGGCTCTGAATTTGCAATGAAGGATCTTGTGTTGGAATTCTAGGGAGCAAAACACAACGAAAAATAAAAAATTTCCCTAGAATAGCCTCAGGATCCATGTAATTAATTCCGAGTAAACCGACAAACAAAAATTAAAATGAGAGATTACCTCTTTCAATTTTTCAGCTTGGTTCGAGACAGGGACCAACTTGCAGCTCGTATATCTCAGCAACGAACCGCTGGAATACAAATCCCTTCAGTCAGATTGAAGACCAATATGTGTAGAACGTTCACTCCAGAAATCAGAAAGATCGGACATCAGATGAACCTCCGATTGAGTTCTTTACAGTGGCTGGTCGGACAGAATCTGGGCAGAAAAATCTGCCCAGATTTTTCTTTTCTTCTTGCAAACAAACAACACCCGAAACAATTGGATTTGGCTTGAGTCTCCAAGACGCCTACGTATCCTCTTGGAGGAATCAAAACCACGTAGTTCTTGAACAATCCTTCCCAAAATTAAGTTCTTGAACACTTTTTCCTCTCTCTTTTCTCTCTACTCGTTTTTCTCTCTACACTTTGAGAACCATTCTCGACACAACCTTGAGAACAATCTGATTTTTCTTCTCTCTCTTGCATGCTTACTTAACCCAACATGACCACACTTATTTTATTTGGAAAAACCAAACACTTGGACAAGTGTCTCACTTAGGTTTTGCATGCTTACTATTCCTAAACATGGCTCCACTAAGTCATTTCAATCAAGCCCAACTCTTGGATTTTATTTTATGACAAGTGTCTCATTTTAGGAGTAGTGATCATGCAAAAATACTCTCCTTGAATTTCAAAGTTCAAGAATCATTTTTGCATTTTAATGCCCAACATAATCTTTATTATATTGGCAATTCGAAAAACGAGTTTAATGAATAAATAAATATTATATCAAATATAATATATTATTTTATTCACTTAATGGACTTCCAAAGTCCAATACGATTTTGGGCTTGTTGTTAGGTGTGACCCTGCAGGCTCATACGACGTTCGGCAGTGGGCCCGAAATCCTCGATTCGTCCACATGTCATAGTTGTCTTCTAGCAAAGCAATATGACTACCCAAATGTGTATGATGATCGTCAAAGTGACTTAACCTTTACACGCTAATATGTTAATCCTTATGTCAACGATATCTAGATCGAATAAGGCATAGGGTCGTCGTCCTTATTTTATTTGATCGCTGTTTCTTGATCTTAAGTAGATTGTCAGTGATAACTCTTTATCAATTCGCATGGCCATGCTTTTTCTGTTGTCCCACTTATCAAGGGGCTCAAACGATATCTCTCATATTTCTATGAGTGACAGATCCCTTATCAGTCAACCATATCTCTCACATAGACACTTATGCACCCAATCACAGCCTTTATAATTGCCCGGTTAAAGACAACGTTTAACTGTGTCAAAGCACACAACCACCTATGTAGAAATCATGATGATTATAAGGTTAGAGGACTTAAGTCATATTACGGTACTGAGAAATACCCATGACAGTTCCTATGTAGTATTCTCACAGTGGGTCATCCAATGTCATTTCCCTAAATTACATCTATGATTTGACTTCATATCCAATATGTATGATCAGTAAAACGTGATCATCAGCCAACATCATACTAGTCTTAGTATATCAGTAAGACCAGGGATCAAGTGAACAATACTCTATTACTTCTAAGAGTTTTGCTATCAGGTCCTCAACCCGATGATCTTAAGAAAGAGTATTATTCACACTATTAACATTTTGCAAATGATAATAGTAGTGCCGATGTATTAATGAAATGATAATGCCGTCCATGATCACAATTGGCCTAGGGCACAAAAACCAACACTCCCACTTGCACTAGGTCCAATCGACATTACAAGTAATGCCCATAGACCTAACATGACACTGATGTCCAAGGTGTGGAAGCGCCTTGGTTATAGGATCAGCCACATTATCATTTGTAGGTACTTTGCATATCTTAGCGATTCCTCTCTCAATGTATGAGATGGTAACGACTTAGGATGTGTTTGGATTTCTGGTGCGATCTAGGCTCCTAGGCCTGTGTTATCGCCCCATAGTTATCACAATACATGTTCACCGGATCTGATATACTAGGGATAATTCTCAAGCCGGATCCAAACAGTTTCTTTAGCTGCATCCGATGCAGCTAACTACTCGTCTTCTGTTGTAGCAACAATGTTCAACTCCGAGCTTCTTAAGCTGAACTCACCTTCATTCAAACAAAACACATAATCAGACTATGATTTTAAATCATCTATGTCGGTCTGGAAGCTAGCATCTATGTAACTCTTTACAACTAGTTCACTTTTCTAACCGCCATACAGTATAAAGGCATCCTTGTTCCTTCTCAAGTACTTAAGGATCCTTTAACCGTCGACCAGTGACCTTTACATGAACCTGCCTGGTATCTGCTCGTTGCACTTAATGCACACGAGACATTGGGTTTAGTACACAAAATCGCATATATGATAAATCCAATATCAGACGCATATGGGATTTTACTTATGCGGTCTCGCTCATCAAGAGTCATAAGACACTGAGTCTTGCTGAGACTAATGCCATGGGACATTGGTAAAAACCCTATTTTAGAGTCTTGCATACTAAACCTTGACAGCACCTTGTCAATGTAAGTGCTCTGACTTAGGCCCAAAAGCTTTCTAGATCTATGAAAATAGATTTTGATACCTAATATATAGGCAGCTTTGCCTAGGTCCTTCATTGAAAAACATTGCCCTAACCATGCCTTAACATCTTTCAAGATAGGGATGTCATTTTCAATGACTAGTATGTCATCTACATACAGCACTAAGAATACGATCGTGCTCCCACTAACCTTCTTGTACACACAAGACCAGTCTTTTTTCTTGATGAAGTCAAACCCTTTGACTTATTCATCAAAACGAAGATTCCAACTTTAACGAGCCTGCTTTAATCCATGAATGGATCTCTGCAGCTTGTCAATGGTTTCTTGATAGGATGTGGGTTCAACTTGATCCACATATACCACGTCATTAGTCTCTGAAGTGAGAAACCCATATCTGATAGGGGATTGACGTGTCCTATCAGACCTCCTTTGTACTTGTGGTACAACCTCAGGTACTACATTCTCTCGTTCATGTATTTGAGTAACCATTTTAGGCACAACGCTATTTTGTGGTTCTGTAACTTCTCGAAGTTCAACAGTCCTCCCACTGTTTCCTTTGGAAATAAACTCTCTTTCCAAAAATCTCCATCCCGAGCAACAAACACTTTGTTCTCCGTAGCGTTGTAGAAGTAATATCCTTTCCTTAGGATATTCTACAAAGAGGCACTTCTCTGATTTAGGGCTAACTTATTCTTCGTTAGACGTTTCACATAAGTTGCATATGCACATATCTTTAGTAAAGACAAACTAGGAACCTTTCCTGTCTATATCTCATATGGTGTCTTATCTACTGCCTTTGATGGTACTCTGTTCAAGACAAATGTAGTAGTTTCCAGAGCATATCCTCAAAATGAGATTGGGAGATCAGTGTTATTCATCATAGACCGAACCATATCTAATAGGGTTCGATTCCTCCGTTCATACACACCATTCCAATGTGGTGTTTCCGGGGAAGTTAGTTGAGAAATGATCTCACAATCTTTCAGATGATCTACGAATTCTTGACTCAAATATTCACCACTTTGATCATATCGTAATGCCTTAATATTTTGGCCAAGTTGATTTTGTACTTCATTCTTGAAAATTTTGAACCCTTCAAAAATTTCGATTTGTTATGAAGCACCCAAATCCTCCTCTAGCAGTTGCACTTATTGGACCACATACATCCGAATGTATAATCCCCAATAAGCCACTAGCACTCTCACCGTTTCAAAAAGGTGTCTTTGTCATCTTGCCCATTAAATAAGATCCGCACGTTTCAAATGATTCATAAAAGAATCCAAAAGTCCATGGAATTGGAGTTTTGATATGTGTTTCTTATTTACATGACTCAAGTGACAGCGCCAGAGGAATGTAGGGTTTGTCTCATCAGACTTAAACCCTTTTGTATCAATGTTATAGAGGGACTTCTCATTAGAGTCTTCTATGTTCGAAACATAAAGACCTCTAACTCGAGAAGTAGTTGCATAATGAACATTATCATGAAAAAGACTAAACTTACTATTCTCAATAGTAAACTTATAGTCTTCTTTGTCCAAACACGAAATGGAGATGATACTCCTACAAAACGTAGGTACATGATAACATTGTTTAAAATTCAAAACAAGCCCACTAGGAAAGGCCAACTCGTATGTCCCCGCAGCTAAGGCAATGACTCCATGGTCATCCCCAACTCGTAGGTCCACCACGCCTTCCTTTAATGCCCTCTTACTTTTGAGTCCCTGTACATTTATATAAATGTGGGATTCGGATCCAATATCCAAGAATCAAAAGTAGATGCATTTACTTCTATAACATGATATCTGAAGAGATGGGTACACTACCCTTGTTCTTCTTCAGATCATCTTTATATTTCTGCCAGTTCCTCTTCAGTGACCAACTTCATTGCAATAATGGCAAACCGAGTACCTTGGGGTTGGGAATCGAGGTCCAGGCCTCGGTCCATATGTGGTCCTTGGTATGTACTTGGGCCCTGGCTTTGACATGGGCCTTAAACACATGAGACATTGGACCCTTTCCCTTTCCCATAGGAGCCATAAGACTTTTTCCCTTGCCTACCCCTTTCTTCTTGAATTCGGTTGTTTTCTTGACCATCAGGACATCCCTAGCATTACTCTTAATGCTCTTCTCAGCAGTTTGAAGCATCCCATGCAACTCTGAGATGGTCTTTACCATATTGTGCATATAGAAGTTCATAATGAAACCATGAAATTCATCAGGAAGTGATTGGAGGTGAATATCTGTAGCCAACTCCGGTTCTAACTTGAAATCGAGCTTTTCAAGATGCTCTAGATAACCCTTTATCTCAAGCACATGAGGGCCTACATTCTTCCAGTGTGCATCTTGCATGACATAAGCTTCTTGACATCATTGAACCTTTCAACCCTGGCTTTCTCTTGGAACATTTCCTTGAGTTTAGCCATCATGTCATACACACTCTCCTCCATCAATTGCTTCTGGAGATCATCCTCCATGCAACCAAGCATTATACTAGCGACATATATCGAGTGGTTGTAAATCATGGTCCAACCAACTCTTATGGATTTCGAAGCATTTAGAGGTGGTTCTTGAGGAACTGGCTCATCCAGAATATACTCTCTTCTTTCATGCCTGAGAACAATTCTCAGTTTTCTGGCCCAGTCCAGAAAATTTGTCCCATTGAGCCTATCCTTCTCAAGGATCGATCGTAACGATAAACTATGTGAATTGTTTGAAGACATGATCTACAACAGATAGATATGCAAAATCATTAATACGGATATAAAATAATCAAACCTTGGTTGTATCTCCAGGATACATTAAAAGCCAAGATCCATATTGAATTCCACTTAGAGTAAGCGTTGGCTTAATCGCCCCAAGTAGAATTAATTAGGTAGGTAACTCTTTACCAATTGCATCACTATGCAACTCTTGGATAGAATAAACACATCATATGTGTTGGCACAAATTCTATCTGATGCCCTAGGTCCAAAACCTTTTTGTAAAACCTAGAAAAGTTCAACCATATCCGGATATGAAACCTCGACTACTATGCACACCACACTTTGGCATAACCTACACATAACAACCAAAATTTCACTCCATGCTATCAAACTTAAACGACTATGTGCACCACGCTTTGGCATAACCTACACATAGCAATTTAAGGTTTGATCCATCTAACTCTAGACAATTGTGTGCACCACGCTTTGGCATAACCTACACACAACGTTCTAAGGTTGGATAAGTGCTTAATCCATCCCATCTAGCTTAGAGGACTATGTGCACCACGCTTTGGTATAACCTACACATAGGTCTAAGGTTCGATAGGTGGACCAATATGGAAGGCATCTCACCGACTTAATATTTAGTTTTAGGGTTGATTTCACCTTATTGTATCATATACAAAATGGTCGTTGTATCACATACAAATGGTATAAGCATTTTAACAACAAATAAGTCATGCAATACCATGCATAAACATAAAAGTAAACGTGTCATGGCCCATTACCAAGTTGGTCTTCATAAGCCCATATGAAGACCAAAGGTCAATCCTAGGGGTGAAACAAAAACAAGCCTTCAAGAGAACTCTTCATCTTGAACGTCCGTCTTTGAGTTCCACCTCCCACTTTCCTTTTTGACCTTCCTTCAAAAATTGCTTCTCTTGAAAAACACTGTCTTGGGCTTCTCTTGAAAAACACTGTCTTGGGCTTCTCTTGTTACAAAGAAAGGTAACAACTACTAATCTACTTATTACAACAAAAATAACGACGCACAGGCCGTATTTAGATTACAAACCCAAATAAATTAAAGCAAGAAAAATTGGTCGGGATGGGCTATGCTATGCACCATGCATTAAGCAACACACATACAGTATCAACATATCATGAGAAACAAATTAACACACATCCGATTAAACAATTTACTCAACGATTATTGTAGCGCCTCTAACGGGGTGAAGGGGTTCGGAGAATTTTTCACTAAGGCATTTGAATTGCCAAGGAAAAACCTCATCGGAATTAATCCAACCATTGGATTTTATGATATTCGAACTTGTTTTAAAACAACTCAAATAACCACAATTCCATTAACAAATCACAATCATATTGTGAATTAAACCATATGTTCATAACATAGTATTACAAAGTATTAGTGCCCCAAAAAGGATGCTATCATCACTTGAACTAGGATGATACTAGCACTTATGCATGCATGCTACTATCACTTGCAAAATATGCTACTAGTACTCATGCATGCGTGCTACTAGCACCTTCAATATTCCATAATCACATTATGAAATCAATTATCCATTCATAATAGATTATTTTCACGGTTCATAACCGTGCACCCCATTGGAAAAACAAATTTGCATAATCATAGTTCACAACTACAACACATGTTGTATAATCTTATTATCCAACATGCCTAAATCATGAAAATTCGGCGTACAATCAAACATACATCAGCATGCAACAACAAAAACCTCTTAAACACGAAAGCTCATACAACAACCAAGCATGCATGGTTGGTTTAAACGAATTACAAGAGGCTCTGATACCACTGTTAGAATTCTAGGGAGCAAAACATAGCGAAAAATAAAATATTTTCCTAGAATAGCCTCAGGATCCATGTAATTCCGAGTAAACCAACAAACAAAAATTAAAAGGAGAGATTACCTCTTTCAATATTTCAGCTTGGTTCGAGACAGGGACCAACTTGAAGCTCGTATATCTCAGCAACGAACCGTTGGAATACAAATCCCTTTGGTCATATTGAAGACCAATATGTTTAGAACGTTCAATCAAAAAATCAGCAATATCGGACCTCAGATGAACCTCCGATCGACCTCTAAACAGTGGCTGGTCGGACAGAATCTGGGCAGAAAAATCTGCCCAGATTTTTCTTCTCTTTTTGCAAACAAACAACACCCGAAACAAATGGATTTGGCTTGAGTCTTCAAGACGCCTACGTATCCTCTTGGAGGAATTAAAGTCACGTAGTTCTTGAACAATCTTTCCCAAAATCGCTTGTGTGCTACCACAAGATGAAGAACACTTCTTCCTCTCTCTTTTCTCTTTACTCGTTTTTCTCTGTACACTTTAAGAACCATTCTCAACACAACCTTGAGAAAAATATGATTTTTCTTCTCTCCCTTGCATGCTTACTTACAGGGCCGGCCCTGAGAATTTGGAGCCCCAAGCGACTCACTTTTTTGAGCCCCTTAGTCTCGATTTTTTTTTACCGAAACCATATAATATTACATTCATCAATATCACATCTTAATATGCAAATTCATCAATATCACTTCTTCATATGCAAACCCAATTGAACAATAATTTCATTATTCCCTAAACCACTATCAACAAAGAAATGGTAACCACAGTAGCTACACGTGTTGAGAGAATATAACAATAATATTTGGATTTAGGGGTAACATCACTTGAAGTAGCCTATATGGCTATATGGCTATATAACAGTGTCTGTTAAAAAAAAATAGAAACATACTTGACTTGAGGTTGCTTGCTTCTGCTGAAAGGGAGAGGTCCGGACCGGCGAGTAAGGTGGGCGGCGGGACGGCGGCGCGGGAGGTCCGGCGACGGGCGGCGGCGCGGGAGGTCCGGCGACGGGCGGCGGCGCGGGGTATGTTTCTGGAATCTGAATTCTGATCGTGCGTGATGTGAGGGTTTGTTTCTCTGATCGTGAATGGAATGTGAATCGACGAATGGGAAGAAGAATTGGTTGTATTGGGCTTATTTATTTGGGCTTTTTTTATTATATATATAAAAAATACATATATATATATTTTTTTTCTTCTTGAGCCCCAAGCAACCGCTTGGGCTGCTTGGCCTCAGGGCCGGGTCTGCTTACTTAACCCAGCATGACCACATTTATTTTATTTGGAAAAACCAAACACTTTAACTTGGACAAGTGTCTCACTTAGGTTTTGCATGCTTACTATTCCTAAACATGACCCCACTAAGTCATTTCAATCAAGTCCAACTCTTGGATTTTCTTTTATGACAAGTGTCTCATTTTAGGAGTAGTGGTCATGCAAAAATACACTCTTTGAATTTCAAAATTCAAGAGTTATTTTTGCATTTTAATGCCCAACATAATCTTTATTATATTGGCAATTCGAAAAACGAGTTTAATGAATAAATAAATATTATATCAAATATAATATACTATTTTATTCACTTAATGGACTTCCAAAGTCCAATACGATTTTGGGCTTGTTGTTAGGTGTGACCCTGCAGGCTCATACGACGTTCGGCCCGAAATCCTCGATTCGTCCACATGTCATAGTTTCTTCTAGCAAAGAAATATGAATACCCAAACGTGTATGATGATCGTCAAAGCGACTTAACCTTTACACGCTAATATGCTAATCCTTCTGTCAACGATATCTCGATCGAATAAGGCATATGGCCGTCATCCTAATTTTATTTGATCGTTGTTTCTTGATCTTAAGTAGACTGCCAGTGATAACTCTTTATCAATTCGCATGACCATGCTTTTTCTGCAGTCCCACTTATCAAGGGGCCCAAACCATGAAATTCTTGGAAAGCAGGGGAGTAGCCATTTCTCTAAATCAGATGCTGTGTTTTTTCTTTAAGTCTTCTTTTGAGAATGTTGATCATATGTTGCTGCATTGTTTGTTTTCGTGGGAGGTGTGGTGTAAGGTGTTATTGTGGTGGAAGATTGTTGGTGCCATGCCAAATAGTGTAGCGGCGAATCTGTTATGGTGGAAGTGCCTGGGAACCGGTCGGTGGTGGACAGGGTGGGTTTGGGTGGGATATCTCACCCTTTGGCAGATTTGGGTGGTGCGGAATGGGGCTGCCTTTAACTCGGTGATGGTTTCTGTTGATGATGTAGTTAGTAAGGTGAAGCATCAGTCTTTTGGTTTGTTTTGGAATTCGGGTCCTCTTTGCCAGGGAATTACTTTTGAGGAGTGGTCGAGGGATCCCGGCTGGTGTTTGGCCAAGAACAGGAGGGTGAGGAGGGCGGGAAGGACGGGTACGGCGTTGGGCGCTTGAGGCCGACTTTATTGGTGGTCCTTTTACTATGTTGTGTTTTCCTATTTCTTGAGTTGTTTGGTGTAAGGGGATTGGTTTGGGGGTTTTTGTGTTTGGGATTGTTTGCGGTTTTTGCTCTTGCAGCCGTTTTGGTTTGGTGGAAAGGCCCTTACTTTGAGGGTCGTTTCCCTTGCTTCGTTTCTACTACTTATAGAACGAATGCCTAATAAATCCTTCGCTTATAAAAAAAATGCTCTTTTGTTGGCACGATATTCACATTCTAGGCTATTCATGTTGATATTCTTAAAACATCTTGGCTTTGCATACTTACCAACGATCCATAGAGGAACTTTTTCCAAGCCATCCTCATTGCAAAAAATAACAATTGTAAGTTTTTCCTTGTCATGTTGCCTACCTTCAAGTTGTTTTGTTGCAAGTGAATGGTCAGCCTGCAACCTGTAAAACAAACCAGTTTCATCCATATTAAAAACATCTTTCATAGGAAATTGATTAATTTTTTCCCTTATAGACTCTAATTTCTTCTCCATGTCATGTGTGTCGACTGAGCCACTTTCTCCGAAACAGCGATATGATTTGATACCATGCCTTAACTTGAATTTCTCAAGCCAACCTTGTGAAAGTTTATGCTCTGAAGAATCCTGCGGATACAAAAGCTTCAACGCCTCAACCGCCTTCTCTATGATTAGCTCTCCTGTTATTTTCACATGTTCTTGATGTTGGAGAAACCATTCATAAACAACTTTCTCCATGTCTGGGTACTTGGCTGGTTTGTGACATTTGGAAGATCCACTTTTTGTCAAAGTCAGCTGTTAGGAACTCTGATGATCGCTTGAGAGTGTTTAATATTGTTCCTTGACCAACTTTCAAATTGAAATTTGTGTCAACCCACTGCACCAAATCTTGTTGAGTGCATCCTTGGTGATCTCTCTTATACTCGCATAATAGATTTCCTTGTTGATCGGTCATGGTTGATTTTTGAACAACTTTTAGTTTAGGAGCCATAGTTGATGTGATTTTAAAAAATTTCAATAGACATTTTATAGTGATCAATTTCTAACCATGTTTAATGTACTACAATGAACTAATTTTTTATATTTCAGAAACAATGAACTTGACAAATTCAATGAAAAAACAATGAACTTGACAAATTCGATGAATTTGTAAATGTAAATTCATCTCTAAAAAATATACATTGTACCTAGTATATTAGATTTGGAAATTTAAAAGTCATACGGAAAACCTCTTTAAATTAATAAATTATTAATTTATCGATATAATAATAACTCGCTAAATTAATAGATTATCCTGGTCCCGACATTATTAATTTATAGAGGTTTTACTGTATTTCTAAAAACTCTCTCCATCTATATTTTCATCTTGTGATTGATTGTGATGCCCAAGATTTAGGATCATGTATATTATGTTTAACATGTGGTACCAGAGCAAGGTTTAGGGCATACTTTTTTTTCCTTGATGTAAATTAAATTGTTTGATGATATATGATGCATATTGTATGTTCAATAATGTTCGTAACCAAGATTTATATTAAGTTTTGGATGAATAGCAATTTTAAATGAACGAACCAAAAAAAAGGGTTGAACAGTGTTTTATGAACAATAATTGGATTTGAGTAGTAATCTGATTTGAACAGTGTTCTATAATCAGATTTGAACAGTGTTATGTAATCAGATTTGAATAGTATTCTGTAATTAGATTTGAATGGTAATCTGATTTAAATAGTGTTTATTTATTGGATTGGAATAGTGTTTTATGAACAATAATCAGATTTGAACAATGTTTTTTTTAAACGTTTTTTTTTCCTCTTTAATTTCGAAAATTATGTTCATTGCACTTCAATTTCGAAATATTATGTTTATTCCACTTTAATTTCGAAAATTACGTTCATTGCACTTCAATTTCGAAAAATTGTGTTTATTCCACTTTGGTTTCGAAAATTATGTCAATTGCACTTTAATTTCGAAAATTATAAAGGGAAAACTACAAATGCATACCCTTAAGTTGGCACGTTTAACTGATGTGTACCCTGAAGTTTTTTTTAACTGATACATACCCTGAAGTTACAACTCGTAACTAAACACCCCTTCTGTCAGTCAGTGTTAGTCTTTTTTTCGTTAAATGATGAAAATACCCTCAACTATCTACAATATTACACAACCATGCCATTCATTTTCTTTAATTATTTTATTTATTTTTATTTATTCTTTATTTTTAATTTCTTTTCATTGATTATTTTTTCTTTAATTTTTTCATTAGTTTATTTAAACTAATTATTTTAATTTAACTTTTTAAAATTATTTTTTAATTCTAAATATATTTTTTAAATTCATATTTTAATTTAAAAAAAATATGTAAATCATTTTTTTCAAACTTTATTTTTTGCTATTAGTTTTCTTAAAATTGTCTTCTTCTTATTAATCTTCTTAAATGATTTTTATTTTCTTAATCAATTGTTTTCCTTGTTTATATCGGATTTAATTTTTTTGTAACTAAATTTTAATAAAATCAGATGTTTCTTTTTCCAAATTATTTTATGAATTTAATTATTTTATGAATAATTTTCAATTTATTTTTTTGTCTAAATTTAATTTTCGTTCTCAAAATCAATTAATCACAACAACATTGTATGACTGTAATCTCTATGGGAAATTTGGAAATATATGCCTTATAATACATCATATTTTTTTAGTATGTCATTATAATTCAATATTTGTAAATCTATGGTTTTGAAATATTTTAGGACAAAAATACTGTCTTTTCTATTAGTTAAATCCCAAAATAAATTGTATAGGAGAGGATTTGAACCATTGTTGTTCAATAAAAAATGTAGAAACTTAACCACTTGTACAACATTACTTACATGTATTGTATCTTTTTATTATTTATTTTACTATACTTTATCATATACTATATTCTCGTACTACATCAAAATTTAAAGGGTTAAATATCGAAACTTACTCTTAAGTATTGGTCACGAACACTACACTACCCACGTTCTCAAAATGAACACTACACTACCTTAAAGTATTGGTCACGCGATTTTGTTAGTAAAAATGGACGGAATTTTCAATTCCGTTAGTCATATGACCTCAAGTGTCATATAATGGATGGTAAAATGACGTTTCCCCTTAATTATATGACCTCTACACATTTTATAAGGAACATTACCATTGTACCCCCGTTATTGTTCCTTATAAAATGTATAGAGGTCAAATACTTAAGGGCAAAAAGACGTCATTTTACCAACCATTATATGACACTTGAGGTCATATGACTAACGGAATTGAAAATTCCGTCCATTTTTACTACAAAATCGCGTGACCAATACTTTAAGGTAGTGTAGTGTTCATTTTGAGAACGTGGGTAGTATAGTGTTCGTGACCAATACTTAAGAGTAAGTTTCAATATTTAACTCAAATTTAAAATACAAATATGAATATGCATGTTTTGAAAATACTTACAGTATATTGTTTTGTTACAAATACTTACAATATACTATTTTCATATGCAAAAAGTGAGAAAAATAACGAAAATAGATATTTTAGAGCATGTACAACTGAATTTTAGAGCATGTAAATTAAAAACTGAATTTTTAAAAAATAAAAATTGATTTTTACAAAACAAAATCTAATTTTTATAAAATAAATAAATAAAAATAATTTTGGAAAATCAATGGCATGGGTTTGAAAGTTTGAATTTTTGTGAGGGGTATTATGGACTTTTTAAGTGTTTGGATGGAAAGATGGATGGTAAATAGACAGAAACTAACGGTAGGTACTAAAATGAAAGTTAGGGTAGTGAGGTGCAACAAAGTTTGGTTAGGGTAGTGAGGTGAAACCCAAATAGTTTTAGGGTAGTAAAGTGAAGTTTACCCTATAGTATATAATAAAGTGTAATAAAATAAATAATAAAAGACAATAGTGCATGTAAGTAATTTAGCACAAGTGGTTAAGTTTGTACATTTTTTCTTGAACAACCATGGTTCAAATCCTCTCATATACAATTTACTTTGGGGTTTAAACTAATAGAAATGAGGGTATTTTTAACCTAAAATATTTTAAAAGCATAGATTTACAAATATAGAATTATAGAGATACTAAAAAAATATGCTATATTATAAGGCAGAGATTTCCAAATTATATCTCATGGATAGAGAACCTATTGACAGAAAAAGAAAAAAAAACTAATTATGAGCATTTCAAACGTCCTGGTGTTGGTTTATTCAAAAAAAAAACTCATGAATCATCATTATGAATAGAGAGCTCCAATAACTCATGGATAGAGAATCTATTGATAGAAAAAGAAAAAAAAACAATTATGAGCATTTCAAACGTTGTATTGCAAAACACCAAGAGCTTCAAGAAATCATGGACAAAAACAACAAAACCCAAGCAAAAAATTGGTAATACAAACATGCAAATCACAACTTTTGAAATCGAAACCCTTAATTCTCGCGCAACCCTAAAATTCCAACCCTTTCAAACCCCAAAATCTCTTATACTTATTTGTTCAAAAAAAAAAACAAATTCCCAACTTAAACCCTAGTCCGGCACCACCAAGAGTTCACTCCTTTGTGCTCACCGGAGAATACATGGATAAGAGGTTGTAAATCGACGGAGTTGGTCGAAATCCGATGAGTCGAGACCGGGATCTAGAGTTCCGAGAAAGTATATGTTTCTGTTCAGGATGCTTGAATCGCGGTGGAGCTAGGGATCGACGTCCATGACTGGTGGCGATGGTGCCGCCGACGGGGCAAGAGATAGCAAAGGGGATCTGAAGGTGGGTGGCGGCTAGAGAGAGATTTTGTTTCCTGAGAAAATGGGATGAATGCAGGTTAGGTTAAGCTTCTTTTTTAAAATATTTTTTTATCATTGTTTATTATTTAATATTTATTATTTTTTTCAAAATAATTATAAAACTAAGGGTATTTTGGACATTTTTGAAAAAGTGAACAGTAAACCGACGGAAGCAACTGACGGAAGGGGCTCTGGGTTATAACTTGAAACTTCAGGGTATGCATCAGTTAACTTTAAACATCAGGGTAATCATCGGTTAAACGTGACAACTTCAGGGTATGCATTTGTAGTTTACCCTAATTATAAATCTTACACCTTGATTTTGAAAATCATAATTTTACACGTTAATTCCATAATTGTGATTCTTACACCTTCATTTTAAAATTTAAGGTACTTACACTTCAATTTCAAAAATGATAATTTTTTTTTTCGGAAATCAAGTTTATTAATTTCGAGAATTATGATATTTTCATTTTTTTATAAATTCGAAAATCGCGTTTACAAAAGAAAAGATTAATGCAAATATATCTTGAAACGTATGATTAATGAAATTTTATTTCGATACTTATGTTAGTGTAATTTTTATTTCGAACCTTATGATTATTGTTTTTTTTTCTTTCGAGATTTATGGTTAGTGTAATATTATTTCGAAGAATACTTGAATTTAATTTTGAAAGTTATGATTAGTGCAATCTTTATTTCGAAAATTACTTGAATTTTATTTCGAAACTTACGATTAGTGAAATCTTTGATTCGAGAATACCTTGATTTTTTTATTTCGAAACTTAAGTTTGTGTACTTTTTTTACCAATTTTTTTTACATCCATGACTCTCTAAAGTTTCCGCACTTGTGTTTTGAGTCTTAAGTTTTTAAAAATTAAGAATTTGGTAAAAACTTTTTCTACTTGAAAAGTTATAAAGCTTTCCTGCATATAAAGGCATTCATTCCACACATGATATTTTAAACATCATATGTGTTCTTCGTAACAAATGTATTATAGTGTATAATTATTATTGATATTGCAAAGTTCTGGTTAAGAATCACCACAGTGATCTTACCCTGTAACTATTTGATAATTGCATGTTAAACTAAAAAAGGTTCCATTACGTTTTTTTAACATAATGACATGAGTGATGCTAAAAATATAGTAAATATTGTAACAATTATTGTATGTTATATGATTTTTATTGCAAACATTTAGGTTAGGGATCACCATAGTGAACTTACCCTATAATGATTTGCTATTTGCATGTTTTCATCATAATTATGTATGCAAAATTGATCAACATGTGTAGTATTTAGTTAATCACAAGTAGATTATAAACATATGATTGAGTCAATACTTTATGGAGTTTTGTATATGCGTAGACCTGGGATATCCACAGATAACTTGATAGTCTAACTAACTGATAATACATCACTCAATTAAGTCAATTTTGAATATTACGACTTTGGTATAATGAACAAATATGTTGATTACCCACAAGAGCACCATGATTTCTGTCAAGCCCCAAATCCGGTTCTTGCCCGGACTCGAGGCATGACTAGTAAAATATAAATAAAGGAGATAACAATTTAAATCAAGTTCCAGAAAACTCCAATAAGTAACTCGAATCCACAAAATGTAGTTCAAAACATAAATAACCCTCTAGGGGTGTAATAATAATCCTCCACAGTTTGGTTCAAAACATAAAAATGCAAAGTACGAAGTCTCTATCATGTACCCACACCGAGAAGCGCCCAAGCTTCTACTCCTCAATCAAGCCTGTAGACACAACAGTAAATCATAGGGGTGAGCTTACGCTCAGTAGGGAAAACGTATAACATAGTGAACTTTAAACTCAAAGAATCAACGGCAATGCCCACAAGATCCATAATTCACGAACACAGTCCACAAGGTAGTTCATAACATTGCAAGTAAATTCATTGGTAAAGTTAACATCTAGCTCTTAACAGTCATAGACATTAGATAAACCAATCAATGCCGTGGCACATGAAGTCACCACCCTCCGATCCACATCTTATGTGTCCTCTCGGATTTTCCCTCCAACCTAGAGGAGACGCATATCATTGAGACTATCGGAAACACCCTTCAGGGCACATATCGTCGGAAGTCTCAGAAACGTCTCCAAGGGATTTTAGATCCTCGGGAACCCAGGGCCATACTCCCATAGGAAGCGCACACGTGGGCAATTTAATGATAAGCAGTTAATAATTGAATAACGCACTCAACTGAAATATGAGGTAATACAAGCTCAACAAACACCAATCCAATTCCGCGCACGGCTCAACCATCACCAATTCACCACAACACATAGTACACGAATCACGCAACCATAGCACACCAAATACACAATCCCAACTTACCGTTCACTTACCAGTTTCGAACCACCGGGGCATCGATCACCTGATTGCACCGCTCGGCACAACCAGTCATACTCGATGCTCCAAACAACCAATCAAGTAATCATTCGAGTACCAATCAACGAGCAAGTACGAGTGTGATCAACTAAATCATAAAGCCTTCAAAAGAGCATTCAAGCATGCAATTCCACTAGTTTCATTAGACTCTTTAGCCTATCCACTAAGCAATCAACAACCAAGCATGCGATCCTAACACGCAACTAATCCGAGGGCTTTGCCAAGGCTCCTCTACCAGACAACCATATCCCAAGTATTGAAAGCGAATTACACTAGTGATTGACATCCTAATCGGTCACCACTAGACACTCCGGTTATTAGTAATTGAAAGACGATTAAGCTAGTTATTCGCATCCTATATGCATTTCTAGGGCCTTTCCAATTTTATTAACCTAGCATGCATACTAAGCATCGTAAACGAGAGGTTAAGGCTTTCCCTACCTCAAGGTCCTCCTTTTCAACGCTGTGATGAAGCCCGGTGATCACCACTTCGCTCTTCCTTCGGGTCCCGGCGTGATCTTTGCTCTTCTAGCTCGGGTCCAACATCTTCACTCTCGAGCGAAGTCCCGTCTAGGCTGACACATAAAACGTCCAAATCAAAAAAGATAAGAGTCCAATGGTTCTCTGATTTAACCACAATTTACCCAGTCCAAAATCTCACCTTGAGTTCGTTAAACCGATTAATTAAATCTGCTTTTAAAACGGTTTCCATTAAAGTCCGGTTGACCCGAACCCGAACCCGGTCCAGATCCGGTCCTGAAGTCCAACTGGGCCCAAGGCCCGAGTCCACAATGGGCCAAGGCCCGTCCTTTGTTGCTGTCGGGTCTGAGACTCACTCGTACCGGGCCTGGCCCCAAGGCCCAAAGTCCTGGTCCAAGACCAATTGGTCTGTGCAGCGTGGAACGAGAGCGTCGATGCTCCGGTGACGGCGTACGGTGGCGGTGTCGGACGGCGAGGGGAAGGGGAAAAAGAGGCCGAGAAGGGTGTCGGGGGCTCCGGCGACACTGTGGCCGTGACGGGAACGCTCGGAACGCAGCTCCGTTCCTGCTCCCGCCTAAGATCTGACGCGGCCGTGAGTTTTTCCGGCGAATCAGTTCGCTGCCGTCCCTGTTCCGGCGATGCTTGCTCCAACCTAGCTCGTTAGGCCGGTCTTCTGGCGGTGGGTCACGGAGGAGGGAAGGACAACGAGGGTACCGAGCGAGGTCGAGCTCGGAGACCTCGTACTCCGGTGACGCTTCGATTCCGACCACGGAAGGTCCGGTTGAAGCTCGGAGGGGAAAGTGAGGGCTCGTCGTGGCGAGGAAGGAGAAAGGAGAGGGAGGAGCTCTCGGGTTCTGACCTCGTGCGCTCGAGGATGGCACGGCTGGGGATGGAGGAGAAGTAGAGCGAGGATCGGAGCGCCGGCACTGGTTCGAGGGAGAGACGCCGGCACTGGTTCGAGGGAGCTGCTCTGGCGAAGACGGACGCGAGAGAGAGGACTCGGCTTCCTCGGGATTCGTGCGTGGTTTCTGAGCAAATGAAACGGCGCTGGGGTATAAGCATGATAGGGTTTGGGAGTGGACTTGGGTGCTGTTTGGGCCTGCGCTGGTCCAGCCCAAACCCGATCCTGACAAGCCCAAAGTTTCCTCTCAGCCCAAATTTCTCTCTTTTTTTTTCTTTTCTTTTAATTTAATTCCCCTTTCTTTTTGCAACGATCCAATAAACGACTCGCTCCTCCATTCGACGACGTTTCCAATGGTAATTTATCGAATTACGATTTCAGGTCTTTACAATTTCTTGTTGTAATATTTCAATTATGTTATATGTGTTTGTTACCTACTTAAATGCTTGTTGTATCTCTATAAATTGTAGCTTTTTTACCTGCTAATTTGGCATCCTTCACCTCTATTGTTTTAAGGGATAATTCCATTTTAGTACCCTAAAACTTTCGGATTTCGTTTTTAGTACCCTAAATGTTTTTTGTGCCACTTTAGTACCCTAAATCTTTGTTTATTCCAGTTTAGTACCCAACGTCTGATTTTTTTATTTATAAAAAATCATTTTTATTTTTCAAAAATTCAATTTGTTTAAACTACCGAAGGGTAGTTTTGGTATTATTATAAAAGATAGGGTCATGTGCAAGGCACATGACGTTTTTCCATCCAAAAATGGATGGAAAATCAGACATTGGGTACTAAACTGGAATAAACAAAGATTTAGGGTACTGAAGTGGCACAAAAAACATTTAGGGTACTAAAAACGAAATCCGAAAGTTTTAGGGTACTAAAATGGAATTATCCCTTGTTTTAATCCTCATTGTGACCAACTTCTTAGAATGGAAAGAGAAAGTTGAGTTCAATTTAGAAGTACTTGATTTGGATCTGGCATTTCCTGAAAAGTCATCTTCACTTACTGTATCTAGTACTGAGGTTGAAAGGATTTCCCATGATGTTTGGAAGAAATTGAACATATTGACCTTATGTTCGTAAGGATGACATTTCTAAGCAACATTAAGAGTTCTCTTTCACCGCCAGAGAACACTAAATATTATATAGAAGACATGGAAGAACGATTTAGGACTGTAGGCAAACCCTTTGCAGGAAAACATATGATAGATCTTACACCCATGAAGTTTGATGGAACACGGTCTATGCATGAATTTTGCATTGAAATGACCAACCTAACGACTAAATTAAAAAAATTGGGAATGAAAGTGGACAAATAATTTCTTGCCCAATTCATACTAAATACATTGCCTCCTCATTATGGGTCATTCCAAATTCATTATAATTCCATTAAGAAATAATGGACAGTGAATGAATTGGCTAATGATGTGAAGACCGCTCCGGTTAAAAAGTTTAATTTAATTATTTCTTTATCGATCGGAACGTCGAGGTCGAAAAGTTGGCTCGAGGGCTTTGAAAAAAAAAATTGTAAAGGTTGGACCGGTCATACCTGACCAGACCCGCAGGCCCGGCCAGGCCGACCCCCCCCCCCCCCTCGTTTGGGCCTGAGGCCCGCTTCGCCAGCGGCCCAAAGGACAACCGGCCCGGGCTTTAAAACCCGTTTTTAGGGTTTCAGTGACACAATATCACACTTCCCTTCTCGCACAACTCCTCTCTCAACCGAAACCCTCTCCCCTTCTTCTCTGTTCTCCACGCCGCCGCCCTCTTCTCACGCCACCATCGCCGGCCAGCCTCACCTCCGATCTCTCTCTCTCTCCCTCCCGAGCTACCGGCGTCACCAGCCACCGAACCTCCTCTCTTCTCCACCCAGTCTCAACACCACCGCCGTCATCCCCGAACCTCCTCTCTTCCTCATCGCCGCCACGCCCTCGTCCAGCCACCACCGGGTCCCAACCCTCTCTTCCTCTCGTTTTCCCCGCTCAGAAAAGCTCGCCTGGGCCACTACCTTTGACCCCGAGCCCCTTCTCCCCCCTCACGCCGTCGCCGGCGTCATCCCGACCTCCCTTCTCCTCGGGTCCGTCCAGATCTGACACGGGCGCGAAGCCGCCGTGTCCCGCCGTATTCGGCCGACGCCACCGTCCTTTTTCCTACGGTGAGCCCTACCACCGTGAGGTTTCGATCGGCCGGCTTCAAACCCGAGTCCTTTCCCTTCTTCACTTTTGTTTTTCTGAACTTTCTGGATCTGACTGTGTTGATTTCAAAAACTCAAAGAAATTGAAAAGGAAAGTTTTTAAAAGAAACGAAAATCAGTTTTAGTTAATAAAAAGGATTTAAATTAAAACTGGGTTTGAATCAGATTTAATTGCAGACTAGTTTTGGATCTGGTTTTTTTGTTAAAGGCAGTTTTTACTGGTGCCGAACAAATCAAATTAGATCTGAATTTGTTCCTTGAGTTTCGAAAAGATCAGAAAAGATTTTGGCTAATTAATCGGTTTTATCAGAAAAGAACTAAAATGAGGATTTGAGAACCAAAAGCAGTTTTAACGAGAAAGGATCTGAAAATCAAAACGGTTTTAAATTAAAAAGGGTTAAAATCAGATTTAAACGAAAACGGGCGTTTTGAAAAGGACTAGTAAATTGAAATGTGAATAAACCAATCTGTGATCGGATTTTAGAAAGCGTGGATCGACTAAACCGAACGTTAAATCGGACATTGAACGGGATAATAGCGGAACAATGAATCAGACCTCGGGAAGCCTCGACATCCGTGCATTGGGACCCGTGCCTTAATATTTTCCCTCGGGAACATGCACCGGTTTCGGTGCGCGGATGTTCGAACTCGATTCATTGTAATCCCGCTTTTCTCCCGCTCGAGTTTAGAGGACAACTGTCGGTTTTAAACTGGATTAAATCGTGAACTTTAAATTAACATGGGAACTGCCTCTAATTATGGCTTTCGTGTTATCTTTAGCGTTCGGCTTCGATCGAAGTGAAGCCCGGAGGTATCGAGCCAGAACGTCAGCAGGTAGGAAACGTAGCGGGTGTTCTTCGGTTGAGGTAGGGAAAAGTAGCCGGATCTCGGCCCTGACTAGGGAAAGTTAACAGAAGAAATGCATGTGACACTGGGGTGTCGTGGGTTAAGTAGGTTATCGAATATTAGAAATGCATGATACGGGAACATAACGAATATTGGAAATGCATGTGACACTTAGTAGTGTCGTAGGAGCAGAGAACTTAGCGTTATTAGAGTTACTGGAGGCATATGACCATGCCCAGAGGTTGTTTGTGAACTTATCGATATTAGGACTGTTGGAGGCTTTGGTTAAGCCGGAGGTTGACTGATTACTGTCGGTGTCTTGGGTGGCCTTGAGAGCCCGTGTCTTATTGTTGAGTCTTGGGTGGCCTTGAGAGCCCGTGTTTTATTGCTGAGTCTTGGGTGGCCTTGAGAGCCCGTGGTTTATTATTGAGTCTTGGGTGGCCTTGAGAGCCCGTGTTTTATTGCTGAGTCTTGGGTGGCCTTGAGAGCCCGTGGTTTATTGTTGAGTCTGGGTGGCCATGAGAGCCCGTGTTTGCTGTTGAGTTTGGGTGCCCTTGAGAGCCCGTGTACTAAGGTTGGTTTCTTTGGCTGGCTTACGAGTTAGAGTCTCGGTAAGCTGCAAGCGTGTTTTATCGTTGAGTTTTGGGAGGCCGTGAGTGCCCGTGGGGTTGTGAACCCGTGTCTTTATCGTTGGTGGTTTGAGTGGCCGTGAGTGCCCGTGGGGCTGTTGAGTCCGAGTTTTACTGTTGGTGTCTTGGTGGCCATGAGTGCCTGTGAGTGTTGAACTTGTGTTGTTACTGGTTGTTGAACTTGCTTGTGATTGTGATTGTGATTGTGATTGTGATTGTGATTGTGATTGTGATTGTGATTGTGTTTGTGGTTACCTGAGGTTGTGGGCCCGCTTCATGAAACGGGGGTCCTCGATCACACGCGTCTGCACGTTCAGACGGGGTAGGGGGCCCGCCCGTCAGTAAAGGGGTCCTGGTCGCGCGTGTGTGGTTCGGTGGTTGTGAGTGTGATAGGTCGACAGCCTGATCCGACTTTGTGTCGAGGAAATGCGACAGGTCGACCGCCTGACCTGATGAGATCGGTAAAGGGCGTGAGGGAGGTTACTGAGCAGCTGGTTTGCGATCCTTTGTGATCTTGTTTGGTGTTGCGTAGCTTTCTGTCGTGTCCTTGGAGGAGGTCGTCGATAGTTGTGTCGGGTTACATTACGAGTCCGAGTGTTGAGTCTGTTGAGGAAGGTAACGGGTTGTGTGTCAGTTGAGTACTTGAGTTTGGGGATTGTATTCTCGGTGTTGGGTTTGGTTTTAGTGTTACCGGCATTGTCTGCTAAGTATGTCGTAGTCAGTCTGTTATCCGTGGTGGTGAGCGAATGCTCACCCCTAGCTGCTTTTCCTACAAGTACTGTTCGTGGGACGGACTAGGTGAGCTCTCGAAGCTTGTGGAGCTAGGAGCGGAGTCCGGGTTTTGCCTTTTGAGTCTAGTGACGGATACCTTGTACTTTTGTCCACGTGTTGGGACGTATTTTAAGTTGTAAATATTATTTCGTTGAACTAAACTGGTATTTTAAAGTGATTTAATGAAAACAGGTTTCAAGTGTTTTTATGTTTTTAAAACGTTCACGTCCCGAGTTCGGTTTACTGAAATTGGGGCGTGACAAATGAACTAGTACAAGAGGAACTCATACTGAACCGTGAAGGTATTAAGGTTGCCCATCATATTAAAGAAGTTGGACCTAAAGCTGGGTACATACGACATTCAAGCCAGAAAAGAACACTACCCAGGATTAAATGACAGTAAAAAAGCAATCAAGAAGGCAAAGAAAGTGTACAAATGCAAATTTTGCAGAAAGCTTGACCACTTTCAGAAGGATCCTTTTGGGTTTCGTAATATTTTTTGAATCTAATCCTACTTGTGCTTTATCAACAACTTGGTGGATTGATAGCAGTGCAAATGTCCACGTTTCTAATTCTATCCAGAGATTTCTTACGACCAAACCATAAGCCCATGTGATTTTTTTATATGGAAAACCGAGACAATGAACCCGTGAAAGATATTTGTATTTACCATCTCATTTAAAAAGAGGATTTTGCTTAAATTTATTTAAAAATCTTTATGTTTCATCTATTTCTCGTAAATCATTTTCAATAAGAAAACTTGATACAATTGGTTTTAAAATGTATCATGTTGATGACACTTTCAAATTTATTTTAAAATTCTTGTAACATTAGCTTCGAATTTTAGTTGATGAAGTTTACAAAGTACATCATCCTGCATATTTATGGAGAAACTGAACATGAGTCATAAAGTCGCGACTCCTATTTCTCTTGGTACAAAATATTAGGACACATCTTCCGTGAAAAATGAAGTCATTCCGAATCTGGATTTTACCAATCATAAAAAGTGTGTAGATTGCATTAAGGGCTAGCAAACTAAACACACACAAAAAGGAGCCACAAGAAATAAACAACTTCTTGAAATTATTCATACACACATTATATACCTTTTTGATGGTCCAACTTTAGGGGTGAATGAATTTATTGGCAAAATGATGAAAAAAGACACCACCCTGAATCTTTTTCCAAATTACTCCACAAACTTGGAATTGTTACTCAATACACAACGCCTGGATCTCCATGTCAGAATGGTGTAACCGAAATTCGTTAAAGAAATCGATAATGTTAGATTTTATGGATGACAATATTAGTGAGAGTGCTAAAGTGAAACATGTAAGCATTCAAGAAGTTCGAGTTCATATTCCTTTACCCCACTTCTAAATGTTGTTAGGAACCATATCATTGTGGAAACATTAGACAATGACGATTACCTACAAATGAACGTTCACTCCATTCACACAATAGAACCAATAATGATCATATCAAGTACATTCTAACGAAAGGAATATTGTGGAGAAAGATGGCAGTGATGAAGATATTGAAGCAAATGAATTTAAGAGAGTAATGGCATTTTTGAAAATTTGAGTTAGCTTTGAGGGCATTTTTGATATTTTGTACAAAAAACTAACAATTTTGTTAAGTTCACTGGATTTTGTTAGTTCGTGTAAAAACACGATAGTTCATAGTTAGAAAATGTCACCAAAGGTAAGTCACAGTTAGGAAGGTGAAAACAAAGGTGAACGTGAGTTAGAAAACAGAGTTTCCCCATTATTTTATTAGAGAATGTGTCGAGAATGAACATGTTGAAGTTCAACATGTTCTAGGAAGTGAGCATAAGACAAATATTTTGGCGAAAGCACTTGGAAGAAACAAATTCAAGGAGATGATAGATCTTATTAGTGTTCATGATGTACCGAAATTTGACTTTAAGCTTAAAGGGTAGAATGTTGGAGTAAGCTTCAAGTAAAGCTAAGAAGATAGGGATTGAAGGTATATTTAGGAGAATCTAAATATGCATGTACAATGAGGAATAGGTAATGTTTCCTAATTAGTCCAGGATCTTCATTAGGTTTATATCTATAAAAGGAGATGTCAATGTGTGACATAACTCTTAGTTTACTTAAAGAAATCAGAGTTATTTCTACAGTACATGCCCTAAACGGCCTATATAGATTATAGCTAGTGAATCATAAGAGGTCTAAGGGGTTCACTTGTCCGTTCTTGGTTTCTTGTTTGTGGCTCGAGTATAGTTGTGGGTCATAAATACAAATATGTTAATCTGAAAACATAATCGATATTCTTTTATCAATACAAGTTACAAGTAAACTGTTCCTATAGGGTTCTCTCCAATTCAAACTTTCTGGTTCCCCCCAAACCCTTTTCTGCCTCCGCCAAACCCTCCTTGTGTCGCCTCTCCGATCAGCCACCTACCATGGATGCCAGAGCACCAAGATCACCAGCTATGGCCCAGTATCTCGCCTACCAGTTCGGTGCACACTGTGGCCTAATCAACCCACTGGGGCTCCTGGATCATTTCAAGGCCGCCCTGATTCCCTATCCAATGATCATCGTCTCCTGCCCACATGAAATGGCGTACCCTCAACCTGCAAACCATCCGGCCCGATCGGAACCACGACTCCACCAGATCTGGGCGGCCCTTGAGGAAGAACTCGACCACCACTGGATACCCGAACCAGCCGAGGCGAACGGAGGATATGGGGGACCGATTAGGGCACACCCAATCTCTATAATCCCGCCACACCAGTATCATCGTCCTCTGGGGCATAGGGGTCGATCAACATATAACCAAACCCTAACCTGTGTCGATGGCATGAGGAGAAATAAAGTGAGGAGTTATAGGCTAGAGCCGGGGTCGAGGACTGGGTAGGATCGCTAGTCATCATCCTCGTATGATTCCTTCTAGCGACATCCACTCTATCAATCCGATCGAACTTTCTTTGAGTCTCTCACAGACCCAGATCATATCCGAGAACCAAGGATGTCAGCGATGTTGCCGCGTATGCGAGTCACACTAGAAACCCGACCATCCCATGCCATGAGAGGTTGCCCCAGTCCCTCTGCCGACGTTGGGGTACAACATTGTCACAGGTGTGAGGAACCACCGGAACCAACAACCCGGGTGCGTCATGAAGAGCCTCGGTGGTATCCTTCCCCCCGAGGGTCACATAGCCTCCACAAGGGGTCCGGGAACATGTGGAGTCTCGATTGTACGTCTCATCCCCTGAGATGGATGGATTCGAGACGCCCACCCAAAACACCACAGAGACAAAAAAATACATCGATAGTGCATGGCCCCGAGAGAATAAAGTAAGGTACGACCAATTTCCTCGCGAATCGCCATGGCTCAGTTTGGGCAGCTCGGGGTGCTATTTAGAAGCCATACCCCTGCCCTATTGAACTAAAGGCTCTTTAGTTCCCAATCTCGTCCTTTTCGTGACATACTCTTTAGACTTTTGGTGCGACACACCATAATTGACTAAGTCGAGACAGAGAAAGACCACAAGACCATCTGCACTATCCAGAGTTGGAATAAAGACCGACCCCCTACATTTTCTTTACATTTATCCTCATTATTAATTATAGAATTAGGGGTCTGTCCGTCACTAAAATTGTACCTTATCCTTTAGAGCATGTACAACAGAAAGGACCTTGGTCAGGGAGTGGGAGTGCATACCTTGTGCTGACTGGACAAAAGTCAGGGAGTGGGAGTGCAGAATAGTGGGTGTTTTGCAACAGAAAGGACCTTGAGGTCCTGGGAGTGCAGAACAGTGCTGACTGGATTATTAATTTGTTATTTTCCTATTTTATTTAATTCGTTATCAGAAACCGTTTAATTTAGTCATAATTTAAACAATTTTGGAAATAAATAATTAATGACAATCAATAATTAATAAATTCAACACGAATAGAAATGAACTTCTAATTTTATTCAATCCATTTTAATACAACACAAAACAAAATACAAGTTCAAGATGTTCCAGTGTCATCTGGTGGTGGGGGTTGTTTTCGAAGATCTTCAATTTGGGCTTCAAGGCTAGTGATGAGTCTTCGCACTTGGGTCTTGCAAAACTTATGCTCTTCCAACGCCTCTTCGTCGTAGGAAGATGTGTCCTTCTCCACCAGGGTCTTGTAATAAATGATGTTTGATTCCCACTGTTGGGTTAATGACTGCATGAGGCGATGCGCTTCTACAAGTTGTTCGCGACGTGAACGTTCAGCATCCACCCGTGATTTTTCCAGCTCGACGAAGGCAGACATTTGGGCCGTGAGGACGACCCCCTTCTTTGCGGCCTTCGCTGCCTTCTTCCCTTGCGGTCGGGGAGGGGGACTTGGGTCGGCCTCGGGGGATGGGGGTGTGTCGCTGAGAGGGACCTGAGTCCCCTCGTAGTTCTCGCTTCCTCCCCATTCTGGTGGTTGGGACTCACCACTGAGAGGTGTGCCCTCCTCCCCTGCGCTTGTGGGTGGGGTTGAGCTGTAAGCCCCAGCCTCATCCAACCGTTGTCGTTGTTGGCGTACTTGACGGCGGACAGTTCCCATTGTGCCCTCCTCGGCACTGAACTTCTCATTGCCATCGAGCCTCCAGACCCAATGATCCAGGTCGAACTTTAGCGGGTGGTCACTAACCACTTTCCCATCTTTCTCCCACATTTCCTTCGCACGTCTCAAGTGCTCGTCGTCGTTTGCGCCGCTCGGCTTCTCTTCCCTGGACCTCTTCATATAGCCGAGCATCCTCCTTGTCTGGCTGGAACCTCTGAGCCAACGTTTCTTGATGGCTGGCCAGCGGCGAGGTGGGTAACGGCTCTGGGCGTTGTATTTCCTCTGCACTGAGCACCAGAATGTGTTGCCGGTTTGCGAGTTGCCCTTGACGCCGTCTCTTGATGTTGCTAACCAGCAAGTTATGAGCCAGTTGTCTTCCTCCTTGCTGAATGGCTAGCCATCCGCCTCTTGTTCTACCGGTTGGGCTCGGGGTTGGGCTCGAGCAGGGGCTCGGGCTCGGCCAGGGGCTCGGGCTCGTCGTTGGGAAGAGGATGGTTGGGGGGTTTCTACGTCGGGTAGTGGATGACCCTCGTAGTTGTAGAATTGGGGTCCCATGCCCCATTGTGATTGTGACTCTGGTGGGGGCATGCTCCATTGTGCTTGTTCTGGTGGGGGCATGTTCCATTGTGATTGCACTTGGAACCCTTGTGGGGGCAGTTGGAACGCTGGCGCCATTTGGTAATGTGGGGTACGGGTTTGCCCTGACAAAAATATTTATACATTAAATTAAGTGCTCAAAAATTTAATACAACAAAAATTATACATTAAATTAAGTGCTCAAAAATAAAATAAGTGCAAATAATTAATCAAAAAAATGAATACAATGCATTAATACAATAAAATAAGTTTGCACTAACCTGAACTCGACCCCGGGTTCGAGCTTGGGGAGTGGGAGCGAGGGCCCGTCAGAATGTCTCCGAAACCTCGTGCCAGTTCTTCCTCGGTGAATTCTCGTTCGTCACCAAATGAGTGTGCACGAGACCCAGCGTCGCCCGACATTTTTCGCGAGAATAATTGAAACGAGAGAGGAGAATTTGGGAAGGAGAGAGTGAAGTTGGATAGTTGAAGTAGGAAGTGGTGTGAAAAATATGAGAAGAAAGGGGTATTTATAGGGTTTTATTTGGTGATTTTTGAATTAAAAAAAAAAACTAGCCGTTTGAGGTGCAACGGTCGGGACACGTGGCACACCCACAGGCTGCCAGCGCAGCTGGAGCGCGCAGGCGCGTCCAACGCGCTCGGCCAGCGATTGCGGAGCGGGAGCGGGAGATCGGGAGCGGGACCGCGATTTTGGACGTCTGCAGCGGACCGGCCAGCGGGGATCGTCCCCGGAGCGCGCGGAGCAGGGCGCGGGCGCGACCCGTTGTCCTTGCTCTTACATGTTATTCGGTCTCCATGACCTTTGCATTTGTCATGAATAAATTCGACAGTGTCTTGTGTTAAAAAAAAACAAGTTACAAGTATTAGTAAATTAAAGTCTTTAAGCACGTGACTTGGACCGTAAACGAGGTAATTGTCGGGTAATAAGCAGTTAAGCACAATATTACGACAATGCCACCTGTTTCCGACATCATAAATCATGTTTTTCCAATATCTGACAGAACCGCAATTCGAATATTCGAGGCTAGGGCTCCAGCTCCTTCAACATCTCTTGATCTCATCACGACTGAAAATCTTAACCCATTTTCGAATCTTCTGTTCAACTTCTTCTCTGAATCGAGCTGTCGCGATCGCGCACAAGGTACTTCAGTTTCTGATTATTGCTTGGTTTCTTAGTCGTATCAGCTCAAAATTTCCATATATTTGTGACCGCTTTTAGAAATTGCTATGTTGGTTGGTCGTCGAGGTTCCGACTATCGACTGAGCACGAATGCATAAAAAGTAGTTCGTAATTTAAGATATTAGTGTTCGATTTCCCAGTGAACGTTGTCTTCTAAATGTATGTAATTTATTTTGTTTTAGTGGGTGTGTGAATTGTTTGTGAACATGGTTTGGAGATCTATGGTGCTAATGCGAGATCTTGGTTTTGTGCTCTTGAGCTTCTTTCGGGATAACGGTTGGTTAGATGAAAATCCCTAAATGATCTATGTTTGTAACTTGGGTTTTGTAGGTGTTGCCGTTTTAGTCATACAATCTTGTATAAGCAGTTCTTGCAGACAGCCATAATTTAATAATCCAAGGTATATTAAGATTTGTGGTACAGTTGGGTCGGGGTCTTGATTTTTGGTAGGCTTGTGCACGCCCAAGATAAGAGGCGGACGAATAAGACTTTAAGTGGATGCTCCTGAGGTTTTGGCTTATGATAACATTCTGCATTCTTGTATTATGTGTATTTTTTGGTTTTCTACATTCATATCAATGGAAGCATATTGATATGTTGACACTCTCAAAGTTTTGTGTCAGAGTTCTTTTGTTCTTGCATACATTAAGAACGATCTAATATGTCTACTTATCTTTTGATGCCCTCATACATTTTAGTAACTTTACTCTCAAGTATTTCGTTATCTGACCTTTGCAAGTGACTTCTATTTTGAGGGTATATAACTATTTCCTTCCATTTTACAGGTGTAATAAACATCCAGAAGATCCCAGGTGCATTTATTGCTTAGATATTCATATCACGTTACCTGCTTGCATTCAGTATGAAGTTCCTGGAATACACTCCTGTTGATCGGTAATTGTCGAGTTATTATGGCCTAGAAATAAGAAAATTAAATTTACTTTTCAAGCGAACCTAGTAACCAAGTGACTACTACGTAATTGGTTTGTGATTCTGCTTTGCATAGGTTAAATGACTTCTTAAGCCGTGTGAACTTCGGAGAACGAACTATAAAAGGATGCCTTGAAGCTTACTCGTGTAAAAATATGTTCTTAACTTGCTGTGATATTGAATATCGTACGGTTGAATTTCGAGAAAATATAAGTACTGGTCTTTATCCCAGGTAAACATACTGGAGCAGATAAAAAGCTCTCTTTCAGCTTGGAGCATGAGGTAAATTAACTTACAGATTCCACTAAAAGTTTTGTACCTTACCTTTTCCCTAAATGTGTGAATGTCTAATAGTTTAGTGTGTGTTCTTTTTTTATCACTCGTGTTCAGATTCTTGATTATCTTGGGAAGTCTTCAGACACTGTCTCCTCTTTAACTGCTCACCTGTTGAGCAGATCCAGGTGGGCAAATTTACCTGGTTGGGTTTCGTTACTTTAGAATTCTTAGATGTCTTTTGACCATATTTTCTTTGCAGCCGAAAGACATTGATCTACCTTGTTCTTACTCTCTATCATATGCATCCGGATTACGACTTCAGGTATGAGTCTGTCAAACACATTTAAGAACTAAGGAGGATCATGGGTAATGTCATAATCCTTATTTTAATTGGTCACTCTGTTTAATCCCTGGTTTAATTGCTTTGGGTATGTTGTCAAAAGGAGGTTTGACAGACAGTTTTGGAGAAGTGTTGCTCTTAGAGGAGCTGAGCCTCCAAGCCTATCCATTTCCCAAAATTAAATCTGCTGTTTTTAATTTTTTTTTTTTGGTTTCTATCTGATTCTACTCATATCAGTAACATGCTGTGCATACCATCCAAATTTTAAAACTAAGGAAGATTATGGAAAATGCCACTGTCCGCTCATAAACGACATGGCAATCCGCGGTATAATCTCTCTTATAACTGCATTGGAAGTGTTGTCAAAAGGTTTGACAGACAGTTTAAAAACTGTTGCTCTAAGAGGAGCTGAGAGTTCGAGTCTCTCCATTTCCCACAACTAATTTGGTTTTGTATAATGCAGTTCCATATGGTTTCCTTATGCTTTTATATTATTTTTATTTCTCGTTTTCCAGTTTGGTGAAAGCTCACCAGTTCTTCACTGAGGAATCATGGGACAGTTTTAAGCAGATCTTTGATACCTACATGTTTGAAGCATCAAAGGTTTGACTTTATGCCTGTGCATGTGCAATTGCAATTGCAATTGCATGCTTGGACTTTAAGTATATATGACCTATCATAAGATAATAGTGATCTGTATCGAATGTATCTCTTATTTGCACTTTACAGGAATGGACTGAAACAAATGGGGACAACTCTTTACTGGAAACTATGAACAAGACTCTGGATGAGGTGAGCTGAGTTGAAGCAAGCAGTAGCAAGTAGCAAGAAGCAATTAATTTGATGGGTGATTTGTGATGCAGGTTGTGGGACTTTCAGAATGTGAAATCTACAGCTACAATCCAGGCTGTGATGCAGACCCCATTTTGGAGAAAGGATCAATGTAAGATACATGCCTTCACCTTCCCGTTGCAAATGTAGCTGACTGTAGCAGTATTCTGTTTCTTCAGATGGTCATTCAATTTCTTCTTCTACAACAGAAAGCTGAAGCGCGTTGTGAGTTTTCGCTTCTGCTGTATCAGGTGCATTACCAAACTAACGCTTGCCTTGAAAATGAAAAATTCTGACTTTTAAGTTCCATGGCCTCACCATCAGTATCACCATTTGTTGCAGTAACTTGATGGCTGATGGATTTCTGGTGGATGATCTTTGTCATGAGGATGATGGGGAGATATTCAATGACATGGATATGTGATGTTTTCGCTCCACTTGTGTATACACCTAACCTTTTGTGGTGTTGCCACCCTGTACGTACTTGTAAGATCTCTGACCTCTAAATGGATCTGTTCCACTCTATCCCAGGAAAACATACATTTCTTTTGTATATGTTATCATGAACTCATCTTTTTCCTCTAAACGGATCTGTTCCACTCTATCCCAGGAAAACATACATTTCTTTTGTATATGTTATCTTGAACTCATCTTTTTAAGGTGACATCTGAATTAAAGATCCAATCACTTGGTTAGTTTTAACCTAAGCTAATTCAGAAAAAGCAACTAAAATACCACTTCACTAGTGGTTGTAAAGACTAGGGTAATTTGTCAGCAACCTTAAATTGAAGCCACGGGTGATGTCGAGCTGAGTATGTGGCGTTGTTTAGGCATGTGCATTGTTGGATCTTTTTAGGGGTTCCGAATTTTATTTTGGAATATGTGTGTTAGGATTCGAATTCAAGATTTTTGTTGGGAAGGTTCAAGGTGTTTCCTTCCTATTCTACTCAAATACAAGCTATGAGAAGACACCATCCAATTGTTTTCTCTCGCGTTAATATCTATCCATGTGGGGGATCGTTGGATAAAAGTAAGTTTCGAGAAAGTGAGAGCGGTCAACTTGACGCTCAATTATCTATCGGATCGGCTCATCCTAGAATTATGGAAAGATTGGTTTCGTGCTTTAGGAAGTGAGGTATTTCCAATGAGATATCATAAGGTCTAAACGAACAAGAGGTGAATGTGAAATTAAATCTCAAATATCATTCATTAAACTTGATTGTTGAGAAAAATGCAAATAGAAAATGCACTATTTTTGTAAAGTCTCGTGGAAAGATTACCAACTTTTCTTTGGGTTTATGTAGAATGGTATTCCTAGCATATTGGAATAGTTTGGATGTAAGGCTCTCTCGGGCAGGCGCAGAGGGGTGCAAATTTATGGTGCATTCAACCTGAACATGGTTGAACTTTTGTGCAAACGCACGACGTGAAGTCGCGAATGATGCATTGGATTTTGCTCCGGCCTGTATTAAAATCTTAAAGACTAATTTCAGTTTTGGAAATTGATTTTTAATAAGAGAATTTAGAATTTTTGAAATTTATATTATTTCAAAATTAATATGTTTTCCGAAATTATATATTTCCAAAATTCGATATTTTCAAAATTGTTGTTTCCAAAATATCTACATTAGCTCCTTCCCTTTTTCCCTATTTAGGTTCTGCTCTAGTCATTATTCGTAGATACGAAAATACCTAGAAAATTCTTCTCTTTCTTTAGATCAGAGTTATCGTTTTCTTCTTATTCGATGCCACTTCTTAACACGGTTTGAGTTCGCCAGTTGATGTCGTTAATAAAAAGTCTTCAGGAAACCGGTTTACGAGCCTCGACAAACCAATTCCTTCGTTGATCATCGTGTGAAATTATTGTATCTACTGTACACAATATTTTCGATTTTGTTATTCTATGAAATTCGATTTTAATTTGCCAGAATTGCTTAGATTTTATCTATTTTCTATTGCTTATGAACTAACTCGACTAACACAGACTCTGTTCTAAAAATCCCGACTGGGCGCCGCCTAGGCGCCCTCCTACGGCTAGCCGACCCGCCTAGCCGCCTAGGCGATTCCTACAATTTTACGTAGTATACTGACTCAATTAAAATAATTCAATGGTTATGATGTTGGTGATATTAGAGTTTGTGCTTCTGAATTGTTTTGTGTTATTTTTTTAGGTATTTTAGATATTAGTTACCATTTTTAATGTAATGAAATTCATATTTTATTTCTATATATAATAATATATCTATTAAAAATAAAAAAAATACAAATCCGATTAATCCCCGATTAATCCCCGTCTAGTCCCCGATTAATCCCCGAAGGACCTAGCCGCCTGACTAGCGCCTAGCGACTTTTAGAACCTTGAACACAGACAAATATGAGTATGTGTGCCATATAAGAGGGAGAACCACGCGAATAGATAAACTAAAAAGGGAAAATGAATGAGAAAAACTACATAGTTTAATAATAATAAGAGCATTTTTGTCTTAAAAATGTAAAACGTATAGATTTTAAAGTATAGAAACATGTAATATAAATATAAAGGTAACCTTCACCTCACTAGTCTAAAAATACTTGTGTTTCGTCTCACTACCCTAGTCATAGTTTGTTGCACCTTACTACCCTAACTATCTTTTTAGTTGCAGTTTAGTACCTACCGTTAGTTTCTGTCTATTTTCCATCCATTTTTCCATCCAAATCATTAAAAAGTCCAAAATACCCATCACCAAAACTCAAATTTTCAAAAATAGGCCATTGATTTTCAATTTTTTGTGTTGAGTAAATGCGACTTTCATTCCATTAAAAGAGTAAGTAAATGCTTGTAAGCCCTACCGGGACAAACACCATGACCTTGTAACTATAGTAACGTCTAGGACGTTATGGTGAGATGCCATAGAGGCGACCTAAAACTGACAACCAAAGATAATGAACTAGAACAGTAATGAAATAAACACCTAAATCTAATAACAAGAAACCGAAAGACACTTAACCTAGAAACCGCTGACGATCACTGCTCAAGGGGGGGTCTGAATACCGCTAGGTCTCCCGAGGGAGACAATGGAGAAGGGCTGATAGGGCACCCTCAGAGACTCCTTCTTGTCCCTGGGGTCTTCCTGGTGACTCATGCGTGTTGGCGGGGCTGTTTCCCAACCCTCGCCCGAACTGTGATCCGTTGGCCACCCCATTCTTCTACTCCGATTGACCACCAACCCGACGACCGAGGCCACTCCATACCCAGACCCTAAGCCTCAACCCAGGTTTGGGGAATCGGAGAAGGAGGCCAAGAGGGAGGCCCCTCTCTCCCATACGACATCGGTCTCAGAGCGAGGTTGTGATTCAACCGTTATGGACGTCGAGAGAAAGGACCCAGAGCAAGGTCACGGATCCGACACCGAGAGAAGAAACCCAGAGCAAGGTCTTGGGCCAGTCGTCTTGGAGGCCGAAAGAGGATATCAATGCGTGGACACCAAAATCGCCCCCGTGTGAATCCCCGACGTGGAGGAAACGACTACATAGGTGGTCGTCCCGGATGGTAGCCCGATGCCCGCCCTACCGACGAGGGATCATGGAGGGCCAGACCTTGGCCGGGAAAAACGGCAGTGCGACGCCTGTGCTATGGATGTAGAAACCCTAGATTTAGGGGTTGCTCTCGTTAGGGTGAGAGAGACTCCTTGTCGGCGGTGCTGCTGCAAGGACCACGATCGAGGACTAACCGAAGCGTTAGGAGGGGGAGAGCGGGAGCCGGGAGCAGGAATCGGGCAGAAGCCGCGAGCACCGGCGGCGATGCGCCTGTGTCAAGGGCAACGAAACCCTAGCAGAGGTCATAAGTATAGAAAATATTTTATTTATTTATTTTATATAAATCAATTTATTTATTTTTAAAATTCAGTTTTATTTTAAAAAATCATTTTTTATTTTAAAAATCAGTTTCTAAATTTTTTAAAAATCAGTTTTTATTTTAAAAAAATATGTTTATAATTTTAAAAAATCAATTTTTATTTCGAAAAAATCAGTTTTATTTTTTAAAAATCAGTTTTATTTTAAAAAAAATCAGTTTTATGTTAAAAAATCAACATTTATTTTGTAAAAATCAGTTATATTTTTTTTTATCTTTTGCTTCTTTTATTTAGTTAATTATTTTTTTCTTCATATTTTCAGTTATTCTTATTTTTATTTATTTTTTTCAGTTACAAAAATCAACATTTATTTATTTTATAAAAACTAGATGTTGTTTTTTTAAAATTAGTTTATATATTTTAAAAATCATATTTTATTTTAAAAAACAGATTTTATTTTATAAAAATCATTTTTGTTTTCTTAAAAATATATAAAATATAAGATTTTATATAAAAAATCTTAATTTTATTTAATATTTTGAAAAGAATTTCAGTATCCTTATTTGATTTTCCATATTACGAATCCATATTTCCAAAACAATCTGCAAATCCTTTTTTTTTTCCAAAAAAAATCAAAACTTTGTAAACTTGAATCTGCAGATTTTTGTTCAGATTACAAATCCATTACTGATTTCATGATTTCATGCTTCTGCCCCTTTCTAGTCCAGATTTGTTTGATATTCAAAGAAACTCAAAGGGAACCTCAAGTAATTGTTTCATGAATACCATATATCCAGAAATCAAATTGACAAAAGAGAATCAAATCAAAACAAAAATCCAGAAACCAAAACATTTTCAGATTTCAAATCCCAAAAGAACTCGAGTCCAGATTTGAACTCAAGAGGGGAGAGATGACATCCATGGCCGGAGCATGTGGCCGGAATCGACCTCGCTAGTCAACATCCATGAGTTCCATGACCTCTCCTCGACACACGATGATGGTGGATCTTACCCGTCCCTCAGTGCTTCACGACGAGCCAAGGCCAAGGTGGTCGACGACGACTCAGAGGATGAGAGGAAACTTGTGCTTCGGAGATATTGGATGGATATGAAAGATGGGTGAGAGAGAGTTGTGAATGAGGCTGAGATTAGTGAATGGGTGGTAAAGAGATTTGGATGGATGAATGGATATGTGAATGAGGCTGAGATTAGTGAATGAGGAACAAATGGTGGAGATAAAATAGGGAAAATGGTTTGAAATGTGGAGGGGCATTATTGTCATTTTAAAAAAAAATTGGGGTCATGTGCCTTGCACATGATCATTTTCCACCCAAAATGAATGAAAAACTAACGGTAGGTATAAAATTGTCACTAAAAGTTTCGTTAGGGTAGTGAGGTGCAAAAAAGTTTGATTAGGGTAGTGAAACCCAAGTATTTTTTTGGGTGGTGAGATGAAGTTTACCCTAAATATAACTATTTTTAATTATATTTATCCAAATTTACCAATTATAATTAAGTTTATGAATAAAATGGCTTTACAAAAGCTTTGTGTGTCTAATTACTAGCATATGATATTGGCATATGATATTGATCAACAACCCTGTACTCTTGTGCACTTCTCACTTGGGGCATGTGCATTTCTGATGTGGGGCGATTCGGTCCACAATTTTTTGTTGACGAAAAATTAGAAGCATCAATTGTATATATCAGTCAAAGTGATATACATATAATCTAATAAAAACACACAATCAAACAGTAAATATTATAGATTGTAGACTAGCTTAGTTAGTTAGCCTTCTCAGATCAGTCACGTGTTCATTATTTATTTATTTTTCCTTAAATTAGATTTCTTAAATTCCACAATTTAAGATTTTGTTTAATTGAAGAATTCCTTAATTTTTTTTTAAATCATACGGTCTTAGTTTGAGATGAGAAATTTGATATATTATGTTTAGTTTAAAATAAAAAAAATTGTTTTACGACCATGTCATCAATTAATTTCTACATATAATCAAAGCTAGTAATTATAGTTTTTTACTTTTATTTTGCCCCATCTACTGCGACATTAACAATACGATGATATAACTATGAGTCACAGACTCTCTTCTACCTCCTCGTGAGGTTCTCTCTACCCTTTAGGGTTTATTGTCGCCGTCGCCGTCCACTACGCCACCACCATGCCGTCGTCCTCCTCTTCTTCGGATTTTTACACCGTCGTTCTCCATCTCAACCTGCAACCAACCCTCTTCCACCAGAGATGATCCCTCCAGCTTCACGTCGTCATCATGGCGAAGCGCGTCCTAGGTCGCTGTTGTCGTCGGGGAATCCTCCCCGGCCTCGCCCCATCATGCTCGACCCGTCCAGGCCGTCTGTGGCCACGTACTGCCGGGAGGGGTGGCCTATGCAGGGAGAAGCTCCGGATCCGTTGTGGTCGTATCCGCCGCTCTGGATCAGAGCACCTCCGATGGAGCCGGACCGGTTCCTCGAAGCCAGCCATTGAAATCACCGCCCGCGACTGGGTTGGCATCAGACAGTCCCTCGCCAGGACATCCATTACCGGGGTTTAGCCCCCTTCCCCCCACCGGAGCGGCCTGCTTCAATGCCTTATCTGTGGTTTCCGTCGTCTCGGATGCCATGGCCACCGGCACAACCTATGGGTTATGCAAGCCCTAGGGTGCTTGCAAACCCTAGGATGCTTGCAAACCCTAGGGTGCATGCAAAACCTACGGTGCATGCAAACCCTAGGGGATATGCAAGCCCGGGGAGCCGTGGTGTTCCGTCTAGGGTTTTGGGCCCGAGTCCAGTGGTAGCCAAACGACATGGAGGGGTGTCAGCACGGCCCAGGCCACAGTCGCCGATCGGCACGAGGGAGAAGTCACCTAACCCTAGGCTCCCTGGAAGCCCAAAGCCCCGGGTCATGAATCGCTATGCACTGAGCGACTCACCTTTGGTCCGCCGAGGGATCCTAAGATTCACTACCGCCATTGGACCCAGACCCAAGAAGATCAAGACGGGACATAAGCCAGCGGCTCTGGAGGTCCCAAATGAGCCCTTGATGCCGCCAGACACTACTGAACAGGAACAGGAAAGGGAGTTAAGCCCGGGGGGCTATAATCCCTCGGGGGATGAATAATTCCCTATGGCGGGAGTGGGAAGGACCGTCTGGGGCCTATACCCACAGACCCGGGACAACTGCAGCCGGGAGGTCTCGGGGAATCCGCAGTCAAGGCTAAGCTACAACCTATTTTCATTGTTTTAGGTCGAATAATACTTTGGCTAATTAGGTTTAGTTTTGTGATTTATTTCTCGTTTGAAACGGTGGATCGAGGAACTCTTGTGTTCGGATATGCGAAACAAAGCAGACTATATGTATGGAACCATGTGCGCCCGACGGGCCACGACCGGTTGGGACAGAAAGCTGGCGTCCGGGACTATTATGTCCCTCCTTGTAAGCATGACATGATATCGTAATACAACTCCTTCTTTCCCGTTTCAAAAAAGTAATTATAGTTTTTTTATTCATGATTTTCAACTAAAAATAAAAAATATAATTTTTTTTGTTTGGAGTTTTATTTTTTATTTAAAAATTTGGTGTTATACGAAAATTTAGCTGAGCTCGAGTGAATTTTGAATGTTATGGAAGAATAATTTTCTAGGCTGAATAATATTTCGTGGTCCTGGACTCTACTTCTACTTCTCCCAAGTCTGCTCTTACCTCTGCAAGCAATCCTCACATTTGCATCCTCAGACTCAACCTCATACTCACTCAACATCCTCCCTTAACCTGCATCAACACTGTCAACACCCTCATTGCTTGCTCCTCAAGCATCTTCAACTGACTCCTACAAGCACAGCGCAAATTACACTGGAGTCTACTCTCTCTTGCTTCAGTTGCTTCTCAAGCAACTCAAAGTTACCCTTTAATTCTCTTGCTCTTTTGTTTATTGCTAAAGATGTATTTTTCGATCTTTGGTTGGTGCGATCTGTAGTGAGATTGTTATTTTTTGTATTCATTTTCTACCTCTGAAGAGGCTAATCTAAATTTGTCTTCGCCCATCAAAAAAAAAACAAGGTTTGCCGGCGGAAGAAAAGACGCGTGCAGATGAAATTATTAGTGACTTACATAAAAATAGATTAATGATATGATTTCTAAAAAACTGGTAACATGTTAAAGATATATTTTCTATCGAATGTTTGATGGTGCATCAATATAATACGGTAGAATAATAAAAAATAAAGAACTAGTACGTATAAAAAAGTTAGCATAAGTGGTTAAATTAACATGTTTTGTCTTCAACGATCATAATTCAATTTTTTTCCCTCTCTCTACTTAACCTAACTCTTCAACCTGCCGTCGTCGTCCTTGTCCCTTGCCCCGCCGGCTGCACTCTGGTCTTCACAGCCATGGAGTTGTCGGCGGTGGCTTTCCCTTCTTCCCTACCTTACCTGATCTCTCTCCCTCCGCTCTTCTCTGTTTCTTCTCTTTCTCGCCCCTCTTTTCCTACCTCTTTTCTGACTGTTTTGCACCAAATCTGTAAGATAGGGGGTTGATTGAGGACCCTTGTCACTCCTCCGGTCATCTATTGTCCCGAGGTCGATGGATTTGGTGTTGGCCAACCATCGATTCTCAGTAACAAAGTGTGGGTTCGACAGCCAGAACGGTGCCCTACTTTCGTCGACGACCCTTTTTTCTTCAGAGTCCCGTTCGAAATAGTTGTTTTAGGGTCCCCTTCCTCTCCCTTTTGCTCCTTTTTTCGCCCTTGTGTTGTCTCCTTCTGGTTCCTTTAGATCTAGCGACTTCTACTGATCTTTTGGTCGGCGACTTTCCCTTCAGTGCGTGGAGGGTTAGGGCGGCTCACATCTGATTGTGGGATGGCTTTCTTTACCCCGGTGTGATTGTCGCAGATTTGGGCTTCTTGCTGCTGTGTAAACCACTTCTTCGACACTTCTTAGTTCTCGGCGGCCAGATCCTGAATCAACCGTGGGACACATTTCTTCTTCTTCGCCGACAAAAATTGTTGTGAGTTGGGTCGGGCTTGTCACTCCCGGTTGCTGCACGCGAGAGTGGCTTTGGTCACCCTCGGGTTAGTTCTCTCATTCTACTTTCCCTCCTCTTATTTCGATCTGGACGAGTTTCTTTCTCCGACCACGTTTTGGTGGAGACTCGAAGTTCGTGTGTTGGCCGACGTCGAGGGTTTGGCTCTTTTCCTGTGTTTCAGACCCGTTCTGGTCGGGGTTGGAAGTTAACTCTACCGTTGTGGTGTTGGCCACCGGTGTGCCGGGGTCTTTCTGATCCGGGTGAGTTTTAGAGGTTGAGTGGAGTGTGTCGTGCTTGTGTCGGGTTGAGCTGTTTTGAGCTGCTGATTTGGTGGTCTGCTATCGGTTGGAGTTCTTTTCAGTTGTTGTTTGTTTACTCTGGGCTCCTCGGTTTCTTTTGGAGGTCTTGTTTTGGTTCCCCTTGTGAGGTTATTCCGAGGCCGAGCTTGAGGCCGATACTCTCGGTTTGTTTTTCCTGTTCTCTTCAAGTTTGTCAAATCTGGTATAGGATTATAGACCATCCTTTTGTAGTTGTGCTTAACTTTAGGTTTCTGGGTTTAAGACCTGTATGGTTGTGTAATACACAACTTGTTGGGATGTTCCGAGGCGTACTTGCTATATTGCTCTTGTTTGTAATGTTACTTGAGGACCTCGTCCTTGCCTTCTCCTAAATCTTTTAGGGGGAGGTTTTTATTAAAAAAACTTGCTGATAAAAAAAACAATCATAATTCAAATATAAACAAAGTGGTTCTTGAGATTTGCAAACGAAGATGATTCACTCTAGAAACGAATGATAGGCGAGATTTGGTTGGAATTATCCTAGATGGAACTAACTAGCTTGTGATAAGGCTCGATCGACATATGTCGTCTCGCATATCCTTAATTAGTCAAAAAATGCTACTTTCAACTCGCTTTTTGGCACCCCGGGTCTTCATTGGAAATTGGGAAGATTCTGGAAGGACGTTTGGTTTGAAGACTCAACATTTCAAACCCGTTTTCCTCTCCTGTACGGAAAAAAACTGTTAGTCTAAGTGCCCGTAGTTCAATCCTAAACGTCCAAATGTATATATCATCGTTAGCAATAAAATTAAAGCGGCTTTATATTACTTATATGTTGGAGTAATATATTGATGTGTGCTCTGATCTATGCTCACCATGCGAATAGAACCATAGATCGAGATAAATCACACTCGATGGGTCCCTAGTCAAAAAAGCTTCACTAGAAGCGACTAGTATGAAAGATGGCTCTTTATGGCTTACGTTCTGTTAGTCATTGGAATGATATTCCGGAGTCTGATCATAGATATCATGTGGGACATGATATTGGACGACCCGACATGAATATGTTCCATAGATCAAGTCATGAACATATTCATTGTCGTAACTTGTCATGTATCCTTAGACCAAGGTGTCTTTGTGATCGCTATGCAGTAAACAACTGAGTTTGACCTGAGCCTAACGTTGTCCGTAACAGGGCTTCCATAACGGCCAAGATTGGCTCGGGGATGAACTGCATGAGTGACACGAAAGACGGCTAAGGGATTTATCCCTCATACTACGGTATGGGAAAGATATCAGTTCTCGGCTGCTTGATCGAGAGTGACTAAAAGAATAGCATGGCCATGCACATGATACTGGGTATCATATATTCAGTCATCTCACATATCAAGGAACAGTGATTGAGAATAATAAGGATGACGACTCTATGCCTTATCTCAATCAGGATATCAGAGATAAAAGGATAATGACAGGGACGAAGGAAAGGTTAGAATCGACAGGGTCGATTCGTTATGCAGTGTCAGGAAATAATAAAGTCCCGTTAGTTGCCACTTAATTAGGATCAAGTAAAATGAGATTTTACGTTGATCTATCGACATTCATAAACCTAAGGGTCACACCGGAGGATTAAACTCATTGACACATTTATGGAGAATGGCGAAAAGGGAGTTGTATCGGGACATGACCAAAATTGGGTTTTGGTTCATGTGCCCGTAAGTGAATAGGACATTACGGATTGAGACAAGGCTTGGAGTCTTGGGATTGATCACTTCGGATAATGTTGGACATTTTCGGTATGGAAGACTTGGAGAAGATGAGCGCATCACGGGACCTCGTTGGGAATGGCCACAGGCCATGTTCCAAGAGGCACATGAGAGACCCATGCAACCAAGGCCCATGGAACTAATTAATCAAGTCTTCATTAATTAGTACTAAGTAAGCAAGACAAGGATTAAGGTGTTGGTGATTCACCACCTAACCCCATCTTGTCTAGCCATACTTTGTCCTATTTACACCTTACTTGACACCATACTTTTCCCATGCCTTTAGTTGGACTAGTATGAGGTTTGTTATGTTTAAGTCATCTTTTTTAAACGTAAGAAACACAAGACAAGAATAGGAAACACAAATTCTCTCCCTCTCTCCCTACAATTTTTGGTTTGGCAAGCTCCCACCTCCATTTTTGTGTTCTTGAGTTCTCAAAGAGAAGAACTATGTGGTTTGATTCCCATGTGGATACGTAGGCATCTTGGAGACTCAAGCCAATAATTCGTTAACCGCTGTTCTTGTTTTGGTAAGAAATAATGTTGAATTTTTCTCTTGTGAATCCATTCTTTGTTAGTTGTTTCATGGTTTTAATCGTCTCTTGGTTTTCATTGATTTTCAGTTGCGAGTTGGTTCATCTCCAACCCTACCTCGAGACCCAACAGTGGTATTAGAGCCGTGCTACCTTCGGGATTCACAAGACGGTGTTGAAATTTTCGGTTTTGACATGTTAATTTGCCAACTTGTTTGATAACATGTTTTAAATTCTTGTTTTATGGATTTAATGCATGTAAAATGAATTTTTGAAAATTATTTCAAATCTTGAATGTTTTTAAAAGTTTGATTTTTCGGGTCTCGGGAGCGGGACTCTCGGGGAGCCGAAACCGGGACCGAAAGGGGCTCCGTTGGATAAAGCTAGGCCAAGCATGACCATTGGATGGTTGATATGCCAAGGCTAAACCGTTTTGTTAGTTATGACGAGTTTGGAACCGTCATGACGAACTCGAAAATCAAATGTTCAAAAGTTTCATTTTTGAACGGTTTCGATAAACCGAGCATCAAAAATTTTCGATACACCTTACTTGACACCATACTTGTCCCATGCCTTTAAGTGGACAAGTATGTGGTTTGTTATGTTTAAGTCATCTTTTTTAAACATAACAAACACAAGACAAGAATAGGAAACACATTTTCTCTCCCTCTTCCATGGCCATTTCGGGTTTGGCTAGTTTCCACCTCCATGTTTGTGTTCTTGAGTCCTCAAAGAGAAGAACTACGTGGCTTTGATTCCCATGTGGATACGTAGGCGTCTTGGAGACTCAAGCCAATCATTCGTTAACCGGTGTTCTTGTTTTGGTAAGAACTAGTGCTGAATTTTTCTCTTGTGAATCCATTCTTTGTTAGTTGTTTCATGGTTTTAATCGTCTCTTGGTTTTTATTGATTTTCCGCTGCGAGTTGGTTCATCTCCAACCCTACCTCGAGACCCAACAAAAAGACTTTCTACTTAAATATGGTATGTTAATTTGGTTGATAGCACATCGAGCCATCCCTTCAAAGGTCTTCGAAGGGATGGATTAAGGTTGCATTCGAAGAAATGGCTTGGTGTTTCGACAAGAAATGAAAATTGTGGAGAGTTTTTATTTATCAACAACTTTTTTTTATTAAAAACCAAACAGCTACAAAGTGTAGATGCAGGTCAAGGGCAGGCCCTCAGTACAACCTTACAAACAAGAGACTGTCCAACCAAGCACAGCCTCAAACCGAAACCCAACAAGGGGAATAAAAACTAAACCAACGGTCTCAGAACCAGATACACATAATCAGCAACGTAATACAACAACTACACGGGCCAAGCCCAACCAAACTAAAGAAAAGGCTCAACAGGGGCAACCCAAGGAAACAAACATGGGCCAAGCCCAACCAGTACAAACTAGGCCCAACCAGGGGCAAACAGAGAAGGCAACAACGCCCAACAGCTACAAAAGCCCAAACAAGGGCAAACAAAAAGGGCAACAAAGCCCAACAAACTAAAAAGCTAACCCTAAACAAGAACCTTCACCCAATCTGGAGCCCCGCGCAAGCCAAACCCCGAAGCTGCACCGATTCATCTTCAAACGTCAACCACCGAACAAAGTTGACCACCACCGGCCGACCGAGAAACCAACACAACAAGTGGGAAGCGATGAAGAAGTCCAACACAGCCTCGAAGCTAAACCACCAAAACTGCCAGGTCCTCCCCAAAGTACCACCAAACTAGCCTCACCAAGCCCAAAGGCACAAGAACGGTACCTCGCCACCGGCCAACACCGGAGCAAAGGGCAGGAACAAAACAATCTCACCCTCCGATCCAACACAAATCCCCACAATCAAACAAAAAATTCTTCAGAACAAGCCCAAGGCTTTAAAGACTCCACGTTGGCCAACACCAAAAAAGTAATGGAAACTGTCCACGAGGTAGCCGGCGAGGAGAGGCACCACAAAAAAACTTCACCGCAATCCAAGCAGGCATGACCCGAGCCAAGCCGCGCCAATCTGCAACCAAGAGAGTTGAGAAGCATCGTCCCACGTCCAGCTGAAGCACATGTCGCCAACAAGACTACAAGCGCTCAAGCAACCCAAAATACGGCAAGAAGCAACTAGAAAACCCCGATCTTCGTCGAGAAAGAAGAAGCGGTTCCCACTGAAGTTCTAGTGCCACGGGACAGGAACGGAAGAAGAGCACCAGTGAAGGTAAGCAGTGCAGACGTAAACGGGATCGAAACTGCCGTGAATCCACCGACCACCTACGGATCTGGCTTCACCAGACCAAATCTAACCCTTCTCCCCCGATGTCAAACTGGACATCCCACACGGCCATCACCGGACACTCTAACACCAGAGCAAACAAGGGGAGACGAGGCTAAAATCGGGTCCAACGAAGACCAGATCTGAGGCGGAAGAGGTTCAAAGCAAAGCGAAGCTAGAAGGGCCAAGAAAAGAGAACAAAGGAAAAGGAAGAGAGAAAAAGTCACCGGCGGAGGTGAAGAGACGAGAAGGGGTTGAAAGAGAGGGCTTTTTCACAAGGAAAAAAGGGGCGACTGGTGTCCACCCTGGCTGGAGCCAAGGCTTCGCCGGTGAAGAGGGGGGGAAAAGGGGATATGGGTAGGGCTGAAGAAGAAGAAGGTTAGTGAAAAGAGAACTAAAAACCACATATTCAAAAAACATAGACCAGATCCGTGTAGAGGGAGAGGAGAGGAAGGTGAGGACAACACCGACGGCTTCGCAACTGGCCAAAATGGCCTAGAAAGCCGCCGATGGCATCTAGGGTTACAGAGGAAGAAGGACTGTGCAAAGAGCTTTTAGAGAGAGTAGATTTTAGAGAGAGAGTGATAATTCCCTTTAAGGTATAAAATTATGGAGAGTTCGTACATCAAATTAAACATAACTCTTTTGCTATCTTTAAATGTTGGGTAAATTACAAATACCTAGCCTAAAATTGTAGCGTTTAACTATACCTACCTGATACCTACTCAGATGATTAGTTATATAACAAATAACCCAAGCTGTCACCTAAAATGACGAAAATGCCCTCAGTGATTTAATAAGTAAATATATATTTCTGAAAAAAGTGATTTTTTAAATATTGTTTAATAATTATTGAAGTGTAGTTGAGGGTATTTTTGTCATTTTAGCTGACGGCTTAGGCTATTTGTTATATAACTAAACATCTGAGTAAGTATCAGTTAAATTTTTTTTAGAATATGTATCAGTTAAACGCTTCAAGTTTGGGGTAGGTATTTGTAATTTACCCTTAAATATTTGGGTCTTCTATGTACAACTGTAAATTTTCAGCTCTGGTACGACCGACCTAAAGGTTGTTTTGGAAGACAACTTGTTTCTCTTTTTATCTCTTGACTCATAAGTGTTAGATAAGATATACCTCATTTGTATTTTGTATATTGGATAATACTTATCTTGTAACAAAGCTATATTTATAGCAATTACAGTTAATGAGAAGATCAGAAATCACATTCCATCATGGTATCATAGCTTCTCTTCTAAAACACTTCCGCCGTTTTGCTCTGCCCTATTCCCTTCTTTGTCCTACTGAAGTCGCGACATCCACATCTTCACGTGTTCTGCTGCTACCTTCTTCCTTTGTTGTTGCTTCACGCTGCTCCTCGGCTTCGTCATCCACAGTTGCTGCATCGGCTCTGTTGCTGTGTCATCTCCTCGGCTTTGTCATCACCTACAACGTCTTCCACGAATTCTATGGCCGACCCTGTGTTGCATCTGGTCTGCATGTTGCATCTAATCCCTATGTTGCATCTGGATCAACTGATTTGAATCTGGTCCGCGTGTTGCATCTGGTCTCCTGTACATGCTTCTCTGTGCTACTCGTAATTGCACCTGACTTAATTCAGTTCTACCATATGGTTGATCCACGGCTATACCCTGCTCTCACTGTGGCTCCTCAGGCCTGGACTGGACAGCAACAGCCGTTGGCTGGACCGCCAGTTTGGACCCAGAACTCCTCTCAGTGGACCGTCCAACATCAGCCCGTGTGGAGTCAGAACGCGCGCCCGCCTCCTCTCTACCTTTACCCAACAACGCCTGGGCCTTGGCTTCATGGGCCTTCTCCTCAGCAGCATCAGCATCATCAGGCCAATTTGGTCTCTGTAGTTCCTACGGACATCGATCGAGCCATGCACACGATGACCTTGCACCAGCCGAATCCCAACTGGTATATGGACTCAGGGGCTTCTTCCCATATGACTTCCAACTCAGGTAGTCTAAAACCTTATTTTAATTCAAGCTGTGCTCATCAAGTTATTGTTGATGATGGTACGCTTATCCCTATTACTGGTTCTGGTCATGCTGCTTTATTATCTACTCACCTAAATTTATGTCTGAAAAATGTGTTACATACCCCTCATATTGTTAAGAACCTTGTTTATGTCCGCCGTTTTGTCACATATAATAATGCTACAGTAGAATTTGATCCTTATGGTTTTTCTGTGAAAGATTTTCGGACGAGCACCCCGGTTCTGAGATTTAACAGTTCCAGTGATCTTTATCCAGTCTCATCGTCCGTGTCTTCTAGTTCGCCTTTGGCTCTAGCTGCATTGTCTCCAAAACTTTGGCATTCTCAGTTGGGTCATCCTGGTGATCCTGTTTTTCATTCTCTTCATAGTCAGCATTTGATTTCATGTTCTACAAACAACAAATTACATTCATGTCAGTCTTGTGTTTTTGGCAAACAATGTTTAACTCCCCAATTTAAACATAGAACCGATCCAACCCCTCCCAAAACCACTTCAGTAACATCTGAACTTGTCCGGCTTCAAAACCATTCCAAAAGCAACCCAACCTGATAAAGAAAACATACTAAGTCTGCCCAAGAATTCTACAAACCCAACCCAGCCCTCCCATAATTCAGAAAAAAAAAGTCAATATTCCCAACCCCCTAGTAATAGGACCCAAAATCAGCCAAAACAAATCTCTGAAAGCCAAAAAATACCACAACAAGAGCTCCTATTCATAAAACAATGCAAACAGAGCTTACTTGACGCCCCAAGAAAGCCCCAAGCTCAAACCAGAGTACCTGAAACACGTAATAAGTCAAACCTCCCAAGGTATAGAAGGTGACAAAGAACCAGTGAACCTCCCAAGGACCTCGAGGAGAAGTAAGTCCCAGAGAGAAAACCAAAAACACTCCACTCCAACCTAATACAACACTACCCTCACACATGAAAACATAGAGAAGGGGAGAGAGAAGACCCTCACACAAAACAAACCAATCACAAACCCCGGGAGCAACCTAACTTCACACCTCTAATCCTCACCTCAGTCCCAAGTCCCACCCGAAACCATCCCCCCAAACCCCATCAAGAACACCAAAACTGTGAATAAAATAGAAACCATGATAACTTGTGAGTCAAGTAATCACCAAAACCTCCACCTGCTTAACTATTGGAACCTCGGGAGCCCAATAATGCATAACCAGGATAACAGTTGAAAGGTGTATTGATCCAAGAACTGAAAGGAAAGGAGAATCCCGAGCCATGTTTGAATTTGGCCCACAAAAGTTGATAAGAATCGCTCTGAATTTGTTGTAGAATTACCTCAGTCCCTTCCCAAAAATTATCAAAGATAACTTTGTTCCTACAAAGCCAAATTCTCTAGATTACAATAGAAAAAACCCATTCTCCACTGTCTCTTGTGTTCAAAGGGGGAGAGATCTTGGAAACCTAAGAACCAATCCATGATGGATTCCCCAAAGACAGAAGAGATCCCCCACCAAGAGACACAAGCAGTCTAGATTGTCCATGAGACCTTGCAGCCAATAAACAAATGATCTAATTCTTCAGGCTCTTCTTGGCATAAAGGAAATCATATATCTCTGTTGTATAACCCTCTGGCCAAGAGAAAAGACTTGGTAGGAATAGCCTGCATGCATAAAAGCCAAACAAAGCCAGCAATTTAGGGAGGCAAGATAGGATCGCGTAAAAGATTTGGCCAACAGTGAGCTCCAACTTGAACATCCAAGGCTTGATAGGCCTTGCTCACACTAAAGCCTTTATCATCTAGTTTCCAAGACACCTTATCTTCACTCATGGAAAAAGGAAGACCTTTGTTAAATAATGTGCTAAGTAGAATAAACTGGCCCTTCTACCAACCCCTCAGGTATCTTCTAAAATATAGAATCCAATCACCATCTACAAAGAAGTGGGATGTGACTGCTGATTTTTCAACACTGAGATGATACGGCCTCTGGAATTTTACTTTGAGGGAATGTCAGTGATCCATATATCATCCCAAATGGAAACTCTATCCCAGAGTTCACAGACCATTGCAATCCAACATCCCCAAATAAGTTAGAGAATTGGGGAATTGATAATAATGAATCCACATGTTGTAAAAAAAATCTTGCCACTGTGAATCAGAAGAGCTGATAAATCCCAAGTAGAGGCGTCCCAACCATATTTGGAACAGATTAGTAATTTCCAAAGCGAGTCTTTCTCCAAGGCAAACCTCCACCACACCTTGCTAGAAGAACATGATTTAGAATGTGAAGGTTTTTAATACCTAAGCCACCTGAGGACTTTGGCCTGCAGATGAGGTTCCACCTCACCTTGTGTTAAACTTTCTTGTTTATAGTCCCATTCCAAAGAAACCTCCTCTTCCATTTCTCCATTTCCTTAATAACCCACTTTGGAGCTTGATAAAGGGACATAAAATACAAGGGTAAGGAAGAGAGAGAGGATTTGATGAGAGTTAACCTGCCTCTAAAATATTTATGTTTTGCCTGCCAAAGACTCAGTTTCCTTTTGAACTTGTTAACCACAGGCTCCCATGTCTTTTTCAATCTAGGATTGACCCCTAATTGAAACCCCATATACTCAAATGGAAGTTCCATCTCAGCACACCCCAAAATCTCAGTCACTTGAGTTTTATTCATAGAGGAAGGGTTGAGTAGTAACACTTTGGACATTTGGAAGTTAATATTCAAGCCAGTGGTTTTTTGGAAACAGATGAGAGTATGTTTGAGATTGATCAATTCCTGAATACAAGCTTCAATAAAGATGGGTGTATCATCTGCAAATTGAAAATGAGAGATATTTGGCCCCAAAGAAGAACATCTAATGCCTGAAAACATCCCAGACTAAATTCCTTTCTGAATGAGTTGGTAAAGGGCCTCAGCTACTAAGGCAAATAGTAGAGGGGATAGAGAGCTTCCTTGCCTAAGACCTCTAGTTAGAGAGAAATCCAGAGAGGGAGAGCCATTTATCAACACTGATGAGAAAGCCTTAATACATACAACAATCCACTGAATCCAAAGACTCCCAAAACCCATGATGTGCAGGATGTTAAAGAGAGAGTCCCACTGAATGTGATCGTATGCCTTTTCAAAATCTAGTTTGAGAACTATAACTTTCTTACCAGATAATTTGATGGAATGGATGAGTTCAGTGGCTATAAGAATGCCATCCATGATTTGTCTACCATCTATAAAACCCGATTGCACATCATGAACCAACCCATTCATTAGTTGTTTTAATCTAGTTGTAAGTACCTTTTAGATGATTTTGTAGGGGCGGCTGATCAAGCTAATAAGCATGTAGTCCTCAAATGTTAAAGGAGTATAGGACTTAGGAATTAAGGATATGAAGGAGGAATTTAAGCCTTTCCCCAACTCAGTCCCCAAGTAGAAATAATTGAATAGTTCCAAGATATCACCTTTCAAAAAATCCCAACCAGCTTGGTAAAATTTCATTGAATAGCCATCTGGCCCAGGGGATTTCTCACCAGAACAAGAGTTAATAGCATTCAAAATCTCTGATTCAGTAAAAGGAACCTCAAGTCCTTGAGCCTGTAAATGTGATAATTTCTTAAAAGGGAGAGAAGAGAGGTCAATAATATCCCTAAATGATGCACTGAATCTTGTGAAGAAATGAGAATGTGGAGCTTCTTTGATCTCACCAGGGCTAGTGTAAGTCCTACCCTCCACACAGATAGAATGAATCTTATTTCTAGCTCTATTAACATTGGAAACCAAATGGTAAAATTTGGTACATGTATCACCATCCCTAGTCCATTTCAATCTGGCCTTTTGACACCATAATTTGGCTTCTAACTTCAACTTTTGGATCAACTTAGCATTCAACAAAGCCCTTTGAGACACTTCCAAGGGAAGTAAATCCCTAGTCTCAAGAGTTAAGTCCAAGGAATGAATAAGACTCTTTAACTCCTCCACCTCTTTATCAAACCAGCCAAAAACTCTCCCATTCCAATATTTAAGAAAAAACTTCAGTGCCTTGAGTTTAAACCAAAAAATATAAGTTTGAGAGCCCTGCACTTGAATAGAATTCCAGAAGCTCCTTGTGTCTGCAATAAAAGAAGGATGGGAGATCCAGACAGTTATGAATTTAAATGATCTAGGACCCCAATCCACCCACGGATTACTGAGCAAAATTGGCTTGTGATCAGATAAACATCTTTTCAGACAAGTCCGGGACAAGTTTATGTATGTTGCCAAAACTTGTGGTGAGACCAAAAACCTGTCCAATCTAGAGGCTTTGGATCCAGGACCAAACTAAGTGTATTTTCCCCCACACAATTTCAAATCTATCACCCCCAGATCCCCCAGAAGTTGTTAAAATCTCTGAAACTAGCTCTAGAAAAATAGGAGCCTTTTTTTACTGAATGATCCAACAAGGCATTGAAATCACCATCCACTATGAGTAGTGGAACAAAACTACTAGCTTTATCAATAATCTCAGCCCAAAAAATTGATCTTGCTGTATATGAACAAGGAGCATAGACATTTAGGATACTGAAGACATTGTCAGAATTCAACAACTTTCCAGTCCAATAAATCACATGTTCTGTGCACACTGAAGCTTCTAACTCAAAATCAAGTTTGTTCCAAACTGTTAACACCCCTCCAACATTCTCAATGGCAGGAATAAAAAGACAATCCCAATTCTGATTGAAACCACAACTAGATAAGAAATGCACTGATGGGGAACTGAACTTAGTCTCTTGAATTACAACCATTGAAACCCTTTTCTTGGAGCACACGTTTCTGAGGGCCCTCCTTTTCTGCCTTGAATTGACCCCCCTCAAGTTCCATGAGATGATCCTCATGGAGAAGAAAGATTAAGAGTACTAGGAGTCTGAGATAGGTTGCGTCTTAGAGTCTCCACACCTTCCTCCCCATCTTCGAGATCACAAAATTCATTTTCTGAATTGGTCTCTAATTCACTACTTGATTGAGTTCCATGTCCAGATTATCAAATTGTGCAGCAACCAAATCATCAGCCAAATAAGCCTTTAGCCCCAATGCCCTGCAATACTCCCAAGTTCCTGCTCTATCAGACTTGAAAGCCTGAGTATTCTTCTTAACCCCAGAGAAGTGTGCTACACTTGTGAACGGTTTTGTCACCCTAGTCTTTGACCTAGTATTGTATGCCACTGGTGAAGTTGCTTTGCCTTTCTTTTTTTGTAACACTGGCCCACCTGAGAATTGAGAAATGGATTCTAAATTGGGGGAATTTGAAATTGTCATTCCCTCCAAAATAGAATTTTTGAACGCAGGAGTACTATCCTTGGGCCCCAAATTAGCTGTAAAAGGTGTTAAGTCTCTGTCTTCATTTATGGCCCCAACTTCCAACCTTAGCTTTGTTCCTAGAGCATGCAGAACCATCCTATCTCTTTGTACCGGAGAGAGAGTGTGAGCAAGGTCCACCAAGGTGGCCTGAATAGTGTCGTCTCCTGCTCCTTCCACCGAAAGGCTATCGTCTACCACCACATCTCTATAACTTTGGGAAGTAATAACCTGGGTCAACTGAATCTGTGCTCGAGAAGGAAGATATGGAAAATCGATGTCGTCTGGATCAAGATGTCGTCTACAAACACCACCACAAATCGATCTGAGAACGGCCGGAATATACTGTTCATTAGATCCATGAACGCTGCAGGTGCGTTCGTCAGTCCAAATGGCATCACCAAGAACTCGTAATGACCATAGCGTGTCCGGAATGCAGTCTTTGCGACGTCCCCCTCTCGGACTCGCAATTGGTAATATCTGGATCGCAGATCGATCTTCGTGAAGCATGTCGACCCTCTCAACTGGTCGGACAAGTCATCGATCCTCGGCATCGGGTATCGGTTCTTCACCGTAACCCGGTTCAGCTTCCGATAGTCTATACACATCCGAAGCTGTCCACTCTTCTTCTTCACGAAGAGTGCTGGCGCTCCCCACGACGATGTGCTCGGACGGATAAACCCCTTCTCCCGAAGCTACTCGAGCTGACGCTTCAGCTCGGTCAACTCTATTGGCGCGTACCTGTAAGGTGCCATCGATATCGCCGTCGTTCCCGACATCAGGTCAATCCCGAACTCCACCTCACGAACTGGTGGTAACCCGCTCAACTCCTCATGAAAGACCTCGGGGAACTCGCATACCACTCGCGGTAACTCTCGGCTCTGCACGGCCGATACTTCCTCCACTACGGACAACGCCGACAGGAGAACCCCGGTCTTACTGCCCAGAATACATGAAACTTTCGTGTTGCATGTTGACACCGTCACTCGTTGCCTGCAACAGTCGATATTGGCTCGGTACTTCGCCAGCCAATCCATTCTCAGGATCACGTCAAAGGCTGTCATTTCGTAAGTATCCTTCCCACGGATACACGCACAAGCTCATTCGCTGCCGAACTTCACGGACCCTCGCAGTCTCTCTAAGACCAAGCTCCACTACCGCCGTCGTGCCCACCAACTCCGAACATACCCGAATCCTCGGGGTGAGGAGTCGATCCAGCATCAGGGCTCTTGATCCCTCTCTCGAACCTCCTGTATCAGTTCGCTTCTCTAACTTCGCGGGCACGACAAACCCTAGTCAACACCACACCACCACCAACCGGCGTGTCCAGACGCAGGGGTGGACTCATCGGCTCTAAACTCAGCCCCAACATCTAAGCACAACTCGACGAAGCAAACGAGTGTGACGCCCCGATATCCAATAAAAACGACGCCCAAATTAGAGACCGAACAACCACTCCATTAGTCACACCTATAAGGTATAGCACAACCCTCACACGATCCTCTATGCACTTACTTATAACTTTCCGCAACCAAACCAGTATTCGCTACTCGTCCCCTGCGAGAAAAGTAGTAAAGGGGATGAGCGTTCTGCTCACCTCCACGGACACCCGTTCGATTATGGCATACTAGTAAAGCACTAACGACTTACCAATCTAACCAGGGCAAACCACTACCTCAAAACCTGATACCAAAACGTTGCACTGCTCACGCTATCAATACCTCAATTACTCGCTCATGTAAGGGAAAACCTCGAATGTGGATCATATTCTCAACTCCGCAAGCCACTATTGCTCACAACCTCAATACCCCAATTACCCGATCACGTAGGGAAATCTCAAACGGGGATCATGTTCTCAACTCAGCAAGCCACTAGTGCTCACAACCTCGATACCCCAATTACCCGATCACGTAGAAAACCTCAAATAACTCACTCACGTGAAGGAAACCTCAAACCACCCGTTCACGCGAGGGAAACCTCGAATAACCCGTTCACATAGGGGAACACTAGTTCGTATGGCGCCGCAGTGCATCAACCCTAACCCCTCTCCGTGGTGAGACCCTCACACGGAGGCGCTGTATCATGACCGTATGTTATTGATGAGTCTCGAACCCAAGACCTCACCCTTTTAACACCTAGCTTACGACCTCTACAACCAAAACAAACATGAACACAACCACTCAAAACCAACACTCAAACTACACAATCAAAACGGTGGAACAAGACAGGAATCACGGATCCGTGACAGACCCCGTCACGGTCCTATTTTCCAAATTCGTTTCAGACTCGATCTTTACCCCTTTTTACCCTAAAATCAACCTTAAGCGTCACACACGCTCGATCACCAAAATTATAGACCACACGCTCAACAATTCACAAACAAATTCAAGTCACCCAACCTCAATCACAAGCCCACAAGGCCAACCAACTTCAAAACACGCCCACCGGGCCAACCAATTTCAAAACACGCCCACCGGGCCAACCAATTTCAAAACACGCCCACCGTGCCAACAAATTTAAAAACACACCCACATGGCCAACTAATTTTAAAACTTTTCTCCCTTTCATCATAAAATCTCATTTTTGACATCACGTAGTTACAACCCGGTCCAGGCGTCCCCGAACTAACTTGTACCCACTTGATATCAGCACCGTCACGTTCGACTACAGGAGCGCTCCTGAGTCGAGTCGCAACAGCTTAAAAACGTTTCACGCAGCAACACAATCATTATGCCAGTAACAACAGTACTGCACATACACACAACAACAAACAGGACTCATGTCACTACGTGTCTACACACGGTTTCCGACTTGCGCAACCCACACACGACGGGACTTTTAATGACTCAACTCTCCCCACGTAATTGACGTACAGTCCGAGGTGTGAAACCTCGAGCTCTGATACCAAACCGTCACACCCCGAATTCGGTATAACCGGACCCGGAATGCGAACGATGAAACAGTAAAACAATTTTTAAACATTTTAAAAAGCCACTTAAAATCACCAGTTAAGTTAACCAAAATAATATTTTACAACTGAAAGTACGTCCAAAACAAGCGGACAAAAACAACCAAAACGTACGTCGCTAAACTCCCAAAAAGAAACCCGGACTCCCACTCCCAGCTCTTCAAGCTTCGAGAGTTCCCCTAGTCCGCCTCGCGACCAGTACCTGTAGGAAAAGCAGCTAGGGGTGAGCGTTCGCTCACCACCACGGATACCAGACTGACTACGACATACTAGCAGAAAATGCTGGAAACACCAACAACAAACCAAACACCGGGGACTGCTATCCCCAAACTCAAGTAACCCGACTGTCACACGAAAACTGTTACTTTCCCCAACCAACTCAAATCCGGACGCGTAATGTAGACCCGACACAACGGTTACGACCTCAACCCAAAACGCGAATAATAACCACGCAACACCCAAGATCACAAAGGATCGCACACGGCAAACAAGATCACAAAGGATCGCACACGGAAAACAAGATCACAAAGGATCGCACTCTAGCTGCTCAGTGCCGGTTGCTAACCGGCTGGGCTCGAGCCTGCCCCACGCAACTTTCCCCGACACTCAGTCGGGCCAGGCGGTCGACCTGTTCGCGACATATACCGCAATACTTTTCCGATACATAGTCGGAAGGGGAGCCGCCCTTCATCGCAAAAGAATGCACAACTTTACCGGTGGTTAGTCAGAAGGCTAGCCAACCCCCACGCGCGCGACCACATGACCCCTTTTTCGTCAAGCGGACCCCCGACTTCCATGCAATCATAGTCATCACCCAAGGTTCAACAAATAGTGACAACAAAGGTTTAACACCCCACAAGCACACATGGACACCCACGACACACGAAACAGTATCACACGGGTTCAACACCCCAAAGGCACACCTGACCACCGACATCACAAATAGTAAAAACACGGGTCCAACACCCCAAAGGCACACCTGGCCACCCACGACACACAAAAAAGTAAAAACACGGGTCGAACACCCCAAAGGCACACCTGGCCATCCACATCACACAAAACAGTAAAAACACGGGTCCAACACCCCCAAGGCACACCTGGCCACCCACGATACAAAAACAGTAAAATACGGGTTCAACTCCCCACGGGCACTCATGGCTACCCACAAACACAAACAGTAAAATACGGGTTCAACTCCCCACGGGCACTCATGCCACCCACAAACACAAACAATTCAATCAACCTCCGGGCCGCTAAGGAGGCTATGTGGATTTGGAAATTCATGGCAGGGTTGGGTGTAATTAAAAACCCATCCAGCCCGGTGAATCCATCTTGCGACAACACAAGGGCCATTGCGCAAGCTAAAAGCCTAGATCGTATAACAAATCCAAACATGTACTACGGCGTATCCACCTCATCAGATAAATACTGATCTGAGGTGAAGTGAAGATAACCTATATTGCAACAGATGATAACATAGCCAACCCTTTGACTAAGGCAGTGTCGCTGCCTGAACATGTTAGACATGTAAAGTCGATGGGGACATATTGGAGTTTAGATTGGAAGTAGGGCAAGTGGGAGATTGTTAGTCTTAGTGCCCGTAGTTCAATCCTAAATGTCCAAATGTATAAATCATCGTTAGCAATAAAATTAAAGCGGCTTTATATTACTTATGTGTTGGAGTAATATATCGATGCGTGCTCTGATCTATGCCCACCATGCGAATAGAACCATAGATCGAGATAGATCACACTCGATGGGTCCCTAGTCAACAAAGCTTCACTAGAAGCGACTAGTATGAAAGATGGCTCTTTATGGCTTATGTTCTGTTAGTCATTGGAATGGGATTCCGGAGTCTGATCATAGATATCATGTGGGACATGATATTGGACGACCCGCCCTGAATATGTGCCATAGATTAAGTCATGAACATATTCAGTGTCGTAGCTTGTCATGTATCCTTAGACCAAGGAGTCTTTGTGATCGCTATGTAGTCAACAACTGAGTTTGACCTGAGCCTAACGTTGTCCGTAACAGGGCTTCCATAACGGCCAGGATTGGCTTGGGGACGGGCTACATGAGTGACACGAAAGGAGGCTAAGGGATTTATCCCTCAAACTGAGGTATGGGAAAGATATCGGTTCTCGGCCGCTTGATCGAGAGTGACTGAAAGAATAGCATGGCCATGCACATGATACTGGGTATCATATCTTCAGTCATCTCACATATCAAGGAACGGTGATTGAGAATAATAAGTATGACGGCTCTATGCCTTATCTCAATCAGGATATCGGAGATAAAAGGATAATGACAGGGATGACGGAAAGGTTAGAATCGACAGGGTCGATTCGTTATGCAGTGTCAGGCAATACTAAAGTCTCGTTAGTTGCCACTTAAATAGGATCAAGTAAAATGAGATTTTACGTTGATCTATTGACATGCATAAACCTAAGGGTCACACCGGAGGATGAAACTCATTGACACATTTATGGAGAATTGCCAAAAGGGAGTTGTCTCGGGACATGACCAAAACTGCGTTTTGGGTCATGTGCTCGTACGTGAATAGGACTTTACGGATCGAGACAAGGCTTGGAGTCTTGGGATTGATCGCGTCGGATAATGTTGGACATTTCCGGTATGGAAGGCTTGGAGGCGATGAGCGAATCACGGGACCTCGTTAGAAATGGCCACGGGCCATGTTCCAAGAGGCCCATGAAAGGCCCATGCAACCAAGGCCCATGGAACTAATTAATCAAGTCTTTATTAATTAGTACTAAGTAAGCAACAAAAGGATTAAGGTGTTGGTGATTCACCACCTAACCCAATCTTGTCTTGCCATACTATGTCCTATTTACACCTTACTTGACACCATACTTGTCCCATGCCTTTAGTTGGACAAGTATGGGTTTTGTTATGTTTAAGTCATCTTTTTTCAACATAACATACACAAGACAAGAATAGGAAACACAACTTCTCTCTCCCTTCCCTTGCAATTTCGGGTTTGGCAAGCTCCCACCTCCATTTTTGTGTTCTTGAGTCCTCAAAGAGAAGAACTACGTGGCTTTGATTCCCATGTGGATACGTAGGCGTCTTGGAGACTCAAGCCAATCATTCGTTACCCGGTGTTCTTGTTTTGGTAAGAACTAGTGCTGAATTTTTCTCTTGTGAATCCATTCTTTGTTAGTTGTTTCATGGTTTAATCGTCTCTTGGTTTTCATTGATTTTCCGCTGCGAGTTGGTTCATCTCCAACCCTACCTCGAGACCCAACAATGGTATCAGAGCCGTGCTACCTCCGGGATTCACAAGACGGTGTTCAAAGTTTCGGTTTTGCTTGAAAGTTTCATTTTTGGCATGTTGTTTTGCTAAATTGATTGATAACATGTTTTAAATTATTGTTTATGGATTTAATGCATTTAAAATGAATTTTTAAAATTATTTCAAATCTTGAAATTTTGAAAAAAGTTTGATTTTTCGGGTCTCGGGAGCGGGACTCTCGGGGAGCCGAAACCGAGACCGAACGGTGCTCCGTTGGACGGAGCTAGGCCAAGCATGACCATTGGATGGTTGATATGCCAAGGCTAAACCGTTTTGTTAGTTATGACGAGTTTGGAACCGTCATGACGAACTCGATGATCAAATGTTCAAAAGTTTCATTTTTGAACGGTTTCGATAAACCGAGCATCAAAAATTTTCGAAACTTGGCTATTAATTAAATCCGGAAAATCACATGATGTTTGATAACATGCTTGTTTGATAACACGATGTGTGATGTGATGTTGGCATGGTGTACATAATAGCCCCGAGCTCGATTTAAGTATTTATCGCTTTTCACGGCCTGCGAGCCGTTAGAGTTAACGTGTAATTATTCTTTCAAGGTGTGGTCGTCGAACCACTTGTTTGTAATATTTATTTATTCCCGACCTGCGAGTCGTGTATTAAATTGTAATATTTTACTCAAGATGAAGAAAGGGCGAAAAGGTCATTTGGTGGCTTTTCGGGTGTTGGCATCGGCTTGGAGTCGGTGGAGCTCAAGAAGCTAGTGGGAGTTAGTTTAGGGGGCTATTATGTGCATATTTATCGCTTTATGCTTGGTTTAGTTTATGCATGATTAATTCTATGTGTTTTAGAATTGCATGCTTAACTTTATTTACCGAGCATATCACCTCACATGCAAAGATAAAATTGGAATTTTAATCCTTGTGTATGAGCCCTTAGAATCGTCATTACATTGGATGTAGTTGACGGGTTCGAAGGAAGAATTACATTGGATGTAATTTGAGGCATCATTGCATTTGGAATGTAGTTGATGTGCTCATCGCATCTAGGATGTGTCAAAGTTTAAAACACAACCGGACAAGTAAAAACGGGTCATGTCCGATACCTCCCAATTATCAGCACCTTACTACCTCCCCGTCCTATGGGTGTCGTGCGCATTAGTGGAGCATCCATGGGAAAGCGGGGTAGTAGGTTTGGACGACATATGTGGGTGTCGTGCGCATTAGCGGAGCACCTACATAGTGACGGGCCATAGTTGAAAATTGGTGGACCCGACTACGATTCTCAGCCTGAGGTTGAGCTAGGGTAACAGATAGGGTAAGTCGTGTACATAAGTACATACCCTAGCCAGGAGTCACATTGGATGTGATTGGATGGAGTCCTACCTACATAGCTCGATTAAGTGGTGAGCATTAGTTCAGCTTAATCGAGTGAATCAAGGATCTTGGTTTCAGATTCTAAAGGTTTAGAATCGATTGTTGGTGTTTAAGCTTGATCTTCATAAAATTTATTCAGTTTACTGATTGAATTTTATCTGTTGTAGATCAAATGGCAAATTCAGCGAACATTAATAGTTTGTCATTAAAAACCATTCTTGACAGGGTCAAGCTAAATGGGACAAACTATTTGGACTGGTACAGAATTTTGAGGATAGTCCTCAAGTCTGAACGCAAAGAATATGTCCTTGACAAGGCTGTCTCTAAGACCATATCAGAGTTACATGAAGTGTCATTAATTGCTGAGAAGAATATATCAGGGATCTGGGATCCAAGGATATTCTGATGGTCAACAAGGGAATTGGAAGTGGCAAGGGCGGGGCCCATGCGCACTTGGTAGGAAAGATGAGACACCTGAGAATGTCTGCTTCTACTGCCAACAACCTGGTCATTGGAACCGGGATTACAGGAAGTTCACGGCTAATCTGAAGAAGGGCAGTGGGACTGCGCCTTCATCAAATACCGTGGATGATCTGAAGAAGGGCAGTAGGACTGCGCCTTCATCAGGAAACCTGGATGATCTAAGGAAGGGCGGTGGGCCCATGGAACTAATTAATCAAGTCTTGATTAATTAGTACTAAGTAAGCAAGACAAGGATTAAGGTGTTGGTGATTCACCACCTAACCCAATCTTGTCTTGCCATACTTTGTCCTATTTACACCTTACTTGACACCATACTTGTCCCATGCCTTTAGTTGGACAAGTATGGGTTTTGTTATGTTTAAGTTATCTTTTTTCAACATAACAAAGACAAGACACGATTAGGAAACACATTTTCTCTCACTCTTCCATGGCCATTTCGGGTTTGGCTAGTTTCCTCCTCCATTTTTGTGTTCTTGAGTCCTCAAAGAGAAGAACTACGTGGCTTTGATTCCCATGTGGATACGTAGGCGTCTTGGAGACTCAAGCCAATCATTCGTTAACCGGTGTTCTTGTTTTGGTAAGAGATAGTGCTGAATTTTTCTCTTGTGAATCCATTCTTTGTTAGTTGTTTCATGGTTTTAATCGTCTCTTGGTTTTTATTGATTTTCTGCTGCGAGTTGGTTCATCTCCAACCCTACCTCGACACCCAACACATGGAACTAATTAATCAAGTCCTGATTAATTAGTACTAAGTAAGCAAGACAAGGATTAAGGTGTTGGTGATTCACCACCTAACCCATCTTGTCTTGACATACTTAGCACCATACTTGTCTTACTTCACACCATGCTTCACACCTTACTTGTCCTTGATGGTTTTTGATGGTTTAAGTCATCTTTTTCCTACAACAAATCACAAGACAAGAATAGAAACACAACTTCTCTCCCTCTCACACTACAATTTTTGAGTTTGGCACATTTCCTCCCTCTTGTTGTGTTCTTGAGTCATCTAAAGAAGAACTATGTGGCTTTGATTCCAATTGGATACGTAGGCGTCTTGGAGACTCAAGCCGATCATCGTTTCTTTGGTGTTCTCTTCCTTTTCTTGAACTAGTTGGTAAGGAAACATCCATATTGTTTATTCTCTTGTGTTTCTAATATTTGGTAGTGTTCTATGACATGGTATAGAGTTATTTCCGCTGCAAGTATGTGTTAATACCCTCCATCGAGACCAAACAGTGGTATCAGAATCGTGCTACCTTCGGGATTCACAAGAGAACTTTCTGTTTTGCTTGCTAGTTTCGGTTTTGCATGTTAATTTGCTAAATTGTTTGATAACATGTTTTAAATTCTTGTTTATGGGTTTAATGCATGAAAAATGAGTTTTTGAAAAGTTTATCAAATCTGGAATTTTTGAAATTTTTTTTGATTTTTCGTGTCTCGGGAGAGCGGGACTCTCGGGGAGCCGAAACCGGGACCGAACGGGGTTCCGTTGGACGGAGCTAGGCCAAGCATGACCATTGGATGGTCAATATGCCGAGCTAAACCGTTTTTTTAGTCATGACGATTTTGGAACCGTCTTGACGAACTCAAAAATCAAATGTTCAAAAGTTTCAATTTTGAACGGTTTCGATAAACCGAGTATCAAAAAATTTTGAAACTTGGCAATTAATTAAAACCGGAAAATCACATGATGTTTGATAACATGCTTGTTTGATAACACGATGTGTGATGTGATGTTGGCATGGTGTACATAATAGCCCCGAGTTCGATTTAATTATTTATCGCTTTTCACGGCCTACGAGCCGTTAGAGTTAGCGTGTAATTATTTTTTCGAGGTGTGCTCGTCGTACCACTTATTTGTAATATTTATTAATTCCCGACCTGCGAGTCGTGTATTAAATTGTAATATTTTACTCAAGACGAAGAAAGGGCGAAAAGGTAATTTGGTGGCTTTTGGGTTTTGACATCGGCTTGGAGTCGGTGGAGCTCAAGAAGTTAGTGGGAGTTAGTTTAGTGGGCTATTATGTACATATTTAACACTTTATGATTGGTTTAGTTTTTTGCATGATTAATTCTGTGTTTTAGAATTGCATGCTTAACTTTATTTACCGAGCATATCACCTCACATGCAAAGATAAAATTGGAATTTTAATCCTTGTGTGTGAGCCCTTAGAATCGTCATTACATTGGATGTAGTTGACGGGTTCGAAGGAAGAATTACATTGGATGTCATTGGAGGCATCATTACATTTGGAATGTAGTTGATGTGCTCATCGCATTTAGGATGTGCCAAAAGTTTAAAACACAACCGGACAAGTAAAAACGGGTCATGTCCGATACCTCCCAATTATCAACACCTTACTACCTCCCCGTCCAATGGGTGTCGTGCGCATTAGTGGAGCATCCATGGGAAAGCGGGGTAGTAGGTTTGGACGACATGTGTAGGTGTCGTGCGCATTAGCGGAGCACCCACATAGTGACGGGCCATAGTTGAAAATTGGTGGACCCGACTACGATTCTCAGCCTGAGGTTGAGCTAGAGTATCAGATAGGGTAAGCCGTGTACATGAGTACATACCCTAGCCAAGAGTCACATTGGATGTGATTGGATGGAGTCCTACCTACATAGCTCGATTAAGTGGTGAGCATTAGTTCAGCTTAATCGAGTGAATCAAGGATCTTGGTTTTAGATTCTAAAGGTTTAGAATCAATTGGTTGGTGTTTGAACTTGATCTTCATAAAATTTATTCAGTTTACTGATTATATTTTGTTTGTCGTGTAGATCAAATGGCAAGTACTTCAGCGAACAATAGTAGTTTGTCACTAAAAACCATTCTTGATAGGATCAAGCTAAGTGGGACAAACTACTTGGACTGGGACAGAAACTTGAGGATAGTCCTCAAATTCGAGCGCAAAGAATATGTCCTAGACCAGGCTATCCCTGAGGAGCCAGCTAATAATGCCATTAGGGCCGTTAAGGATGCATACCAAAAGCACCTTAGCGATTCTATAGATGTGGCATGTATTATGTTGGGCTGCATGGAGTCTGATCTCCAAGACCGGTTCATGGAGTACTCTGATGACCCCTATACTATGATGGGGATCATAAAGGGTATGTTCAAGGAAAGGGCACGTATCGTGAGATACAATGTCCTTAATGAACTTGTCTCCTGCAAAATGTCAGCAGGACTCTCCGTGGGTCCTCATGTCCTAAAGATGAAGGGGCATCTCGAACATCTCAATCGACTGGGTCTAAAGATAGAGAACGAGATGGCAGCGGATGTGGTTCTACGTTCCCTTCCTCGTTCATATGCTACGTTCGTCATGAACTATCATATGCATGATATGGACAAGACCATTTCAGAGTTGCATGGAATGTTGGTAACTGCTGAAAAGAACGTCAAGGATCGGGGATCCAAGGATGTTCTGATGGTCAGACAGGGAAACAGTTTCAAGAATAAGGGAACTGTTAGTGGTAAGGGCAAGGCCCCCATGCACTTGGCAGGAAAGATGAGGCATCTGAAGCGTCCTAACCCTCCTAGGACCGGAAAGTCCTCAAGGAAGGGGAAGGAGGTCGAGAATGTCTGCTTCTACTGTCAACAGCCTGGTCACTGGAAGAAAGATTGCAGGTAGTTTCTGGATGATCTGAAGAAGGGCGGTGGGACTGCGCCTTCATCAGGTATTTTCTTTATAGAGCTAAAACTCACTACTTCCAAAGATTCATGGGTATTGGATACCGGGGCTGAATCTCACATTTGTACTAATGTGCAGTGGTTGGAAGGTAGGAGAAGCTTGAAGAAGGACGAGGTGGACCTCAGAGTGGGCAACAAGACTAGAGTTGTGGCGACTGCTGTAGGATCCATAAGTCTTCTTTTGCCAAGTGGGCTAGTTTTTGTTTTGAACAATGTATATTGTGTACCTACTTTCAGTAGGAATATTGTATCTATTTCTTTGTTGGACAAGGAAGGATACAATTTTGATGTTCGAAATGGGATTTTCAATATTTTATGCAATGATATATTTTATGCTAGCGCCAAAATGGTTGGAGGATTGTACATATTGGATATGGATAACAATGCCTCAAGCTCCATATATAATGTAAATACCAAGAGGTCTAAGTCCAATGATTTAGACCAAACTCTATTATGGCACTGTCGTTTAGGCCACATAAACGAGAAACGCATATCAACACTTCACAAGTGTGGACTTCTTAGTCCATTCGAATTTCATTCGATTGATAGATGCGAATCTTGTTTGATGGGAAAACTGACTAAAGCGCCCTTCATCGGTCGCGGTGAAAGGGCGGGTGACTTATTGGGGCTAATACACTCGGATGTGTGTGGACCAATGAGCACACTTGCCAGGAGGGGTTTTAGCTACTTTATCACATTTACTGACGACTTCAGTAGATATGGTTATGTCTATTTGATGAGACATAAGTCTGAAGCTTTTGATAAATTCAAAGAGTTTAAGACTGAAGTAGAAAACCAGCTCGGGAAAAGTATTAAAGCACTTCGATCAGATCGAGGTGGAGAATACTTGACCACATAGTTTTTAGATCATCTAGCAGAAAGTGGGATCCTTTCGGAATGGACTCCTCCCGGAACACCACAATTGAATGGTGTGTCCGAACGGAGAAATCGGACTTTATTGGATATGGTCCGGTCCATGATTAGTGGGACTGATCTCCCAATCTCTTTCTGGGGTTATGCTCTGGAGACGGCCGCATTCATTTTGAATCGGGCTCCGACGAAGGCTGTGGAAGGGACACCATTTGAGAAATGGCACGGGAGAAAGCCCGTTTTGTCCTTCCTAAAGATTTGGGGTTGCGAGGCTTATGTGAAACGTTTAGTTCCGACTAAGCTCGAACCAAGATTTGATAAATGCACCTTCGTTGGGTATCCCAAAGAAACAATGGGGTACTACTTCTACAAACCCAGCGAGAACACGTTGTTCGTCGCTCGGGGTGGGGTCTTTATGGAAAGAGAGTTTATTTCCAAAGACGTCAGTGGGAGGGCTGAACATCTAGAAGAAATTCAGGGTGGTACAGATCCAACTGATCCACTGGACAACCCTGTAGAAGAGCCTGAGATGGTCGTAGAGCAAGGACCAGTTCCTGCAACAATTCTAGAAGGTCCAAGGCGATCTGAAAGGGTTAGTCGTCCACCTCCGAGATAAGGTTACTTTGTGTCTGGAGGTGACGGTGAGCTTGTGGTGGATCAGGATGATCCAGCTACATTTCAGGAAGCTGTGGACGGACCCGACTCTGAGTTATGGTTGGGAGTCATGAGGGAGGAAATGCAATCCATGTCGGACAACCAAGTCTGGGAACTGGTTGATCCCATCGGTGGTGTAAGAACCATCAGATGCAAATGGATCTTCAAGGTGAAGATGGACATGGAAGGCAACCCTCAGACCTACAAAGCCCGACTGGTGGCGAAAGCTTATAGGCAGATCCAAGGGATTGACTATGAGGAAACCTTTTCCCCAGTGGCTATGGTCAAATCTATCCGAATTCTTCTTGCCATAGCTGCATATCACGATTACGAGATATGGAAAATGGATGTCAAAACCGCTTTCCTAAACGGAAATTTGTCGGAGGACGTTTATATGTCTCAACCCGAAGGTTTTGTCGATCCGAAGAATAAGGGAAAGATTTGTAAGTTGTTGAAATCCATTTATGGATTGAAACAAGCTTCTCGGAGTTGGAACCTTCGTTTTGATGAAGCTGTAATTGGATTTGGCTTTATCAAGAATGAAGATGAACCTTGCGTTTACAAGAAGGAAAATGGGGGTAAGATTACCTTTCTGGTGTTGTATGTCGATGACATACTACTCATTGGAAACGACATCCCAACCTTGCACGAGACTAAAGCTTGGTTAGGGAAGTGTTTCTCAATGAAGCACTTAGGCGATGCTGCTTATATCTTAGGGATTAAGATATATAGAGATCGCACCAAGAGGGTCTTGGGTTTAAGTCAAAGCACCTATGTGAACAAGGTATTGAGTAGGTTCTCAATGCTTGATTCTACGAAAGGACTCTTACCCGCACGTCATGGCGTTCATCTCAGCAAGACTCAGTGTCCTAAGACACCTGATGAGCTGAAAAGGATGATGCGAATCCCATACGCTTCGGCGGTAGGATCGATCATGTATTCCATGATATGCACGAGACCGGATGTCTCATATGCCTTGAGTTGTACCAACAGACATCATTTTAACCCTGGTGAGGAACACTGGATAGCGGTCAAAGCGATTCTCAAATATTTGAGAAGAACTAAGGACGTGTTTCTAGTGTAAAGGGGAAAAGATGATTCTGAACTAGTTGTTAATGGATATGTAGACACTAGTTTCCAGACAGATCCAGATGACTTTAAAAGTTTGTCAGGATATGTGTTCACGCTGAATGGCGGAGCTTTTAGCTGGAAGAGCGTGAAGCAAGACACCGTCGCTGACTCCACGACATAGGCCGAGTACATAGCGGCTGCAGAGGCGGCCAAGGAGGCTGTGTGGATTAGGAAGTTCACGGCAGGGTTGGGTGTAATCAAAAAACCCATCCAGCCCGGTGAACCTATTTTGCAACAACACAGTGGCTATTGCGCAAGCTAAAGAGCCCAGATCGCATAACAAATCCAAACATGTACTGCGGTGATATCACTTCATCAGATAGATACTGAACCGAGGCGATGTGAAGATCACCTATATTGCAACTGATGATAACATAGCCGACCCGTTGACTAAGGCACTATCGTTGCCTAAACATGAGAGGCATGTAAGGTCAATGGGAATAGATTGGAGTTTAGATTGGAACTAGGGCAAGTGGGAGATTGTTAGTCTTAGTGCCCGTAGTTCAATCATAAATGTCCAAATGTATATATCATCATTAGCAATAAGATTAAAGCGGCTTTATATTACTTATGTGTTGGAGTAATATATCGATGTGATTTCTGATCTATGCTCACCATGCGAATAGAACCATAGATCGAGATGGATCACACTCGATGGGTCCCTAGTCAATAAAGCTTCACTAGAAGCGACTAGTATGAAAGATGGCTCTTCATGGCTTACGTTCTGTTAGTCATTGGAATGGGATTTCGGAGTCGGATCATAGATATCATGTGGGACATGATATGTGACGACCCGCCCTGAATATGTGCCATAGATTGAGTCATGAACATATTCAGTGTCGTAACTTGGCATGTATCCTTAGACCAAGGAGTCTTTGTGATCACTATGCAGTCAACAACTAAGTTTGACCTGAGCCTAGCGTTGTCCGTAACAGGGCTTCCATAACGGAGAGGATTGGCTTGGGGACGGGTTGCATGAGTGATACGAAAGACGGCTAAGGGATTTATCCCTCATACTGAGGTATGGGAAAGATATCGGTTCTCGGCCGCTTGATCAAGAGTGACTGAAAGAATAGCATGGACCTGCACATGATACTAGGTATCCTATATTAAGTCATCTCACATATCAAGGAACAGTGATTGAGAATAATAAGGATGACGTCTCTATACCTTATCTCAATCAGGATATCGGAGATAAAAGGATAATGACAAGGACGACGAAAAGGTTAGAATCGATTGGTTCGATTCGCTATGTAGTGTCAGGCAATACTAAAGTCTCGTTAGTTGCCACTTATATACGATCAAGTAAAATGGGATTTTACGTTGATCTATCGACATGCATAAACCTAAGGGTCACACCGAAGGATGAAACTCATTGACACATTTATGGAGACTGGCCAAAAGAGAGTTGTCTCGGGACATGACCAAAACTGGGTTTTGGGTCATGTGCCCATAAGTGAATAGGACATTACGGATCAAGACAAGGCTTGGAGTCTTCGGATTGATCGCGTTGGATAATGTTGGACATTTCCGGTATGGAAGGCTTGGAGGCTATGAGCACGTCACGGGACCTCATTAGGAATGGTCATGGGCCATGTTCCAAGTGGCCCATGCAACCATGGCCCATGGAACTAATTAATCAAGTCCTGATTAATTAGTACTAAGTAAGCAAGAAAAGGATTAAGGTGTTGGTGATTCACCACCTAACCCATCTTGTCTTGACATACTTAGCACCATACTTGTCTTACTTCACACCATGCTTCACACCTTATTTGTCCTTGATGGTTTAAGTCATCTTTTTCCTACAACAAATCACAAGACAAGAATAGAAACACAACTTCTCTACCTCTCACACTACAATTTCGAGTTTGGCACATTTCCTCCCTCTTGTTGTGTTCTTGAGTCATCTAAAGAAGAACTACGTGGCTTTGGTTCCAATTGGATACGTAGGCGTCTTGGAGACTCAAGCCGATCATCGTTTCTTTGGTGTTCTCTTCCTTTTCTTGAACTAGTTGGTAAGGAAACATCCATATTGTTTATTCTCTTGTGTTTCTAATATTTGGTAGTGTTCTATGACATGGTCTCGAGTTATTTCCGCTGCAAGTATGTGTTCATACCCTCCATCGAGACCCAACACTAAGATGGGCAGTTTATTTATATAGGGGGAAAGGATGTGATGATCAAATAGATCCTCCAATTCATGCTTATCTATGCCATGAGCGTGTTCCTCCTTCCACGGTCCTTTGTGGCTAATATTCATGCGGCCTTGGCAAGGTACTGGTGGGCAGGTACCCACGGGTTGGAAGGCCAATTATCTAATACGACTAGGAAAAATTGTGTCGCCCGAAAGAGGTCGGTGGAATTGGGTTCAGAGACATGTATGATATGAAAATCATATTTCTGGAAAAGATGGCCTGGACGTTTACCCCAAAACCAAACAACTTGATGGCTAGGGTATTGGAGGCAAGATATTTCAGGATATGGGAGTTCCTTTCAGTGAATGTTGGGCTAAATCCGAGCCAATTATGGTCGGGACTTAGGACTACTCAGACTTTGTTTAGGGAAGGGTTGTGGAGGATGATTGGGGATAGCCGATCAACACGAGTAGAAGGGGTACCGTGGCTAATGTGGGATGAGCCGTGTATCTCGTAAGGGACACTAGAAAATGTGGAAATGTTGGTTTCAGAGCTTATGACACAAAACTAGAAATCGTCCTACTCCTAGAGGTACTGGAGGAGGTAATACAAGTTCACAATCCGAATCGCAGGAGCCGAGACAGATGGTACTGGATGTGTGATGCCAAAGGCCGCTATAGTTGTCTGGAAGGGTACCAGCTTTTGGCTAGGCCAAATTGTAATAACCACTTCTGGTCAACGTCAGTCAAACCTGCGAAAAACAGGAAAATTTAAAAATTTTAAGACAGACACTTAACTTAACTTAAATTGACCCCGAGGGTCATGCCGGACTTAAGTTGACCCCGTTATCGACTAAAATGAGTTACAGGGGACTCAGGGCAACTTTCTGGTCAATTTGGGAAAGATTGATTCTTCGCTGGAAAAGTCACCCGAGCGACGTTTTGGTCCATTCGAGGACCGTTTTGGACCCGAAAAGCTTAGCCGTCGTCGTAGCGGTCTTAGTTGGGCCAGTTGGGGGTGGTGCATCGTTGACTAGAGTATGTCGTGCCTGCGAGATTAGAGTCGCAGACTGTCCTTGCTCTGGTGATCTTCTCGTGTTGGGGATGACTACCTTTGATGTGATTTTGGGTATGGATTGGCTGTCGAGGTACCGAGCCAACATCGATTGCTACAGACGACGAGTGACAGTGACAGTGGGCGGTACGAAGGTGACGTGCGTGCTGGGGAGTAAGAGTGGGGTCCTCTGTCGGCGTTGTCCGCAGAGGAGGAAGTACCGGCTGTGCAGAGCCGAGAGTTACCGAGAGTGGTATGCGAGTTCCCCGAGGTCTTTCCTGAGGAGTTGAGCGGGCTGCCACCGATTCGTGAGGTGGAGTTCGGGATTGACCTAGTGCCGGGAACGGCGGCGATATCGATGGCGCCTTACAGGTTTGCGCCGGCAGAGTTGACTGAGCTGAAGCGTCAACTGGAGGAGCTTCAGCAGAAGGGGTTTATTCGTCCGAGTGCATCGCCGTGGGGAGCACCAGCACTCTTCGTGAAGAAGAAGAGTGGAGAGCTACGGATGTGTATAGATTACCGGAAGCTGAACCGGGTTACGGTGAAGAACCGGTACCCGATGCCGAGGATCGATGACTTGTTTGACCAGTTGAGAGGGGCGACTCACTTCTCGAAGATCGATCTGCGATCCGGTTATTATCAGTTACGAGTCCGTGAGGGGGACGTCGCAAAGACTGCATTCCGGACACGCTATGGGCATTACGAGTTCCTGGTGATGCCATTCGGACTGACGAACGCGCCAGCAGCGTTCATGGACCTGATGAACAACATCTTCCGGCCGTACCTGGATCAGTTTGTGGTGGTGTTCGTGGACGACATCCTGATATATTCGCAGAACGAGGCGGCGCATAAGGCACATCTGAGGGTTGTTCTGACCCTACTGCGCAAGCATCAGCTATATGCCAACCGGGAGAAGTGCGAGTTCTGGCTCTCTGAGGTGAGGTTCCTCGGCCACATCGTATCCCGTGACGGTATCCTGGTCGATCCGTCGAAGATCGACGCGGTCTCGAAGTGGGCACGGCCCACGAGTGTTTTCGAGATCCGCAGCTTTCTGGGATTGGCAGGCTACTATAGGCGATTTGTCCAGGATTTTGCACGACTAGCCGCACCGATGACTCTGTTAACGCGCAAGGGTGTTGGGTTCGTGTGGACAGATGACTGTGAGCGTGCGTTCGCGGAGTTGAAGACTCGACTGACTACAGCTCCAGTGTTAGTGGTGCCCGAGCGAGGGATTGGCTATGATGTTTACTGCGATGCATCCGGAGAGGGACTAGGTTGCATGCTGATGCAGTCGGGAAGAGTTGTGGCTTATGGCTCCAGGCAGTTGAAGATACACGAGCGCAACTATCCTACCCACGACTTGGAGCTAGCAGCAGTCGTGTTTGCGCTAAAGAGCTGGCGATATTATCTGTACGGCGAGGGGTTTCAGGTGTTCTCGGATCACAAGAGTCTCAAGTACATATTTTCCCAGCGAGACCTGAACATGCGTCAGCGACGGTGGATGGAACTACTCGAGGAGTACGACTTCGAGCTACACTACCACCCAGGCAAGGCGAACGTTGTCGCCGACGCCTTGAGTAGGAAGTCGGCTCCGAGCCTCGCCAGCATATCTGTCCGAGAGTGGGGCATGATGGGGGAGCTGAGCACTTTCGGGCTTGAGCTAGAGGAGGTTACTGGTGGTGTTGCCATGTGCTCCCTAGTGGCTCAGCCCTCACTGCTTGCCCAAGTGTTGGAGGCGCAGAGGGAGGACGTCGAAGCATCAGAGATCCGCGAGAGAGTCGTCAGGAGTGACGAGGTGGTGGGCTGGCAGGACAGTACTGATTGGGGACTACGGTACCGCGGGGGGCTGTTCGTACCAGTTAACTGTAGAGACGCCGTGTTACGAGAGGCACACCATTCGCGTCTCGCAGTGCATCCGGGGGGCACCAAGATGTACCGTGACCTCAGGAGGCACTACTGGTGGCACGGCATGAGGAGAGCAGTCGCAGAGTTTGTGTCGAGATGCCTTGTCTGTCAGCAGGTGAAGGCAGAGCATCAGCGTCTCGCGGGATTGTTACAGCCACTACCGATTGCTCAGTGGAAGTGGGAGCACATTACGATGGATTTCGTGTGTGGACTACCGAGATCGCCCAAGGGAAACGACGCCGTGTGGGTGGTAGTCGACCGGTTGACCAAGTCGGCCCACTTTCTGGCTATGAGGATGACAGACCCGGTCGACAAGTTGAGCAGTCTGTATATCCAGGAGATAGTGCGCCTCCACGGGGTCCCGGTGTCGATAGTGTCTGACAGGGATCCCCGCTTCACGTCCAGGTTTTGGCTGAGTCTGCAGAAGGCACTGGGGACAGAGGTCCTACTCAGCACAGCACATCATCCTCAAACAGACGGTCAGTCTGAGCGTACCATTCAGATCTTGGAGGACATGCTGCGAGCATGTGTGCTGGATTTCAGGGGATCTTGGGAGACCCACCTGCCATTGGCCGAGTTCGCCTACAACAACAGCTTCCAGGCCAGTATCGGGATGGCACCGTTCGAAGCATTGTATGGTAGGCCGTGTCGGTCACCAGTATGCTGGGCAGAGGTGGGGGACAAGAGTCTGCTGGGGCCAGATCTTGTCAGAGAGACGACGGAGAAGGTCGCATTGATCCGCGATCGGTTGAGGACCGCGCAGAGCCGGCAGAAGAGTTATGCAGACAGGCGACGTCGACCTCTTGAGTTTGCAGTCGGGGATCACGTGTTCCTGAAGGTGAGCCCGAGGAAGGGGCTGGTGCGGTTCAGGCGCAGCGGGGGAAAGTTGGCTTCGAGGTACATAGGCCCGTTCCAGATCTTAGACAGAGTGGGAGCCGTGGCTTATCGTCTGGCGTTGCCACCGCAGCTTGGGAGAGTACATAACGTCTTCCACGTATCCCAGTTGCGGCAGTACAACGCAGACCCCTCCCACGTCATCGAATGGACTGATATCGAGGTGGCTGATGATGTCTCCTATGAGGAGCAGCCGGTTCGGATCATGGACACTCGGCAGCAGATTCTGCGGGGAGGCAAGATTATCCGCTTGGTCCGAGTGCAGTGGAAGCATCACGGAGCTGAGTCGACGTGGGAACGCGAGGACGAGGTTCGCGCGAAGTATCCCGGCCTGTTCGACTCCCGAGGTACGTCTGTTTTAAATTTCGCGGACGAAATTCCTTTAAGGGGGGTAGACTGTAATAACCACTTCTGGTCAACGTCAGTCAAACCTGCGAAAAACAGGAAAATTTAAAAATTTTAAGACAGACACTTAACTTAACTTAAATTGACCCCGAGGGTCATGCCGGACTTAAGTTGACCCCGTTATCGACTAAAATGAGTTACGGGGGACTCAGGGCAACTTTCTGGTCAATTTGGGAAAGATTGATTCTTCGCTGGAAAAGTCACCCGAGCGACGTTTTGGTCCATTCGAGGACCGTTTTGGACCCGAAAAGCTTAGCCGTCGTCGTAGCGGTCTTAGTTGGGCCGTTTCCTTGAAGCCCGTCCAGTTTAAAAATTTCTTGGGAAAAGTGCCCGTTGGGGGCCCGAAACGTCCGTTTTTCGCGAATCTGATTGGAAAATATCAACTAGATATTTTCCAAAAGGTGTGGGACCCACCTTGACACATGTCCTAAATGTGGTGGTGTTAGTTTTGGGGGGAAAATGGGTGGTTGTGGTGTGTTGGCCGAACATGGGTAAAAGGGGGGAGTTTTTAGAGTTAGTTGTTAGTTTTAATTAAATTAGAAAGAAGAAGAGAGGTTTTAGAGAGAGAAGAAGAAGGAGAAGAAGAGAGAAGAAAGGAAGTGGAGTTAGGGTTTGATTTTCAACCCTTGGATCGATTCGAAGCAAGGAGCAAATCTCTTCCCCTCGTCTTCCTCTCGAGTAAGCACTAACCCGATTCTCGTTTCGTTTATTTTCTTGAAAGCTAGGGTTTGAGTTTTAAACTAATACTTAGGGTTGTGTAGAGTTTGGGAGGTGTTGGAGACGTTTTAGAGGTGTTGGGGGTGTAAGGGCACGTTTTCCGGTGACCGGAGGCTCGGGAGGAGCTCCGGCCACCGTGGGTGGTGGCCGGCCGGCCATGTGGTGGCTGGCCGGAGGTGGCAGCAGCCACCACTTGGTGGCCGAGCCCCTCCCTCAAACCCTAGGGCACGGCCAAGCCCTTTGGGTGGGGCCCACGTGCTCGGTTGTTCGTGTTTTAATTACTCGGGTAGTTTAAAACGTTCCCCGGACCACTTTTTCCTAATCGAATCGAAATTTGGAATTAATTTGGAGAAGTTGTAATTAACGGGTTTTGGGAAACTTTAAACGTTAATTAATTGACTTAGAAGTCGGAATTCAATTCCGTCAAGTGCGTTGGGTTCCTTGAAATATTCTAAGACCGTAGAAACGAAAACGGGGGCTTTTGGAGCCCCGGAAGGCAATTAACGAAAACCGGGCAGATTCGCCATGTCGGGCGAATCTGGCCCTTACGGGTCCTTTATCGGCAATATCGAGTAATTGGGAAGTTTGGGAGTGATCGGCATTGTCGGGGTTACGTTTGGGCGTTAAGTTTATTAATTTTCGGTTTATTCGTACTAGTTTAAAAGTACTTTGAATTTGTGTTCTTTTAGATCGTGCTACGGACCGAGGCAAAGGGAAGCTCGGCGAGTGAGTGGGTGTACTTCGGGTGTTGTTGGAGCGCTTTTGGATTTATCTACGAGGTAGGGAAAAGTAGCCGGATCTCGGCCCTGATTAGGGAAAGTTAATAGTAGAATTGCATGTGACACCGGGGTGTCGTGGGTTGAGTAGATTTATTTAATTATTAGAAAAGCATGATACGGGATTGTAGCGTTTAAGAGAAAAGCATGTGACACTTAGTAGTGTCGTAGGAACAGAGAACTTAGCGATAATTGAATTACTGGAGGCATATGACCATGCCCGGAGGTTGTTTGTGAAACTAGTGATTTTAGGACCGTTGGAGGCATCGAGTATGCCGGAGGTTGGCGTGCGTTTTATTTAAATTGTTGAGTTTGGGTGGCCTTGAGAGCCCGTATTTAATTGTTGAGTTTGGGTGGCCTTGAGAGCCCGTATTTAATTGTTGAGTTTGGGTGGCCTTGAGAGCCCGTGTTATTTATTGTTGAGTCTGGGTGGCCATGAGAGCCGTGTATTTAATTTGGTGTCTTGAGTGGCAGTGAGTGCCCGTGGGGTTGTTGAACCCGAGTCTTGACTGTTGAGGTGTCTTGAGTGGTCTTGAGTGCCTGTGTGATTGAACTTGCCTGTGATTGTGATTGTGGTTACTTGGGGTGGTGAGTTCTAAAGGTCGACAGCCTGATCCGACTTAGTGTCGATGAATTGCGAGTTCTAAAGGTCGACAGCCTGATCCGACTTAGTGTCGATGAATTGCGAGTTTGAAAGGTCGACAGCCTGATCCGACTTCGTGTCGAGGAATTGCGATAGGTCGAACCCTGACCTGATTGAGATTGGTTACTGAGCAGCTGGTGTGCGATCCTTTGTGATCTTGTTTGGCGTTGTGTAGTCTTTCTGTCGTGTCCTTGAGGAGGTCGTCGATAGTTGTGTCGGGTTTACACTGTTTTTATCGAGTGTCGAGTCTGTTGAGGAAGGTGACGGGTTGTGGGTCAGTTGAGTATTTGAGTTGGGGACGGTAGTCCCGGTGTTGGGTTTGGTTTTAGTGTTACTGGCTTTTTCTGCTAATTATGCCATAGTCAGTCTGTTATCCGTGGAGGTGAGCGAACGCTCACCCCTAGCTGCTTTTCCTACAGGTACTGATCACCGGACGGACTAGGTTAGCTCTTGAAGTTCATGGAGCTTGGAGTGGAGTCTGGTCTTTACTTTCTGTCGAGTCTAGTGACGGATGTTGTACCTTGTCCATTTGTTGGGGGCGTTTTTGTGTTGTAAATACTATTATTATTTTGAGAAGTAAATGGAAATGTCAGAGCTTTTATTCAAACAGGTTCAAGTGTTTATGCTTTAAAATATTCGCGTCCCGAGTTCGGTTCTCTGAAATTGGGGCGTGACAGCTTGGTATCAGAGCTCGAGGTTTCAAACCTCGGACTGTCCGTCACTTAGGGGGGAGAGTCGAGTCGGTGTAGACCCGTCATGTCTTGAGCCTTGTTTGTGTTTGTGCGTATGTTACAGTATTTTGTTGCTGGCATACTGATTGTGTGTGATTGCGTGAACTGTTTTTAACTGTCGCGGGTCGACTCAGGAGCGCTCCTGTAGTCGAACGTGACGGTGTTGATGTCAAGTCGGTACAACGTGGTTCGGGGACGCCTGAACCGGGTTGTAACTACGTGATGTCAAGGAACGAAGTTTTAAAATGAAAGGGTGAAGGTTTTAAAATTGTTGGCCCTGTTGGCATGTCTTGAACTTGATTGGCCCTATGGGCGTATGTTTGATTTTGGTTGGCCCGGTGGGCAAGGTTCGATTTTGATTGGCCCGGTGAACGGGGGTCGTCGTGTTGTGTGGGTTGGTTTGCCGTCGCTTGTTTGGTGCACGTCGGTGCGGTCTCGTTGAGGTCTCGTTTACTAATGCTAGTTTATAAAGTACGTTTAGCTTGAGCGGTGTAGCGCTTTAGTGATAAGCACGTTAGTGCAAGCTTAAGCGGGTGGACGTTAGTGCTTTTGTACTGTCGTTTTTATTTAAGTTCGCAAACTGAACGTTTGCGTGTATCCGTGCAGAGGATACTGTTTATGGCTCGCGGTAAGCGGGGACGACCATCAGGAACACGGGGCCAGGCACCCATGCGAGGCCGGCGGGGACGGTCAGCAGGGGCACCAGGGAGGGTGCCGACCGTCGAGCCCGCCGACTATGCGGAGGCACAGGGTACTCCTGTCGGAGAAGACAGGAGGAGTGATGCGGGGCCGTCTGCAGGCACCCCCAGTGTTCCGCCAGTCGCGGACCCTCCAGTGATGACTGCCCTGGATGAGCTTACCAGGACCGTTCAGAGTTTGGTGGCGATCATCGCCAGCCGAGAGTCGGCTTCGCCAGCACCAGAGGCAGCCGCAGTCCCGGTGAGGGCCGCTCAGACAGAGGATCTTACCTCCCGAGCACTACTAGATTTCCTGAAGCTCGGGATACCTGTTTTTGTCGGGGAGCCAAATCCCGACCTGGCCGAGCGATGGATAGAGCAGGTCACACGAGACTTGGACACATCGGGTGTCGAGGATGGCCGTCGGAGAGTGTCCTTCGCGGCCCATCAGCTGAGAGACAGCGCCTACCACTGGTGGGGGCTGGTGAAGGACACAGTCGGATACGACTACAGCGTATTCCAGGAGGTATTCATGGCACAGTACTTCCCCGAGTCGGCTCGGCTGGAGCGACATCGACAGTTCTTAGACCTGGAGCAAGGGGGGATGACGGTAGGAGAGTACGAGGCCAGGTTCACAGCCTTGGCCAGATTCGCGCCTGAGATGGTGACGAGCGAGGCGAACCGTTGCCTGCGGTTCCAGGACGGACTGAGGCTGGGCATCCGGAACCAGGTTCTCGCCTTGAGGATACGGAAGTATACCGACCTCGTGGACACCGCAGCTACAGTAGAGCAGGGCGCCAGGGATGCAGTCAGGGGCCGTGAGGTCCGACCTCGGCCGATCAGTTGGGCAGGGCCGTCAGACTCACGAGACTCGCGGAGGCAGAGGACCGCGGGATCCTTCCGACCACCGGCTCATCAGAGTGGATCGAGACAGCAGGGGTCAGTGGCATCAGTGGGGCCAGTCGGCTCAGAGAGGAGGCCGTCATGCTTTCACTGCGGGCAGCCAGGCCACTTACAGCGAGACTGTCCGACGAGGGGAGGAACCGCGGCAGTACCAGCTACTAGCCGGATAGGCTAGGGCTCGGGGTCAAGGGCTGACGAGATCAGCTGTTACCGATGCGGCCGGGCCGGTCACACTATGGCATGGTGCCGAGAGCAGTTGGGGGAGACATCAGTGCAGCGACCGCAGCAGTCGCAGACAGTACAGTCGCCCTCGACAGGGTCAGCAGCCGAGATCATCACGGCCGTCTACGAGCGCACCGATTCCGAGACAGCAGCAGAGTCACGGGTATTCAGCGGCCGGTGCGCCGAGTCAGAGGCAGCAGGCCTCGCAGGGGAGAGTATATGCAGTCACCGACTCCAGAGCCCCAGGACCTAGCACGTACCGTGAGACCATCCAGGGTACGTGTTTATTGTATCATTTATGGGCTTTATTCCTGTTTGATACCGGGGCATCGCACTCTTTTATTTCGTCGGGTTGTGCTGAGAGGTTGGGGTTGAGCTTAGAGCCGTTGAATCCACCCCTATGCCTGGACACCCCAGTTGGGGGTGGTGCATCGTTGACTAGAGTATGTCGTGCCTGCGAGATTAGAGTCGCAGACTGTCCTTGCTCTGGTGATCTTCTCGTGTTGGGGATGACTACCTTTGATGTGATTTTGGGTATGGATTGGCTGTCGAGGTACCGAGCCAACATCGATTGCTACAGACGACGAGTGACAGTGACAGTGGGCGGTACGAAGGTGACGTGCGTGCTGGGGAGTAAGAGTGGGGTCCTCTGTCGGCGTTGTCCGCAGAGGAGGAAGTACCGGCTGTGCAGAGCCGAGAGTTACCGAGAGTGGTATGCGAGTTCCCCGAGGTCTTTCCTGAGGAGTTGAGCGGGCTGCCACCGATTCGTGAGGTGGAGTTCGGGATTGACCTAGTGCCGGGAACGGCGGCGATATCGATGGCGCCTTACAGGTTTGCGCCGGCAGAGTTGACTGAGCTGAAGCGTCAACTGGAGGAGCTTCAGCAGAAGGGGTTTATTCGTCCGAGTGCATCGCCGTGGGGAGCACCAGCACTCTTCGTGAAGAAGAAGAGTGGAGAGCTACGGATGTGTATAGATTACCGGAAGCTGAACCGGGTTACGGTGAAGAACCGGTACCCGATGCCGAGGATCGATGACTTGTTTGACCAGTTGAGAGGGGCGACTCACTTCTCGAAGATCGATCTGCGATCCGGTTATTATCAGTTACGAGTCCGTGAGGGGGACGTCGCAAAGACTGCATTCCGGACACGCTATGGGCATTACGAGTTCCTGGTGATGCCATTCGGACTGACGAACGCGCCAGCAGCGTTCATGGACCTGATGAACAACATCTTCCGGCCGTACCTGGATCAGTTTGTGGTGGTGTTCGTGGACGACATCCTGATATATTCGCAGAACGAGGCGGCGCATAAGGCACATCTGAGGGTTGTTCTGACCCTACTGCGCAAGCATCAGCTATATGCCAACCGGGAGAAGTGCGAGTTCTGGCTCTCTGAGGTGAGGTTCCTCGGCCACATCGTATCCCGTGACGGTATCCTGGTCGATCCGTCGAAGATCGACGCGGTCTCGAAGTGGGCACGGCCCACGAGTGTTTTCGAGATCCGCAGCTTTCTGGGATTGGCAGGCTACTATAGGCGATTTGTCCAGGATTTTGCACGACTAGCCGCACCGATGACTCTGTTAACGCGCAAGGGTGTTGGGTTCGTGTGGACAGATGACTGTGAGCGTGCGTTCGCGGAGTTGAAGACTCGACTGACTACAGCTCCAGTGTTAGTGGTGCCCGAGCGAGGGATTGGCTATGATGTTTACTGCGATGCATCCGGAGAGGGACTAGGTTGCATGCTGATGCAGTCGGGAAGAGTTGTGGCTTATGGCTCCAGGCAGTTGAAGATACACGAGCGCAACTATCCTACCCACGACTTGGAGCTAGCAGCAGTCGTGTTTGCGCTAAAGAGCTGGCGATATTATCTGTACGGCGAGGGGTTTCAGGTGTTCTCGGATCACAAGAGTCTCAAGTACATATTTTCCCAGCGAGACCTGAACATGCGTCAGCGACGGTGGATGGAACTACTCGAGGAGTACGACTTCGAGCTACACTACCACCCAGGCAAGGCGAACGTTGTCGCCGACGCCTTGAGTAGGAAGTCGGCTCCGAGCCTCGCCAGCATATCTGTCCGAGAGTGGGGCATGATGGGGGAGCTGAGCACTTTCGGGCTTGAGCTAGAGGAGGTTACTGGTGGTGTTGCCATGTGCTCCCTAGTGGCTCAGCCCTCACTGCTTGCCCAAGTGTTGGAGGCGCAGAGGGAGGACGTCGAAGCATCAGAGATCCGCGAGAGAGTCGTCAGGAGTGACGAGGTGGTGGGCTGGCAGGACAGTACTGATTGGGGACTACGGTACCGCGGGGGGCTGTTCGTACCAGTTAACTGTAGAGACGCCGTGTTACGAGAGGCACACCATTCGCGTCTCGCAGTGCATCCGGGGGGCACCAAGATGTACCGTGACCTCAGGAGGCACTACTGGTGGCACGGCATGAGGAGAGCAGTCGCAGAGTTTGTGTCGAGATGCCTTGTCTGTCAGCAGGTGAAGGCAGAGCATCAGCGTCTCGCGGGATTGTTACAGCCACTACCGATTGCTCAGTGGAAGTGGGAGCACATTACGATGGATTTCGTGTGTGGACTACCGAGATCGCCCAAGGGAAACGACGCCGTGTGGGTGGTAGTCGACCGGTTGACCAAGTCGGCCCACTTTCTGGCTATGAGGATGACAGACCCGGTCGACAAGTTGAGCAGTCTGTATATCCAGGAGATAGTGCGCCTCCACGGGGTCCCGGTGTCGATAGTGTCTGACAGGGATCCCCGCTTCACGTCCAGGTTTTGGCTGAGTCTGCAGAAGGCACTGGGGACAGAGGTCCTACTCAGCACAGCACATCATCCTCAAACAGACGGTCAGTCTGAGCGTACCATTCAGATCTTGGAGGACATGCTGCGAGCATGTGTGCTGGATTTCAGGGGATCTTGGGAGACCCACCTGCCATTGGCCGAGTTCGCCTACAACAACAGCTTCCAGGCCAGTATCGGGATGGCACCGTTCGAAGCATTGTATGGTAGGCCGTGTCGGTCACCAGTATGCTGGGCAGAGGTGGGGGACAAGAGTCTGCTGGGGCCAGATCTTGTCAGAGAGACGACGGAGAAGGTCGCATTGATCCGCGATCGGTTGAGGACCGCGCAGAGCCGGCAGAAGAGTTATGCAGACAGGCGACGTCGACCTCTTGAGTTTGCAGTCGGGGATCACGTGTTCCTGAAGGTGAGCCCGAGGAAGGGGCTGGTGCGGTTCAGGCGCAGCGGGGGAAAGTTGGCTTCGAGGTACATAGGCCCGTTCCAGATCTTAGACAGAGTGGGAGCCGTGGCTTATCGTCTGGCGTTGCCACCGCAGCTTGGGAGAGTACATAACGTCTTCCACGTATCCCAGTTGCGGCAGTACAACGCAGACCCCTCCCACGTCATCGAATGGACTGATATCGAGGTGGCTGATGATGTCTCCTATGAGGAGCAGCCGGTTCGGATCATGGACACTCGGCAGCAGATTCTGCGGGGAGGCAAGATTATCCGCTTGGTCCGAGTGCAGTGGAAGCATCACGGAGCTGAGTCGACGTGGGAACGCGAGGACGAGGTTCGCGCGAAGTATCCCGGCCTGTTCGACTCCCGAGGTACGTCTGTTTTAAATTTCGCGGACGAAATTCCTTTAAGGGGGGTAGACTGTAATAACCACTTCTGGTCAACGTCAGTCAAACCTGCGAAAAACAGGAAAATTTAAAAATTTTAAGACAGACACTTAACTTAACTTAAATTGACCCCGAGGGTCATGCCGGACTTAAGTTGACCCCGTTATCGACTAAAATGAGTTACGGGGGACTCAGGGCAACTTTCTGGTCAATTTGGGAAAGATTGATTCTTCGCTGGAAAAGTCACCCGAGCGACGTTTTGGTCCATTCGAGGACCGTTTTGGACCCGAAAAGCTTAGCCGTCGTCGTAGCGGTCTTAGTTGGGCCGTTTCCTTGAAGCCCGTCCAGTTTAAAAATTTCTTGGGAAAAGTGCCCGTTGGGGGCCCGAAACGTCCGTTTTTCGCGAATCTGATTGGAAAATATCAACTAGATATTTTCCAAAAGGTGTGGGACCCACCTTGACACATGTCCTAAATGTGGTGGTGTTAGTTTTGGGGGGAAAATGGGTGGTTGTGGTGTGTTGGCCGAACATGGGTAAAAGGGGGGAGTTTTTGGAGTTAGTTGTTAGTTTTAATTAAATTAGAAAGAAGAAGAGAGGTTTTAGAGAGAGAAGAAGAAGGAGAAGAAGAGAGAAGAAAGGAAGTGGAGTTAGGGTTTGATTTTCAACCCTTGGATCGATTCGAAGCAAGGAGCAAATCTCTTCCCCTCGTCTTCCTCTCGAGTAAGCACTAACCCGATTCTCGTTTCGTTTATTTTCTTGAAAGCTAGGGTTTGAGTTTTAAACTAATACTTAGGGTTGTGTAGAGTTTGGGAGGTGTTGGAGACGTTTTAGAGGTGTTGGGGGTGTAAGGGCACGTTTTCCGGTGACCGGAGGCTCGGGAGGAGCTCCGGCCACCGTGGGTGGTGGCCGGCCGGCCATGTGGTGGCTGGCCGGAGGTGGCAGCAGCCACCACTTGGTGGCCGAGCCCCTCCCTCAAACCCTAGGGCACGGCCAAGCCCTTTGGGTGGGGCCCACGTGCTCGGTTGTTCGTGTTTTAATTACTCGGGTAGTTTAAAACGTTCCCCGGACCACTTTTTCCTAATCGAATCGAAATTTGGAATTAATTTGGAGAAGTTGTAATTAACGGGTTTTGGGAAACTTTAAACGTTAATTAATTGACTTAGAAGTCGGAATTCAATTCCGTCAAGTGCGTTGGGTTCCTTGAAATATTCTAAGACCGTAGAAACGAAAACGGGGGCTTTTGGAGCCCCGGAAGGCAATTAACGAAAACCGGGCAGATTCGCCATGTCGGGCGAATCTGGCCCTTACGGGTCCTTTATCGGCAATATCGAGTAATTGGGAAGTTTGGGAGTGATCGGCATTGTCGGGGTTACGTTTGGGCGTTAAGTTTATTAATTTTCGGTTTATTCGTACTAGTTTAAAAGTACTTTGAATTTGTGTTCTTTTAGATCGTGCTACGGACCGAGGCAAAGGGAAGCTCGGCGAGTGAGTGGGTGTACTTCGGGTGTTGTTGGAGCGCTTTTGGATTTATCTACGAGGTAGGGAAAAGTAGCCGGATCTCGGCCCTGATTAGGGAAAGTTAATAGTAGAATTGCATGTGACACCGGGGTGTCGTGGGTTGAGTAGATTTATTTAATTATTAGAAAAGCATGATACGGGATTGTAGCGTTTAAGAGAAAAGCATGTGACACTTAGTAGTGTCGTAGGAACAGAGAACTTAGCGATAATTGAATTACTGGAGGCATATGACCATGCCCGGAGGTTGTTTGTGAAACTAGTGATTTTAGGACCGTTGGAGGCATCGAGTATGCCGGAGGTTGGCGTGCGTTTTATTTAAATTGTTGAGTTTGGGTGGCCTTGAGAGCCCGTATTTAATTGTTGAGTTTGGGTGGCCTTGAGAGCCCGTATTTAATTGTTGAGTTTGGGTGGCCTTGAGAGCCCGTGTTATTTATTGTTGAGTCTGGGTGGCCATGAGAGCCGTGTATTTAATTTGGTGTCTTGAGTGGCAGTGAGTGCCCGTGGGGTTGTTGAACCCGAGTCTTGACTGTTGAGGTGTCTTGAGTGGTCTTGAGTGCCTGTGTGATTGAACTTGCCTGTGATTGTGATTGTGGTTACTTGGGGTGGTGAGTTCTAAAGGTCGACAGCCTGATCCGACTTAGTGTCGATGAATTGCGAGTTCTAAAGGTCGACAGCCTGATCCGACTTAGTGTCGATGAATTGCGAGTTTGAAAGGTCGACAGCCTGATCCGACTTCGTGTCGAGGAATTGCGATAGGTCGAACCCTGACCTGATTGAGATTGGTTACTGAGCAGCTGGTGTGCGATCCTTTGTGATCTTGTTTGGCGTTGTGTAGTCTTTCTGTCGTGTCCTTGAGGAGGTCGTCGATAGTTGTGTCGGGTTTACACTGTTTTTATCGAGTGTCGAGTCTGTTGAGGAAGGTGACGGGTTGTGGGTCAGTTGAGTATTTGAGTTGGGGACGGTAGTCCCGGTGTTGGGTTTGGTTTTAGTGTTACTGGCTTTTTCTGCTAATTATGCCATAGTCAGTCTGTTATCCGTGGAGGTGAGCGAACGCTCACCCCTAGCTGCTTTTCCTACAGGTACTGATCACCGGACGGACTAGGTTAGCTCTTGAAGTTCATGGAGCTTGGAGTGGAGTCTGGTCTTTACTTTCTGTCGAGTCTAGTGACGGATGTTGTACCTTGTCCATTTGTTGGGGGCGTTTTTGTGTTGTAAATACTATTATTATTTTGAGAAGTAAATGGAAATGTCAGAGCTTTTATTCAAACAGGTTCAAGTGTTTATGCTTTAAAATATTCGCGTCCCGAGTTCGGTTCTCTGAAATTGGGGCGTGACAGCTTGGTATCAGAGCTCGAGGTTTCAAACCTCGGACTGTCCGTCACTTAGGGGGGAGAGTCGAGTCGGTGTAGACCCGTCATGTCTTGAGCCTTGTTTGTGTTTGTGCGTATGTTACAGTATTTTGTTGCTGGCATACTGATTGTGTGTGATTGCGTGAACTGTTTTTAACTGTCGCGGGTCGACTCAGGAGCGCTCCTGTAGTCGAACGTGACGGTGTTGATGTCAAGTCGGTACAACGTGGTTCGGGGACGCCTGAACCGGGTTGTAACTACGTGATGTCAAGGAACGAAGTTTTAAAATGAAAGGGTGAAGGTTTTAAAATTGTTGGCCCTGTTGGCATGTCTTGAACTTGATTGGCCCTATGGGCGTATGTTTGATTTTGGTTGGCCCGGTGGGCAAGGTTCGATTTTGATTGGCCCGGTGAACGGGGGTCGTCGTGTTGTGTGGGTTGGTTTGCCGTCGCTTGTTTGGTGCACGTCGGTGCGGTCTCGTTGAGGTCTCGTTTACTAATGCTAGTTTATAAAGTACGTTTAGCTTGAGCGGTGTAGCGCTTTAGTGATAAGCACGTTAGTGCAAGCTTAAGCGGGTGGACGTTAGTGCTTTTGTACTGTCGTTTTTATTTAAGTTCGCAAACTGAACGTTTGCGTGTATCCGTGCAGAGGATACTGTTTATGGCTCGCGGTAAGCGGGGACGACCATCAGGAACACGGGGCCAGGCACCCATGCGAGGCCGGCGGGGACGGTCAGCAGGGGCACCAGGGAGGGTGCCGACCGTCGAGCCCGCCGACTATGCGGAGGCACAGGGTACTCCTGTCGGAGAAGACAGGAGGAGTGATGCGGGGCCGTCTGCAGGCACCCCCAGTGTTCCGCCAGTCGCGGACCCTCCAGTGATGACTGCCCTGGATGAGCTTACCAGGACCGTTCAGAGTTTGGTGGCGATCATCGCCAGCCGAGAGTCGGCTTCGCCAGCACCAGAGGCAGCCGCAGTCCCGGTGAGGGCCGCTCAGACAGAGGATCTTACCTCCCGAGCACTACTAGATTTCCTGAAGCTCGGGATACCTGTTTTTGTCGGGGAGCCAAATCCCGACCTGGCCGAGCGATGGATAGAGCAGGTCACACGAGACTTGGACACATCGGGTGTCGAGGATGGCCGTCGGAGAGTGTCCTTCGCGGCCCATCAGCTGAGAGACAGCGCCTACCACTGGTGGGGGCTGGTGAAGGACACAGTCGGATACGACTACAGCGTATTCCAGGAGGTATTCATGGCACAGTACTTCCCCGAGTCGGCTCGGCTGGAGCGACATCGACAGTTCTTAGACCTGGAGCAAGGGGGGATGACGGTAGGAGAGTACGAGGCCAGGTTCACAGCCACCACCGTCAAATTGGCTTTCCCTGAATGTAGATGGAGTTGTCTTTTCCGATTCGCATCAGTTAGGGTGGAGTATTCTTTGCATTGATAGGGCACAGGTTGTTAAAGACCTAAGTTGTGTTTTCCGGGGGTGGGGGGTGGCCCCGAACATGGCAGAAGCAGTTATGATTCAACATGGTCTATCTTGGGTCCGAGAATCAGGGCGGTCGAAGGTTATTATTCGAAGAGACACCCAAAATGTGGTGAGGATGACTGTAAGATATATTCCTCTATTCTCACTAGTGGGCTGGGCTGTTAAAAACTGTCGGTCCATTATTTCTTCGCCCGAGGATGTTAAACTCGAGTTCATTCCTAGAACTAAAAACGGGGCTGCTCATTGTCTTGCAGGAGAAGCTCGTTCTATGTCGGTTCTAACATGGTATGGCTTTTTCATTACAAAGGCATTTCTATGTATTTTGAGACAATTGAAATAATAAGGGTTATTATCATCCGAGTACCCTAAAAATACTTTGTTTTCATCCGAGTACCCTAAAAATACTTTGTGACAGATAAGTACCCAAACGAAACATTGTGTTTCAAATCAGTACCCGCCGTTAGTTTTCCATCCATTTTGGATGGAAAATGGTCATGTGCCTGGCACATGACCCCAATTTTTTTTAAATGACAACACTACCCTTTGCTCCATTAAAACCCTAAATTACATTCCTCTTCATTTACTTTACTTCATCTGTTATTCAAAACCTCTCTACCTCAAACCCAAACACCACAGCAGAGGAGAAAGCTGGCGGAGGAGGAGCTCGACGTCGGAGGTCCTCTGTTCTTAGTCTGCAACCAGATCTACGCTTCGACCTCCTTGAGGTCCTCCGGCGTACATTTTATCTGGTTGCAGATATGCATTTTCCATCCAAACTGATTTGTATCTGCTTCCGACCTCCGGGCCTAATTGATTTGTGTTTCAGATATGCATTTTATCTTGGTTTGTTCATTTGCGGGAAGAGTATTGATGGAGGTTGCTTGCAATTTTTTGTGGGTTTGTTCGCTTTCAAATTTTATTTTGGTAAAATTGGGGTAAGTTTGGGAGAGGAGTTATGGAGGATGAAGAGAAGAAGAATAGCGGCGATGGAGTTCTCTGCAAATCTGCATTTCAGATAAATTAATTTTTATAAAAGTTGAAATGAAAGTTCTCTGCAGATCTGGATTAATGGTGGCGATGGAAACCGAAATTAGGATAGTAAAAATATAAGTTAAAGAAAAAATCAGTGTTTTTTATAAAATAAAAAACTAAAATAAAAATTGATTTTATAAAATAAAACTGATTTTTTGAAATTAGAATCTGATTTTTAATATTTAAATAAAACAAAATAAAAACTGAATTTTGTAAAACAAAAACTGATTTTTTTTTAAATAAAAATTGATTTTATAAAATAAAACTGATTTTTTAAAAAAACTAAAATCTGATTTTAAATATAAAAACTGATTTTTCAAAAATAAAACTGATTTACAAAAACAAATTCCGAATTTTGTAAAACATAAAACTGGATTTTTTTGAAATAAAAACTGATTTTATATAATAAAACTGATTTGAAACTAAAAATTTATTTTTAAAAATAAAAATTGATTTTTTTAAAAAATAAAATCTGATTTTTAAAAATAAAAACTAATTTTAAAAATATAAAAGCTAAATTTTTAAAAATAAAACTTGATATCTAAAAAAAAAATTAATTTTTAAAATAAAAACTAATTTGAAAAAAAAATCTGATTTTTTAAAGAATGAACTGATTTTTTAAAAATAAAAAACTGATTTATATAAAATAAATAAATAAAAAGAAATTTTGAAATTAAGTGACATGGGTTTGAAAATTTGAGTGTTGGGGAGGGGTATTTTGGACTTTTTAACGTTTTGGATGGAAAAATGGATGGAAATCAGACAGAAACTAACGGCGGGTACTGATTTGAAACACAATGTTTCGTTTGGGTACTTATCTGTCACAAAGTATTTTTAGGGTACTCGGATGAAAACAAAGTATTTTTAGGGTTCTCGGATAATAATAACCCAAATAATAAATCTAAGTCTCTACGTTTAAAAAAATTGACATTGTCTGATTATTACTTGGATTTGATTGTATACAAATTGTTTCATAATCATTTTTCGATCAAATAACGGGCTATAATATATTGAGACAATTAGTTGAATTTAAAGATTATATAACGCTATTATATTCGTATATATATAGAGAGAGAGAGGAGAAATCTGATACTAACCTAAGAACCGTGTGAACCAATCTAAGCCATCCATTTTAAGAATTGAGGGATGAGATACAATTGAGTTGTTGACTTGTTGACTGCAAAAAAACAGCACTTTTTAGTAAGTGGGAAAGACTTTTTAGTAAAACTATCATATTATTTTTTTTACCAATTCACTAATTTAATTTTTCCTGCTTCGTTTGAACTCCGATTAGCTTCAACCTTGCGCCATTAGTTTTGTTTTTTCAAGGGTTTTCTATCAAGATCACTCATGAATATATTTTGAAGCACGATTTTTTTTTGTTTCGGGGCTGATTTAAAAAAAATTATATATGGGTAATTTTTATCAACACTTTGCTCTGGTTTTATCAACACTTTAAAACTGGTTTTATCAATACTTTACACTGGTTTTATCACCTCATTTCCAAAACTGATCATGATTTTATAACATCATCACGTGCTTTTTATGAACACTAGTTTTATCAACACCAAACACTAGGTTTATCATTAAATTACGTATGTTTTATCACCCCCATCACATGTTTTTTTGAAGCACGAAAAAAAAAGAATTATTTTGGGGATGATTTAAAAAAAATTATATATGGGTAATTTTTATCAACACTCTACATTGGTTTTATCAACACTTTACACTGGTTTTATCAACACTGAACACTAGTCTTATCACCTCATTTTCCAAAACCGAACATGATTTTTATCACCTCATCACGTGTTTTTATGAACACTAGTTTTATCAACACTAAACACTATGTTTATCATTAAATTACATGTGTTTTTATCACCCCATCACATGTTTTTTATCAACGCTAAACTCTACTTTATCACACTTATTATCAAAATTGAACATGGTTTTTATCACCTCATTATTTTTTTATCACCTCAATACATGTTTTTTTATCAACGCTAAACTCTAGTTTATCACACTTATTATCAAAATTGAACATGGTTTTTATCACCTCATTATTTTTTTTATCACCTCAGTTGATGTTTTTATCAACATTTAGCACTAGTTTGATACCTCTGATATAAAACATTTATTAGTGGAGATTTATTAACCGTCAACATTATTTTTATCACCCCGATATACCTTTTTATTTTCGTACTTCAAAATATATTTATGATTGATCTTGATTTAAAGCCCTTGAAAAAATAAAAATATTGGCGCAAGTTCGAAGCTAATCGGAGTTCAAACGAATCGAAAAATATTAAATTAGTGAATTGGTGAAAAAATAGACATTTGTCCACATGGCACCATGCTATTGCAATTATGCCCTTGCTTGTGTGAGAAAGGATGAAAGTGACGTGAATTTGGGTTGAATTGGGGTGATGATGTGGCATCGTGGTGATTGTTGGATCTTAGGTATGTGTGGGTAGGATTGGTTCTCATGGTTCTTAGGTTAAGAGTGGTTTGTAGCCGATTCACCTCTATATATAGATACGAAAGAGTAGTCAAATCAAGTATATATGATTGACTTACTATAGGGGAGATCTAACTTAAGAGCCCGTGCATTCCTTTGGTTCTAGTTGAGACTGAAAATTTCTATTTGTACTTTTTGTCTATCTAATAGACTTTTATTTGTAGTCCAAGAGGCTTAGTAAAGATGTTTTTTCTTTATGTCTCTCATATTTACCTATCGGTTGAAAGCGTCGACGGTTACCATATGGCGAGGCTAAGGCAGAAAGCTAATTTTTATTATTTCTCTCTCATTTAAATTGCTTTTATCCTACCTTTTATCCTTTAAAAAGTCTTTGACTGCATAAGCTCTAGGGATGTTTTGGCTTATATTTATATTAATATCATGTTTATTATAGATGGTTAATTAGATATTCTTATAAGCTGATTTATTTAACTCTTGACTGAAACCTCTTATTAACCTGGATATTTATGAGTCTAGGATACAAATCTAATATAAAGAAATGAGAACTTTTTATTTTAACATATAACTCTTATTAGAAAACCAACTTAGTTAAAAGCACAAACTGATAGTAAGAGGATTAATTATAGTTATATTCTAACACGCTCTTTTACGGACACGGTGAATTATATAAAAGACGAGATGAGCTCATTGACAAGAAGGATAAGGGTTGGTCCGTTTCGGGAAAATTTGTCGAATAAGGAAGAAATTGTTTTTTTTTTGTACTAAGTGGAGTTTGAACTCATGTCCATGAGATGTCAAACTCTACCATATTAGAAGAACAACTTAACTAAGAACTCAAGCTGATAGTTGGCTAATTATAACTATATTCTAACAACTATTATAATATGACATTTAACTTACCTGTTAACATGGAGGGTAATAGGAGAAAAAGAATGATTAGCCTCTGCTTTATGGGTAGGATGCAAACAATATTAAGGTGGAATGTATGTTTAATGATGAGGAGATGGACAAGGATAACTATCAGATTTAGGAACCAATTACAACTCTACTTCAACATTTAAAAAAAAAAGTTATGAACTCACAAGAGCAATACTGTGTTGGACACATGCCTTGGTTTCATGGGTGAAGCTCTCTATTTGGGGTTTGAGGAATAAACATGGTCTCTGATCCTTAGCCCATAGTTTTGGTTGTTTTGTTAAGGACATCTTTTTCAGGAAGGGGAAACATTATTTCCCGACCCATTTTTACATTTCATTCCACCTTCTTAACTGCGATTGACTTTCTAACATAATTTCAAACTACGACACGGACTAAGGAAATCTCTCTAAATGAACAAAGTCGTTAGTGTGAGGTGTAAAATGTCGAAAATCCCCCTTAATCACCCTCAAATTTATATTTAAAAAATGCCACTCTTGAATAACTTTCATTGTTGCCTTAACCAGTGCTTTCTTGGAAAGCACTTTCTCTCTCTAAAAAAATTAAACCCTCTTTATTTCTCTTAACCTTCCTCAAACTCCAAATCCCCAACCTTCCTCAAACCACAAATCCCCAAATCATAGGCGGATCCAAAGACATTTAGGGTATGCTATGACATTCCCTAAACATATTGATATTTGGTCTAGTGGTAAGAGCTATCTTACTTTTCCTTTTGAACGTGCATTCGAAACCAATGAAGTGTTTTTTGCTGAATTTTTTTCATTCTTATTGGGCTAAATTATCGTCTTTCCTCACGGGCCATTAATAAGCACATTTAGGCTGTCATATTCCACCCATGTCTGTCACTGTCCAACAACAAGAGTCACTCATTCTTGCAAGTGTAGAAAAGGTTTTGGAAGGAATTTCGAAAAATCAAATTTTGGCTACTAATTTTCAAAGCCCTGAGATTGTTCTCAGAAGAAGAAAGAAGAAGAACAAGACACACAAAACACAAACAACTTATCTTTATGCTACTAGGTCAAAATCGGGGCAGTTCAAGACTCTCAAATCCTCACCAGCTGTGTCTCCTCAACCTACACAACAAAAGCTTGGAAACAAGAATTTTAGAGCTGATGGACAAGGCACTTGGGACTATTGCAAGGCTATTGGACTCAAGGCCTTTGCAACTGATATTGAAGTGGCTGAACAGTTTTAATGCCTGAATGATGAGTTGAATCAAAGGGTTTCATTAGAAACTGAATCTGGAGATGAGTTTGAAGACTTGGATGAAGATGGTGGAGGAGGGTTGGAGGGAATTAACTCTAACAAAGGCCTAACTCTCAGTGAGCCATGTAAATCCTCTCATGGAATGTGAGAGGGGCATCATCCTCACAGAATCAGAGGATGATCAGAACTTGTTATGCTATCAACCGGCCCATTTCTTATTATTTCAAAAGACTAAACAGATCCTTCCTACTCAGTCTTTCATTACATGGTGTGAAGAGTTGGGGTAGACTGTCACCATTTTGCACTTGTCTTTGGGGTCTTGAGGAGTGTGGGTAGTATATCAGTAGGGTTCTTTTTTGTGAGGATGTCTAGCAGTTGTTGGTCGAGAGGTCTTTGTTTGCATGGGACTCAAGCTTTCTTTGTCTAACCAATAATGGTTCTGTTTACTTCCACTTGGTGTCCCATACCGCTTAGGGACTGTCACATGTGTATTTTACAGTAAGGTTAGGTAGGTTTGGACTCGGGGGTTTTAATTCTTGGTTGTTAGTTCTTTATCCCTCCTGTGGGTTTGTATTTTTACATCTGTTAGAGGGGTACTAAGGGGCTGTAAATTGGTTTCGGACCAGTATTGTTTTGGTTGTAATAGGGTGATGTATTAATTGAGAGACCATGTTGGTCTTGGTGGGAATATATTGGTTTTTGGTGGCCTCCTTTGTGAGGTGCTCATTATTGTAATTTGAGGGGATTTGTATCCTCTTTCTTTGGGTTTTCTTGTTAAAACCCATTGATCTTTAATTCCAGCTAGCTTTCCAAAAAAAAGGTATTCACGTCTTGTTAGTTTTATGCCCTAGGCCAATCTTTTCTTGTATGACATTATCATTTATTAATACATTGGCACTTTCATTATCATTTTGTTAAATGTTAATTGCATGAATAATCGACTCTTTCTAAGATCATCAATTACGTGACTTGATAGTAAAACTCTTAGAAGAAAAAGAGAGTATTATTCTAATGATCCCTGGTCTTACCGATATATTAAGACTAGTATGATGTTGGCTGATGATCACGTTTTACTGATCATTCATATTGGATATGAAGTCAAATCATAGATGCCATTTAGGGAAATGGTATTGGATAACCCACTGTGAGAATACTTCATAGAAACTGTCATGAGTATTTCTCAGTACCGTAATATGACTTAAGTCCTTTGACCTTATACTCGTCATGGATTTCTACATAGGTGGTTGTGTGTCTTGACGCAGTTCAACGTTGTCTTTGACCGGACAACAATAAAGATTGTTGTTGTATACATAATTGTCTATGTGAGGAATGTGAGCGACTGATAAGGGATTTGTCACTCATGTAAATATGAGAGATATCGTTTGCCCCCCTTGATAAGTGAGACTGCAGAAATGCATGGTCATGCGAATCGATAATGAGTTATCACTTACAGTCTACTTAAGATCAAGAAACTAACGGTCGAATAAAATAAGGATGACGATCCTATGCCTTATATTCGATCAAGATATCGATGACAAAGGGATTAAGATATTAACGGTAAAAGGTTGAAACGGATTGTCGATCTTCATATAACTTTGGGTAGTCATAATGTCTTGCTAGAGACCAATTATGACATGTGGACGGAATGAGGATTTCGGGATCACTGCCAGCGTTGTATGAACCTGTAGGGTCACACATAGAGCAAGCTCAAAATGAATTGGAATTTTAAAAGCCCAATTAAATGTGAAAATATATTTATGTATATTTAATTGATAAATATAATAAATATATATTTTTTTTAGATTATTATTTAAATATAAAAGTTATATTTAATATAACAATTTAGTTTGGTACACTGAATATCATATGGGATTTGATATTTTAATATGAGTTTTGAAAGTTAAAAGTTAACATTTTTGGTTTTGAAGGCACACGGTCAAAACATAACAAAAAGAGTTTTAAATTTCAAAGTATATTATATAAGATTCATATTTCTCTTTGAGAAGGTTACGGCTAAAAGAAATGAAAGCAATTGTTTTAGTAGCCTTTCTTTTAATTAAATTGAAATTGTATTGTTTTATATTAAAAGGAAGGTCACGGTCAAAGTTTGTTTTTCAAGTTTGATAGTGCATCATTGTTTCACGGAAATAATATCTACTGCTGCTAATTTTCGGGGGTTTTGTGCAATAACCACTCCCAGTCAACGCCAGTCAAACCTACGAAAAACAGGAAAATTTAAAATTTTTAAGACAGACACTTAATTGAACCTAGAATTGACCCCGATGGTAATACCGGACTTAAGTTGACCCCGATATCGACCAAAGTGAGTTCCGGGGGACTCAGGGCAACTTTCTGATCAGTTTGGGAAATGTTGACTTTTCGCTGGAAAAGTCAACCGAGCGACGTTTTGGTCCATTCGAGGACCGTTTTGGATCCAAAAAGCTTAGCCGTCGTCACAGCGGTCTTAGTTGAGCCGTTTTCTTGTAGCCCGTCAAGTTTCGTAATTTCTTGAAAAAAGTGCCCGTTCGAGGCCCGAAACGTCCGAATTTCGCGAATCTGATTGGAAAATATCTTCTAGATAATTTTCCAAAAAGTGTGGGACCCACCTTGCCACTTGTCAAACAAGTGGTGGTGTTAGATTTTGGGGGGGAAATAAAGATGAGGACTAAAGGGGGGTTCGGCCAAGAGGGTTAGAAAGAGAGAAAAAAATAGAAAAAAAAGGAGAACAGAGTTTAGAGAGAGAAGGAGAAGGAGAAGAAGAGAGAAAAGAGAAGGGCTAGGGTTTTTGCTACTATTCACGCTCATCCAACCCTTGGATCGTCTCAAAGTTAGGAGAATCGAACTCACTCCGTCTTCCTCTACGGTAATCACCAAACCGATCTTCGTTTTGTCAAGTTCTAAATTTAGGTTTTGGTTTAAAACTATTAGTTTATGGTTGTATTGAGGGTGGGGGATCGTTGGAGACGGTTTGGAGACGTTTTGGGGTGAAGAGGTACGTTTTCCGGTGACCGGGAGCTCGGGGGGAGCTCCGGCCACCATAGGGGGTGGCCGGCCGGCCATGGGGTGGCTGGCCGGAGCTAGGGCCAACCACCACCAGGATGGGCCGGGCCCAATTGAACCCTAGCCACCCACGGCCAAGGTTGGCCGGGTGGGGCCCACGTGTTCGGGTTTTAGGGTTTCGTGTTCGGGTGGTTTAGAACGTTCCCCGAGTCATTAATCCACAATTGGTGTGTCTTGGGTTGCCATGAGTGCCTGTGGAGTATTGGACAGGTGTTGTTGCTGTTTGTTGAACTTTGGCTGTGATTGTGATTGTGGTTACCTGAGGTTGGGGGCCCGCTTCATGAAATGGGGGTCCTCGAGCGCACGCGTCTGCATGTTCAGACGGGATAGGGGGCCCGCCCGTGAGGAAAGGGGTCCTGGCCGCGCGTGCGTGGTTTGGGGTTGGTGAGTGACAGGTCGACAGCCTGATCCGACTTTGTGTCGGGAAAAGTGCGATAGGTCGACCGCCTGGCCTGACAGGGTTCGGTAAAGGGCGTGAGGGAGGTTACTGAGCAGCTGGAGTGTGATCCTTTGTGATCTTGTTAGGTGTGCGATCCTTTGTGATCTTGGGTGTTACGTGGTTGTCTGTCGTGTCATTTGAGGAAGTTGACAATCGTTGTGTCGGGTCTACATTACGTATCCGAGTGTTGAGTCGGTTGAGGAAGGTAACTGTTGTGTGTGTTAGTCGGGTTGTTGTTGGAGTTACCGGCATTGTCTGCTAAGTATGTCGTAGTCAGTCTGTTATCCGTGGTGGTGAGCGAAGGCTCACCCCTAGCTGCTTTTCCTACAGGTACTGGTCGCTGATTGGACTAGGTGAGCTTCCGAAGCTTGAAGAGCTAGGAGCGGGAGTCCGGGTTTACTTTGAGTCTAGCGACGTACACTTGTATTTTGTCCGTTGTGGGACGTACTTTTGAGTTGTAAATTATTCTTTTGATGAACTAATTGGTGGTTTTAAAGTGATTTATGTAAAATGTTTCAAAATGTTTTATTGTTTTAAAGGTTCGCGTCCCGAGTTCGGTTTGCTGAAATTGGGGCGTGACAGCTTGGTATCAGAGCTCGAGGGCTCACACCTCGGACTGTACGTCAATTAGGTGGGGAGAGTCGAGTCAGTAAAGTCTCGTCGTGCGTTGGGTACGCAGGTCGGAACCGTGTGTAGACCCGTTGTGTTTTGAGTCCTGTTTATGTTTGTGTGTATGTGGAGTACGAGATTACTGGCATGCTGTTTGTGTGTTGCTGCGTGAAACATTTTTTAAACTGTCGCGACTCGACTCAGGGGCGCCCCTGTAGTCGAGCGTGACGGTGTTGATATCAAGTGGGTACAATGTAGTTCGGGGACGCCTTGACCGGGTTGTAACTACGTAATGTCAAGAAATGAGGTTTTTAATGAAGTGGAGAAACTTTTAAAAATTGATTGGCCCTGTGGGCGTGTTTTGATTTTGATTGGCCCGGTGGGCGTGTTTTGATTTTTGTTGGCCCGGTGGGCGTGTGTGGTGTTGTTGGCCTTGTCGGCTTGTGTTTGAGGTTGAGTGACTTGTGTTTTGGTCGTTGAAATTGTTGTACGTGTGTTCTTAGTTTGGTGGTCAAATGTCTGCGACGCACAAGCGTGCGGGTTGCTAGGAGAAGGGTAGGATGCGAGTGCCCTAGGATAGACGTGACGGTGTGTTAGGTGCGAAGTCGTTCCAGCTACGGGACGGGCCATGGACCGTCCCGATAGGAAACGTGGTCGGGGCCTCTGTTTTGGCCCAGAAGGGGGCACGGCCCGGCTAGCGTGCCGGCCTGGAAGCTGGCACGGCCCGGCTGGCGTGCCGGCCCGGAAGGGGGCACGGCCCGGCTGGCGTTCCGGCCCGGTAGGTGGCACGGCCCGGCTGGCGTGCCGGCTCAGAAGCTGGCACGGCCCGGGCCACTCACCGGCCGGGAAGGTGGCACGGTCCGGCCCACTTGCCGGCCTGGTCCAGTCAGCTACTTTCAAATTCTTTGTTTCGTGTCGTGTTGCGCGACTTGGTGCACGTTATGCAGTCTATTTGAGGTTTCTCTTAGGTATTATTATGGTTTAAATATTAATAGCGTGAGCGGTGTGACGTTGTAGTAACAAGTACGTTAGGGTAGACGTAGACCGTGTGAACGTTAGTGTATTTGAGCATGTCGTCTTTATATAAGTTCGCAAACTGAACGTTTGCGTGTATCCGTGCAGAGGATACTAACACATGGCTCGTGGCAGACGAGGACGATCAGCCGTGACACGGGGACGGGCACCCGCGCGAGGCAGGCGGGGACGGTCAGTAGGGACACCAGGACGGGTGCCCACCGTTGAGCCCGCGAAGTACGCAGAGGCCCAGGGTACTCCTGTCAGAGAAGATAGGAGGAGCGACGCGAACCTTTTACGGGCACGCCCAGCGTCCCGCCGGTCGCAGACCCTCCCATTACGACCGCCCTGGACGAGCTGAGGACCATACGGCCCAATCGAGAGTCGGCGTCGCCAGCTCCGGAGGCAGCAGCGGTCCCAGTGTGACTCGTTCAGGCAGAGGACCATACGGCCCGGACCCCGCTGGACTTCCTGAAGCTAGGCATACCCACATTTGTCGGGGAGCCGAACCCCGACCTAACCGAGAGGTGGCTAGAGCAGGTCACGCGGGACCTGGACACATTAGGTATCGAGTATGGCCGCCGCAGAGTGTCCTTTGCAGCTCATCAGCTGAGGGACAACGCCTACCACTGTTGGGGCGTGTGAGGGACAGAGTCGGACACGACTACGACATCTTCCAGACGGTCTTCCTGGCACAGTATTTCCCCGAGTCGGCTCGGTTGGACCCACATCGGCAGTTTCTGGACCTGCAGCAGGAGGGGATGTCAGTGGAAAAATACGAGGCCAGATTCACGGCCCTGACCAGATTCGCGCCAGAGATGGTGGCGACAGAGCAGAACCGTTGCCCGCGGTTCGAGGGGGGACTGAGGCCGGTGATTCGGGATAAGGTTCTCGCCTTGAGGTTACGGGAGTATTCAGAGCTCGTGGAAACTGCAGCGACGGTGGAGCAGGGTATCCGGGATGCGGCCACGACCCGCGAGGTTTGACAGCGGCCGACCAGCTTTGCAGGGTCGTCCGAGTCACGACACCCGAGGACACAGAGGACCACGGGGTTCTTCCGACCACGGCCTCATCAGGGTGGAGCGAGACAGCTGGGGTCGGTAGCATCAGTGGGGCCAGTCGCTTCAGTGAGACGGTTGAGATGCTTTAGCTGCGGGCAGCCAGGCCACATACAGCGAGAGTGTCCGATGGACACGGGGCCGAGAGCCGAGGAGGCCAGGTGTCTCCGGTGCGGCCAGGTTGGGCACACTATCGCCAGGTGTTATGAGCCGTTGGGGGCAACGTCAGCGCAGCGACCGCAGCAGTCGCGTAAAATACAGTCACCCAGGGGTCGCCCTCGTCAGAGTCAACAGTCGAGGTTTTCGCAGCCATCAACGAGTGCGCTGGTTCCGAGACAGCAGCAGAGATCTGGGTATATAGCAGTCAGTGCGCCGGGTCAGAGGCAGCAGGCGTCACACGGACGAGTGTACGCAGTTACCGACTCCCAAGCCCCAGGATCTACTACCCACCGCGAGACCATTCAGGGTACGTGTTTATTGTATCATTTATGGGCGTTATTCTTATTTGATACCGGGGCGTCACACTCGTTTATTTCGTTGAGTTGTGTTGAGAGGTTGGCGTTGATCTTAGAGCCATTGAGTCCACCCATGTGCCTGGACAGCCCAGTTGGGGGTGGAGTATCGTTGACTAGGGTCTGTCGTGCCTGCGAAATTAGAGTCGCAGACTGTCCTTTCCCTGGTGACCTTCTCGTACTGGGAATGACGCCTTTTGACGTGATGTTGGGAATGGATTGGCTGGCGAAGTACTGAGCCAATATCGAATGCTACAGACGACGAGTGACAGTGTCAGTAGGCAGTACGAAGGTGACGTGCATTCTGGGTAGTAAGAGCGGGGTCCTCCTGTCGGCGTTGCCCACAGTGAAGGAAGTATCGGTTGTGCAGAGCCGAGAGTTACCGCGAGTGGTATGCGAGTTCCCTGAGGAGTTGAGCGGGTTACCACCGGAGCGTGAGGTGGAGTTCGGGATTGACTTGGTGCCGGGAACGGCAACGATATCGATGGCGCCTTACAGGTTTGCGCCGGCAGAGTTGATTGAGCTAAAGCTTCAGCTCGAGGAGCTTCAGGAGAAGGGATTTATCCGTCCGAGCATATCGTCGTGGGGAGCACCAGCACTCTTCGTGAAGAAGAAGAGTGGAGAGCTTCGGATGTGTATAGATTACCGGAAGCTGAACCGGGTTACGGTGAAGAACCAATACCCGATGCCGAGGATCGATGACTTGTTCGACCAGCTGAGAGGGTCAATATGTTTCTCGAAGATCGATCTGCGATCCGGATATTACCAGTTGCGAGTCCGAGAGGGGGACGTCGCAAAGACTGCATTCCGGACACGCTATGGCCATTACGAGTTCTTGGTGATGTCGTTTGGGCTGACGAACGCACCTGCAACGTTCATGGATCTGATGAACAGTATATTCCGGCCGTACTTAGATCAGTTTGTGGTAGTGTTCGTAGACGACATCCTGATCTATTCGCAGAGCGAGGCGGCACATGAGGTGCATCTGAGGACTGTTATGACTCTACTGCGCAAGCATCAACTATATGCCAACCTGGAGAAGTGCGAGTTCTGGCTCGCTGAGGTGAAATTCCTCGGTCACATCGTGTCCCGCGACGGTATACTAGTCGATCCGTCGAAGATCGACGCGGTTTCGAAGTGGGCACGGCCCACGAGTGTCTTCAAGATCCGCAGCTTTCTGGGGTTGGCGGGCTATTATCGGCGATTTGTCCAGGACTTTGCGCGACTAGCCGTGCCAATGACTCTGTTGACGCGCAAGGGAGTCAGGTTTGTGTGGACAGAGGATTGTGAGCGTGCATTCACGGAGTTGAAGACTCGTCTGACTACCGCTCCAGTGTTGGTAGTGCCAGAGCGAGGGATCGGGTATGAGGTCTACTGTGATGTGTCCGGGGAAGGACTGGGCTGCGTACTGATGCAGTTGGGTAGAGTTGTCGCTTATGGCTCCAGGCAGTTGAAGACACACGAGCGCAACTATCCTACCCACGACTTGGAGCTAGCAGCCCTCGTGTTCGCGCTAAAGGGCTGGCGGTATTATCTGTATGGCGAGGGGTTTCAGGTGTTCTCGGATCACAAGAGCCTCAAGTACATCTTTTCCCAGCGAGACCTGAACATGCGCCAGCGGCGATGGATGGAGCTGCTTGAGGAGTACGACTTTGAGCTACACTACCATCCGGGTAAGGCGAACGTGGTCGTCGATGCCTTGAGTAGGAAGTCGGTTCCGAGTCTTGCTAGCATATCAGTCCGAGAGTGGGACATGATGGGGGAACTGAGCACGTTCGGGCTTGAGCTAGAGGAGATTGCTGGTGACATGGCCATGTGCTCATTAGTGGCTCAGCCCTCACTACTTGCCCGAGTGTTGGAGGCGCAGTCGGAGGACGTCGAGACGCTAGATTGTGATTGTGGTTACAGGTGTTGTTGCTGTTTGTTGAACTTTGGCTGTGATTGTGATTGTGGTTACCTGAGGTTGGGGGCCCGCTTCATGAAACGGGGGTCCTCGAGCGCACGCGTCTGCATGTTCAGACGGGGTAGGGGTCCGCCCGTGAGGAAAGGGGTCCTGGCCGCGCGTGCGTGGTTTGGGGTTGGTGAGTGACAGGTCGACAGGCTGATCCGACTTTGTGTCGGGAAAAGTGTGACAGGTCGACCGCCTGGCCTGACAGGGTTCGGTAAAGGGCGTGAGGGAGGTTACTGAGCAGTTGGAGTGTGATCCTTTGTGATCTTGGGTGTTACGTGGTTGTCTGTCGTGTCATTTGAGGAAGTCGACAATCGTTGTGTCGGGTCTACATTACGTGTCCGAGTGTTGAGTCGGTTGAGGAAGGTAACTGTTGTGTGTGTTAGTCGGGTTGTTGTTGGCGTTACCGGCATTGTCTGCTAAGTATGCCATAGTCAGTCTGTTATCCATGGTGGTGAGCGAAGGCTCACCCCTAGCTGCTTTCCCTACAGGTACTGGTCGCTGATTGGACTAGGTGAGCTTCCGAAGCTTAAAGAGCTAGGAGCGGGAGTCCGGGTTTACTTTGAGTCTAGCGACGTACACTTGTATTTTGTCCGTTGTGGGACGTACTTTTGAGTTGTAAATTATTCTTTTGATGAACTAATTGGTTGTTTTAAAGTGATTTATGTAAAAGGTTTCAAAATGTTTTATTGTTTTAAAGGTTCGCGTCCCGAGTTCGGTTTACTGAAATTGAGGCTTGACATTTTGAATACCACGTTCAAACCTTTTTCAAAATAGGCAGAGTAAATATTAGTTGGAGTCAGTTTATTTTGGAGGTGTGCGTGATAATTTTGCTCTCTATTTTCTTCTACCAAAACTTACACAGTTCACATTTTTTTGGCTTCTCAAAATTGTTTTGAGATTGTTAAGTGCTAGCACACTATATCGAGGCTTGTTCGTGTGGATACGTACAGAGGGCGAATCCCGTTGGAGGTGTCTCGATCGCAAAGAGTACGGAAGCGTTTATAATCGAGGGTCCCCGTCTCGAACCAGTCACTGAAACTACAAGAGGTACTCGTTTCTATTCGTTTTTGTATCGGTTAATCGAATTACATGGATCCGGCTTTTGGGTTTTAGATTAAATTTTTTATTTTCCGCTGCTTTATGTATGTTAAAACCCAACACGTCTTTGGTTTTATTGTCTTTCTTTGTGGGTTATTAATAAATACATTTAAGCTTTAATAAGTCTGCACGTCTATGTTTTGTGCGGGCTTAAAAAATATCTTTGTAATTTTTTTCAATTCAACATAGCAACTCTCATATGGTGGTTTTATGTTTTATTTTTGATCAGCGAGGTTTTATAATCCAACAGATCCAAAGTTTGGATTCGGTGGATGCTGCTACTGCAGCCAGATTACAAGCTTCTGATGAAGCAGAACAAATTGCCCAAATACATGGGGATGATTCTTAAAAGCATGAGTAATTAAGAATTAAAATACAAAGTTTTCCGACAATGCAGCAGAAGAAGAGCAATTATGCATCATGGTCTACAAGTACTTGCCTTTTCGCTGAGAATTTTCTAATGCAGGCTTGAGGTTCACGAATCCGTTCGGTGATTGAAAAGTTAATCTTGATGCCATCTCTGGCCTTGAGGGATTGGAAGGAATTCATTTGGCTTTTCCTGAAGACCAAATCCCAGTCTACAGCCAGATTATTGAATATGAGATCGTTCCTTGCGAGCCAAGTAACCCAGAGAGTCATGCATGCAATACTTTTCTAGAAACGATAGGCGGCCCGAGGCACTAACCCCTTCCATGAAGTCATTAAGGAGCCAGATTCACAGGGCATCACCCAATTGGGAGACCACCAGCACATAATTTTGCTCAAAAACTTCCAGACAAGATGATAGTGTAGGAGTCGGTGTTTTGCATCTTCAAAGCAGATTTTGCAGAAGGCACATAAACTTTGCTGGATAAGAAATATGATACCTCTCTCTTCCAAAAAGCACCTTGTTGGGATAGCATTTAGGAAACATAGCCAAGAGAAAGAAGCTATTTTTGGGGGCAGGCTAAAATCCCCAAAAACTGAACCCCAGGATTTAAGAGTACCTTAAGGCTGAAGGCAATGAAACATGTTGCTCACGGAGAACCCTTTTTTTGTTTTTGGTCCACTTAGGAATATTAGGGATATTCTGGTTGATGGAGAGCGTTGAGAAACTTGCGAGGAGCAAGGATTTCTGAGAGAGCTCCCATTGAGAACTAATCCTAGGAAGATCAATTCTCCAACCAGGGTCACCCCAAAATTCAATGAATTTTCCCTACTTGTTATTAGATAATGAGAATATCCTTTCATAAACATCCTTCAAAGGAAAGGAGCCTATCCAGACATCAAGCCAGAAATTGATCCTGCGGTCATTTCCTAAAACCCAACAAATACCAGAATGGCCAAAGTAGGAGTTAAGCTGCAGATCCTTAGATATGAATTGAATGTGGCCAAACCAGGAGGATTAAACTATGTTTCCTGCATTTAAGAGGTTCCAATCTTCAGGCTTCCTACCGTATTTGGCACATAATACAAGTTTCCAAAGTAAATCAATCTCCTTAGAGAACCTCCACCACCATTTAGACAAAAGAACATCATTTATTTTTTATAAGGATCTCACACCTAGACCACCATACTCTTTAGGCAGACGAACAATCCCCGATCTTACTTTGTGTAGAGCTCTTTTGTTAGCACTGCTCCCCTAGAGAAAAGATCTCTGCCATCTTTTAACTAGTTTATAACTCCAACAAGATCTTTCATGAGGGACATATAGAAAAGTGGGAAAGAATTTAAGGTGGATTTGATCAAGATTAGCCTCCCACCAAAGCTTAGGTGTTTGTCTTGCCAGAGATTTAATTTCCTTTTGGATTTGGAGACTATGGGATCCCAAGTTTTGATTCTCCTAGGATTTGCACCCAACTTGAATCCAAGATAAGACATGGGGAGTGAACAAGATGAGCAACGAAGGATTTCAGCAACCAGATCATCTAAAAGCTCACCAGGATTCAAAACACAGGAGCTTGATTTGGAGAAGTTGATTTTAAGTCCTGAGCAAAGCTATAAACTAATGAATGATAGCTCGAGGTTGCTTAGGGCCACCTTTGATAAACATTATTGTATGATCAACAAATTGAAGGTGAGATATTTCAGGGCCATTTTTGCCAAATCTGAAGCCAACAAACTTGCCATCTCTGATCCCTGTACATATCACTTGGTGTAGGCCTTCTCCTGCAATTACAAAAAAGAGGGGGATAGAGGGCAGCCTTGTCTGATGCCTCTCCCATTTTGAACTCACAAGACTGGGAGCCATTTATGAGGACTGAAATGTGAGCTTAGAAGAAGTTTCTCATCCATTTTCTCCAAGTTTCATTGTATCCCATCACCATAAAGAAATGATCAAGATAATCCCAGCTTAGAGAGTCAAAGGCCTTTTCAAAGTCAAGTTTTATGATTGTAATCTGCTCCTTAGATTTTTAATGGTGGTTTTATATATCTCAGTTTTGGTATAAAATACTTTAACATCCTCTTTTTTGTAAAAAAAAAGGAACACGTGGTATTACTTGAAATGCCTCAGAATACAATGCAGTGCGTCCGGTATTTGTGTACCAGACCACGTTAGAACAGGCATAGATTGGGCTTCCCTGGCTAACAAGTGGGAAACCCCGTTTGCAGTTCTATGGATAAACTCGAGTTTAACATCCTCGAGTGACAGAATAAGGGACCTACATTCCTCAATAATGCGACATACTGAAGAAAGCAGTGGTGTGCTCCCATTAATCAGCCTTACCACGAATTGGGCATCACTCCGTATGATGGCACGTGATCGCCCTGTCTCCTTTACCCATTGTAGTGCCTGAAAGATAGTGATGGCTTCAGCCATTTCTGGCCCCATAACACTCTTCCACACCCCATTTCTCCCTTACACTACATTTTCTCTATCATCCCGGCAGATGAAACCCCATCCCATTTAAGCAGTATCGGAAAAAGTCGCCTCATCTACATTTATCGAAGTCCATAGCGGCGGTGGTGGGTCCCACCTATTTGACCGAGGTTCCGCTCGCTTTTGGGTCTGTTTAGGCGTGAAGTTGTGGGCTTCCTTCCAACTGTGTCCATTACACTTAATTGTAATGTCCACCGAGGCAGCTGTTACTGGAACTTGATCCCAAACGACGCTGTTTCGAGCTTTCCAGATCTCCTAGAGTGTGAGTGCAATTCGGCTCTTCGTTGCCATATCAGGAAGGCCTACCACATTCGACATCCATTGTAGGAATGAGACAGCTGGGGGTAATGGAACAAATACTTGTGCTCGATGCCACACCTCCCGAGCAAACGCACATCATACTAGGAGATGAATTGTGATTTCTTGGTCCAGGCCACAAAATGGGTATTCCTCTGGAATGGGAACATATTTTGTCTGAAGGTTCATAGCCACCTGTAGGTTTCCCGAAATTGCACGCCAGAGGAAGACCATAATTCGGGGTTGAATGTCAAGATCACAAATGGCTGCAAAGGCTCCCGGGTTCGTTATCCACCGACCATTCAACCTAGCCAATAGCCGATATCCCTCCTTGTAGCTATAGTGGCCCTTAATTCACGTTTCCAACCCCACCAATCTGATTTGTTATGGTTTGGGATCGAGGTATTCAGCACCTCTATAGCAAAAACCGGTCGGAGTGATGTATTAACCTTTTGAATGTCCCAAGTTCCTTGGTCGGTAAGTAGCTCCGAGATTAGCCTGTCCTCTTTGGGACCCGTACCCTGTGGGATAATCGGCAGATCTCCCATGAGCCATGGGATCCCCTCCACACGGGTGGATTGGCCGTTTCCAATTGTCTTCTGTAACCCTTCTCGTAGCAGATCCTGTGTTGCCCTTATTCCTGACCAGAGCTGGCTCGGATTCAGACCTTTCTCTACTGTAATGAAATCCCCATTTCTAAAATATCGTGCCTTAAGGACATTCTAGACCAAAGCGTCCGGTCTTGAAAGAAGCATCCATCCCATTTTTCCATTAGGGCGATGTTCATATCGTACATGTCCCAAAATACCATCCCGCCTGCCTCCTTTAGGATGCACGGTTTTGTCCAGTCCTTCCATATAATAGGTCGTCCGGCCTTGGCGTGCCCGCCCACCAGTAACGTGCCAGAGCCACATGAATCTTATATATCGAGGAGCGCAGAAGTAGAAAGACGTTCATAGCATATATTGGCATAAATTGAAGCACTGATTTAATCATTACCTCCCCCCCCCTGCCGATATCATTTTCCCATCCCACAAGTTGATTTTTGCGATGATTCAATCACATACAAATTGGAAGCTCTGACCTCTTTTCCGTCCAAGCATGTTGGGGACTCCCAGATACATGGAAGCTTGCGAGATTTCCATAATGCCCAGTGTTCTGCAGTATAGTAATCTATTTTTCGGAGTCATGTTGGTGCTAAAGAAAATTGAGGACTTCTGTTTATTGATGACCTGGCCCGAGAGTTGCCCAAATAAGTGAAGAATACCCTGTAAATGTTCGGCCTGTTTCCGATATGTTCTACTGAAGATGTAGTAGTCGCCCGCAAAAAATATGTGGGATATGACTGGGGCCCATCTTGCCACCGATACCCCATGAAGTTTATCTTCCCTCTCCGCCTACGATAACATCCTGGATAATCCTTCCATACAAAATAAGAACATATAAGGAGATAGTGGGTCAACCTGTCGGATTCTCCGTCCTGCTTTAAACGCTTTTGTGTGTTTCCCCCCAGCTTTGACCGGATATTGGATGGATTTCATACATGCCAGAATCAACCCCCTCCACTACGGAATGAATCCAAATGTCACGCCCCAAATCCGGTTTTGGCCGGACTCGAGACGTGACTTGAGTTGACAACAGAAAATAGTAAACAATCATAAAATCCTTTCAAAGCTCAAATAAGTTCCAATCGATTTCTCAAATAAAATGATCCAAATCTCAAATAATGAGTCAAATCTTAACATGGAGCATGAAATAAATGAGGTTCAACAACGTAGACCACCACGTCCCTAAAACAATCCTCCAAAATATCCAGAAGCTCCCAAGCCTCAACCCGCTAGACATCAAGTACGCCTGTACAAACAATAAATGAACAAATAAGGGTGAGCTTACGCTCAGTAGGGAAAATCATAAACAGTTTAACCTTCAATTTAATAATAAGACTTATTTGGCACGACGGCACACATTGTAATTTATACTTTTAATCCAAAATGATGCGGTAAAATAGGCAAGATAAGAACGATATCACATTCTTAAGGATAACGGTAACTTTCAGGAGGATAAATGAAAAGTACTGTAAATAGTGGAAAACTACTAGAATGGGAACAAGTAAATATTTCTCCAATCACTCGCTTTCTCAAGCCTCCGATCCACGAATAGGTTCTTGTGTCACATCGGATCCCACACTCTGATCCACAAGAGTATTTGTATCATGTCATATTTTCCCTCGGTCCAGAGGAGGCACATACATCGGGCTACCGGTAACAATCCCTGAGGGACGCTTATCGTCGGGATTCTCAGAAATGCCCCCAAAGGACCATATGTCATAGGGAACCAAGGTATTGCTCCCGCAGGACGCATACACTTGGGTGGAACAACAAGTAACCATTCCCCGCAGGGTAAACCATCCAATTGCCCCGCAGGGTCCGATAACCAATGCCCCGTAGGGTCCAATAATCAATGCCCCGCAGGGTCCAATAACCAATGCCCCGCAAGGTCCAATAATCAATCCACCGGCTATGACACTACCCCACACCGGCACTACATTCGGTGTGGGTGCCATATCGGATCACAAGTCATCGGCTTAGGTACTACCCCACACCAGCATTTCCCTTGGTGTGGGTACCTTACAGGCACTACCCCACACCGCAGTGTGGGTGCCATACCGACATACAATCCCAATTAAAAGACAACACACAATAGAATCACATACCAAATAAACATGGAGCAACCATAGTTTAGCAAGTCACAATTCCACCAACACACGCCACAAGAATCCATAACCTTACACTTACCGATAAACTTACGAATCGCACTCCATCGGTCTATCATTCACCCGATCATGTACCATTAGCACAATCAATTACACTCAATATTCATAAAATCATTCATCCAAGCATTCGATCAAATAACCATTCGAACATTCAATCATCCAAGCATTCATCCAAATAACCATTCAAGCATTCAAAGTTCAGCATTCAAAAGATCTAGTTGTGTTAGACTCTTATCTTATCCAAACTAGGCAAACCAAGAATGTGAGGCAAACACAAACAATCCTAGGGCTCATCTCGGCCTTTCTACCAGTAAAACAATTCCCAAGTATTGAAAGCAAGTTACACTAGTTATTCACATCTTAATCAAGCATACTAGACACGTCCAATTATTAGTAAATGAAAGACGATTATTCTAGTTATTCGCATCCTATATGCAATTCTAGGACCTTTCCAATTTTATTAACCTAATAGGCATACTAGATATTGAAATGCACGAGGAGTTAGTACTTTCCCTACCTTGTGGTCTTCCTCTAAAACTCTCCGCTGTAGAAGTCTGGTCTAGTCTCTTCGTCGTTCGCTCACGGGTCCAAGATCCTTGGCTTCCTCCGAGCCTTGTCCCACGGTTTTGGACCACAACAATACCAAAATTAGTAAAACAACGGAGCAGTCTTCAACTTAAAATACAAACAGTCCTCTATTAGCAGAAATAGAGCCAAAGGAATGATCTTGAAATCGGTTTGGACTCAAAAAGAAAGGTTTTGGTTCAGGAGTTCAGATCCGGAATGCGGTCCGGAACGGACCACAGGCCGTGCCGGAACCCGGCACGGACCATATCGTAGACCGGCCCGGTATCCAGCACAGACCGCGCGACGCACCGGCCCGGAGTCTGACACGGACCGTGTGAGGTACCGTGCCGGACTCAAGCCCGTTCCGCGCCGCGTACCGTACCGGTACCTGGCCTGTTCCGTGCGGCTTGCCGTGCCGGCACATGGCCCGGTCCGGGTCACGTTCCGTATCGAACCAGTCCAGGACCTTCCCCTTTCTTCCCCAACTCGGGTTCCATGAAAATCAGACCAAAATCTCCATTTCTAACTTCTCCCAACTCCAAAATGTTCATCAATAACTTTCAAACCTCAACACCCTCAATGGGTTTTCATCAAAACTTCAATCAACACAATCAAAACAACTTAACTTCACTACTTCTTCTCCAATGAACAACCAAAAGTGCTACTTCTTCAAGTTCAAGCCAAAAACCCAAAAAACCCAAACTAGAAAGTGGATGGAATGAGAAATTTAGAGCATCCATACCTTTAGGATGTGTAGGAGATGAAGCTAGCAAGCTTTAGGAGGTGAAATGATGAAGAGATGAGCCAAGAATCCTCTCTTTTCTCTTTCTTCTTGCTCAAGCCAAAAGCTTCTCTCTTTCTCTCCTTCCATCAAAATTCAGCTGGAACCAAGAGTGAATGGCTGAATTGTGTCCAAAAATTACCTTAAATAACCTAAATGTTAAATGACTAAAAGCCCCTTTCAAGTTCTATCCACTTCAAGGCTTTAGGGAGGGTCAAAAGGTCATTTTAACTCATTTTCTTCTCATCCAAGACTCTAATGACATGTGGCATTGTGGGAGCCACTTCCTTTTTAATTTAAATTCCAGTCGTCCAATTTGCTCGACAAGAGTCGATAAAAAGTCCGAGTTTGACCAAAATTTGATTGTTACAATATTACAGTCAAACTGAAGGAAATGACCCAACTAAGCTAACCGTGATAACGGCTAAGCTTTTTGGGCCCCAGAAAGGTCCCGAATGACTTCCTGAGTCATCGATTGACTTTTCCGGTCGAAAGTCAAACTTGGCTAGAAATCACCGGTTCGACAGGGATCGACCGGGGGCGGTTCTTACACCAAAGGCTTGCATCATTCCTAGGAGAAACGATCATTCAACCCGATCATAGGCTTTACTCATAAGAAGTTTGAGTGCCATTAATCGGTAGCTCTGTTACCCATTCTGGACTAGCCGTAAAGATGTTCTCAAAGTACCCCACCAGCAACGCCTGCATACCCGTAGTCCATGTAACTGTGGTCACGTCATGTGTCTCAAGGAATGTAATATTATTCCTGCTCTGTCTCTTTTTTGTAGCAATCATGTAGAATTTTGTATTCCTGTCCCTCTCAGTCAACCAGTGTACCTTTGCTCGCTGCCTCCAGAGCGTATCTTATTTAGATAACGCGTTCTCATATTGAGTTTTGACAGCCAAGCGAATTTGTATGCCAGCCTGGTCCTCCTTATCATTCAGGTCCTGCAAGCACCGCTGACAACAACGTATTGTGTTGGCTGCCTTCCTATACATTTCCTGGCCCCAGACATTCAAAGACTTCCCAATTTCCTGTATATTTTGTTTAATGTGTTTGCCACCAGGTTGTGCCCATTCTTTTTGGATTATCTTCCACACTCCGGTTCCTATATCCAAGCATTTTCAAAACGAAATTGTCGTTCTCTCCTTTCATGTAGGACCCAAAGAAAATGAAGGATTATCGGTAGATGATCTGATGTAGTGTATCCCACATTCTGAAGAATAGCCTAAGGGAATCGGTCTCGCATATCAGTATTCATAAAAGCCCTATCCAGCTGTATATGTAGTCCTGTACGAGAATTCTGACCCTTTCTCCAAGTAAACTGGTACCCTCCCATCAGAATATCATAAAGCCCGATGTCAGAGATTGCATGTTGGAAACTCTGAATAAGGGAAATAGGGTAAGGATTCCCTCCCTTCTTTTCATCCGGGTGGGGTATCCCGTTAAAGTCACCCATTAACAACCATTCTTGTATTCGATCATCCCGAGCCACTGATCGGAGCCAATTCCATGTCCGATCCCGATAGCGTCTAACCGGTTCACCATAAATGCCGGTGAAACGGAACGGTGCCTCCCGTTCATATTGGACCTACACATCGATGTGCGTCTGTTTGGTCGCTAATACCTGGACATTGCATTTATCTGACCAGAGCAACATTACCCCTCCTTTCCAATTTTCAGCCGGACGACCCGTTCCCCCATGAAATTGAGACTTCGCCGGAGTGAAGCAAGTCGAGATCGGGATCGACTTTTTTCTGAATGATAGGTTTCCGATAAAAAGAGGATTTCCGGCTTAAACTTGCGAACTAGGTCACGAAGTTGTTGTCTATGTTTGTCCCACCAAACCCCTGACAATTTCATGTCATACATACGGCCATACCACCCACATATCATACCAAAACCACAACAAAAACAACCACACAAGGAAACATATTGCACTAGATAAGAGGGAACAAAAGAAACTTACTCGATCAAAACCGATCAAAATTGGGACTGAGTCGAGGATCACTTTGCCTGGTATCGGTATGAAGATGACTGCAAAGCGGAGGGATCGTAGAGTCAAGTAATCGCCATGAAACCCACTGGAGGAGGCGATCGGTGCCCGAAAGCAATCCGATTTGCTAAGAAACCCTAGGGTTAGGAATTTTCTACCTTACGAGAGGGTGCACGATATTAATCCAAATACCTATTTTTCTTTTTAACATCCTTAAATGGTGTAAATACAACCATTCTTTCATTAATCAAAAGAAAATTATTTACTAACTTTATTGAAACTTGAAAGTCAAAAACCTAAATATACTTATTACTAATACATTAATTCGTTGTTATAAAAGTTCAGGTACTATTATATTATATTAAGGCATCGAAAATTATAAAAAAAATATTTGAATAATATCTAAATACGAGTCTTGAGTTTCAAACTGAAAAACCTATGAATAGATTTCTATAAGAAATAGCTTTGATAATAATTGGGATCTCTCTGCTAGGGTTTGCGCCTCCAATTGAGGACAAACCTAAGGTTTCAGCCCCTCCCCACCGCGTCTCACTCCAGCGCAGCCTCCACTTCTTCTGGTATAGGTTCGGTTTCTCCTCTCCGCTACCATGGTGTTCTACCTGCTCTTCCTCCTCTTCTAGTACTGCTAAGCCGGGAATCGAGGATCTCCCCTCTCTGCGAGGCAACCTACTGCGGTCCTCTTTGTTAGCGATTCCTCCTTCCCTTCTAGCACTACCTCCGCAGCCGCCACTGAAGCGGTTATCGCCGTCCCCACCTCCTTGGCCTCCATCGAGGCATGCGAGGGAGAGGAGCCAAGATCAGGGTTGGAGCAAGGCATGATGGAGGCGTAACACTAGGAGCCGCGCCGCCCGAGAGAGGACTAGCCAGAGTACGATTGTGGAAAATTTGGGGCGGCGAACTAGGGTTTGGAGGAAGGAGGACGGGGTGAGAATTGCTTTGAGAAGAAGCTACTTAGGATCGTTGCGTGAACCGTTCGAGTCTTAGTTTGATGACCGTGGTCGGGGAACTGTTGTCGCTGTCGTCCTGTCAGTCTTTGTAGGCTCGGTGCCTACTGAACAGGGAATCATGGATTCCCCTAGGGAGGGGAGCATCAGAGACTGGCCCAGGGAGGGGTCCCGGACGATACTTTGTCTCCCACCATCATCATTACTGTTGAGGTCTTTACTGATCTCCAGTACCCCACCCCCTTTTTCCATATTTTGTCCTCGCCCTTGGTGCACCGATTCAATACCGTCCAGGACGATTATCTTATGAAAAGAATAGCGAACGTTCTTAAGTGTTTTTGCCCTATTCTTCGTGGTCAAACAGTCTTTGATGCTGAAAAAATGAATATATATTAACAAGTAGAAAAGGAGTTTTAAACCGAGAAGTTACGTGCATAACACAGGTTGCGCTTTAAAAAGTAAGATTACAACCTTTGTTATGCACATAACTTCTCAGTTTAAAACTTCTTTTCTATTTCTTAATAGAAATCTATTCATAGGTTTTTCAGTTTAAACTCAAGACTCGTATTTAGATATTATTCAAATATTTTTGATGATTTTCGATGCCTTAATATAATAATACTTGAACTTTTATAACAAAGAATTAATATATTAGTAATAAGTATATTTAGGTTTTTGACTTTCAAGTTTCAATAAAGTTAGTAAATAATTTTCTTTTGAGTAATGAGAGAATTGTTGTATTTACACAATTTAAGGATGTTAAAGTATTTTATACCAAAACCGAGAGGTAAGGAGCCAATTATAACAATTGACAAGACTCGTGAACTTACTTCTCCAAACAAGAGACAACTCGAACCACCACTATAATTACCAAATGATTTTTGTGAAGAATTAGTTTAGGAAACAAAATGTCTAATACATGGTTTAATGATTGTTTAACGAATTTTATAGAGAAATAAGTGTTTAGCTTAAATTTTCAAGGTGTGAATAGGAGGATAATACCATTACATTTTGAATACAATTTGATATTTACATTTGAATTGTAATTTAAGCTATTAATGTATTTGATTATGTAATAATCATATATTTTGATATAATTTATTTTTTTTATTTATATGTTTAATATAGGTGGCATATCTTGAAATGAATTCCTGGATATGCTTCTGTCTCACATCCAAATATCAAGAAAACCTTAATTTTAAATTTTAGTCAAGTAACTATTGAACACCCTAGATCTCAGCCATATCTGCCCTGCAACATCTTTATCTTCTTTACTTCACTCATTATCTTTGTCGAAGCTCTGAACTTCTCTCATTCTTTTCTTCATGAGTAATTGCTTCAACACAAACAAAATCAAGCCACAATCGACACTTTGAGAACAAACATTTGTGGGCAAAACAATAATTTACAAAAATGTTTTTCAATTCTGTTTTGTTCCCATGTTGTGTAGGTTTTTTATTTGCTTCTTTGCTATTATTTAAATTTATCTTTATCTTCTTTACTTCACTCATTATCTTTGTCGAAGCTCTGAACTTCTCTCATTCTTCTCTTCATGAGTAATTGCTTCAACACAAACAAAATCAAGCCACAACCGACACTTTGAGAACAAACATTTGTGGGCAAAACAATAATTTACAAAAATGTTTTTCAATTCTGTTTTGTTCCCATGTTGTGTAGGTTTTTTATTTGCTACTATTAGAGGATCAACTCAACTAAAAGCTTAAGCTGACAATTGAAGGCCCAATTGTAGTTATATTCTAACACGTGCCCTCACGGACAAGCCCGTTTACGGGTTTGGAGGTAATTATTTAGAAGAGAGGATGAGCCCATTGAGAAGAGTGATAAGGCCTAGCCCATTTTGAGCAAATTTGATAAATAGAGAATAAATTAGAATTTATTTTGTAGAGAGTGGGATTCGAACCCGGGTCCGTGAGGTAACAAGCTCTGATACCATAAAAGAAATTGATTTCCCTTGAAAGTTTGTTGTTATTGATTGAATTATATATATACACGTACATATGAGATGATAGAATTCTCCTAGTACAATTGTGAAACTAATAGTACAATCCTAATACAAATGAACTATGGATCTGGACAGTAATACATGATAAGTATGAACATAGACACTAATACAATACAATGTTCTAACACGCCCCCGTAGTCGAAGCAGGGTTAGGAAATATGCTGAGACTGGACCTGAAATCCTCAAAAAGTGTCGATGGGAGACCCTTTGTAAATATGTCTGCAAACTGGTACGATGATGGTACATGGAGCACACGAACCTGTCCTGCAGAAACTTTCTCACGCACAAAATGTAAGTCTAACTCGACATGTTTGGAACGTTGATGTTGCACTGGATTACTGGTCATGTATACGGAACTGATGTTATCACAGAAGACAATGGTGGCAGTGGAAAGGGGACAATGTAACTCAAGAAGAAGGTTGCACAACCAACAAGATTCAGCAACAGCGTTGGCAACACCACGATACTCGGCCTCAGCACTAGAGCGGGATACAACGTGTTGCCGTTTTGACGACCAAGGGATAAGGTTAGGACCAAGAAAGACACAATAACCGGATGTGGAACGACGAGTGTCAGTACAACCAGCCCAATCAGCATCAGAGTAAGCAACGAGAGAGAAGGTAGGGGAAGGGCGAAGATGGAGACCATGAGAGAGTGTGTTGTGTATATGACGAAGAATACGTTTAAGAGCAGAGAAGTGAGACTCATGGGGATCATGCATAAACAAACAAATTTGTTGAACAGCATATGATATATCCGGACGAGTGAAGGTGAGGTATTGGAGGGCGCCCGCTAGACTATGATAGAGTGAAGGATCAGAAACTTGGGGACCTGAGGAGGAGGATAGTTTTGATTTTGTGTCAACGGGAGTGCGACACGAATTTCAAGAGGACATGTTTGCACGAGCAAGAATCTCACGGGCGAATTTCTCTTGAGAGAGAAAAAGACCAGCTGAAGAACGAGTGACAGAAACGCCCAAAAAATAATGTAAGGGACCAAGGTTAGTCATAGAGAATTCCGAGCTAAGGCGAGAAGTGATGGTCGTAAGGAGAGGAGCCGAAGATGCAGTGAGGATAATATCATCAACATAGAGGAGCAGAAAAGCAGTGTGGGGACCATTCTTGTAAATAAAAAGAGAAGTATCGGCTTTACTGCTGACGAAGCCGGTGGATAGAAGATAAGAAGCAACTCGTTGATACCAAGCCCGAGGAGCCTTCTTGAGACCATATAAGGCCTTCTTGAGGCGACAAACGTGGTCGGGAAAAGAGGGATCGTGGAAGCTAGGGGGTTGTTTCATGTAAACTGTCTCACATAGGTCACCATGAAGAAAAGCGTTTTTAACATCCAGTTGGTGAATAGGCCAAGAACGAGAAATAGAGATATTGAGGATTGTTCAGATGGTAGCAGGTTTGACGATAGGGCTGAAAGTGTCATCATAGTCAATCCCAGGTTGTTGAGTGTAACCTTGGGCAACGAGGCGAGCTTTGTATCACTCAAGAGAACCATTAGAACGAAATTTATGACGAAAAATCTATTTGGAGCCAACAATGTTGACGCCAGATGGACATGGTACTAAGTCCCAAGTGTTGTTAGAATGAAGGGTAGAGAGCTCATCTTCCATAGCTCATTTCCAATGCGGATCACAAAGAGCTTGTGTAGAAGAGCGAGGAATAGGAGACGGAGTGGATGTAGAGAGATGAAGATCAAGGATGCGACGAGGTTCAATAGTTCCGACCTTACTACGAGTGGTCATGGGGTGGGAGGGACGCTGCGGCGGATCAGGTATAGATGGCGGGGCAGGGGAGGAACATGGAGTAACGTCCGGTAAAGACAACGGGGTAGAACAAGATTGCGTAGTGGCATCAGGGGATGAAACAGGTGGTATAGATGGAAGAGTTTATGGAGCGGGCGACTTTGTAGTGTTGCGAGAATGAATCGGTGGAGGAAGATCAGTGGAAGGTGAGTGCAGGAAGTCATGAATCAGTGGGGAGAGATCATCAGAGGGTGAGTGCAGGAAGTCATAAGAGGTGGGGGGTTCATGGAAGAAGAGTACGGGAATGTGGATTCATCAAAAATAACATGTCGAGAGATGATAATTCTTCCGGAGGAGGGGTCAAGGCAACGGTAACCGCGATGATTGGGCGGATAACCAAGAAAAATGCAAGCACGGGAGCGAGGAGCAAGTTTGTGAGGGCTCGTAGAAGAATGATTGGGATAACAGAGACAACCAAAGACACGAAGATGTGTGTATGTGGGAAGTTTTTGGTAGAGAACTTCGAAGGGGATGCGAAAGGAGAGAGCCTTTGTTGGAAGAAGGTTGAGTATGTGAGCGGCCATGTTAAGGCCTTCGACCCAAAATATGGGCGGAAGGTGAGCTTGAAAGAGTAGAGAACGAACAACGTTATTTGTAGTACGAATCATCCGTTCCGCTTTTCCATTTTGTTGAGACGTGTGAGGACAAGAAAACCGAAAGAGAATGCCATGAGAGAGAAGGAAATCACGAAAAGGTTTATTATCAAATTCACGACCATTATCACATTGAAAAGATTTAACATTAAGACCAAATTGCGTACGAACATAGGTGTGAAAATGAACAAAAAACATGAAAGCCTCGGATTATCACATAAAATTAGGGTTTTCTTGCTATTATTTAAATTGTTAGTTGTTTTTCGTGGGTTACCCGTTTTGGGACTGTACCCCAGAGATTTCCTTTTATTAATATATTATCCTCGTTATCTGTTCAAAAATGTCATAAAAATATCCTCTGCCACTTATATAGATCCTTAATCATCCGAGCACAAGCTTTAAGATTAGACATGTAATACAAGGGTAAGAAACCAAGAGTTGATTTTATCAAAGTAATTCTCCCCGTAAGATAAAAAATGTTTGTTTTCCATAGAACCAAAACCTTTTTTAAGCTTCCAAATTATTGGACTCCAAGCAGAGTGTCTTTTGGATTAGCACCCAACTTGAAGCTTAAATAATTAACAGGGGTACCATCCCAATATTATCACAAAATCAGTTACACCTTCAATCACACAACCCTTGATTTTTAAGAATAATTAATATTTATATTGATTTAAATTTGAATACAATGGACAAAGTTTTCAAAGAACTTTATTCCAAATTCAAACACAACGGTTCAACAAATACAATGAAGATTAAACCATATTTTGATTCGTAGTCCGCTCCAAAGCGATCCCACATGTGCTCAACAAGGGCATCTTGGAGTTTCTGGTAGATGTTATCACTTTTCAGGTGTCCTCAAAAGACAATGTGTTATTGGTAGGATAAGGGGCCTCTACGATGCCATCATTGTGATGGTGTCCAAATAGGTATATCCGGAGGCTCCACGTCATAAAAATCTGCATCTCTTATTTCTTACATGTCTTGTTCCTCCTCTACAATCATATTGTGTAGAATGATACAAGAGTACATGATATCAGGCAACTTATACATGTTCTAAATACAAGTGGGCTAGGAAATTATGTGCCACAGTCCTTGAAGAACTCCAAATACTCATTCAACATCCTTCTGAGCATCTTATGGGACTTTAGCACACAGTTGGTGTTTGCTTTGAACAGGAAGTCGAGTCATTTTCACAAATCAACTCCAATTTGGGTAAATATTGTCAACCAAATAATAAGATCGATTGCATCGACTCTCGTTGACCGTGTACTATAGGGCATAGTCACGACCAGTAAGAGTTTCATCGAACAAGTGTCCAACGTTGAGAACGTTGATGTCGTTGTTTGAGCCAAATACCGAAATACAAGAGACAAATTCACGAATCACGGGACCTTACAACTTCAAGCATTATCGTTAGACGGCCATGATGATTTCCCCGCAGTAAGTTCCTCGTAACATAGTTGGTCGATTCTTCCACTCCTAATGCATGTAGTCAAGATTCTCATTCATGCCCGAAAACCCTAGTCCGTATCCTAATTCAAACAATTGGGTAAAGCAATCCCTATGCAAGTAGTCAAGACTCTCATTCACTTATATGGTGCTTTTACCTATTCATAGTTCTTTGCCTTATGATTCGCCTTAGGAATCGGTTGACCACCCGTAGGCTATCATTTGTATTACAATGCTGCGTCTGGTTGTGTAATTAAACAACGTCGGTGAAAACTGCCTTCTTTTGGACGAAGAAGTTGTCATACATCGCAACCGCTTCTATCACCCGAGTGAAAATGGGCTAGCTCATCTGGAACCTACGCCTAAAGAGCTCAGGGTCGTAAATAGGCTTATCAGCAAAACAATCATGCATTAGTCATCTGGTGCCCTCGACACGACCTCTGTTCAGCTCTCTTCGGGAAAGGTTATCTGCTTTCTAACTTTTGGCTCAATGCTTTCACCTTCGGCTGCATTCTTGCTTGGAGTTGTTCCCCCATTCTGTGGACTTGTGCATCCATTTCACAAACCATAGCTTGAAAATCATCCATAACTCGATCACATAAAACAAGATAGGAATATATAATTTGTCTTATGGGTGTGCAGTATGAGTTGTGGACAATACAAAAAAAAAATTGATTTAAGTATTTATATATAAAAAATCTTATTTGTATTATAATTTTTATTAATTCTTTTAAAAAAAAAGCAAAACTAGTTTTTGGCGATGCTAATAACATTGTTTTATGGGAAAATTTCATTTTACCACCCTTTCAAACATTTAACTTCAGTTTGATACCCTGGCATAAATTTTTATCAGTTTCATACCCTAACCAAACTTTTAATTTCACTTTCATACCCAGCCGGGTAAAATGTCCAAAATACCCCTAACTATTACTCAAATTTTCATCTCATGCCATTGCCTCAGAATTTGAAAAGAAGTGAAATGACAATAATACCCTTCATTGTTTAGGGTGTTAAACTGAAAATTTCAATAATTTTACACCAAAATCAGTTTTTTTTTTATAAATTCAATTTTTAATTTCAAAAAATCAGATTTTAATTTTAAAAATACATAAAAAAAATTTATATAAAATTATTTTTTTATTAAAAACAGTTTTTTATATAAAAAATCATTTTTATTTTAAAAAAAAAACAGACGCGACTGCGTCTTCTCCGGTGGGTCTCCGGCCACCCAGCTCCGCCGGCGTCGTCCCCGACCCCTCCCACTTCGCCGGCGTCGTCCCCGACGTGGTTCAGATCTGAACCACGCCGGGGACGACGCCGGCGAAGTGGGAGGGGTCGGGGACGACGCTGGCGGAGCTGGGTGGCCGGAGACCCACCGGAGAAGACGCAGTCGTGTCTGTTTTTTTTTTTAAAATAAAAATGATTTTTTATATAAAAAACTGTTTTTAATAAAAAAAAATATTTTTATATAAAAAACTGTTTTTTATATAAAAAAATCATTTTTCTTTAAAAAAAACTTTTTTTATGTATTTTTAAAATTAAAATCTGATTTTTTGAAATTAAAAATTGAATTTATAAAAAAAAAACTGATTTTGTTTTAAAATTATTGAAATTTTCAGTTTAACACCCTAAACAATGAAGGGTATTATCGTCATTTCACTTCTTTTCAAATTCCGAGGCAATGGCATGAGATGAAAATTTGAGTAATAGTTAGGGGTATTTTGGACATTTTATCCGGCTGGGTATGAAAGTGAAATTAAAATTTTGGTTAGGGTATGAAACTGATAAAAATTTATGCCAGGATATCAAACTGAAGTTAAATGTTTGACAGGGTGGTAAAATGAAATTTTCCCTTGTTTTATCTGTCAACGCTACAAGGCAACCCACAGTTTAGGATCCGGATCCTTGGGGTTAACGTTCAAGGAACTAAACTACACGGTTCCAGGTCTTGATACTTGTGAAGGTATTCGGATCATCCCGCTCTTTCCCTCTACAACGTGTAGATCCCAACTCCAAATCCAGTCATTAGGATTCAGAACTACATAAAATGTACGTTGTATGTGCTTTAATCCCATAAGTATTTAAAGCACCATCACATTGACCAAAACAAGTTGGGTATTTTTTTTCCTGGTCATTTTCAACTCGTTTACTTACAAATATGGCAGAAATAGGGGTGGGAAAAAAAATGCAACCACTTTGAAATTCCGATCGCATGATACTATTAAGAAAGATGTCACTTGGAATGTTATCCCGTGTAATCAGACATCTTTTCTTTAATAGTTTCATTGAAGATTATACTGACATGGATGCTTAATTGTATGATGACAATAATGTCACGCCCCAATTTCAGTAAAACCGAACTCAGAACGCGAACGTTTAAAACCACAAAACATTTCCAAACCTTTTAAAATAAACACTTTAAAATCACCATTTAGTTAACCAAAATAATTATTTACAACTCAAAAGTACGTCCCAACAAGCGGACAAAATACAAGTGTACGTCGCTAGACTCAAAAGTAAACCCGGACTCCCGATCCTAACTCTTCAAGCTTCGGAAGCTCCCCTAGTCCATCATGCGACCAGTACATGTAGGAAAAACAGCTAGGGGTGAGTGTTCGCTCACCACCACGGATAACAGACTGACTACGGCATACTTAGCAAACAATGTCGGTAACACCAACACCAAACCCAACACCGGGGACTACAATCCCCAAACTCGAGTAACCCGACTGACACACAAACCGTCACTTTCCTCAACCTACTCAACACTCAGACACGTGCTCTAAACCCGACACAACGATCACGACCTTTTCCAAGGACACAAAAGACAACCACGCAACACCCAAGATCACAAAGGATCGCACACCAAACAAAATCACAAAGGATCACACTCCAGTCAGCTGCTCAGTGCCGGTTGCTAACCGGCTGGGCTCGAGCCTGCCCCACGCAATTTACCGATCCCTGTCAGGCTCCAGGCGGTCGACCTGTTGGCGATATACCGAGCTACTTTTCCGATAGCTAGTCGGAAGGGGAGCAACCCTCTATCGCCTAAGAATGCTTAACCTACCGATCCCTGACAGGCCAGGCTAGCCAAAGAACGCTCGACTTGCCGATCCCTATCAGACAAGCCAGCCAACCTCCACGCACTTCCCGACACAAAGTCGGGTCACTAACCTCAGGCAATCACAAGCAAAGTTAAACAAACAGGAACAAGACCGGTTCAACACTCCACAGGCACTCATGGCCACCCAAGACACCAACGGTAAGACACGGATTCAACAACCCCACGGGCACTCATGGCCACCCAAGACACACCGACAGTAACTCATGGGCTCAACAACCCCACGGGCACTCACGGCCTCCCAAGACACACCAACAGTAACTCACGGGCTCAACAACCCCACGGGCACTCATGGCCACCCAAGACGCACCGACAGTAACTCACGGGCTCAACAACCCCACGGGGACTCACGGCCTCCCAAGACACACCAACAGTAACTCACGGGCGCAAAAACCCCACGGGCACTCATGGCCACCCAAGACACCAACAGTAAAACACAGGCTCTCATGGCCACCCAAGACACCAACAGTAAAACACGGGCTCTCATGGCCACCCAAGACACAACGGTAAAGCACGGGCTCTCATGGCCACCCAAGACACCAACAGTAAAACACGGGCTCTCATGGCCACCCAAGACACAATGGTAAAGCACGGGTTCTCATGGCCACCCAAGACACAAACGGTAAAGTACGGGCTCTCATGGCCACCCAGGACATAAACTAAACAATCAACCTCCGGGCATGGTCATATGCCTCCACTAGTTCTAATATCGATAAGTTCACTGCTCCTACGACACTACTAAGTGTCACATGCATTTCTAATGTTCGATACGTTCTCGCATCATACGACACTACCCGGTGTCGCCTGCCTTCCTAATATTCGATAAACCTACTTAACCCACGACACCCCGGTGTCACATGCAATTCTATTGTTAACCTTCCCTAGTCAGGGCCGAGATCCGGCTACTTTTCTCTACCTCGTATGCTTTCTCCAAAAGCGCACTAACAAGCTCCGGTGTGATTTCGATCCCTCGCCTAGCTTTCCCTTTCCTCTGTCTGCGGCATGATCTAATAAGAACACAATTTAAATACCTTTAAGTTCGCAGACATAAACTGGAATTTAATAAACTTGACGCCCAAAGGTAACCCCGAAAATGTCGATCACTCCCAAACTTCCCAATTACTCGACATTGTCGATAATGGACCCGGAAAAGCCCGATTCGCCTGACATGGCGAATCTGCCCGGGTTTTGGAAACGCCCTTCCGGGGCTCCGAAAATTCCCGTTTTTTGTTTCTACGGTCTTAGAATAATTCAAGGGTTCCTATGCACTCGACGGAATCCAATTCCGACTTCCGAGTAATTTAATTAGCGTTTCAAGTTTCTAAACCCGTCAATTACAACTTTCACAATTTAATTCCAAATTTCGATCCGGTTGTAGATTAATGATTCGGGGAACGTCCTAAACCACCCGAACACGAAACCCGAGCACGTGGGCCCCACCCGGCCAACCTTGGCCGTGGGTGGCTAGGGCTTTTTGGGCCCGGCTCACCATGGTGGTGGCCGGCCCTAGCTCCGGCCAGCCACCCTACACAGTGGTCGGAGCTCCCCCCGAGCCTCCGGTCACCAGAAAACGTCATCTCTTCGCTCCAAAACACCTCCAACACACCCCATACCTCAACTCATCCAATTTCAACCCATTTCAAACCAAACCCTAACTTTTAAACTTAGCAACACGAGAATCTATTAGGTGCTCACCGTAGAGAAAGTCGATGTGAGCTTGAATCTTCTATCGTTGAGATGATCCAACGGTTTGATCGACGGGAAAAGCCACAAATCTCCAAGCTCTCTTCTCTTTTTCTCCCTTTCTTCTCTCTTCTTTCTATCACCACTTTCTCTCTCCAAGTCTTCTCTTTTTTTGAATATGGCCGAGACATCTCAATGTCTTCCCTTTTTGTTTTGTTTCAAAATCACACTTTTCCTTAATTACCAAACTTACACCACCTTTTCATCGCAAAATTCGGACGTTTCGGGCCCCGAACGAACACTTTTTCCAAGAAATTACGAAACTTCACGGGCTACAAGGAAGCGGCTCAACTAAGACCGCTGCGACGACGGCTAAGCTTTTTGGATCCAAAACGGTCCTCGAATGGACCAAAACGTCGCTCGGTTGACTTTTTCAGTGAAAAGTCAACATATCCCAAACTGATCAGAAAGTTGCCCTGAGTCCCCTGGAACTCACTTTGGTCGATATCGGGGTCAACTTAAGTCCAGTATGACCCTCGGGGTCAACTTTAGGTTCATTTAAGTGTCTGTCGAAAAAATTTAGATTTTCCTGTTTTTCGCAGGTTTGACTGGCGTTGACCGGGAGTGGTTATTACAATCTACCCCCCTTAAAGGAATTTCGTCCACGAAATTTAAAACAGACGTACCTTGGGATTCGAACAATTCGGGGTACTTCGCGCGAGCCTCGTCCTCGCGTTCCTAAGTCGACTCGGCCTCGTGGTGCCGTCACTGCACCCGTTCTAAGCGGATAACCTTTCCGCGCAGGACCTGCTCCCGCGGATCCATTTCCCAAACCAGTTTCTCTTTATATGAGACACCATCCGTTACCTCGATATCTGCCCACTCAATGACGTGCGAGGGCTCCGCATATACTTCTGCAACTGGGAAACGTGGATATTCCCATACTGCGGCGGCAGTGCAAGTCGGTATGCAACTGCTCCACCTCTACTCAAGACCTCGAAAGGCTCGATACACCGCGGGGCTAACCCGCCTCCGCCGTGGTTGAAACGCACCAGTCCACCTTTCGGACTCACCTCTAGGGATACATGGTCACCGACTGCAGACTCGAGAGGTCGACGCCGTTAGTCAGCATAGCTCCTACTGACTCTGCGCGGTCTTCCACCGCTCACGCTTCGGCACGACCAACTCAGCTGTCTCTCGGACCAGTTCTAGACCCAGTAAACTCTTATCCCTCACTTCCGCCCCGCACACGGGCGACCGACACGGCCTACCATACAACGCTCTAAAACGGTGCCATCATGATACTGGCCTGAAAGCTGTTGTTGTAGGCGAACTCGACTAACCGCTCACGAAAACCCTCGTGGCGTGCCCCTATTTCCACTATGCAACCGGCAGTGGCTGCAATAACCCAACGGGATGCTGTTGTTCGGCTCTCACCTGCTGACAAGTGAGGCACCGCGATACTAACTCCGCGACCGCTCTCCGCATCCCGCTCCACTAGACCTGTTGCCTGATGTCGCACTCCTCTTAGTGCTACCCCCGTGCACTGTCAAACGCGAATAGTGCGACTCTCGCAACTCGTCGCCTCCACCGTTACTCGGTACGAACAAACCTCCGCGATACCGTACTCCCAATTAGCACGACGATTCCAGCCCTCGGCGTCAACCCCGCCGGCAACTCTCTCCCGTATCTCTGTCGTCTCGACATCCACCGACTGTGCCTCTATTCCCCGGCCAAGCCGGGGTGGGCTGAGCTATCAAGAAGCACATGGTCATGCCGTCGGTAACCTCTTCTAGCTCCAACTCGAACGTGCCCAGCTCTCCCATCACGTCCCACTCCCGGACTGAGATGCTAGCAGGACACGGCATCGGCTTCCTACTCAGGGCGTCGGCAACCACGTTCGCCTTACCCGGATGGTATTGTAGCTCAAAGTCGTACTCCTCAAGTAGTTCCATATATCGCCGCTGGCGCATGTTCAGGTCTCGTTGGCAAAAGATGCACTTAAGGCTCTTATGATCCGAGAACACCTGAAATTTCTCGCCATACAGACAATACCGCCAGCCCTTCAGTGCGAACATTACCGCTGCTAATTCCAGGTCATGGGTAGGGTAGTTGCGCTCGTGCGTCTCCAACTACCTGGAGCCATAGGCAACCACCTTACCTAACTGCATTAGCACGCAGCCAGTCCTTCCCCGAACGCGTCACAATAGACCTCGTACCCGACCCCTCGCTCTGGCACTGTCAACCCTAGAGCGGTAGTCAGACGAGTCTTTAACTCCGTGAACGCACGTTCACAATCCTCTATCCACACAAACCCGACTCCCTTGCGTGTCAAAAGAGTCATAGGCGCGGCTAGGCGCGCAAAGTCCTGGACCAACCGCCGATAATATCCTGCCAGCCCCAAGAAGCTGCGGATCTCGAAAACGCTCGTGGGCCGCGCCCACTTCAAAACCGCGTCGATCTCCACCGGATCGACCAATATACCGCCACGGGACACAACGTGACCGAGGACTCTCACTTCAGCGAGCCAAAACTCGCACTTCTCCAGGTTGGCGTATAGCTGACGCGTGCGCAACAGGGTCAGAACACCCCTCAGATGTTCCTCATGCGCCGCCTCGTTCTGCGAGTAGATCACGATGTGCGAATACGACTGCTGCTAATTTCAAGTCATGGGTAGGATAGTTGCGCTCGTGTGTCTTCAATTGCCTTGAGCCACAAGCAACGACTCTACCCCACCGCAGCAGCACGCAGCCCAGTCCTTCCCCCGGACGCGTCACAATAGACCTCATACCCGACCCCGCGCTCTGGCACAATCAACACTGGAGCGGTAGTCAGACGAGCCTTCAGCTCCGTGAACGCACGTTCACAATCCTCTGTCCACACAAACCCGACTCCCTTGCGCGTCAAAAGAATCATAGGCGCGGCCAGACGCACAAAGTCCTGGACCAACCGCCGATAATATCCTCCCATCCCCAAAAAGCTGCGAATCTCGAAAACGCTCGTGGGCCGCGCCCACTTCAAAACTGCGTCGACCTCCACCGGATCGACCAACAAACCGTCACGGCACACAACGTGTCCGAGGACTCTCACCTCAGCGAGCCAAAACTCGCACTTCTCCAGGTTGGCGTATAGCTGATGTGTGCGCAACAAGGTCAGAACACCCCTCAGATGTTCCCCATGCGCCGCCTCGTTTTGTGAGTAGATCATGATGTCGTCTACAAACACCACCACAAAATGATCTAAGAACGGCCGGAATATACTGTTCATCAGATCCATGAACGCTGCAGGCGCGTTCGTCAGTCCAAACGGCATTACCAAGAACTCGTAATGCCCATAGCGTGTCCGGAATGCAGTCTTTGCGACGTCCCCCTCTCGGACTCGCAACTGGTAATATTCGGATCGCAGGTTGATCTCCGAGAAGCACATCGACCCTCTCAACTGGTCGAACAAGTCGTCAATTCTCGGCATCGGGTATCGGTTATTCACCGTAACCCGGTTCAGTTTCCGGTAGTCCATACACATCCGAAGCTCTCCCCTCTTCTTCTTCATGAAGAGTGCTGGCGCTCCCCACGGCGATGTGCTCAAACGGATAAACCCCTTCTCTCGAAGCTCCTTGAGCTGACGCTTCAGCTCGGTCAACTCGGCTGGCGCGAACCTGTAAGGCGCCATCGATATCGCTGTCGTTCCCAGCACCAGGTCAAACCTGAACTCCACGCAACCCGCTCAATTCCTCCGGAAGGAACTCGGGGAACTCGCACACCACTTGCGTTAACTCGCGGCTCTGCACAACCGATACCTCCTTCACTGCGGACAATGCCGACAGGAGAACCCCGCTCTTACTACCCAGAACACACGACACCATCGTGTTGCCTGCTGACCCCGTCACTCGTCGCCTGTAATAGTCGATATTGACTTGGTACTTCGCCCGCCAATCCATTCCCAGGATCACGTCAAGGCGGTCATTTCGTAAGTATCCTTCCCACGGATACACGCACAAGCTCAGTCGCTGCCAAAACTCACGGACCCTCGCGGTCTCTCTAAGACCTCGCTCCACTACCGTCGTCGTGCCTACCAACTCCAAACATACTCGAATCCTCGGGGTGAGGACTTGATCCAACATCGGGGCTCTTGAGCCCTCTCTCGAACTCCCGTATCAGTTCGCTTCTCTAACTTCTCAGGCACGACAGACCCTAGTCAACACCACACCACCACCAACTGGCGTGTCCAGACGCAGGGGTGGACTCAACGGCTCTAAACTCAGCCCCAACATCTCAGCACAACTCGACGAAACAAACGAGTGTGACGCCCCGGTATCCAACAGAAATGACGCTAAAACAGAGACCGAACAACCACTCCATTAGTCACACCGATAAGGTATAGCACAACCCTCACACGATCCTTTATGCATTCACTTATAACTTTCCACAACCAAACCAGTGTTTGCTACTCGTCCATTGCGGGAAAAGTAGTAAAGGGGATGAGCCATTTGCTCACCTCCACGGACACCCGTTCGATTATGGCATACTAGTAAAGCACTAACGACTTACCAACCTAACCAGGGCAAACCACTACCTCAAAACCTGATACAAAACGTCACACTGCTCAAGCTATCAATACCTCAAATACTCTATCAAGTAAGGGAAACCTCGAAACGAGGATTATGTCCTCAATTCAGCAAATCACTATTGCTCACAACCTCAATACCCCAATTACCCGATCACGTAGGGAAACCTCAAACGGGGATCATATTCTCAACTAAGCAAACACTATTGCTCACACTATCAATACCCCAATTACCCGATCACACAAGGGAAACCTCAAATAACCCACTCACGTGAAGGAATCCTCAACCACCTGTTCACGCGAGGGAAACCTAGTTCTTGTGGTGCCGCAGCGCACCAACCTTAACCCCTCTCCGTGGTGAGACTCTCACACTGAGGCGTTGTATCACTACCGTAGGTTGTTGATGAGTCTCGAACCCAAAACCTCACCCTTTAACACCGAACTTACGGCCTCTACAACCAACACAATCGTTTACACGGCCATGTGAAACCAACACTCAAACTGCACACATAAGATGATGGAACAAGACAGGAACGCTAAACCCAAATTCGTTTCAGACTCCATTTTTACCCCCTTTTAACCCCAAAAACGTCTTAAGCGTAACACACGCTCGATCACCAATTTAAAAAACACACGCACCATGACTCACAGACCAAATCAAGTCACTCAACCTCAATCACAAGCCGAAAAGGCCAAACAACAACAACACACGCCCACCGGGCCAACCAAAGTCGAACCAAGCCCACCGGGCTAACCAAAATCAAAACACGCCCACAGGGTCAATCAATCTCGAAACACGTCCACCGGGCCAACCAACTTAAACACACGCCCCCCATAGCCAATCAATTTTAAAACACGCCCACCGGGCCAACAAATTTAAAAACACGCCCACAGGGCCAACCAATTTTAAAATTTTTCTCCCCTTCATCATAAAACCTCATTTCTTGACACCAGGTAGTTACAACCCGGTCCAGGCGTCCCCGAACTACATTGTACCCACTTGACATCATCACCGTCACGCTCGACTATAGGGGCGCCCCTGAGTCGAGTCGCGACAGCTTTAAAAACGTTTCACGCAGCAACACGCAAACAGTATGCCAGTAAGAACCGTACTACACATAAGCACAAACAGGACTCAAAACACGACGGGTCTACACATGGTTTCCGACCTGCGTACCCAACGCACGACGGGACTTTTACTGACTCGACTCTCCCCACCTAATTGACATACAGTCCGAGGTGTGAAACCTCGAGCTCTGATACCAAGCTGTCACGCCCCAATTTCAGTACAACCGAACTCGGAACGCGAACGTTTAAAACCACAAAACATTTCCAAACCTTTTAAAATAAACACTTTAAAATCACCATTTAGTTATCCAAAACAATTATTTACAACTCAAAAGTACGTCCCAACAAGCAGACAAACTACAAGTGTACGTCGATTAACTCAAAAGTAAACCCGGACTCCCGCTCCTAGCTCTTCAAGCTTCGGAAGCTCCGCTAGTCCATCCTGCGACCAGTATCTATAGGAAAAGCAGCTAGGGGTGAGCGTTCGCTCACCACCACGGATAACAGACTGACTACGGAATACTTAACAGACAATGTCGGTAACACCAACACCAAACCCAACACCGGGGACTACAATCCCCAAACTCGAGTAACCCGACTGACACACAAACCGTCGCTTTCCTCAACCTACTCAACACTCGGACACGTGCTGTAAACCCGACACAACGATCACGACCTCTTCCAAGGACACAAAAGACAACCACGCAACACCCAAGATCACAAAGGATCGCACACCAAACAAGATCACAAAGGATCGCACTCCAGTCAGTTGCTCAGTACCGGTTGCTAACCGGCTGGGCTCGAGCCTGCCCCACGTACTTTACCGATCCCTTTCAGGCTCCAGGCGGTCGACCTGTTGGCGATATACCGAGCTACTTTTCCGATAGCTAGTCGGAAGGGGAGCAACCCTCCATCGCCTAAGAATGCTCAACCTGCCGATCCCTGTCAGGCCAAGCTAGCCAAAGAACGCTCGACTTGCCAATCCCTGTCAGGCAAGCCAGCCAACCTCCACGCACTTCCAAACACAAAGTCGGGTCACTAACCTAAGGCAATCACAATCACAATCACAAGCAAAGTTCAACAAACAGCTACAAGACCGGTTCAACACTTCACAGGCACTCATGGCCACCCAAGACACCAACAGTAAGACACGGATTCAACAACCCCACGGGCACTCATGGCCACCCAAGACACACCGACAGTAACTCATGGGCTCAACAACCCCACGGGCACTCACTGTTAGTCTTAGTGCCCGTAGTTCAATCCTAAATGTCCAAATGTATATATCATCGTTAGCAATAAAATTAAAGCGGCTTTATATTACTTATGTGTTGGAGTAATATATCGATGTGTGCTCTGATCTATGCCCACCATGCGAATAGAACCATAGATCGAGATAGATCACACTCGATGGGTCCCTAGTCAACAAAGCTTCACTAGAAGCGACTAGTATGAAAGATGGCTCTTTATGGCTTACGTTCTGTTAGTCATTGGAATGAGATTCCGGAGTCTGATCATAGATATCATGTGGGACATGATATTGGACGACCCGCCCTGAATATGTGCCATAGATTAAGTCATGAACATATTCAGTGTTGTAGCTTGTCATGTATCCTTAGACCAAGGAGTCTTTGTGATCGCTATGTAGTCAACAACTGAGTTTGACCTGAGCCTAACGTTGTTCGTAACAGGGCTTCCATAACGGCCAGGATTGGCTTGGGGACGGGCTACATGAGTGACACGAAAGATGGCTAAGGGATTTATCCCTCATACTAAGGTATGGGAAAGATATCGGTTCTCGGCCACTTGATCGAGAGTGACTGGAAGAATAGCATGGCCATGCACATGATACAGGGTATCATATCTTCAGTCATCTCACATATCAAGGAACGGTGATTGAGAATAATAAGGATGACGGCTTTATGCCTTATCTCAATCAGGATATCGGAGATAAAAGGATAATGACAGGGACGACGGAAAGGTTAGAATCGACAGGGTCGATTCGTTATGTAGTGTCAGGCAATACTAAAGTCTCGTTAGTTGCCACTTAAATAGGATCAAGTAAAATGGGATTTTACGTTGATGTATTGACATGCATAAACCTAAGGGTCACACCGGAGGATGAAACTCATTGACACATTTATGGAGAATGGCCAAAAGGGAGTTGTCTCGGGACATGACCAAAACTGGGTTTTGGGTCATGTGCCCGTAAGTGAATAGGACTTCACAGATCGAGACAAGGCTTGGAGTCTTGGGATTGATCGTGTCGGATAATGTTGGACATTTCCGGTATGGAAGGCATGGAGGCGATGAGCGAATCACGGGACCTCGTTGGAAATGGCCACGGGCCATGTTCCAAGAGGCCCATGAAAGGCCCATGCAACCAAGGCCCATGGAACTAATTAATCAAGTCTTGATTAATTAGTACTAAGTAAGCAAGACAAGGATTAAGGTGTTGGTGATTCACCACCTAACTCAATCTTGTCTTGCCATACTTTGTCCTATTTACACCTTACTTGACACCATACTTGTCCCATGCCTTTAGTTGGACAAGTATGGGTTTTGTTATGTTTAAGTCATCTTTTTTCAACATAACAAACACTAGACAAGAATAGGAAACACATTTTCTCTCCCTCTTCCATGGCCATTTCGGGTTTGGCTAGTTTCCTCCTCCATTTTTGTGTTCTTGAGTCCTCAAAGAGAAGAACTACGTGGCTTTGATTCCCATGTGGATACGTAGGCGTCTTGGAGACTCAAGCCAATCATTCGTTAACCGGTGTTCTTGTTTTGGTAAGAACTAGTGCTGAATTTTTCTCTTGTTAATCCATTCTTTGTTAGTTGTTTCATGGTTTTAATTGTCTCTTGGTTTTCATTGATTTTCCGCTGCGAGTTGGTTCATCTCCAACCCTACCTCGAGACCCAACACTCACGGCCTCCCAAGACACACCAACAGTAACTCACGGGCTCAACAACCCCACGGGCACTCATGGCCACCCAAGAAGCACCGACAGTAACTCACGGGCTCAACAACCCCACGGGCACTCACGGCCTCCCAAGACACACCAACAGTAACTCACAGGCGCAAAAACCCCACGGGCACTCATGGCCACCCAAGACACCAACAGTAAAACACGGGCTCTCATGTCCACCCAAGACACCAACAGTAAAACACGGGCTCTTATGGCCACCCAAGACACCAACAGTAAAACACGGGCTCTCATGGCCACCCAAGATACAACGGTAAAGCACGGGCTCTCATGGCCACCCAAGACACCAACAGTAAAACACGGGCTCTTATGGCCACCCAAGACACAACGGTAAAACACGGGCTCTCATGCATTTCTAATGTTCGATACGTTCCCGTATCATACGACACTACCCGGTGTCGCCTGCCTTCCTAATATTCGATAAACCTACTTAACCCACGACACCCCGGTGTCACATGCAATTCTACTGTTAACTTTCCCTAGTCAGGGTCGAGATCCGGCTACTTTTCCCTACCTCGTATGCTTTCTCCAAAAGCGTACTAACAAGCTCCGGCGTGATCTCGATCCCTCGCCTAGCTTTCCCTTTCCTCTGTCTGTGCCACGATCTAATTAGAACACAATTTAAATACCTTTAAGTTCGCAGACATAAACTGGAATTTAATAAACTTGACGCCCAAAGGTAACCCCGAAAATGTCGATCACTCCCAAACTTCCCAATTACTCGACATTGTCGATAATGGACCCGGAAAAGCCCGATTCGCCCGACATGGCGAATCTGCCCGGGTTTTGGAAATGCCCTTCCGGGGCTCCGAAAATTCCTGTTTTCGTTTCTACGGTCTTAGAATAATTCAAGGGTTCCTATGCACTCGACGGAATCCAATTCCGACTTCCGAGTAATTTAATTAGCGTTTCAAGTTTCTAAACCCGTCAATTACAACTTTCACAATTTAATTCCAAATTTCGATCCGGTTGTAGATTAATGATTCGGGGAACGTCCTAAACCACCTGAACACGAAACCCGAGCACGTGGGCCCCACCCGGCCAACCTTGGCCGTGGGTGGCTATGGCTTTTTGGGCCCGGCTCACCATGGTGGTGGCCGGCCCTAGCTCCGGCCAGCCACTCCATGGCCGGCCAGCCACCCTACACGGTAACCGGAGCTCCTCCCGAGCCTCCGGTCATCGGAAAACGTCATCTCTTCGCTCCAAAACACCTCCAACACACCCCACACCTCAACTAATCCAATTTCAACCCATTTCCAACCAAACCCTAACTTTTAAACTTAGCAAAACGAGAATCGATTAGGTGCTCACCGTAGAGAAAGTCGATGTGATCTTGGATCTTCTATCGTTGAGATGATCCAACGATTTGATCAACGGAAAAGCCACAAATCTCCAAGCTCTCTTCTCTTTTTCTCCCTTTCTTCTCTCTTCTTTCTATCACCACTTTCTCTCTCCAAGTCTTCTCTTTTTTTGAATATGGCCGAGACATCTCAATGTCTTCCCTTTTTGTTTTGTTTCAAAATCACACTTTTCCATAATTACCAAACTAACACCACCTTTTCATCTTTTTTTTTGTCCAATAAACCTAACACCACCACATTGGTGACATGTGTCAAGTGGGTCCCACACCTTTTTGGAAAAAATATCTCCTAGATATTTTCCAATCAGATTCGCAAAATTCGGACGTTTCGGGCCCCGAACGGGCACTTTTTCCAATAAATTACTAAACTTCACGGGCTACAAAGAAACGGCTTAACTAAGACCGCTGCGACGACAGCTAAGCTTTTTGGATCCAAAACGGTCCTCGAATGGACCAAAACGTCGCTCGGTTGACTTTTTCAGCGAAAAGTCAACATTTTCCAAACTGATAAGAAAGTTGCCGTGAGTCCCCCGGAACTCACTTTGGTCGATATCGGGGTCAACTTAAGTCCGATATGACCCTCGGGGTCAACTTTAGGTTCATTTAAGTGTATGTCGAAATTTTTTAAATTTTTCCTGTTTTTCGTAGGTTTGACTGTCGTTGACCGGGAGTGGTTATTACAAATAAGATGTCAAACTTTATGTACTGACTTTTCTGTTGACATCTCACTATTTAATGTATGAACGGTTTAATTAAGCATAAAGAAATCAAACACACAGAGACACAAAATTGTTTATTCAGTTCGGTACTTCATACCTACATCTAAGGGCACTTTGTCAGTGGAAAGGTTTTCAATGTAATGAAATCAATACGCATACAAGTTCTTAGATCATCTAGATCAATCATATGCTATTATTACAAAAATGACAAACCTAATTAAGTGACTCCCCCTGAACCTGAGATCCAATCTCAATTCCAATCACCGAACACATTTAGTCTTAGAATGCCCTTGTTCTTCTATGACTATTGTGGCTCTTCAATGGCCACCATTCAACTATTTTACTTTATCAATCATTGACTCAAGTACGAGCATATAACATTCTCCTTCAGTTTACTTCATCATGAGTTCCAGCAATATGCTTAGGAATCTCACTCCATAAACTGAGGATCACGAACTGTCCTCCACGTACTTGTACTTACGAATCTCGCTCATGATGTAGACGTTGAGTTTTGTAAGAGATTTGATCGGAGCTTGAATGAATTACTTGATATATATAGGTCCCATCATCCTGCATCGTGACTCCTAGGGTTTCCTCATTCTCTAGAGTCACGATCCAGATAAATCTTCTTGTTTCCTTATTTTAATGTATCTATTGGAGAGATATTATTGAATAAGGAAACAAATCTTCTAAATGGATATGTATGAATACGTATTGGATATACTTGAGGACTTCCACGCGCGTGAGCTGTCACATTCTATAATGTGTTGACATTATGTTCGTACATCCTTGTTCATCTACGTTTCCAATTGTACACACATGATGTCACGTTATCATGGTTGACATCTGACTTGACACAACAATTGTCAATCCTGGACGTAGCAATAATCTTCCCCTTTGGCAATTTGTTGTAGAAAGCACACATTGAGCACTTTATTCGTGGAGTGGTAGTATAGTAGCACAACAGCTTGAATATCTTCACCTTGACAGTACAACAGCTTGAATATCTTCACCATATCAGTGCATGTTTCGTACGTATGATGTAGTAGTATATGCGTAGCATATAAGTGATGCTTCTTTGGAAATTTGTTATGGCAAGCACACATTAAACACTTTATTCTGGGAGTGAGAGTATAGTAGCACAACAACTTGAATATATTCACCATATCAGTGCATGTTTCGTATGCATGTTGTAGTAGTATATTCCTAACATATAAGTGTTGCTTCTCCCTCTGATTGCCTCAACAAATGGCCAAAGATACAGACCTACCTTTTGATGTTCCATAGAGTAGGGGGAAAAAGAAAATGCTCAATTACTAACTCATAACCGTCATGGATATGTCAAACAAAAACAACATTAAGTCTATGCATGATAATGATAGTAGTACAGAAGAGTTAATACATCACATAACCTAGCTCAGATATATTCGAGGCAAATATAACAAGAGTTTGAAGTACTTATGAGGACCATCAACATACACCTTTAACATGGTTCAGATTGAGATGTATAGACTTCAACTTCAGCACCTACTGCGACATCTTCAATGTCTCTATCTTGCTGAACTTGGAGGAGCTCATTTGGCATGGTAAGAGCAGCTTGAGCCTCGGTGATAGTTGACTTCGAAAGACTTGAATTTACTAAGTTGTTGACAGTCTTGACCTTCTTCTCGTCTGGTATGAGAACATTATTGGTGACATTTGTACTCCCATGTTATTTCATGTTGAAATACAGGGAAGCAGGTTTCTTTCCTTGAACATCTGATTCCCCTAGAATATGTGGATGTTGATGTAGTATGATACCAGTAATGATAAATGGAAATCCAATAGGTAATTTCAACGCATTTGACTGCGCATGACGAGCAATATGCTTAGTTATAATTTTACTAATATTTATAGTTAAAGAAGTAACTACAACATAGATGACTCTGGCTAGACTGGAGTGATGTTGGATGAGTATGAAGTAGGAAACCAGTTAGCTACTCCTATCTTGAAGAGAACAAAATATACTGGTGTGAGCTCCGAAGACATTAGCTTCTCCTTTGGTGTCCATTTCTTCTTCGAATTTCCAATGATCTCTTTAGCCACTATGTTAAGATCAAACATGGTACTTCCCAGAACTGTACTTTTTCTTCCCAGATAGGTATTGAATACATGTTCACTGACATGCACTACATGGCTTCTCACTAAGACTCTACAAAAATTCAAATCATCAGCTTTATCAAAACCTGGACTAAGACTTGCAATAAACTCCTTCACTAGTTGTCGTAGAATAGACCAATATCTTTAACAGTCTTCATAAGTTGGGCATCATTGAGACTTTTGAAGACCTGCTCCAAATCTTTGACAATTTTAGAGACTTGTCTCTCTAGGCGGAAGGATCTCTATAAGATGATTTCCAATCTTTGAGCAAATTACTCAACAGTTTTCTTTTCCTTGCACGAAGAAGAAAGGGAAACTTTCTCCATTTCTTCTTCTTCTGAGACTAGTTCATCAACATCTTGAAAGGTAGTCTTGCCAGATTTCTAGAGAGAAGTAACACAAGAGTTCTTCTCAGAATTAGTTGCCATAAACTTCTTTTCACTAGTAGGCTTATTCTTTGCCATGCCTATGGAAATAGCCAACCTATCTATATTTTCTTTATCTTGAGACCTTAGTCTCTTGGATTCTCTCTTACGGATGGTAACAGAGCTCTTTACTCTCTTTCTCTTCTCAACCTTGTCTTTCCTAGTGATGGGAACTGTTTGGTCAATTTCTACATTAACTCCATTACCAGATTCTTTGTTGACATTAACAGATTCATTATGAAAAACATCATGCATAACCCTAACCTCTTCAATGTCATTATCCACATAATCGATAATAGATTCTTTCTCTTCATCAACTTTCTTCACATTTATAGACTTAGGATCAACGGTTTCTTCTCCTAAGGAATGATGTGCATGCTTCTCTTTTTTAGCATTGCCAACATAATTTGTTGCTACTTTTTCCTAGATTTCTTACTTTTCTTTGCTATCATAGATTTATCAGGGGTGTATATACACAAAAAGCCTTGACACTAGTACTCTCTTTGACATGTTTCACAGAAATAATTTTAGGTTTACCTCTTTTGCCTACTGAAGAGACTACACAGACGGGGGCTTCAGAGGACATATTTGGTGGTCTTGCTAAAGGACTTTTCTACAGCTTCTGGAGATATAGAGGTTGATGGAGTGAGCGTAGAAGCACGCATGGGCAACTCCGAATCCAATTGAGTTCTCAAATATCGTCGTCGTTCCTGGTAGTTCTATGTCATCTTCACCATCTTCTGCTTCTCTAACATCATGGTGATTTGAAATCGAAAAGAATGGAGAAGACACAACCTGTTCGGAAAAGTTAAGGAAGCGGGAGAATTTGGGGTTTTGTTAACCCCAGTGTTTTATGAAGGAAATAATTTCAAGGACTTTCCTTTTCACTTAAGACTTCTAGTCTTTTCCTCTTCCCTCCTTATTTCATAGAGTCCATCATTACTTCATGTGTTTAAAATCTTTGCGATTCTAGAACAAGATTATTTACACACGTGTCATATATATTTGATGGAACCTAGAGACTTCCGAAGGTATTCATATGCATGTATACATGTGATAACATGTCGTTTGACATAAATCACGGAGATGTCAGTCTTGATGTCTTATCGCTTTTCAATTTGGATAGTTGTAGGGATGGAGCAGAGGGATGTGTGGATTCTAAAGTCACATTTGATGATCGAATAGCGGTTTCCCTTAGATCAAATCCCAGTTAGCACAATGGGAAAATTCTTGTCCAAGACGAGACACATCATCTTAGTGAATTCCACAATTAGATCTAGGTCACATAATTGACTTATGCTAAGTAGATTAGTAGTGAGTCCTTCTATCAACAATGTTTTAATCGATCAGTTTAACCCTTGAAGATTTAGTTGACTTTTCCCTATAACTCTTGCCTCAAATCCATCTCCAAATACTACATGTCCATAATGACATGACTGAATGGTTTTCAGGTACTCCCTGTCCCTAGTTATAAGAACCACTCCCGGTCAACGCCAATCAAATCGGCAAAAAACAGGAAAATTTAAAAAATTTAGACAGACACTTAAATGAACCTAAATTTGACCCCGAGGGTCGTACCGGACTTAAGTTGACCCCGATATCGACCAAAGTGAGTTCCGGGGGACTCAGGGCAACTTTCTGACCAATTTAGGAAATGTTGACTTTTCACTAGAAAAGTCAACCGAGCGACGTTTTGGTCCGTTCGAGGCCCGTTTTGGATCCAAAAATATTAGCCGTCGTCGCAGCGGTCTTAGTTGAGCCGTTTCCTTGTAGCCCGTGAAGATTCATAATTTCTTGGAAAAAGTGCCCGTTCGGGACCCGAAACAGCCGAATTTCGCGAATCTGATTGGAAAATATCTAGGAGATATTTTCCATAAAGGTGTGGGACCCCCTTGCCACATGTCAAATATGTGGTGGTGTTAGGTATTTTTGAAAAAGAACAAAGATGAGAGGATAGGGGGGTTCAGCCAACACTTAAAGAAATAGGAAAAAAAAAAGATAGTTTTTAGAGAGAGAAGGAGAAGGAGAAAAGGGAGAGAAAAAGAGAAGGGTGCTATGGTTTTTCCACTATTCCCGACGATCAAACCGATAGATCATCTCAACGTTCAAGGAATCGAGTTCCCATCGACATTCTCTTTGGTGAGCACCTAACCGTTTTTCGTTTTGTTAAGTTTGAAAGTTAGGGTTTGGGTTAAAACTAGTAGTTTGTGGTTGAGTTGAGGTGTGGGGTTCATTGGAGGTGTTTTGGAGCGAAAGGATGATCGTTTTCCGGTGACCGGAGGCTCGGGGGGAGCTCCGGCCACCGTGCACGGTGGCTGGCCGAACATGGGGTGGTTTGCCGGAGCTAGGACCGACCACCACCATGGTGGACCGGCCCACTCCGGCCCTAGCCACCCACGGCCAAAGATGGTCGGGTGGGGCCCACATGCTCGGGTATCGGGTTTTCGTGTTCGGGTGGTTTAGGACGTTCCCCAAGTAGTTAATCCACACCCGGATCGAAATTTGGATTTAAATTGTGAAAGTTGTAATTGACGGGTTTAGAAACTTTAAACGCAAATTAAATTACTCGGAATTCGGAAAGCGATTTCGTCGAGTGCATAGGAACCCTTGAATTATCCTAAGACCGTAGAAACGAAAACACGAATTTTCGGAGCCCCGGAAGGACGTTTTCAAAACCCCGGCAGATTCGCCATGTCGGGGGAGACGGGCCTTTCCGGGTCCATTATCGACAATGTCGAGTAATTGGTAAGTTTGGGAGTGATCGACATTGTCGGGGTTACATTTGGGCGTCAAGTTTATTAAAATTCAGTTTATGCCTCCAAGCTTAAAAACATTTTAAATTGTGTTCTTATTAGATCGTGCCGCCGACCGAGGAAAGGGAAAGCTAGGCGAGTGATCGTGATCACGTCGGAGCTTGACTGTGACCTTTTGGGGAAAGCATACGAGGTACGGAAAAGTAGCCGGGTCTCGGCCCTGACTAGGGAAAGTTAACAGTAGAAATGCATGTGACACTTGGGTGTTGTGGGTTAAGTAAGTTTATCGAATAACAGAAAGGCGGGCGACACCGGGTGGTGTCGTATGATATGGGAACGTATCGAACAATAGAAATGCATGTGACACTTAGTAATGTCGTAGGAGTAGTGAACTTTCGATATTAGAATTACTGGAGGCATTTGGTTATGCCCGGAGGTTGATTGTTTAGTTTGTGTCTTGGGTGGCCATGAGAGCCCGTACTTTATTGTTTGTGCCTTGGGTGGCCATGAGAGCCCGTACTTTACTGTTTGTGTCTTGGGTGGCCATGAGAGCCCGTACTTTACTGTTGGTGTGTCTTGGGTGGCCATGAGTGCTCGTGGGGTTGTTAAACCCGTATTTTACTGTTGGTGTGTCTTGGGTGGCCATGAGTGCCCGTGGGGTTGTTGAACTAGTATTTTACTGTTGGTGTGTCTTGGGTGGACATGAGAGCCCGTGGGGTTGTTAAACCCGTATTTTACTGTTGGTGTGTCTTGGGTGGCCATGAGTGCCCGTGGGGTTGTTGAACTAGTATTTTACTGTTGGTGTGTCTTGGGTGGCCTTGAGTGCCTCGGGGTTGTTAAACCAGTATTTTACTGTTGGTGTGTCTTGGGTGGCCATGAGTGCCCGTGGGGTGGTTGAGCCCGTGTTTTACTGTTGGTGTCTTGGGTGGCCATGAGTGTCTGTGGAGTGTTGAACCTGTGTTGTTGCTGGTTGTTGAACTTTGCTTGTGATTGTGATTGCCTGAGGTTGGGGGCCCGATAGAGATCGGGGGAAGTTGCGTGGGGGTTGGCTAGCTTTCCGACAGAGATCGGTAAAGTTGAGCATTCTTTCGCTAGCCTTCCGACAGGGATCGGTAAGGTTGAGCATTCTTCGGCGATGGAGGATTGCTCCCCTTCCGACTAGCTATCGGAAAAGTAGCTCGGTACATATCGCTAACAGGTCGACCGCCTGGCCTGACAGGGATTGGTAAAGTTGTGTGGGGCAGGCTCGAGCCCAGCTGGTTAGCAACCGGCACTGAGCAGCTGGAGTGCGATCCTCTGTGATCTTGTTTGGTGTGCGATCCTTTGTGATCTTGGGTGTTGCGTGGTTGTCTTTTGTGTCTTTGGTGGAGGTCATAACCGCTGTGTCGGGTCTACTTTGAGTGTCCGGTTGTTGAGTTGGTTGGGGAAAGTAATAGTCTGTGCGTCAGTCGGGTTACTTGAGTTTGGGGATAGTGGTCCCCGGTGTTTGGGTTGTTGTTGTTTCCGGCATGTTCGGCTAAGTATGTCGTAGTCAGTCTGTTATCCGTGGTGGTGAGCTAACGCTCACCCCTAGCTGCTTTTCCTATAGGTACTGGTCGCGGGACGGACTAGGTGAGCTCTCGAAGGTTGAAGAGCTAGGAGCGGGAGTCTGGGTGTCCTTTTTTAGTCTAGCGACGTACGCCTTGTATTTTGTCCGCTTGTTGGGACATACTTTTGAGTTGTAAATTATTATTTTGATTAACTAAATGGTGGTTTTAAAGTGATTTATTTTAAAAGGTTTGAAAATGTTTTATTGTCTTAAACGTTCGCGTTCAGGGTTCGGTTCTACTGAATTTGGGGCGTGACAGCTTGGTATCAGAGCTATAGATTTCACACCTCGGACTATACGTCAATTAGGTGGGGAGAGTCGAGTCAAAAAAGTCCCATCGTGCGTTGGGTACGCAAGTCGGAAACCGCGTGTAGACCAGTAGTGTTTTGAGTCTTGTTTGTGATTGTGTGTATGTGCAGTATTTTATTGCTGGCATACTGATTGTGTGTTGCTTCGTGAAACGTTTTTAAGCTGTCGCGACTCGACTCAGGAGTGCTCCTGTAGTCGAACGTGATGGTGTTGACATCAAATGGGTACAATGTAGTTCGGGGGCGCCTGGACCGGGTTGTAACTACCTGATGTCAAGAAATGAGGTTTTATAATGAAAAGGAGAAAGTTTCAAAATTGGCTGGCCCTGTGGGTGTGTTTTTGAATTTGTTGGCCCAGTGGGCGTGCTTTGATTTTGGTTGGCCCAGTGGGCGTGTGTTTAAATTGGTTGGCCCGGTGGGCGTGTTTTGAAATTTGTTGGCCTGGTGGGCGTGTTTTGATTTTGGTTGGCCTTGTCGGCTTGTGATTGAGGTTGGGTGACTTGGGTTCGTTTGATAGTCGTGTGCAGTTGTGTGTTGTTTTTGAGTGACGTTCACGATTGCGTCAGGTCGTTTGAGTTTTCCTTTACGTATTATTATAACTTAAGTATTAATAGCGTGAGCGGTGTGACGTTTTAGTAACGAGTACGCTAGAGATAGACGTAGACTGTGTGAACGCTAGTACTTTTGAGCACGTCGTTGCTATTTAAGTTCGCAAACTAAACGTTTGCGTGTATCCGTGCAGAGGATACCGACCACATGGCTCGTGGCAGGCGAGGACGATCAGCCATGACACGGGGACGAGCACCCACGCGTGGTAGGAGGGGACAGTCAGCAGGGGCACCAAGACGGATGCCCACCGTCGAGCCCGCTGAGTACGCGGAAGCCCACGGTACTCCTGTCGGAGAGGATAGGAGGAGCGACGCGAGAACATCTACGGGCACGCCCAGCGTCCCGCGGTTGCAGACCCTCCCACTATGACCGCCCTGGACGAGCTGACCAGGACGGTGCAGAGTTTGGTGGCGATCATCGCCAGTAGAGAGTCGGCCTCACCAGCTCCGGAGACAGCAGTTGTTCCAGCGAGGCCCGTTCAGGCCGAAGACTATACGGCCCGGACACTGCTGGACTTCCTGAAGCTGGGCATACTCACCTTTGTCGGGGAGCCGAACCCCGACCTAGCCGAGAGATGGTTGGAGCAGGTTACGCGGGACCTGGACACTTCAGGCATCGAGGATGGTCGCAGCAGAGTGTCCTTTGCAGCTCATCAACTGAGGGACAGCGCCTACCACTGGTGGGGGCGTGTGAGGGACAGAGTTGGGCACGACTACGGTCTCTTCCAGACGGTCTTTCTGGCATAGTATTTCCCTGAGTCGGCTCGGGTGGACCGACATCGGCAGTTCCTGGAACTGCAGCAGGATGGGGCGTCAGTGGCAGAATATGAGGCCAGATTCACGGCCCTGACCCGATTCGCGCCAGAAATGGTGGCGATAGAGCAGAATCGTTGCCTGCGGTTCGAGGGGGGGCTGAGGCCGGTGATTTGAGATCGAGTCCTCACCCTGAGGTTGCGGGAGTACTCAGAGCTCGTAACCACTGCAGCGACAGTGGAGCAGGGTCTCCGAAAGGCAGCCAGGACCCGTGAGGTTCGACAGCGACCGACCAGTGTTGCGGGGCCGTCCGAGTCCCGAGATCGGAGGAGACAGAGGACCACGGGGTTCTTCCGGCCACAGGCTCATCAGGGCGGAGCGAGACAGATGGTGTCGGTGGCGTCAGTAGGCCCAGTCGCTGCAAAGAGGGGGCCGGTATGTTTTACCTGCGGGCAGCAAGGCCACTTTCATCGAGAGTGTTCGATGGGATGAGGGCCTGCGGCGCTACCAGTGATCAGACGGACAGGCCAGGGCACGGAGCCGAGGGCCGACGATTTCAGGTGCTTCCGGTGCAACCGGCTTGGGCACTCTATTGCAAGGTGTCCTGATCCGATTGGGGCAACGTCAGCGCGGCGCCCGCAGCAGTCGTATACAGTGCAGTCGCCCAGGGCTCGCCAGTATCAGAGTCAGCGGTCGAGGTTCTCGCAGCCGTCCACGAGCGCGCCAGTTCCGAGACAGCAGCAAAAGTCTGGACATCCAGTAGTCAGTGCGCCAGGTCAGAGGCGACAAGCGTCACGGGGAAGAGTGTACGCAGTTACCGACTCCCGGGCCACAGGATCCACTACCTACCGCGAGACCATTCAGGGTACGTGTTTATTGTATCATTTGTGGGCGTTATTCTTATTTGATATCGGGGCGTCGCACTCGCTTATTTCGTTGAGTTGTGCTGAGAGGTTGGGGCTGAGTTTAGAGCCGTTGAGTCAACCCCTGTGCCTGGACACCCCAGTTGGGGGTGATGTGTTGTTGACTAGGGTCTGTCGTGCCTGCGAAATTAGAGTCGCAGACTGTCCTTGCCCTGGTGACCTTCTCGTGCTGGGAATGACGACCTTTGACGTGATCTTGGGAATGGATTAGCTGGCGAAGTACCGAGCCAATATCGACTGCTACAGGCGACGAGTGACAGTGTCAGCAGGCAACACGAAGGTGTCGTGTGTGTTGGGTAGTAAGAGCGGGGTTCTCATGTCGGTGTTGTCCGCAATGGAGGAAGTATCGGTTGTGCAGAGCCGAGAGTTACCGCGAGTGGTATGCGAGTTCCCCGAGGTCTTTCCTGACGAGTTGAGCGGTTTGCCACCATAACGTGAGGTGGAGTTCGGGATTGACCTGGTGCCGGGAACAACAGCAATATCGATGGCGCCTTACAGGTTCGCGCCGGCAGAGTTGACCGAGCTGAAGCGTCAGCTCGAGGAGCTTCAGGAGAAGGGATTTATCCGTCCGAGCGTATCGCCATGGGGAGCACCAGCACTCTTCGTGAAGAAGAAGAAGAGTGGAGAGCTTCGGATGTGTATAGATTACCGGAAGCTGAACCGGGTTACGGTGAAGAACCGATACCCGATGCCGAGGGTCAACCAGTTGAGAGGGTCGACCTGTTTCTCGAAGATCAATCTGTGATCCGGATATTACCAGTTGCGAGTCCGAGAGGGGGACGTCGCAAAGACTGCATTCCAGACACGCTATGGGCATTACGAGTTTTTGGTGATGCCGTTTGGACTGACGAACGCACCTGCAGCGTTCATGGATCTGATGAACAGTATATTCCGTCCGTTCTTAGATCAGTTTGTGGTGGTGTTCGTAGACGACATCGTGATCTACTCGCAGAACGAGGCGGCACATGAGGGGCATCTGAGGACTGTTCTGGCTTTACTGCGCATGCATCATCTATATGCCAACCTGGAGAAGTGCGAGTTCTGGCTCGCTGAGGTGAAATTCCTCGGTCACATTGTATCCCGTGACGGTATACTGGTCGATCCGTCGAAGATCGACGCGGTTTCGAAGTGGGCACGGCCCACGAGTCTCTTCGAGATCCGCAGCTTTCTGGGGTTGGCAGGCTATTATCGGCGATTTGTGCAGGACTTCACGCGACTAGCCGCGCCGATGACCTTGTTGACGCGCAAGGGAGTCGGGTTTGTGTGGACAGAGGATTGTGAGCGTGCATTCACGGAGTTGAAGACTCGTCTGACTACCGCTCCAGTATTGGTAGTGCCAGAGCGAGGGGTCGGGTTTGAGGTTTATTGTGATGCGTCCGGGGAAGGACTGGGTTGTGTACTAATGCAGTTGGGTAGAGTTGTTCCTTATGGATCCAGACAGTTGAAGACACACGAGCGCAACTATCCTACCCATGACCTAGAGCTAGCAGCAGTCGTGTTCGCGCTAAAGGGTTGGCGGTATTATCTGTATGGCGAGGGATTTCAGGTGTTCTCGGATCACAAGAGCCTCAAATACATCTTTTCCCAACGAGACCTGAACATGCACCAGCGGCGATGGATGGAGCTACTTGAGGAGCACGACTTTGAGCTACACTACCATCCGGGTAAGGCGAATGTGGTCGCCGACGCCCTGAGTAGGAAGTCGGTTCCGAGTATTGCTAGCATATCAGTCCGAGAGTGGGACATGATGGGGGAACTGAGCACGTTCGGGCTTGAGCTAGAGGAGATTACTGGTGGCGTGGCCATGTGCTCATTGGTGGCTCAGCCCTCACTACTTGCCCAAGTGTTGGAGGCGCAGTCGGAGGACATCGAGACGTCAGAGATCCGAGAGAGGGACGCCAGCGGTGACGAGGTGGTAGGCTGGGAGATCAGTGCAGATTTGGGGTTACGGTATCGAGGAGGGTTATTCGTGCCGGACAACTGTAGAGACGACGTGTTGCGAGAGTCACATCATTCGCGTCTTACAGTGCACCCGGGTGGCACCAAGATGTACCGTGACATCAGGCGGCACTTCTGGTGGAGCGGGATGCGGAGAGCGATCACAGAATTTGTATCCAGGTGCCTCGTTTGTCAGCAGGTGAAAGCCGAACATCAGCGTCCCGCCGGATTATTGCAGCCACTACCGATTACCCAGTGGAAGTGGGAGCATATCACGATGGACTTCGTGTGTGGACTACCGAGATCGTCGAAGGGACACGACGCCGTATGGGTAGTGGTCGATCGGTTGACCAAGTCGGCCCACTTCCTGGCTATGAGTATGACTGATCCGGTCGACAAGTTGAGCAGCCTGTACATTCAGGAGATAGTGTGTCTCCATGGGGTCCCTGTGTCGATAGTGTCTGACAGGGATCCTCGTTTCACGTCCAGATTTTGGCCGAGTCTGCAGACCGCGTTGGGAACCGAGGCCCTACTCAGTACAGCACACCATCCCCAGACAGACGGTCAGTCCGAGCGCACTATTCAGATCTTGGAAGACATGTTGCGGGCATGTGTGCTGGACTTTAGGGGATCATGGGAGACCCACCTGCCGTTGGTCGAGTTCGCCTACAACAACAGCTTCCAGGCCAGTATTGGGATGGCACCGTTCGAAGCGCTGTATGGGAGGTCGTGTCGATCGCCAGTGTGTTGGGCAGAGGTGGGGGACAAGAGTCTACTGGGGCCAGATCTTGTCCGAGAGACGACAAAGAAGGTTGCGCTGATACGCGAGCGGTTGAAGACCGAACAGAGTCGGTAGAAGAGCTATGCCGACAGACGACGTCGACCGCTTGAGTTCGCAGTCGGTGATCACGTGTTCCTGAAGGTGAGCCCGAGGAAGGGACTGGTACGGTTCAGACGCAGCGGGGGAAAGTTAGCCCCGTGGTACATTGGTCCTTTCGAGATCTTGAACAGAGTGGGAGCAGTGGCCTATCGTCTGGCGTTACCACCACAACTTGGGAGAGTTCATAACGTCTTCCACGTGTCCCAGTTGCGGCAGTACAATGCAGACCCCTCCCACGTCATTGAGTGGGCAGATATCGAGGTGGCTAACGATGACTCCTATGAGGAGCAGCCGGTTCGAATCAGGGACACACGGGAGCAGGTCCTGCGTGGCAAGATTATCCGCCTAGTACGGGTGCAGTGGAGGCATCACGGGGCTGGGTCGACTTGGGAGCTCGAGGACGAGGTTCGCGCGAAGTACCCCGATTTGTTAGATTCCCGAGGTACGTCTGTTTTAAATTTCGCGGACGAAATTCCTTGAAGGGGTAGATTGTAAGAACCACTCCCGGTAAACGACAGTCAAATCGGCGAAAAACAGGAAAATTTAAAAAATTTAGACAGACACTTAAATGAACCTAAATTTGACCCCGAGGGTCGTACCGGACTTAAGTTGACCCCGATATCGACCAAAGTGAGTTTCGGGGGACTCAGGGCAACTTTCTGACCAATTTGGGAAATGTTGACTTTTCGTTGGAAAAGTCAACCGAGCGACGTTTTGATCCGTTCGAGGCCCGTTTTGGATCCAAAAAGCTTAGCCGTCGTCGCAGCGGTCTTAGTTGAGTCGTTTCCTTGTAGCACGTGAAGTTTCGTAATTTCTTGGAAAAAGTGCCCGTTCGGAGCCCGAAACAGCCGAATTTCGCAAATCTGATTGGAAAATATCTAGGAGATATTTTCCATAAAGGTGTGGGACCCACTTGTCACATGTCAAATATGTTGTGGTGTTAGGTATTCTGGAAAAAGAACAAAGATGGGAGGATGAGGGGTTCGGCCAACACTACAGAAATAGAAAGAAAAAAAGAGAAAAAAAGATAGTTTTTAGAGAGAAAAGGAGAAGGAGAAAAGGGAGAGAAAAAGAGAAGGGTGCTAGGGTTTTGCCACTATTCCCGACGATCAAACCGAAAGATCGTCTCAACGTTCAAGAAATCGAGTTCCCATCGACATTCTCTACGGTGAGCACCTAACCGTTTCTCGTTTTGTTAAGTTTGAAAGTTAGGGTTTGGGTTAAAACTAGTAGTTTGTGGTTGAGTTGAGGTGTGGGGTTCGTTGGAGGTGTTTTGGAGCGAAAGGATGATCGTTTTCCGGTGACCGGAGGCTCAGGGGGGGGATCTGGCCACCGTGCACGGTGGCTGGCCGGGCATAGGGTGGCTAGCCGGAGCTACGACCGGCCACCACCATGGTGGACCGGCCCTAGCCACCCACGGCCAAAGATGGTCGGGTGGGGCGCACACGCTCGGGTATCGGGTTTTCGTGTTCGGGTAGTTTAGGACGTTCCCCAAGTAGTTAATCCACACCCGGATCGAAATTTGGATTTAAATTGTGAAAGTTGTAATTGACGGGTTTAGAAACTTTAAACACGAATTAAATTACTCGGAAGTCGGAAAGCGATTCCGTCGAGTGCATAGGAACCCTTGAATTATTCTAAGACCGAAGAAACGAAAACGGGAATTTTTGGAGCCCCGGAAGGACGTTTTCAAAACCCGGGCAGATTCGCCATGTCGGGGGAGACGGGCCTTTCCGGGTCCATTATCGACAATGTCGAGTAATTGGTAAGTTTGGGAGTGATCGACATTGTCGGGGTTACATTTGGGCGTCAAGTTTATTAAAATTCAGTTTATGCCTACAAGCTTTAAAAACATTTTAAATTGTGTTCTTATTTGATCGTGCCGCCGACAGAGGAAAGGGAAAGCTAGGCGAGTGATCATGATCACGCCGGAGCTTGACTGTGAGCTTTTGGGGAAAGCATACGAGGTAGGGAAAAGTAGCTGGATCTCGGCCCTAACTAGGGAAAGTTAACAGTAGAAATGCATGTGACACTTGGGTGTCGTGGGTTAAGTAAGTTTATCGAGTAACAGAAAGGCAGGCGACACCGGGTGGTGTCGTATGATACGAGAACGTATCGAACAATAGAAATGCATGTGACACTTAGTAGTGTCGTAGGAGCAATGTGTTAGTCTTAGTGCCCGTAGTTCAATCCTAAATGTCCAAATGTATATATCATCGTTAGCAATAAAATTAAAGCGGCTTTATATTACTTATGTGTTGGAGTAATATATCGATGTGTGATCTGATCTATGCCCACCATGCGAATAGAACCATAGATCGAGATAGATCACACTCGATGGGTCCCTAGTCAACAAAGCTCCACTAGAAGCGACTAGTATGAAAGATGGCTCTTTATGGCTTACGTTCTGTTAGTCATTGGAATGGGATTCCGGAGTCTGGTCATAGATATCATGTGGGACATGATATTGGACGACCCGCCCTGAATATGTGCCATAGATTAAGTCATGAACATATTCAGTGTTGTAGCTTGTCATGTATCCTTAGACCAAGGAGTCTTTGTGATCGCTATGTAGTCAACAACTGAGTTTGACCTGAGCCTAACGTTGTCCGTAACAGGGCTTCCATAACGGCCAGGATTGGCTTGGGGACGGGCTACATGAGTGACACGAAAGACGGCTAAGGGATTTATCCCTCATACTAAGGTATGGGAAAGATATCGGTTCTCGGCCACTTGATCGAGAGTGACTGGAAGAATAGCATGGCCATGCACATGATACTGGGTATCATATCTTCAGTCATCTCACATATCAAGGAACGGTGATTGAGAATAATAAGGATGACGGCTCTATGCCTTATCTCAATCAGGATATCGGAGATAAAAGGATAATGACAGGAAGGACGGAAAGGTTAGAATCGACAGGGTCGATTCGTTATGTAGTGTCAGGCAATACTAAAGTCTCGTTAGTTGCCACTTAAATAGGATCAAGTAAAATGGGATTTTACGTTGATCTATTGACATGCATAAACCTAAGGGTCACACCGGAGGATGAACCTCATTGACACATTTATGGAGAATGGCCAAAAGGGAGTTGTCTCGGGACATGACCAAAACTGGGTTTTGGGTCATGTGCCCGTAAGTGAATAGGACTTCACAGATCGAGACAAGGCTTGGAGTCTTGGGATTGATCGCGTCGGATAATGTTGGACATTTCCGGTATGGAAGGCTTGGAGGCGATGAGCGAATCACGGGACCTTGTTAGAAATGGCCACGGGCCATGTTCCAAGAGGCCCATGTAAGGCCCATGCAACCAAGGCCCATAGAACTAATTAATCAAGTCTTGATTAATTAGTACTAAGTAAGCAAGACAAGGATTAAGGTGTTGGTGATTCACCACCTAACCCAATCTTGTCTTGCCATACTTTGTCCTATTTACACCTTACTTGACACCATACTTGTCCCATGCCTTTAGTTGGACAAGTATGGGTTTTGTTATGTTTAATTCATCTTTTTTCAACATAACAAACACAAGACAAGAATAGGAAACACATTTTCTCTCCCTCTTCCATGGCCATTTCAGGTTTGGCTAGTTTCCACCTCCATGTTTGTGTTCTTGAGTCCTCAAAGAGAAGAACTACGTGGCTTTGATTCCCATGTGGATACGTAGGCGTCTTGGAGACTCAAGCCAATCATTCGTTAACCGGTGTTCTTGTTTTGGTAAGAACTAGTGCTGAATTTTTCTCTTGTGAATCCATTCTTTGTTAGTTGTTTCATGGTTTTAATCGTCTCTTGGTTTTCATTGATTTTCCGCTGCGAGTTGGTTCATCTCCAACCCTACCTCGAGACCCAACAGTGGTATCAGAGCCGTGCTACCTTCGGGATTCACAAGACGGTGTTCAAAGTTTCGGTTTTGCTTGAAAGTTTCGTTTTTGGCATGTTGTTTTGCTAAATTGATTGATAACATGTTTTAAATTATTGTTTATGGATTTAATGCATGTAAAATGAATTTTTGAAAATTATTTCAAATCTGGAAATTTTGAAAAAAGTTTGATTTTTCGGGTCTCGGGAGCGGGACTCTCGGGGAGCCGAAACCGAGACCGAACGGGGATCCGTTGGACGGAGCTAGGCCAAGCATGACCATTGGATGGTTGATATGCCAAGGCTAAACCGTTTTGTTAGTTATGACGAGTTTGGAACCGTCATGACGAACTCGAAGATCAAATTTTCAAAAGTTTCATTTTTGAACGGTTTCGATAAACCGAGCATCAAAAAAAAAATTCGAAACTTGGCTATTAATTAAAACCGGAAAATCACATGATGTTTGATAACATTCTTGTTTGATAACACGATGTGTGATGTGATGTTGGCATGGTGTACATAATAGCCCCGAGCTCAATTTAATTATTTATCGCTTTTCACGGCCTGCGAGCCGTTAGTGTTAGCGTGTAATTATTCTTTCAAGGTGTGGTCGTCGAACCACTTGTTTGTAATATTTATTTATTCCCGACCTGCGAGTCGTGTATTAAATTGTAATATTTTACTCAAGATGAAGAAAGGGCGAAAAGGTCATTTGGTGGCTTTTCGGGTGTTGGCATCGGCTTGGAGTCGATGGAGCTCAAGAAGCTAGTGGGAGTTAGTTTAGGGGGCTATTATGTGCATATTTATCGTTTTATGCTTTGTTTAGTTTATGCATGATTAATTCTATGTGTTTTAGAATTGCATGCTTAACTTTATTTACCGAGCATATCATCTCACATGCAAAGATAAAATTGGAATTTTAATCCTTGTGTGTGAGCCCTTAGAATCGTCATTACATTGGAGGTAGTTGACGGGTTCGAAGGAAGAATTACATTGGATGTAATTTGAGGCATCATTGCATTTGGAATGTAGTTGATGTGCTCATCGCATCTAGGATGTGTCAAAGTTTTAAACACAACCGGACAAGTAAAAACGGGTCATGTCTGATACCTCCCAATTATCAACACCTTACTACCTCCCCGTCCTATGGGTGTCGTGCGCATTAGCGGAGCATCCATGGGAAAGCGGGGTAGTAGGTTTGGACGACATATGTGGGTGTCGTGCGCATTAGCGGAGCACCTACATAGTGACGGGCCGTAGTTGAAAATTGGTGGACCCGACTACGATTCTCAGCCTGAGGTTGAGCTAGGGTAACAGATAGGGTAAGCCGTGTACATAAGTGCATACCCTAGCCAAGAGTCACATTGGATGTGATTGGATGGAGTCCTACCTACATAGCTCGATTAAGTGGTGAGCATTAGTTCAGCTTAATCGAGTGAATCAAGGATCTTGGTTTCAGATTCTAAAGGTTTAGAATCGATTGTTGGTGTTTAAGCTTGATCTTCATAAAATTTATTCAGTTTACTGATTGAATTTTATCTGTTGTAGATCAAATGGCAAATTCAGCGAACATTAATAGTTTGTCATTAAAAACCATTCTTGACAGGGTCAAGCTATATGGGACAAACTATTTGGACTGGTACAGAATTTTGAGGATAGTCCTCAAGTCTGAACGCAAAGAATATGTCCTTGACAAGGCTGTCTCTAAGACCATATCAGAGTTACATGAAGTGTCATTAACTGCTGAGAAGAATATCTCAGGGATCTGGGATCCAAGGATATTCTGATGGTCAACAAGGGAATTGGAAGTGGCATGGGCTGGGCCCATGCGCACTTGGCAGGAAAGATGAGACACCTGAGAATGTCTGCTTCTACTGCCAACAGCCTGGTCATTGGAACTGGGATTACAGGAAGTTCACGGCTGATCTGAAGAAGGGCAGTGGGACTGCGCCTTCATCAAATAGCCTGGATGATCTGAAGAAGGGCAGTAAGACTGCGCCTTCATCAGGAAACCTGGATGATCTAAGGAAGGGTGGTGGGACCGTGCCTTCAATCGGTATTAACTCTATAGAGCTACATCTCTCTACTTCCAAAGATTCATGGGTATTAGATACCATGACTGAATCTCACACATGCACTAATATATGGTGGCTGAAAGTAGGAGAGATTTGGAAAGCACGAAATGGACCTCAGAGTTGTGGCAACTGCTGTAGGATCCATGAGTCTTGCTTTGCCAAGAGGCCTTGTCTTAGTATTGTATAATGTATATTGCATACCTACTTTTAGTAGGAATATTATATCTGTATCCGTGTTTGACAAGGAAGGATATAATGTTAATATTGGAAATGGAGTTTTCAATGTTCTATGCAATGATATGTTTTATACCAGTACTGACATGGTTGGAGGATTGTACATATTAGATATGGGTAACAATGCCTCAAGTTCTATATATTCCGTTAATACCAAGAGGTCTAAATCCAACGATTTAAACCTAACTCTGTTATGGCACTGTCATTTGGGTCGCATAAACAAGAAGCGCCTATCAGCACTTCAGAAGTGCGGGCTTTCAGGTTCATTCGAATTCCATTCGATCGATAGGTGCAAGGTTTGTTTGATGGGAAAAATGACTAAAGTGCCCTTTATCGATCGCGATGAAAGGGCGGGTGAATTATTGGGGCTTATACACTCGAATGTGTTTAGACCAATAAGTTCACTTGCCAGGAGGGGTTTTAGCTACTTTATCACATTTACTGATGATTACAGTAAATATTGTTATGTCTATTCGGTGAGACATAAGTCTGAAGCTTTTGATAAATTCAAAGAGTTTAAGACTATAGTAGATAACCAGCTCGACAAAGGTATTAAGGCACTTCGATTGGATCGAGGTGGAAAATACTTGACCACAGAGTTATTAGATCATCTAAAAGAGAATGGGATCCTTTTGGAATGGACTCCTCCTAGGTCACTGTAGTTGAAAGGTGTAGCCAAACGGAGAAATCGGACATTGTTAGACAATGGTCTGTTCCATGATTAGTTGGACTGATCTCCCAATCTCTTTTAGGGGTTTTGCTCTAGAGACGACCGCATTCATAGTGAATCGGGCTTCGACGAATGGTGTGGAAGGGACACCATTTTAAAAAATGGTACGGGATGATGCCCGCTTTGTCCTTCCTAAAGATTTGTGGTTGCGAGGCTTATGTGAAACATTTGGTTTCGACTAAGCTCGAACCAAGATCTGAGATATGCACCTTCGTGTGGTATCCCAAAGCAACAAGGGGATACTATTTCTACAATCCCAGTGAGAACATGGTGTTCGTCGCTTGGGGTGGGGTCTTTATGGAAAAGAAGTTTTGTTTCCAAAGACGTCATTAGGAGAACTGTGCATCTCGAAGAAATTCAGGATGGTACAGATCTATCTAAACCAATTGACAACCCAGTAGAAAGGAGCCAGAGATTGTCGTAGAGTGAGAACCAATTCCTGTTACAATTCCGGAAGGTCCAAGGCGATTTGAAAGGGTCAATCTTCCACCTCCAAGATATGGTATCCGGAGGTGACAATGAAGTCATGGTGGATCACGATGATCCAGCCACCTTTCAAGAAGTCGTGGATGGGCCCGACTCCGAGTTATGGCTGGGAGCCATGAGGGAGGAAATGCAATCCATGTCGGACAACCGAGTCTGGGAACCGGTTGATCCCATCAATGGTGTGAGGACCATAGGATGCAAATGGATCTTCAAGGTGAAGATGGACATGGACGGCAACCCTCTGACCTACAAAGCTCAACTGGTGGCGAAAGGTTATATGCAGATCCAATGGATTGACTATGAGGAAACCTTCTCCTTAGTGGCTATGGTCAAAATCGATCCAAATTCTTCTTGACATAACTGCGTATCATAATTACGAGATATAGCAAGTGGATGTCAAAACCGCTTTCCTAAATGGAAATTTGACTGAGTACGTTTGTATGTCTCGGCCCAAAGGTTTTGACGATCCGAAGAATAAAGGAAAGATTTATAAGTTGTTGAAATCCATTTATGGATTGAAACGAACTTCTCGGAGTTGGATCCTTCGTTTTGATGAAGCTGTAATTGGATTTGGCTTAATCAAGAATGAGGATGAATCTTGCGTTTATAAGAAGGCTAGTGGGAGCAATATTACCTTTCTGGTTCTCATTGAAAACGACATCCCAACCTTGCACGAGACTAAAGCTTGGTTGAGGAAGTGTTTTTCAATAAAGGACTTAGGTGATGCTTCTCATATCTTAAGGATTAAGATATGTAGAGATCGTACCAAGAGGGTCTTGGATTTAAGTCAGGGAACCTATGTGAACAAGGCATTGAGTAGGTTCTTAATGCTCGATTCAAAGAAAGGACTCTTACCCACTAGTCATGGCATTCATCTCAGCAAGACTCAGTGTCCTAAGACACCTGATGAGCTGAAAAGGATGATGAGAATCCTATGCGCCTGGAGCCAGGATCGATCATATATGCCATGACATGTATGAGACCAGACGTCTCGTAAGCCTTATGTTGTACCAGTAGACATCATTCTAACCCGGGGGAAAGATGATGCTGAACTAGTCGTCGAAGGATGAGTAGACGCTAGTTTTCCAAGACAAATCCAGATGACTTTAGAAGTCAATCAGGATATGTGTTTACGCTGAATGGCAGAGCTTTAGCTGGGAGAGCGTAAAGCAAGATATCATTGCCGAATCTACGACAGAGGCCAAGTACATGGATGCTGCAGAGGCAACTAAGGAGGCTATGTGGATTTGGAAATTCATGGCAGGGCTGGGTGTAATTAAAAACCCATACAGCCCGGTGAATCCATCTTGCGACAACACAAGGGCCATTGCGCAAGCTAAAAGCCTAGATCGTATAACAAATCCAAACATGTACTGCGGCGTATCCACCTCATCAGATAAATACTGAACTGAGGTGAAGTGAAGATAACCGATATTGCAACAGATGATAACATAGCCAACCCTTTGACTAAGGCAGTGTCACTGCCTGAACATGTTAGACATGTAAAGTCGATGGGGACATATTGGAGTTTAGATTGGAACTAGGGCAAGTGGGAGATTGTTAGTCTTAGTGCCCGTAGTTCAATCCTAAATGTCCAAATGTATATATCATCGTTAGCAATAAAATTATAGCGGCTTTATATTACTTATGTGTTGGAGTAATATATCGATGTGTGCTCTGATCTATGCCCACCATGCGAATAGAACCATAGATCGAGATAGATCACACTCGATGGGTCCCTAGTCAACAAAGCTCCACTAGAAGCGACTAGTATGAAAGATGGCTCTTTATGGCTTACGTTCTGTTAGTCATTGGAATGGGATTCCGGAGTCTAATCATAGATATCATGTGGGACATGATATTGGACGACCCGCCCTGAATATGTGCCATAGATTAAGTCATGAACATATTCAGTGTTGTAGCTTGTCATGTATCCTTAGACCAAGGAGTCTTTGTGATCGCTATGTAGTCAACAACTGAGTTTGACCTGAGCCTAACGCTGTCCGTAACAGGGCTTCCATAACGGCCAGGATTGGCTTGGGGACGGGCTACATGAGTGACACGAAAGACGGCTAAGGGATTTATCCCTCATACTAAGGTATGGGAAAGATATCGGTTCTCGGCCACTTGATCGAGAGTGACTGGAAGAATAGCATGGCCATGCACATGATACTGGGTATCATATCTTCAGTCATCTCACATATCAAGGAACGGTGATTGAGAATAATAAGGATGACGGCTCTATGCCTTATCTCAATCAGGATATCGGAGATAAAAGGATAATGACAGGGACGACGGAAAGGTTAGAATCGACAGGGTCGATTCGTTATGTAGTGTCAGGCAATACTAAAGTCTCGTTAGTTGCCACTTAAATAGGATCAAGTAAAATGGGATTTTACGTTGATCTATTGACATGCATAAACCTAAGGGTCACACCGGAGGATGAAACTCATTGACACGTTTATGGAGAATGGCCAAAAGGGAGTTGTCTCGGGACATGACCAAAACTGGGTTTTGGGTCATGTGCCCGTACGTGAATAGGACTTTACGGATCGAGACAAGGCTTGGAGTCTTGGGATTGATCGCGTCGGATAATTTTGGACATTTCCGGTATGGAAGGCATGGAGGCGATGAGCGAATCACGGGACCTCGTTGGAAATGGCCACGGGCCATGTTCCAAGAGGCCCATGAAAGGCCCATGCAACCAAGGCTCATGGAACTAATTAATCAAGTCTTGATTAATTAGTACTAAGTAAGCAAGACAAGGATTAAGGTGTTGGTGATTCACCACCTAACCCAATCTTGTCTTGCCATACTTTGTCCTATTTACACCTTACTTGACACCATACTTGTCCCATGCCTTTAGTTGGACAAGTATGGGTTTTGTTATGTTTAAGTCATCTTTTTTCAACATAACAAACACAAGACAAGAATAGGAAACACATTTTCTCTCCCTCTTCCATGGCCATTTCGGGTTTGGCTAGTTTCCACCTCCATGTTTGTGTTCTTGAGTCCTCAAAGAGAAGAACTACGTGGCTTTGATTCCCATGTGGATACGTAGGCGTCTTGGAGACTCAAGCCAATCATTCGTTAACCGGTGTTCTTGTTTTGGTAAGAACTAGTGCTGAATTTTTCTCTTGTGAATCCATTCTTTGTTAGTTGTTTCATGGTTTTAATCGTCTCTTGGTTTTCATTGATTTTCCGCTGCGAGTTGGTTCATCTCCAACCCTACCTCGAGACCCAACACAGTGAACTTTCGATATTAGAATTACTGGAGGCATTTGGTTATGCCCGGAGGTTGATTGTTTAGTTTGTGTCTTGGGTGGCCATGAGAGCCCGTACTTTACTGTTTGTGTTTTAGGTGGCCATGAGAGCCCGTACTTTACTGTTTGTGTCTTGAGTGGCCATGAGAGCCCATACTTTACAGTTGGAATGTCTTGGGTGGCCATGAGTGCCCGTGGGGTTGTTAAACCCGTATTTTACTATTGGTGTGTCTTGGGTGGCCATGAGTGCCCGTGGTGTTGTTGAACTAGTATTTTACTGTTGGTGTGTCTTGGGTGGCCATGAGTGCCCATGGGGTCGTTAAACCCGTATTTTACTGTTGGTGTGTCTTGGGTGGTCATGAGTGCCCGTGGGGTTGTTGAACCAGTATTTTACTGTTGGTGTGTCTTGGGTGGCCTTGAGTGCCCGTGGGGTTGTTAAACCATTATTTTACTGTTGGTGTGTCTTGGGTGGCCATGAGTGCATGTGGGGTTGTTGAGCCCGTGTTTTACTGTTGGTGTCTTGGGTGGCCATGAGTGTCTGTGGAGTGTTGAACCTGTGTTGTTGCTGGTTGTTGAACTTTGCTTGTGATTGTGATTGCCTGAGGTTGGGGGCCCGATAGAGATCGGGGGAAGTTGTGTGGGGGTTGGCTAGCTTTCCGACAGAGATCGGTAAAGTTGAGCATTCTTTCGCTAGCCTTCCGACAGGGATCGGTAAGGTCGAGCATTCTTCGGCGATGGAGGATTGCTCCCCTTCCGACTAGCTATCGGAAAAGTAGCTCGGTACATATCGCTAACAGGTCGACCGCCTGGCCTGACAGGGATTGGTAAAGTTGTGTGGGGCAGGCTCGAGCCCAGCTGGTTAGCAACCGGCACTGAGCAGCTGGAGTGCGATCCTCTGTGATCTTGTTTGGTGTGCGATCCTTTGTGATCTTGGGTGTTGCGTGGTTGTCTTTTGTGTCTTTGGTGGAGGTCATAACCGCTGTGTCGGGTCTACTTTGAGTGTCCGGTTGTTGAGTTGGTTGGGGAAAGTAATAGACCGTGCGTCAGTCGGGTTACTTGAGTTTGGGGATAGTGGTCCCCGGTGTTTGGGTTGTTGTTGTTTCCGGCATGTTCTTCTAAGTATGCCGTAGTCAGTCTGTTATCTGTGGTGGTGAGCGAACGCTCACCCCTAGCTGCTTTTCCTACAGGTACTGGTCGCGGGACGGACTAGGTGAGCTCTCGAAACTTGAAGAGCTAGGAGCTTTAGTCCGGGTGTCATTTTTGAGTCTAGCGACGTACGCCTTGTATTTTTTCCGCTTGTTGGGACGTACTTTTGAGTTGTAAATTATTATTTTGATTAACTAAACGGTGGTTTTAAAGTGATTTATTTTAAAAGGTTTGAAAATGTTTTATTGTCTTAAACGTTCGCGTTCCGGGTTCGGTTCTACTGAATTTAGGGCGTGAAACTAGTCATATGTCGAGAGGCTCCACTATTTAGGTACCAAAGATTTCTATTAGATTTGACCAGAGATGTATAAGCAACATGAGCATGATGATTTTAAATCTTAACTCTCCATACTTGCTGAGCACTTTTCTGGTACTGATTGAACTGTGTTACAGGTAGAAGGTTCACCATAGTATCCAATACCATTCGTTTTCTTAGATATTCTTCCGATAGACTAAAAGTTTTCTAACATGTCTATGTTATAGTTTAACATCATGTCTTGTATTAACAAAGGTAAAGTTAGTTATAAAAGCGAGTTGATGTATACCATGTTCATCATCTTTATCAGTCAATATATCATTGAGTCCTTGCTTCTCCTTCTTTAAGAATGTAGAGCACTCTTGTTGATTGTGATCAAACCCTTTGCATACATGTCATGGTGTTGTTTTTTTGCCGCTGAACCCTTTGCATAAAGAATTAGCTTCTCCCTTGAGATCTTGTTCAGAGTTCTTCAGAGCTACATCTTTTGTTATGTTATCAATACCTTTAAGTGATAGCTAAAAGCCCATATGTGAACCCATAAGTTTCTCAAATTTGACATAACTTAAGTCATGTATCTCCTCTATGGTTGTTATCATCCTTTTGAACGTTGAGTTGACTTCTCTTAGCATTTTCTTGAACAGGAATTTCGTCAGACATTGGTCTTCAAGATAGAATGACTCATTTATAAGTTCCCTTCAAAAGAAACAATCAATATATCCCAAGCTACCTTAGCGCAGTTACTGGTATTGATTAGTTTGAAGACATTTTGGTCCTCCCTGTAACAGATAGCATTCAGAACTTCTGCATTTCCCAGGAAAACATCATCTTCTATAGGACTCTTTCCCTTTTCTATCTTAATACCACCAGGCTTTCATTCTTTATTAGTGGTTTGAGGAGGAGCCCATCCATTTATCACAATCTTCCATCTTTCTCGACCATAATTGTTTTTCCCTGAGGATAACACCACTTTATGTTGGGTGAATGGCTCTGATACCAATTGAAATTCTGATTGCGTGATACTATTAAGAAAGATTTCACTTGGAATGTTACCCCGAGTAAACAGTCATCTTTTCTTTAATAGTTTCATTGAAGATTATACTGACATGGATGCTTAATTGTATGATGATGATAAGATGTCAAACTTGATGTACTGACTTTTCTGTTGACATCTCATTATTTAAAGTATGAACAGTTTAATTAAGCATAAAGAAATCAAACACACAGAGACACATAATTGTTTACCCAGTTCGGTACTTCATACCTACATCTAGACAACTTTGCCAGTGGAAAGGTTTTCAATATAATGAAATCAATACGCATACAAGTTCTCAGATCATCTAGATCAACCCTATGCTATTATTACAAAAATGACAAACCTAATTCAGTGACTCCCCCTGAACTTGAGATCCAATCTCAATTCCAATCACTGAACACGTTTAGTCTCAGAATTATCTAGATCAATCCCCCTGAACTTGAGATCCAATCTCATACAAGTTCTCAGTGTTAGTCTTAGTGCCCGTAGTTCAATCCTAAATGTCCAAATGTATATATCATCGTTAGAAATAAAATTAAAGCGGCTTTATATTACTTATGTGTTGGAGTAATATATCGATGTGTGCTCTGATCTATGCCCACCATGCGAATAGAACCATAGATCGAGATAGATCACACTTGATGGGTCCCTAGTCAACAAAGCTTCACTAGAAGCGACTAGTATGAAAGATGGCTCTTTATGGCTTACGTTATGTTAGTCATTGGAATGAGATTCTGGAGTTTGATCATAGATATCATGTGGGACATGATATTGGACGACCCGCCCTGAATATGTGCCATAGATTAAGTCATGAACATATTCAGTGTTGTAGCTTGTCATGTATCCTTAGACCAAGGAGTCTTTGTGATCGCTATGTAGTCAACAACTGAGTTTGACCTGAGCCTAACGTTGTCCGTAACAGGGCTTCCATAACGGCCAGGATTGGCTTGGGGACGGGCTACATGAGTGACACGAAAGACGGCTAAGGGATTTATCCCTCATACTAAGGTATGGGAAAGATATCGGTTCTCGGCCACTTGATCGAGAGTGACTGGAAGAATAGCATGGCCATGCACATGATACTGGGTATCATATCTTCAGTCATCTCACATATCAAGGAACGGTGATTGAGAATAATAAGGATGACGGCTCTATGCCTTATCTCAATCAGGATATCGGAGATAAAAGGATAATGACAGGGACGACGGAAAGGTTAGAATCGACAGGGTCGATTCGTTATGTAGTGTCAGGCAATACTAAAGTCTCGTTAGTTGCCACTTAAATAGGATCAAGTAAAATGGGATTTTACGTTGATCTATTGACATGCATAAACCTAAGGGTCACACCGGAGGATGAAACTCATTGACACATTTATGGAGAATGGCCAAAAGGGAGTTGTCTCGGGACATGACCAAAACTGGGTTTTGGGTCATGTGCCCGTAAGTGAATAGGACTTCACAGATCGAGACAAGGCTTGGAGTCTTGGGATTGATCGCGTCGGATAATGTTGGACATTTCCGGTATGGAAGGCATGGAGGCGATGAGCGAATCACGGGACCTCGTTGGAAATGGCCACGGGCCATGTTCCAAGAGGCCCATGAAAGGCCCATGCAACCAAGGCTCATGGAACTAATTAATCAAGTCTTGATTAATTAGTACTAAGTAAGCAAGACAAGGATTAAGGTGTTGGTGATTCACCACCTAACCCAATCTTGTCTTGCCATACTTTGTCCTATTTACACCTTACTTGACACCATACTTGTCCCATGCCTTTAGTTGGACAAGTATGGGTTTTGTTATGTTTAAGTCATCTTTTTTCAACATAACAAACACAAGACAAGAATAGGAAACACATTTTCTCTCCCTCTTCCATGGCCATTTCGGGTTTGGCTAGTTTCCACCTCCATGTTTGTGTTCTTGAGTCCTCAAAGAGAAGAACTACGTGGCTTTGATTCCCATGTGGATACGTAGGCGTCTTGGAGACTCAAGCCAATCATTCGTTAACCGGTGTTCTTGTTTTGGTAAGAACTAGTGCTGAATTTTTCTCTTGTGAATCCATTCTTTGTTAGTTGTTTCATGGTTCTAATTGTCTCTTGGTTTTCATTGATTTTCCGCTGCGAGTTGGTTCATCTCCAACCCTACCTAGAGACCCAACACTCAGATCATCTAGATCAACCCTTGTTCTTCTATGATTATTGTGGCTCTTCAATGGCCACCATTTAACTATGTTACTTGATCAATCATTGATTCAAAGTACGAGCATATAACATTCTCCTTCAGTTTACTTCATCATGAGTTCCTGCAATATGCTTAGGAATCTCACTCCATAAACTGAAGATCACGAACTGTCCTCCACGTACTTGTACTTACGAATATCACTCATGATGTAGGCATTGAGTTCTGTAAGAGATTTGATCGGAGCTTGAATGAATGACTTGATATATATAGCTCCCATCATCTTGTATCGTGACTCCTAGGGTTTCCTCATTCTCTAGAGTCACGATCAAGATAAATCTTCTTGTCCCCTTATTGTAATGTATCTATTGGAGAGATATTATTGAATAAGGAAACAAATCTTCTAACTGTATATGTATGAATACGTATTGGATATACTTGAGGACTTCCATGCGCGTGAGCTGTCACATTTTGTAATGTGTTGACATTATGTTCTTACATCCTTGCTCATCTACGCTTCCAATTGTACACACATGATGTCACGTCATCATGGTTGACATCTGACTTGACACAACAATTGTCAATTATGGACGTAGCAACAATCTTCCCCTTTGGAAATTTGTTGTAGAAAGCACACATTAAGCACTTTATTCCTGGAGGGGTAGTACAGTAGCACAACAGCTTGAATATCTTCACCTTAATAGTACAACAGCTTGAATATCTTCACCATATCAGTGCATGTTTCGTATGCATGATGTAGTAGTATATGCCTAGCATATAAGCGCTGCTTCTTTGGAAAAAATTTATGGCAAGCACACATTAAGCATTTTATTCGGGGAGTGAGAGTATAGTAGCACAACAGCTTGAATATCTTCACCATATTAGTGCATGTTTCGTATGCATGTTGTAGTAGTATATTCCTAGCATATAAGTGTTGCTTCTCCCCCTGATTGCCTCAACAAATGGCCAAAGATACAGACCAACCTTTTGATAATCCATAGAGTATGGGGAAAAAGAAAATGCTCAATTACTAACTCATAACCGTCATGCATATGTCAAACAAAAACAACATTAAGTCTATGCATGATAAGGATAATAGTGCAGAAGAGGATAATGACAAGGACGACGGAAAGGTTAGAATCGACAGAGTCGATTCGTTATGCAGTGTCAGGCAATACTAAAGTCTCGTTAGTTGCCACTTAAATAGGATCAAGTAAAATGGGATTTTACGTTGATCTATTGACATGCATAAACCTAAGGGTCACACCGGAGGGTGAAACTCATTGACACAATTATGGAGAATGGCCAAAAGGGAGTTGTTTCGGGACATGAACTAAACTAGGTTTTGGGTCATGTGCCCGTAAGTGAATAGGACTTTACGGATCAAGACAAGGCTTGGAGTCTTGGGATTGATCGCGTCGGATAATGTTGGACATTTCTGGTATGGAAGGATTGGTGGAGGCGCGTCACGGGACCTCGTTGGGAATGGCCACGAGCCATGTTCCAAGAGGCCCATGAGAGGCACATGCAACGAAGTCCCATGGAACTAATTAATTAAGTCTTGATTAATTGGTACTAAGTAAGCAAGACAATGATTAAGGTGTTGGTGATTCACCACATAACCCCATCTTGTTGTCTAGCCATATTTTGTCCTATTTATTCCTTACTTGTCACCATGCTTGTCCCATGCCTTTAGTTGGACAAGTATGGGGTTTGTTATGTTTAAGTCATCTTTTTTCAACATAACAAACACAAGACAAGAATAGGAAACACAACTTATCCCTCCTCTCCATGGCAATTTCGGCCAAGGCAAGCTCCCACCTCCATTTTTGTGTTCTTGAGTCCTCAAAGAGAAGAACTACATGGCTTTGTTTCCCATGTGGATACGTAGGCGTCATGGAGACTCAAGCCAATCATTCGTCACCGGTGTTCTTGTTCTAGTAAGAAATAGTGCTGAATGTCTCTCGTGAATCCATTCTTTATTAGTTGTTTCATGGTTTTATTAGTACTTTTCGCTGCGAGTTGGTTCATCTCCAACCCTACCTTGAGACCCAACAGTTATTTGATCAATCATTGATTCAAGTACGATCATATAACGTTCTCCTTCAGTTTACTTCACCATGAGTTCCTACAATATGATTAGGAATCTCACTCCATAAACTTAGGATCGCGAATTGGCCTCCAAGGACTTGCACATATGAATCTCTCTCATGATGAAGGCGTTGAGTTCTGTAAGAGATTCAAACGAAGCTTGAATGAATGACTTGATATATATAGGTCTCGTCGTCTTGTATCATGACTCCTAAGGTTTCCTCATTCTCTAGAGTCACGATCAAGGTAAATATTCTTGTTTCCTTATTGTAATGTATCTATTGGAGAGATATTATTAAACAAGGAAACAAATCTTCTAGCCGGATATGCATGGATACGTATTGGATATACTTGAGGACTTCCACGCGCGTGAGATGCCACTTGTTGTAATGTGTTGACATTTTGTTCTAAAATCCTTGCTCAGCACCGCTTCTGGTTGTACACACATGATGTCATGTCATCATGGTTCATATCTGACTTGACACAACAATTGCCAATCTTGAACGTAGCAACACACTTAATTTGACCACTGGTGGGAATCACCATTGAAGAAGATGGAACCTGTAGTTTCAACAACAAAATTGGTGGCGAGACAATAGAATCGGTCATTTTATTGTTAGGGGTATCCATGGGCCGGGCCCCGGCCTCACAAGCAAACCTTCAAACCGGCCCAAAATGAACTGGGGATACAGCCTCCCCTGCGCGTCGGACCTCGGCGAGAAGGCTGTTTGGCCTTCGTTTAGGGCTCTCCAGCCAGTCGCCCCCTCGTCTTGGCTCTCCAACTCACCACAGTTCTCTCCCAAGTCAAGCATCCCTTCCTCGTTGTACCTCTCTACCTCGTCAGGCCTCGCCACTACTACTAGCCTCACGGTGGAGCTCTTTCCGAGGGGTCCTACAACCACCGTTGCGACAATCGATGTTGTCTCTCATCAGACGCGACATGTTGATCCAGATCTGGAAGGAGCCTACGACTTTTCTTGCGTCCCAACGATCTCTAGCGATGCTTTCGAGAGCTATATCCAGGCCGGGGCAACCGATTCCACCAAACCTCTCGTCGAGACGACCTTTGGAGGCCATTTTGGACCGATTGAATGTAGTGTTCTTCGACGACGACATGGAAGACGAATCGGAGGTCATTTTTCTGGTTGAGGTTGTCCTCGTCGTCTTAGATGGACGGTACTGACATTCCCTTTCCGGGAGGATTGTAGCCGATCTTAGCTACAATCCGGAAAAAAATTGTGGCGTCATGCTCCGATGGTGGAAGGTAAACAGAATATAGGTGGACATTCTTTCTAAGGAGGTCTTCTCATTCACCTTCCCATCCGAGGCTGCCCTAGATCAGGTCCGGCATGAAGAACCATGGACGTTTAGCGGGTACCCATTGATTTTGGCCCCCCTCATCCCTTGCATGCAATCACACTCTATCTCGTTCCAGTTTATGGAGATCGAAGTAATAGCGTACAATGTCCCATGGGATGCCTGGAACTCACCTGTCTGGTCCCTCCTGGACAACTCTTTCGTAACCAAGGTGGTGGTTGCTCCAATATCCACTTCTCAGTGTTGGGATGTCTTTTGTGGTTCAATGCCAGTTTGGATATGGACATACCGCTCTAGCGAAGGATCCAACTCTATCTCTCAGGTCATCAAGAGCCTGCCACGACCTGATTGCAATACAAAAGGCTCCTTTGATTATGTCCGCTCTGGTCACCTTACTCATCGCATTCAGGCTTGATGGGCTCGTATCCCTGGAGTGAGACGGGAAGAGGTTCAATTTAATGACTCGCATCAGGTTCAGATGGGGGTTGACACAAATCTACTGCCCCAGGCAAAATGGGCCGGTGGAAGATTTGTTGACGTAAGTCACACTATGACCCTAGGAGTTCGAGAGGGAACAAAGAAGGAAGCGCCCTCCCTCTTCAATTTTCCCTACTTTACCTAGCATTGGGGAGGAGGCGCCGAAGACTAGTGACTTGGCTATGGAGGGTTCTGAGGGAACACCTCCATTTTTTTAGTGGATGCATCCAGGATCGTTAGGGGGGGTGAGCGAGATCGCGAAGACTAGTGACCTAAATAACATGAGTTAGGAGGACGACCGAGAGGCATTGGGATGGGATCTAATCTATGTTAGCGGGAGCCTTATACAGTTATCGTCACCTTCTCTAGAGGCCCCCAACTGGAGACTAAGACCCCCTGATTCGAGAAGCAGAAAGAACATCAGGGGCACGAGGAAGCTTTGGGCCCTAAGTGCTTTAAAATGTTGAAGAACAAAGGGTGGAGTAGGGCGGTTAAAGTCTACAGCCGTATGAGCCAATTGAAACGGGCCTTGAAGATGTCGAGGTCCCCGACCACAAAGTATCGGATCATTGATGAAGCTAAGGACTACTCTGATCAGGCGCGGGCTGCCAAGCAGCCCCGCCAGGAGCCATGAGTCACCAAGGAGCTCAGGGGGGTGGTAGAAGGCTGGTGGCCTACTCATCACGACCCGAGACCGGTTCTACTTGTTGTGACTTAGGGGAGCATGCCTACACCAAGGAGTTTCTGCTGCTTGTTTCTTTCTAGTTTGTTGCATGCTATTTATGTTATTTGCAGTACTTTACTATACTAGTTCAAGGTAGGACGTAATGATTTTTGTTTGTCCAAGATAAAAATTAGAGTACTCCAACGAATCCAAGACCGTCAGGTCACCTACGGAAGCCCCGGATTTATTCTGATTCCTACGGCTTATAGCCATATTTGTATGCTTTGTTGGCATTATTAATGCAAATCATAGTTTTCCATTTCAAAAAAAAAATGATATTCAAATTTTACGACTATGTTCTATGTATGAGTTAAATTGTTTTTCCAAGGTTTGTATTAAATTGATATTTAAACTGATGTAGTGATACCTAATATTGAATTGAGTTTTAAGGTTTGTTGAGTTTCTAAGTACTTTTTTGAAACGGGTAACCGGAGACTTTCATTAATACCAAAAGGTAATCAAACAGGATGAGGCGTGACCGCCTCGGGTTCCATATATTTGTCCGGGCCGACCGTAGCAAGCATGACGCTCATGGACCCTTAATAATAGCCCACTTGAAATCGTGGGCAACAACTCAAGACAACTCCCTACCATCGTTCCAACATAACGAGGCAAACTAAACCAAGTTCCAAAATCCGCAAAAAGTAAAATATCTCAACCAGAACATAAGTAATAATAGAATACGGAAATAAAAGGTGTTGATAATGCAGGCTGCCCGGGACCTCCCAGCAGTGGCTATCCTGGGTCTGTAGGTATAGTTTGGGGCCGACTCCATCCACCCCTGCTGGGGCAGATCATTCCTCCATCGGAGGCCTCTGTACCTCTGCTCCGTCTGCTCGACCCTCCCCCTGAAAGGGCAGATACTAGGGTTGCTGCTGGGTAGTCGGATCTCCCCTCTGCTTCTTTGTCTCCGGTGGACGTGCATACATCGAACCACTTCTAGTCTTCAGAGTGGTCATCTTGCCTTTTCCTCGACTGGGCCCACCTTTCCCTAGGCTCTCCTGGGGGTCTGTCAGATAGCCCCGTGGATCTATCTCCTTCCCCTCCCTCATCATTGCATTGTATCCGGGGGCAGCTCGGATCACAGAGTCAGTAACAGGGTGGATGTTAGCCAGGTAGTCAGGCTTTGTGGACTTGGGTGGCGGTGTGGGTGCTCCATGGCTACCCCCTGCAATAGGTTGGTCAACTCTTCTCGGTTAACCTTAGCTAGGTAGTCAGGCTTCAGGATGCCTGTAGTGGACAATTCAGCGCCCATGGTGATTTCCCTAGACCGAACCAGAGGGTTCAAGGATAGATCACTCAGTAGGTACGTGATCGCCAGGTGTGATGCTGGGGGGGTGCATTCCAGTCCGTTCGCAGCAACCGGTCCACATCCAGGTCCCTCGGGACCAGAATAGAGCTATCATACCGAATCTCCTCCCGGCCAATCCCCGGCAGCAGGGTCTAGCAGCTTGGTAACCTGTGTGTCAACATGCCGCACCTGCGACAAAAATCTACCAATCTCTCGTATTGTAGATCAATCACAACAGAGGAATCAGTGCCTGGGAATCGGAGGTGGGTTCTGCGCCGTAAGGGTCGAGACAGCTCCATCCGAACCCTCAGTCAGAGATGCATATCCTCCCGTCGGGCCGTCGGGATTGGGGCCGCCATGATTTGCGTGCCTATGCTGCCCGCAACGAGACCCCGGATGTATTGATTTCTGGCTCCTCCTGGGATATTCAGCGCCCGAACCCTCAGTTCCATATGATTGAAACTAATCTCGTCTGCCCGATCGAATCGCCGAAGCGATTCAAGGAGGAGGGGATATCCCTTAAAACTCCAGGGACCCCTATGACGGATGTCCTCCATGACCTTGGCTGACGGGAAGTGATATCCCGTGACGTCGGGAGACATGAACTCCACCCGAATCCCCGTTACCTTCCACTTCCGCAGCATCATCGCACAAACGATGTGCTGGTTGTGGTTCTGATCCCCTACGACCTTCGCTGCAAGGGAGAACTGGTACGACCCGGACGTAAAAAGTGGAACTCCGTCATCCGCCACCACCAGTTCGTCGTCCTCATCCTCCCAGTCCGGGACCGGGGATATACGGCTTGGCTGGGGCTTAGAAGTCGACCTCGATAGCCTGCTAGCGCTCGGACAGTCAGGGCTAGGAGCATGTACGCGCTCCGTCGGAGGAAGACGGCAAGTCACCACCGGAGAAGGGGTTGGCCGGGGGAGAGTGGTCATATCCCGATGGACCTCCCTCGTCGTTGATGAGTGTCCGGTGTAGGGCGGAAACGGCACTGGTAGAACTAGAGCCACGCCGGCGGCCAGGGGCACTCCGATCGTCAAGGGTGCGCCCGGTTTGTCCTTCAGATCTACAGGGTGCGGCGGCACCCGTGGAGAAACTGGGTCCGGACCGAGCAACGCCGGAGGGGCGTCGGCGTGTCCGTCATCTCGCTGGGCGGAGACCTCGAGGCCATGAGTGACCTCTACATGTGGGTGGATCTGGTCCGGGGTGACCATTTCTGGCTCGTGGAGGCGTTGGATGAGGAGACCCGACATCGGATGAGCAGAAATGGGCGGGGGTGCAGTTGGCAAGGCGTATGTGGCGGTGGTTGCAGACGGCCGGGCTCTGAACACGCGGAGATGGAGGTCAGATGCGCGGCTGGGGGTCTTTGATCCGTAGAGGGGGAGGCTGTGGGTGCGAGGGTGAGGACGGGAGTGATAGCAGATGGACGGAAGAGGGGGTGAGGCACGGCGGCGGCGGCGACCCTAGTAGGGTATGAGAGGACCTCAAGAGAAGTGTGTGGAGAGATGTTTTCCTTTCAAAACTGGAAAAATAAGTTTCTAAGTTCCTTAGATTAGAATTGATTTAAAGTTAAATTTAGTTTCAAAGTTTATTGATTTTAAATGTTAAACTTTGAAAATTAATTTATATCATGACAGTATGATTTTCATTATCAAGTATGGGATGATTTTGATATGTTTAAAAATATAGATGGCATGTTAAATAGAGGGGAAATCATGGGTTCTAACCCCCCTTAAGGTTTGTTTTGGCGATCCTAACTGGGCTTAACCTTTCCTTACACTTCCCAACTACGCTTGACCTTTTTTTGCAAAAACTAACAATTTCCGTCTATTTTAATGGATTCCGTTAGGTTTTTGACACATGTTGGTCACGTGAACAGTAGCATTTTTAACGGAATCGTCAAAATAGACGGAAAATGTTAGTTTGCGCAAAAAATGGAAAGGTCGCAGTTGGGAAGTGCAAAGAAAGGTCAAGCCCAGTTAGGATCGCCAAAACAAACCTCAAGAGGGGTTAGGACCCATGGTTACCCCTTAAATATACGTATTGTGGTTTGTGGACAAATCTATATGTGTTAATAAATGGGACTACGACATTACTAGGGTATGTGAAATTTTGTCCTAAGGACTTTAGACCGAATCCAACAAACTTTAACATTTAGGACTTTAGAAAATGAAAAGTACCAGCACATATATCCCAAGTTTTGCTCTCAATGCTTTCATTTCCCAAGTTTTGCTCTGCGCTGATAATATGTTACGGTGATTACTGCAATATCATTGCAACCCATGGGAAGGCAAATGGGAAGGGAACTGATCGTCGTTCCAAGACCAAAGGTCAGTCAGCTCAGGGTCAGACGACTGGGAAGGGCACTAGTACCTCTGTCAAACCTGGTTCCGATCGATATGCCAAGGAGGGTCGTAAATCAGCCAAGGAGACTTCTGAGGACAATCCAACCACAATCAAGGAGATGGGTACTCAGATGGTAAAGCATGTGGATTGTGCCAAGGAAACGGTATCGTTTGTTTCTCGTCGACCCAGCCAGAGAAGACAACCAAGGAAGATAAAACTCGTTGACGAAGAAATTTTCGTCTGCAACTTACCGTATGGAACGACGGAGGAGTGGTTGAGAAACACTTTCGAACCTTTTGGAGAGGTAACGTCTTCGTCGGCGTTGAGCAGGCCAAACCGTAAACATCGTTTGTTTGGTTTCCTTCGTTTTCGATCGAAGGAATCAACTGTCCAAGCAGTCAGAAGCATGAATGAGATGAAGATTAACGGACATCTACTATTCGTAGCCATTGTCAGGCGTCGGAGGCCCGATCCTTGCATTGGAGCTCTAAAACAGAGCATGCCAACGTCGAATGATCCCGCTTCAGGGTTGCTGCAGAAACACACCATGGTAACCTCAGGTGTTCAGGACGTGATTGAGACACCACCGGAGGCACACCTGAGTCCGAGACACAACTTTGATGTAGAACAGAGCATAGGAATATCGCTTGATCACGGTGCCCTTCAGGCCGCCCTAACTGAGCCAGGTCCGAACACTTCCAGTGACAATCATCCCGTTCAGATTGGAGTATCTCTGGCCACGGTGATTGCTCCGGTGAACACGCTGGTTGAAGCTCGGATTCAGAATCCTTCACCTGCAATCACGCAATTGAATCGCGACGATTCGGGGATTGAAGCCAGTGGGGATCTGATTTCCAATCACGACTGCGATGATTCAAGGATTGACATCAGTGGGGATTTTCTCTCCAATCACGACGCGTTAATCGCGGTCCATACTATTGATTCAAATCGCGCAGCAGAGGGGAGATCTTTTATCAGTCGGTACGCTTTTCGTGTGGCACAAGGTATCGACGATGAAATTTTAGCGAACCTTGGGCCGCCTATGGATACATGCCCAAATGGTGTCCTTACATCTACTTCCTTGTTGGGTTCAAGTACAAGCCCAACAGGTAAATTGGGGGGGGGGGGGGGGGGGGGGGGGAGGGGCTTGGTTTGGGCCAGGATCCTGCGGCCCAACTCCCAAATCAGGTGATAACTCTCGACCCATACGAAGATCAAAGGATTAGTTCGTGGAAGGAGGCTCTACTTAAACCTTCTGATAAGGGACGTCAATCGAAGCTACATGTTCGTGCTTCGAAGCGACAGAGTAGACCTCCTAAATTTTTTGGGGACTACTACACCGTTCAGATCAAACCAACCCTTTCCCGGAGTCGTGAGAGATTGGTTAATCCTATGGACATTGGGAAGCAGGTATAGGATGCTCGGTTAGCTCTTGCAGCTACTCGTACTCAAACCGCTCAGCTAGCTAAAGCTTTTGATGATCCGTCCATGACGTCGGAAGGCGAAGAGTGGATAATTGATGGGTGATTTTGTGCTCCCTTTCGTTTTTATTTCGAGAATTGTTCTCGCAACTCCTACTGAGAGCTCCTTTGTAATGGTTGCCTTTAGGTTTGATCATACTTGGATCTTACTTTTTTCTAATAAATTTTTCGCGCTTATCCAAAAAAAACAGCACATATAATTTGAAGAGAATAATAAAATATCAAGTCTACTTGGTATTCCAATGATGCTTTGAAATTCTGATATACTTTCAATTTCAATTTGATGGCTGGTGAATTAATTTTTAAAATTTCAGTTCAATTCAGTTTTCACTTATTTTGTATCGAGTTAAGTTATTTTGTTCACAATGGTTTTATTAGAAATAGAGAGAAGCGTAAAGTAAAGTGGACCGAGTATGGAGGATTGTTATATGTGGGTGCCCTGCGAGAAGGGTTTCTCAGTGGGGAAGGTGTTCTCTTTGATGGGATCGCAGTTAGCTCCTCGGTATAGGCGAGGATTCTATGGATTCCAGGTATACCTTCGAAAATAATTGCTTTTTCTTGGTTATGTTATCATGAGTCTATTCCGACTAGCATGTGCTTTGAAGAGCGAGGGATTCTTATTCCTATTCAGAGGAGTTGGTGCCCGTTCTGTGGGCTGGTTTTTGAAGAGAGTTGGCACCTCTTGGTACAGTGTCAATTTTCTTGGCGTATCTGATCCCGGATTTTGTTATAGTAGGGAGTGAGTTGGGTGGAGCTAGGGGAGGTGTGATCGCTTCTTTCTTCATGGTCCTTTTTGGTGCCTCGGTATGCAAGGAAATTGTGGAATCCAATATGTGCTATTACTTTGTGGGAGATTTGGATAATTATATCTGGGTAATTTTTATCAACACTTTGCTCTGGGTTTATCAACACTTTACCCTGGTTTTATCAACATTTTACATTGGTTTTATCATCCCATTCTCCAAAACTGATCATGATTTTTATCATCTCATCATGTGATTTTTATGAACACCAAATTTATCAACACTAAACACTAGATTTATCATTGAATTACGTGTATTTTATCACCCCATCACAAGTTTGTTTTTATCAACGTTAAACTCTAGTGTATCACACTTATTATCAAAATTGAACATGGTTTTTATCACCTCATTATTTGTTTCTTATCACCTCATTACATGTTTTTATCAACATTTAGCACTAGTTTGGTACTCCGATATAAAACATTTATTAGTGAAGATTTATCAACGTTCAACATTATTTTTATCACCTTGATATAAATTTTTATTTTTATGCTTCAAAATATATTCACGACTGATCTTGATTTAAAGCCCTTGAAAAAAGAAAAATACTAGCGCAAGTTTGAAGTTAATCGGAGTTCAAACGAATCGGGAAATATTAAATTAGTGAATTGGTGAAGAAAAAAATGGACACTTGTCCACATGGCACCATGCTATTACAATTATGCCCTTGCTTGTGTGAGAATGGATGAAAGTGGCGTGAATTTGGTTAGAATTGGGATGATGATGTGGCATCATGGTGAATGTTGGATCTTAGGTATGTGGCTAGGATTGGTTCTCATGGTTCCTATGTTAAGAGTGGTTCTCAATAGATTATCCCTCTACAAAATAAACAACTAAGTGTAATTTATAATTTGAAGTATGAGTTTTAGGTAAGTTTTTTTTTATCATAAAAGGCTGATCAAATGAAGGTGTTTTTTACCTATATTCAATCCTTTTTATATGGATTTTTTCCTGAATTTAATTTCATTCTGTTTTTTTTTTTTTTGCTTGATTTGTATTTGTTTTACATTTTAAATTGGACTCATAATAGTTTGGGTTAGGGTTGTCCATGGGCCGGGGTCCGGTCCGATTGATGTGCTTTTAACCTAACTTAGAATGACAGGATTACTCAAATTAGAACTCATCCCTGGCCCCGGGCTATTATGCCATATAGAACCCACCCGTTCAAATAATGGGGTGGGCCACCGGTTTGCATCGACCCAACCGGAATAGATTTCAAGTCTACAATTAAGAGTTTCAAATTCGCATCATTCACCAGACTAACATAAAAAAAATTCAATCTTTTTTCATTAGCCAATAAATCATTAAGAAGTGCTCAAAGAGTGCTTAAAAATTCTGAATTTTGCCACTTCTTAACGATGAAAACATGTCCTACCCTGTTGAAATTTCATCACATATTTAAACATTATACCGTACCGGTTGGGTCCGGGCCCCAATAAGTTTTTTTTTTTCAATCCATGCCCCAATCCAATTGTCACCGGGACTTCTAATTCCAATCCACTACCATCCCCGTAACCCATTGGAGGCAACCCAATGGGACCGGGGTGGGCCGGTCTGACCGGTTGGGCCGGATTCCGGGTTCATTTTGGACAGCTCTAGTTTGGGCCCATGTTTTTGGTTCATATTTGAGATCCAACATAATTATAATTATGATTTGTTAGTTTGAAACCACTAACCAACGTACGTCGGATTCAAACAGATTTTAAACCACTAACCAGCGTACGTCGGATTCAAACAGATTTTTTGATTACGGGCCCGGGAATGGTCTCAAAATCCGTAAAACCATCATTACCGGATTGGTTTTGAGAGGGTGCAAATGGTCGGTTAGTGCCCATGTCTATTCCATTAGCCATTTGCCCCGGTTGATGGAAATTTATGGAATTTTGACACCCATCATCCCCTATTGTTAGTTGGCTACAGAACTATTCTAGGAAGAGGCAATAGCATGGTTAAGTCTTAAAGAGGAGCTTGAAAAAGCATTGGCGATCATTCCCTCAAACTCAACCTGTGTATGATGTACTTAACATAGTTTACTTCTGATGCAGGTCTCCTCCTCCTATATGGAGCTCTAATACCTTACAGAGCAATAAGCAGCATGCCAATTTCCTATACCTCAAAATCCAAATGAGTAGTACATATATGCATTAATCTCACCAAATGCAGATATGCAACAGATTCAACTAAAATTCTCATAATGCCAAATTTGTAATACACACATCAGAGCATAGTGAAAGAGTTCAAAATAGTGTATGTTTATATCCATATAGCATTTACAGCACAACAAACCAATGACTTGCAATATGGGGAAGCACTCTGTGAGAGAAGATAGCAAGATGCAGCAATTCACATAAAAGTGTAAATGCACATCTACTCACATTTCACACAAATTAAGAGAATGTTGAAATCTCCCGAAACTAGTTGCATATGACGAATGCATGTCCCTGGGCATTTTGAATTCCTTTGTTCGTTTGTGAACTTCAAACAAAACAACCTATTTCCTTTCGTATTGAGGAATGATAAAGATTTTTGTTACTATTGTTTGAACTTTCAACATATGGTATTGATTGGATAGGGTTGGTAAGAATGTGCGTATTGCAAACCAAATCACACAAATATGTAAGATAAAGTTAAAATCAACACGGTACAAGTAAATACTCAAATATTTGGAACTTTCAACATATGGTATTGATTGGATAGGGTTGGTAAGAATGTGCGTATTGCAAACCAAATCACACAAATATGTACGATAAAGTTAAGATCAACACGGCACAAGTAAATACTCAAATATAGGAACCTAACTTCGTTTTCATTTGAAGTGCACAAATAATTTCAGCAACGAGTTTTATATAAGGATGCAGAAAACAAAAGGCTGATGAACTTTAACTTCATGACTAATTGACTATGCAGTTATTACTCAACACAAATATAGAGATATCTCACAATGCTCATCTATTATAAATGAAAACTTTCATTGGCTGAACTAACCATTGAATCCTCCCAGATTGCAATTGGGCGAGAAATTGCGTCGAGGAAATGGCAAACCAGGTTGTCCAAAAGGAGAAGGAATCCCAAAACCAGGTAGGATATCATAATCTCCACCAATAATTCGAGGAACCCAAGGGTTAGGGTCTCTTCTAGCTGGAAAGTAAATAGGCCTCTCCAGACGATGGAACCCCTGCAACCTGGTAGCTTCCCGTGCGGTCTTCTTCTTCCACTCCCATGAAGTTACATAAGTCTCTTTCCAGTTGAGCCTTTCATGCATATCCACAGAACTTCCAAACTCGTTCCGAACCTTCTGCTTCCACAGATCATTACTGGAAGACAAGTATAGCAACTCGGAACACACACAACCCACCTTTGCCACATCAACACCACTAAGTGACTCTAAAATCTTAAGTTTAATCTCAGATGGGAGGCGCATAAAGCAGGCCGGAGGCTGTAAACCAGCGCTTTCACAGAGATCAATCAGTAACGGCAAAGCAAGTCCATCTTTAACTATCTTCCAAAACTCAAACACTTCAGTTTCAGGGTATGATGAGCTAGCAATCTCACCATTTTCATTGGTCTTGTAACTAGAATCATTCTTGGCCCATACCAAATCTATAGTGGGTGCAAACCTATACTTGTTCAAGCATACCCGATGCACTCCAGACAGCCCCTTGGCTAAAGATCCATAAACATTAACAAATTGACCCAAACTTTGGAACTTCAGAACAGCAGTTGCTGTTGAATTAGTGCCATCACCAAGCAGCTCAGGCAATGTGTACCACAGAGACATAGTGGAACCTGTGGAAGGCCATCCTTCAGGTAGATGCAACCGACCAGCCCCCAATCCTGATGCAGAATCAAAGCCTACAAAACCAGTCTCCAATAGAACAGCGTGAACAGCAATCACCAGCAATTTCTGATCATTCCCATAATCACCAAGCTCCTCCCTCAAAACCCTCCTCAAAAAGCACGGCTCAGAGAATTTCTTCCCCGTCACAATAGACCCATCACCATCGATATCCATGTCCACGCCGCCAGCAAACTCTTGGGTCATCACTACGTCTTTCTCAGCACCCAAATTCGACATATTTCTCTCAGATTCCTCCTTTGCAGTCAAATCTCCAACTAGGGTTTCCTGATTTGGGAAATTTCTAACAGGGCTCTGAAAATTCTCAACTTTGGGTTCTGGGGTCGCTTCCTTTGAATAGATTGGAACTGATATTTCAGGTACCTCGGAATTGGAGCCCTGAGAATTGAGATTACTTGATTCATCTCCGGAAGGCGGTTGGGGTACAGATGAACTGGAAGCTAGGATTGGGGGAGAGAAGGGATTGGAATCGAGAGAGTAGAAGACAAGGTCTCCGGAGGTCATGCCGAGAGATTGGATTGGTGCATCCGGGGAAGACGCGTCCAGCTCCTCCTTCCTGTTGAGCGATAGATGAAGAGATGAAGAAGACGAAATGATAGCCCGGGAGAGATGCTCTTTGAGCTGTTGCAGAGAACACGAATTGGGTACTTCGATTTTTAGGGTTTCTTTGGATTCGAGAGACCGTACTCTGAGCTTCATGGCTGTGATTGCTGTCCTGCAAACGATGCGGGTGATCGATGTATGGAGCCTTTATTAAAAACACAAAAGATAGTAGTTCTACTATTTATACGACGCTATTTTTTTTTATCAGCTACTTCCTTTTTCCCATTTTCTATAAGGGTAAAGTAGAAATGACTACCCTCAAGAGCATCTCTAAGAGCATCCACATCGGTGCGGGGCGTGATGGCGAGGCAGGGGCAGGAGCTGAAGGAGGGGGTTCGGGGTTTAGGGTCCGCACGGGTGTGGAGGGGGTTTGGTGCGAGGCATGAGGGGCGGGGGCGTGGGGGAGAAGGGCAAGGGTTCGGGGGCAGGGGTGCGAGGCATAAATCAGCCCCGCTGCCTCGCCCCCCTCTGCTTCGTCACCGTCCTCTCTTCCCTTGACGCGTGCCCTGTTAAAAAAAAAAAAGTTGCAGAGAATCGTGAGGTTGAAGAAGATGGTTTAGTTAGTATTAATTAGTTAGGTTAGTATTGATTGGTATTAATGGTAATTAGATATTAATGGTAATTAGATATTAATTAGTGATTAAATATATGTTAATTATGTAATTAGGTGATTAATAAATGGTAATTATAATAAACATTTTATAATTAAATATATGTTAATTAAGTAATTAAATATATGTTAATCAGGTAATTAGGTGATTAATAAATGATAATTATAATGATCATTTTATAATTGTATACATGTAATCGATATCAGGATAACAAATATTTTTTTTGTTGCGATAAAAAATATCCGACGACGGGGCTCAAACGTTATTATCAGGAATGATAACTGTCAAACGTTATTATCAGGAGTAGTAACGGCATAAAAGAATTCATCATTGTAGAAGCTTATAACGACCAAATGAATTGTCAGTTTAAATTATGTATTTTTTTTATTTAATTAATCTTTTTAATTTTTTTATTTTTATTACTGAAATTTATTTATATTTTATTTAGTAGTTGTCGATTTAAAAATAACGTTAACAATTCAGTTAAAAGCTTAATTAATTACACAGTCAGCATTTCTGAAAATCAAGCCCCCCATACAAGCCCCTCTGATGTGCAGCTAGGGGTGGGCATTGGGTGGTTAACCACCCAATGGAACCCTTTACGAACCCAACCCGATATTACTGGTTTGACATATTTTAGAACCAACCCCAACCCATAAACCAATTTTTTACAGTGAAACCAACCAGTTCACTAACCGGTTGGTTAGTGGTTTTAACCAACCAACCACTTTACTACATGTAAGTACAAATTTAGATACCAATAACCATACACATACTTCTATTTCAAGCCAAAACATATCTATATAATCTAAAACAAAAGAAAAATTACATATAAGTCATCATGTTCTATGTTAGCAATCCTTGTGAAACAAAAGAGGGCTCATGGGTCATTCATCTATATCATATTAGTGGTTATTATGAAGCCACGTGTATATGATGAACAATACCGGTTTGATTGGTTAACTAATGGTTTGGCGTTTCAAGAACCGACAACCAACCGTTAACTTTCCGGTTCGATCGTCAAGAACCCGCAACCAACCGTTAACTTTCCGGTTTCGGGTTTTTCGATGCGGTTTGCGGTTGGTGGTGGTTGGTTTTAGCGGTTTCGGTTTTTTTTGCCCACCCCTATGTGCAGCACACCTTTTTTAGGGGGGCAGAACCCTGAACCCTGCCCAGTCAGCAGAGGGTTCTGCCTCAGGGTCCAGGGTTCTGCCCCTCCTTGATGTGGATGCTCTAATATGACTAATGTCAAAAGGAGTAATGGTAGGAAGTGTTTTTTGTCATTCTCTCTTGGGTTCCGAGTACCCTAAAAATACTTGATTTTCATTCGAACGCCCTAACCAAACCTTGTGACATATAAGTACCCAAACGAAACATTGTGTTTCAAATTAGTACCCACTGTTAGTTTTTCATCCATTTTGGATGGAAAATGGTCATGAGCTTGGCACATGTCCCCAATTTTTTTCTAAAATACCCAAAGTACCCCTTATTTCTTTAAATATTAATTAAATAAATAAAAAATTAATGATTTCATCTTTTCTCTTTAAAACCTAAACTGATTTCATCTTATCTCTTCAACACTTGAACTAATTTCATCATCTCTTTAAAACCTAAATTGATTTTCTCTTCGTCTCTGTTCTTCCTCAGACTTCCCTCCCTCTCTGAAATATATACATGAAATCAAACCAATGTTGACGTTTTTAGCAGTCCATAATAGCAGAGCGTGTGAAATGGGGAAGACCCAGAAGGCTAAGCATGGGTGGATACAGGCAGGGAGGACATGGGACAAGGACCAGACTCTGTCTCTACAACAACAACGACCATTTGTGCTTATTTACTATGTCTTCAATCTGAAAAGGAGGGAGTATTTGAGAAGAGGGAGCAACGACTGTTGTGGATGTGGAGGAGCCCCAAAACCAAAGTCTGCTCTCATTTTATCTGAAGCGATATAGTCAGAGAGATACTATTGATTCGATCCATTTCTCGTTGGATTGTGTGAAACTCCATAGTTAGCTGCTCATTCATGTTTTTAATGGTCATTAATGGAAGTTTAGATTGGATTAGGTTGGGCCGGTGTAAGTGTATGTTCCTTTAGTTTTTAATTTTTGAACCCACAAATCCGGCGACGGATGGCCGGATCTGGATATGTCATGGATTTTGAGGGGTTGATTTTGATTTTTTTCCTGATCTGAGATGAAGAACACCCCAAAAATGTTAAAATAAAATGGGATGTGGTTATTGACTTTGGGTTGTTGATTTTAGAGAGATGTACGGGGTATTTTGGAGATGGATTGGGTTGGGAAGAACATGAATTGAAATTGAAATTGAAGAACATGGTTACGATGAAATTGGGGAAGAACATGACTATGGAAATAAAATGGGTTTAATTGTGATTAAATGCTGGTTGTGGACTTCAATGGTGATTGAATGCTTCTTGGGTATGAAACTGATACTAATTTAGGTACCATTAATGCATTTGGGTGTGAAACTTATACTATGAATTTTTCCCTATTATTTATATAAAAGATTTTTCAAAAATAAAAACTGCTTTTTTCATAATAAAACTGATTTTTTGAAAATAAAAACTGAATTTTTGAAAATAAAACTGTTTTTTTTTCAAAATAAAAACTGTTATTTTGAAAATAAAAACTGATTTTTTCAGAATAAAACTGATTTTCTGATAATAAAAACTGATTTTCTGATAATAAAACTGTTTTTTCGAAAATAAAACTGATTTTTTTCAAAATAAAAACTTATTTTTTGAAAATAAAAACTGATTTTTTTTAAATAAAACTGATTTAAAAAAATATATAAACTGATTTTTTAAAATAAAAATCAATTTTATAAAAATCAATTTAATTTTCATAAAATAAAAAAATTATAAAAAAAAAAAAAAAAAAAAATTGAAATTCAATGGCATGAGTTTGAAAATTTGAGTGTTGGGGAGGGGTATTTTGGACTTTTTAATGTTTTGGATGGAAAAATGGATGGAAAATATACAGAAACTAACGGCGGGTACAGAGTTGAAACAACATGTTTCGTTTGGGTACTGATGTATCACAAAGTTTGGCTAGGGTACTCGGATGAAAACCAAGTATTTTTAGGGTACTCGGATGATAATAATCTTTCTCTCTTCCCTAACATGATTTCTCCAATGGTTTGACATTACTAGTATCACGGGCCATGATATCACACTTTCAATAGTTAAATAAACACTCCAAATATTTTTAATACTTTGATTTTAAGCCAAATACAAAATGCATTACTACTATTTTTATTTAAAGTCACATATAAAATACATTAAAATTGACAATTAATATTTAATTACGGCCGTCATCTCCATATCTAGCCCAAATGTGTTCGATGAGATCAGCGTAGAGTTGGTGATGAACATCCCGATCTTGAATCCTTGTTCTATGGCTCATGATAGTGTCCCTGGTCACCGCTGGTGGTGGTTCTCTACGAACGTTTGAGTCCGGGACACCAATATCTGTAAACGGATCAGTGGATCACGGCCTCCGTTCATCCTCAACGATCATGTTGTGCAGGATAACACAAGCAGTCATGATCACTGAGAGTGCCCTCCTATCCCACATTTGGCTCGGGCGAGTGGCGATGTGAAACCGGGTCTATAGAACTCCAAACGCTCGTTCGATATCCATTCTATACGCCTCTTGGTATCTAGCAAAGCATCTTTGCTTCGGCATTTGTGGAGCATGTACTGACTTTACAAATGTTGCCCAAGTAGGATAAATTACATCTGTCAAGTAATACGGGGTTTCGTATTCTCTACGGTTGACCTTGAACTTCACATCTCGTGTGAAGCCTCGAGTTGCCTAGGAGAACAAGGTATACCTATTAAGAACGTTGATGTCGTTGTTGGAGCTCGGTGTCCCGAAAAAAGAGTGCCAAATTCAAAGGTCTTGGGATGCAACGACTTCTAGCATGATTGTGGGGATGTTCCCGTGGTCCCTACTTGCGAACTGTGTAGACCATGCCACATGACAGTTCTTCCAATCCCAGTGCATGTAGTCCGAATTCCCTATCATCCCCGGAAAGTCGCACTCTTCATTGATTCGCAACAAACGTCTTGTATATTCCACGGTCGAGTGTCGTAGATATGTCCGCCCATAAACCTTGATGACGCCCAAGCAAAACTTCTACAGGCAGTCCAACGAAGTGCTCTCCGCCATTCGCAAATACTCATCGCAGGCATCCCCGGGATCTCCATAACAGAGCTGACGAAGTGCTACCGTGCACTTCTGGTGTGAAGTGAAAGAGGCCCTCCCCGTAGCATCTTTTCCGTTACGGAAGTAGGCATACCGGTCACTCAAACCATTCATGATCCGTATGAACATTCCCCTCGACATCCGGAACCGTCGCCGAAACTGTTGGTCGCTATTCACTGGTCTAGGCGCGAAGTAGTTACGGATTAACCCTTCGTGTGCATCTTCTCGATTGCGCTCAATCACTCTCCGCTTTGGTCGCGGCGCCGACCTTGAGCCCTCGGCCTAATCATCATCCTGAGCCCTTAGCATTATCCCTGACATCACTTGATCGCAAATTGTTTTTACCGTTGTCGCAACAAGCCTACTCATCGCTTCTTCTATTTGTTTGGGAGTCATTTGCTTCATTTCCTCTACCATTGGAAAATTATCCATCGAAAAAAATACACAATTAGGAAAAAAACGAGAGAATTTGGAGAGGGATAGGGGAAAGGGAGCTTGAAACAAGTGAGTGAGTAAATTTTTGCTTGGGGTGAATCTGAGTATATAGAAAAGTGTAGGTTTTTTTTTGAATCGGCGCTGACACGTGTCGGCTTCCCACTAGGTCGCCGACTAGCCGTTGAGGCTGACCCGACGCGTCGTTGCAGGATTCTGCAACGACACCTTGACACGCCCCTTTGACACGCCCCTTTGACACGACCAGCCGTGCCAGCAGTCATGCCAGCGCCTGCAACGACCCGGCTGATACGACTGTTGGAGGTGCTCTAAGTTGGCACGTTTAACCGATGCTTATCCTAAAGTTCAAAAACTACTGATGTATACCCTGAAGTTACAACTTGTAACTAGAAACCCCTCTGTCAGCTAAAATGACGAAAATACCCTCAACTACACTTCAATAATTATTTTTTAAAAATTATTTAAAATTCACTTTTGTTATATATATATATATATATATATATATATTTACTTATTAAATGACTTCACTTTTATTTAAAAAATAACTTCAAATTTATTTTAAAAAAATTATTTTAAAATATCACTAAGGGTATTTTTGTCATTTTAACTGACGGAAAAGGTTTTTAGTTACAAGTTGTAACTTCAGGGTATGCATTAGTAGTTTTTGAACTTTAGGGTAATCACCGGTTAAACGTGCCAACTTTAGGGTATGCATTTGTAGTTTACCGTTTTAAGAATTAGTTGTAGCTTTCATTAATATAAGGCGAGTCTCATTATAGTGGTCCGAGGCCTAAATAGGATCAAGATCCAATAAGTTTCAAATACGAACTGATCCATGCAGGAAAAATAACTAGAACATAAAAGAATATCAAAGCTAGAACAGAAACGTAAATCCAAAAATGCCAACTGCCTATGACAACTCAAGGTGGGGCATAAACGCTGCTTGGTCCATGTTTTCCAAGGACTCATCTCGTCGACACATAGGCCGAATGAAGCACCGAACTTGAACCAGACAAAAGAGGGGGGAGGAATGGCTCTCCTCATTGTCCCCTTCCGGAGTCGGTCCCTAGAGCCCTGGCGTCCACTCATTTCTCCTGACGAGGCTGTTTTCCAGCCCTCGCCTGATCTTCTAGCGGTTCGTCCGTCGAGTTTCTCTTCTGGTCATTCTCTCCCTGGTGGGCCACCCCTTGGTTGGGCACATAGGGAGTACATGTGAACAACTAGGGTGGCATGTCGTGTACGATTAGCCAACATCCCAAACTGAAAACTCGGTCAGACATGCTTTCTTTTCCGAGGGCCTGCCTGCCTTAGGTATCGGGTCTAGGGTTAGCGGTCCAAATCCTTGTGGTGGTGATCGTGGGTGTTGCTCATGTTCCCAGTCTGTCACATATGGCCGATCTGCTTTTGTTGTTTTGAATTCCAGCAAGGAATCCCCATACTTTGGTATTCCCAGGACCTCCCGGTCATAGTCTCGAGTCATATGGTCGATTCTAGCACAGCTATAGAAGAAGGGGGAGCTTAGCATACGTGAGGGTGACACGAATCGACTCTGGATATTCTCTGAAGCTCGGGATGATAGTGCACCGAAGAGGTCTCTTCACGTCCATCCAGAAACGAACCTTTACCGTTCCACTCCAGCACATACCCCTTTGATCACAAGGGGTGTAAATGTGTTCTCCCATGGTTATTCCAATTACCTCACCAGTGGCCTTTGTTCGGACACGAGGTGGGATGCCCCGGGAAAAAACCCAGAGTTGGTATATGTCCAACCGAGGGGGTTTTCTAGACATGGGGTCTAAAATCTCCCCACTGATCAACAGGTGACCAAGGAAACACCATGGTTCGTTTTGACGGACCCAAATCCTGTCAACCGTTATTCAGAAGTAAAACACCATTGTGCCCGGCACAAGGTTTTTGACCACCACCCCTATCACAGCACAGCCCTAGGCCCAAGTAATAACCTCCAGCAATATTTCCTTCTGTGGTAGGGATGTGGAGACCAGCCGCCCTAACCACGCCTTAACATCTTTCAAGATAGGGATGTCATTTTCAATGACTAGTATGTCATCTACATACAACACTAAGAATACGATCGCGCTCCCACTAACCTTCTTGTACACACAAGGCCCATCTTTGTACTTGATGAAGTCAAACCCTTTGACTTATTCATCAAAACAAAGATTCCAACTTTAACGAGCCTGCTTTAATCCATGAATGGATCTCTGCAGCTAGTCAATGGTCTCTTGATAGGATGTGGATTCAACTTGATCCACAGCTATCACGTCATTAATATCTGAAGTGAGAAACCCATATCAGATAAGTGTTTGACGTGTCATATCAGACTTCCTTTGTACTTGTGGTACAACCTTAGGTACTACATTCTCTTGTTCATGTACTTGAGCAACCATTTTAGGCACAACGCTACTTTGTGGGTCTGTAACTTCTCTAAGTTCAACATCCCTCCCACTGTTTCCTTTGGAAATAAACTTTCTTTCCAAAATACTCCACCCCGAGCAACAAACACATTGTTCTTTGTAGCGTTGTAGAAGTAATATCCTTTAGTTTCCTTATGATATCCTACAAAGAGGAACTTCTCTGATTTGGGGCTAACTTATTCGTCATTAGACGCTTCACATAAGTTACACATGCCCATATCTTTAGAAAAGACAAACTAGGAACCTTTCCTGTCCATATCTCATATGGTGTCTTATCTACTGCCTTTGATGGTACTCTGTTCAGAACGAATGTAGTAGTTTCCAGAGCATATCTCCAAAATGAGATTGGGAGATCAATGTTACTCATCATAGACCGAACCATATCTTATAGGGTTCGATTCCTCCGTTCATACACACCATTCCAATGTGGTATTCCCGGGGAAGTTAGTTGAGAAATGATCTCACAATCTTTCAGATGATCTATGAATTCTTGGCTCAAATACTCACCACTTCGATCATATCGTAGTGCCTTAATATTTTGGCCAAGTTGATTTTGTACTTCATTCTTGAAAATTTTGAACCTTTCAAAATTTCCGATTTATTATGAAGTACCCAAATCCTCCTCTAGCAGTTGCACTTATTGGACCACATACATCTGAATGTACAATCCCCAATAAACCACTAGCTCTCTCACCATTTCAGAAAAAGTTTTCTTTGTCATCTTGCCCATTAAATAAGATTTGCACGTTTCAAATGATTCATCAAAGAATCCAAAAGTCCATGGAATTGGAGTTTTGATATGCGTTTCTTATTTACATGAATCAAGCGGCAGTGCTAGAGGAGTATTACTCTTGCTTGCCATTTTCTTCTTGAACTCAATTGTTTTCTTGACCATCAGGACATCCCTAGCATTACTCTTAATGCTCTTCTCAACAGTTTGAAGCATCCCATACAACTCTGAGACGGTCTTTACCATATTATGCATATAGAAGTTCATAATGAAACCATGAAATTCATCAGGAAGTGACTGGAGGAGAATATCTGTAGCCAACTCTGGTTCCAGCTTGAAATCGAGCTTTTTAAGATGCTCTAGATAACCCTTTATCTCGAGCACATGAGGGCCTACATTCTTCCTAGTGTGCATCTTGCATGACATGAGCTTCTTGACATCATTGAACCTTTCAACCCTGGCTTTCTCTTGGAACATTTCCTTGAGTTGAGTCATCATGTCATACGCACTCTCCTCCATCAATTGCTTCTGGAGATCAGCCTCCATGGAACCAAGCATTATACTAGCGACATATATCGAGTCGTTGTAAATCATGGTCCAACCATCTCTTATGGATTTCGAAGCATTTAAAGGTGGTTCTTGAGGAACTGGCTCATCCAGAATATACTCTCTTCTTTCATGCCTGAGAAAAATTCTCATATTGTTTGAAGAAAAATTCTCCTCCATCAATCCAGAAAATTTGTCCCATTGAGCTTATCCATCTCAAGGATCGATCGTAACGATAAACTATGTGACTTGTTTGAAGACATGATCTACAACAAATAGATATGCAAAGTCATTAATACGGATATAACAATCAACCATTGGTTATATCTTCAAGATACACTAAAAGCCAAGATCCATATTGAATTTCACTTGGAGTAAGCTTTGGCTTAATCGCCCCAAGTAGAATTAATTAGGTAGGTAACTCTTTACCAATTGCATCACTATGCAACTCTTGGATAGAATAAACACATCATTTGTGTTGGCACAAATTCTATCTGATGCCCTAGGTCCAAAACCATTTTGATAACCTAGAAAAGTACAACCATATCCGGATATGCAACCTCGACTACTATGTGCACCATGCTTTGGCGTAACCTACACATAGCAACCAAGAGTTCACTCCATGCTATCAAACTTAAACGACTATGTGCACCACGCTTTGGCGTAACCTACACATAGCAGTTTAAGGTTTGATCCATCTAACTTTAGACAGTTGTGTGCACCACGCTTTGGCATAATCTACACACAACGTTCTAAGGTTGGATAAGTGCGTAATCCATCCCATCTAGCTTAGAGGGCTATGTGCACCACGCTTTGGCGTAACCTACACATAGGTCTAAGGTTCGACAGGTGGACCAATATGGAAGGCATCTCACCGACTTAATATTTAGTTCAGGGTTGATTTTTCCTTATTGTATCATATACAGAAGGTCCGTTGTATCACATACAAACGGTCCTAGCACTTTAACAATAAACAAGTCATGCAATACCATGCATAAGCATAAAAGTAAACGTGTCATAGCATAGCCCATTACTAAGTTGGTCTTCATAAGCCCATATAAAGACCAAAGGTTAATCCTACGAACAGAAAAGTAAGACATGTGCAACAGAAAAACTTAACTAGACGACTGAACACCATATCTGGCTAGACTGAACCCACCCATCATAGCTTGGAAGTTTATGGATCCTCCAACTGGGACCTCTGAATTGCTAGGGGACGTGCATGGGTTGGGTAGGGATCACGTGACACGGTGGACGGTTAAACCTTGCAAAAGGAAGGAAACAGAAAAATTAAAATAGAACCAAGCGATCATGACGACCCAAAACCTGGAGAAAGATCGAGGAGGAGGCATCGGTGGAGACCAAAGATGAGGCTTCGTCGATGGCGGCTTCAGAGGTGGTGGGGGATGATCAGGGGAGCGACGGCTTCCCCTCGAGACCGCAACTCGCGGGAAAGGAGGCGACAACGTTGCTCGATCGCGAGTGATGATAGGAGGATGGAACACCGTGGATCCTTTCTCTCGATCAGCCCGAGTAGGGGTCCGGAGTAAAGGAGGAGGAGACGAAGGAGGTGGTGGTGGTGGGGGGTAGCGGTAAGAGGGCGGGATGAAGGTGAGGGGCTAGGGCGGAATGTGGAGAGAGCCTTGGCCACTACTATGATTAAGTCTCTCAGACCCAAAAATTAAGGCGAAGGTAGCAAAAAGGATTGGGGGGGGGGGGGGGGGGGCTCTGGTGGTAGTGGTGGTGGTGGTAAGGGAATAGCAATAAAAGACCGGGACGATGTTGGGGAAGGTGGGGGCCTAGGGAAGGTTGTAGAGAGATCCCTGCCCGCTGTTGTAATTGAGTCTCTCAAACCTAAAAACTACAGTGGAGGTAGCAGAGAGGATGAGAGAGATTGTTGTGATGATAGTGGGGACGAGAGAGAAGAACTTCATGATCGGAACGATAGATTAAGACCGACCCCAAAGAACATCGAGACAGCTCCAAAAAAATAAGATTATATTTATTGGTTTAATACATATATTTGTGAATGATATATTATATGAGTTGATTACCTTTTGTACCCCTTTTCTATTGGTTACATACATTTAGTACCTTTATGTTTGATAACGTTCAAAAACAGCCCATCCGTTTTAGTAACACATGTTGTATCTTTTATGAATTGGTCACATGTCATTTAATACCCCTTATGTATTGATAAAAAACATTTAATACCCCTTATAAATTGGTCACAGATCATCAAAATAACGTAAACTTAACTAAAATTTTATCCAGAACGTTATCAATACATCAGAATATTAAAAAAAATGTTACCAATACATAATGGGTATTAAAAATAGTTAACCCGTATTATAACGTCGGTATATTAATGAAAGCAGCACCACACTTTTTTTTGAAGAAGAAAGATTCATTAATACCTCAATAAACCTTACACATCGGATACATACCAAACCTAACTAGCGTTGCATCCACCGATCGTTCTCGGGATCCCGAGAAACGATCAGTGAGATGAATTGCTCTCGAGACGGGCGATGCAGCGCCAAGATAACCACTACTACCAGGTCGATCTTCTTTATCAACTCTCCGGGGAGAACCACCGATAAAGAATTTCGATTGGACATGCCACCAGAGGCAGCAGCCACACCTGCCAGGAATACGAGATTCCAATAGGGAGGACAAACAAAATCCTAATAAACAGGAAACGAGATAAACAACTAAATAACCAACGACGACCGAGGAACTACTCGCGACCGGCCTCCGATGTTTGGGCTTTGGATCAGGGCGAGGTGGACGACGCCTACGGGTACAGATCTGATCCACTAGGGGCTGGTGCAAGGGACTGACCGGGTAAGCACAAAGAGAAGGAGCATATATGATCGGCTTCAACTGCAGTGATCCGACTGAAGCTGGGTGCAGATCTGACTGTCGGGCCGGAGAACGAACATGGCTAAGAGGCTCAGTCGGTGGTACTCGGGTCAAGGTCGTTGGAATCTGACTCTTGGGGGATCGTCGTCGCCGGGGAAAGAGAGCGGAGGGGAGGAGGGCGGTGGCCGGCGGATCTGCTGGCTGAGGCAACAGATTCGGCTGTTGAGAGGGTCAAAACTGCCCGGATGGTGCAGATCGGGTCGAGAAGGGATGGGGGGAGCTGAAACCGGCCACGGGGGAGTGAGAACTGCCGGGGGGAGGCGAAGGGCCACTTCGGCCTGCTGCTGGCGACCATGGCCGGAGCAGTTCGGGGGGTAAGGGAGGGTTTCGAGGGGGAGAGGGGCGGTGGAGAGTGGTAGAGGGGCTGACAGTTCCGGCCGATGACAAAGCTCCGGTGGCGGCTGGTGGAGGTGGATGGCCGGCGGGGTGTGGCGTGTGGGCAGTGGCTGTGGGAGGCGGGAAACGGAGCTCAACTGCCAGATCTGGTCGGAGGAGATCGTAAGGCGACCGGAGCAGATGGTGGAGGCGGCGGCTGGTGGAGGAGAGTGGCGACGATGACGATCTCGGGAGAACAAACAGACAAAAGAGCTGGTAAAGGAGAGCCCCACCGGCAGTCCTTGTGACCGGAGCCACTGTAGCCGCCGGTGGCGGTGACAAAGTTGCAGAATGAGGTCTTTTAGGGTTTCTTTACGGGAGAGAGAACACGAAGGAGTCGTGGAGAGAGAAGTTTGCTTTAAAACTAGCACCGGACTTGTGGTGCAGTAACCTAATTTTCTTAATGATTGCTATGGAAGGCAGGGGCAACATAGTAAATAAATAGAAAATGGTCGGTTAGATTGGGCACCTACATATGAATACTTTACAGCTCCTTCTTCTCCTCTCTGAGCCTTCATTGCAACTGAACCAAGCCAAGGCGCACACTCTTTGAGTTCACCGCGAACCAGTAAGTTTCTCTTCTCACCCGAACCCACATTCGCATTCAATTCCGATTTTTTCTTCGCCCATCCCCAACTATCTCTTCGCTTTGCTCTTCTCGATCAATTTTGTTTCGTCGTTTTGATTGGCGCAGCTAGGGTCTGGGTTTGCTGTTGTTGTTTTGAGTCTTGATTCGGGGTTTCCGGTTGGGAATTTAGGTTAGGGTTTTCTTTTCGATTGGAACTTAGGAATGTGGTGGTGGTGTTGTGGTTCTTCGTATATCTTAAAATACTTTTGGGGGATTAATCTGTGTTTCTGTAACAAAACTGACTGACTGAAATGGTTTGCTTCATTATTGTTCTGATATGTTTTTATGTGATTTTTTTACCTTTCGTAAATTGCTTCCACTTTCGCTCAATTTTGTTTAATTTATGCTTCTCGATGTCGACTGATTCATGAGGAAATCAGGAAATTTTGAATTGGATGCTTTGTGAAAATAAACTTCAAAAAAATTGCTTTAATGTTTAAGAATTTCCATATGACCGTGGGTACTACTTACGAGGATTTTGTTGTGCTGCTAACAACGTGTAAGAAAGAAATTTGCAGGAACTTAGATATTAAGTGCATTTGGAGTTAGTTGGGTTTTTAGTGTATACTAGGTCACCACATTGTCGTACTTTTATTTTTTATCCGGGGTTTGTTCTTTGCTGTAAAGTGGAGACTCGTCTCAATCTGTTTTCTAAGACGATTTCTTTTATTAGTCTATCTTCTTTTTGGTAGACTGTATATCCCATGATCTACTCTGTGGACAAATACAAGGATTCGTCTCCTCCTGTTCCTTACATATGATTGTTTCATTTGTTACCCATGCGTGTATGATTATATGCTATCTGGCAATCACTGGCGGATACATAGGGTGATAGGTAGCCTTGGCTACCCTGAACAAAGAAAGAAGTAGCTTAATGGTTGTTCAACACTCAGCATAGACAAAACAATTTATTTGGGCTTTACTTTTTAGTTGGGCTGTTTTTGGGTCTTAACAAAAATTAAACTAATTCCACACCTCCCTATCTATATTTTTTTACAGCCTTTCCTTCCCAAAACCCGATTCATTATCATAGCTTGTTAAGATCTTTGTTACTTATAATTTATTGAGTAGAATTATTATTGGGGGTTCGGAAGCATGTTAAGAATGGTGTCCATATGGTTATGTGGACTAACCAATCTTTCCAATTTTTCCTATCTTTTTTAGCACATACTACTCTTTTTTCTTATTTATAAGATGGACCCATGTGTATATGTTTCACTTATTATCTTTTTTTTTATTCTTAATGATTATTTACACCAATCTCTCTTTTTTATATTATGTTTATTAATTTTTATTCTTATTATTTATAATTAAATATATACATTTTAAGATAACATTTAGAGTTTAAATGAGACTATATTCTATTTATTAATGATTGAGGATGAATAATACACAGATATGAAGAAAATGATTGGATAGAGTAGCGATCGAAGATGGTGTGATCTCATGTGTTTTTGTTTTGTATATTATAGGCACCGAAAATCCGTAGAAGTTTCTATTCATGATTTATAAGTTTAAAACTAACTTTCATTTTGAGGTATTTTTTTTTAATTTAACAAATATCATTCATACCAAACATCTATTTTGATATCGTTATTTTTTCTATATATTTATTAATTATCGATGGCTACCCCTGAAATAAATTCCTGGTTCCGCCACTGCTGGCAATGGCGTGTTCGCACTGCTAAACTTCTTTAGTGAGCATCCCAATTAAAAAAATGTTGTATGGTCTAGTTCTTGATACGGGCTTGGCAAATAAAGTTGCAGGTTGCAGGCCCTTGGCCTGTAGCTAAATGTATTCCAATTTGTATATAGTACTTCTTGGCATGTTTTCTCGGAAACAGTCTTAAATCATTTGAGCAAGGGTGGTAAATTATTTGTGCCCCTTGGCTTGTAACTTTAATGTATTCCAAGGCATGAATGTACTTGGCATGTTTTTTTTTGGGACCAGTCTCAAATGAGGTAAGGGTGGTAATTATTCTTTTATCAATCTTCAGTAGATTAGATTTTAACATATGTTTAACTTGAAATCATATGGTTTGAATCCCTTTTTTTCAATGATGCAATTCATGTTAATGTACCCTTACATGCTGTTCTAGTTATTGACATGCTACTGTTGGTTGTTGATTTTGTAGTATTCTGAGGCTTTGATCTTTTGCTCTGATGGAAAATAACCATCAATATCCCGGAGTGCAGGTAGCCTACCCCAAAATAAGTTATTGCAATTCTTGTACGGTGTATTAGACATAGTTTTGGAAGAAGATTTGATGTTGCAGTTTAAAATGATCACAGTGCCTTAAACTTGAGTTCATCATCTTTTTTAGTGTTCTCCAAGTTTAGTATGCCTGTCTACTGGTTTAATTATATGTTGGTTTTGCATGGAGCAGAATTCAATCTAATTTGCTTCTATAAACAAATTTGTTTTCAAATGCAAGTGAAAGTTGTAATTCAGATTTTGATCCAACTTTATGAAATATTGATTAGTAATCTATTCATGGAAAAATCAAGCCATGTCTGCAAATTTACGTGTAAAATGGGAAATAAATAATTGATTTGAAACACTCTACTTAATGTGATTTAAGAACTCAGGGGGTCTATATGTATGCTTCTGTGATGAGGCTTTTCTTATACCTTGTAATTCTTCATCTGTTGAGTACCGTTTTTGTTTCCTTCATCACTTTGATAAATAGGGTAATGATATCATGTTCGTGTTCTGAAGTTTATTTCTGATCCCGAGCCTTTATTTGACTCAACAAGATTACATATTTCAGTAAAGAGGGTCCAGTAACTCATGTATTGCCTATAAAAAGTAGCTCCCTTGTATTTTGTTGTATTTCTGTTATCCGGGGTTGGAAATTTGTTGCCTTTTATTTCCTAAATTTTGTATTTATAACATGTCCTTTTCCTACAGCAATTAGATGCAAGTCATTTTGGGCTTTATATTTTCTATAGCTGGGGCAATATTTCCCATATGCTTATCTCTTGTAATTGGTTTCCTTCTTAATTCTTGGAAGCCTATGCGCCCCCCTATGGCTGGTTCTGTTGATCCTCGAAGTTTTGTACCGCCCGTACCTGTTCAAGTAATGTCCATTCTCCTCTCTCCCTTTAAGTTTGTTTAAGATTTTCTGTTTTAGTTAACATACAATAACCTATTTCTCAATCAATATTAATGCAGTTTCGATCCATGGTTCCCCCCCAGCAAACACAGCAGTTCATCCCTGTAGCTTCTCATCATTTTCAGCCTGTTGGTGGGAGCATTCCTATGATGAATATTGGATTGCCTCCACAATCTCAGCAACCCCAACATTCTCAACTACTGCAGCAGTTACCACCTAGACCTGGTCAGCCACCACCACAGGGAATCCCACTGCCAAATGCTCAGCAGAATAGGCATGTCATATCTGGCTCACCATTGCCTCAGCCTGTTCCTCAGCCTTCAAATAACTATACACCTGGATTATCTGGCCCTGGAATGCCTCTCCCTTCATCTTATTCTGTAAGTTTTCAAAAGTTTATTCATGGTCATTTATTTTTGGGTTAATTGTCAAAAAGTGCACTGAAGTTTTGTCCACAAACGAAAACACACCTAAAGTTTGTCCACGCTTTTAGGGTGCGCTAAAGTTTTGTCCACCGACTTCCATTAGAAAAACGTAACAGGGATGTTCAGAATGAATGGTCTGGGCAGTTCTTCGCTGATTCAATAGATCTGTGGGCAATACATAATGCATTCTAAAGTTGTGTGGGCAATTTATAATGCATTCTATAGTTGTGTGGGCAATACTTTAGGGTAGTTTTTGACAATTAACCTGTTACGTTTTTATAACGGAAGTCAGTGGACAAAACTTTAGTGCACTTTTTGACAATTAACCCTTTAGTTTTTCTAGTTCAGTATCATTTCTCTAAACATTATACATATGCATCTATGCAGTTTGCACCATCTTCTTATGGTCAACTACAAGTCAATTATCATGCTGTGGGTCAATATCAGCCTCAAATACATCCTCCAAATGTTTCTGCTGGAGGCCAATTAGGTTCATTGGAACCTCATAGTTTAGCTTCTGTTACACCTCTCCAAAGTCAGACCACGGTTTCTGTTACACCTGTTCAGCAAACTGGTCAACAGCTATCAGCTACGACTGCAGTAGCTTCGGTTAGATTTCTGTTTTCCTTTCAACTTGTTGCTTCTAAAACCTATTTTGCTCCTTTGGCTTCTCCTCTGCCTCTGCTCTACGTAGAGACTTCTTCATTATATACTGCATTTCAAAATTTCAGTCTGTAAGCGTCCAACCTACAGCTGCTAAAGAGCTCTCTTTGGATTGGATAGAACATAATGCTGCCAATGGAAGAAGGTATATGGTTCTCTATGGATGTCTGGTATGAAATTGGTTGTATTTATATTCATTTTTCAATAAAGTGAAAGTACATATTGGCAGGCTCTATGCACACAGTGAAGACTGGCACTACACTAGAACATTCATCTAGTATGTCCTATATTTTAAAGTGGAGAAATATTTTACCTGAAAATTGGGGCCCAATCACTATCTTATGATAAGAACAAGCTGTATTTTCACATCAGTCCTTTTGCCCCTCATTCTCAAGAATCAGACAAATCAGCTCGAGTTTTGAATATATTTGTTGGGAACCCCTGTTCTTCTACTTAAGTTTTGTCAGTATTTATTTGTTAGTCCTCCTCATAGGTGTTGCAATACAAGCCCATTGATATGGATCTATGATAACTTGTGATTTTCTGTTTAATTTTGCTTTGTTTGTACTTTTCTTTATGAAGTCATGACCTTTAATATGCAGGTATTACTTCAACAAGAAGACTAGGCAATCTACTTGGGAAAAGCCCTTAGAATTGATGACATCAACTGAGGTGAGTTATACAACTGTCCCTCTAAATCTTCCTGAAATACTGCTGGTTATCATGAATTATTTCGGATCTGGTAGATTTGTCTACATGTGTTTGTTTCTCTGTTGATAGTGTAATGTTGTGGTCAGGTCTCTATGCTGTGGTTTTTCTCTTGTTATATCATAGACAAATTTCATGGGAAGCTTGTGCTCTGCTAGTTTAATCAATAAGGTGGGATATACTTCTACAAAGCAGGCAGCCTTTTCTTTTGCCTTCTTATGTTTTGCTGTCTTCTAATTGCTTTGAGACCATCTCTGGAAGACATTCTCGTTTCGCATTAATTTTGACATAGGTACCCCTTTCAAAGAAAAAGAGTTAAGTTCATTACTTAACATTCTTCGCATTACATTCATTATTTCTACCCCTAATACAGTAGGATTACTATTTAAGCTCACAGAAAGAGCAGGTTTGTATAGACAACCAAGTACTCCATTCTGGTGGTTAGACTTCTTATTTAGTCTTGCAGACTAATGGTGATTGTGAGGTGGACTGATACGGTCCTAAATCAATAAGAGAGGAATTATAGAGAAATGTAGATATTAGATTGAGATTGTAGAGAAAGGAGAAGGAGAGTTAGAAGAGAGAAGAAGGAAGAGAAGGAAGAGATGTATTTTTTATCAAATGAGGTAAACCTGCTCTATCATTCACGACTGCCTCTTTTGTAGAGAATTGAACAATTAGTTTGTACAATAGTTATGGGCCTGGGCCAACCACTAACAAAGCCCATTAAGACAATAACTTCATACATCTTACACATAAGCCCAACTAATGTTTAATAAATCAACCCTATTTGAATATGACTCGTAACATTACCCTCCTCTTCAAATGATTCTTGTCCTCAAGAATCTTGATCGACCTTTGATAACCTTGTGGTAAATTCTTGACATTGGCCAACACCACATAAGCATTGTCAATTCCATTCCGAAGTTGTCAGCAAGTTCCAGTAAGCCACACACATCCCTTGTTTGTCCATTTTCATAACACATAGCACCCTCAATACCTGCATAAAGGATCGTAATGGCCATTACATGAGTCCCCATGTCTGTCACATACAACCTATCACCTGTGTTCAAGAGAACTGAACAAAAAATCTCCTGCAAGTATTGTTTCCTGACAACAAAATATATAAAAGGCTCATTGAAATTTTCAGCCTCCACATTGTTACTGGCCATGGTTTCGACAACAATTTCAGGGTAGGCTCCTATAGCATTTTCCCCGTTAAGAATCACACAATAAATGATGTTGATGACCAAAATGGCAACAACAGTTGTCTCAGCTCTAGGAAGCCTTGGAGATTTGATCAAGAATTCGAACATCGGAGTTGATGTCACCATAAGCTCTCCTAAGACATATGCCTTCAAGATTAAGCTTTTGGGGGCTAGAAAGATCTTTTCAACCCCATTTCCAATTCCCTTACCACCTCGTACCATCATGAATCTATTAGAGTTTGCAAGAATATCATCGAATTTATAAACCCCTTCTTGATTCTCAACCTTAAACAGAAGGATAGTCTTGGCAAGTTCTCCTAGCAACTTCCTAACTTCCAAAATGACTGAACTTTTACGGAAAAAATAATGAGCAATCAAGTCAATTTTGTTTGGAATTCCCCAAGCCAAGATACTTTCTATGTCCTTCTCAATCAGGATTGGCAGTGGACTATGACCCTAACAAGGTTGATATTCTTCTGCTCACCCAAAACTGCAACAGTATCACAAGGGTATCGAACCAAACCTGCTTCCTTGGCACATGATAAGTCAATTAATGTTATGCTGTCATTAACACATAAGATAACATAATGTGGTGTCACATCCTCAGCCAACATCTTGTAGCTCATACAAATCATGTTTTCATAGTCTTCTATGCTATAGTCACTAAATATGGTGATTACTCTGACATGTTGTGAGCTCCATGGGCTTATCATTCTTCACAAACCCCAGTCGAATTTCAGGACCCTAAGTGTTAAGCATGATTACTAAACCCCCATAACCAACATAAATTCCAAAAAAAATAGCAATCTGATGAGTTAAGCCAACAAGAATTTGCACACGTACTAGAGATTGGATACGAGTATTGAGAAGGTGTGGCACAGTTGCAAAAGTATCTTCCACGTCAAGTCTTCCACCAAAAAAAGAAACTCCCCAAGTAGGCACATATGGCAACTCAGAAACACTATCAACAAGTTCCGGTGTAGCCCTTTGTAGATGCATTTGTAGATGCATATGAGCTACCGATGATTGTATTGGGCAAGACCCCCCTTCTCTAAGGCCAAATGAAACATGAAGGATATCACTTCAGGTCTTAGTTCCTTCAATTGACTCACCCAAACTAATGATCTTAGCAATGATATCATCACAACCACCCCAACCAAACATCTCCTCTTGAACCTTCGTTACTTCCTTTTTCTTCCTGCTAACCCCATATGTGCTTATAAACTTATGAACTGCCTGCTCAAATGTTGCTTGTGTAGCCGACATAATAAACTTCCCTTCAGATATTAATGGTGCCCCAACCAAAAATTGAGTTGCAAGAGCAACTAATGGCTCCTCTAGGTATGTAACAAGTTGGATTTTTCTGCCACTAGTAAGAGTAAAACCAGACTTAGTAGGATTGCCTCCATCAATGACAATTACCAATTCTTTTACCCACCAACCAAGAGCAGTAGTATAATAAGGGAATAATATGGTCTTCAAATATGAATTTCCCATGGAAACATATACTCCAATACCAACTTTACATCTACCAGAAACACCAACTAGACCATAACTCACTACTTCTTCAACTGTAGTTTTTACAGCAACAACCTTATGGATATATATGACATCCAAACACAGATGCTCCAATGAAACCACAATATTACATACTGTCCCTAATCCCATTACTTCATGATATGAATCAGAAATAAAACTCTTTTCATAAAATAAAATTCTATGTTGGACAGTGAGTAAGGTGCCAATTCTCATTCCGAATACCCATCCATAATCTCTGTTTCTAGACTTAGTTATTTGCTCTGTACCAATACCAGTAGGCCATTCAACCCTTCTAAGAATAACTTTAGAGTGAGCTATCAAGTGTAATTCAAACGGTAATGCGCATACCTTGGAATATGACATTGTTGCTGACTTGTGCATTTCATCGAACACATTGTGGGCATCAGAAATTCCCATTTCCCAGGTGAGCAACGAACAATAATCTGAAACCTTTCTCGGTATTTGGTCGAAATCATTCACTTCCTGAGTTGCTGATTCATCTTCAAACTTAGAATCAACCGAAATAAAATCTAACTTTGTAACTTGGTCTTCATCCAAGCTTCCAGTAGACACAATCGGAGATGAAAGTTCCATTGAGGACTTACCAGGTGGATCTGGAAACCTTTTGAAACCAATTGCTTGAGCATAGTAATAGCTTCATCAAGTTGGACCGTAATACCGTCTACAGATTCTTTGATGCTGTGAATCCCCAATCTTATAGCTGAAGATAAAGAAATTTCGTCCATCAGGTGAGCCTGAAAGGTGGCTCTGATACCAGTGATACGGTCCTAAATCAATAAGAGAGGAATTATAGAAATATGTAGATATTAGATTGAGATTGTAGAGAAAGGAGAAGGAGAGTTAGAAGAGAGAAGAAGGAAGAGAAGGAAGAGATGTATTTTTTATCAAATGAGGTAAACCTGCTCTATCATTCACGACTGCCTCTTTTGTAGAGAATTGAACAATTAGTTTGTACCATAGTTATGGGCCTGGGCCAGCCACTAACAAAGCCCGTTAAGACAAGTTAGGCTCTACTAACTTCATACATCTTACACATAAGCCCAACTAATGTTTAATAAATCAACCCTATTTGAATATGACTCGTAACATGGACTTTAAACCTTTCTGTGCATTGAGGGTAAATACTATATCTAATGAGTAAGTTTTGATCATGTGCTTCCAAGGTTATCCTCCTTCGGTAAGGATTTTTGGGTATCATATAATTTATCCCTGTTTGGATCTCTGTGTATTGCGTCATACAATGTGATAGGGTTGGTTTGACTGCTATTGAAGTTCTTTTGTATTTATTCTGTATAAATGTAAATATTGAGTGACTTCAGTAGCTTCAGAGGTGCTTACAGGTACATGCCATGCTACTCTATTGAGAGGTAGGATATGCTGTGGGTCATTGCTGCTTGCTCTACCTACTTTATTGCTTTAATGTTAGTACATTCTGTCATTTTTATAGAAATAGGAATATATGATTCTATATTTCTGTTTCATGGTATTTATTTATTACGTTTTTCAGTAAATATAATGGATAAGTTACCATTCCATGTCTAGCATTTGTTGTACCTATGTTGGAATATTGTTTGAATGCAAATTTTCCATGGGAGCAGGAGTTAAAATATCATTGGTTGATCAGTAATTGTCAGTATACAAATCGTTACTCCTTTTCTTTGATAGCAACATTAAAGTCCTAATCATGGGATCATTGATTACCTTGCATCCATAAATATAAGAGTATGGGAATTCTGAGTATTCAGATAGAACTGTGAGATTTTATGTACCAGCCCTATCTTATAGCTTTTGGCATAACTTTTCTGTTGGCACATAAGGAGCATACGGTGATTGTAAGCTAGAGTTGGTCTTTTCGGGGCAAGTTGAAAGCTATATGTTTGATAAAATTGGGCTTTACGTGGCCTTTGTTTCTTGACTATATATTTTGTAGCTTTTGCTTATTATTATTTTTTATGAATGTTACAGAGGGCAGATGCAACAACTGATTGGAAAGAATTCACAAGTCCTGATGGAAGAAAGTTTGTAATCTTACCTAGTTCATTTCAACTGTCTTTCTCTAACCTTTGTGTATCTGAAGTCAGTTGTGATTTTTACTTCTGTCTCATTTGTGTGTTGCAGGTATTATTACAACAAGGTTACTGGGCAATCAAAATGGATAATTCCAGAGGAATTGAAGGTATATCCAGAATCCTCATTTTCATTTCCTCTACTTTTCTGTACTGACGTAAAGATATGCTTAAGTTGGCACGTGAGCAAGAGGAAAAGGCATCTGCTAAGGGAATACGGTTGGAAACACTTACTAATTTTCAGGCTCCGTCATCTGTTTCACCCTCTGTGAATAAATCACCTTCTGGTGTGGACATCCCATCTTCTGTTGTATCGAGCCCAGTTCCAGTGTCATCTGTTGTTGCTTCTGGTAATCCGCTACCTGTTGTTGAATCATTAGCCATATCAGCTACAATTTCTACCTCAGAAACAAATGTAGATGGGAGTCAGGTGCCTGTAAATGCTGTTGCTCCACTTGCTGCTGTTTTGGGAAGTGATGGAGTTGCAGATAGTGATGTTAACACAGTTACCACACATATGTACTGTTCACTTCTTACTGTCTTTCAGGGTTGTAGGTGTATGTTAGTTATCGGCTTGTAATGTAAATTCTCATTTACTCAAATTTTGTAGGAATGATGCTAGTGAAGTCACAGCTCTAGAGACTCTTAGTTCTATGGATAATGTTCCTGCAGAAGATATAGAGGTATGTTGAAATATTGTAAGTAATTGTAGTGAATCATATAAGTGATTTAATGTGCTTTTTGGCATTCAGGAAGCCAGGAAAGACGAGTTGATGTCTAAAAAGGACAATGATGCGGCAATGGAAGAGAAAGCTGTTGACAGGGAACCCTTACTTTATGCCACTAAGCTGGTATATCATGGTCTCACGTTCCAATATTTTATTGTTGGTTTTATGAAATTGGAAATTTGATATTTTTCACTTGTTGTCTCTCAGGAGGCTAAAAACGCATTTAAAGCACTACTGGAGTCTTCAAATGTTGGATCTGATTGGACTTGGGATCGGGTAGTTTGATTCTTCCTATACATTTTTATTTTTTGAGTTTAATGCAAGTACTTGATATTTAAACATCCAAATCACTAGGCCATGCGAGTAATAATCAATGACAGAAGGTATGGTGCTCTGAAATCACTTGGAGAAAGGAAGCAAGTTTTCAATGAGGTAAATAATTGTGTCTTTATCCTTTATTTGGTTCTTGTGATAAAATGTTCTTGGTTTGGTCTATTGTGGATGGCCTAATTGGTGTGAACTGCATCAGTTCTTGAATCAAAAGAAGAAACAAGATGCTGAAGAAAGGCGTGTTAAACAGAAAAAAGCACGCGAAGAATTTAAGAATATGTTAGAAGTAAGTTAATGTTTTTGTAAATTTCTTGCACCTCTTCTTGTATGCTATTATTTCCACAATTTATTTGCCTATACTCTTTGCAGGAGTGCAAAGAATTGACATCATCCACAAAATGGAGGTTTGATTTTCCTATATTACTTACGAGTTTTGTTTTCCTGACCAATATTAATCTTTGTTTTATGTTTGGATGTATGGATATGTCCATGATAAGTCTCCTTTGCTAACTGAATTATGGAACAATCATTCAGCAAAGTAGTGACAATTTTTGAAGATGATGATCGTTTTAAAGCTATTGAGCGCGAGAGAGATCGCAAGGATATTTTTGAGACTTACTTCGAGGAAGTTGAGAAGAAAGTATATTTCTGCAGCTCTGACCACTAATATCTGGTTTTAACTTTTGTATTCCCATTATTTTGGTGTGTGTTTCCTCTCTGTTTATTTATCTATATAGTGAAATTGAGACGTCGGTGCATAAACTGCATATAGTTAATCGATCACATATGCATGATTCATCCCCACCAATTGTTTGAGAACATATGGTCCATAAATCATGCATATCAGTAATTTGGACTTTTGAGTTCCTAAATTTTGGAATTTGGTTAGGAACGTGCCAAGGCACAAGAAGAGCGCAAGCAGAATATTATGGAGTACAGAAATTTTTTAGAGTCTTGTGACTTCATTAAGGTATTTTTCAAGCAAGATTCAAATTTATATTTGCAGGGTTTTTATTGTACTTCATTTGTTTTGTCTTAAATTGTTTTCCCTAGGCAAATACCCAGTGGCGCAAAGTTCAAGACCGTTTAGAAGTGGATGAAAGATGCTTGCGTCTTGAAAAGATTGACCGATTGGAGATTTTTCAGGTTGTTTTCTCTACTTGCTGTTTCAGTGTCAACAAATTATTGAAAGCTAATTTTAGCATGTTGTTGCAGGATTATCTGCGTGATTTAGAGAAGGAAGAGGAGGAGCAGCGGAAGATACAGAAGGTGGCTATGGATTCTATTCTTTTTGTGTGTGTGTGTGTGGGGGGGGGGGGGGGGTGGTGCAAATATGTTCTCCTCTTACGACCATATTGTTTTCTTTGATGAACACAGGAAGAACTAAGAAAGGCAGAGCGGAGAAATCGAGATGAGTTCCGTAAGTTGATGGAGGAACATGTTGCTGCAGGCACTCTTACGGCCAAAACATACTGGCGTGATTATTACATGAAGGTTTCCATCCCCACTTGATTTTATGGGAATTTACCTTTAGTTTCCCTTAGTATTGGTCACACACCTTTAGTTGCCTTAACGTTTTGGTCACGTACTGGACAAAATTTTGGTCAAGTTTTCAACATTTTTACCTTATTGTCCAATTCTTAGAGGCACGTAATCAATCTGTGACCAATTCATAAGGCATGTAAATGATCTGTTGCCAATTCATATAGGCATGTAAATGATCTCCGACCAAAACTTAGGGGCACTTATTAGGGCAACTGAAGATGCGTGACCAATAATTTCCCCTTGATTTTGTTTGGGAACCATGGTAGAAACTTGCTTATGTTTTGTAATATGTCTTCAGGTTAAGGATTTACCTGCATATCTAGCAGTTTCATCAAACTCTTCGGGTTCAACAGCTAAAGAATTGTTTGAAGATGTTGCTGAGGAGCTGCAGAAACAGGTACCTGAAAGTTTGCTGCTTACCAAGTCTGTCAATTTGTAGTGTTGATTCTGGTTATAGAACCCATAATTTTGTTCCTGCATCTGGATGTCATGTCTGGTGGGTTGTGTTCTATATGTATGGGTTATATGACCTGTAAGTCATGATTTCCAGAGTGGCTCAGTTGGCGTATTTGTATGTCGTATGCTATAGCCACATAGTTTGTTTTCTTTCGATTGATAAAATACCGCTTCTATAACAGCTAATGCTTATCTTGTTCTATACAGTATGATGAGGACAGAACTCAAATAAAAGAATCAGTCAAGTACGGGAAGGTATGATCTACGGATGTTTCTTTTGTCTGTACAACATTGATTCTTCTTGCTTAGTGCTCTGCTATGTTCTCAGCTCATTGTGTTGTCATCATGGACACTCGAAGATTTTAAGGCTGCTGTTCCAGAAAAGATTCATGCGTTATCAGATGTAAATGTAAAGGTAATTTTTTGGATGATTCAATGTCTGTTAACTATTAGGTGGAATAATTGCTTAAATGTTCCCACATGAATTGGGGCAAATGGATAACTGCCTATTTTTTTTAAGAAAACAATCTATGAACTGTTGTTTGTTAAGTTCGGTCAGTTCAGGTGAAGTGATAATATTGTCCTCATGACTTCAAAGTTCAACATATCCTTATATCACCTTTAAAATTTCAAAACATGTCATCGAATCAAAGTGTTCTAAAAATAACTTCTTAAATTTAAGAACACAAAGTTAAAAAACAAATAAATTATTTTGAATGCATTTTTCATATAAAATCTGAATTAATTTTAAAAATTTATGAGAGGGAATTGTTAAAATTTTGCCTTATGAATTAAACCCGTTCAAGTAACTGCCCAGATCTAGAATAAACATGTTATGATCTGGCCTTTTAATCAAGGTTCTAAAAAACGCTTGGCATTAGTCAGGCGGCTAGGGCCTTAGGGGATTAATCGGGGACTAGTCGGAGATTAACCAGGGATTAATCGGATGTGTATTTTTTTATTTTTTTATCTCTTAACAAATATGTTATTATATATATGAACAAAATATGAATTGTATTATGAAAAACATCAACAGAGCATTTAAAAATTACAAACAAAATACATTTGTTACATAAAAATATGAGCATCATTAACATCCACAAGAACTTCAGATGTTCATCAATGATTATTAGTTTTTGTAATAACTTTAGAAATACAAATTAAATATATTTAAGATATATTTTAATAATAATAAGAAGAAATATATAAAAAGATTATGATAAATGTTTAATATGACAACATAAAAATCAGATCGGTGTTGTAAAAATCCCCGCATAAGAGCCGATTTGTCCCCGCCTAGATTCTTGACTAGTCCTCGATTTTTCAACAATGACCCGATTTTAACAAGTCGGGCCGATTTTTCCAAATCCACTTAGAGCCGCCCGACTTGTTAAAATCAGGTCGGTGTTCTAAAAATCTCTGTCTAGGCGCCGATTAATCCATTCCTAAGACCGATTGCTAGAACACTGCTTTTAATACGGAAATGTTAAAATAATTTACATTCCGTTAAATTGGAAGGAAAATAACATAGTATTCTGTTAAAATGATGGAATATTCTATTTTTATAGTGTGATAGACACATGTGGCATATTTTTTCCTTTCAAAATACTTATAAATCTCGAACTTATCCCTTTTGATTCCCCTAAGCAATAAAATATCCTAATGTAAACCCTAAAATACCCATATCTGAGAAGGAATTACTGGTCGATGTCGGAGTTCATCCAAGCCCATTTGACACAAATCTCGTCCCGCGCTGACGATGTCGACCAAGCCGACTTCAGACGCCTAATCTGCTTGGCTAGGGCTTTGGTTCGAGCTTCTGATTTGCAACATAGGAAGACAAAGTCAATATCCCTAACCCTCGATGTCTTTAAATCTTTCTGAGACGAAGGCGAAGGAGCCTACGCCGGGAACACCATGGAAGCGAGCTCTACACCAGACCCCTCATGAAATGGGCGACACGAGGATTAGAGGTATTCAAATTGTACTTGTAGTCTGCCTTACCCGTCAACCCATCTGCCCCGTGGCAAAATAAGAGTTTAATCTGTGGACAGTTATACGGGTAACATATGTACAAATTGAAAACGGGCGTCAAGCCTTACCCGTCAACCCATCTGCCCCGTGGCAAAATAGGAGTTTAATCTATGGATAGTAATACGGGTAACATATGTACAAATTGAAAACGGGAGTCAAGCAGGACGGTCCATGGATTTTCAATCTAAAACCCATGGACAACCTGTTCCGTCCGTTCGTATAATCACACCACCCATGCCTCCATACCTTCTTTTTTTCTTTCTTATCCAAACTGAATCTTAAATATGCTTCTTTTTGGTCTCTTCTGTCGCTTTAATGACAGATCATTCGGGTGAGATCAAATCGACAATGAAGAGGTGAGCGAACAACAACCCCTCTTCAACATAGAATCTCTATGTCTTCCCGGCTTCAGATTCTTGCTTTATCCTTTGTGCTCTTCTTGTTTTGTAACTTAACCTCCAGTACACCCACTCTATCTTAAAATATAGGGTCTGAACCTAAGGAATATACTTGTTTGAAAGTCCTATATGTACATGAAATTGTTATGGGAAACCAGTTAAATGTGAACTTTTATTTGTTTCTTCCAATTCTAATAACCAAAAGTGAGCAATAGTGTTATGAATTTGGTCATATCTTTTTTTTATCGTGTTTCATTCTTTATTATTTTGGAGGTTTTGTTCAGTCTTTCCGGGAACCATATGATTTATCTCGGAAAATACCCATATTTGACAGTATTGTGTATGCTTTTCTTTCTTCCAAAAAATGTATAAAACTATGTATCTCGTGCTGTTTGGTGAAGCCTCTTAACAGCTGGTACCTTACGAATGAAAAAATAGGGAGTATATGTAGTTATTGGTGGTCGGCGGTTTATCAAAAACAAACCTGTTATGATATAGGCGGTTTAGGATTCCTGTTCAACAAGGCGGTTAATCCGTCCATAAACAGTCCTACCAAGGATTCAACTCACGAGGAAGACGATGTTCCTATTTCCCCCCTTTTTCTTTTAATAAATATTCAAAAATAATAATTAAAATCTTATAATAAATATTAATGTTCAGATTTATAATAAAAATAAATCAGATTTATATGATAACTATTAATATTTGGATTCTGTAATAAAAAATTAATTAATATATTTAATCAAAACTTTTAAATGAATTCAAATTTTATAAAAAAAACAATAATTAATTCAACAATTTTTTTTTTCATTTGTTAATTTATTTAGTTTTCAAATTTGAAAAGTTATTTTAAAAATACACCTATTGAGTGACATGTTTTGAAAATTTATAGTTGATATACAAATTTGAATCTATTTTTGTTATTCTGAATGAATATTAATATTTATGATAAAATCTAAATTGTTGTTCCCAAATATTTATTTTAAAAGAGGAAAAGTCATCTTCTTCGTGGTTCGGCTGTTGGTATGTTCAGCTACCCTAGACAAGGAGCGACATCGTCATCGACTCGTCTTCCTACGTGTATGCCGGTGTGGGTTCGGGAGAAAGGGATCCAACTGTCGACCACATTTACCAGATCTGATTGAAGGCCGATGACGAGATGGAAGATCGTGAACTAGAAACAAGAGATTGGAGAGACTAGGTGAGTGGAGGCACCAAAAGTTTGAGGTTTGAGAGAAGGCTTTGGGTATGACTACCGTCACAGATGTAGACATGATTGAAGACTCCTCGTCGTAGCACCAGATTAGGTTCATCTGCTAAGGAGTCGATGAACTCTAATGACGTTTGTTCCCGACTGAAATCTCCTTCTCTGGCATGGAAAAGGCCACTTCCATTCCCTCTAGGTCGGTACTGACATTATACCGAGACTTTGGGCGTTTGTATGAACAAGGTATAAGAAAAAATGGTTGCAGAAGACAAGCTGGGAAGGATGAACTTCGGCGGCTGGAGTTACGTAGACGAGTTAGGGTTCAAATTAGGGTATTTTAGGGTTCGGGAATATTAAACGGATAGTTTAGAGTTTAGGTGTATTTTCGAGTTTTGAAAAACAAAGAAGCTTCATGTTCTTGACACATGACAAAAATAGAATATTTCCTCCACTTATAAAACAGAGTTTGTGAGGGAGTATTATTGGTTCATACATAAGAGGTGTAGATCTTGTTGGGTCTCTGTTTTGCTACATGAACTGGAGTTTGAAGTGACTTGAATTAGTAGGATTCCCCACTTAACACTCTCATTAACGACAAGAAATCCCCAAGTCATCCCCATCTTATAATCTGATATCTTTTGGCATCACAAACTTGCTAACGAATGGCATGGATATCATCATTGCACTTTATGCAATAGTCAGTTGATGTGATGGTTTATCCTTCCACAGCTTGTATTTGATGAGATACTGGAAAGAGCCCGGGAGAAAGAGGAGAAAGAAGCTAAGAGAAATAAGCGTCTTGCTGATGATTTTTTTGATCTTTTGTGTTCTATCAAGGTAGAGTAAGCTGAGTTTTGAGATTCCATTTTCATTGGTTGTTCGGTTATGCTCACTATTTATCACTTACTTTATTTGTTTGCAGGAAATAACACATTCGTCAAAATGGGAGGACGCCCGAGAACTTTTTGAGGGTAGCCAAGAATACAGGTACTGCATTCTAGCATTTTTATTGATTCTTCCATTTAAGACTTCATATATGATAGTGATTTCATTGGTCAATTATTCCTGTAAGTGTAAAGTATGCATGTTTTATTTGTTTTAGCACAACAGATCTACGGCCCTAACCATACTCTCTCACTCACACTCACGTACTGAAAGTCAAGTTTTGCTTGAAATCCCTTGTTATTACCTTTCTCTGTTTTAGTTCATGCATCTCTTGCTTTGGTTTATCCGTAAACAGTTCAACCATCAGCTCTATTGGTACCAACAACCATATATCCCTTTTGCTCTCATCTTCTTCACTCTTTTGCTGACTGCTGGCTCCTTCAAATGTTAATTGTTAAGCATGTAAAGAAACACAGATACAACCTCACATTAACTAGTTCACCTTTGATTATTATTTAAAAACATTGGTATGTGCCCTGCTGCTTATGTGATCGTTGATTTTTATTTGCATCCAAGTAATTGTTGGTTCATTCTTATTGCAAAACTCCTGGGCTCTGATAATTTGGTCAGAATTTGGAAATAGAAATTAGACAGTAGTGAAAGCGAACAGGGAAGAGACTACAAAATGATTGAACACATGTTCTATGGTGTTATGGAATGCCTTTGTATAAACTTTATGTAACTTATGCCAATGTCAGTCTGTTGTCTAGTTGGGGAATGGACACATTTTTGTGAAGGCATGCAAAAAATTTAACCTGATAATGAATTTTACCGTCTTCCATGGTTAATGGTTTTACTGGTGAAAAATAACCTCTTTTGCAGTTCCATCGGAGATGAAAGTATCTGCAGAGGTGTCTATGAGGAGTATATAGCACAACTTGCAGAACATGCAAAAGAGAATGAGAGAAAATGGAAGGAAGAAAAGGTGATTCTTCTTACCCATCTGTATAACTATGAGAAGCTCTTTCCTTTCGTCCAAGTCCATGTAAATTTTTAATTGAATTGAATTTTTATTATTTTTTCTGATTTCTTTTATTTAATTAATTTCTGTATTCTTTTATAAATTAAATAAGGGTAAATTTGTAATTTTGAAGGGTCAAATGAATGATTAGGGTTGAAGAAGGGTAAAATGGTCATTTCACTTTACCCTTAACTGGCACATGTGTCACATGCATAACAGAAACGGAATATTTCGTTAGTTTTCCTGACAAAGGTCTGTGGATGAAACTTTGTGCATCATTTCATTTGTGGACGAAACTTTAGGGTAGTTTTGGACAGTTAACCCTTAGTTTTTCATTAAAATAATTTTTTAGACTTGCTTAGACAATCATGTGGCGAACAACATAAGAAGTTGGAGTGTGATTTGAGGTAATGAAAGAGACAGTGCTATAGGGCTTGAGATGAAGTCGAACTGGTGTGGGAGAATTTTGAACCCTAAAATAAAATTAAGGTTTTGATCTCTTAGTCTAGCTATGGAACCTAAAATCTTGATATCGTTGCTGTGTACGAGTAATGTTATGCCTGAGGTTTTAACATGAGTCAGTTGGTCTGAGTATTAGATATAAATGAATGTTTGCACTTGTTTTGCAGGCAAAGAAGGAAAAGGAGAGAGAGGATAGAGATAGGAGGAAGGCAAAACATAGGAGGGAAAGGGAGGAGCACTCCAACTCCAAGAAGGATGAAGAGGACGATGAATCAGCAGAAGTTCATGGTCATAGTGAGAGCAGAAGATCAGGAAAAGACAGTAAGAAGCATCGGAAGAGGCATCAAAGTGATGCTGATAATGCAAACGAAAATGAGAGGGATCGGTCTGGTAGGAGTTCCCATAGACATAGCAAAAAGTCAAGACGGGTAAGCTGTGGAGACTTATCCTTTAGTTTGACTAGTAAATGATAACTGATTTGGTCACAAATGGATGGTGCAGCATGCATCTACTCCTGATTCAGAGAGTGAAAGCAGGCATAAGAAACATAAGAGAGATCGTTTGCACAGAAATAACGATCTAGAAGACGGGGAATATGACGAGCAAGGTGCACAAAGTGGCTAGTTATCTAATGCCTCTCTTTTTGTTCTCATTATCTCCATCTGCATTGCCAAGATGAGTAATATCCTTTTGGCAAAAGATTAGGATCTGAATGCAACTCGGCTTACTGTTAGCTAGACATATATCCTAGTGTTAGAAGCTCAATAGTGTTGTTTATATGTTTTTGTCTCAACTTATAACAGGGTTTTTAGGTGAATTGGGTTTACATGAATGAAATATATCCTTAGACAAAGTGAAGAATAAGTGGCTTCAATATTGTCATGACTCTTGGTCAATGGAGACAAAACAGAGTTCGTATTTCTTTTCTCTCCAAGAAACAAGTCCAACACAAGAAGAGCCAACTGTGAACCTATTTATATGAACCCATCTGACGTTCTCTTTCTTCATCACCCATTTTCGGCTTCATTGAAATAATAACGATGAGGAGGAAGAGCGAGAGCTCAGAAGAGAAGCACAAGAGCAAGTGCAGGCGGTATGTTAAGGCGCCGATCAGGAGAATGTTTCACAAGGCCAAACACTTCTACGTCAAGAACATGGTTGATTTAGGCAACCGGGCTGGTTTTGGTGGGCCCATCGGCTGCCCTGCCGCCGTCCAGGTCTCCCGCCTCCCCAGGAGCTTCAGCTTTAATCATATCAGTACTCCGAGCATCGGAGGTGGTGGGGGTTTTCCGGCAGCAGCCTCTAAGCAGACAAAAGATGAGGACTATCGACTCCCGGGGGCTGAGGTGGTTGGTTTAAGGGGGCTATGGAGGTGCCATAGTAGTATGGCGCTGGGAAGGATCGACGAGGACATGCCTTGTAATTTTGAGGATGGCCTTTGGTACTTTAAATCTAGATCTAGGTCCACCAGGGCCTGGGACATCTAAACTTCTGCTAGTGTTCAATTTTTTGTTTAATTCACCCAAGTATTTATCTCTATCCAACAAATTTATGCTAGCCAAATATCATCTTTACTTATAATCAAATGATATATTTATGTTAAAATTGACTGAAATAATTGTTCTGTTTTGACAAACTAGGTTGATGGACCGCGTAACAATGTGTATTTAAAACAATGCAATCGAAGATGTCAAGTTTGCTATACGAAAATTAAACTCCCCTCAATGATACAATTCTAAATAACCATAACTGAAAAATAAATTGACAAATATGTGATAAAACATATGACATTAGATCATATTGCTTCTATAAAGGGCATAAATTATTTTTCTATTTATGTAGAATCAACTTAATTTGACCGTATAATCAATAGAAATCTGAACAAAAATATATATTTGTGAAAAGGGAATGGATAAATAAAAAATTAAAGATAGTTCATGGGTGGATTAACCAAAATATCGGTTTTCATGAAAAAACAGTTGAGTGGGTAAAGTACAGCCTCCCATATGAAATTAGGACATACCACATTAAGCTCAACCTGTAAATAAATGATGAATACAGGAACTTGTATTCATCTAAAGAGAAGAAAGCTAATATTCCCTCTCACTTATTCTAATTCATGATTTCTAATTGGATAGAGTTGTATATGTAGTAACAGGAAGTACTGCTAGATTAAGTTACTACCGAAACAATTATGAAAAAAATATTCAGTACCACTAAAACACTTTGAAAAGAATTTGAGGACTTTAATCACACCATCAAACACAAACAATAAAAGGGGTCTATCTCCTATTAAAAGGTTGATTAATGGGTTGATCAAACTAAACACCCCTATGTTATGAAGATGACCAAAAACAAAAAATTTCCCAGCACAATGAGCAAATTTAAAGTAAAATGAAGAAATAAAATTGTCATTCTTGCTTTCTTAAAAACTGTCAACCATACAATCCATTTGTATCTCTTGGAGGGGATTACAATGTGAGTTAAGCGAGAACGTTTTTCTCTGCACATGCTCAGCATGGAAATCAGTCTCTAAAACTGAAACCAATTCAAGTTCCCAAAAGCACATATAAATTAAATATGGTACAAAATATAATGCTTGATAGGATATAGAACATTCATACACTAAGATATTAAGTAAAGCAAGCAACAAACATATACATGTTCCCTCATTGGCTATAAGAACACAGTCCAAAGCCAGGATGATGTCATCATTCTTCAGGATTTTATGTACATTTGAAAGAGGGTTAATTTTGCTGACAAATACCCTCAAGTTGCATTCTGTAGTTTATTTGGAGCTGAACAATTTATGTAGATTGACATGACAAACCAAGGGAGCATAACTCAACATATTTTCCTTTCGTTTCAACTCCAACCATAAAATGTTTTGTTGTTGAAACATGAATTATATAACTGTAAAAATCAAGTAGAAAGATTGAACAAAATCAGTGTCTATAATAGCGCATATTCAAAAGATTGAGCAGCGCATATTGGCATGTTATGCATGAATCTTATTTCTATCATTATTAGCTTATGAATTCACATTCCATAAAATTTGAAACCACTTGTTGATGAGTAACATCATTTATATCTTGAAAGCATATATATGGCTCGTTTGATTTATTAAATTTATCAGCACATTAAATTAATCAAGCGTAAAATTGATATAGACACGACAATAAGACATTATCTTCAAGTCTAATTGAAAATATATTAAAAATGCATGAGAAGCGTAAGCATTTTCCAAAGCCTCCTCCAGCTTCGAGATAACCTTTACATGGTCGTGTTTCACCCTAGTACATTTACATAATCGTGTTACATCGTAGAATAGCACAAGTACAAAGTTTCAGGAGAAACAAAATTAACACATACAACAATCACATGTCAATCGCCATAATTTCGAGAAATAAGACAATCACATTAAACCAATCAAATATAAAATTAATAGAAGCCAAGACTATAAAACATTATTTTACTAAACCAACCAAGCATAAAATTAATAGAAGGCAAGACTATAGAACATTATTTTCCAAGTACAGTTAAAAAATGGCTCATGAGATGGTCTTTATATGGTTCCATTTCCATCAGTACACTATGTCATTTTTTTAAAATTCTAATTCATCTGTACACAACCAGAATCAACAACTCTTTTCAAATCGTGGCGTTATGAAATAAATACACAACTAAAACTAACTCTTCCAAAATCAGGTTTGCCCTCATTGGCGTTAGAAAAAAAATACATGGTTTGAGCTTAAGTCTTTCAACTGCATACTCATATACGATTCTAAAATCCACTTCATAACTTCTTTCTAGTATATATATACTAATTTCAATAATAAAAAAAAACATCCCTTGTGACATGTATCAGCTTTTCCCATCATTTAAGCATAGTACAAAAACAACAAATAAATCTAATGAAAAGTTGATATGCAAAACATATTTGGTAAGAGAAGAAAGAGTAACAGCTTTCAGTTCCATGACATAACGACAGTCAATCGACGTTGGCATTTCGTATTGTCTTCTACAACCAATTGCTTTCACATTTCTTGAGTTACTTTTTCATTTCACGATTTTCATTGTCTCTAAACTGAATTTGTCTTTCAATTTATGATGTAAGAACACATACTTGCTCCTCAAGCTGTCTACATAGAATTTCGTAATCAAATTCTGCACTTTCATAGCCTGCAAAAGCACGAAAGTTACATTCAGTTTAATTAATTTACACTTAGAAGAGCATCTTCAAAATATACATATATTCATCATTGACTTCAAAATATACATATTCATCATTGAAGTAGAAATACTGAGTTTATATAATTTACATTTAAAAGAGCATGACACATCAACTTGAACCAACCATATATGATACAATTATGTATTGCCAAGAATATTAAAGAATGTCAAAATCTAAATCGCTTATAAAGCAATGCATTCGGCATTAGTTTTTCTATTAATTTTGTTAAGGTTTCCAACTCAAAATCACATCAATGATAGAGATAGAGCGAGAGAGGAACAAAGACCAAAAATACCAACAAATCCTAAAGTATTGCATAGAATTCACTCTGAAACAAAAGACAGTAGAATAAACTGAACATACACAACTGAAACAACACAAAACACAATCTTGGCCTAAATTATTTCAATGAATCAAAAGGGTAAGCGAAATCCATGACATAAGTTGGAAAGAAGGAAAGAAATAAACTGCACACAAAAAGAGTTACTTTTACCGGAAAGAGATTGAAGACGGTGGAGATCGAAAGTGTTGGCTTCATTTCCTTCACGTTGAACATGTTTCAACTATAACCAATTAACATAAATAAAAATACTACGTTTCAAGAGCCTGTACCTATACCAACCCTGACAACTGACAACTATATCTAATTAACATATAAGTTTCACATTCACAATAATAATATTGAACATATATGTGTAATGCAATCCAAGTAATGAGTTTAGGAATCTCCTTCGCCCTACAAAGCAGCGGTAAGACAAGATGGACAATTTTGAATAAAAGAAAGAAACAACATTATGGGCCTAGTTGTTACAACCTTAAAAATTTGCAATATGTAACATAAAACTCGTACTGGAAGAAATTTTCTAGTGGTTGGTAATAAGAAAGTTTGCAAATTGAATGTCAGATAACAGTAGAGAGATTAAACATGGGCCAGAAATCATGTTTTTTTTTTTATTTAAACAAAGATTATTTTAATAGGCTAAAAGTCGATTATAAATAGCGAATCAACACAAGTCTTTAAAAGCAGAGTAACTCATTTGCTTCTCCCATGAATATGTCCCTTAGGTAAAGTTTAACATGAAATGTGGAGAATCACTACACATCTGAACAAAACGCCATGCAGACTTGTCCAAGTCCAATGGTGTATTTCCCCTTTTCTAACAACATGGTGAAAATGAAAAGCTATAATATCATAGCAAACAAATGTACAATGCTAAATAGCAATTTAGGATCCATATAGCAGTAATAATCGCTCGAAACAAATAAGGTAGTCCAATGTAATAAAGGGAAATCAAACTCCCAAAATTAACAATTCCTAATGGCTTGCAAAACTAACACCACAAAGAAACAACAGCAACCCCACACATCATTAACCAGAAATATATAATCACAAGAATATCATGGAAAGAAAGCCACCTCCAACCCTTATGAATTTGCCTCACATCTTTTCAGTTAGCAACGACTCTTCCTCAACAGGTGAAATTGAAAGCAACCATTACAATTTACAACAAACAAAAAGAAAACATCACGATAAATAAATAAAATCATATGTTTAAAAAGGGAGAATAACGCGACACACATTAGAAACTAAACCATTGTCGTACCTCAAAAGCTGACACTTGTACATAATTCTGTTTGTGAAACTGTCATAAGCTTGGGCTCTTCATCTATCTTTCTCATTTCTGTAACCAATGTCACATGCTTTGAAACATTGCTATTCATTGTTCTATACTCAGGGTAATTATCAAGAAACTTGGCCATGTCTACTGCAGAAACCAAATCAGTTGGTTATTATAATGTATAGTATGACAACTATGAAAATAGCAAGTTTTCTTTTCATTTAATCTCTCTCCCAATGACCTTATAATCCAAATTAGCTAGAACGTGAATCTGGGTATTCTTCATTATATTCGAGAAAATTGTGGAACCCAATAATGAACACGATTTTTAAATTTAAGAAACAACCCCAACAACTAATGTCCCTCATAATTCAAATAACTTACATAGGTGAGACTCCAAATCTAGGATCAGACAATTGCCGCCATATAAGTTAAATGTTCTCGGACGTGGGCTGAAGGAAGTAAACAACTTTGAGATGAGACATAAATCTCTATTATTTCCAAATATCAGAAAATGGAACCATAATTAGCATAATCAAATGCAAACACAATATAAACATTAACCCACTACATCAACATCATTATATTATTGGGCAGTTCATAGGGATGATTATGCTATCATCTTATTGTAAGCATGAACGTACCCAAGTGCGGCAAACCTTTAGTTCATAACACATTTCACAATATCATGTACTGAAGTCAAATTCCATTGTGGGCAATTAAATATCGATTTTTATTCTCAAGTAACAGAAGCCGTTCTTTCCAACAGCAAAACCAATATGTACAAGTAGGATTATCAAATAAATACAGTGTGTAAGAACCACTCCCGGTCAACGCCAGTCAAATCGGCGAAAACCCGGAAAATTTAAAATTTTTGGACAGACACTTAAATGAACTTAATTTGACCCCGAGGGTCATACCGGACTTAAGTTGACCGCGATATCGACAAAAGTGAGTTCCGGGTGACTCAGGGCAACTTTCTGACCAATTTGGAAAATGTTGACTTTTTGCTGGAAAAGTCAACCGAGCGACGTTTTGGTCCGTTCGAGGTCCGTTTTGGATCCAAAAAGCTTAGCCGTTGTCACAGCGGTCTTAGTTGAGCCGTTTCCTTGTAGCCCGTGAAGTTATAATTTCTTGGAAAAAGTGCCCGTTCGGGGCCCGAGACGGCCGAATTTCGCGAATCTGACTGAAAAATATCTAGAAGATATTTTTCAAAAGGTGTGGGACCCACTTGCCACATGTCAATTATGTGGTGGTGTTAGGTTTTTTGAACAAAACAAAAGTTGAGACTTGGATGGTAGTTTTGTAATTAAAAGATAGGTTTGATTTTAAAACAAAATAAAAAGGGAATGGTTGGAGATGTTTCGGCCACAAGTCAAAAAATAAGAGAATTAGAGAGAGAAAGTGGAGAGAGGAAAGAGAAGGAGAAAAGGGAGAAAAAAGAAGAAAGCTTGGGTTTTTGTCGATTTCCCGACGATCCAACCGGTGGATCGTCTCAACGGTCAAGGAATCGAACTCCCATCGTCATTCCCTACGGTGAGTACCCTTTCGATTTTTGTTTTGGTACGTTTAAAGTTTAGGGTTTGGGTTAAAATGAGTAAACTATGGGTGAGTTGAGGTGTGGGGTTCGTTGGAGACGTTTTGAAGGAAGGATGAACGTTTTCCGGTGACCGAAGGCTCGGGGGAGCTCCGGCCACCATGTATGGTGGCTGCCGGAGTTGGGGTGGTGGCTGGCCGGAGCTAGGACTGGCCACCACCATGCTGAACCGGCCCAACCACCCTCTAGTCTTAAGGGCCGGGTGGGGCCCACATGCTTGGGTATCGGGTTTTCGTGTTCGGGTGGTTTAGGACGTTCCCTAAGTAGTTAATCCACACCCGAAACGAATTTTGGAATTAAATTGTAAAAGTTGTAAATGACGGGTTTAGAAACTTGAAACGCGAATTAAATTGCTCGGAAGTCGGAAATTGATTCCGTCGATTGCGTGGAACCCTTGAATTATTCTAAGATCGTGGAAACGAAAACCGGAATTTTCGGAGCCCCGGAAGGACGTTTTCCAATCCCGGGCAGATTCGCCGGGTCCGGTGAAACAGGCCTTTCCGGGCCCATTATCGACAATGTCGAGTAATTGGGAAGTTTGGGAGTGATCGACATTGTCGGGGTTACATGTGGGCGTCAAGTATATTAAAATTCAGTTTATGCTTGCGAACTTAAAAGCATTTTAAATTGTGTTCTTATGAGATCGTGCCACCGACAGAGGAAAGGGAAAGCTAGGTGAGTGATCGTGAGCACGCCGGAGCTTGGTTGGGAACTTTTGAGAAAGCGTACGAGGTAGGGAAAAGTAGCCGGATCTCGGCCCTGACTAGGGAAAGTTAACAGTAGAAATGCATGTGACACTTGGGTGTCGTGGGTTAAGTAAGTTTATCGAACAATAGAAAGGCAGGCGACACCAGGCGGTGTCGTATGATACGGGAACATATCGAACAATAGAAATGCATGTGACACTTAGTAGTGTCGTAGGAGCAGTGAACTTATCGATATTAGAATTACTGGAGGCATTTGGTTATGCCCGGAGGTTGATTGTTTAGTTTGTGTCTTGGGTGGCCATGAGTGCCCGTGGGGTGGTTAAACCCGTATTTTACTGTTGATGTGTCTTGGGTGGCCATGAGTGCCCGTGGGGTTGTTAAACCCTTATTTTACTGTTGGTGTGTCTTGGGTGGCCATGAGTGCCCGTGGGGTTGTTAAACCCGTATTTTTACTGTTGGTGTGTCTTGGGTGGCCGTGAGTGCCCGTGGGGTTGTTGAACCCGTGTTTTACTGTTGGTATCTTGGGTGGCCATGAGTGCCTGTGGGGTTGTTGAACCCGTGCTTTACTGTTGGTGTCTTGGGTGGCCATGAGTGCCTGTGGAGTGTTAAACCAGTGTTGTTGCTGTTTGTTGAACTTTTCTTGTGATTGTGATTGTGGTTGCCTGAGGATGGGGTGCGACAGGTCGACCGCCTGATCCGATTGCATGTTGGGAAAAGTGCGACAGGTCGACCGCCTGATCCGACCGTCGTGTCGGGAAAAGTGCGACAGGTCGACCGCCTGATCCGACCGTCGTGTCGGGAAAAGTGCGACAGGTCGACCGTCTGATCCGACCGTCGCGTCGGGAAAAGTTGCGTGGGCACTGAGCAGCTGGAGTGCGATCCCTTGCGATCTTGTTTGGTGTGCGATCCTTTGTAATCTTGGGTGTTGGGTGGTTATCTTTCGTGTCTTGGGAGGAAGTCGTAATCGTTGTGTCGGGTCTACAATACGTGTCCGAGTGTTGAGTCGGTTGGGGAAAGTAACAGTTGTGTGTCAGTCGGGTTACTTGAGTTGGGGATAGTATTCCCCGGTGTTGGGTTTGTTGTTGGTGTTTCCGGCATTGTCTGCTAGTATGCCGTAGTCAGTCTGGTATCCGTGGTGGTGAGCGAACGCTCACCCCTACCTGCTTTTCCTACAGGTACTGGTCGCGGGACGGACTAGGTGAGCTCTCGAAGCTTGAAAAGCTGGGAGCGGGAGTCCGGGTTTCCTTTTTGAGTTTAGCGACGTACGCCTTGTCTTTTGTCCGCTTGTTGGGACGTACTTTTGAGTTGTAAATTATTATTTTGATTAACTAAACGGTGATTTTAAGCGATTTATTTAAAAGATTTGAAAATGGTTTTATTGTTTTACCGTTCGCGTTCCGGGTTCGGTTCTACTGAATTTGGGGCGTGACACAGTGATTAAAATATACATCACGTAGCTGCATATAGATTTTGATTAAAATCAACATATACCAAACAAAGAAAATAAATAATGATGCAATAATAGTTTTCTGAACATTCAAGAACCATAAAAGATTAGAACTTTCACAAACCTACACGTACGTATATATGCAAAGATATTTACATTTAGCAAAAAAGAAAACCTGAACAAACAAAACACAGCAAGAGACTATATATATTCTTTGCTGCATATATTGATAATTATTATTGTCCTTTTCCCTACCTTGTCTAATTATCCTGGAAAGCACTATTACTTGGCCAAGCACACAAGTCATCAACCACACGAAACAACAACCAAGACCTCATTTCTCGCGCAAAATCGCACATCCCAGTAAAAAACTAATGAATCAACAAACAAAACTGTTGTAGGGAGAAGAACCTACCTCGTCTTCATCATCATCATCAGGAACGTACAAGCCTGCATCGTACATCATCCTATTCCTCTCATCAGACAACACTGCTCGCAGAGACATAAAAAAATAAAAATGTAATTTTTTATTTCAATTCTCTGTTATGAACTTACCCGAATAAGCTTCTTCAATTCTCTATTTTGTAATTTTTTTCCATTGTATATTGATTTGGTAATACATACCCCCAAATCAAGCTGAGCACTACTTTGTTCAATTAGATTCAATTGGAACAACAATTAAATAGAAAAAAACACACACACTAAGCACTAACAACACAATCGAAATGATTTGAGAACTATCAACAAAATATATATAAAAAAGAGGAAAGAGATGAACAAGGAACTCACATTTTGATCAAGCATGAATGATAGAGTTACAGAATTACTAATGCATTTTGTGCGCTGTCCAACTTATCAATAAGGTTACTTAAAGCTGAGGTCCTTTCAGCCTTGCAACTCCTTGCCTCTTTTTTGCCTATTGTACAACTTTCCTTTTCTATCCCCATTTTCTCAGTAACCAAACATTCAAATTCAACCAAATAACATACATACACGCCCCAAGCCATCCAGTGGAAAAAAATATATGCATTTACCTCGAAATTTAGTTGAATTACAAACTTCCACAACACTGTAACCTAAATTCAAAGTCCCCTTCACATAGAGTTTGATCACGGGGCTATTAAACTTGTACCCACTAACTTTGAAGTTTGATAAGACTATCCATCTGATAAATTTAACCATCTCCAAGAATTCATATGTCTCTACCCTACTTTCTTACAAATATGAAACAGGTCCTAAAACATGCCCTCTTGTGGCTCATGTTTTAAGGAACAAAAAGACATTCAGATGTTATTGGTATATTTGTGAGACATGTTTCAGGCTCAAAAAAATGGCTTTGGTTTCATCTTTGGGGAAACCTTGAGTCCCAACCTTATTTCAGGTTCTGTTCACAAATCCTAATTGTCCTTGATCTTTGTTTCACTTTTTTACCTATGACGTTTTCAAAAATTGATGGTTCCTAGCGTAAAGGTGACGTACAATTTGCAGAAACTAACATTATTTTATGTCAGATTTATCTTACCGTACGCTATAAGCTATCAATTATTGAAAAATGCAAGGAAGAAGTAAAACAAAGTTCAAGTATAGTTAGGATTTGTAAAACAAAGGTGAAAAATAGTTAGGAAACAAACTTACTTCTTTCATCTTTTGATGTCATGTAATATATAACAGTAATGAATGTATCACCAACCTGTATGGATTATATTTGTAAAAAAATATGAAAAAAACAAACCAAAACTGAGCATATTTTCGAAAATGAAGAAAGCTTCGAAGAGCCATAGAAAAAAAGAGTGAAGTCTATCATCGGTACACCATTAGAGGAGACCTCGCATATAAAAAAAAATTATCGGGTCACAAAGAGATACCAATGGTGCTTAATCAAGACAGGACTGAAAGTCCCTATTTCCCCTTCTCCAACTATCGAGAAAATCCAAAAACCCTTGTCAAATTTAGATTACAGAAACTTGAATACAGGTAAGTAAATCACCAAATTGCATATACCTCATCAAATTTAAACCCCAATAAGAATCAAATAGATTCAAGTAACACAAGTAGACATGATTTTCCAAAGAATATATAAAACTTAAATGTGCAATGGGAGGGTCCTCTCCAAGGACTGAGATGACAGGGTGAACAATCATACACAAACATCAGTAAATTTTTAAACAATTCAAGCCTACCGAACATAAAAGCACACTCAATCAGGAATACCTGTCACAAACGACCCAAATTCGTACCAACAAGTTTGTCTGGCCAGCTACACAACTCAGTCCTGCAATTCGAACCAAACACAAAAATTAACTAAAATGGTAGAAATCCCAGATAAACTTCCATCCAACATAGTTAGAATATATGTCACATTACTCAAGCAGTAAGTTTGTGCAAAAAAATCCAATATAACCATCCCAGGAGCAGATCTATAGTTAAGACAATATGATGGCTACCTTATTGACTAAACAGACAAAACTAAATTTCAAAAATCATTAAACAAAACTGTTTGTATGTTTTAGGGATAATTGTCAAAACATGCACTAAGGTTTCGTCCACAAACGAAATAGTGCACAATGTTTTGTCCACATCGTCTGGTTATCCTTATGAATCGTCCACGCACTTCTGTTAGAAAAATTAATGGAATATTCCATTTCTGTTATACATGTGCAGTTAAAGTATAACTGAAATGACCATTTTACCCTTATCATGAATCTTTTGACTTTTCCTTTTGACCTTTGCATGAGACATTACCATTCTACCCTTTCTAATAAAAATAAAATTAAAAAATAAATAAATAGACAAATAAAATATTTTTTTATATAAAATCAGTTTTTTTTATAAATTCAGTTTTTAATTATAAAAATTACTTTTATTTTCAAAAATTCAGATTTTAATTTAAAAAAATACATAGAAATCAGTTTTTTTTTTATAAATTCAGTTTTTATTTATAAAAATTATTTTTATTTTCAAAAATTCAGATTTTAATTTAAAAAATACATAAAAATCAGTTTTTTTTTTTTAAAATACATAAAAATCAGTTTTTTTTATTTAATTATATTTGGGTAGAAAAAAGAAAAATAAAAAAATATATATTAAAAATATTAATTAAATTTAAAAAAAACTGATTTTTTGTATGTTTTTAAAAAAACTCTTGATTTTATTTATTTTTTAAATTAAAATATGAATTTTTGAATTTCAAACCAAAAGGGAAAAATTGAGGGTATATCGGTCTTTTAACTCATTCTTATTTTTGAATTTCAAACCAAAAGGGCAAAATTGTCAATTCAGGTTCTGCTGTTACACTTTTCTAACAGAAGTGCGTGGACTATTCATAAGGGTAGCCAGACGACGTGGACAAAACATTGTGCACTATTTCGTTTGTGGACGAAACATTAGTGCATGCTTTGACAATTATCCCTATGTTTTATTATCCTCATAGGGACTGGAAGCTCAGAAAATCAAAATGGGTAAACCATCACCCAAAAATATAATCTTAAATCTCTGCTAAGTACATTAGCTAACAATAGAGCACCCACTCCATTCTTAAATCGGGAAAAAAACATTTTTTCTTCATTACAATTTTCACTTCATTTCCAAAAACATCCTCATTTATTAGAGACTCAAAACAAAACAAAAAAAATCAGTCAAGGATGTTACTAACGCTACTTTAACATTCAAGACAAAACCTAGTAATAGTAATACTATTAGAGGACCAACTCAACTAAAAGCTCAAGTTGATAGTTGAAGGCCCAATTATAGTTATATTCTAACACGCGCCCTCACGGACAAGCCCGTTTACGGGTTTGGAGGTGAATTATATAGAAGAGGAGATAAGCCCATCAAGAAGAGAGATATAAGAGCTATAACCCATTTAGGACAAATTTGTAAATTGAGAAGAAATTAGAAATTTTTGTAGAGAGAGGGGTTTGAACCCGGGTCCATGAGGTGCGAAGGTTGTAATACCATATTAGAGGACAACTCAACTAAAAGCTCAACCTGATAGTTTTTTTTTGATCGGCAGTGCAGGAATGGATTAATAACCTCTCTTGAGGTAAAAGAGGATACAAGAAACAAACCAACTTCTTCCCCCAATCAATCATATGTTGATTTATAAAGGAAAAAAGAAGGAGAACTACATGTATTAAAGTGAAACCTAGAAAACAAAACAATGAGTTAAGTAATCGCCACTTGAAAATGCCTTGGATATTGCTTGCTTTGAGTGCCCCAGTGGAAGTCATGTGTGTAACGTAAACCCGAGGGTATGAAATTGCAGTCGGAGGTGAAACTTGCGTCCCAAGTAATGCGATGGGAGGGCATGAAATTGCAAATGGAGGTGAAACTTGCATCCCAAGTAATGCAGGAGTTGAGTTACAGTGCTTTTCTTGTTTAGTAACCAAGTTGATCATCATAGTGATGAGCTTGAGCAGGAACTGGAGTTGCAAGAGGCATGATCATGGTATAAACTTGAGATTTAGCTCCTTGGATGATGATGTTTTGAGTTGAGGGAGGCTGCAGAGTGGAAATTCAGTAAATGTCGAACCAAGAATGCTCTTGAGATGAAAGTGTTGCCAAGAAACCGTCCCAGGATGGAAGCTAGAAGAACCTGAAAAAGAGAACAGCAAAAGAGCAAAGAGAAGACACTCATCCTAAAGAAAGCTACCCAAAAACACAAGAGAAGGAGGAGGGGGGAGAAGCTGAAGAACCCACACACCAGAAGCAGAACCAAACCAGGTAACCTTACCAAAACTCACTTCAGTACCCAAACCCAACCCAGCCCACCCCAAAAAAACCCCCCAGCAAATAGATCACCACTGAATATAGCCAAACCCTTCCATCAGATGAGAGCAGCAAGCAATAGGAGAGGATTTCCAGGTTCGGAATGGAAAGAACAGCCCTTTTGATTTGAAAGAAGCCAACTCCCAACTATAAGACTGAGTCACAATTTTGTCAAAGATCAGGGCAGGTGAGTGGATAACCCCATTGAATATTAGATCATTTCTGGTAAGCCAAATTTTCCAGCAAGTGAGTTGAGTCAGGTTGCACCAAGAGGAAATTTTGGATCTTGAGATCAAGGATGAAGGCCCAATTATAGTTATATTCTAACAAATACATCCTTCTCATCACCCATATTTTTGCAGCAGGCTAACAAATCCGTGTGAATTCAAAATACTCAATGCCAAAGCCCAAGCAAGCATTATGTAAAGAGAATTTTTTTTTAATCCACATTCCGTCATGGTTTTCAACAGTCATTCATATAACTCCATAAGCCTATGTAAGAAAATGCATTTAAAATCGATAAAGGTATACGAATCAGCTATATAATCATCAAAATCAAACTCATTAGTAGATAGATATCAGAGTGGGCAAACTCAAACTAAATGAATGTGAAACTATAAAGCCAAACGAACTAAAGATGCACATGTCATGCCAAAGGGAAAATCAAACCTTTTTCCAAAATATGGAGCATCTGCACGTTTAGAGATTAAAACATCGGCTCTCCAAAAGATAAGGTCACAAGATACAACGGATCAAAACAATGATTTCTAATGAAATGAAATCACAAATTATAAAAGTTGTTCGTCTAATTCCTAATGGTTATCAAAATCATGATTCAATTATCGATTTTGTTGAGTTCAGACTGAAAAGAAAACTTTCCGTTACTTATGGCCATTACCAATGCACCATACACTAAGGACCAAGAAGAGAATAAAAGTATCATCAACAAATAACAAAATTAAGTACTTGAAAAATGAACCTCAGATCCAATCGCAGCTTAAATAGGCATTTGAAGAAGAATCAATCACATACGGGATGGGAAATGGCAGCATGAAATGTTAATTTCTCTATCAAGAATGGTTATTTTTTTCTTGCTGTCAAACACCTAAAACAGTGATAAAATGTGAACTCTTTCGAAGTACAAAGCTCATCAACTATAAGGTGCAAAACATTACAATTTGTTTTGTAACCTGATCCTTGTGGTATGTGACACAAATTGTAATGTTTTGCACCTTATAGTTGATGAGCTTTGTACTTCGAAAGAGTTTAATTTCACTAACCACTTTGATAATTGTTATCAGTTCTTTAAATTTGATCCAACTCCTTTTAAAAAAAATCGGAGTAATAAAGGAGAGGCCTTTTGATGTTTGCTTTATACAATAACAATATGTATCAAGATAGTAAGCATACCAATATATTTTAAGCATGTGACCCAGACTTCAAACCAATGCCCTAGGTTGAAAATGGGCTCATTCACTTAGTCTAAAAAGCCACCTACAGAAACACAATGTTGTCAGCCATCATGCCAAAAGAAATTGTAATATGATGAATTATAAACCGAGATATTGATGTATCTCTTACCCATTTGAAGCTTGTTTATCAGTCAAGAACCCTCTAGTCATAACCTGGTTTCCAGTCCCTTCGTCAAAACAGAGGTTCAAATGGATCATATTGATCACAGATAGGGCAAAAAGTCATAAGTGGTTGTCTACATCAAATTTGAGTGCATAGAATCAAAACATTATATGCACATGGATCTTAAAAAAGTAACAGTTGTACTCATGATGCTAAGTCACTGCAAATTGGTAATTTGGCTAGTAATTCTAAAATTTCATCAAGTTATTATATAGTGAAAATGCTTCTTTTTATCTCAAAATAAATCAGGAACCCTTCTCTTTAGTACCAACTACAAAACTAAAAGTCCTTCAAAACAAAGCCACAACAAAACGTTGAAAACGCAGGCGGTCCTAAAAATGTAGCACTTATGTAGTGCTTTGAATTTTCAGAAGACCTAAGGCTTTGATCACCCCTTGGATTCGGGATGTAACTTTAAATTTCTATTAAGGACTATTACTGTGAATATGCATGGTGCTAGAACACACACAGGTAAGCAGGAAAGGGATTCTCATAAAAACCATGAACAAATAAATTCAGATAGGAAAAAAGAAGAAAGAAATACAAACACAAACACAAACTAAAATATGTGATACATAACATAAGTTGTCGATTCACAATAAAGAAAGCTTGAATTCAATAGTTTTGCAGAAAGTAGAATCACAAGCAAGTAAATTAAACCACAATTAATGACTGAAGCCATCCTAAAAACCAGATTGTCCATTACTTCCAACACAACAGAGACCCACTTCGCAATTATTGGCTGAAGCCAATCTAAAAACCAAATTGTCCATTGCGCCATAAATCCAACCAATTCAGCAAACAAATTACTTCTAACAAAATAGAGACCTATTTTGCCAAATCAACATCTCCTTTCAATTCAAAAACAAAAACAAACATTAAATCATGCTAAATTATTGGTTGCATCCACAAAATTAAGCAAGTACATAACAAAACATAAACAAACATAAGATTTACCGACATATTATATGGGAAAAGTAAAAATGTTTGAATCGTAAAACTTACAATAAAATGGTTGATGTGATAAACCTGTATCGAATCCTTAAAAGAGAGTCTTTCAACTGTATCCATATTTTATGTGATCCGATCCCACAGTTTAACACGGTGTAACCACAACAATAAGTCTTGGGGAATATTTTAGTTTCAACATCAACCATAGTGCGGCCGGCCTCGAGAGCCCCTTCCTGAACTAGGGGATGCACGTGTGGAGGAGGCAGTCGCTGCAGTCTTTTGTAAGATATTCATCCCATTGTATATCTGAAAAACAAAACAAAAGGTCGCCGCCTGAGTCTCCATCTCGAACAAACGATCACTGAAACAGAAAAAGATCGAAAAAATTCAAACGAATAGCAATGGCATAACTCAAACTATAGTCCGACTCTAATCTCATTAACCACGGCTCTATAACAATTCAGAAGCGGGTTGATTCAAAACCCAAAAATCACATCAACTGAATTGCAGTTTTACTTACCAATACACGATCTCTTCGGTAAAGGCTCTGCACAAATGAACTGCGTGACCCAGCGATTCCAGCAAACTCCTGAACGACCTCCGTCGCGAAAAATTCCGCCCGAACTCCGCCGTGAAGAACCCGGCGTCTGACTTCACCTCCTCCGTGAACTCATTCAACCGATTCTGAATCCTCGTGTGGCTTTCCTCCAGACTACCACGACCACGAATCTAACCCCACACCAGTCCTTATCGAACGCCCGATTGTCTCTTCTCCCATAATTTCATCGAATCCAGTACCACCATAGACGGGTCGAGTAAAGGCGTCGTCCAAAGCGTGAGGAATCGGTGATGGCTGAGATCGATGGTTTCAGCCTCCTCCATCTCACGGCTGGACAGAGTGACGGCGGTTGCGGCATCATCCATCGAAAACTCGGACATAGCCATATATGGGGCAGTTGTCGTGTCGATCAAACGGAGCCATCGGTACCGGACGGCGACCCAACAACAAAGGTGGCATGTTCTGCTGAGCGTCTACAGAGCCATGGAGACCGTCTTCATACAACAAACGAAGAAGAAAGTAGAGTCCAGAGGAAGTCTTGCCTACGATTAAGAAGAAAGACGCGGGCTTTATACAGCTAAATCGCACCGTTTTCGAAAAGGCACCAGTACACAACGAATAACAAAACGCCACGTGGATGTCTAGATTTGCAGAAATATTTAGACAGGTTCCTATTCCTTCTATACATATATATTGATATATTGATTAAACTGTTATACTCCGATGTTTAGGGGCGGGCAAAAAAAAATCGGAACCGCTAAAACCAACACCACCAACCGCAAACTGCACCGAAAAACTCGAAATCGGAAAGTTAACGGTTGGTTCTCGGTTCTTGAAACGTCAAACCATCGGTTAACCAACCAAGCCGGTACTGTTCATCATATACATATGGCTTCATAATAATCACTGATTTGATATAAATGAATGACCCATGAGCACTCTTTTGTGTCACACGGATTGCTAACATAGAACACGATGACTTATATGTAATTTTTCTTTTGTTTTAGAGAATGTAGTAATATGTTTTGGATTGAAACAAAAATATGTGCATGGTTATTGGTATCTAAAATTTGTACTTACATGTAGTAAACTGGTTGGTTGATTAAAACCACTAACCAACCGGTTAGTGAACTGGTTGGTTTCACTGTAAAAAAATTGGTTTATGGGTTGGGACTGGTTTCAAGATATGTCAAACCGGTAATATTGGGTTGAGTTCGTAAAGAGTTCAATTGGGTGGTTAACCACCCAATACCCACCCCTACCCATGTCAAAAGAACAGGAATAAATCAGTTTCAAAATGTGTACAAAATACTAGCACGTTTAGCTTAAACCAACACGCAAAATTTGAAATGTTAAGTGTATGGCAACAACAACCGTTGGATCATCAAAGGTTATTAGCTTCATATCGTTAATTACTAATTGTAGTTCCCAACAATCCCTATCTAATGTTTATTTACCCACGTTTTCAACGGATATGGATTTCCCTATCTAAACATTATATCATTTAAGTAATAGATGCAACATATTCTCATATGCCACAATTTTATATTGAAGATGAGAATTTAAATTTGATTTATAAAAAAAAAAGAATTTAAATTTGATTAGATGGAAAGGAAAATGGTATCGGATGTGTTTGATTGTCGGGATAAATCTCTCTTTTTACTTGTATATTGGGCATCATCCTGACAAAAAAAAACTAGCTTCAATGCGTATACCAATTATTTTTAAAATTACACGATATACATTTAATATAAGCCCATAACACTCCATACCAATGTTTGTATATGTTCCTTGAGGAGAAATCTGGTGAGAACCATGTTTTAACGTAGGAACGTGAGAACCAATCTAAGTCATCCATTTTAAGAACGGATGGATGGGATGCAATTGAGTATTTGACTTGTTGACTGCAAAAAAACAGCGCTTTTTAGTAAGTGGTAAGGGTTTTTTAGTAAAACTATCATATTACTTTTTTAAAACCAATTCACTAATTTAATTTTTCCCGCTTCGTTTGAACTCTAATTGGCTTCACACTTGCGCCATTAGTTTTGTTTTTTTAAGGGCTTTCAATCAAGATCAGTCATGAATATATTTTGAAGCACGAAAAATTTTTATTTCGGGGTTGATTTTTTTTAAAAAAATCTGGATAATTTTTATCAGCATGTTGCTCTGGATTTATCAACACTTTTACATTGGTTTTATCAACACTTTACACTGGTTTTATCACCTCATTTTCCAAAACTGATCATGATTTTATCACCTCATCGCGTGCTTTTTATGAACACTAGTTTTATCAACACTTAACACTAGGTTTATCATTCAAATTACGTGTGTTTTATCACTCCCATCACATGTTTTCTTGAAGCACGAAAAAAAAATTATTTCGGGACTGGTTTTTAAAGAAATTATATATGGGTAATTTTTATCAACACTTTGCTCTGGGTTTATAAACACTTTACCCTGTTTTTATCAACACTTTACAATGGTTTTATCACTCCATTCTCCAAAATTGATCATGATTTTTATCATCTCATCACGGGCTTTATATGAACACCAGTTTTATCAACACTAAACACTAGATTTATCATTGAATTACATGTTTTTTATCACCCCATCACAAGTTATTTTTTATCAACGTTAAACTCTAGTGTATCACACTTATTATCAAAATTGAAAATGATTTTTATCACCTCATTATTTGTTTCTTATCAGCTCATTACATGTTTTTTTATATCAACATTTAGCACTAGTTTGGTACTCCGATATAAAACATTTATTAGTGAAGATTTATCAACGCTCAACATTATTTTTATCACTTTGATACAAATTTTTATTTTCGTGCTTCAAAATATATTCACGACTGATCTTGATTTAAAGCCCTTGAAAAAAGAAAAATATTGGCGCAAGTTTGAAGTTAATCGGAGTTCAAACGAAACGGGAAATATTAAATTAGTGAATTGGTGAAGAAAAAAATGGACACTTGTCCACATGGCACCATGTTATTACAATTATGCCCTTGCTTGTGTGAGAATGGATGAAATAGGCGTGTATGTGGGTTGGATTTGGGTGATGATGTGTCATTTTGATGAGTGTTGGATCATAAGTGATAGTGGCTAGGATTGGTTCTCACGGTTCCTATGTTAAGAGTGGTTCTCAATAGATTTCTCCTCTATGTTCCTTAGTTAATAAAAACCAGGCAAAACCTTAGCTAGCTTCTGGTTGTAGATAACTATCTCGTTTTAGTTTTTTTTTTGAAGCGGGCGACGAGAAACTAACTGTATTACTAGTGTAAGTTAGACCTTACAAATAGGACTAACAAGTCATGGGAACAAAATATGTCCGAGCCTTCTGTAAGACATCCGACGTTCATGAACCCGTAGAAGAACCTAGTTTCTAGGGGGAACCACGTATCCTAGCTCCCCTTGACCTTTGTTTTTGCGATCCTAACTGGGCTTGACCTTTTGTTCCACTTCCTAACTACGCTTGACCTTTTTTTTGCAAAAAACTAACAATTTCCGTCTATTTTAACGGATTCCGTTAGCTTTTTGACACGTGTTGTTCACGTGCACAGTAGCATTTTTTAACGGAATCGTTAAAATAGACGGAAAATGTTAGTTTTCGCAAAAAATGGAAAGGTCACAGTTAGGAAGTGCAACAAAAGGTGAACGCCAGTTAGGATCGCAAAAACAAAGGTCAAGGGGGGCTAGGGTGTGTGGTTTCCTCTAGTTTCTATCTTGGGAAAAATAATATCCCTACGTCCTACCCTGAACTGGGAAAGTAAACAACCGAAAGCAAAATAACATAACAAAAACCAAGAAAAACAATCCAAAATAGAAATTAAATAGAAGAAATACTAGGAAATCCTTGGTGTTGACACGCTCCCCCAAGTCAGAGCAGGTAGAACCGATCTTGGGTCGCAAGGGGTAGGCCACCAACCTTCTACCCCTCGAGCTCCATGGTGACTCATGGCTCCTGGTGGGGCTGTTTGGCAGCCTGACCTGATCCGAGTCGTCCCCAGCTTCATCAATGACGACGTCCTTGGAAAGAACATCCACCATCATATCGTTCACCTTCCATCGTTGAAACATGACGCCACAAAAGGTTTTCAGATTACAGCTAATATCAACCACAAATGGTTGAAACATGAGCTCGCTAATCAGGGAAGAGATATTACTAATCTTGTCGTTACACCATTAATAACATAACCGGCCTTAGAAGTTAATGCTATTCACCCCCTTCTCAGGATTTGGGAGTTCAAACTTCATATCTTCAAGCCACTGTTCCGGTTGTCCTCTTAGATCAACAACAACCGTTATTTCACTCACCTTTTCTGGAGAGAGTACAACCTATGGTTAATTTTCAGAACTTGGGAAAGACAAATATGACAATCAACATTTGAGAATGGGATCATTAATGGCCAATACTATTCTAACTACATCTGTCTTTTCTCTGGGCCCCAATAATTCAACTCTACAACTTGATTTTCAATTGTTGGAGGGAAATAATTCATTGTTGCTGCAACCCAATTCTTTTGAAAGCCGGTACCTATCTAGAGGACTAGAAAGGCCAAAGACAAGTCCAAAATAACCTCAACGACCTTTGTGTATACCACCCGGTCTAAAACTGGTGGAATAAAAACCCGTCCTCATTTGAAGAGAACCAATAGGAAGAAAAGATATGAAGTCCTAAAATCTATACTTTCAGGAACTTGGGAATACTACAAAGCTATCAGTATTAAAGCATTTGTGGCTGAAGAACTAGTGGCACAAAAACTGGACACGCTTGATGATGATATGGATCAGAGGATTAATTGGGAGATGGACTTTGAGGATGATTTCGAAGATCTTAGGGATAGTGATTAAGGGTTAGGTACACAACCATTTCAACCTTCCTCTAGCCTCTCTTTTTTAAGCACGCATGCACTCTCATGGACCATGAGAGATGCTTCCTCTTCACAAAAGAAGAGAGCTTTAGGTGTCTTGTTACGCAAGTCAACATCAACTTTTGTTGTATTACAAGAAACAAAATTCGATTTATTGCTCTTAGCCTTTAAGAGAACCTGTGGCTTCTCTGATATTTGGGAACCCTCTGAACACAACTCTGGAGGCTTATTAACTGCTTGGAGAAAGGAAAAATTCATTCTAGAGAAAACCATTAAGATCAGACATGCACTTTTCTAGTTTGGTTTGTTATCCCACCCAACTGTTTTATTTGTATCATAAATATCTATGCACCTTGGTGTAGAGGAGATAGATACTAACTCTCGGAGACCCTCAAAACACATCTTGTAGAGATTTCATTTGCGTGAGAGATTTTAATGCAACCTTGAATACTCAAGAAAGGAATCAGATGTCCACCCATACCAATCATGATTTCTATAATTTGTAACACATATTAGGGATTTGGATCTTCCTCTACTAAGAGGAAAAGTCACTTGGTTTGGTACATCTTCAAGGACATCTACACTTGATAGATTCCTTTTATCTCTATAGTGTTTCTCTATCTTCAAAGATATCTCTCAAACTTGTTGCCATTAGTTTATTTCATATAAAAGGCTTGTCCTACTTGTGGAAGCTTCAGAAGATTGGGGCCTTAAACCATTTAAATTCATTAATACTTGGGTCACTTATCCTTAGTTTTTAACTAATGTAACTCATTTCTAGAATACACAATCATCCTCTAGGATTCCTCATTAAAAACTATGGAGTAAATTGAAGGCTTTGAAACTCTTCCTTAGGGATTAGAATATCTCAGTGTTTAATCTTCTGGAAAAGGCTATAGAAACTCTCCAAAACAAAATCAATTATCTAGACAATCTACTTGAAGAAAGATTTTTGTCTGACTAGGAGATCTGTGAGAGGGCACTTCTCAGTGATCAACTTATACAAAAATTAAAACTTTAGCCCTATTCTGCTGCTATGGAGCTACCGTTTGCCTCTTTTGCTGCCGCACCGCCTGGGACACACGGCTTTGTCGTCCCCGTGTTCGCCTATCCTGACCTCGCAAACTACGCATGGGCGGAGTTTTTCTATAGATGGGAGTTGTTGGCCTTCCCCCAACCCTCGTCGTCTCTCTCCTCCCCCATTCCTCTTGCGACTTCGGAATCTCCTACTCCGCCTGCCTTGAAACCTCGATCTTCCTCGCGGGTCTCACCTGATCGGCGTCCGATCATAGGGGGGAGGCCCCGCTAGAAGGGATGATGCACGGCCCTGACATCGGGGACTGGCCTAGGGAGGGGTCCCCGAGCGATGCTTTGCCTCCCGCCATCACCATTACTGTCGAGGTCCCTCAGGATCTCTAGCATCCCGTTCCTTCTCATCGCTTTCTTCACTTGCCTTCGAGGCATCCACATACCGTCTGTGACGTTTCTAATAGTAACAAGATCAGTGAACCATTGTTCGTGATTATTGACCTGATGGTCGGGGAGCCTGTTCCCCGATGCATGCTTATGTAATCGTTTTAAGTAATAAAAATTGCACCTTTCGCTCAAAAAATAATAATTTAAATCCTTGTACTTGAATTAACCTACATTTTAATCCTTTATTTATTGTTTGTGGCATGTATTTAAAATGAAGGTTTTTTTGTTTTTAGAGACCATTAAAGACTTTTTAAAAATGTTTTTCTTGATGTAATAGCTTAATAGCAAATTACTAGTAATAACTGATTGTGTTTTTGTCGTAAATTGGTTTTATTCTTCTGGTTGTTTTAGAAATTGATATTTTTTCTTTCTATTTTTGGATTTAATTGAAGGCCCAAAAGAAAGCCCAATGGACCGGTTAAAAACCGTAACCGGCCGGCTCCATGACGATCGGTTTTTAAGTTTCCCGTTAGAACCCGGTGCGGTGACGGTTATGGATTTCAAGTAACCGGTCCTCTCGGTTTGGGTTACGGATAATGAAAATATTGCCGGGCCCCGACCGATGCCCACCCCTATCACTACTTATTGATTATCTGGGCATACAATTAGGTCCAATGTTCTATAAATCATGACTAGGTCCCACCTAGGCTCTCGCCTAGGCCTTATTTCTTTGTTGGCCGACCCGATTAATTCTCGATTAATTGAGTTAATCCCCGTTTAATCTTCGATTAATCCCCATAAGGCTTTAGTCGCCCGACTAGCGCCTAGCGATTTTTAGAACCTAGGTACTAACCATAGATTGTTGAGAACTTAAGAGCCTATTATTTCAAATTTGAAAAAGAAGCTTGGTCTTGATAAAGCTAGGTTCCTAACTTTTGCTAGGAGAATAAAACTACTCAAATCAACACTCTCACCTTTACCCTTTTATTATATGTCACTCTTTTAAGGTTCCTAAGAGTGTTATTTTGGCTATAGAGAAGTGACAGAGGAGGTTCTTTACGAGTTGTCACGCCCCGAATTCAGTATAACCGAACCCGGAACGCGAACGGTGAACCAAGTAAAATAAAGTCTCAAATAGTTTAATAAACTGCTTTAAAAGCACCACTTGTATTAATCAAAACAATATTTTTACAAACTGAGTTTTAATTTAAAAAACGAAAGAACACTAAAACATGGGTGTACGTCGCTAGACAACCCCGACAGCCCGGACTCAGCACTTTACCAACCGCGCGTCGGAAGGTACGACACACCTCACGGGGAACACAGCCCTCAGCACTTTATCGGTCGTGCATCGGAAGGTACGACACACCTCTCGGGCACAACTCAAGCCTCATCACTTTACCAATCGCGCGCCGGAAGGTACGACACACCTCACGGGGAACACAGCCCTCGACACTTTACCAGTCGCGCATCGGAAGGTACGGCACACCTCTCGGGCACAACTCAAGCCTCAGCACTTTACCAATCGCGCGCCGGAAGGTACGACACACCTCACGGGGAACACAGCCTTTGACACTTTCCCGGTCGCGCATCGGAAGGTACGACACACCTCTCAGGCACAAATCATCCAGGTATCACCAGAACAATCACAATCACAACCAAATATCACACAATACTCTGCAAATAGCAAAATTAACATCACGACTAACTACCACTCAGCAAGTCAGTCAAAAACATACGGGTTCAACACCCCACAGGCACACATGACCACACGCAAACACAAACAGTTCGCTCTACCTACGGGCACAACCAGGTGCCCACATGCACTTCTATTGTACGATTCCTTAACCTGCGGCACCACCAAGTGCCACATGCATTTCTATTGCTTAATACGTTCACTTACCCTATGACACCACCAAGTGTCACATGCATTTCTATTGTTTGATAAGTTCACTTAACCTACGACACCACCAAAATAATAACTTTCCCTAGTCAAGGCCGATATCTCCGGCAATGCTCACGATCACCCGCTTAGCCTCCTCTTTCCACGGTCGGTGGCACGATCTAACATAATCAAAATAACACACTTTTTAAATATGCAGACAAAACCGAATTTAATGAACTTAACGCCCGATTGTCACCCCGACAATGCCGATTCCTCCCAAGCTTCCCAATTACTCGACATTGTCAACAATGGACCTGGAAAGGCCCGATTCGCCCGGCTCGGCGAATCTGCCCGGGATCGGAAAACGCCCTTTCGGGGTTCCGAAAATTCCCATTTTCGTTTCTACAACCCTAATATAATTCACGTGTTCCAACGCAATCGACATAATCAATTTCTGATACTCGAGCGATTTAATTCCGCGTTTAAAGTTTTTAACCCAAATTTCCGAATTCTCACAAATTAATTCCATAATTCGTTCCGGGTGTGAATTATCGACTCGGGGATCATCCAAGACCACCCGAACACAAAAAACCCGAGGCCCGGCCACACCGGAAAAAGCTCCTTTTCGCCCCAAAACGTTCCTAACGAACCCCAAACCTCAACCATTCATCTTTAAACCAATTCTAACCAAAACCCTATAATTCAAACACGTATAAATGAGAAGTTTTCGGGTTCTTACCGTAGGGAACGATGAGAGGATGACGAATATGCGGAAAATGAGACGATCCGTCGGTCGGATCGTCGAAAAATCCCAAAACTCCAACACTTTCTTCTTCTTCTTCTTCTTCTTCTTCTTCTTCTTCTTCTTCTTCTTCTTCTTCTTCTTCTCTCTTCTTTCTCTCTCTTCTCTCTCATTTTTTCTGAAAATGGCCGAGACTCACTCCTCTCTTACCTTTTACTTTGTTTTAAAATTCAACCACACATCAAAAAGACGAAAATACCCCCACTTCCTCTTTGTTTTTGAATTTTATTTCCAAGGACAAAGTTGTCCTTTCAACTCCCTTCCACCACATTCTTGACAAGCAGTGGGTCCCCTTAGTTAGAAAAACATCTTTATAGATATTTTTCAGTCAGATTCGCGAAATTCGGTCGTCTCGGGCCCCGTGCGGGCTCATTTTCCAAGAATTTATGAAATTTCGCGTGCTACAAGGAAACAGACCAACTAAGACCGCTGTAACGACGGCTAAGCTTTTTGTATCCAACTCGAGCCTCGAACGGACGAAAATGTCGCTCGGTTGACTTATTCTACAAAAAGTCAACTTTTCCCAAATTGGTCAAAAAGTTGCCCTGAGTCACCCAGAACTCACTTTGGTCGATATCGGGGTCAACTTAAGTCCGATATGACCCTCGGGGTCAATTTTAGGTTCATTTAGGTGTCTGTCCCAAAAATTTAAATTTTTCCGTTTTTCCGCCGATTGACCAGCGTTGACCAGGAGCGGTCCTTACAATCTACCCCCCTTAAAGGAATTTCGTCCGCGAAATTTGAAACAAACGTACTTCCGAAGTCGATCAGGTTGGGGTACTTCGCGCGAACCTCGCCTTTACGCTCCCGAGTCGACTTCACGCGAACCGCGCCGTTTGTCAGCATAGCTCTTCTGCCGACTCTGCACGGTCTTCAACCGCTCACGTTTCGGCTCGACCTACTCAGTCGCCTCTCGGGCCAGTTCTAGACCCAGTAAATTCCTCACTTCTGCCCAGCACACGGGCGATCGACACGGCCTACCATACAACGCTACGAACGATTCCATCTCGATACTGGCCTGAAAGCTGTTGTTGTAGGCGAACTTGGCTAACCGCTCACGAAATCCATCGTGACGTGCTCCCATTTCCATTGTGCAACCGACAATGGCTGCAATTACCCAGCAGGACGTTGATGTTCGGCTCTCACCTGTTGACAAGTGAGGCACTGCGTAACTAACTCTGCAACCGCTCTCCGCATCCCGCTCCACCAGAAATGTCGCCTGATGTCGTGATACATCTTAGTGCTACCCAAGTGCACTGTAAGACGCGAATGATGTGACCCTTGCAGCACGTCATCTCCGCAGCTACGCGACACGAACAACCCCCCTCGATACCGCAACTCCCAATTAGCACAAAGATCCCAGCCCTCGGCGTCGACACCGCCAGCAACTCTCTCCCGGATCTCTTTCGTCTCGACATCCTTAGCCTGCGCCTCTAACACTCGGGCAAGCAGTGTGGGCTGAGCCATCAATGAACACATGGCTGCGCCGTCAGTAGCCTCCTCTAGCTCAAGCCCGAACGTGCCTCGCCCCTTCATCATGTCCCACTCCCGGACTGATAACTGGTAGTATCCGGATCGCAGATCGATCTTCGAGAAACATGTCGACCCTCTCAACCGGTCGAACAAATCGTCAATTCTCGGCATAGGGTATCGGTTCTTCACCGTAACCCGGTTCAGTTTCCGGTAGTCTGTACACATCCTCAGCGCTCTACTCTCCTTCTTCACGAAGAGTGCTGGCGCTCCCCATGGCGATGTGCTCGGACGGATAACTCCTCCTTTCGGAGCTCGTCGAATTGACGCTTCAGCTCAATCAACTCTGTTGGCGCGGATCTGTATGGCGCCAGTGATATCGGTGCAGTCCCTGGCATCAGGTCAATCCCGAACTCAGCCTCGCGAATTGGCGGCAACCCGGTCAACTCATCGGGAAAGACCTCAGGGAACTCGCACACTACTCGCGGTAACTCTCGGCTCTGCGCGGTCGACACTTCCTCCACTACGGACAATGCCGATAGGAGAACTCCGTTCTTGCTGCCCAATACACACTAGACCCTCGTGTTGCCTGCTGACACCGTCACCTATCGCCGATAACTGTTTATATTCGCTCGGTACTTCGCAAGCCAATCCATTCCTAGGATTACGTCAAAGGCTGTCATTTCGTAAGTATCCTCCCCAAGGATACATGGACAAGCTCAGTCGCTGCCGAACCTCACGGACCCTCGTAGTCTCTCTGAGACCTCGCTCCACTACCGCCGTCGTGTCCACCAACTCCGAATATACCCGAATCCTCAGGGTGAGGACTCGATCCAGAATCAGGGCTCTGAGCCCTCTCTCGAACCTCATGTATCGGTTCGCTTCAGCCACTACCATCACTGGTGCAAAGCGGGACAGTGCCGTAAACTTGGCCTCGTACTCCGGCCACCGTGTGGTGGGTCCATAACCCACGCACACTCTTAACTCGCGAACTCTCACAACGGTGACACACTCACTACCATAGCGTTCACCCAGCCTAGACGTTCCGGCCTATAGTCAACCGGTTAACACACACGGTTCTCATAAACGCGCTCATCACACAATGCTAAGTCTACCCTTAGCAGAGTCGCATCTTATTCCTATCACAATCAACCCGCACGCTCGTGCACCACACACTTTCAATCACATACTTACAAAACGCACGAACGACAAGTCACACACTTCAATCACACACACAATTCCAAATCACACCGTCAAGTGATTTCACACACAACCGCAGGGTCACTCAATTTTAAAACACATGCCCACAAGGCCTATCAGTTTTAAAATTTTCTCCTTTTCATCGTAAAGTATCATTTTTGACATCAGTAGTTACAACCCGGTCCAGGCGTCCCCGAACTACATTGTACCCACTTGATATCAGCACCGTCACGTTCGACTACAGGGGCGCCCCTGAGTCAACTCATAACATCTTAAAAACGTTTCACGCAGCAGCACACAATCATTATGCCAGTATCAGCAATACTGCACATACACACAACAACAACCAAGACTTAGGTCACTACGGGTCTACACACGATTTTCGACTTGCGCAACCAACGCACGACGGGATTTTTAACGACTCAACTCTCCCCACCTAATTGACGTACAGTCCGAGGGGTGAAACCTCGAGCTTTGATACCAAACTGTCACGCCCCGAATTCAGTATAACCGAACCCGGAACGCGAACGGTGAAGCAAGTAAAACAAAGTCTCAAATAGTTTAATAAACCGCTTTAAAAGCACCTCTTGTATTAATCAAAACAATATTTTTACAAACTGAGTTTTAATTTAAAAAAACGAAAGAACACTAAAACATGAGTATACGTCGCTAGACAACCCCGACAGCCCGGACTCTCGCTCCCAGCTCTTCAAGCCTCGAGAGATCCTCCTAGTCCGCCTCGCGAACGGTACCTGTAGGAAAAGCAGCAAAGGGTGAGCGTTTCGCTCACCACCACGGACACCAGAATGACTACGACATACCAGCAGAAATGCCGGGAACACCGGCAACAAACAATAACACAGGGGACTACTACCCCAAATCACATGTTAAACCCGACTGTCACACAAATCACTGTCAATTTCCCCCCAACCATCTAAGACCCGTGCATGTAATGGAGACCCTAAATCAGAGACCGAACAACCATGCCATTAGTCACACCGACAAGGTAAAGCATAGCCCTCAATCGATCCTATGTGCATTTACTTTTAACTTTCCGCAACCAAACCAGTATTCGCTACTCGTCCCCACCTCAGAGGCCTGCGGGAAAAGTAGTAAAGGGGATGAGCGTTCCGCTCACCTCCACGGATACAGGTTCAATTATGGCATACTAGTAAAGCATCAATAACTTACCAATCTAAACAGGGCAAACAACTACCTCAAAACCTGATACCAAACCGTCACAACTGCTCATGATATCAATACCTCAAATACTCGCTCCCGTAAGGGAAACCTCGAATGGGGATCATATTCTCAACTAAGCAAAACACTATTGCTCACCATATCAACACCCTAATTACCCAATCACGTAGGGGAAACCTCAAAACGGGGATCATGTTCTCAACTAAGTAAATCACTATTGCTCACAACATCAATACCCCAACTACCCGATCACATAGGGGAAACCTCAAACAACCCACTCACGTGAGGGAAACCTCAAACCACCCATTCATGTGAGGGAAACCTCAAACAACCCGTTCACGTGAGGGAAACCTCAAACCACCCGTTCACGTGAGGGAAACCTCAAACAACCCGCTCACGTGAGGGAAACCTCAAACTACCCATTCACGTGAGGGAAACCTCGAACAACCCGTTCACGTAGGGGAAACCTAGTTCGTACTGCGTCGCAGCGCATCAACCCTAACCCCTCTCCGTAGTAAGACCCTCACAGAGAGGCGCTGTATCACCACCGTAGGTTATTGATGAGTCTCGAACCCAAGACCTCACCCTTTAACACAGAACTTACGACCTTTACAAACAAACACAATCGTGAACAAAGTCACGCAATATCAACAATATCAACACACACAATGCATGCAAGATCACAAGGGATCAACACACATACTGCACAGTTTCCGGTAGCAATCCGGCTGGGCCTGGCACTGCCCCACACACTTTCCCCGACACACAGTCGGGCCAGGCGGTCGACCTCATCACGGCACATAGCAACACTTTTCCGATTGCTAGTCGGAAGGAGGGTCTCTCCTTCATCGCGGAACCTCAAGCCTCAACACTAGACCGATCGCGCGCCGGAAGGTACGACACACCTCAAGGGGAACGCAGCCCTCGACACTTTACTGGTCGCGCATCAGAAGGTACGACACACCTCTCGGGCACAGCTCAAGACTCAACACTTCACCAACCGCGCGTCGGAAGGTACGGCACACCTCACGGGTAACACAGCCCTCGGCATTTTACCGGTCGCGCATCGGAAGGTACGACACACTTCTCGGGCACAGCTCAAGCCTCAGCACTTTACCAATCGCGCGCCGGAAGGTACGGCACACCTCACGGGGAACACAACCCTCGACACTTTACCGGTCACGCATCAGAAGGTACGCACACCTCTCGGGCACAGCTCATCCAGGTATCACCAGAACAATCACAATCACAACCAAATATCACACAATAGTCCGCAAATAGCAAAATTAACATCACGACTAACTACCACTCAGCAAGTCAGTCAAAAACATGTGGGTTCGACACCCCACAGGCACACATGACCACACGCAAACACAAACAGTTCACTCAACCTACGGGCACAACCAGGTGCCCACATGCACTTCTATCGTACGATTCCTTAACATACGGCACCACCAAGTGCCACATGCATTTCTATTGCTCAATACGTTCACTTACCCTACGACACCACCAAATGCCACATGCATTTCTATTGTTCGATAAGTTCACTTAACCTACGACACCACCAAGTGCCACATGCATTTCTATTGTTCGATAAGTTCACTTAACCTACGACACCACCACGTGCCACATGCATTTCTACTAATAACTTTCCCTAGTTAAGGCCGATATCCGGCTACTTTTCCCTACCTCGTAAAGTGTTCCAAGTCCGATGCTCACAGTCCGGCAATGCTCACGATCACCCGCTTAGCCTCCTCTTTCCACGGTCGGTGGCACGATCTAACATGATCAAAATAACACACTTTTTAAATATGCAGGCAAACCGAATTTAATGAACTTAACGCCCAAATGTCACCCCGACAATGTCGATCGCTTCCAAGCTTCCCAATTACTCGACATTGTCAACAATGGGCCCGGAAAGGCCCGATTCGCCCGGCTCGACGAATCTGCCTGGGATCGGAAAACGCCCTTTCGGGGCTCCGAGAATTCCCATTTTCGTTTCTACAACCCTAATATAATTCACGTGTTCCAACACAATCGACGGAATCAATTTCTGATACCCGAGCGATTTAATTCCGCGTTTAAAGTTTCTAACCCAAATTTCCGAATTCTCACAAATTAATTCCATAATTCGTTCCGGGTGTGAATTATCGATTCGGGGATCATCCAAGACCACCCGAACACAAAAAACCCGAGGCCCGGCCAAGTGGGCCCCACACGGCCACACCGGAAAACGCTCCTTTTCGCCCCAAAACGTTCCTAACGATCCCCAAACCTCAACCATTCATCTTTAAACCAATTCTAACCAAAACCCTATAATTCAAACACGTAGAAATGAGAAGTTTTCGGTTTCTTACCGTAGGGAACGATAAGAGGATGACAAATATGCGACAAATGAGACGATCCGTCGGTCGGATCGTCGAAAAATCCCAAAACTCCAACACCTTCTCCTTCTTCTTCTTCTTCTTCTTCTTCTTCTTCTTCTTCTTCTTCTTCTTCTTCTTCTTCTTCTTCTTCTTCTTCTTCTTCTTCTTCTTCTTCTTCTTCTTCTCTTTTCTTTCTCTCTCTTCTCTCTCATTTTTTTTTCTTCTGAAAATGGCCGAGACTCACTCCTCTCTTCCCTTTTACTTTGTTTTAAAATTCAACCACACATCAAAAAGACGAAAATACCCCCATCAAAAAGACGAAAATACCCCCACAACCTCTTTGTTTTTGAATTTTATTTCCAAGGACAAAGTTGTCCTTTCAACTCCCTTCCAACACTGTAAAACCCGCTTCGTTTCGTAAGGTATTAATTTGCAAACGAGAACCTTGGGGTAAGTTTTTGAAACGAGTGCAAAAAAAAAAAAAAAAAAAAAAAAAACAGGTCTGGACCAGGCCAGGCCCGCAGGCCCAGCCCAGCCCAGCTGAGGCCCAATCTGGTCAGGGATGGGTATATAACCCACCCTTGCCTCAGAAACCCTAGCACACCCTAACCCTCAGCCGCCCTCACCTCTCTCTCTCTCTACCCGACCCTCACTCTCTCTCTCTCCTCTCTCGTCTTCTCCGGCGAAACCGGCACCGGCCGCCATCGCTCCGGCCGTTCTCCGTCCGACCACGCCGCCACGCCCCTACCGAACCCCGACCTCCCCCACCTCCGTCCGACCACGCCGCCACGCCCCTGCCGAGCCCCGACCTCCCTCTCCTCCGTCCCGACGCCGTCACCGGACCGGCCAGCCACGAGATCCCGTCCCCGAACCCCGACCTCCCTCTTCTCCGTCCGACCACGTCCCGGCCGAACCCCGACCTTCCATCTCCGTCCGACCACGTCCCAGCCGAGCTGCCTCACCCTCCTCCGTCGTCTTCCTCACCAGCTCCGGCCATCGGTCTCATCCCAAGCTCCGACCGACCACCGCCGCCTCCGATCTCCCCGTCCCGAGCCGTTCGGACCCGAGCTCCCGCCGTTGCCGGCGAGCTCGTCAGATCCGGAACGGGACGAGCCGTCCGGACCCGCGCCGACGCCGCCGTGCACCGCCGACCACCGCCGTCCACCGCCGCCACCGTTTCCTCACGGTTAGTTCTCGGCCCGTGGAAGCTCGGCCGACCGGCGCCGGTGGTCGGCCGGACCAAGCAGAACCGTTCTTCTCCTTCGCTTTCCCTTTTCTCGAGTTCGTTCAAATCTGGTCGGGATGGAACGAAGCTCCCGAAATGGAAGGGAACGGAATAGAAAAACGTAGATCTGGTTGTTTAACGGATTGTTGTAACCGTGTAAATCTGATTTTGTAAAGATCGACAAAATATAAATTATCGATATAATTATTCTTATGTTTTGAATAGATTTAAGTACGATCGGGTTGGATTCAAACGGTTTGTAAAACGAAATCAGTGTTAGTTTAAAGATCAAATCCGTACCGTTGAGACGTAATTTAATTATCGATAAAAACTATGTCGGCTTAAGTTTAACGGGTTTTAAAACGAAAGTCGTTTATTAAAGTTAGACTCGAGTTAAGTCAAATCAAAAAGGGGGGGGGGAAACGAAATCAAATCGACTTTATAAGGGTTCTGGACCAAAATATCGAGTTTGGAAACGAACGGAAGGAAACCGTTTTGTTTTAAAAATCAAAGACGGAATTAACTAAAGCAAGGGAGTCCAAAGACGGTTTTAAGTTAAAAAGGGGTTTAAACTGGGTTTGGATCAAACCTGGGTTCGGTGCGCGGGTGCTCGAACCCGATCCGTCGTAACCCGACTTTTATCCCGCTCGAGTGTAAACGACAACTGTCAAGTTTAAATTGGACAAATCGTAGCCGTTAACTGAACGACGGAACCGTTCTTATTTTGGGCTTTGAGTTATTTATTTTCGACCGGTTCGTACTAGTTTAAAGTGAATTAAATCTGTGTTCTTTTAGATCGTGCTGCGGACCGAGGCAAAGGGAGGCTCGGCGAGTGACTGCGTTTCATCTCGGGTTTAGTGGAGCGCTTCTGGAGTTGCTTTCGAGGTAGGGAAAAGTAGCCGGATCTCGGCCCTGACTAAGGAAAGTTAACTGTAGAATTGCATGTGGCACCGGGGTGTCGTGGGTATTTAGGTTGTCGAATATTAGAAATGCATGATACGGGAATGTAGCAAACACTGGAAATGCATGTGACACTTAGTAGTGTCGTAGGAGCAGAAAACTTAGCGCTAACTGTGTTACTGGAGGCATATGACCATGCCCGGAGGTTGTTGTGTGTTAATTGTTGTTGAGTTTGGGTGGCCTTGAGAGCCGTGTTAATTATTGCTGAGTCTTGAGTGGCCGTGAGTGCCCGTGGGGTTGTGAACCCGTACTTTATCGTTGGTGTCTTGGGTGACCATGAGGGCCCGTAGGGTTGTTGAACCTGTGTTTGGTTGTCGGTGTTTTGTTGGCCTTGAGTGCCTGTGGAACTGTCACCGGTGTCGTTACTGTCTGTTTGAACTTGTTTGTGATTGTGTTTGGTTACTGGTTACTGGTGGAGGTTGTGTGGTGTAGCTAGCCTCCCGACTGGGATCGGGAGAAGCGGAGGGGTTGTGGGCTAGCTCCCCGACTGGGATCGGGGGAAGGACGCGCGGGTGTGGCTAACCACCCGACTGGGATCGGGTGAAGCGGAGAGGTTGTGGGTTAGCCTCCCGACTGGGATCGGGAGAAGTTGCGCGACAGGTCGACCGCCTGACCACGTCTATGATCGGTAAAGGGCGAGAGACAGAGATTGGTTACTGAGCAGCCGGTTTGCGATCCTTTGTGATCTTGTTTGGTATTGTGTGGTTGTCAGTCGTGTCTTTGGAGGAGGTCGTCGATGGTAGTGTGGGGTCTACATAACGTATCCGTGTGTTGAGTCAGCTGAGGAAAAGTTTGGTCGTGTGTGTGTCTTTGAGTCGTTGTTGGTGTCATCGGCTTTGTCTACTATTTATGCCATAGTCAGTATGTTATCCGTGGTGGTGAGCGAACGCTCACCCCTAGCTGCTTTTCCTACAGGTACCGTTCGTAGTCTGGACTAGGTGAGCTTCTGAAGCTTGAAGAGCTCGAAGCGGGTTGCTGGGTGTTTGAGTCTAGAGACGTGTATCTCGTTTTGTCCAAGTGTGGGACTTTTATTTTGAGGTGTAAATATTATTCTTTTGTGGAACTAAACTGACTTTTTAGGTGATTTATCGAAAACAGGTTTCAGTCTTGTAACTTTCTAAACGTTCGCGTCCCTAGTTTCGGTTCGCTGAAATTGGGGCGTGACAGCTTGGTATCAGAGCGCGAGGTTTCACACCTCGGACTACACGTCAATTAGGTGGGAGAGTCGAGTCGGTAGAGTCCCGTCCTGCGTTGGGTACGCAAGTCGGAACTCGGGTGTAGACCCGTTAGGATTTGAGTCCTGTTTTGTTTTGTGCTTGTGCGGTACGGGGCTACTGGCACAATGTTTGTGTGTTGCTACGTGAAACGTTTTTAAACTGTCGCGACTCGACTCAGGAGCGCTCCTGTGGTCGAGCGTGACGGTGTTGGTATCAAGGGGCCACAACGTAGTTCGGGGACGCCTGGACGGGGTTGTAACCACCTGATGCCAAGACATGAGGTTTTTTTTAATGAAGCGGAAAAAGGTTTAAGGTTGTTGGCCCTTTTGGCATGTCTTGAACTTGATTGGCCCTGTGGGCGTATGTTTGATTTTGGCTGGCCCGGGGGGCAAGGTTCGACTCTGGTTGGTTTGTCGTCGCTTGCGTGGTATATGTCGGTGTGGTCTCGTATACTAATGCTATATATAAGGTGTGTTTAGCTTGAGCGGTGTGGCGCTTTAGTGACATACGCGATAGAGTAAACTTAGACCGTGTGAGCGTTGGCGTTTTTGAACTTGTCGCCTTTATTTGAGTTCGCAAACTGAACGTTTGCGTGTATCCGTGCAGAGGATACTGTTCATGGCTCGCGGAAGGCGCGGACGAGCGTCAGGAACGCAGGGTCAGGCACCCACGCGAGGCCGGCGGGGGCGGTCAGCAGGGGCACCAGGGAGGGTGCCAGTCGTCGAGCCCGCCGACTACGCGGAGGCACAGGGCACTCCCGTCGGAGGAGACGGGAGAAGTGATGCGAGGCCATCTGCAGGTACCCCCAGTGTTCCGCCAGTCGCGGACCCTCCAGTGATGACTGCCCTGGATGAGCTTACCAGGACCGTTCAGAGTTTGGTGGCGGTCATCGCCAGCCGAGAGTCGGCTTCGCCAGCACCAGAGGCAGCCGCAGTTCCGATGAGGGCCGCTCAGACAGAGGATCTTACCTCCCGAGCGCTACTCGATTTCCTGAAGCTCGGGATACCTGTTTTTGTCGGGGAGCCAAATCCCGACCTAGCCGAGCGATGGATAGAGCAGGTCACACGAGACCTGGACACTTTGGGTGTCGAGGATGGCCGTCGGAGAGTGTCCTTCGCGGCCCATCAGCTGAGAGACAGCGCCTACCACTGGTGGGGGCGGGTGAAGGACACAGTCGGATACGACTACAGCGTATTCCAGGAGGTATTCATGGCACAGTACTTTCCCGAGTCGGCTCGGCTGGAGCGACATCGGCAGTTCTTATACCTGGAGCAGGGAGAGATAACAGTGGCACAGTACGAGGCCAGGTTCACAGCCTTGGCCAGGTTCGCGCCTGATATGGTGTCTAGCGAGACGAACCGTTGCCTACGGTTCCAGGACGGACTGAGGCTGGGCATCCGGAACCAGGTTCTCGCCTTGAGGATACGGAAGTATACCGATCTAGTGGACACCGCGGCGACAGTGGAGCAGGGCATCCGGGATGCAGCCAGGGGCCGTGAGGTCCGACCTCGGCCGATCAGTTGGACCGGACCGTCAGACTCACGAGACTCGCGGAGGCAAAGGACCGCGGGATCCTTCCGACCACCGCCTCATCAGAGTGGATCGAGACAGCGGGGTTCAGTGGCAGCAGTTGGGCCAGTCGCACCAGAGAGGGCGCCGACGTGCTTTACTTGCGGGCAGCAAGGCCACTTCCGTCGCGAGTGCCCGATGGAAGGAGTACCTACGGCGCGGCCAGCGACTAGCCGGACCAGCCAGGGCACGGAGTCGAGAGCCAACGAGATCAGCTGTTTTCGATGCGGCCAGGTTGGGCACACCATTGCATGGTGCCGTGAGCTGTTGAGGGCAACATCAGCGCAGCGACCGCAGCAGTCGCGGACCGTACAGTCGCCCAGGGGACGTCCTCGTCAGGGTCAGCAGTCCAGACCGTCACAGCCTTCTACGAGCGCACCGGTTCCGAGACAGCAGCAGAGTCACGGGCATTCAGCGGCCAGCGCGCCGGGTCAAAGGCAGCAGGCCTCGCAGGGGAGAGTCTATGCAGTCACCGACTCCAGAGCCCCAGGACCTAACACGTACCGCGAGACCATCCAGGGTAAGTGTTTATTGTATCACTTATGGGCTTTATTCTTGTTTGATACCGGGGCGTCGCACTCTTTTATTTCGTCGGGTTGTGCCGAGAGGTTGGGGTTGAGCTTAGAGCTGTTGAGCCCACCTCTATGCCTGGACACCCCAGTTGGGGGTGGTGCATCGTTGACTAGAGTATGTCGTGCCTGCGAGATTAGAGTCGCAGACTATCCTTGCCCTAGGGATCTTCTCGTGTTGGGAATGACTACCTTTGATGTGATTTTGGGTATGGATTGGCTGTCGAGGTACCGAGCCAACATCGATTGCTATAGACGACGAGTGACAGTGACAGTGGGCGGTACGAAGGTGACGTGCGTGCTGGGGAGTAAGAGTGGGGTCCTCCTGTCGGCGTTGTCCACAGAGGAGGAACTACCGGCTGTGCAGGGCCGAGAGTTACCGAGAGTGGTATGTGAGTTCCCCGAGGTCTTTCCTGAGGAGTTGAGCGGGCTGCCACCGATTCGTGAGGTGGAGTTCGGGATTGACCTAGTGCCGGGAACGGCGGCGATATCGATGGCGCCTTACAGGTTTGCACCGGCCGAGTTGACTGAGCTGAAGCGTCAGCTGGGGGAGCTTCAGCAGAAGGGGTTTATCCGTCCGAGTACATCGTCGTGGGGAGCACCAGCACTCTTCGTGAAGAAGAAGAGTGGAGAGCTATGGATGTGTATAGATTACCGGAAGCTAAACCGGGTTACGGTGAAGAACCGGTACCCGATGCCGAGGATCGACGACTTGTTCGACCAGTTGAGAGGGGCGACTCACTTCTCGAAGATCGATCTGCGATCCGGTTATTATCAGTTGCGAGTCCGTGAGGGAGACGTCGCAAAGACTGCATTCCGGACACGCTATGGGCACTACGAGTTCCTAGTGATGCCATTCGGACTGACGAACGCGCCAGCAGCGTTCATGGACCTGATGAACAGCATCTTCCGGCCGCACCTAGATCAGTTTGTGGTGGTATTTGTGGACGACATCCTGATATATTCGCAGAACGAGGCAGCGCATAAGGCCCATCTGAGGGCTGTTCTAACACTGCTGCGCAAGCATCAGCTATATGCCAACCGGGAGAAGTGCGGGTTCTGGCTCTCTGAGGTGAGGTTCCTCGGCCACATTGTATCCCGTGACGGTATCCTGGTCGATCCGTCGAAGGTCGACGCGGTCTCGAAGTGGGCACGGCCCACGAGTGTTTTCGAGATCCGCAGCTTTCTGGGATTGGCAGGCTACTATAGGCGATTTGTCCAAGATTTTGCACGACTAGCCGCACCGATGACTCTGTTGACGCGCAAGGGTGTCGGGTTCGTGTGGACAGGCGACTGTGAGCGTGCGTTCGCGGAGCTGAAGACTCGGCTGACTACGGCTCCAGTGTTAGTGGTGCCCGAGCGAGGAATTGGTTATGATGTTTACTGCGACGCGTCCGGAGAGGGACTGGGCTGCGTGCTGATGCAGTCGGGCAGAGTTGTGGCTTATGGCTCCAGACAGTTGAAGTTACACGAGCGCAACTATCCTACCCACGACTTGGAGCTAGCAGCAGTCGTGTTTGCACTGAAGAGCTGGCGATATTATCTGTACGGCGAGGGGTTTCAGGTGTTCTCGGATCACAAGAGCCTCAAGTATATATTTTCCCAGCGAGACCTGAATATGCGTCAGCGACGGTGGATGGAACTACTCGAGGAGTACGACTTCGAGCTACACTACCACCCAGGCAAGGCGAACGTTGTCGCCGACGCCTTGAGTAGGAAGTCGGCTCCGAGCCTCGCCAGCATATCTGTCCGAGAGTGGGGCATGATGGGGGAGCTGAGCACATTCGGGCTTGAGCTAGAGGAGATTACTGGCGGTGTTGCCATGTGCTCACTAGTGGCTCAGCCCTCACTGCTTGCCCAAGTGCTGGAGGCGCAGACAGAGGACGTCGAAGCATCAGAGATACGCGAGAGAGTCGTCAGGGGTGACGAGGTGGTGGGCTGGCAGGACAGCACTGATTGGGGACTACGATACCGCGGGGGGCTATTCGTACCGGTTAACTGTAGAGACGCCGTGTTACGAGAGGCACACCATTCGCGTCTCACCGTGCATCCGGGGGGCACCAAGATGTACCGTGACCTCAGACGGCACTACTGGTGGCGCGGTATGAGGAGAGCAGTCGCAGAGTTTGTATCGAGATGCCTTGTCTGTCAGCAGGTGAAGGCCGAGCATCAGCGTCCAGCGGGATTGTTACAGCCACTACCGATTGCTCAGTGGAAGTGGGAACACATTACGATGGACTTCGTGTGTGGACTACCGAGATCACCCAAGGGAAACGACGCCGTGTGGGTGGTAGTCGACCGGTTGACTAAGTCGGCCCACTTCCTGGCTATGAGGATGACCGACCCAGTGGACAAGTTGAGCAGTTTGTACGTTCAGGAGATAGTGCGTCTCCACGGGGTCCCGGTGTCGATAGTGTCTGACAGGGATCCCCGCTTCACGTCCAGGTTTTGGCCGAGTCTGCAGAAGGCATTGGGGACCGAGGTGCTACTCAGTACAGCACATCATCCCCAGACGGACGGTCAGTCTGAGCGTACCATTCAGATCTTGGAGGACATGCTACGAGCATGTGTGCTGGATTTCAGGGGATCTTGGGAAACCCACCTGCCTTTGGCCGAGTTCGCCTACAACAACAGCTTCCAGGCCAGTATCGGGATGGCACCGTTCGAGGCATTGTATGGGAGGCCGTGTCGGTCACCAGTGTGTTGGGCAGAGGTGGGGGACAAGAGTCTGCTGGGGCCAGATCTTGTCAGAGAGACGACGGAGAAAGTCGCACTGATCCGCGATCGGCTGAGGACAGCACAGAGCCGACAAAAGAGTTATGCCGACAGGCGACGTCGACCCCTTGAGTTTGCAGTCGGGGATCACGTGTTCCTGAAGGTGAGCCCGAGGAAGGGGCTGGTGCGGTTCAGGCGAAGCGGGGGCAAGTTGGCTCCGAGGTACATCGGCCCGTTCCAGATTTTGGGCAGAGTGGGAACAGTGGCATATCGTCTGGCGTTGCCACCGCAACTTGTGAGAGTCCATGACGTCTTCCACGTGTCTCAGTTGCGGCAGTACAATGCAGACCCCTCCCACGTCATCGAGTGGACAGATATCGAGGTGGCTGATGACGTCTCCTATGAGGAGCAGCCGGTTCGGATTATGGACACGCGGGAGCAGATTCTGCGGGGAGGCAAGATTATCTATTTGGTACGAGTGCAGTGGAAGCACCACGGGGCCGAATCGACTTGGGAGCGCGAGGACGAGGTTCGCGCGAAGTATCCCGCCTTGTTCGTTTCCCGAGGTATGCTGTTTTAAATTTCGTGGGCGAAATTCCTTTAAGGAGGGTAGATTGTAAAACCCGCTTCGTTTCGTAAGGTATTAATTTGCAAACGAGAACCTTGGGGTAAGTTTTTGAAACGAGTGCAAAAAAAAAAAAAAAAAAAAAAACAGGTCTGGACCAGGCCAGGCCCGCAGGCCCAGCCCAGCCCAGCTGAGGCCCAATCTGGTCAGGGATGGGTATATAACCCACCCTTGCCTCAGAAACCCTAGCACACCCTAACCCTCAGCCGCCCTCACCTCTCTCTCTCTCTACCCGACCCTCACTCTCTCTCTCTCCTCTCTCGTCTTCTCCGGCGAAACCGGCACCGGCCGCCATCGCTCCGGCCGTTCTCCGTCCGACCACGCCGCCACGCCCCTGCCGAACCCCGACCTCCCCCACCTCCGTCCGACCACGCCGCCACGCCCCTGCCGAGCCCCGACCTCCCTCTCCTCCGTCCCGACGCCGTCACCGGACCGGCCAGCCACGAGATCCCGTCCCCGAACCCCGACCTCCCTCTTCTCCGTCCGACCACGTCCCGGCCGAACCCCGACCTTCCATCTCCGTCCGACCACGTCCCAGCCGAGCTGCCTCACCCTCCTCCGTCGTCTTCCTCACCAGCTCCGGCCACCGGTCTCATCCCAAGCTCCGACCGACCACCGCCGCCTCCGATCTCCCCGTCCCGAGCCGTTCGGACCCGAGCTCCCGCCGTTGCCGGCGAGCTCGTCAGATCCGGAACGGGACGAGCCGTCCGGACCCGCGCCGACGCCGCCGTGCACCGCCGACCACCGCCGTCCACCGCCGCCACCGTTTCCTCACGGTTAGTTCTCGGCCCGTGGAAGCTCGGCCGACCGGCGCCGGTGGTCGGCCGGACCAAGCAGAACCGTTCTTCTCCTTCGCTTTCCCTTTTCTCGAGTTCGTTCAAATCTGGTCGGGATGGAACGGAGCTCCCGAAATGGAAGGGAACGGAATAGAAAAACGTAGATCTGGTTGTTTAACGGATTGTTGTAACCGTGTAAATCTGATTTTGTAAAGATCGACAAAATATAAATTATCGATATAATTATTCTTATGTTTTGAATAGATTTAAGTACGATCGGGTTGGATTCAAACGGTTTGTAAAACGAAATCAGTGTTAGTTTAAAGATCAAATCCGTACCGTTGAGACGTAATTTAATTATCGATAAAAACTATGTCGGCTTAAGTTTAACGGGTTTTAAAACGAAAGTCGTTTATTAAAGTTAGACTCGAGTTAAGTCAAATCAAAAAGGGGGGCGAAACGAAATCAAATCGACTTTATAAGGGTTCTGGACCAAAATATCGAGTTTGGAAACGAACGGAAGGAAACCGTTTTGTTTTAAAAATCAAAGACGGAATTAACTAAAGCAAGGGAGTCCAAAGACGGTTTTAAGTTAAAAAGGGGTTTAAACTGGGTTTGGATCAAACCTGGGTTCGGTGCGCGGGTGCTCGAACCCGATCCGTCGTAACCCGACTTTTATCCCGCTCGAGTGTAAACGACAACTGTCAAGTTTAAATTGGACAAATCGTAGCCGTTAACTGAACGACGGAACCGTTCTTATTTTGGGCTTTGAGTTATTTATTTTCGACCGGTTCGTACTAGTTTAAAGTGAATTAAATCTGTGTTCTTTTAGATCGTGCTGCGGACCGAGGCAAAGGGAGGCTCGGCGAGTGACTGCGTTTCATCTCGGGTTTAGTGGAGCGCTTCTGGAGTTGCTTTCGAGGTAGGGAAAAGTAGCCGGATCTCGGCCCTGACTAAGGAAAGTTAACTGTAGAATTGCATGTGGCACCGGGGTGTCGTGGGTATTTAGGTTGTCGAATATTAGAAATGCATGATACGGGAATGTAGCAAACACTGGAAATGCATGTGACACTTAGTAGTGTCGTAGGAGCAGAAAACTTAGCGCTAACTGTGTTACTGGAGGCATATGACCATGCCCGGAGGTTGTTGTGTGTTAATTGTTGTTGAGTTTGGGTGGCCTTGAGAGCCGTGTTAATTATTGCTGAGTCTTGAGTGGCCGTGAGTGCCCGTGGGGTTGTGAACCCGTACTTTATCGTTGGTGTCTTGGGTGACCATGAGGGCCCGTAGGGTTGTTGAACCTGTGTTTGGTTGTCGGTGTTTTGTTGGCCTTGAGTGCCTGTGGAACTGTCACCGGTGTCGTTACTGTCTGTTTGAACTTGTTTGTGATTGTGTTTGGTTACTGGTTACTGGTGGAGGTTGTGTGGTGTAGCTAGCCTCCCGACTGGGATCGGGAGAAGCGGAGGGGTTGTGGGCTAGCTCCCCGACTGGGATCGGGGGAAGGACGCGCGGGTGTGGCTAACCACCCGACTGGGATCGGGTGAAGCGGAGAGGTTGTGGGTTAGCCTCCCGACTGGGATCGGGAGAAGTTGCGCGACAGGTCGACCGCCTGACCACGTCTATGATCGGTAAAGGGCGAGAGACAGAGATTGGTTACTGAGCAGCCGGTTTGCGATCCTTTGTGATCTTGTTTGGTATTGTGTGGTTGTCAGTCGTGTCTTTGGAGGAGGTCGTCGATGGTAGTGTGGGGTCTACATAACGTATCCGTGTGTTGAGTCAGCTGAGGAAAAGTTTGGTCGTGTGTGTGTCTTTGAGTCGTTGTTGGTGTCATCGGCTTTGTCTACTATTTATGCCATAGTCAGTATGTTATCCGTGGTGGTGAGCGAACGCTCACCCCTAGCTGCTTTTCCTACAGGTACCGTTCGTAGTCTGGACTAGGTGAGCTTCTGAAGCTTGAAGAGCTCGAAGCGGGTTGCTGGGTGTTTGAGTCTAGAGACGTGTATCTCGTTTTGTCCAAGTGTGGGACTTTTATTTTGAGGTGTAAATATTATTCTTTTGTGGAACTAAACTGACTTTTTAGGTGATTTATCGAAAACAGGTTTCAGTCTTGTAACTTTCTAAACGTTCGCGTCCCTAGTTTCGGTTCGCTGAAATTGGGGCGTGACAGCTTGGTATCAGAGCGCGAGGTTTCACACCTCGGACTACACGTCAATTAGGTGGGAGAGTCGAGTCGGTAGAGTCCCGTCCTGCGTTGGGTACGCAAGTCGGAACTCGGGTGTAGACCCGTTAGGATTTGAGTCCTGTTTTGTTTTGTGCTTGTGCGGTACGGGGCTACTGGCACAATGTTTGTGTGTTGCTACGTGAAACGTTTTTAAACTGTCGCGACTCGACTCAGGAGCGCTCCTGTGGTCGAGCGTGACGGTGTTGGTATCAAGGGGCCACAACGTAGTTCGGGGACGCCTGGACGGGGTTGTAACCACCTGATGCCAAGACATGAGGTTTTTTTTAATGAAGCGGAAAAAGGTTTAAGGTTGTTGGCCCTTTTGGCATGTCTTGAACTTGATTGGCCCTATGGGCGTATGTTTGATTTTGGCTGGCCCGGGGGGCAAGGTTCGACTCTGGTTGGTTTGTCGTCGCTTGCGTGGTATATGTCGGTGTGGTCTCGTATACTAATGCTATATATAAGGTGTGTTTAGCTTGAGCGGTGTGGCGCTTTAGTGACATACGCGATAGAGTAAACTTAGACCGTGTGAGCGTTGGCGTTTTTGAACTTGTCGCCTTTATTTGAGTTCGCAAACTGAACGTTTGCGTGTATCCGTGCAGAGGATACTGTTCATGGCTCGCGGAAGGCGCGGACGAGCGTCAGGAACGCAGGGTCAGGCACCCACGCGAGGCCGGCGGGGGCGGTCAGCAGGGGCACCAGGGAGGGTGCCAGTCGTCGAGCCCGCCGACTACGCGGAGGCACAGGGCACTCCCGTCGGAGGAGACGGGAGAAGTGATGCGGGGCCATCTGCAGGTACCCCCAGTGTTCCGCCAGTCGCGGACCCTCCAGTGATGACTGCCCTGGATGAGCTTACCAGGACCGTTCAGAGTTTGGTGGCGGTCATCGCCAGCCGAGAGTCGGCTTCGCCAGCACCAGAGGCAGCCGCAGTTCCGATGAGGGCCGCTCAGACAGAGGATCTTACCTCCCGAGCGCTACTCGATTTCCTGAAGCTCGGGATACCTGTTTTTGTCGGGGAGCCAAATCCCGACCTAGCCGAGCGATGGATAGAGCAGGTCACACGAGACCTGGACACTTTGGGTGTCGAGGATGGCCGTCGGAGAGTGTCCTTCGCGGCCCATCAGCTGAGAGACAGCGCCTACCACTGGTGGGGGCGGGTGAAGGACACAGTCGGATACGACTACAGCGTATTCCAGGAGGTATTCATGGCACAGTACTTTCCCGAGTCGGCTCGGCTGGAGCGACATCGGCAGTTCTTATACCTGGAGCAGGGAGAGATAACAGTGGCACAGTACGAGGCCAGGTTCACAGCCTTGGCCAGGTTCGCGCCTGATATGGTGTCTAGCGAGACGAACCGTTGCCTACGGTTCCAGGACGGACTGAGGCTGGGCATCCGGAACCAGGTTCTCGCCTTGAGGATACGGAAGTATACCGATCTAGTGGACACCGCGGCGACAGTGGAGCAGGGCATCCGGGATGCAGCCAGGGGCCGTGAGGTCCGACCTCGGCCGATCAGTTGGACCGGACCGTCAGACTCACGAGACTCGCGGAGGCAAAGGACCGCGGGATCCTTCCGACCACCGCCTCATCAGAGTGGATCGAGACAGCGGGGTTCAGTGGCAGCAGTTGGGCCAGTCGCACCAGAGAGGGCGCCGACGTGCTTTACTTGCGGGCAGCAAGGCCACTTCCGTCGCGAGTGCCCGATGGAAGGAGTACCTACGGCGCGGCCAGCGACTAGCCGGACCAGCCAGGGCACGGAGTCGAGAGCCAACGAGATCAGCTGTTTTCGATGCGGCCAGGTTGGGCACACCATTGCATGGTGCCGTGAGCTGTTGAGGGCAACATCAGCGCAGCGACCGCAGCAGTCGCGGACCGTACAGTCGCCCAGGGGACGTCCTCGTCAGGGTCAGCAGTCCAGACCGTCACAGCCTTCTACGAGCGCACCGGTTCCGAGACAGCAGCAGAGTCACGGGCATTCAGCGGCCAGCGCGCCGGGTCAAAGGCAGCAGGCCTCGCAGGGGAGAGTCTATGCAGTCACCGACTCCAGAGCCCCAGGACCTAACACGTACCGCGAGACCATCCAGGGTAAGTGTTTATTGTATCACTTATGGGCTTTATTCTTGTTTGATACCGGGGCGTCGCACTCTTTTATTTCGTCGGGTTGTGCCGAGAGGTTGGGGTTGAGCTTAGAGCCGTTGAGCCCACCTCTATGCCTGGACACCCCAGTTGGGGGTGGTGCATCGTTGACTAGAGTATGTCGTGCCTGCGAGATTAGAGTCGCAGACTATCCTTGCCCTAGGGATCTTCTCGTGTTGGGAATGACTACCTTTGATGTGATTTTGGGTATGGATTGGCTGTCGAGGTACCGAGCCAACATCGATTGCTATAGACGACGAGTGACAGTGACAGTGGGCGGTACGAAGGTGACGTGCGTGCTGGGGAGTAAGAGTGGGGTCCTCCTGTCGGCGTTGTCCACAGAGGAGGAACTACCGGCTGTGCAGGGCCGAGAGTTACCGAGAGTGGTATGTGAGTTCCCCGAGGTCTTTCCTGAGGAGTTGAGCGGGCTGCCACCGATTCGTGAGGTGGAGTTCGGGATTGACCTAGTGCCGGGAACGGCGGCGATATCGATGGCGCCTTACAGGTTTGCACCGGCCGAGTTGACTGAGCTGAAGCGTCAGCTGGGGGAGCTTCAGCAGAAGGGGTTTATCCGTCCGAGTACATCGCCGTGGGGAGCACCAGCACTCTTCGTGAAGAAGAAGAGTGGAGAGCTACGGATGTGTATAGATTACCGGAAGCTAAACCGGGTTACGGTGAAGAACCGGTACCCGATGCCGAGGATCGACGACTTGTTCGACCAGTTGAGAGGGGCGACTCACTTCTCGAAGATCGATCTGCGATCCGGTTATTATCAGTTGCGAGTCCGTGAGGGAGACGTCGCAAAGACTGCATTCCGGACACGCTATGGGCACTACGAGTTCCTAGTGATGCCATTCGGACTGACGAACGCGCCAGCAGCGTTCATGGACCTGATGAACAGCATCTTCCGGCCGCACCTAGATCAGTTTGTGGTGGTATTTGTGGACGACATCCTGATATATTCGCAGAACGAGGCAGCGCATAAGGCCCATCTGAGGGCTGTTCTAACACTGCTGCGCAAGCATCAGCTATATGCCAACCGGGAGAAGTGCGGGTTCTGGCTCTCTGAGGTGAGGTTCCTCGGCCACATTGTATCCCGTGACGGTATCCTGGTCGATCCGTCGAAGGTCGACGCGGTCTCGAAGTGGGCACGGCCCACGAGTGTTTTCGAGATCCGCAGCTTTCTGGGATTGGCAGGCTACTATAGGCGATTTGTCCAAGATTTTGCACGACTAGCCGCACCGATGACTCTGTTGACGCGCAAGGGTGTCGGGTTCGTGTGGACAGGCGACTGTGAGCGTGCGTTCGCGGAGCTGAAGACTCGGCTGACTACGGCTCCAGTGTTAGTGGTGCCCGAGCGAGGAATTGGTTATGATGTTTACTGCGACGCGTCCGGAGAGGGACTGGGCTGCGTGCTGATGCAGTCGGGCAGAGTTGTGGCTTATGGCTCCAGACAGTTGAAGTTACACGAGCGCAACTATCCTACCCACGACTTGGAGCTAGCAGCAGTCGTGTTTGCACTGAAGAGCTGGCGATATTATCTGTACGGCGAGGGGTTTCAGGTGTTCTCGGATCACAAGAGCCTCAAGTATATATTTTCCCAGCGAGACCTGAATATGCGTCAGCGACGGTGGATGGAACTACTCGAGGAGTACGACTTCGAGCTACACTACCACCCAGGCAAGGCGAACGTTGTCGCCGACGCCTTGAGTAGGAAGTCGGCTCCGAGCCTCGCCAGCATATCTGTCCGAGAGTGGGGCATGATGGGGGAGCTGAGCACATTCGGGCTTGAGCTAGAGGAGATTACTGGCGGTGTTGCCATGTGCTCACTAGTGGCTCAGCCCTCACTGCTTGCCCAAGTGCTGGAGGCGCAGACAGAGGACGTCGAAGCATCAGAGATACGCGAGAGAGTCGTCAGGGGTGACGAGGTGGTGGGCTGGCAGGACAGCACTGATTGGGGACTACGATACCGCGGGGGGCTATTCGTACCGGTTAACTGTAGAGACGCCGTGTTACGAGAGGCACACCATTCGCGTCTCACCGTGCATCCGGGGGGCACCAAGATGTACCGTGACCTCAGACAGCACAACTGGTGGCGCGGTATGAGGAGAGCAGTCGCAGAGTTTGTATCGAGATGCCTTGTCTGTCAGCAGGTGAAGGCCGAGCATCAGCGTCCAGCGGGATTGTTACAGCCACTACCGATTGCTCAGTGGAAGTGGGAACACATTACGATGGACTTCGTGTGTGGACTACCGAGATCACCCAAGGGAAACGACGCCGTGTGGGTGGTAGTCGACCGGTTGACTAAGTCGGCCCACTTCCTGGCTATGAGGATGACCGACCCAGTGGACAAGTTGAGCAGTTTGTACGTTCAGGAGATAGTGCGTCTCCACGGGGTCCCGGTGTCGATAGTGTCTGACAGGGATCCCCGCTTCACGTCCAGGTTTTGGCCGAGTCTGCAGAAGGCATTGGGGACCGAGGTGCTACTCAGTACAGCACATCATCCCCAGACGGACGGTCAGTCTGAGCGTACCATTCAGATCTTGGAGGACATGCTACGAGCATGTGTGCTGGATTTCAGGGGATCTTGGGAAACCCACCTGCCTTTGGCCGAGTTCGCCTACAACAACAGCTTCCAGGCCAGTATCGGGATGGCACCGTTCGAGGCATTGTATGGGAGGCCGTGTCGGTCACCAGTGTGTTGGGCAGAGGTGGGGGACAAGAGTCTGCTGGGGCCAGATCTTGTCAGAGAGACGACGGAGAAAGTCGCACTGATCCGCGATCGGCTGAGGACAGCACAGAGCCGACAAAAGAGTTATGCCGACAGGCGACGTCGACCCCTTGAGTTTGCAGTCGGGGATCACGTGTTCCTGAAGGTGAGCCCGAGGAAGGGGCTGGTGCGGTTCAGGCGAAGCGGGGGCAAGTTGGCTCCGAGGTACATCGGCCCGTTCCAGATTTTGGGCAGAGTGGGAACAGTGGCATATCGTCTGGCGTTGCCACCGCAACTTGTGAGAGTCCATGACGTCTTCCACATGTCTCAGTTGCGGCAGTACAATGCAGACCCCTCCCACGTCATCGAGTGGACAGATATCGAGGTGGCTGATGACGTCTCCTATGAGGAGCAGCCGGTTCGGATTATGGACACGCGGGAGCAGATTCTGCGGGGAGGCAAGATTATCTATTTGGTACGAGTGCAGTGGAAGCACCACGGGGCCGAATCGACTTGGGAGCGCGAGGACGAGGTTCGCGCGAAGTATCCCGCCTTGTTCGTTTCCCGAGGTATGCTGTTTTAAATTTCGTGGGCGAAATTCCTTTAAGGAGGGTAGATTGTAAAACCCGCTTCGTTTCGTAAGGTATTAATTTGCAAACGAGAACCTTGGGGTAAGTTTTTGAAACGAGTGCAAAAAAAAAAAAAAAAAAAAAAAAAAAAAAAAAAAAAACAGGTCTGGACCAGGCCAGGCCCGCAGGCCCAGCCCAGCCCAGCTGAGGCCCAATCTGGTCAGGGATGGGTATATAACCCACCCTTGCCTCAGAAACCCTAGCACACCCTAACCCTCAGCCGCCCTCACCTCTCTCTCTCTCTACCCGACCCTCACTCTCTCTCTCTCCTCTCTCGTCTTCTCCGGCGAAACCGGCACCGGCCGCCATCGCTCCGGCCGTTCTCCGTCCGACCACGCCGCCACGCCCCTGCCGAACCCCGACCTCCCCCACCTCCGTCCGACCACGCCGCCACGCCCCTGCCGAGCCCCGACCTCCCTCTCCTCCGTCCCGACGCCGTCACCGGACCGGCCAGCCACGAGATCCCGTCCCCGAACCCCGACCTCCCTCTTCTCCGTCCGACCACGTCCCGGCCGAACCCCGACCTTCCATCTCCGTCCGACCACGTCCCAGCCGAGCTGCCTCACCCTCCTCCGTCGTCTTCCTCACCAGCTCCGGCCACCGGTCTCATCCCAAGCTCCGACCGACCACCGCCGCCTCCGATCTCCCCGTCCCGAGCCGTTCGGACCCGAGCTCCCGCCGTTGCCGGCGAGCTCGTCAGATCCGGAACGGGACGAGCCGTCCGGACCCGCGCCGACGCCGCCGTGCACCGCCGACCACCGCCGTCCACCGCCGCCACCGTTTCCTCACGGTTAGTTCTCGGCCCGTGGAAGCTCGGCCGACCGGCGCCGGTGGTCGGCCGGACCAAGCAGAACCGTTCTTCTCCTTCGCTTTCCCTTTTCTCGAGTTCGTTCAAATCTGGTCGGGATGGAACGGAGCTCCCGAAATGGAAGGGAACGGAATAGAAAAACGTAGATCTGGTTGTTTAACGGATTGTTGTAACCGTGTAAATCTGATTTTGTAAAGATCGACAAAATATAAATTATCGATATAATTATTCTTATGTTTTGAATAGATTTAAGTACGATCGGGTTGGATTCAAACGGTTTGTAAAACGAAATCAGTGTTAGTTTAAAGATCAAATCCGTACCGTTGAGACGTAATTTAATTATCGATAAAAACTATGTCGGCTTAAGTTTAACAGGTTTTAAAACGAAAGTCGTTTATTAAAGTTAGACTCGAGTTAAGTCAAATCAAAAAGGGGGGGGAAACGAAATCAAATCGACTTTATAAGGGTTCTGGACCAAAATATCGAGTTTGGAAACGAACGGAAGGAAACCGTTTTGTTTTAAAAATCAAAGACGGAATTAACTAAAGCAAGGGAGTCCAAAGACGGTTTTAAGTTAAAAAGGGGTTTAAACTGGGTTTGGATCAAACCTGGGTTCGGTGCGCGGGTGCTCGAACCCGATCCGTCGTAACCCGACTTTTATCCCGCTCGAGTGTAAACGACAACTGTCAAGTTTAAATTGGACAAATCGTAGCCGTTAACTGAACGACGGAACCGTTCTTATTTTGGGCTTTGAGTTATTTATTTTCGACCGGTTCGTACTAGTTTAAAGTGAATTAAATCTGTGTTCTTTTAGATCGTGCTGCGGACCGAGGCAAAGGGAGGCTCGGCGAGTGACTGCGTTTCATCTCGGGTTTAGTGGAGCGCTTCTGGAGTTGCTTTCGAGGTAGGGAAAAGTAGCCGGATCTCGGCCCTGACTAAGGAAAGTTAACTGTAGAATTGCATGTGGCACCGGGGTGTCGTGGGTATTTAGGTTGTCGAATATTAGAAATGCATGATACGGGAATGTAGCAAACACTGGAAATGCATGTGACACTTAGTAGTGTCGTAGGAGCAGAAAACTTAGCGCTAACTGTGTTACTGGAGGCATATGACCATGCCCGGAGGTTGTTGTGTGTTAATTGTTGTTGAGTTTGGGTGGCCTTGAGAGCCGTGTTAATTATTGCTGAGTCTTGAGTGGCCGTGAGTGCCCGTGGGGTTGTGAACCCGTACTTTATCGTTGGTGTCTTGGGTGACCATGAGGGCCCGTAGGGTTGTTGAACCTGTGTTTGGTTGTCGGTGTTTTGTTGGCCTTGAGTGCCTGTGGAACTGTCACCGGTGTCGTTACTGTCTGTTTGAACTTGTTTGTGATTGTGTTTGGTTACTGGTTACTGGTGGAGGTTGTGTGGTGTAGCTAGCCTCCCGACTGGGATCGGGAGAAGCGGAGGGGTTGTGGGCTAGCTCCCCGACTGGGATCGGGGGAAGGACGCGCGGGTGTGGCTAACCACCCGACTGGGATCGGGTGAAGCGGAGAGGTTGTGGGTTAGCCTCCCGACTGGGATCGGGAGAAGTTGCGCGACAGGTCGACCGCCTGACCACGTCTATGATCGGTAAAGGGCGAGAGACAGAGATTGGTTACTGAGCAGCCGGTTTGCGATCCTTTGTGATCTTGTTTGGTATTGTGTGGTTGTCAGTCGTGTCTTTGGAGGAGGTCGTCGATGGTAGTGTGGGGTCTACATAACGTATCCGTGTGTTGAGTCAGCTGAGGAAAAGTTTGGTCGTGTGTGTGTCTTTGAGTCGTTGTTGGTGTCATCGGCTTTGTCTACTATTTATGCCATAGTCAGTATGTTATCCGTGGTGGTGAGCGAACGCTCACCCCTAGCTGCTTTTCCTACAGGTACCGTTCGTAGTCTGGACTAGGTGAGCTTCTGAAGCTTGAAGAGCTCGAAGCGGGTTGCTGGGTGTTTGAGTCTAGAGACGTGTATCTCGTTTTGTCCAAGTGTGGGACTTTTATTTTGAGGTGTAAATATTATTCTTTTGTGGAACTAAACTGACTTTTTAGGTGATTTATCGAAAACAGGTTTCAGTCTTGTAACTTTCTAAACGTTCGCGTCCCTAGTTTCGGTTCGCTGAAATTGGGGCGTGACAAACACATTCTTTACAAGTGTCAAGTGGGTCCCCTTAGATAATAAAATAACTTTGTGGATATTTTTTAGTCCGATTAGCGAAATTCGGCCGTCTCGGGCCCCGTGCGGGCCCATTTTCCTAGAATTTGTGAAATTTTGCGTGCTACAAGGAAACGGACCAACTAAGACCCCTGTAACGACGACTAAGCTTTTTGGATCCAAATCAGGCCTCAAACAGACCAAAACGTCGCTTGGTTGACTTTTTCGGCAAAAAGTCAACTTTTTTTCCAAATTGGCCAAAAGTTGCCCTGAGTCACCCAGAACTCACTTTGGTCGATATCGGGGTCAACTTAAGTCCGATATGACCCTCGGGGTCAATTTTAGGTTCATTTAGGTGTTTGTCCCAAAATTTTAAATTTTCCCGTTTTTCGTCGATTGACCAACATTGACCAGGAGCGGTCCTTATAGGAATGGATCTTTAAGTAAAAAGGTTCTATACAAATTTAGATGTAATCAAGGTTGTAAAAAGCGATGGGCGTTAGTCGGGCGGCAAGGACCCTCAGGCGCTAAGCGGGGATTAGTCGGGGCCTAGGTGGATATTATTTTATTATTTTTAATAATTAATAAATATATTACATAATAATGATAATAATTTTTTGATACTAAATTGATAATAAGTATCTTTAAATTTTTTTAATTTTTATTAATATAAATAATTTTATGTATTAACTGATTTATAATAATTATAATTATATATACTATACTATGTAAAAAAGACTATATAAATGTGGAGATTTTTGCTGAAAGAGCCTTATTTTTTGTAAGTGTTAGGAGGGTAGACCTCGTAATTTACCAAACTTATTTTCTTTTGATTTTGATTTTCTTTTTGTATCTAAATAATATAAGATTACCCTTATACCCTTTCAACACTTAGAAAACAAAGCTTTGTTTTTTATTTTCCATCCTCTTTATCCACGTGGCTTTATTTTTCCCTCCCAAATGATCAACCGGGCCGAGTCTGGGTCGTGGGCCGGGTTTTGGGTCAAATTTCATTTATTTTACAAAAACTTTTATTTATTGTTTTTTAGTAGAACTGAAAACAAAAATATATACACTTTTTGAATGTAATGAGATTCAAACCAAGGTATAGCCCAAACTAGATGAGACCCCTACCATTGGGCTACAATGTAGTTTATTGTTATGTGAATACCAAATAATATTTATTTATTGGTTGTCATTAAACTGAATGACAAAAAGAAATACACTTTTTGGATGTAGTGAGATTCAAACTCAGGACTATCAATAATTTAATTACTTACCACTAGGCTATGTGGTATTTTGTTGTTATATTGATACACAATAATATTTATTTTGTTGGTTTTCTGTGAAACTGAAAACAAAAATATATACATTTTTTGAATGTAATGGGATTCGAACTCAGGTTAAGCCCAAATTAGATGAACCCTTACCACTAAGCTAAGTGAGCTTTTAGTAAGAATGTACGAAATATGATTATGTTGTATATTTTGTGGAATATAGACTTGTCCGTTCTAGAAATTTATTCCTTGATCCTCATACTGCCATGAGAATTATTTTCCACACCCTCAAATTGCTCTAAAAACAACTAGTAATCGACCTGCAATAAATTTACATGTCCTATTTATGGATCCGGAAATTATGTATCGGAAAAGAAATCAGATCTGGACATTCTTATACGGATCTATAGATTTTTTGTTAGACCGGAAAAATATTTTCCAGACCTATTTTGAGCATCCACAAACACATTAGAATTAAGTCTATTGTTTAACACAAGTGAACATAAACATAAGTTATATAACATTGATACGATAGATCGGTAAATATATGAGTTACACATCATTAGAACCTTCATTGGACCCAAAATCATATTCATCACCTCCTCTTACATGGACCTCCAACACATCATCACCACCTTCATGGACCTCGTCTTTGTCAACCGACGAGGAGGATATCGGTGAGGAGGATGTCGACGAGGAAGATATCGTCGACCTCTTCCTCGCCGATTGAAGTCAAACTCGAATGGTTCTAAGTCAACCATCTAAAAAGTTTGTTTTTGTTGAGTTTGTAAAGTTTGGAAGGATATTCAAACTTTAGTAGGATTGGTTAATTCAAACTTTTTGTATTTGAAATATGAATGAATGTCAATTTCAATGTTCAATACCTTTTATTCTTGTTTTTGAGAAACAACAATTTTGTTCTACTTGTGTCTTTTATCTGCTAATCTGGAAAATTTATACCAGGACGAGCAGAATCTTCATAGATCTTCGATTTATTTTACAGTTGGGATAATTATTCTGGGCCTTAATGTCCAGATTTAAGTGCTGGTCTGAAACATTCATTCCAGATCCTGGAGACGGACAATAACTAACTATAATTTTAAGAACACAATCACGGAATTGATGTTCAAATGTAGTTCGAAATAAGTAATTCAATAGCTCGACGAACCAATAAATTGATATTCCGAGTGATTTTAAGTGGAGATTGTTGGACCCATTTATAATTGCAACTTCATCAATTAATTAACGACGTGAACTTTTTTGTCGGGAAGACTAAAATGGAGGTGACTTGGATGATGAGTGATGAGCGTAATTGTGTCCTAGTTAATTTGACCATTTCCCCCTATATTTTTACCTAGTTTGTGTCTCGTTTTTATATTTTTAGCGTTTAATAATAACTGTGCATAACCTCGTTCTTGGTCGATATTTTTCAAGTGTTCAAAATATATTGATGATTGGTCTTGTTTTGTAGTCCGTAAAAAAATAAAATTATTGGCGAAAGAACGAAACAAATCGGAGCTAAAACGGAGTAGATATGAGCGAAATAGTGAAAATAACATTAAAAATAAAAGAGCGAACCAGAGCGTGCCACATGGCGCGTTGACCTGATCTGCACCAGTTCTTTCTTTTCATTTCCTTTTTATTTTTCAAAAAAAATAATAGTCAAAAGGGTAAGGTTGGAAATAAGAAACTTTCATTAAAGAGGAGACTAGTTTGGTGAGAGATAAAAATTGAAGGCTACACAAGTGACACTTACAAAAAATAAGGCCATTTTAGTAATCAACCCTATAAATGTGTCTGAACCCAGTAACTTACCCACCTAAACTAATCTAGCCCACCTAAACTAACACAGCCCAATAAACATATCTAAAAGACTAAATCTCTAATAGTAGTATAGTACTACTAAGTACTAACAGACGAAACCGTAAAATAGTTGTAAAACTTTGTTTCTAATTTTTTTACGCAGCGCCTGCGTCAAACCTTCTTCCTCTTCTTTCATTTTTCAATTTTCACGTTGTCATCATTCTCTCCAGCTCTGACGAGGAGCTATGTTTCGACTAGGATTTTGAACGCGTTGCAAGCTTCGTACTTCTTTCCAGGTACGTTCGTTGGAGAAAGTTGAGAAGGTCGTCGGAACTTCGTTTTTTGATCGGTCCTCACCGTCGCCTTGCCCGCCTCTCCGCCGCCCAACGACCAAAAATCGGCCGACCGCCTTGATCCGCCGACCCATCCAAATCGGGGCGGCGAGACTGGTTTTTCTGACTAGTCGGCGCCTAGGCCCGACTTTTACAACCATGAATATTGTTTATAGACCTAATTCCCAAAGATCAAGGGGGTTAGGAGTAAGGAAGCTGAATATTATGAACCAAGCTCTACTTGTAAAATAGTAATGGAGATTTACACTAGATCAGGATTATCTCTAGAAGAGATTTATTTGCTCTAAATTTGGCTGGAATCCCAATGATTGGGACCTTTCAAAAATCCAAATTACCTTTGGCACACATCAATTCCTTAATGGATGATCCACTCTCTAGTTCCATAGTTGGCTTTCAAGGAATTAATTGGATAGTACTTAATGGCTTCAGGGTAAATTTCTGGGAAGATCTATAGATCTCTGATACTCCTCTCCACCTTAGATATCATATATTGTTCTTTTTGAGTGTATAACAGTCTAAGAAGGTCTCCAACTTCTGGAATAATGGTTCTTGGTTTTTAGAATTCAGGAGGAGATTGAGGGGTTGGAGATTGGAGAGTTTAGATCCATTTGTTCTTAGAAAGTCAATCATATAATGTGCAAAAGAAGAAGAAGAAGGATCACTACTACATTTTTTCTTGGTTGATATGATCTTGCAACAATCTCTTACTGATATTTTCTCTAAAAGCTCAACTCTATTAATCTTGAACCTTTGATTTGCTGGGTTACTTGGACCATAAGATATCAAGTCTATAGATTTTGTTGTTTTTAATTCCCTTTATATTTTGTGTAATGGTTGTTGCTCTACTTCAATTGGATCAAGTTATCCATTTCTTTGCAATCTATTGAGGCTACTCACTTGGGTATACTCTTGCTTGTATTCTTCTTGAGGGTTCATCCTTTTTCCTTCACCTTAACTCAAAGGTATGGATAAATGAAGTTATTTGCTGATAGAAAAAGTCAATCATGACTGCAATTCCTAATGACCAATTCTTCTAGACTTCCACACACGACTTCTTAGAGTAAACATTTATTCTTCCCAAATTAAAAATTTTCTTAGTTCGTAGATAAGTATGATGTCTATTTCTTGTTAGACGGCTTAGTCAATAAACGATAGTGAACAAATAAATGTAAAAAAAATTATTAATCAAAGTACTCGAATTACACGAAGTAAGATGAAGAAAAAAATCGCAGTAAGTAATTTTAAATAAAACACAATACTCTTACACGATGATCGGAGAAGAAACTGGTTTGCCAAGGCCCGCGAACTAGTTTCCTTAAGACTATTTGTTTCCCGTATGAGCAAAGTCTCCCAAGATACAATGACAACGTTTTGCGAACTCGAACTTTGTACGAAAAGTTTCATCGGAGGAGAAAAAACGAGAGCTCTGATCTAGAGAGAAAGGGGAATTTTTCGTTTCTCCTAATAATGAATAGAGCAGAGCTTAAATAGGGAAAAAGGGGAAGAGTTAAGAGTCAGACTTCGAATACATTAATTTCTGAAATTTTAGCAACTTCTGATATTGGATATTAGTTATATAATGGGCTTAAGCAAAATGTAGATGGCGCACAAGCCTAAATCCGAGCACCATTCGTGACCCACACGTCATGTAGGATCGTCCGATTGTCTGGACCCAGAATTTGCTCCCCCACCCAATGCCTACATACAAGAGAGAACCTTATATCTAAGAAAATCAAATATGCTAAGGAAGTCTTCTCTATATAAACCCAAGAAAAGATTAGTAATCTTTCCATGTAGGACTTGTCTAAGTAGTGCAATTTTCTACTTGCATTTTTCTCAACAATCAAGTTCAATGTGTGTTCTTTGAGCTTTAATTTCTCATTCACCTCTTGTCCGTTTAGATCTCGTGATATCTCCTTGGAAAGGTCTCACTTCCAAGAACACGAAACTAATCTTTCCATAGTTCTAGGATGAGCCAACCCGATAGAAAATTGAGCATCGAGTTGACCCGTTCTCACTTTGTTCAACACTCGTGTCCGACAATCCCCCACATTAATATAAATTAATGCGAGAGGAAAACGATAGGATGCTGACTTCTCATAGCTGGTATTTACATAAGATAAGTAGTTAACACCCTTGAACTTCCCGTTATGAAAGTATATTTACTTTACTAACTGACTAGTAGACAAGATGTTTTTGAATTATTTTGTCTTTTTATGTAAATGATGATGTACTTCACACATACACCTACAAACACAATTTTTGGTTCTCATGATTATGTTCGTTATGGTCATTAACATCTCTTTGTTCTACAAGAGTTTAAGAAAACTTAGCCCTATTAGTTTTCCTTGAAGCGACCCCACTTCACTCTCATATAGGTGATTTATTTTGCTCTATAATATCGACGTACAAACAATCATTAAAAGAATAGCTTAACCTCAACACATTTCTTATCACTGTTTTTTTCATCATAGGAATGGACATGGGGTTGACCTTCTACAGTGAACTCACAAGGTTTATGGAACTAGGTTGTCCCATTGAACCTAGATATTGGGATCTCTAGTCAGCTAGGTTGAGTTTTCCTTCACGTAATGCCTTAATTGTTTACGGGCTTTAGTCTCATTACTTTGGATGCCTTATAAACTAGATCTCTATTTGACCCCTTGGTTAGCGAATCCGAGATGTTATCATTTGATCTTACAAAATCAATAGCAATAAATCCAGTTGAGATTCGTTGTCTAATGGTGTTGTGTCGACGACACATGTGTCGACTCTTACCATTGTACATCAGATTCTGTGCCATATTAATTGCTGCTTGATTATCACAATGCACACATACCTTAGGCACATGCTTTGGTTAGTCTGGAATATCCTCCATGAAGTTTTCTAATCACTCAACTTCTTCACTAGTTTTATCCAAGGCTAGAAACTCAGATTCCACGGTCGATTTGGTTATTATTGTTTGTCTTGAGGATTTTCACAACACTACTGCTCTTGTTTTAGTAAAGACATATCCACTCTTTCCTTTTGAATCTTTGATATCAGATATCCAACTAGCATTAGAGTATCCTTCCAGTACAACATGTTTTCTCATATAGTGCAATCCATAGTCACAAGTGTATCATAAATATTTAAGTACTCTTATGACTACTGTCCAGTGGTCTTTTCATGGATTACTCGTGAATATGTTCAATGTACATACAATGAACACAATGTCAAGTCTATCACGACTCATGAGATACATGAGACTACCTATAATTCATGCATATTCTACTTGGTCAATGCTTTACCTTTATTTTTAGACAAGTGTTGACTAATGTCTATTGAAGTTTTGGCATTTCCAATATCCTTCTTACTGAACTTACTCATTATCTTGTCTACGTAGTATGAATGGATTAACATAATGCCATCAGATGCACACTTGATTTGGATGCCAAAAATCATATTAGCGAGTCCCATATCTTTTATGTCAAACTTAGAGTTTAACAAGTCTTTGCTCCTCTTTATTGTCTTATCATTACTCTCTATGATTAAAATGTCATCCACATACAAACATAGAATAATATACCCCTCATTTATGGTCTTAATATATATATATATATAGAGAAGCTTTCAGGTACACACCGCTCTTAGGATACAAACGGTGCTGACCATGTAAATATGCAGAAATAAAATGTAATTACATTTTATTTTAAAGATATTATATTTAGAATATATTTCGTTTCTGTAAATCAAAAATAGGTTAGTCTACGTAAATGTAAATCGGAAATGTAAATCTACAGGAAATAATTTGTAATTACATTTCATTTCCACAGATTTACATGGTCTGCACCGTTTGTATCCTAAGAGTGGTGTGTACCTGAAAACTATTATATATATATATATATATTTGTCTCACTCGTTATCTTATAGCCATTAGCTAACATGACATCATCAAGCCTTTGATTCCATCACTTAGATGCTAGATTTAGTCCATATAAGGACTTCACTAACTTATAAACCTTCCTTTCCTGTCCTAGACATATATATATATATATATATATATATATATAGGATAACAATCAGGTACAAACTTACATCTTTCGTCAGAACGTAGAACTTTCAATCTGGGCCCTTGAATCATAGAATTAAAGGCCCAGATTTAATGCATATCTTTTAATATATTTTTAATTAATGCATATCTTGTAATTGATTTCGTAATCAATCAACCCCCACCCCCTTGAATTTCGGTGGTCATCCGATCTAGTTAATCAATGGCTCAGATTAGTTCTACGTTCTGACCCGAAATAAGGTTTGTACTTGATTGTTCCCCTATATATATATATATATATATATATTTGTCTCACTCGTTATCTTATAGCCATTAGCTAACATGACATCATCAAGCCTTTGATTCCATCACTTAGATGCTAGATTTAGTCCATATAAGGACTTCACTAACTTATAAACCTTCCTTTCCTGTCCTAGACATACATACCCTTAATGTTGTACCATATAGATTTTTTTTTTCATCTAGATCCCATTAAGGAAAACTGTCTTAACATCTATTTGATGTATGAAGTTACTCCATGTCCTAACACCGTACTACACTTAATTGTCAAATCCGCACCCAAACTTTGGAAAATTGTCAAATAGTAATAAATTTCAAAACTGAATTATTAAAAACCAACAAGTACTGTTTAAATTGATTGTTTCTGTGAACAGTGACTCACGTGCGTCTCACGTGACTCATTTTATAATGGAGCTTGGGCGAGCCGAGGTCACGAAGAGACGAAGTTCGAAGCTCCGACACAAAGAGATGAAGTTCGAAGAGTTGAGATGAAGTTCGACCAACTTAACGTCCGAAGGAAGAACATATTTGAGGGAAAACTCGACTTTTCACTAGGCCAAGTTAACGTCCATTTAAAATTAGAAACATTTGGTGTACACAGATGTTTGACCGTTACTACATGACACTTTCAGTTTTATAGGGTTAGGATTTAACAATTTCTAAAAGTTGGGCGTTAGGACATGGAGTAACCCCTTGATGTATTTCAAAATTCCATAAGGCAGAAATCGCGAAGACCATTCTAATGGACATTATTCTTGACATAGACGAATATGTAGCAAAATAATCAAGACCTTGTTTTTATGTGTACCCTTTCACAACCAATCTGTCCTATGGAGACAACAAGTTGCTAATGGCTTGCTAGAGAGAGGTGCTTTGACCTCTCTCTAGAAAGTTACAAACCCTAGCCAAACAATTCCCTTCCTTTAGCCGCCGCCGCTGGTGGCTCACATGGCTCTGTCCATGTGAGTCACCAGTACTCCTTCCTTTCCTTCACAGTCTCCATCCTTCTCCCTCTCCCCCTTCTTCGCACGCTCGTCCTCACATTCTTCTCCCTCGATCTCGGCTTCATCTAAGCTTCCAAACCGTTTTATCCGACCGTGTTCTGGCCTTCGTGACATATGGTTGGGGCTAATTCGAGGTCTCAAGTTGGCGAACCGGTCCCTTTCCCTTCTTCTTTCCACCCCCTCCATTCTTCCTGACTGGTCTTGACCTTTCCCTCTCTGTTCCCCTTCAAACCAACCTTTCTCTTCCCAGATCTAGGGCTCTGTCCATAATGTGATGCCTCATTCACCTCCGAATCTAGTCTCCACTGTTTCGACTCTTTACCCTCTCTTTTCTCACCTGGTTGAGATCCGAGATTTCAGAGCTGAACTCTCCTCTTGGATCATCACGGGTGTTTGTTTTGGCGGGTTATTTCTCAAATAGCCGAGCAGTGCATGAAAATTTTCGATTAGGCAGGTGGTGGGGGTGATTTAGATGTTGTTCGCTGCCATTCGTTGGGATCAAATCCTCCCCTCGTCATTCCGGCGACGAGCTCGGATGCCGAGCCTTCTCTCTTCCCGACGGTACTGGTCACGAGGGTGCCCTTGGGTGCTGAGACTGTTGCGATGGTGACTTTACTTCGTCTTTGTTTTGTGAAAGTTCGGCTTGGGTGTGGATTCTTGGGTGAGGTCTCGATCCTTAAGGTCTCCTCTTGCTTGGTAACTCTAAGGTCTCTCTCAGGCCCACTTCTTTTTCTCAAGGCTTCATGTTATTTAAATTTGTTTCTTAGAGCTCTCTTGTGTGTTTATTGATGTTGTTACTATTTATTTTCTCTTCATGTTCGTTAAATACATATTTTAGATCTTTGTTTTTTTCTTTGGGTTCCTCTTGATAAGAATGTCTTTGTCTGTAATGGTTTCTAAGGGATTATAACCTCTTTCCTACCTTGATATTCAAGGTTTGAATATTATATCTATTTGGTGATTAAAAAAAACAATTAATCTGGCCTTGTGCCTACCTATTGTTTCGTCTACCTTAAATTTTCTTTTAAAAATCCATTTAGAACTTGGTGGTCTGACCAAGAGTCGGACAACTGGAACTAGTCTCCGCTCAGCAAACCATGCATTTGGTTAGGTTCGAGGAGCAGAAACACACAAAAGAGCTACCAAATTTAGGCATACTTAGGGCAACACCCATATACAACTCTCGCGCTCAAGGCCCTCTAGCCAACAAACAGACAAGCATAGTTGGAGGATGACTAAGAGCATGTGCAACCACAGCTCAAAATGGGGTGCTGCAGCTGTAGCTCACACCGAAGCCCAGGCTTCGACCCACTACAGTGTAGGGAGCCTGGGCTTTCGAAGCCTAGGGCTTCTCCACGCGCGAAGCTGCTGCTTGACGCGCATCCCTCTCTTCGGCTTCGGCTACTCAACGCATATCATCTCCCATTCGACATCTGTCCTATATACATAAAAAAAAAGCTGTTGGACCAACACCTGTCCTCTATTTAAAAAAAAAAAGAAAAGAAAAGTTGTTGCCTTCAACATCAATATTACCGTTGCCTCCTTTTTTTTATAAAAAAAATCAGAAAATGAATATAATATAATATAGTAAGTGACAAAAATTGACACATGTTCTATATTTAAAAAATATTGCAGTGGGCTTTAAACGGTAATATTACCGTTCTCTTTTTCTTTTCTTTTTTAATTTAAGAAAATGAATAAAATAAGATATAATAAGTGATAAAAATATTTTTTTTGCACCTATCAATAGATGATCATACCCTTCTCATTTGTGCACCAAAACTCAAATAGTTTCATCTCAATATCTCTCAAAATTTGATATTAGGAGTTCGATGGCGGGTGAAGATATATTAGCGCTTATGGACGTAGAATTGGCAACGATCGAGGAAGAGATTACACGTACAACCGACGAGTTCATTGTAGAAGTTGAGGCCAATTGTGGAGGAAGAGCGCGACTCGTATGAAGGAGGTGAGGAAAATTTTGTTGATGAGTCGGATGATGATATTCCACAATATGTCGAGGCTGTAGAGTTGGTCCATGGACCACTTCCTCAATATACGGAGTGGTTGCACAAACGTAGTGACCTGCACGATGCACAACTTCATAGGAAGCTGATGGGCGATCTTGTTGAGCACATTTGGGATCGATTTTTAGATGTTATCGAGTAGACGTTTTTTTTAATATAATGTAGTAATTTAAAATAAATCCCATATAATAGATATCTGTGTTGCATTTCAGATAATATATTATCTTTGTGTTATATTAACTGTTTAATAAAATTTACTGTTCGCTTTAAATACAAGTTAGTTTAATAATATTTAATTATGAGCATCTCTGCGGACATTCTTGTAGGCTTCACTGATTTCAGCTTCAACTTTCAAATCTCTAAAATATAATATTTTATTAGAGGCTTCGGCTTCAGCACCTCATCGGACACTCCATAAGTCTCAAAACAGTTTGTATCAAAGGGTCCATCCGGAACTCCAACATTTCTACTGTGGTAGATACAGGAGCAGTCATCGTTCCTGGATGAGAAAACAACAGCAAAGCTATGTTTGAAAGAGCGGGAAATCGTCTTCAACAAACAAGCTCTCGAGATGTTGCAGAAACAAAGGACAAGGAGTTGCAGAGGAATATAACGTAGGAGGTCAGAAAAGGAGGGAGGACCTGGATTATGATAGCATGTACAACGGGTCGGCCCTGCGTGAGGCCCTGGCCCTGAGGCCCTTGTGCTGACTGGACAAAAGTCAGGGAGTGGGAGTGCAGAAAAGGGGGTGTTCTACAACAGAAAGGACCTCTGAGGCCCTGGGAGTGCAGAACAGTGCTGACTGGAATATTATTTGATATTTTCCTGTTTTATTTAATTCGTTATCAGAAACTGTTTAATTTAGTCATAATTTAAAAAAATTTGGAACAAAAATAAATATTGACAATCAATAATGAATAAATAAATTCAACACGAATATAAATGAACTTCTAATTTTATTCAACCCCTTTTCATACAACACCAAAAAACCAGCTCCAAGAGCACAAACGACTACTCGTCGTCATGGAAACCAGCTCCAAATCGATCCCATAAGTGCTCCATAAGATCTTGTTGTAGTTGATGGTGGATCTCAGGATCTATGACACTTTGTTGAGCATCCACAAGTCCCTGGTATTCCAATGGCCCTCCGTGGTGCCATCGTTCCGGTGGTGTCCAATTCGGCATTTCTGGAGGTTGCGCCCACAACAACTCCTCCTCCCCATACTCGTACCGGTCGCGCTCATCCTCTACAATCATGTTGTGTAGAATTATGCAAGTGTGCATGATATCAGCCAAAAAGTTTGCGCTCCAAGACCGAGCGGGACGGGAAATGATGTGGCACCTTGCTTGAAGTACTCCAAAAGCCCTTTCAATATCTTTTCGAGCACCTTCTTGACATTTAGCAAACAACTTCTCTTTGGGCTCGAAGGGATGCCGAATAGTCTTCACGAACCGTGCGTATGATGGGTAAATGCCGTCCACCAAGTAATAAGGTCGGTCGTACCGATGCCCGTTGATCTCGTACTCCACAGCTAGATCATGGCCGTGGTAAGCGTCTAGGAATAGGTGGCTGTGGTTGAGGACGTTGATGTTGTTGTTCGATCCAGCCATCCCGAAAAATGCATGCCAAATCCATAAATCACGGGACGCTACAGCTTCAAGCAGAATCGTCTTGTTCCCGTGGTGATCTCCCCGTCCATGGGCTCCCTGCTCTTCAGTTGGGCAGTTCTTCCACTTCCAATGCATACAGTCAAGACTCCCCGCCATTCCGGGAAACCCTCGGCTGTACCCTTCTCGGAGTAAGCGTTCCATGTCCGCTGGTGTCGGGGTACGCTCGTACTCGGCTCCGAATACCTGAATGAAGGCCTTGCAAAACTTACGTAAACATTCAAGTATGGTGCTTACCCCAATGCGCAGAGTTTCGTCCAATGAATCGGTCGAGGACCCATACGCAAGCATCCGTATAGCGGCGGTGCACTTCTGCTCCGTTGATAAGCCCGGCCGTGAGGCAACGTCGAGCCTCCATGAAACGAAGTAAGGGTCGTGAGCCTTCATCGCGTTCATAATCCGTTGGAAAAGTGGTCTGCACATACGGAACCGACGCCTGAACATTTCAGGGCCATATAGGGGTTGTTCGTCAAAATAGTTCGCCATCAACTGCATGTGGGCTTCCGCACGATTTCTGTTAATCTCTCGGCGCATTGGTTCCCCACGCATGGCCCTCTGGACCCTTGACATTACTCTCTGCATCTGCCTCTCCATCATCCGCCGGAATCGTCGCGCAACTGGCCGCATTTGGGCTGCCATCTCCTCATATGTCGGCAGTTGGGCTGCCATCTCCGCATGCGTCGGCATCCGGGGAGCCAGCTCCTCGTACGTCATCTCCTCAGCGTCAGACATAACCTCGTCGTCAGACATTTTCAAAAATAGCAAGTAGGAATTGATTATGAAAGAGTGAAAGTATAGAGTGGTGTGGAAAAAATGAGAGTGAAGATGAGTATTTATAGGGTTAGTTTTAGTTGATTTTTGAATTAAAAAAAAATAGCCGTTAGCAACATGACCGTTGCCAACGGTCTGGCCATGTGGCGCAGCCACAGGCTGCCACGCCAGCGACGGCGCGCAGGGAGCGGGACCGGCCAGCGGGAAGCAGACGGGGCACGCGGCACGCGTATCGGGGGGCGGGGGCGCGAAATTGGGGCGCGGGCTCGCGTTTTTGGGCCTCCACAGCGGGTCGGCCCGCGTGCCGCAGTCCGGGCGCGCGTGGAATAGGGCGCGGGTGCGACCCGTTGTACATGCTCTTAGTACCTGTAACATGCCGTCTTTGTTTTTTTAAATGTAAGTTCGTTCATCTCTTCTTGTTTCAATGCAATCAAAGCTTTTAAAGCCATCTATAAATTGTCCTACTGTTACACAGAGCAATACGATTCCAAAAGTAGCATTTCTTCATCCCTGCTCGAGATTCAGAGAGGTCATATGGTAAGTTAGGGTTTCTTTCTTTTACTGTCTCTCCGTTTTTGGGTTTTCAGTACCTTGTCATCTTTCCTTCTTCTTGTCCCAAATACCACTTGTTTTAGGGTTTTGCATCTGATTTTTGACTTTTATACCATCTGAATTTCCAAAGTGAAGAATGGTTGTTGCTGAGTACCAAGCAGTCAAATTTGAATCTGCAAGTTTCCTAGTAATAGTATCCATGTTTATTTTGATAGAGAAAAATTAGATAGGTAAAACAATATTACTACATTCTTGGTGGATGTGTCCTAACCTTCCAAGTGTTTGAGAAGTGGCTGCTCAGCTGCATTCTTTTCCACTCAACATTAGTCTGAGTAGAAACCCAACTATCTTTCTGGCTACCAGCTTATTTATTCATCATTAAGCAATGGATGTTCACACGAATACCGCCAACCAGTGTCTAACTATGGCTACTATCTCAGGCATATGCGCATCTTCACTCTGCTCCTCACTTTTGCTTCTACTGCTTCTTTGCAACACCTTAGTTGCCGGATTTCATGTTAAGACGCTGCCGGGCTTCCCTGGTGACCTACCTTTCTATATGGAAACCGGGTGAGTTATCACTACCAATCTGTTTCAACTTACTCTTTGTTGACCAACCATAATAAGTAACAGTTAAGGAATTCTGTAAAAGATTGTATTAGTGCTGACATTTTGTCAATTGAACCACTTGCAATGAAAATCAGCAATCATATACTTAAAATTTGCAAGTGAACAACTTGTTAATCCTTATTTTTTTTCTGTTCAGGTACATATCAGGGGGTAATGTTGAGTATTTCTACTATTTTGTTGAGTCTCAAAGCAATCCGGCAGTTGACCCCCTTCTGCTTTTCACAAATGGTGGCCCTGGCTGCTCTGCTTTAAATGGTTTCTTTTTCGAGATTGGTATGCCTTCTCTTCCTGCTATAAGTTGCAGCTAGAATAATTCTAATCATATGATGATATTAGCATTCACTGTCACGTTTATGGTCGACATAGTTGTTACTGTTCTCAGTGTGTTTTAGACATGAAACATAGCATTCATTTATCCACAAGATGAAATTTATTAAGGAGAAATTTCAGTAAATCACACATATCCCAGAATTTAGTTCAATTACCCCCCCCCCCCCCCCCCCCCCCCCCCCCCTAGTTCAATCTTAATAATCCCCTAGTTCAATCTTAATAATTAATCAAGTGTGAAGTGCCCCCTTACTTATACATAAGTAAGGTTGATTGCTACCTTTACCTGGTACACAATTTGACAAGTAAAAAAATAATAATCACACTTATCCCACAGTTTAGTTCAATTAATTATCATAGAACAGAGGGTGCAAAACTCTTCCTTTTGTGCACTATTATTTTGGAGGAGAATGTTAAAAAATGTTTTCCAAAATATCCCCTTTGTTTAGAAATAGTACCCAGGATGATTTTAATTCGGAAATGGTACATAAAGTATCCATTTTATTCAAAATTGACTCCCAAAGTAATGCCGATTGTTTTAATGTCGTTAAACAACAGTGCAAGACCTAAACTGGCTATGTGAACTAGTTGAGCCCCCGATTCTTAAGGCATGCGTTTGAAAATAAAAAGAAACGATATGAGTAAATTCGAACTAGTGTATTGTTATATTGAAACACAAGTCGATGAATAAATGACACGTGTGCATCACAATCAATATATTCCAAATTTATATGACAAAAGGTATCTTTGTAATTATGATCATTTAAGGTCAATTTTGTAATTTTATTGTGTATCACATTAGCAAGATTTAGCAGCACTGTAACAGAATGTTATGGCCCTGACTCTTTAAGCGCATTACAGGCCAGAGTACGTAGCTTGATTGACGTTCTGGCTCTTCTACGTAGATCCTTTGTTTTTTCCTCTCGAATCGTGACTCTAACAAGCTCGTTAGAGAGAGCTTACACCTCAATTAAACCTAAACTGATTATTTTTCTCAACGTCCCTCTTTTTATTAATCTCTCTTGGTTTAAATAACCAAATAGGTTGTATGAAGCAAAAATACCTAGAGTACAATTTACTCTATGTATCTAACTCAAACCCCAACTCCTAATCAATTCCCAACTCTTAATGTTAGAGGATTTCTACTAAGCATAAAAGTAAACTAGTTCAATACTTCTCTTAACCGGTCGCTCTTGGTGAGCTTTTCTTCCTTCGGTACGCATCCTTATACTGGCCCGTACAACTCATACCATCACTCTCCCCTTGCACGACGCTTGACCTCAAGCGCATAAGATGGATCCATTTCATCAGTGTTCACGCTATCAGCTCCGTCCTCGTCCTCAATCAAATCCAACCAGAAAAGTTTCTTGCACTCGTGACTGACTGTATGCTTCATCACAGTTGATGCAAAGACCCTTAACGATTTGCTCTTGGTTCTGAGCTTAGCATTCTTCACTGTTGGTTGTCTGCTCGGAGATAAAGCTTTTGGAGCTTTTGCTTCCTCCCGAGCCGTCTTTTCATATAATTTTGCTAACCCCATGTCCGTAGTCAAGTCCCTAGGCCGTAAAATTTCCACATCAATTGCCAACAGTTCTTTGAGTCCACTAAGGAACAATGATATCTTCTGGTCAACCTGTAAGTTGGAGACATGTGCAACCAAACGCTCAAACCGTGCAGTGTAATCATCGACCGAACCACTTTGCCTCAGCTTGATCAGCTCCCAAGCTTGTTACCCGTTAACATGGAACCAAAACGTGTATTGTAAAAATGTTTAAATACCAGCCATGTAATGTTCGGGTTGTTCTCTGTCGTCGTCCTCCAAGTGAAACGATTCCAACAAAGCCTTCTCCTCCTCACTTGTTCATTGGTGAAGGAAATATCCCTCACAACGGTTCAATCAAGTTGTCGGTTTCGAGCGTCCATCGAACCTCTGAAAATCAAGACGAGTGAACCGAGGTGCCTGACTCCCCCTTTGCCGCCGAACCCCATGCCGGATGTTGCCTGTATGGTTCTCTCCCGCTGCCGTCCGCTGTCCGCAGAACTCTCTTCCTGTCGATTCACCGGTGCCGTGTCGAATAGGGAATCGATCCGGACCGCCAGCTCTCAAAACTGGGCCTCCGTTTTGGCCCGAATAGCACCATACATTGTCATAAACTCATCAAACTTCTACTCCAAGGATTTTAGTGGCTTTATAACGTGTGGCTATGATACCACTTTGTTATGACCCTGACTCTTTGAGCGAGTTATAGGCCCGGAGTACGTAGCTTGATTGACATTCCGGCTCCGCGACATAGAGCTTTTGTTCTTCCCTCTTGCAATTGTGATTGTAATAAACTCGTTAGAGAGAGCTTACACCTCAATTAAACCTAACCTGATTATTTTTCTTAACGTCCCTCTTTTTATTAATCTCTCTTGGTTTAAATAGCCAAGAAAGTTGTATGAAACAAAAATACCTAGAGTAAAATTTACTCTATGTATCCAACTCAAAGCCCAACTCCTAATCCAATTCCCAACTCCTAATGCCAGGCGATTTCTACTAAGCATAAAAGTAAATTAGTTAATACTTCTCTTACCTGGTCATTCTTGGTGGACTTTTTTTTTGCATTGGCACACTGTTATGTGCCTTACGGGGCAGTATGAAGTGGCAACCAAAGAAAGGGAAAGTCATCTTCCATAGCCGTGTAAGGGAAGTCGGCCAAGGGATGGATTTTGGGAACTTAATTAGCTTATTTCTTTTTGGGATAATAGTCAAAACATGCACTAAAGTTTCGTCCACAAATGAAATAGTGCACAATGTTTCGTCCACGTTGTGTGGCTACCCTAAAGTTTCGTCCACGAACATTTGTTAGTAAAATTACTTAAAATCACTTATGAAACCTAAATCAGCAAATTACTTTAGGGTAGCCACACAACGTGGACGAAACGTTGTGCATCATTTCTTTTGTGGACGTAACTTTAGGGTAGCCACACAGCGTGGACGAAACGTTGTGCCCTATTTCATTTTGTGGACGAAACTTTAGGGTAGCCACACAACGTGGACGAAACGTTGTGCACTATTTCATTTGTGGACGAAACTTTAATGCATGTTTTGACAATTATCCCTTTGTTTTTTAATAAATATCCTTTATTGGCTAATTGTATTAGAAATAGGGAAGTATGGTAAATTACCATTATGGTGGTATTAGAGCTGTGTGTTTTAGGTAACCTCTTTGGCTAAATATACCAAAAGAGAAGAATAAAAATATAAGCATTGAGAATTAAATATCAGATTTAGTTCTCTACTCGAGGTCAGAGCTCTCTCTAAACGAGCTCATGTCATTGAGGTCAGAGCTCTCTTTAAACGAGCTCGTGTCATCCACCATTGCGACAGCTTATTTCGGCCCTATAACGCGATCTAGAAGTCAGGACCTTAACATACGCCTCCTTGTACCGGCCCGTACGTCTCATAACACAGAAGGTACCAAACCGGAACAAAATGGATACTTTGTTCATCATTTTTGAGGATTCTCCTATAATTTAGATGTGAAGCTTCCTAGTTTTTTTATCCCTTAAACTATCCCCATCCCTACCCCTGCCCCCAAGCAGGGAAACCGCTAGGATTCAAACACTAGACATCTTACTGGGCAGTGCTCGTGCGGACCAACCAAAATGAAACTTCATTTATTTATTATCAATTCTTAATCTACCCCTATTCCCCAAGCAGAAGTTTCCGATTTTAATTTATTTTTCACTGCAGGTCCATTACAATTCCAGACTGAAAACTACACTGGGGGAATACCAACGCTGTTGCTTGATCCATATGCATGGACCAAGGTACAAAGTTTAGGACCGATTGGATAAAACCTCTGAGTGGATCGTTTTCCAAGAATACATTAATCTCATAGACTAGTTTGCTATGTACATTGCTGGATGGTGATAATGATTTCCCAGATAGCCAATGTCATCTTTTTGGACGCGCCAGTAGGCACCGGTTTTACCTATGGGACGAACACAGCTGCTTGGAATTCAACGGACACATTATTAGCACAGGAACTTCATATATTTTCTAGAAAAGTAAGTAAATATATTTCTTGTCTATGCAATCACTGCATATATCTCAACAGTAAGTTGAGTTTCGTTGTTAGTTTGTTATTTATATATCTGTCTTTGTGATGCAGTGGCTGCAGGAACACCCTAATTTCTTGGCTAATCCATTCTATGTGGCTACTGATTCATATACAGGAGTAATTAATCCCATAGTTGCCCAAGATATACTTCAAGGTAACTGAATTAATAATGAGTTTATACTTTTTAGAGTTCTTTTTCTATCACTGGCCCTGCTCATTATATCCTGAATTTGCAGGCAATAAAGCTGGACTTTTACCATTTGTGAATATCAAAGTATGATTTCTAATTAGTAAGACTTGCCCATTTCGACCAATTCTTCTTTCGTCGAACAAAGTATTGCATTGAATCTAATTAATTATATGTTTCAAAAATGTTGGTAGGGACTTTCCCTTAGCTGTGCACATACACATTCTAGTCTTGAAACCAATACAAGGATAGCACTTGCCCATCGCTTGGCACTTATATCTGATGAACTTTATGAGGTAGTGAGATGACTCAATAATTTAACTCTTAATTGCTTTCACATATATTTATCATTAATGCTTCTTCAGGCAGCGAAAAACAGCTGCAAGGGGAATTACGATGATCCACCTAATGAGCAATGCGTTGAGGATATTGAGTCTGTAATGGAGGTATTGATCTTTGGTACATGATACACCTGCTACCTAATATGCTTATGAACAACGAATGCTCTTGTGGTTTTCGCAGTGCACAAAACTGATAAATGGTCAAAACATCTTGCTACCCCTTTGTGCTACATTAAAGCCACAACCAAATAAACATGACTCTAGAAGATCACTTGCTGAAGAATCAAAGAATTTCCTTGCATCACCACACATATATGGTGACTTTTGGTGCAAAGTAAATGTTTTAAATCTAGCAATGCGTTCTATTTTGATGCATTCAAGAGTGGGGTGTTTCTAAATATTTATTTTCTTTGGCAGAATTATGAATATTCGCTGTCTTATATATGGGCGAATGCGGAACCAACCCGTAATGCTCTCGGAATCAGAAATGTGAGCGTTTTTTCCCAGGAAAATCCTATTTTAGCCTAATTTAACACACCACCCACTCATGCTCCCAAACAAGTGTACCCAGTTGGATTCGAACTTGTGACCTCAAGGAGACAGTATGTAACAAAAGTTATATAAAACTATTTTCATTTTGGTAATCAGGGAACAGTGGATAGATGGGTTAGATGCAACATTACCTTAAATGGGTACACAAAGGATGTATCCAATGCCGTCCCCTATCACAAGAATCTTACTACAACAGGCTTGCAACTTGTAGTTTTCAGGTGATCTGAAATTTACCTTCAATTTCTCTAAACTAGCAAGGTAAAAGTGTATAATTCTCTAACTTTCCTTTTACTCTCTTGTGTATCGTAGTGGTGATCATGACATGTTTGTCCCACATCTTGCTCTTGAACAATGGATAAAGTCTTTGGGACTGACTGTTGATCTTGCTTGGCGACCCTGGTTTGTGGACGGACAAGTTGCAGGGTGAGCTCACAAGTTAGACTGTGAGTTCCTGTAGACATAATGACGGACAAGTTACATGAACATGTTACGTTGTTGTGTAGGTACACTGTCAAGTATACGAATGACGGATACAGCTTGACATATGCAACTGTAAAGGCAAGAACGTTTATCCTTTTGTGTTTTCGTACCTCATTCTTCAAGTGTGCACAAGTAAGAGTCCATTTGTTTTTTTGCAGGGATCCGGGCATTCATCACCCGAGTACAATCCGAAACAATGTTACGAAATGTTTAGCAGGTGGATTCACTATTACCCCATCTAAATTTGGATAGCCATCCATCCTCTGCCTCTAATTTTCTGTATTCCTTTTTACGAGCAAAATTGAATTATAAATAGCAGTATTTTTTTTAATGCTAGTTTTTGTCGATACAAATGAATAATACTAGGGAAAATAATTACACTTAACTGTGCGTGACTATCTCATAATTACGTCTAACTATGGTGTCCTAACTTTTCAACTTTTTCACGTTACTTTTTGAGTTAAAAGAGAAAGAAAACAAATTGCCATTCACTAACAGTCAATTCATGCTCTTTTAATCAAGTTTTCTGTTAGAAGACCATCGTATATGCACAAAAACGATTCCTTAGAAAAATATTGTCATAAGAAGAAAGTTGGGGTAATTTGTAAAAGGGGTTACCATGTCTTAACCCTAGCAAACATAAATTGTCATATAGTAACGTTGACCGTATTTTCCGTCTAAATGTTTAACGACCATTTACTGAGTAACAGGAAAAGTTGGTAGTTCAGAGTTATGATTTGAGAATAACGAAAAGGTTTACGTTAGGATTTAAGAATAAGCGAAAGATCTACGTTATGATTTGAGAATAAACGAAAAGTTGAAGTTTCCATTTTAGGAAAGTTTTAGAGCATGTGACAAGCATGTGATTGGTATTTTACGGCGTCAGTCACACTTAACAGATTTTGATACTTTATGAGAATTAATAAGGTAAAAACCGCTACTATCCGATAGGTTTCATATATGTGGGTTATGATTTGATGTTTGACTTTAGTACAATAAGGTGACATGGAGTTTTTTCCTTGTAAAATAGTCTTATGTTTGAAATCTTATTGTTTTTTTTATAGGCTAAAGATTTTATTAGGCTTTCGTTCTATAAGTGGATAGAACGAAGCGAAAGAACGACCCCAAAGTGGGGCCTATTCTCCATACCAAAACAGCTACGAAAGCTCAAAAACAGAAAGGAAACAATCACAGAAATAAAACACAAACAGCAAAGAAAGCTGACAGCACAAAACAGTAATAGAACAAATCATCAAGGAAGGCCCCTCCGCTGCTGTTTCCTGCTAGTCCACAAGCACCAATTCGGGTCTCTGACCCAATCCTCAAAAGTCACCCCCGGTCGAATGGACCCTGAATTCCAAACAACCCCAAAAGAATGAACCTGGATCTTTGCCACCACCCCTGCCACACTGTCCATGGTCTGGTTGAACACTGCTCCATTACGAATCATCCAAATAGACCAAAAGGTCACATACCCAACCCTCACCCAACCAGACCACCACTTCTTCGTACCAAGCCCCTTCCACCAAAGCAACACACCGCCCACATTACTCGGCATGGGACCATATACCCTCCACCACAACAACACTTTACTCCAGATCTCCCAGGCGAATAAACAATGCAGTAAAACATGATCAACAGATTCGAAAAATAGCATGCAAAAAGGACATAACATACTATTTAAAGAAATCTGCAAACCTCTACTCTCCAGAAACTCCTTAGTAGGAAGGGCATTGTGTGCTGCAAGCCACACAAACACACAAAATTTCGGTGGTACGTGCTTCACCCAAAGGACCGACGCCCATTCCACAGAGAGATCTCCCCCGGCCGACCCCAATAAACACCGGTAAGCAGAAGACACCGAGAAACCCTTAACATGTTTCTCCCAAACTAGGCAATCCTCCCTGTCCGGCCTCAACTCCACCCCATCCAACAGGTCCATCAACGACATAGCTTCCTCTTCTTCCCAAACCTCAAGATCACGCAGAAAACCCACCCTCCACTCCCCGGCCAGCCAAAAGAACTGAACCTTCTCAAACTTAGCTGCAGCCAACGAATATAAATTTGGAAAACGTATGTGTAGAGAAGAGGTACCTAACCACACGTCGTCCCAAAAAGATATTCGATCGCCTTTGCCCAAACTCCAATGTACGCCCTGGTTCCCAAACATCACCTCAAAACTAGGGTCAGAAGCTAAAGACATAATATGACCAACTAAGAAGGAGGATCCCGGCTTATCAACCTTGAGCAAGTCCCAATCATAAACATCCCAGCCGAACAGAGCACAAATAACCTGTTTCCAAAGAGAATCAGTTTCACAAGCGAACCTCCACCACCACTTAGCCAATAAACTGGCATTCATCGCCCCCAAACGCCTAATACCGAGGCCGCCTTCCTCCTTCGGTTTACACACCGTATTCCAACTAACCTTACAGAACATCTTCCCAGTGTAAGGGTTAGTCCACAGAAACCGTCTCTGCCAAGCTTCTAAAATTGCAATCACCTTCTTTGGGGCCTTCAACAAAGACATAAAGAATAAAGGAAGAGCCGATAGAGTTGATTTTACCAGAACTATACGACCTGCCATATTCAGGTTCTTAAGCTTCCACAACCCAAGGGTCTTTTTGAACTTCTCCACAACAGGATCCCAAGCAGAAATACGCCTCGAGTTAACTTATTGTTGACTAACCTTCATTATGGTAAAATAGCACTCTTTTTAGTGAAAACCAGATCGGGGATAAGCCCAGTCCAATCGAGATTTCATTATGGTTAGAAGCGTTCGAGGTTGCAGCATCAATAGAGGGTGGGAAACAATAGAGGTTTGGGATGTGAAGTTGCTGAGATCGTAGGAAAATATCTGAACACGTGTAGGCAGAAACTAGACAGTGGCCTGATGAACATTTTCATCTTTTGCGCCAATTGTTGCAGAGTAGAATAAAAAGAGAAAAGAATTAGGGTTTGAAGGGGTAATTAGGTCAAAATATTATCATGTGCATAGTACACGATCACTTTTCATAAAATAAAAACTAATGGAAATGAGTAAGTTTTTTTTTTGATAAGTTCAGATTTTTATTGAAATAGATTTACTCACAAGAAAGAGAGGATCTAGAAGGTCAAAGACCGAAAACGACGATTATAAGAGAGTTCGACAAACGGGAACTCTAAAAATTGCCTAACATTAACCGTAGGACATAACCCACTTAAATGAAAGCAGCAACAAGACAAAATGACTACACACCAAATAAAGCTCAAGTCTACTCGCACCACTCTAATTGATATATATATAAACGTAAAGTCCACATATCGGCAACAAAACCGCCACAAGACCAAATAAAGCCCGAGTCTACCCCTCGTACCACCCTAGTTGTCTGAAAAGTCCCTTTACAGCAACCGATTTCCCCACAAGCTACAAAACAAAAAAACACCAAATTAAAAGGCCCCGATTCCTGAAATAAAACCATCGAGACCTCCTCCGACTGAGGACAAAGAACGAGGATTGAAAAGCCCCAACCATTACGAGCTCCTCGGAACCTCCAATCCCTAACCTAGGCACAACGAATTGTCGAGCACAAATCTGACGACCGTATCTCAGACCACACTTAAAACAAACTCACGTTTCCACACTACCCAGAACAAACCCACTGCACACCACTCAAAGTCTCATTCAATCAAACAACGCCATACAACGTTGCTAGTATTGTAGGCTCACCTCCCCGAATACGAGCCAAAGCCCACGACACACTATGTAGACGAACGACCGAGGGGGAAAGCACACGACACCGTTGGAATTGCAGACACGTAACTACGAACACGAACTGACCAAATCCTCGACACAACGAGCCCCACAACCAGGGGGATAAAGGGAGTGTCTGGGTCCAAACTTATCGGGCCAGTATCACTCTTCTAGAGTCGTGGGAGGAGCCATGGATGGCAACGACCTCATCACCGAGTTTGAGGCCACCAGCGACCTCCTGGCCTCACGGGACACGTAGGGGAGAAGCCACCAACGACCTCCTGGCCTCACAAGCTGACCAGGCCGACTGTCGACGACAAAACGTATATTATGGTTTTGAGAGCTTTTCTTATAAAGCTCTCAAAACCCTAATACTGTGCAAGTTTTTTTGATCGACGATGGTTTATAAAGCTCCCCACTGTTCAATTTGAGCAAAGAGGAAGAAACACGTCAAAACAACAAGTTCAAAGTACAACGAGGAACTAAACCCAACCTAGATAGACAAAAATAAACTAGCAAATTCAAGACATGTCAGGTTATAAGCCCAATAGAATAAACCGGATTTGTCGGACCAATAGGGCCTAAACGACCAAACCAAAGAACGCATGAACAATAAACCTAGAAAACGAGACCAAACCGGGAATTGATCGATCGGGCTGAATTCCAATCAAAATACCAATTGATCATGAACACAATCTTGTTCTAGACTAACCAAGATACCAACCACCCACCATCAGTCGGGACCCTCCATATACCAAAACATCACACGCCGACATCCACCCTCCACCAAACACAATGTACAGACTACAACAACTCATATACACGCTCCATCATCCAATAAGCGCCAAGACACATGATCGATTGACAAACACCATATAAACCAATCCAAATCCCTTACTCGATCCTCGGGGAGAAAATCCGGTAACTAGCCTCCGGCAAACACGAAGAGACTCTCAACGAAAGGGCGTCCATAATTCGTGCACCCAAAAACGAACAGAGAAACAAAGACTCTGACTTCATAAGAGATGAAGGTGTTGTTGTAACGCGTTATCTTATATGTTTGATCTGAATCCTACTACACTACAGTGAGCCCAAGCCTCGATGCCTAATTTTGTTTATTTTTCTGTCTATGCCCGATCCCAAAAAATTCTTCGGCCACTCGCTTGTCACTTATCGAAGAGGCATTTTTACATAAGTACCGAAGAGGCATTGAGTTCTTACCCTCAACTTTTTTCCAAAATGCTTCTTGTTCCCCTTCTTCTTACCCGTACCTCTGATCGTTGTGGAGGTTGTTTTCTCTGAGTGCTCAACCTCGAACTCATCCCCATTCTGCACCGGTGGCTGCTCCATAACTCCTCCCTAAGCCCACATCACCTCAACATTCTTCGAGGTCGTCTGTATGAAAGAGGCTCCCCACCGACCCTCTTGCTTCACTTGAGTCCCTTCCATCCTTTACACTTTCATCTTTGAATTGCCCGTCTCAGAGGAGCTTCTTGAACCCTCAATATATGCATGCAAACTCTCAAACACAACTAAAATCATCAACACAACACCTTTTATTTTTGTTTGTTATTTTGGACAAGACCAGTAGAGTCTTCCAAGCAAAACACTACAAGATCAATTCCGTAGACCGACTTTGGTGTATCCGGTTATTTAAAACAAAGATAATATTCAACCTGCCATGTATATTCAGACTCACTAATACAGACTCATTGTCAATGCAAAGAACACAAAAACTTATAGTGTACTACAATATCATGTCCAACCTCAAAATTTTAGTGAAGAGATCCAACTAAGCCCAAGGAGGTATGTTTTGACCACTTTCCACCATAATTTTTCGCAAATACAAGTTTCACATGCGTGATATTGAAGGTTTTGTTTAGAGAGTATATCGTTATTGAGAATCGTTGAGTTGGAAGAAAAAATAATCATATAACTAGACAAGGTCCACATTTAGATTTCATAACCGGCGACGCCATGGTCTCCGGCCATGGACGTCGCCGGTGGTGACCTTACCCTTCCCTCTTTCTTCCCCCCTCATTTCTTCTCGTTTCCTCGTCGCTGGAGACCTCATTGGATCTCTTCTGTGGGCTTCAACTGCGGAGAAGGGTCAGCGGTTTACTTCGCTCCGTCGACCACCGTGCTTCTGGGCTTCGTTTCGATGGCGTCCTACTGGCGTGCATCAGGGCTCATATATGTTCTGTCTAGGCTCAGATCTGCTCCGGCTGTCGCTGAAGCTCGGAGTTGCAACTACTCGTTCCCGGTCGTCTCTCACTGGCCTGACGAGTTCTGTTTCTGGGGGAAAGATGTGGTGACTCGCTTTGGTTCCTCCTTCGAGTGTACCTGAGTTGCTACACCGGAAATCGCTTCTTCCGGCGTCCTTGTGGAGGCCTTTTTCCTCCAGATCCAAGTTCTGTTCGTGCAGGATCCGGTGAGGTGGTCCGCTCGTGCTCCAGCGTTGTGCAAGTCTCGGCATAGGTGTATTCGGGTCATGCGGATTCGGGTCAGGTGGATCCGGGTAGGGTGGATCCGGGTCGGGTGGACCCAGGATGCTCTGCCGATGTTCGTGGTCTCATTTGAGAAGGTGGGATTCTTGTGGAGCGGCTTGGTTGAGTGGTTGTTCTTTGACGCCGAGTTGGATATGGTCCCCGTTTTTTGGTGTTGGCCGGCGGGGTAGTCGCTCTTTTGTGTCACTTGTGGTGCTGGGTTTCAGGTTTGTCGTGGGACGCGTTTCTTCATCGTCTTGGGTGTTGATCGTTGTAGATCTGGTTTGGTCTCGTTGGGTGGTTCGCTGTGGTGTCTAGTTCGTCATTTCTCATTGCTCCTGTTCGATCGTCGTTGGCTTCAGATATGTTTGTGGGACGCGTTTCTTCATTCTCCCGGGTGTTGATCGTCGTGGATCTGGTCTTCCTTTTTGTTGATGGGTGTCTTGCTTCTCTTGTGGAGGTGATGCTTTTCGTGTGGCATTGCACTTCTTCTCTAGCTTTGGTGTCAGGTTGGTCTGGTTTGGGATTGGCTCGAGCTCGGTATAACTACAAGCCACCCCTTCTGGTCCTCGCTTGGTGTTGGCCGGCGACTTGTTACCGGTTTTGGTTTCAGAATGCTTAGCTTGAGTTTCAGTCTCGGTTTCCCAGATCTTGTTGACTTGCTGCTACTAGTGTGGAGGTTTGAGCTCGTCCTCGGTAGATATACCGGTCCTCTCCTTTTGGGCCTTTTCTTGGTGTTGGTCGGAATTTCCTTTAGGAGGATTGAGTTCGAGCTCCTCTGTCCGCGAGAAGTTCTCTTTTGAACTAAGACCGTTTTCTCGGATCGTTGAAGGTGTCTAGTTTCAACTTTGGTCGTGGGACGCGCTTCTTCATCCTACCGGGTGTGGATCGCTGCAGAGTTGCTCTTCTTACTTCTGGTGGTCCGTTTTGTTCCTCGTGTGCTTAATGGTTGGAAAATCCGGGTTTCAGACCCGCTTTGTGCGCTTAAAGGTAGCAAAATTCCGGTGTTAGACCTTCCCCTTTTCTTTTTTGCGCTTCATGTTTGTAATATTTGGTTATTTAGACCTGTTTTGTTTGGTTTTCTCCCATGTTGGGATGCCGAGGTTCCTTATATAGGAACTCTCTTCATGTATCTGGTCACTCCCTTTGTAGGGACTCACATGAGGCTGAGCCAACAGGTCAACACTCGATACTCACACAGGTCTGTAACTAGGCCTTTCCATGTACTCATTTGCTACCTCTGAAGATGTTTAATTTAAATCTGCATTCGCCGATAAAAAAAACAAGGTCTCTGTCACGCCCCAAATCCGGTTTTGGCCGGACTCGAGACGCGACTTGAAATAAAAGAGATAAAAGTAGTAAAACAGTAATAAACTCCTTTAAAGCTGAAACGAGTTCCAAGATATTCCTCAATTAATTCGATTCAAATTTCAATTATAATGTCAGAATTTGACGAGTAAGATAAGATAAATAGATTTCAACAACTTGACCCAACACGTCTCTAATACAACCCTCAAGACATCCAAAAGCTCCCGAGCCTCGAATTCCCCAGATATTAAGTACACCTGTACACACAATAAATAAACAAATAGGGGTGAGCTTACGCTCAGTAGGGAAAATCGTAAGCAACTTTAACCTCCAAGTATAATAATAAAACTGCTTTAGTTCGATGTCACAAGTGCTTAAAACCCTTAGACCAAAAGCTATAATAAACGAATAAAAAGTAACGAGAATAATAGCGTATTCTCAAGGATAGGGATAACTTCCCAGAGGACAAATAGAGAACATTATAATAAAATAGAAACCATCACAACTGGAAACTAGTAAACACTATTAAACAATGAAAAGCTATGGAATCAGTGTAGTGAAATAGTATCGTTTTTTCAACGATAACAGTAACTTAAAAGATTCCATGAAAATACTATAACGAATCAAGACTCATTAAAATGGGAGCAATTAATATCACGCCAACCACTCGCTTTCTCAAGCCTCCGATCCGTGGATAGATTCTGGGATCACATCGGTTCCCATATTCCGATCCACCAGAGTATCCATATCATATCAGATTTTCCCTCGGTCCAGAGGAAGCACATGCGTCAGGGCACCGGAAACAATCCGAAATGGGCGCTTATCATCGGGATTACCAGAAATTCCTCCAAAGGACCATATGTCATAGAGAACCAATGTGGTGCTCCACTGAGACGCACGCCCTTGGGTGAAACCTCAGTAACCATCTCTCATGAAATAATCCACTCAATATCCCGCATGATCTGCCGAGCCCTCAGGCTCCTCTCATCACTCAATATCCCGCAGGATCTGCCAATAATCAATAAATATCCCGCAGGATCTGTCAATAATCAATTCTCGTAATATCCAGTAATCAATGCCCTCAGGCTCCAATACTCACTCAATATCTCACTGTATCTGTCCAACTCCAACCACCACAACGGCACCGGATTACCCCCCCCCCCCCCCCCCGGTGTAGTACCGAACCAAGCGAACAAACAGACAAACAAACAAACAAGCATACATTTCAAGGATAAGAATAAAGGAACAAGCATTAACATTCAAGAATAAGAATAAGGAAAGCATACAATAATACGTCCATCGACCAACTCTCATCGAATCACACTTTCATCACAATACACCAAAGACGTTCACTTAATCCTCAATCTTAGAAGTACACGCGTTCATCAATACATACCACACGAGATTCATACCCACAATTACCCTTACCGTCATACTTACCTATCACGAGCCATCGGTACATCGATCACCTGATTGTACCCCTTGGCACAACCAGTCATACTCGATCATCCGTTCAATCAACAATTATATCAACACAATCACTCAATCAACCAAGTAAGCATTCAACCAATCAACAATCATGTGAACAATCAATTAAGTATCCAATCGTACAAGCTAATCTAGTTTCATTAGACTCTTATGTTATCCTAATAACTAGCAACCAAGCATGTGAACCTAGCACACAACTAATCCGAGAGCTCTTCACAGCCTCTTTACCAGTAAATCAAATCCCAAGTATTGAAAGCAAGCTTCACTAATCGTCACCATCCTAAGCATGCATACTAGACTCATCCATTTATTAGTAATTGAAGTACGATTATTCTAGTTATTCGCATCTTATAGGCAATTCTAGGACTTTCCGATTTTATTATCCTAATCATGCATACTAAGCGTTAATTAAGAAATTAAGACTTTCCCTACCTTGTGGTCTTCCTCTAATAATACTCTGATGAAAAGCTCGAGTGATCACAACTCCGTTCTTCACACGGGTTCCGGCGTGATCTTCGTTCTTCTAGCTCGGGTCCAAGCCTTGTGCTCGGGCGAAGTCCCGTCTAGGTTTGACAAATGAAACGTCCAAATCAATACCAAATAAAGTCCAAAGGTCCTCTGATCTTTAAATCCAATTAAAACCAATTAATTTAATTTAATTAATTAAATAAAACTGATTTTAAAAACAATTTTCTTTACTGCCGGGTTGACCCGGATCCGAGCCCGAACCCGGTCCAGACCCGGTTCTGATGTCTAACTGGGCCCAAGGCCTAAACTTGGTCAGGTCCACACTGACCTTCTCGTGACCCAACCCTTTTGCCTGGCCCAAGGCCTTCTCGGCCCAAGATCTTCTGGCCCAAAAACTGCTCGAGCCCGAGCTCAAGCATGCCCTAGCTCCGGCGATGCCTCCGGCGAGCCAGGGTGCTCCGACCACCGTCTACAGTGTCAGACACGCTCATTAGAGGGGGAAAACGGGGCGGTGCGGCGTAGGTTTGCTGGGGACGCCGTAGCTGCAACGACGGTGTCTGGGACGTGAACCACGCTCGCCCCTTTTCAGATCTGGAGGGTTCTGCTTCGCCGACGACGTTTCCGACCCACGCCGTTCGAATCGAGCTCGGGAGGGTACACTTACCGTCCAGGTGAGGTCGAAGGAGAAGGAGGAGACGACGAGGGGCCGTCCGGACCTCCTGATTCTCGTCGCCGACGACGAACGCGTCCGGACTCAAACCCCGAAAGCTTCGTCCGGCGATGGTTCGAACCTGCGCGTGCGGTGGTGCGGTGAGAGGGTGGAGAAGGGGATGAAGGTGAAGGAGAAGGAGTGGCTCGAGCCCCGGCGAGAGCTTCTGGTTCGAGGACGAAGACGCCGACGACGCTCGAGGTTGAAGAGAGAGGGAGAGAGGCTTCGTGCCTCGGGGTTCGTGCGTGACTTCTGAGAAGTCGAGACGGCGCTGGGGGTATAGGGTGGGCTAGGGTTTGGGACTGGACTGGGTGCGGTTTGGGCCTGTGCTGGTCCAGCCCAACCCGATCCTGCCTGGTCCAAAATCCCACTCAGCCCAAAATCTTCTCTTTTTTTTTTTGAAATTTCCCCCTCAAATTCCACTCGTTGCAAAAACCTACCCCGGCATTTTATTTTGCGTGAGAATATCCCAATTTAATTTGCCGGTCTTTACCGTCTCAAGAATTTAACAAGTATATAAGTTGCATATAAATGAGTACTTCCATAAGCTCAAAATTTGATGCATTCGAGTTTTGATTATATATTTCTCCAAAAAAAAAAATGTTTTGATTGTACATTTTGTTCAAAAGATGAGTGAACTATGAAAAGTTATTTATTCTATTTCACTTATGAGTCTATAAAGCAGATGACAACAATACTGACTTTTTCTCTTTCATGGGAAAATTTTGGGAGCAAATCGGTTAGAGGGACTAAGTAGGGGGTAATTAACTAACTAGCCTTCCGATCAAAATATGTTAGGAAAAAAACTTTTACCAAAAAAAATATTTTGCTGTCTAGCTCATTCCCATCTTTACCCTTCATAATTAAAATATTATTTTAATTATTAATATGTTTTTTTTCCTTGTTTCTTTTTCGTTTTTTTGTTTTTTTTTGTTTTTATTTTTTTTCTTCTTCATTCGGTGGTGCGTTCGTTGTTGGTTGTCGTCGATTGTTGCTGACTATGAAACGACAGGTGGCTCGGTGTGTGTTTGCTGCTTTTCTTCTTCTTCTTCTTGGGGTTATCGTCCTGTTGGAAGAGATCGAAGTGCTGTACCGAACCATATCAGTGAGTACTAGAACCCTGATTTATTATTTTCAATTCCATTCGTCATTCGTCATTCCCATCTTAAAATTTTCAGAAATATGTCTGTATGTATGTGTAGATTGTGGTTAATATGAATTTTGAATGTTATGAATATCGTTGAAATGAAAATAGAAATGAACTATTGAATTGAATCTTCATATGCATTTGTAAATTTCCCCCAAAATTTCCGGGTATTTGTAATAACCTGATACTGGGAAGAAGTAAACCGATAATGGGGATGTGTAAAAATCAGATACTAAGATAAAATAAACCGGTAGTATGGATATGTAAAAACACATACAAAGAAGAAATGAACCGGTATCAGAGTACAACATTTGGGTGTTGATGGTTTGTGTTGTTTTGTTTTTAATTCGTGTAAGAATGAGCCAAGTAGTAGCCTTTCTTATTGTGGTGGGGAACACAAGATAGAGGGAGACACATATATTTGGATACATAGTATTGATGATAAGTAATTAGTTTCTTTGTTAATGATTCGATAGAGTTGTTGTTGGAAACATTGTATGAGAAGATTTGAGTGGACAAGAACGACATTGAATTGGAAGTCAATTACCAGGTGTATGATTTTGAAGGTATTTCTCGTGGAGTTTTGAAGTCAATCACGATAACAGATGATGTGAGTCTTGAGGCCTATCATTTGTTATATGGAAACGCTGACACCAGTCGTCCAAACATATTATATGTATAGCTAGGTAAGAAAAATACTATTGGAGATAATATCTTTAACCGCGAGTGTTTCCGTCCCCAAACCCAGAAGAACAAAAAGGAAAGTGGTAGTATTAATTTAATGAGGGGTTTAGCGAATATATTGGTATTGGAGCATTATCATCTCCTACTGGTGCATAAGAGGATCTCGTTGGTATTGGAGAGGACTTTGAACATGACTTTGATAGTGGAGCAGACTCTTATCCTACTACTAGTGAAGAAGATGATCTGGTTTATAAAGGAGACCGACATTATGGTTCAGTGGGACTGAAAGATGAAGAACCTTTAACTGCATTTGGTTTCACAGATGGGTCGGACTTGGAAGTTGGTAAAGAGTTTGCCGACAAAGTTGAGGTTCAAAGAAAGTTGAAGAATGTTGCAGTGACGTGTCAGACTCAATTTGAGTGTAGAACCATCAAATCTAATCGGAAATTGTATGTTGTAAAATGCACTGATCGTGAATGTGAATGGATGGCGTGTACAGGTAAAATAAATGGAGTAGCCACCTTCTCCATAAGAACGTATCACAATTATCACACTTGCTCCCTAGATGATGTCAATGGAAATCATAGCCAGGAAACTGTGGAAGTGGTTGCCACCTATCTAAGTGAATCCTTTAATGGTGAAGAGCTACCCCCGCAAAAATTAGTTCAAGGCTTTATACATGGTACCTACAATGCAAACATAACATACTGGAAAGCTTGGAAGGGACAACTACTTGCAAATACTAAGATAAGAGGTTGCACTGAGCAAATTTATTGACTTCTCCTTTTTTTTTGATAAGCGCAAGTTTATTAAGCAAGTGTCCTACAAGAAAGTAGAAACACAACAAGAAAAGATCCTAAAAAAGAACCGTTTTCCTCAAACTAGTACATCTCACAGAGCAAAACATATAGCAAAAACACCTAATTAAGAAAGTGACAAAAGAAGTCACGTTGTCGCCCTCCTTTCTTGCGTCCTATCCGTGTTCACGCACAGAAACCGGTTAGATACTGGTACAAGATCCTCCTCAAAACGTTGAGGGGCATCTGAAAATTGATCGAGCGACAAAGGTACAAGGTCAAAAACCTTTTTACCAGTTTTCTTGCTAAAACTCCAATCACCCGCGATATTTTTCTTCGCAATATCGACAGTACAACTTCCCGATTTACCTCCTTTATCAGCATAAGTTTTAGCTCTTGTGTGATAAAAAACAGCTGGAGGAGCGGTCACCTTTGAATGACCCTTATTAGGACGACCACATCTTTTCGGTTGAGCTAAGACATTTCTTTGAATCGTAGTGATTGGTAACAGAGGTTTAAGGAGAACCTCCTTCCACGGGATAATATGATGATCCCCAACCTGAGCACAGACTACTACCTCGCTATTTGGAATCAAAACCTGAGATCCCTCATCCAAACCCGTCCCCAAAGGGAAAATACCAGTTTCTTCCCCAAGGGCCTCCTGAGCATGGGCTTCAGGTCCAGAGCTCAACACTTGACCCTGCTGAGCCTGCGGACTATCTTCCGAGTAGGCCTCCTCATAAACTGGGCTTTGGGCCTCAGTCGCAGCCCGATCTTGGGCCTCAAACACCCTTCGTGTGTCTACGCCCAAAACAACATGCACCTTTGTGTTGGAAGCTTCTTCCCCATCACGCCGCCGCGTAAATAATGCCGGAGTCGGCACCGAAGCACATCTAACTTCAGTAGTCCCAACCGGTCCAACTGTATCAAGACGAGCATGTCCGATCTCCGTACAACCCGAAGACGAAACCCCGACACTAGACAAACGAAGACGTTCCAGAGCCAAAAACAAGATATGACCATTAATCTTATACCCATTAAAGGTCTTCACTGCCAAGGAAGCAGCTTCTGATGACGAAAAAGAAACAAAACCAAAGTTCTTTCTGCCCCTGTTCAAACGCTTCAAAATAGAGCATCCCACAATCTTACGAAACGCTCCAAACGTATGACGAACCCATCCCTCCGAAGTCTCAAACGGTAAATTACGAATGTAGATTTCGTTCGGAAGTACCTAGGCAGGGTCACAACCCTTTGGAGTCTCCATATATGTGACGACCTGCTTCTTCTTCTTCGCAAGTTTTCTTTGCCCAACGGTCTTCATAGTCTCAACACAACCCTTGAGAGTCGCCACATCTGAAACTGCCTGCGACTTCTTCTTCGATAACTTGTCGGACTTGACTTTCAGAGTCTTAGTACCAGCTTTGCTACGTTAAGCCAAATTGACCTGAACCAAACCTTGAGATGCCGCGCTTAAGCCCTTCCCATTCCCAACCTTCTTGCCGGACTTCGTCGGAGCAGCCTGTAACCGATCCTTCCCACGACGTGAAACAATCTGGCAATAGGAATCATAGGACCATAAGAGTACCGAACAATAAGATGTAAAAGACACTACTTTCCCTCTCATAATGGCAGCAATGGTTGCCGTGATACTGGAAACCACAAAGTCAACCAAAGTTCCCCTTCCTTACAGCAAAATAGCCTCACCAACGCACTCCAGGATCTGCATGGAGAACGACCCCGATGCATGTGGTGGTCTACGTTTCTGGTGATGAGAGAAGACGATGTGGAGGAACCAGGCCACACCGCCGCAACTACAACCAAAAGAATCTGTTCCTGTGAACCACGCACGGATCCGATCGAGCTCCAAACGCACGACTGACGGTTGCTGCAACTCGGACGCCGACCAAACAAAAACCACGAAACAAACTTGACAAAACCGGCAGAACAGAACCCGTGCCGGAGGGAGACTGAAAGCACGACCCGAGTTCTAAATCGCACGACAATGGCGATTGCTGTAACTCGGACGCTGACCAACGCACGAAACAACGACTCTGACCCTTGCACCGAACCCTTCAGTGTCTACTGAATCACCGGAGATGATCGAAATGGAAGGGCGTATGCAGCGTGCGTCCTACTTGTTAAGCATTTGAATCGAGGCACAATCATGGATCTACTTGTGAATGATAAGAAGGAATTCAAATATTGTTTCATATCATATGTAGCATGTATCAAAGGATTCAACCACATGAGAAAGGTTGTTGGAGTGGATGAGACTTGGTTGAAGACCAAGTTCAAAGGGGTCATTCTAATTGCATCTGTATTCGATGGTAATTTTCATATGTACCCAACTGCTTGGGCCGTGATGGACTCAAAGAACCAAGCATAATAGACATGGTTCATGAAGAATTTACAATAGTGCATACCAGATTCGAGTGATTTAGTAATCATTTTTGATAGAAGTATAAGTATTAATAAAGTAGTGTCAACTATCTACCCAATTGCAGATCATAGCCACTATAGGTGGCATCTCACACAAACTGTTGGAGATAGGGTAAGAAAAGGAGAAGGTGTCCTGATGCATACACAATTACTGAATTCAACTGTAGGTATGGTCAACTACATGCCAGATACCCACAAGCCACAAAATATCTTCGAGAAACAAATATATCATTGCATTAACGGGCGAAAGCTCACTTCTGAGCTGAACGTTATGATATCATGACAACCAATGGGGTCGAGTCTACAAACTCAGCTCTAGGTCAAGCAAGAAAATGGCCTATCATTACATTGTTAGATGCTATGCGGGCGAGAGTCATTGAGTGGTTCAACATACGTCGCAACACAATTAATAAAATGCCCGAGGGCGCTAAGTTGACGCTTGCGGTTTATAGACTTATTAGGAGCATGTCTAATTATGCCAAGGGTATGAAGGTTGTAACCCTGAATGAAAACAGAGTTTGACGTATGTGGTAACCGTGCAAACAGGGGCACCAAAGTTGACTTGGGTCGGAAGACATGCAAATGTCGTGTGTTCGACATTGAAATTTTTTTGTGTGAGCATGCAACCAAAGCATATAAAGCAGCTAAGATGCAAGTACCAGTTTTGTGCGACCCATATTATTACAAGGATACTTGGAAGGCCTCTATTGTTGATACTGTGTATCCCACGCTAGTGAATCTTGAAGAATGTCTGACAGACTTAGGTTGTGAAGAAATCCATCCCAAAAATCCAAACCAAGTGGGGTAGAAAATCAAGCGTCGAAAGAGAATCAGGACCCGCACAAGCAACCTCAAGAAAGACCATCAGCAAGACGAAGAAGAAAAAATAGAGCAAGAAAAAATGGATGAAGAAGAGGCATAAGAAGACGAAAACGAAGAAGAAAATGTACATGAAGACGATGAAGAAGACTACATATTCTAAGTAATTTTATGGAATTGTAATAATACACCCTTCACTGTAACATATATTCTGATGTTGTATCAAAATAACATAAACAATTCATTCTCATTAATTTTCAGGAATTGTAATAATAAACTATCCAGTATGATGAAAATAAAGTACAATACTTTATCAATAGAAAAAAGACCACAATAACAGGAAATTGAACCCAATGTGCTAGGACAAATGAAATACTAGGAAAATGAACCCAGTAATAGGAAATTGAACCCAGTAGATGAAATACAGTACTGCAGCATGAGAAACAAGACATGTGTAGCAAGACCAAAATACCTGTAATGTGAACAATAAGCATAGTACTAAGAAAACAAGAGTGGTGTTAGAAAAATTAACCAGTAGTAGGAAAATAAGCCTAATACTAGTAGAATGAACCCATTACTAGGAAAGTGAAATACAATACTAATGAAATAAGTACAGTACTGCAAGATCAGAAACAAGACATGTCTAGCCAGAGCAAAATACATGTAATGTGAAGAATAAACATAGTACTAGGAAAATAAGCATGGTATTAGAAAATACAACCAAATAGTAGGAAAATAAGCCTAGTACTAGTAAAATGACACTCATTACTAGAAAAGTGAAATACAGTACTTATGAAATAAGTTCACTACTGCATCATTAGAAACACGATAAGAATACTTTAAATGTGTAGAATAAACATAGTAGGAAATGATCCTAGTATAAGAAAACTGAACCATGTATTAGGGAAATTTACTATAGTACTGCAACATCAGAAACAAGACATATCTAGCAAGACAATAATACCGGTAATAACCATAGCATAAAAGCCTAGTAATAGGAATATAAATCCAATGCTAAGAATATTAAATACAATACTATTGGAAAATTTTAGTTCTGCAGCATGAGAAACAAGACAATAAACATGTAATGTGAATAATAATCATAGTTTTAGGAAATAAACCAGGGTCTGCCATTACAAAAAATGTAATTAACAACATGAAGACACATGTTTTGCCATTAAAAAAACATGCATGTAACCCATGCATGTTTGCCTCATGCATGTTTGCATTACAAGAAACCCCAAAAAAACTTGTGTTACTAGCCATTATTAAGTATCAGAGTCGTACTCATCAGAACAATAATATGTGTCTTCATCATCGTTGTCCTCATTGCCCCTCCCTTCTTTGTCCTTGTGTGTGGGTAGTTCCCTTCTTAGTTTCAGGTCTCTTTTACTCTGAGTTGTGTGGGTATGTTAGATAATATTCTCTCTAATCCTAATTACAAATTTAAATTACAAATCAGATCTTGATCAAATCTTAAGAGAATATTATTTAACATGGTAGTTTGTATCTTTTTGGGTTGAGTGCTTCCTTCCTCTTCCTTGGCTTCTCTCTGAGCCTTAAGGTCCATGGACGTTTTGAGAAAGACAGCGAGGAGTCTCAGGACGAGGACTACCCTAACCCGAATACAGGAAATGTTCCTTTTCGCTTTCTAACTGGTTCTTATGTTTGAACTCGGATAGGTCGCTGGCAAGGAGGGAGGCGTGATGTAGTGTCACTTTCTTGTTTGTGTTTTTGTTTTGCTTTTTGTTTTGCTCTTAGTAGCGGTACTTGTCTGCAAAAAAGGTCCTTTTTGAGGATCGTTTTCTTGCTTTGTTCTACTTCCCTGTAGAACATTTGCTTAATAAAATTCATCTTATAAAAAAAAGGTCCGTGGACTGAACACAAGAGTACCATAATGTATTTAAACCTTAATTATAAGTTAAGAAAATAGAATTAGGATTAGGAAAAGGAAATTATTTTCCTATATATATGATCACCAAAGTTGTGGTTTGATCATAAGAAAGGTTAAGAGTTTTGTGTTTAGTTTTGAGCTATTTTTTGAACATTAATAAATAGAGTTGTCTGTATTCAAAGCTGAGTTTGATCTTTGAAACACTTTACATGGTATCATAGCTTTAGGGTTTTGATAAAACGAAGATCATAAGGTACGAAACTCATCAACACCGAGTTATGGGAGACGAGAACACTATCGTGCGTGCAAAGGAGTTCACGCCACCATCAATCCAATTTCCAATACTCAACGCTGCAAACTACATAGTATGGGCCATGAAGATGAAGATCTACACGGTCTGGGATACGATTGAACCTGGAACAAAGGACGTAGACAAGAACAATATCACTATTGGATTATTGTTCCAAGCAATCCCTGAATCACTTGTTCTACAAGTTGGTGAACAAGAAACTTCGAAAGAAATATGGGATATGATCAAAGCTCGCAACCTTGGAGCTGATTGTGTTATAGAAGCACGTCTACAAATGCTCATGTCCGAATTCGAAAGAATCAAGATACAAATACAATGTGAAAGGGACCGGTGAATCTCAAGTTTATGATACATTATGTGTGAGATTATATTCTCTCTAGGAAGCTACAGTACACTACAGTAAGTATGAACTCCATACTGTAGCATCTTCAACATTTTCAACGGTTCTTCATCATCTTCCTTGGCAATTCTCTGAGACCTGCAGCTACTGCCTCTATTCTTTCCCTGGATTTAGGTGTAGTGTCCTGGTTATCCACCACAGGACTTCGGACCATCTCTATCCAGAGTTACTACTCTTCATCTTTGGTTGTTCAAAAAACCTCATCTCTGTTATACTTTGAAAATCTCATTTTGATGGCTCTAACACTTGAAGAGCTCTCTGGCGATCCTCACCTTTCAGAGTCACCTCTAGGAAGACATTCTCAGCTCAAGAATGCTGCCTCTTCTTCCATTGGACCTCCACCGGGCTTTGAATTTGTTAAGAAGAAACAACTCAAAATAATCATTACAAATGCTCCTGGATCACCTTCCTCTTCAGATCATACTCAGGAATATTCCCGGGGATGTCATACCAAGCTGCTACATGGACAGAAACAATTTTATGACAAATATTTCCAACCTCTAGAATCTGGAACTGATATGACTCTGGACTCCCTAAAAGCTAGAACCACAAAATCTAGAGGTAAGAAGCCTCTTACTCAAAGCCTACAAAAGTTTGCAGTACAAGATTCCACCCCTCCACCAAAACTTCATGCAGCTTATGTGAGGAATTTGCCAGCCCAAGCAAATCCTTCTTGGCTTCAGAAAACATTCCATAAGCAAAAAGGATTTTGCAAATCATTGCTGGCAAATAGGCCAAACTTGAAAGGCCTCTGGTATGGATTTGTTTACTTTGATTCTATAGATAATCTACAAATGGCCATTAATAAATTCAATGGAGCTATCTTCCTCAAACACAAGATTTTTGTTACCAAAACTTGGGACATAAAGAGCTTCAAATCTCCAATCAAAGCTGCAGATGGATCTTGGAAGAAATCTAATCCCTTATACAAAACAAAGATAGATGATTCTAATACTAGGAACTTCGAGGATTTCTTACACAAAGGTTTTATAGTAGCAGCACATTCTGGGGTGATACAAAATTCTCATCTAGCAATTTCTCATATAAATATCAGTGTGGAGGCAATTCAGAGAGAGATAATTTTCCAGGGGGTCTCTGAGATAATGCTCAAATCCCTTGGAAACAAGGTAGTGCAGGTTCATTGTCCTGATGAGGAGTTCCACAAGAAGCTACTGTCAAATGGTTGTGCTTGGTTAGATGAGTGGCTGACCTATATTCCATCCTCCACCAATATTTGTCTAAAAGGGGGTAGATTTGTTTGGCTAGCCATACAAGGGATTCCATTTCATGGTTGAAGTGAGGAGGCTTTCCAAGCTGCAATAAATTCTTTTGGAAATATCTTGTACAATCATCCAAATTCTAGAAAGGCTAAGGAGATTGATATTGCCTATGTTCTCATTCATACTAATAGCTTAAAACCAATCTCAGAAGAAGTAAATATCACATTAGGAAATACAAGTTATACTCTTTGGGTCTCCTCAGTTTTAGCTTCAGCTATGCCAGCTTTGCATTCCCCACATGATGATTCAGCAGACTCAATAAATACAAGTGCTTCTTCTGATATGGATCCCCTTCTTTCTCCTACTGTTGGCTTGGAAACACAAAAGGAATGTTCTGAAATTCTAAAAACAGTTGCAAATCTTGAGAGAGCTCCAAATAATGAGCATTTATTATTAGACTTGGAGACATCTGCAGACAGATTGAATGTTGAGAATCAGGTTCAGACAATTAATTTTGATGCTATTATGTTGGTGGGTGAAGAAGTAATTGAGGAAAGGAATTTAGTCCTACAATATCTGAAGTTGGTAGAAGAAGCCCCTCAGCTAGAAGGAGAAGAAGTTGTGGTTCCTGCTCCACCCTCTCAGTTAGAAGTTGAAGAAGGTCTTGATTCAGGTCCAACAGCTATCTCAGTCCCTCAAATCTCTACAGTGGCAGAAACACAACTGATAATACTCACTGAAACTGAAAGACCTGAGGCCAACACTGTTCAAGTTCACTCAGTCACACCTTCCTCTCAGATATAAAGTGAATAAATTAGTTTACCTCTCAACCAGCAAGTTGAAAAAATCTCTCCAAGTACAATTCAAAGTGACTTGCATTTATTAAGTATGGAGAAGTTGCAGACTTGGGAAAATGAAACATTTATGGGAGCTGACATGGATGGGAATGTTGGTTCCTCCATGGGTCCACTTGGTCTGAATTCTCTAAACAATGATGAATTTTTGGGTAACAACATTTCAAATATTCCCACCCTTTTTTTGCAAGCACAAGTTGATGAAGTCTCTGATCTTATGGGACTCTCAAAGGCATTACAACATACACCTTCACCTGGTAGCATTAAGAAGAGAAAGAAGAAGTCAAGCACTGTAGCTGCACACACTTATATAACCAGATCAAAATTAAAGGTGGCTGATAAATTGTCACCAATACTTCAAGTTGCCATCAAAGATAACTCCTTCCTCTCATTATCTTCTGAAGCTAAGAGGGCCTTAGGATTTGCTAAAGTAATTGGTATAAAAGTAAAAGGAAATGAAGACATTGTCCTCCATCAGTTGAGCCTTCTATAAGACCAAAAGAACATTTGTGTTGAGCTTGAATTAGGCTCTGAGGAAGATTTTGCAGTCCTGGATCAGGATTGTGAAGATCCAAGTGTGCCAGGCACAACCTTCTCTGATTGAAGAATATGAAAGTCCTCTCATGGAATGTGAGAGGCATCTCTTCCTCTCAAAAAAGGAAGAGTTTCAGTAATCTGATCCATAAACAAGCCCCATCTTTCATCTTATTGCATGAGTCAAAATTAGAAAAGATTCCCTCTTGGTTTCTCAGATCTTATGGCTTGGCTTGGGGTTGGGAATTGATTTCAGCACCTGCTATTGGTTCCTCTGGAGGTATCATCACATTTTGGAAATCAAATGACTTTACTCTAATACAATCTAAATGTGTGGATGGAGCTCTCATCTGGATTGGAATGGTTAAAGGCCTGCAAAAATTGTGCTGCATTTATCTGCAATTTACCTTACGGTACAACGGAGGACTGGGTTACCAAAACTCTTGGTCCGTTCGGAGTTATCACGTCTTATTCGGTTCTGAAGCGTGCAAATGGTGGGGGAAAGTTGTTTGGGTTCGTCACTTTCGCGTCGCCGGAAGCTGCAGACAGAGCTATTAAAACGTACAACGGTTTCACAATCAATGGTTACGTTTTATTTTTGGCTCTGGCGCGTCCTCGCCCGTCTGTGGGAGTGCGTTTCAAGGATCGTAAATTCACACCTGCAAAGGTATTGCTCGGAAAACACAAAACTCCGAGAGGTACCGATGGGTTGTTGATGGAGGTGGTTGTTCCAACAACCATTCCGGCCATTGACGAATCTTTCCTGATTCGGCTATCCCAGGAATCGCGCCATTACGATTTTCGAATACCCCCTGATTTGGGGGATTTTGATTTACCGTATAAGTTAGATTCAGTTTCTCCAGCAACGCATCGTGAGGAAGAAGAGCAAAACGGTGGCCTTGTTGTCGTACAGGCTCCAGTGCGTGCGTCATCATGTGGTGAAGCCTAAACAACAAGGACTGGGTCAGTTTATTCGGATGGGCTGGCACTGCAGAAAGGCCCAAACACGGGTCCATGCCTTCAAGCCCAGACGCATGAACCTTCTCCAGTGTCAGTTTTGGGAGCCGAAACTCAGCTGGACGGAGACGCAATTGAAGACCCGGTTGATGGGGATCTGCAGAACAGCCCGTGGAAGGATATTCTCTTAAAACCTCCGTCGCCTATCCCCGAAACTCAAAGCATTGCTCAACCGAGAAAGCGTGGCCGCCCAAGAAAGGGGCAAACCAAAGAACCCGCTCCTCCAGTTGTTTTATATCAGACAAGAGCTAGATGTAATGTTGATAGAGGAGGCATTCCGGGCACTTTTGAGATTGACATTGCTAAGAAGAATAGTTCGGGCGAGTGGATTTGTAGCAAGAAAATCGGAAAAAAGCCTATTGCCTGGGCTCCTTTATTACTCAATAATTCTGAGCCGCTTGAGGAGGTGGCTTAGAAATTTGAGATTGAGGATTGCCTCGAAGTTGCTCCCATTTCGGTCTCTAACCGGTTCATCGGTCTGACTTAGTGGGGAGTTTTTTTTTTCCTTTTTCTTGCTTTATTGTTTGGTTCGTTTTTTGTTCTTGTTACTTTTATGTATTGCTCTCGTAGCGGTAATGGTCTGCTGAACAGATCCTCTTCGGGATCGTTCTCTTGCTTTGTTCTACAACCTTGTAGAATATTTGCTTAATAAATTTTCGCTTATCAAAAAAAAAAAATTGTGCTGCATTGTCAATGTTTATGCTCCCTGCTCAAGAATTGGTAGAAGAGTCCTCTTGGAGGAAATTATGGATTTTATCAACACTCAGAACCATATTCCTATGCTCTTAATTGGGGGGGGGGGGGGGGGGGGACTTCAATGTCAATCTCTCAGTAGAAGAGAGATCTGTCCATAGAGTCCACTCAAGAGATATGCAGCATTTTCAGAATTTTATTAATGAGCCAGGTTTGGTTGATTTGCCAATGCAAAATGGCAAATATACTTTGTATGGAGGGGGGTCAATTGCTTCCAAGTTGGATAGATTCTTGGTCTCTGGAGATTTCTTATCTAATTTTTCTGCTCTCACACAAGCGGCTCTTCCAAGATCTATATAAGACCATAGACCAATTATCCTTTATGACAATCAAGTAGATTGGGGGGCAAGGCCCTTCAAATTTTTGAATGTATAGACTGAAGATAGAAGATTTTTAAGTGCAATCAAGGCCTTCTGGGATTCTTTTCAGGTAGTAGGCCTACCACATTATGTGTTATGGATGAAATTAAAACTGCTCAGAGCCAAACTGAAGGATTGGAATGCATACACCTTTGGAATATTAGACACACAAATTGCTGATTTGATCATTTCATTAGATCAGCTAGATAATGTGCTAAATTCTAGATCTCTCTCTGATCAAGAGTGCTGTGATAGAGGCAAACTCAAAGCTGACCTGATTCAAAAATACAAATTGCTCTCTAAGCTGCGGAGTCAGAAAGCAAGGAAAAAATGGATGGACGAAGGGGATAAGGGGTCCAAATATTTTCATAGAATTGCAAATTATAAAGGCTCTATTAAGAGGATCACACATATTTGGGTTAATGAAGATACACTAACTCAGCCACATGAGATTAAGTTGGCAGCTGCAACCCATTTCTCAGCTAGATTCTCCGCAACTCCATCACAAGAGTTAAATCTGGATGATCTCCCCTTTGCCTCCTAACCTCTGATCAAGCTTGGTGGCTAGAAAGGCCTTTTGAGGAAGAAGAAGTGTTACAAGCTGTAATGGCTTGTAATGGAGATAAAGCTACTGGTCCAGATGAGTTTACTTTGCTATTCTTTCAAGTGTGTTGGTCTATTGTCAAAGCTGATCTCCTCCTCTTTATAAATCACTTTCACCAGACTGGTTTGTTGGGAAAAGGAATAAATTCTTCCTTCATGACCCTGATCCCCAAAGGCCCCGCTCCACTCACCTTTGATGATTACATGCCTATAAGTTTAATGGGAGGCCCTAACAAGATCTTATCCAAGTTGTTATCAATCAGATTAAAGGCATTGATTGGTTTTCTGGTAGGAGATGAACAAACTGGTTTTATTACAAGAAGGCAGATAACTGATGGAATTCTTATTGCCTCAGAGGTAGTTCAGTTTATCAAAAAGACAAAGCAAAAGGCACTTATCTTCAAAGCTAATTTTGAGAAAGCTTTTGAGAATGTCAGTTGGGATTTTGTTCTCAAATTACTCACGAAAATGGGCTTTGGATCTCAATGGAAAAAGTGGATGTTAGCTTGATTTCAAGCTCATGTTTCAATACTGATAAATGGATCACCAAGTCCTGATTTCCAAATGTATAAGGGGTTGAGGCAAGGCTGTGCTTTATCACCTCTATTGTTTGTGTTGGTAGCAGAAGGCCTTAATCAGATTATGAAAGCTTCAGTTCAGAATGGACTCATCCAAGGGATACAATTGAGTAATACTTGCCCCATGATTTCCCATCTGCAGTTTGCTGATGACACCATCTTCTTTTTGCAAGCATCTCAGGATGAAGCTCAATGCCTTAGATATGCCCTCAAATTATTCAAAGCTACTGTTGGACTAAAAGTTAATTATGACAAATCACTGGCTTATACCTTCAACCTCCTACAAGAGGAAGAAGCCTCTCTCATTCAGATCCTAAACTATCCAAAAGGAACATTGACAATGAATTATCTGGGGTTTCCTCTTGGTGCTAATCCCAATAGGAAGCTAACTTGGTCTGCAATCATACAAAAATTCAAAAAAGCCCTTGGATTATGGGAAGCCAAATTGCTTTCTCTTGGTGGCAGAATCACATTACTGAAGTCAACATTGGGAGCTTCCCATTATATTTCTTCTCAATCATAAAAGCCCCCAAAGGAGTCCTCAAAGAAATGATCAGTTGGCAGAGAAGATTTTTATGGCATGGTAAATCCTCTTCTAGATCTTTTTGTAAAACTTCTTGGTTTAATGTCTGTAAACCAAAGAACATGGGTGGTCTGGGTATCAAAGATCTTGAGTTAATGAATGTGGCTCTACTAGCCAAGTGGTGGTGGAGATTTGCCTTGGAAAGGAAGTCACTATGGAAATTAGTAATTTGTGCAAAATTCAATTGGTATCCAAATGAATGGGATCTCAGTAATTTCTCAGAAGTGGGTGGAAGTTGTTTTATGATCCATATTATGAATTTGATCAAGGATCCTAGGCTTCAAGACTATTTTGGTTTCAAAGGCCTCACTTGGATGCTGGAGAAAGGAGATAGGGTTTTTTTTGGGATGACATTTGGTGGGGACAAACACCATTTAAGTACCTCTTTCCCAGGATTTTTTTGTTGGCTCAAACAAAAAAAGCCAGAGTTGCAGACCTTTGTGAGGATGGTGTTTAGGATTTAAATCTCAGAAGAAATCAAAGAGGGTGGGAGGAAGATGAATGGGATCTACTAGCTTTAATTCTTGATAGGGTCCTTCTTTCTCAGCTGGAGGATTCTCTGAGTTGGGTTTGGGATGCAAAAGGTTTTACAGTGAAGAAGCTCTATTCCCTCTTAGCTATGCAAAGTACTCAAAATGCTGAATCTATTTCTTGGACAAAAAAGCTCTGGATACCTGGGATCCCTCCTAAATTATCAGCATTTGATTGGATGGCCTGATTGGATATTATCCCTTCCAAATGCTTTCTGGACAAAAGAGGTATGAAACTATCTCTAATGGAAATTGTGTGTCCCATCTGTCAATGGGACTTTGAAGATGGAAGTCATATCATTTTGCATTGTATGAGAGCTTGGGAAGTTTGGAGTTTTGTGGCAGTTTGGTGGGGAATTAAGATTATTATTCCAGGTTCTGTTAAGCTTTTGGTTGCTTCCTGGTCCTCCCTTGTTAGACACAAAAAATTGGCAAAGGCATGGAATCATCTGGTTTTGCTGATCTGTTGGCATATATGGCTAGCAAGAAACCTATTTATTTTCCAGGCCATCTCTTTATCTCCTCAAGACATTTTCCTGAATATTGTCAATCACTCCTTCTCTTGGGAATAATCAAGGCTGAAGAACAGCTCCTCTGTGCTCTCCTACACTATGTGGAAGAACAATCCAAGAGCAAGTTTTCCTTGGTCTGCAGTTTCTTTGCCTCCCTTGCTGGTGGCCTTTGGTTGATGGGGTTTGGGGGGTTGGGTGGTTTTGGCTAGGTCTAGTTTGAGAGGTAGGGTTGGTAAGGGTGTCCTTCTCTGTGGGTTTGTTGGTCTTGCTCTTGAGTGTGGTTTTTTTCTTTTGTTCCTCCTCCTGTCTGTGGGTAGTAGTTCCCTAGGTGAGTGTGTGTACTGGCCTGTTCCTTGGCTTGTTTTGTCCCTGGTCTTTGCTTGCCTTGGTTTGTTTCTTCTGGACAGTCCTTTGGCTCTTTGTTAGTTAGTTGCAGTAGCCTCTCCTTTGCTCTTGTTGTAGAGGTGCCTTGTGGTTATTGGCTTAAGTTACTTCTCAGTTCTTAGCTTTTCCCTTCTTGTTTTGCTTCTGTTTTCTCAATCCTGGTGCTGATCAATTGGTCTGGTGCTGATGATCATTTGGTTGGTTAGTGCTGGTTTTCTGTTGTCTTGTTGCTGATCAGTTTGGTTGGATAAGTGTTTGCTGAAGTCTTGGTGCTGATATGCTTAGTGTTTTGACTGTGTTGATACAAGCATCCTTCTCATGATTCATTCCGTGTGGCCCAAGCAAGTGCTGATGAATTCAAATTCAAATTGCTGCGGATTTAGATGGGCTTGAGACGTGAGCTGCAAGATACCTAAATTGACAATTCCTTACCCTCTTGTTTCGCAGCCCTTCAGTTCTATACCCAAGCTCTATGTGTCTGTTTTGTTGCTGATGTTTTATTCAGTGGTTTTTGTACTACTTTGTTACCTTTATGTTTTATTTCTCTCCCCTTACAGATAGTTGCGTCTATCTTTGGGCTTTTGGGATTCTTAGGAAAATCCGTTGTAACTCCTCTTTCACCTCAAAAGAGGTTTCATTTCAATACATTGTCTTGCTGATAAAAAAGAAAAGAAGATACTAATACAATTGATAGCTTTGCGGGAAAGCTATCTGAAATTACCTCAAAATCTGCCTCACTAGGACAAGATATTGACGAAAACAAGTTGGTGACGAAGTTTCTAAACAGTTTACCTAGAGGCCGATATAGTTAGATTATTGCCTCCCTTGGACAAGTCATAGACTTCTAGATGAAGAGAACAACTGAGATAATTAGGGAAAACTCTTACTCATGAATTCTTACCAATAAAACTCCTCATTAACGATAAGAGGAAGAGGTCGTGGCCGTGGTGGAAGAGGTTCTAAAGGACAAGGTAGATGAAGGTTTAATTCACAAAGAGAACAGGGAACAGGAAATCAAATGATCAAAACCAAGGAAAAGAAAGAAGGAATAGATCAAAGATTATCAATTTCATATGCGCTAAACCAGGACACTTCTCTGTTTGTCCTAAAAGATTACTAGAAAATACAGGAGGCAAATAAATAGAAACAAAAGAAGCAGATACAACTCTTTACATGAACTAAGTTGTATTCCTGAATGAATAGAAGTTAATTCTAAAGAACTATGAGACCTAAGGAATGGGAAGAAGGAACTTGGTACTTAGACAACGGAGCTAGAAACCACATGACTGGAAAAAGGCATTACTTTTGTTTTTTTAGGTAAAATTGGAGATTTTCATTCATTGATTAAATCGCCATTCAAGGCTACAAGAAGAACCCCCGGAATCGGGGTTATCGTCCAACCAACTACATCCCAATCTGAAGCATTTTTAGCTAAAATATGCGCGACTGTGTTTGCCTTTCTACGTACATACTGCGGAGAAAAGCCGGATAAAGCTCTCAACTTCACCCTGTAGTCAGTCAATAACGCACCGATGGGTGATAGCATTTCTTCACTCCCATTTATTGCCTTAACCGCTCCCAAAAAATCGGACTCCACTACGCCCTTAGGCCAACCCACCTCATAAATCCACGTCAGAGCTTCCAAGATAGTGAGTAACTCAACTACCTCAGGGTTCTACCGTCCCGGAAACACTATGCATTTCGCAGTGGTCGCCATTCCGTCATGGTTCCTGCACACCATTCCTCCTCCACCTAAACCTCCATCTAGGACTGTCTCATCAGTGTTTATTTTGACCTCGTCAGCATTACTTCTTATGTTGATATTGAAGGAAAAGGGTCAATCTTGTTTCAAGGCAAGACATGAGAGCAACAACTCGTGACCACCATCAACTACATTCCAAGTCTCAAGAGCAACATCCTAAGTTTCGGACAAGCAACGGAGGTAGGGTGTGATGTAAGAATGAGACAAGATTACTTGTCCGTATACGATCCGAGTGAAAGACTTTTGGTGAAAGTCACGAGAACGTCAAATAGACTTTACAAGATAAATCTAAAAACTAAGACATCTTTGTGCCTAAATACAAGGCTAGAAGACAAGACATGGAAGTGGCATGCGAGGTTAGGTCACATAAGTATTAAGAAATCAAGATGATGTCCCAACAAGATAAAGTTCATGGACTTCCTCTTATAAATGACGAAGTAAGAGTATATGAATCATGTCTAGTCAGAAAACAAGCTCGCCTAAGTTTTCCGAAATCGACGACATTCCAAACAATAAAACCACTAGAATAACTACACGCCGACTTGTTGGTCCGATTACGCCACCTACCATAGCTCATAAAAAATACATTTTTTTTATAATAGATGATTTTTCAAGATACATGTGGTCAATGTTGATAAAAGAAAAGAGTGAAGCTTTTGGGAGCCTTAAGGCTTTTAAAAATATGTTGGAGAAAGATCTTGGCAAAGAAATAATGACGCTAAGAACCGATAGAGAAGGAGAATTCACAGTCATGGTGTTTCAAGAATTTTGTAAATCAAGTGGAATTCAAATGTCACTTAACGACTCCATATACACCACAACAAAACGGAGTGGTGAAGAGAAGAAATCGTACTTAAGTGGAGATGAGAAGAAGTTGGTCATTATACCTATTTAATCAACATGATACCAACAAGAACCCTTGAGAACATGACTCCTTAAGAAAGCTTGCGTAAGAAGAAACCAAACCTAGATCATTTAAGGGTTTTTGGTTGCCGAGCATACGCGTAAGTTGATTTGACACACCTTAAGAAGTTAGAGATCGATCACAATATCTAGTGCACCTTGTAATCGAGCCAAGATCCGAAGCATACAAATTGTATAATCCAATATCACAGAGAATTGTTGTAAGTCGCGATGTATTGTTCGAAGAGACAACCGACAAGAACCGGGATGAGACTACGAGTGTGGAATACTCTTGCTCTAAATCAACGATGAGTCAAGAAAGTTTAAGGAAACAAAGAGCTCATAAAATGGACTAGTGTGAGGAGAAGAGATCAACTCCATCAACAGGAATAAGACTTAGTTTCTTGTTGACAAACCAAGTGGGGTAAAGGTAATTGGTCTAAAGTGGGTTTTCAAGATTAAGAAGAATACATATGGTTGTATCAAAAAGTTTAAGGCTAGACTTGCTGAAAAAGGTTATGGACAAGATTCTGGCATATATTTAGAAGAAGCTTTCGCACTAGTGGCACGGCTAAAGACCATTTGATTGTTGATCGTAGAAACTGCATCAAATTCATCACTTGGACGTGAAAACAGCTTTCTTATACAAATAGTGAAGATAGAAAACCAGAAGGATTTGAAGTTAAAGGAGCAAAACATAAAGTGTAGAAACTTTTAAAGGCTTTGTACGGTTAAGACACGCCCCTCGTGCATGGAATATGAAGTTAGATCAAATCTTAAAAGGAATGAGATTTGTATTCTACCGTAGGGAAGAGAAAATAGCGTTTCTCATTGTGACGTCTTTTAACGATTTTAAGAAAGGAATGTTATCTCGAAATACTACCTCAATATTAAAGTACATCAAGGAGAGGATAGTTGACCGGATTTGGCATTCTTAGTTGGAGTTGATAGTCGCTATATGTAGAGTCCACGAAAATCTCATGGAGAGATAGTGAAACACATTCTAAGATACTTATAGGGAAGTGTTTCCTACGAATTGAGATTTAAACGTGGATGATCGAGGAAGATAGTCGGTTTCAATGACAACAGTCACAACATTGATCCACATGATGGAAGAAGCACTACATGTCACATTTTCTACCTTAGAGATTCACCTAAGACTTGGTGTTAACAGAAGCAAGATACGGTGGCTCTTTCGTCTTGCAAAGCCCAGTTCATGACTAGAACAGAAGCAGCCAACTAAGCAATGTGTCTTCAAGCTGAAATCATAGGAAGAAAGGAAAAACAACTTCTCATAAAAATCGACAACAAGTTCGCGACTGCACTGACAGAAAATCTCATATTCCATGGTAAGAGTAAGCACATTCACTAACAATACCATTTTATACGAGAGTGCATCGAGAAATAAATTGTCAAAAGTTGAGCACATATCTGGAATTTAACAAAAGGCGGATATTTAGACAAAAGCATTAGTAATGATCAAGTTCAGAGAAATGAGAAACTTGATAGAAGTTAAGACTTGTCACAAGTTAAGATGGAGATCAAAGGGGAGAATTAATGTTGGATAAACTTAAACATTAACACGGAGTCTAAGATAATCCCTAACAAAGCAGTCAATTAATTTAGTTTCGGCAAAAACTCTAAGTGCGCAGCCTCCTTCCCCCCACCCCCTCTCCTTCCTTGCTCCTTGATCCATCATGGATCCTCTTGATGGCGCTCCACACACCCATTTATGGGTACACTCTACCCATTTATGGGTTTTACCTTTGTGTTTTTGTCTTTTTTTGCAGCCGGTCTATCCTCACAGGTCGCCGTCCAACGTTCAAGTCGTGCCACGACCTCTCCCTCGTCTCGCGCTACTGTTCCAGCATCGTCGGACCGGTCCCGCCTCCGAGCCAGTAGCCACCGTGACCCCCCTGCCGTTCTCTGGAAGACGGGCTCCACGCGCCGCCCTCCATCTGCATCGACCTTCCGCCCCGGGGTCACTCCTCGCCGCCGGGGGCCTGCTGCTCCCTAGATGGATCTGGGATCCGGGAGGAAGGACGATAGATCGGGGTCTGACTCCACGGCACCCGAAGTCGGGACCTTCGATCTCGGACACACCGTGGCGGATCGACTCGTTGCTCTCGCCTCCCGCACTACTTTGAAAGATCCGGGCGACTCAAGACGAAGATTGGCCGATACCAGATCGCTCCAATGGCACGGGGACTAGAAGATCTGATCTCGCCGACTTGGTAGTTTATTCTTTCGATCGTGTGCTAAATTTCTATTTTGTTTTAGGTCGAATAATGTGTTGTTTAGACACTTTGTTGTTTAGGATCTCTCATTTCAAGTCTCGTTGTTTTGAGACGATAGTTGTTTTAGGTCGAATAATTGGGACGGTTGTAAGGAGTTGGCTTAGTTTTGTGACCACGATACAAAGTAGTCTACTTTTATGGGTCCATGAGCGCCGGGCTTGCTACGGTCGGCCTGGACATACATCTGGAACCCGGGGCGGTTACGCCTCACCCTACTTGATTACCTTTTGGTACTACTTGATTACCTTTTGGTATTAATGAAATTCTCCGTTTACCCGCTTCAAAAAAAAAGACAATCCCTAACAAGTTGGTTAGGATAAGAAAATTGGGAGTTATTTATTTCTAAAATAAGAAAATAGAAATACAATTAGGATTAGGAAAAAGGAAATTCTCTTTCTAAATATATATATATATATGATCACCAAAGTTATGGATTGGTCATAAAAAAAGTTATGAGCTTTATATTTATTTTTGCCCTATTTTTTAAACATTAATAAAGAAAGTTATCTTTGTTCACAGTTGAATTTGAAACGGGAAAGAAGTTTTATTACGATCATAGCATGCTTACAAAGTGGAACTTAACAGTCCCGGATACCAGCTTTTGTCCCAATCGGTCGTGGCCCATCGGGCGCACATGGTTCCATACATATAGTCTGTTTTGTTCGCAGATCCGAACTCAAGAGTACCTCAATCCAACATTTCGAACAGAAAGTAAATAACAAAACAGAATTTAACTAGCCAAAAGATTATTCGACCTAAATCAATTAAACTGGATTGAAATGGAGCCTTGACTGCGGATTCCCCGAGACATCCCTGCTGCAGCTGTCCCGGGTCTGTGGGTATAGGCCCCAGACGGTCCTTCAGACTCCTGCTCTGGGGAATCATTCATCCCCCGCGGGGTTATAGTCCCCCGGGCTGATTTCCCGCTCCTGTTCATGTTCAGTATTGTCTGGCAGCAGTAAGGAATCCTGTGGAGCCTCCGGAGCCGCTGGCTTGTGACCCGTCTTGATCTTCCTGGGTTTGGGTCCAATGGCAGTAGTGAATCTCAGGACCCTCCGACGGGCCAAGGGGCAGTCTCTCAGCTCTCCCAACCTAGGGTCAGGTGACTTTTTCCTCGATCCAAGCTGTGCATGTGGCGTGGGTCATGCTACCACATCTCCATGACGTTTAGCCACCACTGGTCTCGATCCCAGGCCCCTAGCCGGACTACCACAATTTTTCATGGGTGCATATCCCCTAGGGTTAGTGGTCACCTTAGAGTTTGCATGCACCCTAGGGTTTGGGAGCACCCTAGGATTTACAGGCACCCTAGGGTTTGCGACCCACCTAGGGTTTGCTAGAAGGCTAGGGCGTTCATGCCTTATCTGGTTGGCCGGCGGCCATGGATGGTGAGGCAACTGATCCCACTCGTACGGTATTGGCTCGAAGCGTGTCGGTGAGGGAACGGGGGCCAAACCCCGATAATGGGAGCCCTGACAAGGAAGTCTCTGGTGCCAATCCGGTCGGGGCCGGTGATTCCAATGGTTGCCCTCACCGGCCGATCCGGCTCCATCTATGGTGCTCTGATCCAGAGCAGTGGATACGACCACATCCAATCCCGATCTATTCAATGCATGGGCCACCCATCACGGATGTACATGACCACCGACGACCTGGGATGGCCGTGCATGACGGGATAAGGCCGGGAAGGGAGCTCCAACGCCCACGGCGCCCTAGGACTCGAGTGACCATGACGACGGTGTCATGCCCCAAATCCGGTTTTGGCCGGACTCGTGTGAAGAACGGAGTTGTGACCTCTCGAGCTTCTCATCAGAGTATTATTAGAGGAAGACCGCAAGGTAGGGGAAATCCTAACTACTCGAGTATTTTATTATTAGAACGCATGCTAGGTTAATAAAATCGGAACGGTCCTAGAATTGCATATAGGAGGCGAATAACTAGAATAATCGTCTTTAAATTACTAATAACCGGAAGTTGCTAGAATGTATGCTTAGGATGAGAATAATTAGTACAACTCGCTTTCGATACTTAGGAATTGATTTACTAGTAGAGAGGCCGTGATGAGCCCTCGGATTAGTTGTGTGCTAGGTTCACATGTTTGGTTGATAGATATTAGGATAATCAAGAGTCTAATGGAACTACTTTACTTTACTGTTGTTTAGTTGAATGTTTACTTGATTGGTTGAATGATTGTGTTGATATAATTGTTGGTTGAACGGATGATCGAGTATGACTGGTTGTACCAAGGGGTACAATTAGGTGATCGATGTACCGATGGTTCGTGACAGGTAAGTATGACGGTAAGGGTAATTCTGTGTATGAATCCCGTATGGTGTGTATTGATGAACGTGTGTACTTCTAAGATTGAGGATTAAGTGACTGTCTTTGGTGTATGTTGGTGAAATTGGGATTCGATAAGTGTTGGTTGTCGGATGTGTTATAATGTATGTTCTTTATTCTTATTCTTGAAATGTTTGTTTGGTTCGGTACTACACCGGGGGGGGGGGGGGTAATCCGGTGCCGTTGTGGTGGTTGGAGTTTGACAGAGACAGTGGGACATTGAGTGATTATTGAGTGGTTATTGGAGCCTGAGAGTTCGGCAGATCCTACGGGATATTGAGTGCTTATTGGAGCTTGAGAGGTCGGCAGATCCTACGGGATATTGAGTGATTATTGAGTGGTTATTGGACCTTGAGAGCTCGGTAGATCCTACGGGATATTGAGTGATTATTGAGTGGATTACTTCATGAGAGATGGTTACTGAGGTTTCACCCAAGGGCGTGCGTCCCAGTGGAGCACCACCTTGGTTCCCTATGACATATGGTCCTTTGGAGGTATTTATGGGAATCCCGATGATAAGCGCCCATTTGGGATTGTTTCCGGTGCCCCGACGCATGTTCTTCCTCTGGACCGAGGGAAAATCTGATATGATATGGATACTTTGGTGGATCGGAATATGGGAACCGAGGTGATCCCAGAATCTATCCATGGATCGGAGGCTTGAGAAAGCAAGTGGTTGGCGTGATATCAATTACTCCCATTTTAATTGTTACGTTACGTTTTAGTGTTTTCATGGAATCTTTTAAGCTAATGGTATCGTCGAAAAAGAGATACTATTTCATTTTACCGATTCTATAGTCTTTCATTGATTACTAGTGTTTACTCGTTTCCAGTTGTGATGACTTCCATTTTATTATAATGTTCTCCATTTTATTATAACTTCCCAGCTGTAATGGGAAGTTATCGTTATGCGCTATTGTTCTCGTTGCTTTTTATTTGTTTATCATAGGTTTTGGTCTAAGAGTTTTAAGCAAATTGTGACAACGAACTAAAGTAGTTTTATTATTAAACTTGTAGGCTAAAGTTGTTTACGAATTTCCCTACTGAGCGTAAGCTCACCCTTATTCGTTTATTTGTTGTGTGTACATGTGTACTTGAGATCTGGGAAATTCGAGGCTCGGGAGCTTCCGGATGTTTTGAGGGTTGTATTAGAGATGGGTGGTCCACATTGTTGAACTTTATTTACCTTACGTTACTTGTCAAGTTGTGACACTATATTTGAAATAAGAGATTGAATTATTGAGAAATACCTTGGACTCGCTTTCAGCTTTAAAAGAATTTATTACAATTTTACTACTTTTATCTCGTTTGTTTCAGGTCACGTCTCGAGTCCGGCAAAAACCGGATTTGGGGCGTGACAATTTGGTATCAGAGCCTGGTTTCATTTGAAACAGGTTAAATTTTAAACTTTTTTTCAAAACCTCGGACCAACGTCAATTAGGTGGGTAGAGTTAGGAGGTCTAAGTCGTGTGCTCAGTGACGCAAGTGAAATTATTTGATGCGTAGAGTGGGAACGACACGAATCTTGAGTGTCTGAATGGTTGTTTAAATATTGAATCTCTTTATTATGATGGTTACATCGCTTGATTGGGATCCTTACCTTATTGACTGTAAGGTACAGTGATCGGTGAAGCCGAATGGTTGAGATCGGTATTGGGTTAACGAGCGGTTATCGAGCCGTTGTAAACTGGTTGTTGAGTAAATCATTTGTTCAGAAAGATTGTTAATTTGAGTTTTTGTGGTTTGGTGGCAATGGTGTGAGTTGCTAAGCTAAGAGGGTACTACGACTGTTGTGATTTTATGGGTGATTTGTTGAGGTGTACCCACCTTCCGACTAGAAGTCGGTAAAGAGTGCAACGATTTTGAGAATTTTGGGGCACGAGCACCCCGTGGTATTTTGGGAAGCACGAGAACTCCGTACACTGAGAACTTCGAGGAACAATGGAATTTCGGTTTTTGATTGTGTTGTGTACCTTGTGTATTGATTGTGTTGTGTACTTTGCGGAGCGTGAGAACTCTAAATGTTGAATGCCTTGTGAAAATAAATTGGTAATTTTCGACTTGTTTAAGTGACCGCAGTTCCTTAATAATTAAAGATGAAAGTGATATTGAGTCGAAATCGATAGTGAGTTTGAAATTGACTTGAGTTTGAAGCTAAGGCTTAACTTAAAATTGAGATTGAATTTAAGATCGGGTTTAGATCGGATGAACGAGCGGTGCTCGGGTTGGTCATGACACGTTGGTTAAATAATTGTTGAAGGATTTGCCGTTTGGGTCGGCCGCTAATTGATGTAAAAACCTGAAATGCGAAATTGACCGGGTAGTATTGAGATATTTGCTAAGCCCCGCGTGAGTTACTTATGGTGTTCAAGATGTTGTGTATTTGAGATGTTTTGTATGCACCTGCGGGTACGACTCTGTGTGCAGGTTATTATATAAATGTCCCGCTTAGGCGGATGGTTGAGGAAAATACAAACGGGTCATGCCGAATTTTCGGTAGAGACTGAAGTGTTTGCACTATCACGGGCTGACTCAGGGGCGCCACTGTAGTCGAGCGTGATAGAGGGATGTCAAGTGGTTACAACGAGATTCGGGGACGCCTGAATCGAGTTGTAACGACGTGAGATCGACATGAATGTAATAAGGAAAAAGTAATGGATGGAGATTATGGAAAAGAGTTGAGGACATAAATTGTGAGATTTATCGGGTTACGATTATAAACCCTAGTGTTGGGAAGTTACCCAAATCGAGGAGTATGCTTGTTGCTTTGCGAATTGTGTGAATTGATTGGTTTGATTGAACACCGTTGATTGCTGTTGTGAGACGCACTAAGTTGCGGTCTTTTCTGCCTATATATAAAGTACTATATTTATATATCTACTGAGCAAAGTGCGGTTGGTCTTTTTATGATCTTTGTGGGACGCGCGTGAACGTATTTGTGTTTTGATCGAACCGGTTGTTCTAAACGAGACTTCGTACTACCGATCCAAGTAGGATCCCTTTAAGACGTAGGAGAACGTCCCTTTATGATAAATCGAACCACTTGAGTTAAATTGAATTCTGAGTACTTACGTTTTAAATGCCACGAGTACACGAGACGTCCCGTGTTTACAGTCCGAGAGGGACCAGGAGTCGTCCCGCTGTGGGGCAGAGCCAGACACCAGCCGTTAGTCTGGCAGGGACAGCAAGCGCCAGGCTGCGGCTTCCACAGGGCACCAGAGTTTTGAGGTGGACCGGTAGGGTCACCATCGAGCATTACTCCAGTCGCAGAGTCGACTCAGGCGACCCCTATGGACGAGGTGGTTCGCGCAGTACTAGCAGCGCTATGCGTTCAGCAGTAGACTGCAGTACCGACACCAGAGTCTATGCTTACGGCCGACACCGTCACTATCGAGAGGCCAGGCCAGATGCACAACAACACGGCCAGGCTCTTAGAAATTTTCGTAGTTTGAGTACGCCAATCAATCCCGGGGGTTCAAACCCCGAGGCAGCTGTAGTATGGTTGGAGCGGATTACCCGCAACTTTGTTACTTCGAGAGTATTCAGTTGGTCATCTAAGAATATTTTCGTGACCAATCAGCTTGAGAGAGAAGCATGATACGGGTGGCAGTTATGCAGATCAGGGTTGGAGGTGACTTTTAGCTGTTCAATAGATTGTTCCTGGAACAGTATCTTTCCCTCGATCCGTTCGAGAGGACCAACACCAGCGATTGTTGGATAAGCAATAGAGAGGGAGGACCGTCTCTAAGTATGAGGCGAGGTTCACGTTCCTGTACCGCTTCGCGCCGAAATGGTGCAAACCAAGGAGAGCCGCCAAAAGCGTTCGAGAGAGGACTCACCCCGTCTGTCGCGGATCAAGTTATTACCTTCAGAATGAGGATTTTCTATACTAGTCGATCAGACGCTAGCCTTTGAGAAGCATCTTCAGAAGACCGCCAGAGCGCGGAAGAACAGGCCGAGGCCGAGTGGCTTCCTAAGGCCGTCCAGGAGTCGCAACACTAAGAGGCAGAGGACGTCATGATTGTTTCAACCACGGACCCAGTCCGATGGGACACGAAGGGTTAGTGCAGCAGCGTCAGTTGGACCTGCCCCGGTGGCACAGTTTTGTCCATAGTGCAACCAGTTTGGACATCCGGGCCGGAACTGCCCATGGAACGTTGGATTCACAAATCGTCCTACAGGTCGGCCTACGAGAGCCGATAAGAGGACAGACTATCACAACAGCAGATTCTTTCACCACCACCAAGAGAAGGACTTCTGATTCAGCAGGGCCGAGCATACGCAATTACTGGGTCCCGAGCTGAGGGACTTGATACCGATCTCGAGATCGCTTAGAGTGCCCGTTTACGATTTACATTGTGGATTGTGTTTGCTAACACTTGAGCTTTGCACGTGGTCGTGTTGTTTTCGTGGTTATTTTCTGTGGGAACGGAATTAAAACTAGTACGGGAAGTTCTTTTCCTTCTTCGATAATGAGAATTGAGTTTTAAGAACCGATTGGTGAAACATCAGACGTTCGTCGAACACTTTCGGCAGCGAATGCCCGAACAGTGAAAGGCTGCGGCCTTGACCAGTAAACGGTTCGAACGGTCACAAGAGATGACCAGGCAACGATGAGATCAGAGTACCGCAGCGGAAGCGTGGTGGGCCCATGCCCACAGGAGTCGTGATCGACAACTCCATCTACCCCTGCTAAAGGATTTAAGTTTTAAGGTTCGAACCATCGAAACATTTTTGTTTCAATTTTCCGTCTAACGAGCGAAAAGTTGCACAAGTGTGTGCCGTACTTAAGAGATTGGAATAGAATGTGCTCCCTACGTTTGTCCCGGAATGACTAAACGATTTGCCGCCAGTTCACGCAGAACAGGCGAATAACATCGAGAGTTATTCAAACGACTTCCCCAGCGGAGAAGAATACGGAAAACGAGAACCGGGTACCAAGGTGTACCTTTGCCAGCAAGAGAAGAACGAACGCCAAACGTCCCGCGAGGACGTGGCTTAACTATAAGGTTACGTCATAGAAGTTAGAGCATCTCACGTTAAAACCCTGCAACGGATAACCGAGGGCGAATACCACAAGCTTCCAGGCCAGTAACAAGATGGCACCGAACAAAGCGTTGTGTGGTAGGTCGGATTTTGTGCCATGCTTGGACACAGGGAGAGTTAAGAATTAATCGTTGTTGGTTTTGAGTTGTTCAAGGAACAATGGAAGGAACCACGCTAGTTTCTGAACGGTTCAAATTATCGAGATCACAGTGCATGATGATTACTCCTTATGGAATGACTTGGGTGGACTGACCTTAAGTTGTTTTGATCGACAGCTCGTGAACGAGTGTCAGCGGTATAAGGAATACCACCGGTTGGGATAACCTTTGTCAATCGATTTTGGGATTGTGTTTCGCTGTCGAGTGTGATTATTGTACGTGTATTTTGGTGTCTTGAAGGACGCCTACTTTCGGCTAGAGTGCCAGTACGAGGTTCCACCGTTCATGTTGTTTGCGTCGTTCGTCCGACAAGATGTTGGTAGAGATCGTGGTTGTACGGAACCGTGCACCGGGTTTGAGAACCGTAGTCTCACAGATACAATGAATTATACGAAGCGACTTGTAAGATGGTTTTGTCAGAAGTGTGATTTGGTATCGACGGTAAGAGAATTATAACCAGTTGGGTAACTTTTGTGATCGACCGTAGTTGAGAATGGTTATTTCCTCCTTATTTTAGGATCGTAATACTTGTTGAGTGGTTGAATCTTTATCAGGTTGAGAATCTTGAACGTTTTTACCAAGTGTGACATGTCGTTAGAATTGGGCAAGTATGCCGCACTTCCCATAACGTGAGCTCCTAACGGTAGTACGTTTTGAGGCGTGCCGACTTCCGACTAGAGGTCGGTGCTTCGTTTTATTCACTTGTTTGAGGTACGCCTACCTTTCCACGAGATGTGATGAAACGAACGATTATTCCAGACCCTTCGGTTTTAGTGAGGTCTTTTGGTTGTTGTTTGGAGTACGTGATACTCCCTTGGAAGTTGTTTGTAGTCGGTGTTGACTTGTTAGTACCTGAGTTCCGTTGGGTTTGATCCTGTGACGATCACTAAGGAGAAATTGGTTGTGTTACGTTATGTGTGATTTCGACTTGGTTTGACTGTAAAGGGTTCCAGCAGGATACCGTTGACGACGGAATTCCCAGAGTGAGATTTCGAGATCCCCACCTTAGTTTTCTTAAGTGTTTAGATGTTGCTCGACTTGTGTTGTTACTCGGTATTCTTGAGTTAGTGAAACGTTGCGCGTGTTTTCGTAAAGTTGGGTGAGACGGTTTTGTACCGCCAAGTATGGCGTTTGAGAAGATAGCGTGATCAAGTGAAGCACGATAAGTAAAGGTAGCGTAGTTTCGGAAACGGTTAAAGATCGTGCAGAGCCGACAGAAGAGTTACATAGATGAAAGGCGCAGGCCTCTTGAGTTTATTATTGCTGATCAGATATTCTGAGAGTGAGCCTAAGAAGGGCATTTAGCAGACTTGGCTGCGACGGAGGCAAGTTGGCCCCGCAGCTTCTCTTATACTTTGAGATCTTCGGGCAGGACTAGAGTCGTTGCCCAGCGTCTCCCACGTTCCCGACTACAGAAGTGCACCACGGTTTCCTCGCTTGTGAGTTGGGCAGGACGTTCCCTAAGGTATGGTCAAGAGGAACGCGTTCGTTTTTAAAATTTCGAGGACGAAATTCTTTTAAGGGGGGTAGACTGTAGAACCCCACTTGTTCAAAAGGGAGTTTTATTGTGAAAAAAATCGAAACGCCAGGGTTTGAATCTGTAACAAGTGGTATGAAAAAGAAAATTCAAAAAAAAGGAAAGAAAAGAAAAGAAACGAAAAAAAAAAATAGAAAGAAGGGAGATTGGGCTGACTAGGCCGGTCATGGACCAGGCCCAAATCAGCACCGAGCCCACATCATCGTCAGGCCCAGAACCGCGCTACACCAAAACCCTAAATCTGCCTCTTCAATTTCCACTTTCAGGCACGTTTCCCAAGGACCGTCTCTCTCGCGTGCCTCTTCTCTCTCGCGTTTCAGATCTAGTCAACCCGCTGTCCTCGACCTCTTCCTTCCCCTTTCTCCCTCACTTCGGCCTCGCCATCACCCACGCCTAGCCCTCACCTTTCCCCCTCCGAGCTTCAATCGAACCTTCCACGGTCGGAATCGAAGCGAGCTCGCCGGAGAACGTGCGATGTCTCCGAGCTCGACCTCGGCCGGTACCTTCGCCGTCCTTCTCTTCTCCGTGTTCCACCCCAGAAAACCCAGCCTAACGAGCTGGACTAGGACGAGCATCGCCATCTGAAACCCGAGCTCCATCGAGCTTCACTCGCCGGAGAACACGTGCCCTCGTCAGATCTGAACGAGAGGCGAACGTGGGTTCTCGCCTGAGTCACCGCCGCCGTGGCCACGGGCTCGTCGGGACCTGCCGCCCTCCTCCGCCTCTTTTTCTCCTCGTCGCACCTCACCTGGCATCGCGGACGACGACCGGAGCAACCTCAGATCTCCGGAACCCTACCGGCCTCGACGCTGTCACGGCCAGATCTGAAATCCGGGCCTGACCAGTATACAGGGCCAGAACTTGGGCCTCCAACTCCAGCGTCGGGCCTCGGGCCGGACAGTCACAGAAGACGGGCCTTGAGTCCAATGTAGACTCGGGCCGGTTCCAGACATGGACTTGGGTTCGGATCCGGATCCGAACCAGGTCTGGATCCGGGTTTGGGCTTGGATCCGGGTCAACCCAGATTTAAAGGAAAATCATTTTAAATTCAGGTTAATTAACTATTTAATTAATTGAATTTGGACAATTAAGGACCTTTGGACTTTTACCGGTATTGATTAGACGTTCTCTTTGTCAAACCTAGACGGGACTTCGCCCGAGCACAAGGGCTTGGACCCGAGCTAGAAGAACGAAGATCACGCGGAACCCATGTGAAGAACGGAGTTGTGACCTCTCGAGCTTCTCATCAGAGTATTATTAGAGGAAGACCGCAAGGTAGGGGAAATCCTATCTACTCGAGTATTTATTATTAGAACGCATGCTAGGTTAATAAAATCGGAACGGTCCTAGAATTGCATATAGGAGGCGAATAACTAGAATAATCGTCTTTAAATTACTAATAACCGGAAGTTGCTAGAATGTATGCTTAGGATGAGAATAATTAGTACAAATAGCTTTCGATACTTGGGAATTGATTTACTAGTAGAGAGGCCGTGATGAGCCCTCGGATTAGTTGTGTGCTAGGTTCACATGCTTGGTTGATAGATATTAGGATAATCAAGAGTCTAATGGAACTAGTTTACTTTACTGTTGTTTAGTTGAATGTTTACTTGATTGGTTGAATGATTGTGTTGATATGATTGTTGGTTGAACGGATGATCGAGTATGACTGGTTGTACCAAGGGGTACAATTAGGTGATCGATGTACCGATGGTTCGTGACAGGTAAGTATGACGGTAAGGGTAATTCTGTGTATGAATCCCGTATGGTGTGTATTGATGAACGTGTGTACTTCTAAGATTGAGGATTAAGTGACTGTCTTTGGTGTATTGTGGTGAAATTGGGATTCGATAAGTGTTGGTTGTCGGATGTGTTATAATGTATGTTCTTTATTCTTATTCTTGAAATGTTTGTTTGTTTGTTTGGTTCGGTACTACACCGGGGGGGGGGGGGTAATCCGGTGCCGTTGTGGTGGTTGGAGTTTGACAGAGACAGTGGGACATTGAGTGATTATTGAGTGGTTATTGGAGCCTGAGAGTTCGGCAGATCCTACGGGATATTGAGTGCTTATTGGAGCTTGAGAGGTCGGCAGATCCTACGGGATATTGAGTGATTATTGAGTGGTTATTGGACCTTGAGAGCTCGGCAGATCCTACGGGATATTGAGTGATTATTGAGTGGATTACTTCATGAGAGATGGTTACTGAGGTTTCACCCAAGGGCGTGCGTCCCAGTGGAGCACCACCTTGGTTCCCTATGACATATGGTCCTTTGGAGGCATTTATGGGAATCCCGATGATAAGCGCCCATTTGGGATTGTTTCCGGTGCCCCGACGCATGTGCTTCCTCTGGACCGAGGGAAAATCTGATATGATATGGATACTCTGGTGGATCGGGATATGGGAACCGAGGTGATCCCAGAATCTATCAATGGATCGGAGGCTTGAGAAAGCAAGTGGTTGGCGTGATATCAATTACTCCCATTTTAATTGTTACGTTACGTTTTAGTGTTTTCATGGAATCTTTTAAGCTAATGGTATCGTCGAAAAAGCGATACTATTTCATTTTACTGATTCTATAGTCTTTCATTGATTACTAGTGTTTACTCGTTTCCAGTTGTGATGGCTTCCATTTTATTATAATGTTCTCTATTTGTTCGCTGGGAAGTTATCGTTATGCGCTATTGTTCTCGTTGCTTTTTATTTGTTTATCATAGTTTTTGGTCTAAGAGTTTTAAGCAAATTGTGACAACGAACTAAAGTAGTTTTATTATTAAACTTGGAGGCTAAAGTTGTTTACGATTTTCCCTACTGAGCCTAAGCTCACCCCTATTCGTTTATTTGTTGTGTGTACAGGTGTACTTGAGATCTGGGAAATTCGAGGCTCGGGAGCTTCCGGATGTTTTGAGGGTTGCATTAGAGATGGGTGGTCCACATTGTTGAACTTTATTTACCTTACGTTACTTGTCAAGTTGTGACACTATATTTGAAATAAGAGATTGAATTATTGAGAAATACCTTGGACTCGCTTTCAACTTTAAAAGAATTTATTACAGTTTTACTACTTTTATCTCGTTTGTTTCAGGTCACGTCTTGAGTCTGGCCAAAACCGGATTTGGGGCGTGACAGACGGCGTGAAGGTGGACAGACCATGTCTGATAGGGGGAGATTGTGTACTGATTGACAGAGAGGGCGACGAAAGGATGGCTGTGGTGGTGATGGGGGCGACGGCATGATGGTGTAGCGGTGGAAGGAGGCGGCGGCGGTGAACCCTGGTGGCTAGAGTAGAGAGGATCCTGGTGGCTAGGGTAGACGAGAGCTTTTTCGACCCAGTGTTCTTTGTGATCTTTAAGACACTTTATTTCATTAGTAGCATATACCAGAGATTTATGCTTTTGGGTAGTTCAATTAATATGATACGAGATTGTTTGAGGGATACAATGTTCTTTTCTTTCCTTGTAATCAAAATTTAACTTCAATCAAAACAAAATTAGGATTAAGAAAAGAAAAATGAAATTCTAATTCTATATATATGATCACCAAAGTTATGAATTGATCATAATTTTTTTTTAAGATATGCGTTTAGTTTTCAACTATTTTTTAAACATTAATAAAAAAATTGTCTTTATTCCAAACTGAATTTATCTTTAAGACACTTTATTTTATTAATATCACACAGAAGAGAAGAAGAAAAATATAATAGAAACTTCTCTTTATCCTAAAAAATGTGGGAACCCATCCTAGTCACACTCCTAAGATCCAACATTTACGATGAAGAAGAGGAGTAGACTAGTCCAACTACAGACTTCAAAAACTCTAGAAGGACACAACCTTCATTATCAGGCACAACAAACAACAACCCTCACAAACAACATTCCTCACAAGGCTATTATTACAGCCAAACATATAAGACCCAACAAGAAAACCAGATTCCAAATGAAGAACTCAACCAAATGCAAGCCCAACTTCACTTACAAGCAACAGAAAATACACCAACAATAGAGACAAACTAACCAAACAACCGAGTAACACAAGAGAAAACAATCAACAGAAGTGAAAGAAGGGTATAGGCACCCGACTTTAACCACCTTGAAGCATTGAAAAAGTTGAAAAGAGAATCTTGGTACCCGAATTTAACCACCGTGAAGCACAATTGTGTAAAACTTCCGAAATCATCATCGAGCAATCCACAAAACTCTATTCCCCAACCTAGAAGAGGACGCACTACTTCCCGCTCATTAGTATGATATCCCTCTAAAGAGGGAATATCAAGATCTAATTTACGGCGGCATGCACCGCGACAGATGAGACATGCCCGATTTACCTTACCAACTCAAGGAAATGGATTCAGAAGAGGGAAAAAAGTGCCCTAATACCTCGCCGACGGCCAATCCATTAATCGGCGAGCTCGACCCACACCATGGTCGAGAAGAAGAGAAGCCGATTAACTTAGGGAAGCATGGACGGAAGGGAAGAGACTAACCCAACTAGAAGAGGGAGAGGAGCAAACATTATAAGCAAACCATCCTTCAAAGAAACCTAAAACCTATAGTCGAACCCAGTCCTCCACACGGTTCCATCCAACCCCGAGAATCACCTAAGGAGGATGGTATTTCTACCGAGCACGATGCAGACTTGAATGTCTTTTAGATCTGACCTCCGAAGCATGACATGCCAGAGACAAGCCTGAAGCACAGTGAAGGGGGAGAAGAAGTGACTGAGAGCGACACCACAGATATGGCCCAAAAGGACCAAATCCGGGGGAGAAGAGTGAGCGAAGAGCAACCCACCAAGCGAACACGGAGGAGCCTGGTCCCAATCCGTGAAGATCCACTCCTTACAGGACGGAGAAGATCGTATCACGCCAGATCGAATGAGACTTTGCTGCCGGAGATGGAGACTATTAACCGAGCTTCACCATATGGAAACGGGCGAAAGAGGCTAGGGGTTTGAGAGAAAGGGTTCAAAAGAAAGTAGAAGAAGTGGAGCCAAGCAGATATGAGCCAATCCTCGTCCAAGGAGTGAAGGAAAAACCTCATACACCAGATCTGTTACATAAAGAGAAGCAGGGGTAGCGAAGAGGAGGAGAAGGTAGCGAAGGAAATGAGCGGGTTAGGGGAAAGGAAAGAAAAGGAAAGAAGAGGATGGGGGAGGGAAGAGGATGGGGGTAGAAAGGGAGATGAAAGGGGGGGGACTTTGGTTGTTCCAACCATGGTCGGAGCCACGGTCATCACCGACGAAGCCAAGGACGAAGAAGAAGAAAGAAACTTAGGGTTTCTAGGGAGAAGTCGGACTCTCTCTCTCTATAGAAGGGTTGACTTTTAAATTTCTTAATCGCCACTCTCATTCTTTCTCACACAAGAAAAGATATAATTGTAATAGCATGGTTCCATGTGGACAAGTGTCCATTTTTTTCCTTAACCAATTCACTAATTTAATAATTTATGATTCGTTTGAACTCCGATTAGCTTCAAACTTGCGCCAATATTTTTATTTTTTCAATGACTATCTATTAAGTAGCATATTAAATATATTTTGAAGCACACAAATAAAATGTTATATTGGGGTGATAAAAATAATGTTGAGTGTTGATAAATCTTCAGTAATAAAGGTTTTATATCGAGGTGATCAAATTAGTGCTAAACATTGATAAAAAACATGTACTAAAGTGATATAAAAACAAGTGATAAGGTGATAATATCATGTTCAATTTTGATAATAAGGGTCATAAACTAGAGTTTATTGCTTTTTTATCAACAAAATTTATTAAGAGCCCATTCTTTGAAGTAAAGAAAGGACCAAGAGTAAATACTCTCAAAGGAACCAAGAAGAACAACACCCACACAACAAAACACCCTAAACACCAATCTTACAAAGGTTACTTACACCTCAAGTAACCCCATAACCCCATTCTAAAACCCATCACCCAGTGATCAAAACACTTGATCAATCCCATAACATTAAGACCATAAACCTTTACTGTCAGTAAAGATTAAATCATCCAAGGCTCAACAAAATAGCACATAGCTGCTAATTGTTATACAATTCAAAACCAAGCCTTGTCACTGATGTACCATTCCATAGACCAGGATTGCTGCAAATTAGCAAGCATTGCAAGGGTCTTGAAGTAGGACCTGTGCAGGACTTGTGCAGTACTAGGCATTCCCAAACCGTTGTAGCAGAAACTTGAGCTTGTGTCACCAGCCACCATAATTCCCCAGTCAATTCTGTAGCAGAAATGAGCAGAAAGGAGGGAGGACAAATTCCAGAATTTTGCAGTTCCAAAAAAAATAAAGAAGTACCCATCAGTACAAAGGGGTACCAATCAGTAATAACAGTACATAGAACAATAAACTCTCAAAAACCTAGAACTACCCAAACAGGAATAGATAGGTAAAAAAGAGAGAGGGAGGGAGAACTAGAGAGAAACCCACATTCAAATTACATCCTAAACTAATAATACCCAAGGAACACTCCTACCTCACACCAAATTCCTAGTGTCTCACTCCCAAACCACCCCCAAAACCACCCAAAAACCCCCAAAACAATGAATGAAGCCCAAGTAATTACTGTTAAAAGCTTTCCAAATCCAAAACCAATCAGACAGTAGTAGTGATACTTCTCCTAACACAAGAGGAAAGAGATTCAGTCCAAGGAGAGAAGGAGAAAGGCCTAAACTTGGTAAAGATGGTCCATTCCAGGTTATATCTATAGCTTTTGATATTGTTGCAGATGTCTGTTGGTGAAGAGAGTTTTTTGTTAAAGATCAAATCATTCCTTGCTAACCAAATATGCCAAAGTGTGATGAAACAAATACTTTTCCATTGTTGTTGGGGGTAAAATGACTCCCAAGAGTAAATAAAATTGATAATGTCATTGCAAAGAACCCCTTTGAAACCCCACCAGTTGAGTATCTCAACCCAAACTAACCAAATTCTCTGACAAGAGAGGAGGAGGTGATTGGCTTCCTCAAAATCAAGTCTACACCAAGGGCATAGAGTATCATCCAGCTCCAGATTTAACCCTCTACCATCCAAAAACATCTTAGTGGGGACTGGATCGTGACAAGCCAGCCAAGTAAAGCTGAGATATTAGGAGGAAGAATGGGAGACCAAACTTAAGTTGCCCAGTGTCTATCTTGTAGGTTTGTATCCTCTAACAAAGAGTACATCTTCTTGACTTTGAAACATGCATTATGAATTTTCCAAACCACCTTGTCTTGACCAGAGTCCTGTAAGTGAATAAATTGAGATGATCTAATAGAAATCTGAATTGACCAATCTCCCAACCCCTCAATTCCCTCTTGAAATGAATCATCCACTCCCCATTTTTCCAATAGAAGGCTACCTTGTATTTTTTGTGTATACATAGATGATATAGACTCTGAAAACAATTCTACAAGGTAACTTTTAATAACCAAATGTCCCACCCCCACCCCCCATAAATCAAGCCTAAGACTATTAACCACAAACCACTCCACGTCATTGCTGAACTTGTGGTCAGCCAGTAGTGTTTGCACATGTCCTAAGAAATTCTGACTTGAGGTTAAGTTGATACTAGACAAATTCCAATATTCAGGGCACCAACCATATTTAGGACATAAGATTTTTTTCCAAAGAGAATCAGTGTCAACAGCAAATCTCCACCAGCACTTGGCTAACAGAGCAAAATTCATAATATAGAGATTCTTTATTCCCATTCCTCCCTTTTCCTTTGGCAAACACACCAATTTCCATCTAACTTTGTGTAAGACCTTCTTTGTAATTGATCCATTCCACAAAAAAATTCTCTGCCACATTTCCATATTCTTGAGTACCTTCTTAGGAACCCTAAACAAGGACATATAATAGAGGGGAAGATAGGACATAGATGATTTAATAAGAGTTATTCTCCCCCCAAAGTTGAGCATCCTTGCATGTTAGAGACTCAATTTCTTCTTGAGTTTTGCTATGATAGAGAGCCAAGTGGAGTATCTCCTAGGACCAGCACCTAACTTGAAGCCCAAGTAATCTAAGGGCAGGTCTGAAGCTTCACAACCCAAGATATTAAAGACATCTTCCACTGACAAGGAAGAGGGATTGAGAAGGACCACCTTAGACTTGTGATAACTAACCTTTAAACTATATGCTAACTGAAAAGCTTTAAGGGATTACTTTAGGTTGGGTATATAAAATGATTTGGCTTTGATGATGATCAAGGTATCATCAGTAAAGAAAGAAGCATTTATTCCTTTCCCCAATTGGCCACTATGAAAGAAATGATGGAAAAACTGTGTTACATCTTCATGTAGAAATTCCCAACACTGTTGAAAAAAATTAAGTGTATAGCCATCAGGTCCTGTAGCCTTCTCTCCATTGCAGTCCATAACTGCAGAATAAATTTCAGCATCTGTGAAAGGCCTCAGAAGAAAATTAGCTTTAGTTGTGGAGATAGTTTTGAAAGGTAACATGGAGAGATAAAGGATAACTGCAGAGGACTTCCCAAATCTAGCTGCAAAGTGTTTTTGAGCTACTTCCTTAATAAGAGAAGGAGAACTGAGCATAGCTCCCCCACACCAAATTTGGTTAATTTTCTTCCTATGACCAGCAAAATTTGCCACCAGATGATAGAATTTAGAGCACTTATTGTTAGTCTTAGTGCCCGTAGTTCAATCCTAAATGTCCAAATGTATATATCATCGTTAGCAATAAAATTAAAGCGGCTTTATATTACTTATGTGTTGGAGTAATATATCGATGTGTGCTCTGATCTATGCCCACCATGCGAATAGAACCATAGATCGAGATAGATCACACTCGATGGGTCCCTAGTCAACAAAGCTTCACTAGAAGCGACTAGTATGAAAGATGGCTCTTTATGGCTTACGTTCTGTTAGTCATTGGAATGGGATTTCGGAGTCTGATCATAGATATCATGTGGGACATGATATTGGACGACCCGCCCTGAATATGTGCCATAGATTAAGTCATGAACATATTCAGTGTCGTAGCTTGTCATGTATCCTTAGACCAAGGAGTCTTTGTGATCGCTATGTAGTCAACAACTGAGTTTGACCTGAGCCTAACGTTGTCCGTAACAGGGCTTCCATAACGGCCAGGATTGGCTTGGGGACGGGCTACATGAGTGACACGAAAGACGGCTAAGGGATTTATCCCTCATACTAAGGTATGGGAAAGATATCGGTTCTCGGCCACTTGATCGAGAGTGACTGGAAGAATAGCATGGCCATGCACATGATACTGGGTATCATATCTTCAGTCATCTCACATATCAAGGAACGGTGATTGAGAATAATAAGGATGACGGCTCTATGCCTTATCTCAATCAGGATATCGGAGATAAAAGGATAATGACAGGGACGACGGAAAGGTTAGAATCGACAGGGTCGATTCGTTATGTAGTGTCAGGCAATACTAAAGTCTCGTTAGTTGCCACTTAAATAGGATCAAGTAAAATGGGATTTTACGTTGATCTATTGACATGCATAAACCTAAGGGTCACACCGGAGGATGAAACTCATTGACACATTTATGGAGAATGGCCAAAAGGGAGTTGTCTCGGGACATGACCAAAACTGGGTTTTGGGTCATGTGCCCGTAAGTGAATAGGACTTTACGGATCGAGACAAGGCTTGGAGTCTTGGGATTGATCGCGTCGGATAATGTTGGACATTTCCGGTATGGAAGGCATGGAGGCGATGAGCGAATCACGGGACCTCGTTGGAAATGGCCACGGGCCATGTTCCAAGAAGCCCATGAAAGGCCCATGCAACCAAGGCCCATGGAACTAATTAATCAAGTCTTGATTAATTAGTACTAAGTAAGCAAGACAAGGATTAAGGTGTTGGTGATTCACCACCTAACCCAATCTTGTCTTGCCATACTTTGTCCTATTTACACCTTACTTGTCACCATGCTTGTCCCATGCCTTTAGTTGGACAAGTATGGGTTTTGTTATGTTTAAGTCATCTTTTTTCAACATAACAAACACTAGACAAGAATAGGAAACACATTTTCTCTCCCTCTTCCATGGCCATTTCGGGTTTGGCTAGTTTCCACCTCCATGTTTGTGTTCTTGAGTCCTCAAAGAGAAGAACTACGTGGCTTTGATTCCCAAGTGGATACGTAGGCGTCTTGGAGACTCAAGCCAATCATTCGTTAACCGGTGTTCTTGTTTTGGTAAGAACTAGTGCTGAATTTTTCTCTTGTTAATCCATTCTTTGTTAGTTGTTTCATGGTTTTAATTGTCTCTTGGTTTTCATTGATTTTCCGCTGCGAGTTGGTTCATCTCCAACCCTACCTCGAGACCCAACAGTGGTATCAGAGCCGTGCTACCTTCGGGATTCACAAGACGGTGTTCATAGTTTCGGTTTTGCTTGAAAGTTTCGTTTTTGGCATGTTGTTTTGCTAAATTGTTTGATAACATGTTTTAAATTCTTGTTTATGGATTTAATGCATGTAAAATGAACTTTTGAAAATTATTTCAAATCTGGAAATTTTGAAAAAAGTTTGATTTTTCGGGTCTCGGGAGCGGGACTCTCGGGGAGCCGAAACCGAGACCGAACGGGGCTCCGTTGGACGGAGCTAGGCCAAGCATGACCATTGGATGGTTGATATGCTAAGGCTAAACCGTTTTGTTAGTTATGACGAGTTTGGAACCGTCATGACGAACTCGAAGATCAAATGTTCAAAAGTTTCATTTTTGAACGGTTTCGATAAACCGAGCATCAAAAAATTTCGAAACTTGGCTATTAATTAAAACCGGAAAATCACATGATGTTTGATAACATGCTTGTTTGATAACACGATGTGTGATGTGATGTTGGCATGGTGTACATAATAGCCCCGAGCTCAATTTAATTATTTATCGCTTTTCACGGCCTGCGAGCCGTTAGAGTTAACGTGTAATTATTCTTTCAAGGTGTGGTCGTCGAACCACTTGTTTGTAATATTTATTTATTCCCGACCTGCGAGTCGTGTATTAAATTGTAATATTTTACTCAAGATGAAGAAAGGGCGAAAAGGTCATTTGGTGGCTTTTCGGGTGTTGGCATCGGCTTGGAGTCGGTGGAGCTCAAGAAGCTAGTGGGAGTTAGTTTAGGGGGCTATTATGTGCATATTTATCGCTTTATGCTTGGTTTAGTTTATGCATGATTAATTCTGTGTTTTAGAATTGCATGCTTAACTTTATTTACCGAGCATATCACCTCACATGCAAAGATAAAATTGGAATTTTAATCCTTGTGTGTGAGCCCTTAGAATCGTCATTACATTGGATGTAGTTGACGGGTTCGAAGGAAGAATTACATTGGAGGTAATTTGAGGCATCATTGCATTTGGAATGTAGTTGATGTGCTCATCGCATCTAGGATGTGTCAAAGTTTTAAACACAACCGGACAAGTAAAAACGGGTCATGTCCGATACCTCCCAATTATCAACACCTTACTACCTCCCCGTCCTATGGGTGTCGTGCGCATTAGCGGAGCATCCATGGGAAAGCGGGGTAGTAGGTTTGGACGACATATGTGGGTGTCGTGCGCATTAGCGGAGCACCTACATAGTGACGGGCCATAGTTGAAAATTGGTGGACCCGACTACGATTCTCAGCCTGAGGTTGAGCTAGGGTAACAGATAGGGTAAGCCGTGTACATAAGTGCATACCCTAGCCAAGAGTCACATTGGATGTGATTGGATGGAGTCCTACCTACATAGCTCGATTAAGTGGTGAGCATTAGTTCAGCTTAATCGAGTGAATCAAGGATCTTGGTTTCAGATTCTAAAGGTTTAGAATTGATTGTTGGTGTTTAAGCTTGATCTTCATAAAATTTATTCAGTTTACTGATTGAATTTTATCTGTTGTAGATCAAATGGCAAATTCAGCGAACATTAATAGTTTGTCATTAAAAACCATTCTTGACAGGGTCAAGCTAAATGGGACAAACTATTTGGACTGGTACAGAATTTTGAGGATAGTCCTCAAGTCTGAACGCAAAGAATATGTCCTTGACAAGGCTGTCTCTAAGACCATATCAGAGTTACATGAAGTGTCATCAGCTGCTGAGAAGAATATCTCAGGGATCTGGGATCCAAGGATATTCTGATGGTCAACAAGGGAATTGGAAGTGGCAAGGGCTGGGCCCATGCGCACTTGGCAGGAAAGATGAGACACTTGAGAATGTCTGCTTCTACTGCCAACAGCCTGGTCATTGGAACCGGGATTACAGGAAGTTCACGGCTGATCTGAAGAAGGGCAGTGGGACTGCGCCTTCATCAAATAGCCTGGATGATCTGAAGAAGGGCAGTAGGACTGCGCCTTCATCAGGAAACCTGGATGATCTAAGGAAGGGCGGTGGGACCGTGCCTTCATTCGGTATTAACTCTATAGAGCTACATCTCTCTACTTCCAAAGATTCATGGGTATTAGATACCATGACTGAATCTCACACATGCACTAATATATGGTGGCTGAAAGTAGGAGAGATTTGGAAAGCACGAAATGGACCTCAGAGTTGTGGCAACTGCTGTAGGATCCATGAGTCTTGCTTTGCCAAGAGGCCTTGTCTTAGTATTGTATAATGTATATTGCATACCTACTCTTAGTAGGAATATTATATCTGTATCCGTGTTTGACAAGGAAGGATATAATGTTAATATTGGAAATGGAGTTTTCAATGTTCTATGCAATGATATGTTTTATACCAGTACTGACATGGTTGGAGGATTGTACATATTAGATATGGGTAACAATGCCTCAAGTTCTATATATTCCGTTAATACCAAGAGGTCTAAATCCAACGATTTAAACCTAACTCTGTTATGGTACTGTCATTTGGGTCGCATAAACAAGAAGCGCCTATCAGCACTTCAGAAGTGCGGGCTTTCAGGTTCATTCGAATTCCATTCGATCGATAGGTGCAAGGTTTGTTTGATGGGCAAAATGACTAAAGTGCCCTTTATCGATCGCGATGAAAGGGCGGGTGAATTATTGGGGCTGATACACTCGAATGTGTGTAGACCAATAAGTTCACTTGCCAGGAGGGGTTTTAGCTACTTTATCACATTTACTGATGATTACAGTAAATATGGTTATGTCTATTCGGTGAGACATAAGTCTGAAGCTTTTGATAAATTCAAAGAGTTTAAGACTATAGTAGAAAACCAGCTCGACAAAGGTATTAAGGCACTTCGATTGGATCGAGGTGGAAAATACTTGACCACAGAGTTATTAGATCATCTAAAAGAGAATGGGATCCTTTTGAAATGGACTCCTCCTAGGTCACTGTAGTTGAAAGGTGTAGCCAAACGGAGAAATCGGACATTGTTAGACAATGGTCTGTTCCATGATTAGTTGGACTGATCTCCCAATCTCTTTTAGGGGTTTTGCTCTAGAGACGACCGCATTCATAGTGAATCGGGCTTCGACGAATGGTGTGGAATGGACACCATTTTAAAAATGGTACGGGATGATGCCCGCTTTGTCCTTCCTAAAGATTTGTGGTTGCGAGGCTTATGTGAAACATTTGGTTTCGACTAAGCTCGAACCAAGATCTGAGATATGCACCTTCGTGTGGTATCCCAAAGCAACAAGGGGATACTATTTCTACAATCCCAGTGAGAACATGGTGTTCGTCGCTTGGGGTGGGGTCTTTATGGAAAAGAAGTTTTGTTTCCAAAGACGTCATTGGGAGGACTGTGCATCTCGAAGAAATTCAGGATGGTACAGATCTGTCTAAACCAATTGGCAACCCAGTAGAAAGGAGCCAGAGATTGTCGTAGAGTAAGAACCAATTCCTGTTACAATTCCGGAAGGTCCAAGGCGATTTGAAAGGATCAATCTTCCACCTCCAAGATATGGTATCCGGAGGTGACTATGAAGTCATGGTGGATCACGATGATCCAGCCACCTTTCAGGAAGTCGTGGATGGGCCCAACTCCGAGTTATGGCTGGGAGCCATGAGGGAGGAAATGCAATCCATGTCGGACAACCGAGTCTGGGAACCGGTTGATCCCATCAATGGTGTGAGGACCATAGGATGCAAATGGATCTTCAAGGTGAAGTTTGACATGGACGGCAACCCTCTGACCTACAAAGCTCAACTGGTGGCGAAAGGTTATAGGCAGATCCAATGGATTGACTATGAGGAAACCTTCTCCTTAGTGGCTATGGTCAAAATCGATCCAAATTCTTCTTGACATAACTGCGTATCATAATTACGAGATATGGCAAGTGGATGTCAAAACCGCTTTCCTAAATGGAAATTTGACTGAGTACGTTTGTATGTCTCGGCCCAAAGGTTTTGACGATCCGAAGAATAAAGGAAAGATTTATAAGTTGTTGAAATCCATTTATGGATTGAAACGAACTTCTCGGAGTTGGATCCTTCGTTTTGATGAAGCTGTAATTGGATTTGGCTTAATCAAGAACGAGGATGAATCTTGCGTTTATAAGAAGGCTAGTGGGAGCAATATTACCTTTCTGGTTCTCATTGAAAACGACATCCCAACCTTGCACGAGACTAAAGCTTGGTTGAGGAAGTGTTCTTCAATAAAGGACTTAGGCGATGCTTCTCATATCTTAAGGATTAAGATATGTAGAGATCGCACCAAGAGGGTCTTGGATTTAAGTCAGGGAACCTATGTGAACAAGGCATTGAGTAGGTTCTTAATGCTCGATTCAAAGAAAGGACTCTTACCCACTAGTCATGGCATTCATCTCAGCAAGACTCAGTGTCCTAAGACACCTGATGAGCTGAAAAGGATGATGAGAATCCTATGCGCCTGGGGGCAGGATCGATCATATATGCCATGACATGTATGAGACCAGACGTCTCGTAAGCCTTATGTTGTACCAGTAGACATCATTCTAACCCGGGGGAAAGATGATGCTGAACTAGTCGTCGAAGGATGAGTAGACGCTAGTTTTCCAAGACAAATCCAGATGACTTTAGAAGTCAATCAGGATATGTGTTTACGCTGAATGGCAGAGCTTTAGCTGGGAAAGCGTAAAGCAAGATACCATTGCCGAATCTACGACAGAGGCCAAGTACATGGATGCTGCAGAGGCAGCTAAGGAGGCTATGTGGATTTGGAAATTCATGGCAGGGCTGGGTGTAATTAAAAACCCATCCAGTCCGGTGAATCCATTTTGCGACAACACAAGGGCCATTGCGCAAGCTAAAAGCCTAGATCGCATAACAAATCCAAACATGTACTGCGGCGTATCCACCTCATCAGATAAATACTGAACTGAGGTGAAGTGAAGATAACCGATATTGCAACAGATGATAACATAGCCAACTCATTGACTAAGGCAGTGTCACTGCCTGAACATGTTAGACATGTAAAGTCGATGGGGACATATAGGAGTTTAGATTGGAACTAGGGCAAGTGGGAGATTGTTAGTCTTAGTGCCCGTAGTTCAATCCTAAATGTCCAAATGTATATATCATCGTTAGCAATAAAATTAAAGCGGCTTTATATTACTTATGTGTTGGAGTAATATATCGATGTGTGCTCTGATCTATGCCCACCATGCGAATAGAACCATAGATCGAGATAGATCACACTCGATGGGTCCCTAGTCAACAAAGCTTCACTAGAAGCGACTAGTATGAAAGATGGCTCTTTATGGCTTACGTTCTGTTAGTCATTGGAATGGGATTTCGGAGTCTGATCATAGATATCATGTGGGACATGATATTGGACGACCCGCCCTGAATATGTGCCATAGATTAAGTCATGAACATATTCAGTGTCGTAGCTTGTCATGTATCCTTAGACCAAGGAGTCTTTGTGATCGCTATGTAGTCAACAACTGAGTTTGACCTGAGCCTAACGTTGTCCGTAACAGGGCTTCCATAACGGCCAGGATTGGCTTGGGGACGGGCTACATGAGTGACACGAAAGACGGCTAAGGGATTTATCCCTCATACTAAGGTATGGGAAAGATATCGGTTCTCGGCCACTTGATCGAGAGTGACTGGAAGAATAGCATGGCCATGCACATGATACTGGGTATCATATCTTCAGTCATCTCACATATCAAGGAACGGTGATTGAGAATAATAAGGATGACGGCTCTATGCCTTATCTCAATCAGGATATCGGAGATAAAAGGATAATGACAGGGACGACGGAAAGGTTAGAATCGACAGGGTCGATTCGTTATGTAGTGTCAGGCAATACTAAAGTCTCGTTAGTTGCCACTTAAATAGGATCAAGTAAAATGGGATTTTACGTTGATCTATTGACATGCATAAACCTAAGGGTCACACCGGAGGATGAAACTCATTGACACATTTATGGAGAATGGCCAAAAGGGAGTTGTCTCGGGACATGACCAAAACTGGGTTTTGGGTCATGTGCCCGTAAGTGAATAGGACTTTACGGATCGAGACAAGGCTTGGAGTCTTGGGATTGATCGCGTCGGATAATGTTGGACATTTCCGGTATGGAAGGCATGGAGGCGATGAGCGAATCACGGGACCTCGTTGGAAATGGCCACGGGCCATGTTCCAAGAAGCCCATGAAAGGCCCATGCAACCAAGGCCCATGGAACTAATTAATCAAGTCTTGATTAATTAGTACTAAGTAAGCAAGACAAGGATTAAGGTGTTGGTGATTCACCACCTAACCCAATCTTGTCTTGCCATACTTTGTCCTATTTACACCTTACTTGTCACCATGCTTGTCCCATGCCTTTAGTTGGACAAGTATGGGTTTTGTTATGTTTAAGTCATCTTTTTTCAACATAACAAACACTAGACAAGAATAGGAAACACATTTTCTCTCCCTCTTCCATGGCCATTTCGGGTTTGGCTAGTTTCCACCTCCATGTTTGTGTTCTTGAGTCCTCAAAGAGAAGAACTACGTGGCTTTGATTCCCAAGTGGATACGTAGGCGTCTTGGAGACTCAAGCCAATCATTCGTTAACCGGTGTTCTTGTTTTGGTAAGAACTAGTGCTGAATTTTTCTCTTGTTAATCCATTCTTTGTTAGTTGTTTCATGGTTTTAATTGTCTCTTGGTTTTCATTGATTTTCCGCTGCGAGTTGGTTCATCTCCAACCCTACCTCGAGACCCAACACTTATCCCCCTCTTTGAGCCACTCGTGTCTTGATTTCTATTTCCACGCCTTTGAAAGGGCTTTAAGTTTTTGTATAAGAAGAGCCCCTAGTAAAGCCCTCTTGGATTTTTCAGAATCAGATAGGTTTCTACACTCAATCACCCCATCCAGACTATTGATCTCCTGCTTGATGAATTCAATATCCCTTTCTAAACAACCAAAAACCCTGATATTCCAATCTTTCAAAAAAGTCTTGAGTAATTTCAGCTTCTGCCAAATGATGAAATGTGGTTCCCCAGAGATGTCCAAAGCCTGCCAGAAAACTTTCACATCTTGAAAAAACAAATGATGATCTAACCAAGCATTGAGGAACTTAAAAGGTCTTGGGCCCCAATCCACAAAAGGATCTGAAAGAGTGATAGGCTTATGATCAGAAATGGCTCTGCATAGCCCAGACTGTGTCAAATTTTTGAAATCAGCAATAACTTGAGGCCCAAGCAAGAATCTATCCAGTCTTGAGGCTCAGGAAAAAGGGACAAACATGGTGAATTTAGCCCCATTGAGAGGAAAATCAACAAGTGGAGCCTCATTTAAGAAGAGTGAGAAGCTTCTATTAGTTGTGGATGTGTGTGATGAACCTTACTTTTCTGAGGGGTAAAGGACAGTAATCCCCAACACAAATGTAATAGATCCCAAGTGCTTGTATCTCCTGAACAAGACTCAGCCAAAGATTCTTCATATCTCTCTCCCCCCCCCCCCCCCCCCCCCCCCCCAACAAGGAGCATAAATATTTATTATGGCAGTACTAATATTCCACTTAGAAGCAAAACCGGACCAGACAATACCATGATCAATGGGTTTGGTATAATGAACCTGGAAGAAATGTTTGTTCCACAATGTGTAAATACCACCTGAATTTCCCATAGCATCCACATGAACCTCATCCCACCCCAAATTTAACCCAACAGATTTTAGGAAAAAAGAAGGAAACTGATGTAGTTTTGTTTACTGTAACAAAATGAAACCTTGAGAAGTACTTTGAAGGTTAGTTTTATGCCCTAGGCCAATCTTTTCTTGTATGACATTATCTTTTATTAATACATTGGCACTTTCATTATCATTTTGTTAAATGATAATTGCGTGAATAATCGACTCTTTATAAGATTATCAATTACGTGACTTGATAGTAAAACTCTTAGAACAAAACAGAGAGTATTATTCCAATGATCTCTGGTCTTATTGATATACTAAGACTAGTATGATGTTGACTCATGATCATGTTTTACTGATCATTCATATTGGATGTGAAGTCAAATCATAGATGCCATTTAGGAAAATGTTATTGGATGACCCACTGTGAGAATACTACGTAGGAACTGTCATGAGTATTTCTCAGTACCGTAATATGACTTAAGTCCTTTGACCTTATAGTCGTCATGGATTTCTACATAGGTTGTTATGTGTCTTGACGTAGTTCAACGTTGTCTTTGACCGGACAACAATAAAGATTGTTGTTGTATACATAATTGTCTGTGTGAGGAATGTGAGCGACTGATAAGGGTTTTGTCACTCATGTAAATATGAGAGATATCGTTTGGGCCCCTTGATAAGTGAGACTGCAGAATCGCATGGCCATGCGAATCGATAATGAGTTATCACTTGCAGTCTACTTAAGATCAAGAAACTAACGATCGAATAAAATAAGGATGACGATTCTATGCCTTATATTCGATCGAGATATCGATGACAAAGGGATTAAGATATTAATGGTAAAAGGTTAAATCAGATTGACGATCTTCATACAACTTTGGGAAGTCATAATGCCTTGCTAGAGGTCAACTATGACATGCAGACGAAACGGGGATTTCGGGCTCACTGCCAACGTTGTATGAGCCTACAGGGTCACACACAACAACAACCCCAAAATCGAGTTGAACTATAGAATATAATTATATTATATTTGATATAATATAATTTCATTCATTTCTCGTTTTCTAATTACTAATATAATTAGATTATATTGGGAAGACAAATGAAATAAGTTTATATATATAAGTATTTATTTCAGATTAAACTTTGGAATAAAACCTATATACATTATGTTTATTTTATTTTGTTTTATAATTCAATTAATAATTATTTGAATTTTAGAAATTAAAATAAGCTATTTTTGAATTCCACTCATCCTAAAATATCTCCACGTATCTGATTTCGTAACCCTTTTTTGATTTACGAAATCAGATATAGGGGTTACGTTTCTGATAGTAGGGGTGTGGAAAAACGAGAGAGAAAAACTAGAGAAAGAGAAAGAAGAAACTGAGAGAAAAATTCTGATTTTGGTGCTAGCACACGAGAGATTTTTGGGAAGAGATTGTTGGTGTGGATACCTGAAGAGGACGGATTCTTTTGAAGACGTCTCGACTTCGTCAAACCATCAGAGTGCACTTGGTCCCTGTCTCGAACCAGGCTCGAAACTACAAGTGGTAATCTCTATTTAATTTTTGTTTGTCGGTTTATTCTGAATTACATGGATCCTAAGGGATTTCTAGGGATTTTATAATTTTAGCTGCGTTTTTGGCACCCTAGAATCCTTCAGTGGTATCAGAGCCTCTTGTAATTCGTTTAAACTGACCATGAATGCTTGTTTGATGTATGAAAGTTTCGAGTTTAAGAGTTTTTGTTATTGCATGTATGTTTGATGCATGTTGGTTGTTTCGTTCTCTGCTTTTACTGAGAAAGTACGTAGGATGAATCTGCATAATTGAATATGTATAATAATGAGATTTTATATTATGTATTACAGTTATGAACTGTGATTATGTAGATGAATTTTAATGGGTATCATGGTTATGAACTGTGTATAATTCTGTTAAGAACAGAAAAGATTAATCACAATATTATTGTGGTTATTGATAGGAATGGGGACCCCACCAGGGGCGCTGCCCCTTGGACCCCGTCAGGGGCGCTGCCCCCGAACCCCGCAAGGGGCCAGCCCCTTGACCCCGTTAGAGGCGCTACAATTGTCATTAAGTAATATATTTATTTTGCTGGTGTGATAACATGTTTTATATAATATGTTTATATTGTATGATTTTGTTATCACATGGTGCATAGCATAGCCCAATTCGACCAATGTGATTGGATTGTTTTATTTGGGTTTTTGAAATACGGCCCGCGGGTCATTTATTTTGTTGTAATAGTAGTAGATTAGTTTTTACACTTTTTGTCAAGAGAGTTGAAGACGGTGTTTTCTCAAGAGAAGGAAGGAAAAACAAGAAAGGTGGCCCGAGATGGAGTTCAAAGGTGGAGGTTCAAGATGAAGAGTTACCTTGAAGTTTTTATTTTGTTTTACCCTAGGATTGACTTTGGTCTTCATATGGGCCTATGAAGACCAACTTAGTAATGGGCTATGCTATGACACATTTATTTTATACATTTGTATGACTTGAGTATGATAGTATGATAGTAACATATGCTTAGACCGTTTGTATGAGATACATTTTTGAAATCAACTCTAAAGCAAATATTAAGTCGATGAGATGCATTCCATAAATGAAACACTTATTGAACCTTAGATTACCATGTGTAGGTTATGTCAAAGCATTGTACACATTGTTGTCTAAGTTAGATAAGATGGATAATGGTGATATCCATACGTTTTATATGGTTAAACTTAACTAGGTTATCAAAACGGTTTTGGACCTAGGGCATCTGATAGAATCTGCCAACACATATGATGTGTTTATTCTATCCAAGAGTTGCATGAGATGCAATTGGTAAAGAGTTAACTACCTAAATAATTCCGCTTAAATTGATAAGCCGAAGCTTACTTTAAGTGAAATGAAATATGGATCTTGGCTTATAATATATTTTTAAGAGTTGATTGTTTTAAAATTTTATATTTGTATTAATTACTTTGCGTATTTTATTTTGTTGTAGATCATGACTTCAAACAATTCACAAAATTTATCAGTACGATCGATCCTTGATAAGGAAAATAGGCTGAATGGGACAAATTTTCTGGATTGGTCCAGAAACCTGAGAATTGTTCTCAAGCAGGAGAGAAAAGAGTATATTCTTGATGAACCCATTCTTGAGGAACCAGTCCTAAATGCTAGTAAGGCACAAAAGGATGCTTGGACCAAGCATTTCAACGAATCGGTAGATGTCGCTTGTATAATGCTTAGTTCCATGGAGGCTGATCTCCAAAAGCAATTGATGTAGGAGCCTGCATATGACATGATGACTCAAATCAAGGAAATGTTCCAAGATAAAGCCAGGATTGAGAGGTTTCAGACTGTCAAGTCCCTCATGTCATGTAGGATGCCTTCTGGCAAGACTGTTAGCCCTCGTGTGCTCAAGATGAAAGGTTATCTTGAGCATCTAGAAAGACTCGGTTTCAAGATGGAACCTGAGTTGGCCACAGATATCCTCCTCCAGTCACTTCCTGATGAGTTTCATGGTTTCATTCTTAACTTCTATATGCACAATATGGTGAAGACTGTCTTAGAGTTGCATGGGATGCTTCAAACTACTGAGAAGAGCATCCAAAGTAATACTAAGGATGTTTGGATGGTTAAGAAGACAACTGAGTTCAAAAGGAAGGGGGAGACAAAGGAAAGGCTCCTATGGTAGGACCACCGGGTTTTCAGAAACCCATGTCTATGTCAAGGCCTATGTACACACAAAGGCCCGCATATGCACAAAGGCCAGCGTATGGAAAAAGGCCTACATATGGACCGAGACCTGGATTTGTTTCCCCAAAAGATTCAATTTTTCATTATTGCAATGAGGCTGGTCATTGGAAGAGGAACTGCAAGAAGTACAAGGATGATCTGAAGAAGAACCAGGGTAGTGTACCAAGCTCTTCATGTATTCATGTTATAGAAATCAATGATTCTACTTTTGGTTCTTGGATATTGGATACTGGATCCGAATCTCACATTTGTACTAATGTGCAGGGTCTAAGAAGTAGAAGGACATTGAAGGAAGGCGAGGTGGACCTACGAGTTGGGGATGACCATGGAGTTATTGCCTTAGCTGTGGGGACATATGAGCTGGTCTTGCCCACTGGGCTTATTTTGCTATTGCATAATTGTTATCATGTACCTACTTTTCGTAGGAATATTATTTCGGTTTAATGTTTGGACATGGAAGGTTTTGAGTTTGTTATTAAGAATAATAAATTTAGTCTTTATCGTGATAATGTTTATTATGCAACTGCTTCTCGAGTTAGAGGTCTTTATGTTTTGAACATAGAAGACTCTAATGAGAAATCACTCTATAACATTAATACAAAAAGGTTTAAGTCTGATGATACAAACCCTACATTCCTCTGGCACTGTCGCTTGGGTCATATAAATGAGAAATGCATATCAAAACTCCAACACCATGGACTTTTGAATTCTTTTGATTGTGAATCATTTGAAATATGTGAATCTTGTTTAATGGGCAAGATGACAAAGACACCTTTTTCTGGAATTTGTGAGAGAGCTAGTGGCTTATTAGGGCTTATACATTCAGATGTATGTGGTCCTTTAAGTACAACTGCTAGAGGTGGATTTCAGTACTTCATTACATTCAAAGATGATTTCAGTAGATATGGCTATGTCTATCTAATGAAACATAAGTCTGAATCTTTTGAAAAATTAAAGATTTTCAAGAATGAAGTACAAAATCAACTTGGCCAAAATATTAAAGCATTGCGATCTGATCGAGGTGGTGAATATTTGAGCCAAGAATTCATAGATCATCTGGTAGATTGTGGGATCATTTCTCAACTAACTCCTCCAGGAACACCACAAAGGAATGGTGTCTCTGAACGAAGGAATCAAACCCTATTGGATATGGTTCGGTCTATGATGAGTAACACTGATCGTCCAATGCCATTTTGGGGGTATGCTCTAGAGATTGCTGCATTCATCTTGAACAGAGTACCATCAAAGGCAGTAGATAAGACACCATATGAGATGTGGACATGCTAGGTTCCTAGTTTGTCATTTCTAAAGATATGGGGTTGCGTAACTTATGTGAAGCGTCTCATCTCAGATAAGTTAGCACCCAAATCAGATAAGTGCCTTTTTGTAGGATATCCTAAGGAAACCAAAGGATATTACTTCTACAATGCTACGGAGAACAAAGTATTTGTTGCTCGAAATGGTGTCTTTTTGGAAAAAGAGTTTATTTCCAAAGGAAACAGTGGGAGAACTGTTGAACTTAAAGAAATTAGAGACCTACAAAGTAGCGTTGTGCCTGAAATGGATACTCATGTACATCAACAAGAGGATGTAGTAGCAGAACCTGTACCACATGTACAAAGGAGGTCTGATAGGACACGTCAAACCCCTATGAGATATGGGTTTCTTGTTTCGGAGAACAAAGACGTGATAGTTGTGGATCAGAATGAACCCACATCCTATAAAGAGGCCATTAACAGTCCTGACTCTGAGAAATGGCGTGAAGCCATGAAATCTGAAATACAATCCATGTATGATAATCAAGTTTGGAACTTAATTGAATCGACAGATGGTTTAAAAACCACTGGATGCAAATGGTCTTCAAGAAGAAGACAGACATGGATGGTAATGTACATACCTACAAAGCTAGATTGGTTGCAAAAGGCTTCAGACAAACACATGGTGTAGACTATGATGAAACTTTTTCACCAGTAGCGTGTTGGGTCTCGAGGTAGGGTTGGAGATGAACCAACTCGCAGCGGAAAATCAATGAAAACCAAGAGACGATTAAAACCATGAAACAACTAACAAAGAATGGATTCACAAGAGAAAAATTCAGCACTAGTTCTTACCAAAACAAGAACACCGGTTAACGAATGATTGGCTTGAGTCTCCAAGACGCCTACGTATCCACATGGGAATCAAAGCCACGTAGTTCTTCTCTTTGAGGAATCAAGAACACAAACATGGAGGTGGAAACTAGCCAAACCCGAAATGGCCATGGAAGAGGGAGAGAAAATGTGTTTCCTATTCTTGTCTTGTGTTTGTTATGTTGAAAAAAGATGACTTAAACATAACAAAACCCATACTTGTCCAACTAAAGGCATGGGACAAGTATGGTGTCAAGTAAGGTGTAAATAGGACAAAGTATGGCAAGACAAGATTGGGTTAGGTGGTGAATCACCAACACCTTAATCCTTGTCTTGCTTACTTAGTACTAATTAATCAAGACTTGATTAATTAGTTCCATGGGCCTTGGTTGCATGGGCCTTTCATGGGCCTCTTGGAACATGGCCCGTGGCCATTTCCAACGAGGTCCCGTGATTCGCTCATCGCCTCCAAGCCTTCCATACCGGAAATGTCCAACATTATCCGACGCGATCAATCCCAAGACTCCAAGCCTTGTCTCGATCCGTAAAGTCCTATTCACTTACGGGCACATGACCCAAAACCCAGTTTTGGTCATGTCCCGAGACAACTCCCTTTTGGCCATTCTCCATAAATGTGTCAATGAGTTTCATCCTCCGGTGTGACCCTTAGGTTTATGCATGTCAATAGATCAACGTAAAATCCCATTTTACTTGATCCTATTTAAGTGGCAACTAACGAGACTTTAGTATTGCCCGACATTACATAACGAATCGACCCTGTCGATTCTAACCTTTCCGTCGTCCCTGTCATTATCCTTTTATCTCCGATATCCTGATTGAGATAAGGCATAGAGCCGTCATCCTTATTATTCTCAATCACCGTTCCTTGATATGTGAGATGACTGAAGATATGATACCCAGTATCATGTGCATGGCCATGCTATTCTTCCAGTCACTCTCGATCAAGTGGCCGAGAACCGATATCTTTCCCATACCTTAGTATGAGGGATAAATCCCTTAGCCGTCTTTCGTGTCACTCATGTAGCCCGTCCCCAAGCCAATCCTGGCCGTTATGGAAGCCCTGTTACGGACAACGTTAGGCTCAGGTCAAACTCAGTTGTTGACTACATAGCGATCACAAAGACTCCTTGGTCTAAGGATACATGACAAGCTACAACACTGAATATGTTCATGACTTAATCTATGGCACATATTCAGGGCGGGTCGTCCAATATCATGTCCCACATGATATCTATGATCAGACTCCGGAATCCCATTCCAATGACTAACAGAACGTAAGCCATAAAGAGCCATCTTTCATACTAGTCGCTTCTAGTGAAGCTTTGTTGACTAGGGACCCATCGAGTGTGATCTATCTCGATCTATGGTTCTATTCGCATGGTGGGCATAAATCAGAGCACACATCGATATATTACTCCAACACATAAGTAATATAAAGCCGCTTTAATTTTATTGCTAACGATGATATATACATTTGGACATTTAGGATTGAACTATGGGCACTAAGACTAACAATCTCCCACTTGCCCTAGTTCCAATCTAAACTCCAATATGTCCCCATCGACTTTACATGTCTAACATGTTCAGGCAGTGACACTGCCTTAGTCAAAGGGTTGGCTATGTTATCATCTGTTGCAATATCGGTTATCTTCACTTCACCTCAGTTCAGTATTTATCTGATGAGGTGGATACGCCGCAGTACATGTTTGGATTTGTTATACGATCTAGGCTTTTAGCTTGCGCAATGGCCCTTGTGTTGTCGCAAGATGGATTCACCGGGCTGGATGGGTTTTTAATTACACCCAGCCCTGCCATGAATTTCCAAATCCACATAGCCTCCTTAGCTGCCTCTACAGCATCCATGTACTTGGCCTCTGTCGTAGATTCGGCAATGATATCTTGCTTTACGCTCTCCCAGCTAAAGCTCTACCATTCAGCATAAACACATATCCTGATTGACTTCTAAAGTCATTTGGATTTGTCTTGGAAAACTAGCGTCTACTCATCCTTCGACGACTAGTTCAACATCATCTTTCCCCCGGGTTAGAATGATGTCTACTGGTACAGCATAAGGCTTACGAGACGTCTGGTCTCATACATGTCATGGCATATATGATCGATCCTACCCCCAGGCGCATAGGATTCTCATCATCCTTTTCAGCTCATCAGGTGTCTTAGGACATTAAGTCTTGCTGAGATGAATGCCATGACTAGTGGGTAAGAGTCCTTTCTTTGAATCGAGCATTAAGAACCTACTCAATGCCTTGTTCACATAGGTTCCCTGACTTAAATCCAAGACCCTCTTGGTGCGATCTCTACATATCTTAATCCTTAAGATATAAGAAGCATCGCCTAAGTCCTTTATTGAAAAACACTTCCTCAACCAAGCTTTAGTCTCGTGCAAGGTTGGGATGTCGTTTTCAATGAGAACCAGAAAGGTAATCTTGCTCCCACTAGCCTTCTTATAAACGCAAGATTCATCCTCGTTCTTGATTAAGCCAAATCCAATTACAGCTTCATCAAAACGAAAGATCTAACTCCGAGAAGTTCGTTTCAATCCATAAATGGATTTCAACAACTTATAAATCTTTCCTTTATTCTTCGGATCGTCAAAACCTTTGGGCCGAGACATACAAACGTACTCAGTCAAATTTCCATTTAGGAAAGCGGTTTTGACATCCACTTGCCATATCTCGTAATTATAATACGCAGTTATGTCAAGAAGAATTTGGATCGATTTTGACCATAGCCACTAGGGAAAAGGTTTCCTCATAGTCAATCCATTGGATCTGCCTATAACCTTTCGCCACCAGTTGAGCTTTGTAGGTCAGAGGGTTGCCATCCATGTCCATCTTCACCTTGAAGATCCATTTGCATCCGATGTTGTTCACACCATTGATGGGATCAACCGGTTCCCAGACTCGGTTGTCCGACATGGATTGCATTTCCTCCCTCATGGCTCCAAGCCATAACTCGGAGTCGGGCCCATCCACGACTTCTTGAAAGGTGGCTGGATCATCGTGATCCACCATGACTTCATTGTCACCTCCGGATACCATATATTGGAGGTGGAAGATTGATCCTTTCAAATCGCCTTGGACCTTCCGGAATTGTAACAGGAATTGGTTCTTACTCTACGACAATCTCTGGCTCCTTTCTACTGGGTTGCCAATTGGTTTAGACAGATCTGTACCATCCTGAATTTCTTCGAGATGCACAGTCCTCCCAATGACGTCTTTGGAAACAAAACTCCTTTTCCATAAAGACCCCACCCCAAGCGACGAACACCATGTTCTCACTGGGATTGTAGAAGTAGTATCCCCTTGTTGCTTTGGGATACCACACGAAGGTGCATATCTCAGATCTTGGTTCGAGCTTAGTCGAAACCAAATGTTTCACATAAGCCTCGCAACCACAAATCTTTAGGAAGGACAAAGCGGGCATCATCCCGTACCATTTAAAAATGGTGTCCCTTCCACACCATTCGTCGAAGCCGGATTCACTATGAATGCGGTCGTCTCTAGAGCATAACCCCCGAAAGAGATTGGGAGATCAGTCCAACTAATCATGGAACGGACCATTGTCTAACAATGTCCGATTTCTCCGTTTGGCTACACCTTTCAACTACAGTGTCCCAGGAGGAGTCCATTCCAAAAGGATCCCATTCTCTTTTAGATGATCTAATAACTCTGTGGTCAAGTATTTTCCACCTCGATCCAATCGAAGTGCCTTAATACCTTTGTCGAGCTGGTTTTCTACTATAGTCTTAAACTCTTTGAATTTATCAAAAGCTTCAGACTTATGTCTCACCGAAGAGACATAACCATATTTACTGTAATCATCAGTAAATGTGATAAAGTAGTTAAAACCCCTCCTGGCAAGTGAACTTATTGGTCTACACACATTCGAGTGTATCAGCCCCAATAATTCACCCGCCCTTTCATCGCGATCGATAAAGGGCACTTTAGTCATTTTGCCCATCAAACAAACCTTGCACCTATCGATCGAATGGAATTCGAATGAACCTGAAAGCCCGCACTTCTGAAGTGCTGATAGGCGCTTCTTGTTTATGCGACCCAAATGACAGTACCATAACAGAGTTAGGTTTAAATCGTTGGATTTAGACCTCTTGGTATTAACGGAATATATAGAACTTGAGGCATTGTTACCCATATCTAATATGTACAATCCTCCAACCATGTCAGTACTGGTATAAAACATATCATTGCATAGAACATTGAAAACTCCATTTCCAATATTAACATTATATCCTTCCTTGTCAAACACGGATACAGATATAATATTCCTACTAAAAGTAGGTATGCAATATACATTATACAATACTAAGACAAGGCCTCTTGGCAAAGCAAGACTCATGGATCCTACAGCAGTTGCCACAACTCTGAGGTCCATTTCGTGCTTTCCAAATCTCTCCTACTTTCAGCCACCATATATTAGTGCATGTGTGAGATTCAGTCATGGTATCTAATACCCATGAATCTTTGGAAGTAGAGAGATGTAGCTCTATAGAGTTAATACCGAATGAAGGCACGATCCCACCGCCCTTCCTTAGATCATCCAGGTTTCCTGATGAAGGCGCAGTCCTACTGCCCTTCTTCAGATCATCCAGGCTATTTGATGAAGGCGCAGTCCCACTGCCCTTCTTCAGATCAGCCGTGAACTTCCTGTAATCCCGGTTCCAATGACCAGGCTGTTGGCAGTAGAAGCAGACATTTTCAGGTGTCTCATCTTTCCTGCCAAGTGCGCATGGGCCCAGCCCTTGCCACTTCCAATTCCCTTGTTGACCATCAGAATATCCTTGGATCCCAGATCCCTGAGATATTCTTCTCAGCAGCTGATGACACTTCATGTAACTCTGATATGGTCTTAGAGACAGCCTTGTCAAGGACATATTCTTTGCGTTCAGACTTGAGGACTATCCTCAAAATTCTGTACCAGTCCAAATAGTTTGTCCCATTTAGCTTGACCCTGTCAAGAATGGTTTTTAATGACAAACTATTAATGTTCGCTGAATTTGCCATTTGATCTACAACAGATAAAATTCAATCAGTAAACTGAATAAATTTTATGAAGATCAAGCTTAAACACCAACAATCAATTCTAAACCTTTAGAATCTGAAACCAAGATCCTTGATTCACTCGATTAAGCTGAACTAATGCTCACCACTTCATCGAGCTATGTAGGTAGGACTCCATCCAATCACATCCAATGTGACTCTTGGCTAGGGTATGTACTTATGTACACGACTTACCCTATCTGTTACCCTAGCTCAACCTCAGGCCGAGAATCGTAGTCGGGTCCACCAATTTTCAACTATGGCTCGTCACTATGTAGGTGCTCCGCTAATGCGCACGACACCCACATATGTCGTCCAAACCTACTACCCCGCTTCCCCATGGATGCTCCGCTAATGCGCACGACAACCATAGGACGGGGAGGTAGTAAGGTGTTGATGATTGGGAGGTATCGGACATGACCCGCTTTTACTTGTCCAGTTGTGTTCAAAACTTTGGCACATCCTAGATGCGATGTGCACATCAACTACATTCCAAATGCAATGATGCCTCAAATTACATCCAATGTAATTCTTCCTTTGAACCCGTCAACTACATCCAATGCAATGACGGTTGTAAGGGTTCACACACAAGGATTAAAATTCCAATTTTATCTTTGCATGTGAGGTGATATGCTCGGTAAATAAAGTTAAGCATGCAATTCTAAAACACATAGAATTAATCATGCATAAACTAAACCAAGCATAAAGCGATAAATGTGCACATAATAGCCCCCTAAACTAACTCCCACTAGCTTCTTGAGCTCCACCGACTCCAAGCCGATGCCAACACCCGAAAAGCCACCAAATGACCTTTTCGCCCTTTCTTCGTCTTGAGTAAAAAATTACAATTTAATACACGACTCGCAGGTCGGGAATAAATAAATAATAAAAAACAAGTGGTTCGACGACCACACCTTGAAAGAATAATTACACGCTAACTATAACGGCTCGCAGGCCGTGAAAAGCGATAAATAATTAAATCGAGCTCGGGGCTATTATGTACACCATGCCAACATCACATCACACATCGTGTTATCAAACAAGCATGTTATCAAACATCATGTGATTTTCCGGTTTTAATTAATAGTCAAGTTTCGAAAAATTTTTGATGCTCGGTTTATCGAAACCGTTCAAAAATGAAACTTTTGAACATTTGATCTTCGAGTTCATCATGACGGTTCCAAACTCGTCATAACTAACAAAACGGTTTAGCCTTGGCATATCAACCATCCAATGGTCATGCTTGGCCTAGCTCCGTCCAACGGAGCCCCGTTCGGTCCCGGTTTCGGCTCCCCGAGAGTCCCGCTCCCGAGACCCGAAAAATCAAATTTTTTTCAAAATTTCCAGATTTGAAATAATTTTCAAAAAATCATTTTACATGTATTAAATCCATAAACAATAATTTAAAACATGTTATCAAACAATTTAGCAAAACAACATGCCAAAAACGAAACTTTCAAGCAAAACCGAAACTTTGAACACCGTCTTGTGAATCCCGAAGGTAGCACGGCTCTGATACCACTGTTGGGTCTCGAGGTAGGGTTGGAGATGAACCAACTCGCAGCGGAAAATCAATGAAAACCAAGAGACGATTAAAACCATGAAACAACTAACAAAGAATGGATTCACAAGAGAAAAATTCAGCACTAGTTCTTACCAAAACAAGAACACCGGTTAACGAATGATTGGCTTGAGTCTCCAAGACGCCTACGTATCCACATGGGAATCAAAGCCACGTAGTTCTTCTCTTTGAGGAATCAAGAACACAAACATGGAGGTGGAAACTAGCCAAACCCGAAATGGCCATGGAAGAGGGAGAGAAAATGTGTTTCCTATTCTTGTCTTGTGTTTGTTATGTTGAAAAAAGATGACTTAAACATAACAAAACTCATACTTGTCCAACTAAAGGCATGGGACAAGTATGGTGTCAAGTAAGGTGTAAATAGGACAAAGTATGGCAAGACAAGATTGGGTTAGGTGGTGAATCACCAACACCTTAATCCTTGTCTTGCTTACTTAGTACTAATTAATCAAGACTTGATTAATTAGTTCCATGGGCCTTGGTTGCATGGGCCTTTCATGGGCCTCTTGGAACATGGCCCGTGGCCATTTCCAACGAGGTCCCGTGATTCGCTCATCGCCTCCAAGCCTTCCATACCGGAAATGTCCAACATTATCCGACGCGATCAATCCCAAGACTCCAAGCCTTGTCTCGATCCGTAAAGTCCTATTCACTTACGGGCACATGACCCAAAACCCAGTTTTGGTCATGTCCCGAGACAACTCCCTTTTGGCCATTCTCCATAAATGTGTCAATGAGTTTCATCCTCCGGTGTGACCCTTAGGTTTATGCATGTCAATAGATCAACGTAAAATCCCATTTTACTTGATCCTATTTAAGTGGCAACTAACGAGACTTTAGTATTGCCCGACATTACATAACGAATCGACCCTGTCGATTCTAACCTTTCCGTCGTCCCTGTCATTATCCTTTTATCTCCGATATCCTGATTGAGATAAGGCATAGAGCCGTCATCCTTATTATTCTCAATCACCGTTCCTTGATATGTGAGATGACTGAAGATATGATACCCAGTATCATGTGCATGGCCATGCTATTCTTCCAGTCACTCTCGATCAAGTGGCCGAGAACCGATATCTTTCCCATACCTTAGTATGAGGGATAAATCCCTTAGCCGTCTTTCGTGTCACTCATGTAGCCCGTCCCCAAGCCAATCCTGGCCGTTATGGAAGCCCTGTTACGGACAACGTTAGGCTCAGGTCAAACTCAGTTGTTGACTACATAGCGATCACAAAGACTCCTTGGTCTAAGGATACATGACAAGCTACAACACTGAATATGTTCATGACTTAATCTATGGCACATATTCAGGGCGGGTCGTCCAATATCATGTCCCACATGATATCTATGATCAGACTCCGGAATCCCATTCCAATGACTAACAGAACGTAAGCCATAAAGAGCCATCTTTCATACTAGTCGCTTCTAGTGAAGCTTTGTTGACTAGGGACCCATCGAGTGTGATCTATCTCGATCTATGGTTCTATTCGCATGGTGGGCATAAATCAGAGCACACATCGATATATTACTCCAACACATAAGTAATATAAAGCCGCTTTAATTTTATTGCTAACGATGATATATACATTTGGACATTTAGGATTGAACTATGGGCACTAAGACTAACATAGCGATGATCAAATCCATTCGGATTCTCCTTGCCATAGCTGTATATTATGACTATGAGATATGGCAGATGGATGTCAAAACAACGTTCCTTAATGGGAACTTACTTGAGGATGTGTATATGACACAAACTGAAGGTTTTGTCGATCCTGAGAATCCTGGAAAGGTATGCAAGCTTCAAAGATCCATTTATGGATTGAAGCAGGCTTCTCGGAGTTGGAATCTTCGTTTTGATGAAGCGGTCAAAGAGTTTGGCTTCATCAAGAACGAGGATGAGCCTTGTGTGTACAAGAAGGTTAGTGGGAGCGCGATCGTATTCTTAGTGCTGTATGTAGATAACATACTTCTCATTGGAAATGATATCCCTATCTTGCAAGAGGTTAAGGCATGGTTAGGAAAATGTTTTTCAATGAAGGACTTGGGCGAAGCTGCCTATATATTAGGTATAAAAATCTATAGAGATAGATCCAGAAAGCTTTTAGGCTTAAGTCAGAGCACTTACGTTGATAAGGTGTTATCAAGGTTTAGTATGCAAGATTCCAAAAGAGGATTTTTGCCAATGTCCCATGGCATTAGTCTCAACAAGACTCAGTGTCCTACAACACAATATGAGCGAAATCGCATGAGTAAGATCCCATATGCTTCTGCTATTGGATCTATCATGTATGCGATGTTGTGTACTAGACCAGATGTCTCGTATGCATGCATTAAGTGAAACGAGCAGATACCAGGCAGATCCAGGTGAAGGTCACTGGACGGCAGTTAAAAACATCCTTAAGTACTTAAGAAGGACTAAGGATTCTTTTTTACTGTATGGCGGTCAGGAAGATGGGCTAGTTGTAAATGGTTACCCTGATGCCAGCTTCCAAACCGATATTGATGATTTTAGATCACAGTCTGGTTATGTGTTTTGTTTGAATGGAGGTGCATTTAGCTGGAGGAGCTCAAAGCAAAACACTGTTGCTGTAACTACAAACGAAGCTGAGTACATAGTTGCATCTAACGCACCAAAGGAAGCTGTTTGGATAAAGAAATTCATAACCAGCTTAGGCGTCGTTCCTAGTATATCAGATCTGGTAAACTTGTATTGTGATAACAATGGGGCGATAGCACAAGCTAAGGAGCCAAGATCGCACCAGAAGTCCAAGCACATTCTAAGGCGTTACCACCTCATTCGAGAAATCGTTGAGAGAGGAGACGTAAAGATATGCAAAGTACCCACGAATGATAATGTAGCTGATCCTCTAACTAAAGCTCTTCCACAGCCTAAGCATGAGGGTCATGTTAGATCTATGGGCATTATTACTTGTAATGTAGATTGGACCTAGTGCAAATGGGAGACTGTTAGTTTTATGCCCTAGGCCAATCTTTTCTTGTATGACATTACCATTTATTAATACATTGGCACTTTCATTATCATTTTGTTAAATGTTAATTACGTGAATAATCGACTCTTTCTAAGATCATCAATTACGTGACTTGATAGTAAAACTCATAGAAGAAAAAAGAGAGTATTATTCCAATGATCCCTGGTCTTATTGATATACTAAGACTAGTATGACGTTGACTGATGATCACGTTTTACTGATCATTCATATTGGATGTGAAGTCAAATCATAGATGCCATTTAGGGAAATGGTATTGGATGACCCACTATGAGAATACTACATAGGAACTGTCATGAGTATTTCTCAGTACCGTAATATGACTTAAGTCCATTGACCTTATAGTCGTCATGGATTCCTACATAGATGGTTATGTGTCTTGACGCAGTTCAACGTTGTCTTTGACCGGACAACAATAAAGATTGTTGTTGTATACATAATTGTCTCTATGAGGAATGTGAGCGACTGATAAGGGTTTTGTCACTCGTGTAAATATGAGAGATATCGTTTGGGCCCCTTGATAAGTGAGACTGCAGAAATACATGGCCATTCGAATCGACAATGAGTTATCACTTGCAGTCTACTTAAGATCAAGAAACTAACGATCGAATAAAATAAGGATGACGATCCTATGCCTTATATTCGATCGAGATATCGATGACAAAGGGATTAAGATATTAATGGTAAAAGGTTAAATCGGATTGACGATCTTCATACAACTTTGGGAAGTCATAATTCCTTGCTAGAGGTCAACTATGACATGTGGACGAAACGGGGATTTCGGGCTCACTGCCAACGTTGTATGAGCCTACAGGGTTACACACAACAACAACCCCAAAATCGAGTTGAACTATAGAATATAATTATATTATATTTGATATAATATAATTTCATTCATTTCTCGTTTTCTAATTACTAATATAATTAGATTATATTAGGAAGACAAATGAAATAAGTTTATATATATGAGTATTTATTTCAGATTAAACTTTGGAATAAAACCTATATACATTATGTTTATTTTATTTTGTTTTATAATTCAATTAATAATTATTTGAATTTTAGAAATTAAAATAAGCTATTTTTGAATTCCACTCATCCTAAAATATCTCCACGTATCTGATTTCGTAACCCTTTTTTGATTTACGAAATCAGATATAGGGGTTACGCTTCTGATAGTGGGGGTGTGGAAAAACGAGAGAAAGAGAAAGAAGAAACTGAGAGAAAAGTTCTGATTTTTGTGCTAGCACACGAGAGATTTTTGGGAAGAGATTGTTGGTGTGGGCTGAAGAGGACGGATTCTTTTGAAGACGTCTCGACTTCGTCAAACCATCAGAGTGCACTTGGTCCCTGTCTCGAACCAGGCTCAAAACTACAAGAGGTAATCTCTATTTAATATTCGTTTGTCGGTTTATTCTGAATTACATGGATCCTAAGGGATTTCTAGGGATTTTATAATTTCCGTTGCGTTTTTGGCACCCTAGAATCCTTCAGTCCCTAAGAGCCCTCTTCTTTTGCTCAGAAGATACCCCACTCATATTCCATGAGAGGATCTTCATATGTAATTATAGAGCAGGAGATCTGGACTGAGAATTAATCTCATCCAAACAAAAGTCCTCTTCTTCTTCTAAGTCTAGAAAATCATCACTAGAATCAGCTTCAAGGTTGACTCTTTGGTTTATCTCAGCTTCTAAGTTATCAAATTGATCAATAATCAGCTTATCAGCAACTAGAGCTTTGATTCCAATGGACTTGCAATAGTCCTAAGGACTCTTAGGTTCTTCAAGGATTGCTGAGATTTTTTTTCTTCCCTCCACCTCTAGTATCAGGTAAAGCAATAAGAGGTACTTGTCTTCATTTCCTTGATCTTGTATCATAAACACAGAAAACTTGTGGCTTTTTTGTCTTTCTTCTAGGTAAAGTTTTGTATGAAGTAGTGACTGGTGTTTTGAATTTTGAGGAACTGACTGGTGAAAAAATAATATCTGAGAGATGATTTCCCTCCAAATGTGTTTCCCCCTCAAGTTGAATATTAGTGTGTGGAACCTTTGGATTTGTCAAGCTTGCACCCCTTACCATCTCATTAATATGGTCTGCCACACCAGCTTCCAATGGGGTACTCTTCTCAAAATCTGACATCAAGGAGTTTATTCCTTTATCCACTGGTCCATACCCATAGTGAGAAACATAATTTGTAGCTTCAAAAACAGTGTGAGGAAGGAGAGAGGGTGTGGGAATGACAGAGGAAAGAACAATCAAGGTATTGACATTCCCTTCCACAGGTGACAATGAAGTGGTGTTATCAAAGGTATCTTTGATCACAGCAGCCTCTTCAAGGGCAGTTGGTGGCAATGAATTCTCGGAAAACCCAAGTTGATTCTGAATTTTGTCTTCAGACAAAGATCTGCATGTTCCTTTTGCCTCCTCCATAGCATTTAAGTCACCAACCCTCATTAGTACTGGTGTAATTTCTTGATCATCTTCAATAGAAAGTCCCAAAGACTTCCCTAATAAACCTCCTTTCTCAACTTCTAATATCCCTGACAGAGGGCCATTCAAATCTTGTGAGGGAGACAAAGGTTCTTGTGTAGCCATAAAAGGAGAAGTGTCTAAGGACTGAGATGAACCCGAATTGGAGGAGGATAGACTATCAGAGACCTCTAGTGAATTTTTTTCCAAGGCCAGTTCCCATTGTGGGAGAGAATTAGGATTCACTGAGGTTAAGAGAGCTTCAAAAACTTCTTCTCCCAACATAAAATTTGTGATTTTGTTTATTGGTTTGATGGACTGAGTATATATCTGAAACAAAGCCAAATCTCTATTATTGCCAGTGAGAGAAGAAGGATGAGTGTAAATTAACTCACCAATATCTTATAAAAAAGGATACCTTTGATGGAGACTCATTGGAAAGACCCTTTTTTTTTGCACAACAACTTTTTATTTGGGATGAATCTAAACCAGTTCTCCAGCCACTTTTTGTTCTCTAATATCATCAACTTATCGACCTCATCATCTACAAACGCATATGTTCCCCAAATCTTTAACTTCAATCAGACTTACTCCTTCAGAAGCCAACTCTCTTAGTATAGCATTTGTGTCACGCCCCAATTTCAGCGAATCGAACTCGGGACGCGAACTTTTAAAACATGAATACTTAAAACCTGTTTTGAATAAAAGCTTTGACATTTCCATTTATTTACCAAAATAATAGTAGTATTTACAATACAAAAACGTCCCAACAAGTGGACAAGGTACACATCCGTCACTAGACTCAACAAAAGTAAAGACCAGACTCCGCTCCAAGCTCCATGAACTTCAAGAGCTCACCTAGTCCGTCCCACGAACAGTACCTGTAGGAAAAGCAGCTAGGGGTGAGCGTTCGCTCACCACCACGGATAACAGACTGACTACGGCATAATTAGTAGACAAAGCCAGTAACACTAAAACCAAACCCAACACTGGGACTATAGTCCCCAACTCAAGTACCCAACTGACCCACAACCCGTTACCTTCCTCAACAGACTCAACACTCGATAACACAATGTAGACCCGACACAACTATCGACGACCTCCTCCAAGGACACGACAGAAAGACTACACAACGCCAAACAAGATCACAAAGGATCGCACACCAAACAAGATCACAAAGGATCGCATACCAGCTGCTCAGTAACCTCTCCCACTCACACGAACACGGATCAGGCTAGCCAAAGAATGCTTACAACCTGTGATACTCAAACTCGGACCAGGCCAGCCAAAGAATGCTTGCAACCTGTGTTACTCAAACTCGGACCAGGCCAGCCAACGAATGCTTGCAACCTGTGTTACCCAAACTCGTGTCAGGCCAGCCAAAGAATGCTTGCAACCTACCGGGATCCGCAATCACAATCACAATCACAATCACACGCAAATTCATCAACCAGTAACAACACAAGTTCAACACTCACAGGCACTCATGGCCACCAAGACACCAACAGTAAAACTCGAACTCAACAGCCCCACAGGAACTCACGGCCTCCCAAGACACACAGACAGTAAGACACGGACTAAACAATCCCACAGGCACTCACGGCCTCCCAAGACACCAACCATAAGACACGCTTGCAACTTACCGAGACTCTAACTCGTAAGCCAGCTAAAGGAAGCTTGCAACCCCCCCGAGACTCTAACTCGGTCAGGCCAGCCAAAGACACCAACCTTAGTACACGGGCCCTCAAGGCCACCCAAAACACCAATTTAAATACACGGGCTCTCATGGCCACCCAAACTCAATCAATAAATAATACGGGCTCTCAAGGCCACCCAAAACTCGATAATAAAAATACGGGCTCTCAAGACCACCCAAACTCAATCAATAAATAATACGGGCTCTCAAGGCCACCCAAAACTCGATAATAAAATACGGGCTCTCAAGACCACCCAAACTCAATCAATAAATAATACGGGCTCTCAAGGCCACCCAAAACTCGATAATAAAAAATACGGGCTCTCAAGACCACCCAAACTCAATCAATAAATAATACGGGCTCTCAAGGCCACCCAAAACTCGATAATAAAATACGGGCTCTCAAGGCCACCCAAACTCAATCAATAAATAATACGGGCTCTCAAGGCCACCCAGAACTCGATAATAAAATACGGGCTCTCAAGGCCACTCAAGACACCAAATAAGCAATCAACCTCCGGCTTAACCAAGCCTCCAATAGTCCTAACATCAATAGTTTCACAATCAACCTCCGGGCATGGTAATATGCCTCCAGTACTCCTAATATCGATAAGTTCACAAACAACCTCCGGGCATGGTCATATGCCTCCAGTAAAACAATTAACGCTAAGTTCTCTGTTCCTACGACACTACTAAGTGTCACAAGCCTTTCCAATAATTACTAAGTCCCCGTAACATGCTTTTCTAATAAACGCTACAAACTCGTATCATGCTTTTCTAATATTTAAATAAACCTATTCAACCCACGTCACCCAGTGTCACATGCAATTCTACTGTTAACTTTCCCCAGTCAGGGCCGAGATCCGGCTACTTTTCCCTACCTCGTATATAATCCCAAAAGCGCTCCAACAACACCCGAAGTACACCCAGTCACTCGCCGAGCTTCCCTTTGCCTCGGTCCGTAGCACGATCTAAAAGAACACAAATTCAAAGTACTTTTAAACTAGTACGAATAAACCGAAAATTAACATACTTAACGCCCAAACGTAACCCCGACAATGCCGATCACTCCCAAACTTCCCAATTACTCGATATTGTCGATAAAGGACCCGTAAAGGCCAGATTCGCCCGACATGGCGAATCTGCCCGGGTTTTGGTTAATTGCCTTCCGGGGCTCCAAAAGTTCCCGTTTTCGTTTCTACGGTCTTAGAATATTTCAAGGAACCCAACGCACTTGACGGAATTGAATTCCGACTTCTAAGTCAATTAATTAACGTTTAAAGTTTCCAAAACCCGTTAATTACAACTTCTCCAATTTAATTCCAAATTTCGATTCGATTAAGGATAAATGGTCCGGGGAACGTTTTAAATCACCCGAACGATAAAACCCGAGCACCCGAGCATGTGGGCCCCACCCACACTACTTGGCCGAGACCATAGGGTTTAAGGGGAGGCTCGGCCACCATGTGGTGGCTGCTGCCAGCTCCGGCCAGCCACCTCATGGCCGGCCGGCCACCACCCACGGTGGCCGGAGCTCCTCCCGAGCCTCCGGTCACCGGAAAACGTGAAATTAAACCCCCAAACACCTCTAAAACGTCTCCAACACCTCCCCACACTCTACACAACCCTAAGCCTTAGTTTATACTCAAACCCTAGCTTCCAAGAAAATAACCAAAACGAGAATCGGTTCGGGTATTACCGTAGAGGAGAACGAGGGGAACAGGATTGCTCTTTGCTTTGACTCGATCCAAGGGCTCGATCACAAACCCTAGCTCAACCTCCCTTCTTCTCTCTTCTTCTCCTTCTCCTTCTCTCTCTAAAACCTCTCTTCTTCTTTCTATTTTAAAACAACTAACACAAAAACCCAAATAAAACTCTTTTTTTTTTCTTTTAAAACCCAAGTCTCGGCCAGCCCTTCTCCTCCATTCATTTCCCCCCCAAAACTAACACCACCACATTTAGGGCATGTGTCAAGGTGGGTCCCACACCTTTGGAAAATATCTAGTTAATATTTTCCAATCAGATTCGCGAAAATCGGACGTTTCGGGCCCCGAACGGGCACTTTTCCCAAAAATTACGAAACTTGGCGGGCCACAAGGAAACGGCTCAACTAAGACCGCTGCGATGACGGTTAAGCTTTTCGGATCCAAAACGGTCCTCGAATGGACCAAAACGTCGCTCGGTTGACTTTTCCAGCGAAAAGTCAACATTTCCCAAATTGATCAGAAAGTTGCCCTGAGTCCCCCGTAACTCACTTTGGTCAATAACGGGGTCAACTTAAGTCCGGTATGACACTCGGGGTCATTTTAGGTTCATTAAGTGTCCGTCTTAAAATTTTTAAATTTTCCTGTTTTTCGCAGGTTTGACTGGCGTTGACCGGGAGTGGTTATTACAATTTGCACTGAGGTTTCTGTGAGAAATGGCTAGATGTGATCTTTTCAACTATTGCTCCAGACTTGTTAACACTGAACCTCTAGGGAACTTTAAATTTTTTTGATCCTTGAGTTGTTCATTTGACAGCTTCTTCTCTCTCCAAAACTGTCTTCCTGGAGGTGGGAGAGTTACTCTAGCTCTTGATCCTTTTCTCCAAGCTTTAGCCACCAAAACCCTGTTTCCACAGAGAGACCACCCATTGAATTTTTGTATTGCTGTGGACAGGCCAATTTCACTAGGGAACTTGATGAAGGCAAACCACCTCCCTCTGAGGTTTGGTTTTGAAGGTGCCTCCACAGCTAATATTTGTCCATCAGCTTTGAATTGATCTTCAAGCCATAAACAAGAGCAGTTGGGTGGCACATTACTAATGAAGGCCCTGAATTTTCGTTTCACCACTGATAACATCAGACCAGCCTCTATCCCTATCCGAAATTAATGTTGGACCAAGTCTTCTTCTCCATTTTCTTTCAAAATTTATCGAAGAAAGTACTCATTTGTTCCTCTTGTGATTTGTCTGTAAACTATTTTCAAAACCTGGAGGAGGTCCTAAGGAAGAAGAGGAAGGAGCAACACCTCCAAGTTGTGCAGGGATCCCCACAGTGGGCTCATTTATCAGTGGACGAGTGTGCGAATTCAATAACCTCATTGAGCCATCAGGTCTGGCCTAAAAGAACATCTTTTCAGTGTCAAGCATGTTTGTACACTTAAAGGTCTTCAAAATGTAGCTCCTGTCTTCAGCAGAGGTTGGGGATTGATAAGGAACCTTGTTGGGGGGCAAGCCTGCTGCCTCAGAGCCCTGGAAAGTTGTGGATGATGCTTCAAAATGGTTTGAGGAGTGCTGGAGTTATGTGAAGGTGTAGAGGGATTTGTTTTGATCACAGGGTCACCACTATGCTCTTCAAAGGTAAGAATGATGAAATAAAGGTAAGGACACTTACCAGAAGCTCCTTTGAATTTGGACTTAAAACATGAAGAACACCAAAGTCAGCACTTAATAATCCCAGAAAACCTACAACCAAGCAACCAGTTTTGGTGGTCCGGTTATCTAAAAGGTCTTCCTGGACACTACACCAAAGTAAAAACTTATAGATTGATGAAGAAGATTAGGCAAGAACACCAAGAACAAACCAGCCATCTTCAAAGTTTATTGTAGCTGTTGAGAGCTTTTTTTAGTCATGTGCTTGCAAAAAATCAACACCCAAAAAAGTATTACTGTTACAAGAGTTTAGTGTTGATAAATCTAGTCTTCAATATTGATAAAAAAAAGCATGTGATGGGGCGATAAAACACATTTAATTTAGTGATAAACCTAGTGTTTAGTGTTGATAAAACTAGTGTTCGGTGTTCATAAAAAACATGTGACGAGGTGATAAAATCATGTACAGTTTTAGAAAATGAGGTGATAAAACGTGTGTTTAGTGAAAAATCAAATTCTCCCAAAGAATTAAGGTTATAACAATGAAGAACACTATTGTAAGGTTCTGTGATTTATGTGGAGCACGCTACTTGAGAAGCATCTCGAAATTTTGTTCAAGTTGTGGAGTTAAGAGACCTGTCTCCAAGATCAGGCGTGCTAGTGATGTTGGTTCCAAGCCGGGTCGTACCAGGTCAGTCAAGCCACATGTGGTTTCTGTTCCGAACGAGCATAACAGTGTTCTTCCTTCTTCTGCGACGATTGTGCAAAGAGGTGTGGAGGTCACAAGATTAGCTTCTGTCATTCAAGACGGGCCGGTACTCGCGGATCGGTGTGATGAAGCTCCACACAGATCAGAGGTTTCCGTGATTTCTGATCACAGAGACCTTGCGAAGCCATCAAATACAAAGGAGACGGAAACGTTGTCATCCAAGAGTTTGTCAGGTAACAAGATTTTTGTGTACAATGTACCGTTCTTTTCTTCGGATGACTGGATTCGATCTATCTTTGGTGAATTTGGTGAAATTACTTCTGCAATTGTTCTTAAACGACCCAATCGCAAAGGTAGATATTTCGGCTTTGTATTTTTTCATTCACCGGTAGCAGCTCACAAGGTAATCGAGATGTATAATGGTTTTAAGTATAACGGTTATAGACTATTTGTGGCTCTTGCTTGGCCGGAAATGGAGTCGTTACTAGCCAAAGGAAATATTGTCCCAAAACAGAGCATGGGAAGTCCCAGAGTTGCTGCGTTGCAGAGCTCTGTCAGTGGAGTTTCAAGTCATGTGGGGTGTTTGGCCGTGCAGGAGACGAGTTTGAATCAGAAGGACGAGCTTTCGTTGCAGCCGGCCGTCGGAAGTGTTGCTCCGAAACAGAGCATCGGAGACCACGGTGGTGTTTCGTTCCAGAGCTCTGCCTGTGGGAGCTCTGTTGTCGGAGCTCTGTTGTCGGCACTGTTTCAGGCGGTAATCGCACATCTTGGCCGATCTCTCCATGATTCGTATCCTTTTTCGAATTTTGGATTCGATTCAGGTGCGTATGTTTCGGAAAGTTTGACTAAGGCTTTGGTTTCGGGTGAGTTTCACTCCTGTAGGGATCGTGCAAGATTTGGTTTGACACTTGACAGTCAAAACGGATCTGTTGTTACCGAAAGTCCGGTTGGGCCTTCTATTCAAGCCCAACCTTTGGGATGTACACAGATAGCTTCTAAAGCCCATGTTGTGGATATCCAGGTGCCAGAGGTTATGGGGTTTGATCAGCTTGGTTTTGATGAGGCCCATGGTGTTTTGGGGTGTTCTGTTAAAGTAGTTGATCAGCCGGATGTTGAAAGTCCGGTTTCGAAGGATCGGGCTAATCAGGTTGGTCCGGAGACGAAGGAGACCAGTCCATGGAAGGATGTTCTGATCAAACCTCCACCACGTCAGAGTCGACCCTCCACGTACACGGTTGTTACTAGATCGAGAAATCGCTCGTTGACTCGGGAACGTGCCATCAAGTCTGCGCCTCTTGTCTCAAGTTTGTGGAAAGCATCGGCTTCCAAGAAACCAACGGCGTAGGTTGTTGTGTTCCTGTTTCTTTTTTAGTTTATTCTCGTGTTTTTGTTTTCGTGTTTTTTTTCCTGTTTTTTGTTAAGGTTAGGTCTTTTAGCTTCCCTTAGTGGAGCTCCTCTGTAAGCGTGTTACTGGACTTTTGACCTTTGATCTCATTCTCCTTGAAATGAGTCTCTTCTTAATAAAAAAAAATGAGCTTATAAAAAAAACGTGTGTTTAGTGTTGGTAAAACCAGTGTAAAGTGTTGATAAAAATTACTCAGATACAATTTTTTTATAAAAAAAATCAGCCCAAAATAATTTTTTCGTGTTTCAAAATATATTCTTCACTGATCTTAATAGAAATCCATTGAAAAAACAAAAAAAATATATTGGTGCAAGTTTGAAGCCAATCAGAGTTCAAACGAATAGGGAATGATTAAATCAGTGAATTGGTAAAAAAGGATAATATGATAGTTTTACTAAAATCTCATACCACTTACCAAAGTGATGTGTTTTTGTAGTCAACAACTCAATTGCATCTCATCCATATATTTATAATATTGATGACTTACATGAGTTCACACAATTTTTAAATTAAAATCAAGTATCTATTTGATTTCTTCTCCACCAGAGAATTAATTTTTGAGTTAGTTCAATTAATATAATATAGGATTGTTCGAGGGATACATAGTTTTTTTTCTTTCAATGTAATCAAAATTCAACTTTAATAAATGACAAAAATATCTTTAAATTAATTAATATTTTTTTATAAGCGAAAAATTTATTAGGCAAAAGTTCTACAAGAAAGTAAAACGAAGCGAGAAAAACGATCCTTCAAAGGACCTTTTCCCTAAACCGATACACGCAAAAAGCCACACTAAAACAAAAAACAGAACAGGAAGCAAACGAACTACTCCCTATCCGGATTCAAGCAGAGAAATCGATTAGAAACCGGAACGGTAGATACTTCCGGAATAACCTCAAACTCGCTATCCTCGACGTCCTCCTCATCCTCACCATGCTGAGGGGATTCAAAACCTGTGCAAAGAGAAGCCGCCTTTTTCACAAATCTCTTGCTAAAGCACCACGTTCCGTCTTTACTTTGTTTAGCAATATCAATAGTGAAACTACCAGCAGGACCCACTTTAGATTTGGCCCTTGTCTGGTAAAAAACAGTTGGAGGAACTGTCTTTTTTGGCTGGCCCTTTTTTGGACGACCACACTTCCTTGGAACCTCTACCGGAATACTGGATTTACTCAGAAGAATATCTTTCCACGGACTACACTGACACTCGATTTACAAAGCAGGTTCTTCACCTCGAGGCTGAATGTTTGAGCCCGAGCCCACAACCGACTGACCCAAATCAGTGGTCATGCGTTTAAAAATTTCGAACAAACTCAGATCAGCCCCAATACGATTAACCACCGGAATCAGACTTGGATCCTCACGGGCCAATGTAAGTAATTGTTCGGATAGGCTATGCAATAACTCATCCAAAACAGGCCCACCGACCTGTTCCAAGCCCAAGACATCTCTACTAAAACCAGGCCCTTCTAACACAACAACCCCCGACCCGCTTTGATCAGCTAGCCCACCTGCTTGCCCAGGTTTCTGCACCTGCATCGCACACGGGATCAACTACGGAGCCGTGATCTTCGGCGACATTTACCCTGATTTAGCGCGAGTTGAATTCGAAAGAGGAAACTCCTTCGAGGTAGTCGTCCCTTGATTCACAGAATCAATACCAGATTTGAAAACTGAGTCACCCAAATCAACGCCACCATTGGTTCCTGAATTGACGGCGCGCTGAACAGACGGGATAGGGCTCGCCGGCGAAGAGGAAAGTACCTGAATGTTTGGCTCCTCACGAAGATGTTCCTCTCCCTCGCAGCTCGTCTGAAGAACCTCCTCGAAGCACTTTTCCTGGTCAATAAGCAAAACAGAGCCATTGCTCTGTTTTAAGGCTCCGACTGAATCAACCGCTGGGGAACTCAGGCGACGCCGGGAAAAAGCCACAAAGAGGACGTATCCATTCAGCTTGAAACCATTCAATGAGTCTATTTCCTGAGAAGCAGCTGAGGGCAAGGAGAAACGAACGAAACCGAAGAAGTATCCTTTCTTGTTCGGACGTTTTAGCAAGGAAGAGGAATCGATGTTACCAAAAGGCATGAACATGCTCTTGAAGGACTCCTCTGTAGTACCATATGGCAAGTTGCGCACATAGACCTCCGTTTCGCTCTCCTCATGCCGTGCTCTGTTCCGTCTTTGACAATCTGCTCCGCTGTCCCGACAAACCTCAGCGTCCTCCTTAGTGACGAGGACAGAGGGAGGATCAGTCATAATTTCGCGTTGCTTGTGACCCTCTTCTGTGCCCAGATCTGCTGCTTTGCTCTGGTCGACGTCGTCACCTACCCGAGTTTTGTCAGGGCGTTTCGACTGACCTCGTGCCGGCGCCGGTTGATGTGCACTCCCTCCACGACCTCCATGTTCTGATTTGGCTGGAAAGATGGCGCAATAATCATAATACATGGACAAAAGGTTTGAGACGAAGGAAAAGAAAGGCACGGGTTCCCCTTTGCTCTCGCCGGAGGAAAACGTCCGATCGGCCAGAAAGTGTGGGCGATGTTGAGAGCGTTTCTTACCCATCTTTTTTTTACACAAGTTAAATTAATTAATATTAATTATCATGTTATGAAATAATAAAATATTATGATCCCAACTATATAAATACTTATTGTGGGGAGAAGAAATCAAATAGAATCGCACACTTAATCATGGTTGTAAACGCCACGATTCAGAGCAGTCGGGCGGACCAAGTCGGAAATACATTTGTGACCGAACAGTCGGTTGGGTCGCCGACTAGGCGGGACGAGTCGGGTGAGTCGTGACTAGTCGGACGAGCTGGGTTTGGTTGGAAAAGGTCTCACGGGTCTCACCGACGGCATGGGGTTTTGAGCTCGGACGATCACTTTACCTTACTAATAGCATATATGGATGGTAGAGGTCGAGATATGGTTTTGGTAGCAGAGAGAGGATGGATGAATATGCAAAGAGAGAGGGAGATTGTTTCAAACCCAGAAGATTTTCCTTGCTATATTTCATCGAGTTCTGATGTTTAACTGTTGGGTATGTGAATGTTTTGGTAGGAGAGATAAACACTGATTTTTTTTTAAACAACTGTAAATCGTAAGGTTTTGAAATGACTAGTGTACAGATACTGGTGTTGTGTGGCTATGAGTCTATGACAGTGGAAGAGATAAGATTACACACAGGTAAAAGATAGGGATAACACCAGAAAACAACTATCGTTTGGGTTCCTAGTATAAATCACAACTATAGACTTTCTTATCGTCCATAGTACACAGTCCCATTAGTCAAATTATCATAAACCATAATTTCCGTCCAAACCACTGACAACAATGTAACATGACGCGTGGAATGACCAAAATACCCTCAGTCCATATCTTAAGTCAAGGTGAAGTCAATTCTTCTCATTTTCAGACACCGAACACTTCAGACTTCTCGACTTCTCTCTCAGCTCGTGTGCAAGGAAGTTGTTCGTCGTCTTCAAGGTCGGAATCCGAGCGAACCAAACATCAAATCCGACAAGTAGCTTGAGGTAAGAACTGAAACCAAGAAAAAATCCAAAGTTTAGTTAAATTTTAAAGTTAGGGTTTGTGGGTATGAGTTCAGTTGAAACTTGTAGTTCTGTGAAATGTAGTTCGTTCTGTTGATTTATTGGTAGTTATGGATGAGCTTATAGAATCGACTGATGTGGGGAGGTTTGGATTCGAGGTCTGTGTGAACAGGAAATAGGGTTTGGGGGTAGAACTGAGAAAGGGTTGAGATTGGAAAAATTGGGCTTTTGAGGATTTCCAGTTCAGCTTACATTCTTTCTTGTGTGAGAAAATGACACAAAACAATGTGAAGCAATTAGCAAAATCCACAACTTTACTGTCAGGTACTTAAAAGCTTCATCATCATTGTGTTGGTCTATATTTTGTTCATTAGGCTGAGGTATAGAATTGGAAAAGGAATTTAGTGAATAAAAAGTTGGTCTTAGGGTCAAGTCTCTAAAGTTGCACTGTTTATCATCAAGCAACAATGTTCTAGATTATATGGACCATTATCATGAATGTCACGCCCCGAATTCGGTATAACCGGACCAGTAACGCGAACGATGAAACAGTAAAAAACTTTTTAAACATTTTAGTAAACCACTTAAAATTATCACTTAAGTTAAACAAAATAATATTTTACAACTTAAAGTACGTCCAAAACAAGCGGACAAAAACCAAAGCGTACGTCGCTAAACTCCCAAAAAGAAACCCAGACTCCCACTCCCAGCTCTTCAAGCTTCGAGAGTTCCCCTAGACCGTCTCGCGACCAGTACCTGTAGGAAAAGCAGCTAGGGGTGAGCGTTCGCTCACCACCACGGATACCAGACTGACTACGGCATACTAGCAGAAAATGCCGGAAACACCAACAACAACCAAACGTCGGGGACTACTATCCCCAAACTCAAGTAACAGACTGTCACATGAAAATTGTTACTTTCCCCAACCAACTCAACACCCGGACACGTAATGTAGACCCGACACAACGGTTACGACCTCAACCCGAAACGCAAAAAATAACCACGCAACACCCAAGATCACAAAGGATCGCACACAACAACAAAAGATCACAAAGGATCGCACTCCAGCTGCTCAGTGCGGGTTGCTAACCGGCTGGCCTCGAGCCTGCCCCACGCAACTTTCGCTGATCTCTGTCAGGCCAGGCGGTCGACCGGTTAGCGATATATGCCGCAATACGTTTCCGATAGCTGGTCGGAAGAGGAGCCGCCCTTCATCGCCGAAGAATGCACAACTTTACCGGTGGTTAACCCGGAAGGCTAGCCAACCCCCACGCGCGCGACCACAGGACCCCTTTATTGTCAGGCGGGTCCCCAACCTCAGGCAATCACAATCACAACCAAAGTTCAACAACAAGCGACAACACAAGTTTAACACCCCACCGGCACACATGGCCACCCACGACATCCAAAACAGTAACACACGGGTTCAACACCCCCAAGGCACACCTGGCCACCCACGACACACAAACAGTAAAATTACGGGTTCAATTCCCCACGGGCACTCATGGCCACCCAAGGCACACAAACAGTAAAATACGGGTTCAACTCCCCACGGGCACTCATGGCCACCCAAGACACACAAACAAGAAAATACGGGTTCAACTCCCCACGGGCACTCATGGCCACCAAAGACACACAAAACAATTCAATCAACCTCCAAGCACAACCAATGCCTCCAGTATTTCTAATGTTCGATAAGTTCGCTTATCCTACGACACTACTAAGTGTCACATGCCTTTCTATTATTCGATACGTTCACGTATCATACGACACCACCCGGTGTCGCCTGCCTTTCTATTATTCGATAAACTTACCTATCCCACAACACCCAAGTGTCACATGCATTTCTACTATTAACTTTCCCTAACAAGGGCCGATATCCGGATACTTTTCCCTACCTCGTACGCTTTCCCAAAAGTTCACAACCAAGCTCCGGCATGCTCACGATCACTCGCCTAGCTTTCCCTTTCCGCGGTCCTCGGCACGATCTAACAAGATCACAATTTAAACACTTTTTAAGTTCGCAGGCAAAAACTGAATTTAAAGAATTAAACGCCCAAATGAAACCCCGACAATGTCGATCACTCCCAAACTTCCCAATTACTCGAAATTTTCAACAACGGACCCGGAAAGGCCCGATTCGCCCGGCTCGGCGAATCTGCCTGGGATTGGAAAACGCCCTTCCGGGGCTCCGAAAATTCCCGTTTTCGTTTCTACGATCTTAGAATAATTCAAGGGTTCTATGAAATCGACGGAATCAATTTCTGACTTCCGAGCAAATTTAATTCGCATTTAAAGTTTCTAAACCCGTCATTTCCAACTTTTACAATTTAATTCCAAAATTCGTTCCGGGTGTGGATTAACGACTTGGGGATCGTCCTAAACCACCCGAACACGAAAACCAGAGACCCGAGCACGTGGGCCCCACCTGGAAATTAAGACCCGTGGGTGGCTGGACCGGTTTTGGACCGGTTCACCACCATGGTGGACGGTCCTAGCTTCGGCCAGCAACCACCCACGGGCCCCGAACGGGCCCATTTTCCAAGAAATTACGAAACTTCACGGGCTATGAGGAAACGGATCAACTAAGACCGTTGTGACGACGGCTAAGCTTTTTGGATCCAAAACGGGTCTCGAACGGACCAAAACGTCGCTCGGTTGACTTTTCCAACAAAAAGTCAACCTTTCCCAAATTGGTTAGAAAGTTGCCCTGAGTCCCCCAGAACTCACTTTGGTTGATATCGGGTCAACTTAAGTCCGGTATGACCCTCGGGGTCAAATTTATGTTCATTTAAGTGTTTGTCCCAAAATTTTAAATTTTCCTGTTTTTCGCCGATTTGACTGGCGTTGACCGGGAGTGGTTCTTACAATCTACCCCCTTAAAGGAATTTCGTCCGCGAAATTTAAAACAGACGTACCTCAAGAGTCGAACAGGTCGGGGTACTTCGCGCGTACCTCGTCCTCGCGCTCCCAAGTCGACTCAGCCCCGTGGTGTCGCCACTACACCCGTACCAGGCGGATAACCTTGCCACGCAGGACCTGCTCCCTTGTGTCCATGATTCTAACCGGCTGCTCCTCATAGGAGACATCGTCAGCCACCTCGATATCTGCCCACTCAATGACGTGGGAGGGGTCCGCATTGTACTTCCGAACTGGGACACGTGGAAGACGTTATGAATCCTCCCAAGTTGCGGTGGTAATGCCAGACGATATGCCACTGCTCCCACTCTTCTCAAGATCTCAAAAGGGCCGAGGTACCGCGGGGCTAACTTGCCTCCACCGCGGCTAAACTGTACCAGTCCTTTCCTTGGGCTCGCCTTCACGAACACGTGATCACTGACTGCGAACTCGAGAGGTCGGTGTCGTCTGTCGGCGTAGCTCTTCTGCCGACTCTGTGCGGTCTTCAACCGCTCGCGTCTCAGCGCGACCTTCTCTGTCGTCTCTCGGACGAGCTCTAGCCCCAGCAGGCTCTTGTCTCCCACCTCTGCCCAGCATACTGGCGATCGACACGACCTACCATACAACGCTTCGAACGGTGCCATCCCGATATTGGCCTAGAAGCTGTTGTTGTAGGAAAACTCGACTAACGGTAGGTGGGTCTCCCACGACCCCCTAAAGTCTAGCACACATGCCTGCAGCATGTCCTCCAAAATCTGAATCGTGCGCTCGGACTGGCCGTCTGTCTAGGGATGGTGCGCTGTATTGAGTAGAACCTCGGTCCCCAACGCGGTCTGCAGACTCGGCCAAAATCTAGACGTAAAACGAGGATCCTTGTCAGACACTATCGACACAGGGACTCCATGGAGACGCACTATCTCCTGAATGTACAGGCTGCTCAACTTGTCGACCGGATCAGTCATCCTCATGGCCAGGAAATGGGCCGACTTGGTCAATCGATCGACTACTACCCATACGGCGTCGTGTCCCTTTGGCGATCTCGGCAGCCCACTCACGAAGTCCATCGTAACATGCTCCCACTTCCACTGGCCAATCGGTAGTGGCTGCAATAATCCGGCGGGACGATGATGTTCGGCTTTCACCTGCTGACAGACGAGACACCTCGATACAAATTCCGCGACCGCTCTCCGCATCCCGCTCCACCAAAAGTGTCGCCTGATGTCGCGGTACATCTTGGTCCTACCCGGGTGCACTGTAAGACGCGAATGATGTGACTCCCGCAACACGTCGTCTCTATAGTTGCCCGGCACGAACAATCCTCCTCGATACCGTAACCCCCAATCAGCACTGAGTTCCTAGCCTTCCGCCTCATCACCGCTGACGACCCTCTCTCGGATCTCTGACGTCTCGACATCCTCCGCCTGCGCCTCTAGTACTCGGGCAAGTAGTGAGGGCTGAGCCACAAATGAGCACATGGCCACGCCACCAGTGACTTCCTCTAGTTCAAGCCCGAATGTGCCCAGTTCCCCCATCATGTCCCACTCTCGTACTGATATGCTAGCAAGACTCGGAACCGACTTCCTACTCAGGGTGTCGGCAACCACGTTTGCCTTACCCGGATGGTAGTGTAGTTCAAAGTCGTACTCCTCAAGTAGCTCCATCCATCGTCGCTGGTGCATGTTCAAGTCTCGTTGGGAAAACATGTACTCGAGGCTCTTGTGGTCCGAGAACACCTGAAATCGCTCGCCGTACAGATAATATTGCCAGCCTTTTAGCGCGAACACAACTGCTGCTAGTTCCAAGTCATGGGTAGGATAGTTGCGCTCGTGTGTCTTCAACTGCCTGGAGCCATAAGCAAAAACTCTACCCAACTGAATCAGTACACAACCCAGTCCTTCCCCGGACGCATCACAATAGACATCATACCCGACCCCTCTCTCTAGCACTATCAATACTGGCTTGGTAGTCAGACGAGTCTTCAGCTCCGGACTCCTTTGCGCGTCAACAGAGTCATAGGTGCGGCTAGTCGCGCAAAGTCCTGGACAAACCGCCGATAATATCCTGCCAACCCCAGAAAGCTACGCATCTCAAAGACACTCGTGGGCCGTGCACACTTCAAAACCGCGTCGATCTTCGATGGATCGACCAGTATACCGTCACGGGATACAATGTGACCGAGGAATTTCACCTCAGCGAGCCAAAACCCGCACTTCTCCAGGTTGGCATATAGCTGATGTGTGCGCAGTAGGGTCAGAACAGTCCTTAGATGCTCCTCATGTGCCGCCTCATTCTGCGAGTAGATCAATATGTCGTCTACAAACACCACCACAAATTGGTCTAAGAACGGCCAGAATATACTGTTCATCAGATCCAGGAACGCTGTAGGTGCGTTCGTCAATCCAAAAGGCATCACCAAGAACTCGTAATGCCCATAGCGTGTTTGGAATGCAGTCTTTGCAATGTCCCCCTCCCGGACTCGCAACTAGTAATATCCGGATCGCAGATCGATCTTCGAGAAGAATGTCGACACTCTCAACTGGTCGAACAAGTCATCGATCCTCGACATCGGGTATCGGTTCTTCACCGTAACCCGGTTCAGCTTCCGGTAGTCTATACACATCCGAAGTTCTCCACTCTTCTTCTTCACGAAGAGTGCTGGTGCTCCCCACGACGATACACTCGGACGGATAAACCCCTTCTGCTAAAGCTCCTCGAGCTGACGCTTCAGCTCGGTCAACTCTGCTGGCGCGAACCTGTAAGGCGCCATCGATATCGCTGCCGTTCCCGGCATCAGGTCAATCCCGAACTCCACCTCACGAACTAGTGGCAACCCGCTCAACCCCTCCGGAAAGACCTCGGGGAACTCGCATACCACTCGCGGTAACTCTCGGCTCTACACAACCGATATTTCCTCCACTGCGGACAACGCCGACAGGAGAACCCCACTCTTACTACCCAGAATACACGACATCTTCGTGTTTCCTACACACACTGTCACTCGTCGCCTATAGCAGTCAATATTGGCTCGATACTTCGCCAGCCAATCCATTCACAGGATTACGTCAAAGGTCGTCATTCCCAGCACGAGAAGGTCACTAGGGCAAGGACAGTCTGCGACTCTAACTTCGCAGGCACGATAGACCCTAGTCAACATCACATCACCCTCAACTGGGGTGTCCAGACACAGGGGTGGACTCAACGGCTCTAAACTCAGCCCCAACCTCTCAACACAACTGAACGAAATAAACGAGTGCGACGCCCCGGTATCAAATAAAAATAACGCTCACAAATGATACAGTAAACACGTACCCTGAATGGTCTCACGGTAGGTAGTGGATCCTGTGGCCCAGGAGTTGGTAACTGCGTACACTCTACCCTGTGACGCCTGCTGCCTCTGACCTGACGCACTGACTGCTGGCTGTCCAGAGCTCAGCTGCTGTCTCAGAACTGGCGCGCTTGTGGGCGTCTGGGAGAACCTTGACGGATGATTCTGACGGTGGCGACCCCTGGGTGACTGCACTGTATGCGACTGATGCGGTCGCCGCGCTAACGTTGCCCCAATCGGATCAGGGCACCTTGCGTTTGAGTGCCCAACCCAGCCGCATCGGGAACACCTGAAATCGTCGGCCCTCGGCCCCGTGCCCTGGCCTGTCCGGCAAATCACTGGTAGCGCCGTGGGCCCTCCTCCCATCGGACACTCTCGCCGCATGTGGTCTGGCTGCCCGCAGATAAAACATATCGGCCCCCTCTCTGAAGCGACTGGCCCTACTGACACCACCGACCCCATCCGTCTCGCTCCGCCCTGCTGAGCCTGTGGCCGAAAGAACCCCGCAGTCCTCTGCCTCCTCGCATCTCGGGACTTGGACGGTCCCGCAACACTGGTCGGTCGATGCCGAACCTCACGGGTCCTCGCTGCCTCTCGGAGACCCTGCTCTACTGTCGCTGCAATGTCTACGAGCTCTGAGTAAACCCGCAACCTCTGGGCGAAGACTCGATCCCGAATCGTCGGCCTCTGCCCCGCCTTGAACCGCGGGCAACGGTTCAGCTCTGTCGCCACCATTTCTGGTGTAAATCGGGTCAGGGCCGTGAGTCTGGCCTCATACTCTGCCACTGGCGCCCCGTCCTGTTGCAGTTCCAGGAACTGTTGATGTCGGTCCACCCTGGCCGACTCGAGGAATACTGCGCCAGAAAGATAGTCTTGAAGATACTGTAGTCGTCCCCGACTCTGTACCGTACGCGACCCCACCAGTGGTAGGCGCTGTCCCTCAGCTGATGAGCCGCAAAGGACACCCTGGTGTGACCGTCCTCGATGCCTGACGTGTCCAGGTCCTGAGTGACCTGCTCCAGCCATCTCTCGGCTAGGTCGGGGTTCGGTTCCCTGAAGAACGTAAGTATGCCCAACTTCAGGAAATCTAGCAGTGTTCGGGCCGTATGGCCTTCGGCATGAACGGGCCTCGCTGGAACGGCTGTTGTCTCCGGAGCTGGCGATGCAGACTCCTTAATGGCAATGATCGCCACCAAGCTCTGCACCGTCCGGGTCAGGTCGTCCAGAGTGGTCGTAGTGGGTTGGCCTGCGACCGGTGGGACGCTGGGCGTGCCCGCAGATGGTCCTGTGTCGCTCCTCCTGTCCTCCCCGACGGGAGTACCCTGGGCTTCCGCGCACTCAACGGGTTCAACGGTGGGCATCCGTCCCGGTGCCCCAGCTGACCGTCCCCTCCTGCCAGGTGTGGGCGCCCGTCCCGGTGCCCCAGCTGATCGTCCTCTCCTGCCACGTGCCATATAGTCAGTATCCTCTGCACGGATACACGCAAACGCTTAGTTTGCGAACTTATACAATGACATCATGCTCAATATACTAGCGTTCACGCAGTCTACGTCTATCTCAAAACTCGGTACTAAAACGTCACACTGCTCACGCTATCAATACTTCAATTATCAAGACATGTAAAGGAAACCTCAAAACGACCCGACACACTCGTGAACCAAGTCACTCAATAACAACACACAAACTGCACACGATTCGCACACGAATTCAAGTCACCCATCCTCAATCACAAGCCGACACGGCCAACCCAAAATCAAAACATGCCCACCGGGCCAACAATTTAAAAACACGCCTATAGGGCCAACAAATTTGAAAACACGCCCACAGGGCCAACCAATTTAAAAACACGCCCACAGGGCCAACCAATTTTAAAGCTTTCTCTTTTTCATAATAAAACCTCATTTCATTTGACATCAAGTAGTTACAACCCGGTCTAGGCGTCCCCGAACTACATTGTACCCATTTGATATCATCACCATCACGTTCGACTACAGGAGCGCTCTTGAGTCGAGTCGCGACAGCTTAAAAACGTTTCACGCAGCAACACACAAACATTAAGCCAGTAACCACAGTACTCCACATACACACAACACAAACATAACTCAAGTCATTACGGGTCTACACACGGTTTCCGACTTGCGCAACCAACGCACGACGGGACTTTTAATGACTCGACTCTCCCCACCTAATTGACGTACAGTCCGAGGTGTGAAACCTCGAGCTCTGATACCAAGCAGTCACGCCCCAAATTCGGTATAACCGGACCCGGAACGCGAACAATGAAACAGTAAAACACTTTTTAAACATTTTAGTAAACCACTTAAAATTATCAAATTTTCACTTATGTTAAACAAAATAATATTTTACAACTTAAAGTACGTCCAAAACAAGCGGACAAAAACCAAAGCGTACGTCGCTAAACTCCCAAAAAGAAACCCGGACACCCACTCCCAGCTCTTCAAGCTTCGAGAGTTCCCTTAGTCCGTCTCGCGACCAGTACCTGTAGGAAAAGCAGCTAGGGGTGAGCGTTCGCTCACCACCACAGATACCAGACTGACTACGGCATACTAGCAGAAAATGCCAGAAACACCAACAACAACCAAACACCGGGGACTACTATCCCCAAACTCAAGTAACCGACTGTCACATGAAAACTGTTACTTCCCCAACCAACTCAACACCCGGACACGTAATGTAGACCCGACACAACGGTTACGACCTCAACCCAAAACGCAAATAATAACCACGCAACACCCAAGATCACAAAGGATCGCACACAACAAACAAGATCACAAAGGATCGCACTCCAGCTGCTCAGTGCCGGTTGCTAACCGGCTGGGCTCGAGCCTGCCCCACGCAACTTTCCCCGATCTCTATCGGGCCAAGCGGTCGACCTGTTAGCGATATATGCCGCAATACTTTTCCGATAGCTGGTCGGAAGGGGAGCCGCCCTTCATCGCCGAAGAATGCACAACTTTACCTGTGGTTAACCCGGAAGGCTAGCCAACCCCCACGCGCACGACCACAAGACTCCTTTATTGTCAGGCGGGCCCCCAACCTCAGGCAATCACAATCACAACCAAAGTTCAACAACAAGCGACAACACAAGTTTAACACCCCACCGGCACACATGGCCACCCACGACACCCAAAACAGTAACACACGGGTTCAACACCCCCAAGGCACACCTGGCCACCCACGACACACAAACAGTAAAATTACGGGTTCAATTCCCCACGGGCACTCATGGCCACCCAAGGCACACAAACAGTAAAATACGGGTTCAAATCCCCACGGCCACTCATGGCCACCCAAGACACACAAACAAGAAAATTCGGGTTCAACTCCCCACGGGCACTCATGGCCACCCAAGACACACAAAACAATTCAATCAACCTTCGAGCACAACCAATGCCTCCAGTATTTCTAATGTTCGATAAGTTAGCTTATCCTACGACACTACTAAGTGTCACATGCCTTTGTATTGTTCGATACGTTCACGTATCATAGGACACCACCCGGTGTCGCCTGCCTTTCTATTATTCGATAAACTTACCTATCCCACGACACCCAAGTGTCATATGCATTTCTACTGTTAACTTTCCCTAATAAGGGTCGAGATTCGGATACTTTTCCTTACCTCGTACGCTTTCCCAAAAGTTCACAACCAAGCTCCGGCGTGCTCACGATCACTCGCCTAGCTTTCCCTTTCCGCGGTCCTCGGCACGATCTAACAAGATCACAATTTAAACACTTTTTAAGTTCGCAGGCAAAAACTGAATTTAAAGAATTAAACGCCCAAATGCAACCCCAACAATGTCGATCACTCCCAAACTTCCCAATTACTCGACATTGTCAACAACGGGCCCGGAAAGGCCCGATTCGCCCGGCTCGGCGAATTTGCCCGGGATTGGAAAACGCCCTTCCGGGGCTCTGAAAATTCCCGTTTTCGTTTCTACGATCTTATAATAATTCAAGGGTTCCTATGAAATCGACGGAATCAATTTCTGACTTCCGAGCAATTTAATTCGCGCTTAAAGTTTCTAAACCTGTCATTTCCAACTTTTACAATTTAATTCCAAAATTCGTTTCGGGTGTGGATTAACGACTTGAGGATCGTCCTAAACCACCGGAACACGAAAAACCGAGACCGAGCACGTGGGCCCCACCCGTCCATTAAGACCCGTGGGTGGCTGGACCGGTTTTGGACCGGTTCACCACCATGGTGGTCGGTCCTATCTCCGGCCAGCCACCACCCACGGTGGCCGGAGCTCCCCCGAGGCTCCGGTCACCGGAAACCGCTCCTTTTCGTTCCAAAACGTTCCCAACGAACCCAACACCTCGACTCATCCATATTTAACCCATTTAAACCCAAACCCTAACTTTTAAACGTACTAAAACGAAAATCGATTAGGTTCTCACCGTAGGGAATGATGACGGGAGGTCGATTCTTCGATCGTTGAGACGATCAGTTGGTTGGATCGTCAGGAAATCACAAAACCCTAAGCTTTCTCTTCTCTTTTCTCTTTCCTTTTCTCTCCACTTCTTCTCTCTTCTTTCTCTCTCTAATTCTTCTTTTTTTTTAATATGGCCGACCCTCACCCTCTCTCTTCCTTTGTCTTGTTTCAAAAATACCTAACACAACCACTTTTGTGACATGTGGCAAGTGGGTCCCACCCCTTTTGGGAAATATCTTCTAGATATTTTTCAGTCAGATTCGCGAAATTCGGCCGTCTCGGGCCTCGAACGGGCCCATTTTCCAAGAAGTTACGAAACTTCACGGGCTACAAGGAAACGGCTCAACTAAGACCGTTGTGACGACGGCTAAGCTTTTTGGATCCAAAACGGGTCTCGAACGAACCAAAACGTCGCTCGGTTGACTTTTCCAGCAAAAAGTCAACCTTTCCCAAATTGGTCAGAAAGTTGCCCTGAGTCCCCCAGAACTCATTTTGGTCGATATCGGGGTCAACTTAAGTCCGGTATGACCCTCGGGGTCAAATTTAGGTTCATTTAAGTGTCTGTCCCAAAATTTTAAATTTTCCTGTTTTTCGCCGATTTGACTGGCGTTGACCGGGAGTGGTTCTTACAATGAAACAATGCTAATTGAAAAGGGTTAAACTCATCCTGAAAAACCTTGAATCCAAAATGAATTCCCCTTGATGTTGGTGATTTCACACGTATTGTATTTAAATTACTCTGAATTTGTTATCTGTCTGTGTATTTAAATTAATTTGATTGAGAACAATTTTCATTGTGTATTAATTTGATCCCTTGTTTATATAAATGTGATGGATGGAAAAGAAGAGAAAGCCATCTCGAACACTAATTGACGAACCTTCAGATGATGAGCTCATTGCTCAGGCAGAGATGTTTGATTCACAACTTATAGATGAGGAGTTAATTTACGATGATGAAGATGATTATGTAGCTGAAGATTTAGGTTATGAAGGTGGGAATTATGTACCTGACAGAGTAGAAGATGATTCTGAGGCTGAGTTTGACTCTGATTATGTAGCACCCTCAGAAGAGGAGGAGGAGGAGGAAACATCAGTTGAGGAGGAGGAGGAGGCAACATCAGCAGCGATATCAAATAATGCAGCAGAAGACCATGTTGACGCTGAAATGTATGATGACGATTTAGGTATTATTGAAGAAATGATGGAAGAGGATATGCTTGAGTTCAGGATGTGGGATACCAGAAGTGTGTTGAAAGATATTGAGCTGCGTTTGGGTGATAGTTTCATTACTGCTGCTTGGTATAGGGTAGTGCTACAAATGTACGTTGCAGAGAGGCGGTTCAATTACATGTACACAAGGAATCAACCTCAAGACGGTATTGGGGTGGTATGTGATAAGGAAGGTTGTACCTTTTACATATGGTGTGGGTTTGTTAAGAAGACTAAGGTTTATTCAATAAAGACTTTCCGTCCTCAGCAATCATGTCAAACTGAACAAGGAGGACAAAATATTACGGCGCGGTCACTTGCATACAGGTAAAAGATATTGCTCGATCATAGTACTTGTGTGAATATGATAAATGTAAAGTTATAATTTTATGTTTATGTTTTTGACATGAATTTCACTATTATGCAGGTATTTAGAATCCATCACCAGTAAGAAGAAGGTTGATGTTGGTGACTTATACAAGGAAATCATGGCTGACATCGGCGTAGATGTGGAGGTTGGTAAGTGCTACCGGGTTTTACGAGTAGCTGCACAAATCCATCATGAAGACGAAGGCCTTCAATACGGGATGCTGGAGAAATATCGGGAGTTGGTGCTCAGTAGCAACTCGGGGTCGAAGTTCGTCATACTGACTGATGAAGAGGATGGTCGCCGGTTCAAGAGACTGTACATCAGGTACGAAGCACAGAAAACTGGCTTCGTTACAGGATGTCGCCCATTTATTTGCCTCGACGGTTGTCACATGAAGGCGTATCACGGTGGAATAGTTTTGGCAGCAGTGGCTAGAGATCCGAATGATGGTATGTTCCCACTGGCCTTAGCAGTGGTTGAGCAAGAAACCATCGAATCATGGAATTGGTTCATGGAACAGTTTTTTGAGGACTTTGGTAGTGGCGAACAGATGGGATGAGTGTTCATATCTGACAAGCAAAAGGTAAGTTAATATTGTTTGTAGTTTATAGGGGTTTATATAATACTATTAGGTTTCTCATTCTTTGATTAATTTCTGAAATCTTTTCATCATAATAAAAGAATTTGCCTATTAGGTTTGAAATGCATATAAATTTCCTAAATTTCAACAATTTTAAAAGTTTGTTTTGATTTTCTAAATCTAAACACATTTGTAGGTTTGTGAAAGTATAAATCAGGTGATGCCTATGGTTCTCTAACTGAAACATTATTTTACTGAGATCACCAAAATTAAAAATCAAATGCATAATTATGAGAGAATGGATACACAGAGGCAACAAAGCAATGATGTTAGTTCAAATTTCGTTATGATTAATGAATATTAGTCTAGGCATTGTTCGTATGTTAATATATGGACTTTAAATATTAGGCACTAAGTTTACTGTATGTTATGCACTAAATTACTGAATGTTAGGCACTGAATTTGAATATTAGGCACTAAGTTTACTGTATGTTATGTACATGATCAAGTCATACTTTTTTATTCAAACTTATTGTTTTGTTCAACAAATAGACATGAAATCAGCTTAGAATTTCTTTCAAAACATTGTTCAAGATATAGCTTTACATGAACTTATCAAAGTCATGAAAGTGAAAGTAGTCATGTTCACTCATAATATCATCAATAGTACTTGTATCACTAAACTTAAACTGAGAAGCAACTTTTTGTTAACATTATTGAATTATAATCACATATAAAACATCCTATAGGTGTTTTCAAATTCTAATCCATGCCAAATTGAATCTAGCCATAGTTGTCAAAGGTGTTGAGCTCAAGTTGGGTAAGACTCATATATGTCGAGAACCAATTGAAATGACATGATTATAATGTGTAAATATGATAATATGACTCAAGTTTGGTGACATCGAAACTGATAATATTAGGTTACTTACATGTATAAGTATGATGTGTAACATTGTTTCTTAGGGAAGTTCCAGGATTAATATGTAACCATTGTTTCTATTTTTTAGAGTTTGAAATTGCATTAGTAGTATTGTCCTCTAACTTGAGAATGATTTTGATATGTCATGCAGGGTTTGATCAATGTGTTTAGGCAACACCCGTCTGCAGAGCATAGGCACTGCATGCATCATCTGTTTGAGAATTGGTTCAAGTTTTTTAAGTCTCACGACTTGAAGTTGCAATTGTGGAAGTGCTCAAGAGCCACTTCTGTTCAAATGTTAGAAACTGATATGGAGGAGCTGAAAGCCATGAATGAGAAGGCATTTGTGTGGTTGCAAGGATAGACCACCAAATAACTGGTGCAAGGCGTACTTCACTACTGAGGCCAAATGTGGATCCCAGACAAATAATATCAGTGAGTCATTCAATGCGTGGATAGGGAAGGGCAGGGACCTCCCAATTCTCAATTTTTTAGAGTTCCACCGGAAGAAGCTTATGGACTGGTTCAACAAAAAAGAAAAAGTTGACCACAGGTGAGGATATTCTTCTATGCCCAAGGATCAAAGACCGGCTGGATCTAGTAATTACCAAGGCTAGGAAGTGCAAAGTGGTACAAAGTGGAATTGTGGTATTCGAGGTTGAGATGTTTAAAGATACATACGGAGTAAACATCTTGGAGGAGACATGTAGCTGTTTGGATTGGCAACTGACCAGCATTCCCTGCTTGCATGGTGGTGCTGCTTTGCTGAAGGCTAGGAAGGAGGTGTATCAGTCAGTGAATAGCTACTATGTGAGTCCCGCTTTTCGTAGGACTTACGAAGGTCAAATTAATCCTCTGGTTGGGTTAGATAGCTGCAGGAAGGTGCCTCTAGAAGGACGTATTCAACCACCCAACGTACGTAAGCAACCTGGAAGGCCAAGGACAGGCAGGGTGAAGGGTTGTTTGGAGGAAAACAGTTCATCCCATAACCGGAAGAAAAGTGTTAGCAGAAAAGGGGTAGTGCTTCGATGCAGCAGATGTAGGACAGTAGGACATAATGTCCGTAGCTGCACCACGAAGGACTATGGGTCGAACCCAGCACCTCCAAAGAATTGCAAGAAAGGGGGCCCAAAGAAACCATTACACCGTGTAGTTAATAAGCCTTATGATGAACTAGCAGAAATATTGGATCGGGAAAGAGCATCCAGTCGTGCTAGGTTGGAGAAGTCGAAGGCTCTCAGTAGAGCTTGGAAGAGGAGGCAACGTGGTGAGGATGCACCTTCTGTTGAGGTTGCACCTACTGCTCATGATGTGCCCGGTGATGAAGCGACAGGCTTTGGTGATAATGATGAAGGGTTGTTTGGAGATGACGATTATGTTGGGGATGATGATTTTCTTGGAGGTGATGATGAATTTGGAGGTGATGATGACTTTGGAGGTGATGATGACTGTCGAGGGGATGATACTTTGGCTGGAAACAGTGGAGCACAAGATACCATGGCTGGTAATAGAGGCGATGAGGCCGAGCCTGTGGACCTTGGAGGAGATGAGGACCAGCCCATGGGTGAACGAAGTGAGGATGAACGAAGTCAAATATTTGACGTTGAGGTGAGGATAGCTGTTAATCAGCACGAAAAGATCGTTGCAGAAGTGGAACAATTTCTCGATCTTCTTGGAGAGGACTTCTAGAGGACAGGACCATATAAGAACATAAAAACATCGTCTTTCGGGGGGGGTAAGGAAAGGCTGGAAGGTCAGGTTGTGGATGAGGACAAAGCCGCGAGCAACATTGAGGCTTCCTTTGAGTCTATGGCATCTGCGAAAGTATTAAGACAAAAGCGTACCCCACGGAGCAAGAAAGTGACAAGCAGTTTAAGTGTTAAGAAAGTCATCAAGAAGCCTACGCATCAAAGAAGCAAGGTGACTAAGAAAGTGGGTAAGAAAGTGACTTTCATACCATCACTTACAGTACAACCTATTGCAAAGGAACCCACAACCAAGGCTAGTTATGCGAAGCCCACAATGTCACGCCCCAATTTCAATAAACCGAACTCAGGACGTGAACTTTTAAAACAATAAAACATTTTGAAACCTTTTACATTAAATCACTTTAAGATCACCGTTTGTTCAAAAAAATAATATTTACAACTTAAAACACGCCCAACAAGTGGACAAAAGTATGGTATCCGTCGCTAGACTCAAAATAAACCTCGAATCCCGCTCCCAGCTCTTCAAGCTTCGGAAGCTCACCTAGTCCAACCTGCGACCGGTACCTGTAGGAAAAGCAGCTAGGGGTGAGCGTTCGCTCACCACCACGGATAACAGACTGACTACGGCATAATTAGCAGACAATGTCGGTAACACCAACAACCAACTCAACCCCGGGGATCACTATCCCCAAACTCAAGTAACCCGACTGACACCCACACACTGATACTTTCCTCAGCCGACTCAACACTCGGACACGTAAGGTAGACCCGACACAACGATCGACGACCTCCTCCAAAGACACGACAGACCACCACGCAACACCCAAGATCACAAAGGATCGCACACCAAACAAGATCACAAAGGATCGCACTCTTGTCAGCTGCTCAGTGCCGGTTGCTAACCGGCTGGGCTCGAGCCTGCCCCACGCGCTTTGCCGATCCCTGTCAGGCTCCAGGCGGTCGACCTGTTGGCGATATATACAGCGCTGCTTTTCCAATAGCTAGTCGGAAGGGGAGCTGCCCTCTCATCGCATAAAAACGCTCACAACCTCTCGAGACTCGAACTCGGTCAGGCTAGCCAAAGAACACTCGCAACTTCCTGAGACTCGAACTCGGTCAAGCCAGCCAAAGAACGCTCGCAACCTCCTGAGACTCGAACTCGGTCAGGCCAGCCAAAGAACGCTCGCAACTTACCGATCCCTGTCAGGTAAGCCAGCCAAATTCCACACCACTTCCCGACACGAAGTCGGGTCACTAACCTCGGGCAAACACAATCACAATCACAAGCAAGGTTCAACAAACAGCAACAAGACCGGTTCAACACTCCACAGGCACTCATGGCCACCCAAGACACCAACGGTAAAACACGGACTCAACAACCCCTCGGGCACTCACGGCCTCCCAAGACACACCAACCATAACTCACGGGCTCAACAACCCCACGAGCACTCACGGCCTCCCAAGACATACCAACCATAACTCACGGGCTCAACAACCCCACGGGCACTCACGGCCTCCCAAGACACGCCATCCATAACTCACGGGCTCAACAACCCAACGGGCACTCATGGCCTCCCAAGACACACCAACCATAACTCACGGGCGCAACAACCCCACGGGCACTCACGACCTCCCAAGACACATCAACAATAAAGAAACGGGTTCGACAACCCCACGGGCACTCATGGCCACCCAAGATACAACGGTAAAGTACGGGCTCTCATGGCCACCCAAGACACAACAGTAAAGCACGGGCTCTCATGGCCACCCAAGACACAACAGTAAAACACGGGCTCTCATGGCCACCCAAGACACCACGGGCTCTCATGGCCACCCAAGACACAAAATACACCATCAACCTCCGGCATAACCAATGCCTCCAACAGTCCTAATATCAAAAGTTTCACAAACAACCTCCGGGCATGGTCATATGCCTCCAGCACTCCTAATCTCGATAAGTTCTCAATCAACCTCCGGGAATGGTCATATGCCTCCAGTAATTCTAATAACGCTAAGTTCTCTGCTCCTACGACACTACTAACTGTCACATGCATTTCCAATATTCGCTACGTTCCCGTATCATGCCTTTGTAATATTCGATAAACCTACTTCACCCACGACACCCCGGTGTCACATGCAAATCTACTGTTAACTTTCCCTAGTCAGGGCCGAGATCCGGCTACTTTTCCCTACCTCTTGAAGCGTGTCACAACCGATGCTCTCTCTCCGGCAATGCTCCAAATTTCCCGCTTAGCCTCCTCTTTCCATGGTAGGCGACACGGTCTACAATTATTGCAATTAACACACTTTTTAAGTAAGCAGGCGAAACCCGAATTTAAAGTATTAAACGCCCAAATGCAACCCCAACAATGTCGATCACTCCCAAACTTCCCAATTACTCGACATTGTCGATAATGGGCTCGGAAAAGCCCAATTTTCCCGACATGGCGAATCTGCCCGGGTTTTGAAAACGTCCTTCCGGGGCTCCGAAAATTCCCGTTTTTGTTTCTATGGTCTTAGAATAATTCAAGGGTTCCTATGCACTCGACGGAATCAATTTCCGACTTCCGAGTAATTTAATTCGCGTTTAAAGTTTCTAAACCCGTCAATTCCAACTTTCACAATTTAATTCCAATTTTCGATCCGGTTGTAGATTAATGACTCGGGGAAAGTTCTAAACCACCCGAACACGAAAACCCGTGACCCGAGCACGTGGGCCCCACATGGCCACAATGGAAAAATTCCCTTTTTTCCCCAAAACGTTCCTAACGAACCCCAAACCTCAACCATTCATCTTTAAACCAATTCTAACCAAAACCCAATCATAGTCAAACCGTTTAAACTCAAACCCCAAATTTCAAACGTACCAAAACAAAAATCGGTTAGGTGCTCACCGTAGAGAATGATGACGGGAGCTCGATTCTTCAACCGTTGAGACGATCCGCCGGTTGGATCGTCGGGAAATCACCAAAACGTCACACTTTCTCTTCTCTTTTTCCTTTTTCTCCTTCTCCTTCCTCTCTCTACTTTCTCTCTCCAATTCTTCTCTTTTTTGAAAATGGCCGAGACATAAGTCTTACTTTCCCTTTTATTTGTTTTAAAAACTAACACAAGCTTTACTTATTTACAAACTAACACTAAAGTCTCATCAATTGTTTTGTTCAATAAACCTAACACCACTACATTTGTGACATGTGCCAAGTGGGTCCCACACCTTTTTGGAAAATATCTACTAGATATTTTCCAATCAGATTCGCGAAAATCGGACGTTTCGGGCCCCGAACGGGCACTTTTTCCAAGAAATTATGAAACTTCGCGGGCTACACGGAAACGGCCCAACTAAGACCGCTACGATGACGGCTAAGCTTTTTGGACCCAAAACGGTCCTCGAATGGACCAAAACGTCGCTCGGTTGACTTTTCCAACGAAAAGTCAACATTTCCCAAATTGATCAGAAAGTTGCCCTGAGTCCCCCGGAACTCACTTTGGTCAATAGCGGGGTCAACTTAAGTCCGGTATGACCCTTGGGGTCAAATTTAGGTTCAAACAAGTGTCTGCTGAAATTTTTAAATTTTCCTGTTTTTCGCAGATTTGACTGGCGTTGACCTGGAGTGGTTATTACACCCAATCACCAGCAATGCAAAGGCAAATGAAATGAAGGCAGGTAAAGCTACTCCTCGAACCACAGTCAGCAATATGAACAAGGTTGAATCCAAGTCTGTAGGAGAGGTAGCTTGGAAAAACTCTAAGGTATTTTTGTTCAAGTCTTCTTTTTCTGCTCACCTAAACTTATCAAATAATTCTTAGTTTAATTCTTAGTTTCTACTGGTTTTACTGATGAACCTTTTGTTCATATTTATTAGTTTCATTGACATCCTGGTTTCTTACAACTTTAGGTTAGGTTGAACATGATTTGTTCACTACTTAGGGGGAATTGAAAGATTAAAGAATATAAAGAATAAAAAGATGTGTTTTTATTCTTTTTATCCTAAAATTCATAGTATATGTAATATAATTCCTATTTTGGATATTACAAAAATAGAGAGTTCAATTCCTAAAAATAGGATCCAAAACTATCCTAAACAGATGTATGTTTTTGTCAGATTATCCTACAGTACATAGTTCAATTAGTCTCTCGTTAATCTTTTAGGAAGTATTATTCATCGAGTAACGCTGGCCTTGGTATTGAAGAAAACAACGATGAGAATAGTTGCATAAAAAAATATGAGTAATTAGATAGAGGAACATGAAAGACTAACATGATTTCATATGACATATGGCTTCGTCTTCTGACTACCGATATGGCTTCGTCTTTCGGATCTGTGTCCCAAGAAGAGAGAGTGAGGTCCATATGTATACTATGATTTCATTATGATATTACATAACACCATGTGAGTATGCGAATTACTATTTCACAGCAAATGAGTATGAGCATGAAAATAACACATATTTGACTTATCTCCATCACTATTTCGCAGGCAGCTAAAGGATTTGACATATGGCTTCAAGCAACAAGGCAGCAGGCAAGTAGAGGAAAAGGAGAAGCTGTCGGACGAGGAACTTCAGGAGAGGCTTTGAAGAAAGGAGTTCAGATGAAGGAAGGCCACAATTCTCAACCTTAGGATATAGGTGTTTGTTGTGAGTCATAACTTATTGTATATTTTGGTTGGTAAAGGCCATAATGGCCATTAACTTTTGGACTAGGGATAACTTTTGCTTGGACTATTATATTATTGTGCTCTATATGGTGGCATACACCATGTGGTCACTATATTACTTTTGTGAAAGCCTATGGGAATCAGATTCCCTCTTCCAAGCCAGCTTTGGGAGCTTTTGTAAGGAGTAGGTTGGGTTGGGTTGCTTCAACTGTGTATGAAACAGGTCTTCGATTAGATAATTGAAGTGAATGTTGTTCAATTATTTTTCCATTGATTTGTGTGGTTCTGTATCTACAATATTGCCTATAAAAGGCCATGTGCTTTACTTGTTAGGACCACACAAAGGTATGAACAAGAAATATGTTTTAGATGAGGAGGATGAAAGGAGGTTGCGAGAATGGGAGTCAAAAGGTTGGCATGGTTCACCTCATTCATCTTCTGAGCACTCTGATCAATGGAACAAAGCACCATCTTATGGTCCTCCTCCTCCCACACCACCATATGTGCATCCATAAGAACTGTTGTCCGATTAGGAATACCCTTATCCGGATGAAGGACAAGCAAAATACCAGCCTCCAACTGCAGGCTATGTCCCAGACGATGACGATCAGCCATCTGATGATGAAGTTCAAAGCAAGCTAGAGCAACCACCAGTCCAACAAAGTACTACAAACAGAAGGAAATTGTTTCATCCCAAACTGCAACCACCACAACCTTACACACAAGCTCCTCCATCATCTCCCCCTCAGATCCCACAACCCGATGTCCAAGACAGTGGAGATGAAAAGGAGATTGTTTCCTCTCAAGGTAGTACGACTGCATCCAAAAGTCTATTTCGTAAATCGTCTGTGTGGTAATTTGCCTTCTAATTGTATGTGCTGCAACTGAAACATCATGTACTTCATATCTATGTTATGTTATCTTGTGTTCAGAATGTCATAATATTAGGTAAGCTGTGTGCAATACATTGCTGGATAACTTATCATTAACTGCTTCATAATACAAACATTAAGTACTTCTGACTGATAAGCAACCCTAAATACAAACTTCACCTATTACACACTATAACAGTGATAGACTCATTTAGGTCTACATAGCCTACATGCCTTCCTTCTAACCCTTAATCATAAATAGTACCACCATATAAAACATGATACCATACATAAACCAAATACAATTGGAAAAACATCTTGCCCCTTTCCCATTCTTTCTTGTCTCTTGACGTAGGGCTTCTTCCAATGATGTTATCCTTTCATGCAGTTCATGTACTAATTCATCTACCCATAGGAAAAACTTACAACTTCTTTCACCCTGCATCAGACATTATTGTTCAGCACTTCACAAAGTTGAAATCTCCTTTCACCATAAATTAATGTTAAATATTGTTATCATACGAGTTGGATGCCTTACATTGTATTTCCCACAACCATAAAATCTTCTACCAGGATTTTTAATTGAGTATGATGTGAGCATAGGGGCTGGAACACCACAGTAGCATAACACTATGCTTTGCTTTCAAATTCAACTCCCTAAATTATCAGTTCAGATCAAAACAAATGTTACAACACTGTTGTCATGTTTCAAAATACAACAAATGGATTCCACAATTCAAAATACAACATCCTTACTTTCTCATGACATATGAACACCTTTATTAGACTTCCTAAATTTTGATAATACAGAAAAACATCCTTGCTCAAACAATTTCAATCATTCACAAAATTTTAACAATAATACACTCAATTTCAATAATACACAGCATCTCTACATCAAATCTAGTTTTCCCTGAACAATTTTAATAATACACAATTTTTATTCATCCAAATTTTTTTGGAACCCTAGCTCATACCTATATCTTTTTTCGGATTAGGGTTTCAAATAAGGATAACCTGCTATATATCTACATCAGACCCATGTTCTGTTGGAATTTCACTTTTCCACACGACAACATAGAGCTACTAACATAGTGTTTGGGAATTTCATTTGGGGATTTCATATTTCCACACAAACAAATCGACCTACTGACAAAGGGTTTCAGATCTTACCATTGCACCTCTTCTTCCTGCGATCTCGACCCTCTTCTTCCTGCACTGTCGACCTTCTTCATCTTCCACTTTCACGGCTCTCTTCTTCGACTTCGCCTTCTGAAACACCACGAAATGGAGTTCCAATGGCTGGTTTTTGTCCATATTTCACTCATTTACTGAGGGCATTCCTGTCATTAAAATGGTACACATGAGCAGCACACGCTTTTCAGCAACGGTTTCTGTCTATTTGGACGGCTGATTATGGTTTATGATAATTTAACTAACGGGACTGTGTACTATGGACGATAAGAAAGTCTATAGTTGTGATTTGTACTAGGAAGTCAAACGATAGTTGTTTTCGGGTGTTATCCCTAAAAGATAAAGTTTTATAATGGAAAGATAAACTTATTTGTTTTTTAAAATATCATAAGAAATCATAAATGACTTTTTAAGGTAATGTTAATAAAACTGTAACAGTAAATCTACAACTTTAAAAAATATATTATAGATTATGTGCCTACTAAACCTTACATTCTCCGCTTTGTTTTGTACGTTTAGTAACATACTAAGATTTATGTAAATATAAGTAAATCATGTTTCAAAGAATAAGTGTAGTAATATGTTGTATTTTTAATATTTTCTGTTTTCTATTTAATACAAATATAACTTATATATATATATATATATATATATATATATAGGATAGCTATCAGGTACAAACTTGTATCTTTCGTCAGAACGTAGAACTTTCAATCTGAGTCATTGGATCGTAAAATTAAAGGCCCAGATTTAATGCATATCTTTTAATATCTTTTTAATTAATGCATATCTTGTAATTGATTTCGTAATCAATCACCACTCCCCACCCTGAATTTCGGTGGTCATCCGATCTAGTTAATCAATGACCCAGATTAATTCTACGTTCTGACCCGAAATAAGGTTTGTACTTGATTGTTCCCCTATATATATTAATAATTAAAAATACTAAAATAATAGAATCCGTCTAAGCCCCGACTAATCCCCGTCTACCGCCTAGGACCCCTCGCCGCCCGACTAACGCCTAACGCCTTTTACAACCATGCTCTTAACCTAATAGTTGGGATGGGTTCTCAAAAATTTTAGGATAAAAAGAATTTTTAACCGATACTTTATTTTTCGTCAACCACCCTTTCATGTTTTTAGAAGCATTTGATTCATGTAATATTGAAAGGGAACTGGAAATTAGTTTGGAAACAATTATTATGTTATAAGAAGTGAACACAACGTTACCTGGGTGTCACCGAAGGGTCGGCATAGGCCGGTAATGTTGCACAGAGGCTTTAAAGATAGGTTTTATTGCATAACTACCGGCTTACCGAAGAGGAAGTCATTAAACATTTATTTCGAAGCATCATTCAGAAGGGCCATGCATAATGGAGGTTATTTTGTGCTTGTACACAAGCTTTTAATTCTATGTACCAAAAAGTTTGTTGTGATTGTGAAGCAGATCCTTCACAAACGTAGTCTAGGCCCAAAAAACTCCTCGTAGGACACTTAATGTTAGTGCCCAAAAATGTGTAAGGCCATCTATAAGTCAACGTCCCGTCAATAATAGTCGTTCAATTCTGAAAATTAGTTGAGATTAAGAGATGAAAACGCCCATGTACTTGTAAAGCATATCATATATTATCGATTCGGTTCAGATCTGAACCAAATCAGATCTGAACCACAGCTCCCACGCCGGAGAAGCTCGAGGGAGGAGGGGAAGAGGTCGGGGACGACGCCGGCGAAGTGGTGGTGGCCGGGGACGACGCCGGCGGAGGAGGGGTGGCCGGAGAACACGCCGGAGAAGACGAGTTCGCGAGCAGCTCCAGTTTTTTTTTTAATATAAATAAAATTAATTTTTTAAAAAATAATTTTATTTATATTAAAAAAATATTTTTATAAAAAAAAATGATTTTATGTATTTTTAAAATTAAAATCTGATTTTTTGAAATTAAAATCTGATTTTTTGAAATTAAAAAATGAATTTGTAAAAAAAACTGATTTTGTTTTAAAATTATTGAAATTTTCAGTTTAACACCCTAGACAATGAAGGGTATTATTGTCATTTCACTTCTTTTCAAATTCTGAGGCAATGGCATGAGATGAAAATTTGAGTAATAGTTAGGGGTATTTTGGACATTTTACCTGGTTGGGTATGAAAGTGAAATTAAAAGTTTGGTTAGGGTATGAAACTGATAAAAATTTATGACAGGGTATTAAACTGAAGTTAAATGTTTGACAGGGTGGTAAAATGAAATTTTCCCTATCATATATTATCGATTTTTACAAGTTTATGCCTTCCTCTTTTTTCAAACATAAAGAATGATATTTTATTACTCATAACACATTATACAAAAGAGTACATCAGATAGGATGCCACCTGACCACATTAGGACAGATGATTAGTCAATAGGGTGTTTTGTGCGCTTACGAAGATGAGGGAGGAACCCTCTACATAGGTGAGCAAGGCTCGAATATCTTGTATAATAGCGTCTAACGGTGAGAGCACCGACGCCCCTGAGTTAACCATATGAACCACCACCTGAGCATCTGATCGGACAACGACCCGCCTCCAACCGTGCATCCTAGCGAAGTCCATGTTTGTGGCTGTTGCACGAGCCTCTATCATAGAAGGCTCCTAGAGCCTCAGCAGAATCCCGTTTACTGCTGCTAAGACTGCTCCCGATGAGGATCTAGCAATGAATCCCCGCGCCGATTATTCTGTGTTAGAAAAGTCGCTACAGCCACATTGATAATTGTCCATCCTGTCGGTGGTGGAATAAATTTATCAGGGTGAGGAGTGAGGCTAGGCAGCTTGGAAGGGGTCTTAGATGCTTGGGCTTGTGTTCGAGTCGTGATGTGAGCCTGATCCGCCGCCTGGACTCCCAAGGCCGCTCATGCCTTGTCACTCCAGACCTTCGCATTTCGGGTCTTCCAGATTTTCCAAATCCGACATAATAGGCACACCTTCTATTCTGAAGACGCCTCTACCGTAAGGGTGTTCCATCCTTCACCAAAGGTTTTCGAGGATGGTATTATCACCCCCTCATCAAATATACTCAAACAACACTTTAAAAACCCTCATCAAAAAATAGATGATCAGTCGCTTCAACATGATGAGAACATAAGGGACAAGTAGATACAATTGGAACATACTCGTGCAAAGATTCTCTGCAACCTGAAGAGAACCCCTCAAATCTCTCCACGGAAATATCTGGATTCTAGGTGGGATTGGAATTTTCCGGACATCCAGCCCATCGGGGAAGGCCCATACCCACCCGGCGGCACTCGGCTCTCATGTATGCAACGATATCCCTTTTTGGTAGTGTGCCGTCCTTTCAAGTCTAAGACCCAGTACCATTCATCCGTAGATCGAGTAACGGATATGGGGACACCAAGGATATCATCTCGATCTTTGGAGAAAAACTTGGTTGATCAAAGGGACATCTCATTTTTTTAGTGCCTAGAATAAACATGCCTTCCACCGTGTGATCGACGAGGTTTCGACTGGCGATGCGGACTGTAAGGCTCGTACCCATTAGCCAAGGATGGCTCAGTATCTAGGTATCTCGCCCTGAGCCAATAGCTTTCCGTAGACTAGAGAGTAGAAAGTTCTTGGACGCATAAATGCTTGACCAAGTGAAACTCGGCTATCAACTCTCACCTGCGTGGGTAAAATCTAAGGATGACTAGTACCTTTCCTTTAGCACACTAGCTACTAGAGATGTTGGATGTTGGAGTAGGTTCCATGCTTACTTGACAAGCAGTGTAAGACTCATGTCCTGCAAGTGTCAAAATACCATTCCCACATCTTGCTTTGGACGACATAACATGTCCCAATATTTCCAAATAATCGATCTTTCCTTTGTGGTCATCCTTTCCCACCAAATTTTTTTCTAGATAGACGTGGATGCGATATGTTATATTGTGGGGCACTTTAAAGACATACATCACATACACTGATATAGAAGTAAGGACCGATCTAATCATGACCACCCAACCAGTCGGGGACAAAAATTTCTCATCCTATGCTTGCACCCGTCGCACCACCCTATCTGCAAAATATCGCATGCTATGAGTCATATGCCCTCTTATCATTGTGAAAACCCCAGATATAATGATGCCTCCTAAACTTCCCTCTTCTAAAGCATAGAGCAGCAGTCTGTACGAACCTCCGAAGGTGTATTCGTGCTGAAGAAGACCGATGACTTCTGATGATTCAAGACCCGCTCGGATAGTGTTCCAAATTTTACAAGGTGGATATGAACTGGGTCGGCCTCTTCCGGGGTTACACGACAAAAGATATAACACTCGTCTGTAAAAAATAAGTGTGAAATAGTTGGAGTCCCCGTGCCACCGTTTTACCATGGATGTGACCTGCCACTTGTCCCTTATTTAGTAGGTTGGAAAGGCCCTCCATCCAGAAAAAGAATAAATAGGGTGATAGAAGACCCCCCTAAAGAATACCCCAGGACGGGGCAAACACCGGGGTTTCATTACCACCCGAGCCCATACATAAAGCTAGCAACGACATCCAATCTTGCGAAAATCCTTCTCGTTGTGAAATAGAGAGCAAAAAAGGTCACCCCACTCGATCATATGCCTTGATCATGTCCAACTTTATTGTCATGTATCCCATGTTGCCCCACCATCACTACCGTAAGAAGTAAAAGATCCCGAAGGACATAAGGATATTGTCCTAGATATTCTTGGCCGGAATGAATGCCCCTTGAGTGGGTTCTATAAGTGTATGTTGGAAAAGGATTCGAACGGTTGTTCCGGACTTTAGACATAATACAAAAAATCACATTACACGAGGCGATCAGTCACATGTCAGTGATAAGTTGTACATTAGGGTTCTTCGGAATCAACACCACATTCAAAATATTTACAGAACGGTCAAAATATGTCTCCCAAATCTTCGTTTGAATAAACTAGATGACCTTCTCCTCCACCACCGGCCAATAATGTTGACAAAATTATTGATTTAGGCCATCCACCGCCAGATTCTTATCAGGCCCCATCTGTAAATCTACTTTGAGAATCTCCTCCGTTGAGACCTATTGTAATAATTTCACCTTCTGCTTGGCCGTGACACCTCCTGGGAGAAAGTAGATAAGGAATTTCGCGAGGTCTAGATTGGAAATGGAAAAAAGTGTGCTATAACACTCAATTACCAGTTCCCGGAGCCCTGTGTCCTATGTGCACCGTTGACCTATTTCGTTTTGATTTGAGTAGACAGAGTTGAGATTTCTATTGTATGAGCACATTGGATGAAAAAACTTCGTGTTGCGATCGCCATCTATAAGCTAGCAGTGCTTAGTATTCTGTTTCCATAATGCTGCCTGAATACAGAGAGCTGCTTCATATTGTATCAAAATGGCTCCTCGCCGACTAACCCCTGCGTAGTCTGTTTAGTGATTTAGTTCCGCTATTCGGCGTTGGGACCAACGAATATGATTCAGGGTCTTACGATAGTTGAACTTCCCCTAATGATCCAATGAAATGCCTATTTTACTTATAGTCTCTCAGATGGACGTGGCCGAATTCTTATCCCATTCATCTTATATCAAATAACCATATTCTGGGTCTTAGGTCCATTGATACTCAAATTTAAAATTGGATTGTCTTGGACTTAGACGACGGTCGTTAAGTGAGGATAGAATCGACTAGTGGTCAGAGGTGGTCATTCCCGTGTTTCGAAGTTCCACATCCTCTAGCGAGGACAGCAACGCTCAAGACAGGAGAGCACGATCTAGGCGGGATTGGATTAATTTGGCTTTATCCTTGCCCTGAGACCAGGTAAATTGGTGCCCTAGAAGTGGGATATCCTTGAGATCCAAATCGTCGATGACCATTTGAAAGTCCTTAATAAGAGATGATGTGTATGGATGAATTCCTCTAAATTCTAGAGGGCTGAGGACATTGTTGAAATCCCCTATAATGATCCATTGATCCCTCCCCGATCCGAAAAAGTAGGTAGAGTTGATCTCATGATTGTCGGCGAAGGTCCCGTCTAGGATGACCGTAGAGTCCCGCAAGGAAGAAAGGGAGTTGAATCGGTCCTGTAACCTCTAGATCAATGGAATGGGATAAAGTTGGCCTTATTGAGACCTGAAACCCTCCACTCAGAAAAGCGCCAAGCCCCGTTTCCTTGTCGTCGGCCTGATCCAAGTCCCCTACATTGATGCCTATTTATTTTAAAGCACAATTTTATTCTCGAAATTATGGATGTGAAACAATGTACTCAAAATAAAAAAGAAAATCGATTCTCAAAATTTTGTTATCATAATGGTAAGTTTTCATTCTATTAGTCTAATAAAATTAGTCAAATGATTTTGCTTTTATTCGGTTGTTAACTAATTTTAAAATAATTAGTAAATATAATAAAAATATTTGGATATATAGGATGAAAATATGATATTAAGAGAGTGAAGTCGGGGATGATTTTAACGCGTTGCACGAGGACTCCTATTTTCCCGGGATTTCTTCCCCCGACAATGGCACGGTCGGTCGAGACTGTTAAGTAGGGAATAGGAATGGGCTTGTTGGGACAAGGGGATTGATGGATATTTCTTCATCAACGAGACCTCTTCCCTCAACATCGATGTTGTTGATTTGAATTGGTTGATCGCGTAGTATTTCCACTAGTGACAGCCAATGAGAAATTGTAGCCACGATCGAAGGCCGGATTTGAGGGATTTGTTGGTTTTGAGATGCTCGAGGAAGTGGATCGACTTCCCTCATTGTGGTCGGTCATAAGATGCAGGCCGAGGAGCTTCCGGTTACATGTGATGCCAAGGGGATTATGTGCTTTGACATCATCACTCTCGTTCTTGGTCTTAACCAAGAATTACCTAGGTACGAACCTTGGCTCCTAAACCTCAATCTGCTATACCATCTTCAGTCCCTTTCGTGGTGGTTGTGTCCCCTCTTGCTGGAGTTGATTCGCTGGTAGATATTTCTCAAGCAACGGTTGTTCATGTTGGTCCCTCGGTTGTTAAGGGACTAGTGAGCACAGAGTATTGTGTTGCTCCTTCAGGTGCTATTGAATTTTCTTCGGTTGCTCAAGTGTCTTTAGGACATCTTGATCCAGGTGTGACAACTCGAACCTTTACAGATGTGGTTAATCTTACTCGGAATGGAGTCGTGAGTAAAGGGATTGAAGAAGGTGTGACAGTTGTTATACCTATATCTACAACTAAATATTTTGCCTCGGTGAACTGTGAAGTGTTGGGTGGAAAAGTGTTGGGAACTCATTCTCCTTTCTGGTTAACATTAAGAGCTTTTTCGTTCTTTGTAGTTAACCTTCAGCCGTCCACAATCGACGACCAGTTGAGGACCCTTTTAACCCGGGTTGGAGAAATTGATGTTGTTGATGTTAGGACGTAAGTCGCTTCCAAAGGAACTTCGTTTGGCTTTTTAAATTCAGAATTTCGGAGACTCTGTGAGTGCTATTACTTCCCTTAATGGTTTCCCAGTTCAGGGCGTAAGATTCGGGTCGAATTGGGTAAATGAATTAAGGGGCCTAGTGCTTTATCTATTTGGAATCCTGACCCTTCTAATGTTTAAAGGTCTTCCCCTAGGACCTCGTGCCCACTGGTAACGACACCCTTTCTACCTAGTTTGGGTGGGCCGTCTCAGTGCTATCTTTCATTTGCTCCGTGATTTACGACGATGTCAGCCTTTAGCATGATTAGGGTGGCTAATATTGTAAGTCTTAGTGCCCATAGTTCAATCATAAATGTCCAAATGTATATATCATCATTAGAAATAAAAGTAAAGCGGTTTTTTCGTTGATCTATTGACATGCATAAACATAAGGGTCACACTGGACGGTGAAACTCATTAACACATTTATGGAGAATGACCAAAAGGGAGTTGTCTCAGGACATGACCAAAACTGGGTTTTGGGTCATGTGCCCGTAAGTGAATAGGACTTTACGGATCGAGACAAGGCTTGGAGTCTTGGGATTGATCGTGTCGGATAATGTTGGACATTTCCGGTATGGAAGGTTTGGAGGCGATGAGCGAATCACGGGACCTCGTTGGAAATGGCCACGGGCCATGTTCCAAGAGGCCCATGAAAGGCCCATGCAACCAAGGCCCGTGGAACTAATTAATCAAGTCTTTATTCATTAGTACTAAGTAAGCATGACAAGGATTAAGGTGTTGATGATTCACCACCTAACCCCATCTTGTCTAGCCATACTTTGTCCTATTTACACCTTACTTGTCACCATGCTTGTCTCATGCCTTTAGTTGGACAATTATGGGGTCTATTATGTTTAAGTCATCTTTTTTCAACACAACAAACACAAGACAAGAGTAGGAAACACATTTTCTCTCTGTCTTCCCCACAATTTCGGCCAAGGGTTGTTTCCACCTTCATTTTTGTGTTCTTGAGTGCTCCAAGAGAAGAACTACGTGGCTTTGATTCCCATGTGGACACGTAGGCGTCTTGGAGACTCAAGCCAATCATTCGTTACCCGGTGTTCTTGTTTTGGTAAGAAATAGTGCTGAATTTTTCTCTTGTGAATCCATTCTTTGTTAGTTGTTTCATGGTTTTAATCGTCTCTTAGTTTTCATTGATTTTCCGCTACGAGTTGGTTCATCTCCAACCCTACCTCGAGACCCAACAAATACCTCGGCGTCAGTGTTCACTCTTAGTATTGGTCTTCATCTACCAGGGATTATGGGGATGGAACTCGATGAGTTGGGTGTGAGGGATTTTTTGCTGTCTACCATAGACCATGTCTTTTGGGCGTCCTTTACGGTTGACGACTAGAAGACTTTGTGTTCTTGATATTTCTCCCTCACTGATTGTGCCGGCTAGTTTCTTCGTGGATGGCGCCTCATTTGGGTCGATATTATTGTTGTGTGATGGAGTCGTGACCCGATTCTTAGATTGTTGGGAGGTTTGGGCTACTCACTTCCATTCACCCGTGCTCCCTACTACCACTGAGCAGTATAGGGCTTTAGCTTTGATCCATGTATCAGATGTATCATTGGACAGACAGACAGTTGTGATTATCTTAAAAAAGCAATAAACGGATTTATCCCCTTATTTCTCTATGATAAAACATGCTATTAAGATAGTAAAATTTGTTGACCGGTAAATTCGATTGTTTTAAAAATCATTACTAGTTAGTTGAATATTTTTTTTTGAACAAAAGGTGCAAATTTAATTAAAATTTAAAAGTCAAAACATCGATGTGCATCAGGGAACAAGCTCCCTGGCCACTAAAGAAGAACTGTACGGAATTACAGTTTACCAATTATTGTACTACTTGAAGCGCCACTGACGGTGTTTGGATGCCATAAGGGCCAACAAGAAAATCGAGTGCAAAGATGGTATTGGAGGTCCTGCTCTGAAAATTGTCGCAGTAGTAATGACCAAGGATTTGTCCAGTAGCGCGGGAGGCAAAACATTGTTCACCAATTCTTTTGCTACTAGAAGCGTCACTTGCGGTGTTGGGATGTCATATAGGCCATGCCGGAATACGGGGACTGCGAATGCGAAGATGGTACTGGAAATCCTACTCCGAAAACTGTCGCAAAAGTAATGACTAAGGATTTCAACAGTAGTGGTGGGAGGCAATACATGAATCGGGGTTCCCTCCCAGAAAAAAAACATCGATTCTCTTCGCACTAGGCATTGAACCTGCAAAGACAAACTCAAATAAAATAAAATCGATCCTCTCGATTAGCTAGTTCCATACTTGTGAAAGGGGTCGAGGCGGTTGCGGTGGTGGCGGCAAGGGAGAAGGACGCACCGGCAGCAGCCTCAGACACGGCGGCCGCAGCGAGTACAGGACGGTTGTAGCAACAGCGACGACAACCGAGACGGCAGAATCTTCGAAAACAAAGACTGCGGCGTCATCACAGACGTCGACTACAAAATCAGAGACGACGGCTTCAGATACGTAAACTACCGGAGTCGCAGAGGAGGGACGCTTCGTTGGTGACGGAAGGAGACCAACGTCGCGCTGGCTAGAAGCGCCTCGAAAGAAACCCTAGAAGAAAAAACCTTCGTAGGGTCTATAGGGGAGATGGAAGGGAGAGGATGCATAGACGAAGAACATAACCGTAGTATAGACCATGGAAAAAACCATGACTATAACCGTGGTTTTGTATGGTTACGGCAAAGCTTCCCTCTAAACCCTAACATAGCTTTTTCTCCCACTAAGGGATGTTACAATCTGTTGAATATTTAAGTACATAGACGAATGAAATGAAGGTCATAAAATTCTGGGCTCTTTTCATGTTTTTAAAATTTTAAATAATTATTTTGAGATAAATTGATATAAGCGAAGTAAAACACATGTACTTGACACTGACAAATGTAAAAGCGATAGTACATAGTGAATCTTCATAATCATCGCTCATCATAGCGATATATGTCATGTTGTTGCTATATGTATGTTTAAATTTGTACCTATTATTGAGTGTTGGTTGCAAAAATTAATTGCGACTCAACAAATAATTGGTTTCCATGCTAAAGTTAATCATTCCGCCTGAAGTATCATACCATTCGGACGACATCAAAACTTGAATAACAATAAGTTTTTTTGGATTTGCGATGTCATACGTGATAGAACACACTAAGTTGTGATGGTGGTGCTGTTGCAAGTTTCTAGAATCGGAGAAGGTGAGATTAAAGGTGATGAAAAGGGAAAAAAGTTATTGATTTTGTTGATTTTTAGAACCGGTTCAGTAGATGACGCCCCCCTTTTTTTTGAGCGAAAGGTCTAGAATTTCATTAATCTAATTTTATAATGACAATACAGTGTATCAGAGACTCTCTGATTACGAAGAACAGGGTAAGAACATTTAAGAATGTTCGTTATTGTTTTCACAGTAGAACCGTCATCGACGGTTTTAAATTGGTGCTCCATGAGCAAGGACAGAATATGGGTGGGGGGAACGGGGTACCAGACATCCGCAGGGACCTCGACGGTGATGGTGATGGTGAGAGGCAACGCATCGTCTGAGGACCCCTCCCAGGGCCAGTCCCCGATGCTCCGACGATGCCTCATTCCTCCCGACGAGGCTTCTTCCCCACAATATACGAGTCGTCCCACTCAGCGCTAGATTAAGCCATCTTCAGATTTCCAGCAGTTGTTCCCCCACGGACCACGGGAGTTGGAACTTCAACAATTCGCTCGGCTGGCTGGGCGTCCCCCACCTCCAAACCCCACATGTTGGAGGGGTAGTGGGTCAACAGTCCAGTCAACAAGCTGACCAAATCTCGAACCCCTTATCTTCCCGTGTATAAAAGAACATGGGAGGGGGTGGCCTTGTACGGACAATGGGATAGTATCCCAACCGTGCATTTGGGGATCCAAATTAGGTATCGGGTCCAGTGTTATACGGACTCCCCCAAGATGAGATAATCTAGCAGTAGGTATCGGGTCCAATGTCAATGATCACGGTGCGTTGTCCACCGGTTCTCCACCCCAATCAATGCCTGCTCCATCTTGGGCCTCTGGTAGATGTCTACGTTTACGAGACCGAGGTCCCTACACCGGGACAAACCGTAGCAGGCCCTTCCGGTATGTCGGGAGATGACATTGCGGGTAACGGCTCGAGGGAACCGACATAACCGGCCTTCTAACCGTATCCACTGCTGGTATCACATCTGTCTCCCTCACAGCCTGAGGCGGAAAATCGCCGAGTCGTTGAGCAGACCCTCCGAGTCGTTGAGCAGCTCCAGATGTAGTCCAGCCGGAGGGAAGCCATGCTCTTATCCGTCTCCACATCCAGCGTCGGGTGATCAATTGCGACGAGGTCACCACTATGCTCCAACGCACCCCGTAGCCATCACGAGTCCATCCCCAAGATCGGGCCTTCACCATCATGACCGCGACAGACGCCGAGTAGGTTGTCACGTCCCTCGCCACTCCCTCAGAAAGACGAGAAGGTAGGGACCTCAACGGGACCGATGTTAGCTGAACCCTAGATCGGCCGGTAGACAACCTAGACGCCAGAGCAAGGTCGTTGGAGGCCCCGTCTGATGAACCCTGGTTCAGGTGAGGACGGATCCCATGGCCTGGGGCGTAGGCCGGAACCCTAGGTCCGACGTCCAACCCCCTAGACACCAGAGCAAGGTCGTGGTGATGATGGGCGTGGTGCTGATGGTGGTGAGCCCTGAGAGGCAGGTTAGGGTTCGATCCACGTGGAGAGGACCTGTAGCCTGGAGCAAAAGTCTCCGAGAGCCGCCGCTCCCAACGCAGATTCTCCCAACGCTGTCGACAGATATCCGCAATAGGGGGATTGGGGGGTAACCCTTGTAGACCAAAGGACCCCGTCGGTCCCAAAGAATCCGCTGAGGTCGTTAGCAGAGAAGGCAAGACCGAGGCATATAGGAGGGGAGAATAAGATGGTGGTGGGAATTGCATACCACCTGGAATAGAGAGGGCAGGTAGCACCGGCATAGAGGTAGGAGGGTTCATGGTGATCGGACAAGGAATCGACGAAGTCACCAAGGGGGCGAGAAAGGAGCGAGGCACTGAGGGTTGTGGAATAACCATCCACTTCCATCCGTATTTGAACCTGCACCAGGTATGGTATGTGAGGAAGTCAACGAGATGGGACAGTCGAACACGGGGACGAAAAAAACGACAACCACAGGCGGCGTAACAGCGGCGGCGACAGAAGGAAGCTCTATAGCGGCGAGGACAGGCTAAGGCTAGGGTAGGCTCTCAAAACGAGAGGGAGTCATGACGCCCCTTTCTTTGTTTCCTTTCTCAACAACGACCATAATTGTGGTTGGCTTTCTCTCTCTAGTAACTTCTTGAGTCTCTTTTGGATGAACCGGCGATAGGGTTCTCGTAAAGACAACTATCTTGTCCTCTTCGTCTTTTTTGTGCAGCGTTATGCGACATGTTCCTGTTACAAGGTCTCATCATGTTCTGGTTATGTGTCGCACAATAGCGACTTGTTCTCGTCTTAGGGCGGCTCTAGTAGAGCGAACAATGTAAGTTCTCCGGCAGTCGGAGTTGTGTCTCGCCCTCTTTCCAATGGTCGGGGTTATGTGTGGCGATGGTGAAATCGCGTGTGGAGTCTGAACGATCGATATCAAGGACGTGGTGGCTGGAGTTGTGCGGGGTGATGGTGGGATCACGCGTGGAGTACGGACGATCAATATCACGGATGTGGCGGTTGGAGTTGGTCACGGGATGAGAACATTGTGTGGAACTAACACTCACCTCGTCCAATGAGGGCCGACATGACTAGTGAGGAGTTAGCCAGTATCACTGTCTCACTGATCGTCGAGTGGCAGAGGTTCCACCAAGTACAATCATGGTACTCCTCAACCCTTTTGGTTGGAGCCCTAATTTATAAATCGAGGGAGGACGACGCACGCTGGGGGAGTACTCAATCCACCACGACACCAACTTTATTTTGGAAATGAGCCTGCTTTGTCCTATCTCACCTTCGTCAGCAGTTGTACCTGTTTGTTCGACCGCTATCACATCATCCCCTTGTCGACACCTTTGGAGCATTTAGGTCAATCAGTATTTTTTCAGTTTCATGATTGTCTCACGATGTTTGGACTTTTTCGTTTTTTTTTTGTTACAATTGTTTTATTTGGATATTGTCTATTATGATTAGCCCTTTTAAAGTTGGTGCCTTCTAGCGTTTCAATTTTGATTAATATGTATGTTCAATGTTCAACAAATACTTTTGGTAACAAGGTAGACGTGATGTCAATTCTGCAAAAGTTGGTACTACACGCACTATATGAAGCGTGGAAGTATTTCAATGTCAGCGACTTCAGATAGTTGGCTATTAAGGTCTTGTCTCGATGGGCTCCTTTCATGTTACAAGATTCCTTATAAACTCATTATGAATGACATATGTTTCGAGGAATTTGACATTCACAAACTTGTACCCCTTGACTCCCTCATGCGTATCAATGCACAAGCATCACGATCCTTCGACCTATCAAGCACCAGCCATGTACGAGGGTGAGATCATACTTATTACCAAACCAATCAATGTTGTTCTCATCTCTGTTGTTCCTGAAACCTTCACTCTCTACTACATACCGCTTCCATACAACGACAACATCTCCTGACATTGTTGAGAAATTGCCCAATACTTTCGATATACAAATGGGTAGTTCATAGAGTAGCTCTGATACACAAAAAGCTTGTAGAGAGGGTGGAGATGATGGAAGAAGTGTGATGATAGAGAAAGAATCAAGTAAGTGACGAGTTGAAGAAGAAGGAGTTTGGAGATGTTGCCTTGATTTATGGGTAATGAGGGAGAAAAAAATAGAAATTAAGTTTGTATTCTGATGTGGACATCGAAACTAGGTCTCAAGGGAAATCAAGAAGACATTTAAAATCAATTCAACATTCCAACAAATCTGTTTTGGCTCATTCCAAGGAATTAAATGAAGGCATTTTGGCTCTTTCCAAGGAATTAATGAAGACAATTTGTTCCATATTTCCAAAGACAAATCAGCCATTTGTGCCATTTGTGCTGATTTGCAGAGTTCCAACATTTAGATAAAAAAAGAGTCATTTAGTTATCCAAAGCTATTAAATTCGAGTCTTGTTGTTGTCCTATATAAAGGTCCATATTCAGAATGTAATAGATAAGTTATGCAAGTTTTATGAAATAAAAATTCGAGTTTTCTTCTGGGAAGAACTTATCACATTCAATCTTCTTGTGTGCGAAGCCTTGAAGTTGTTGGTTCGACTTATCACAGACTTTCCATAATCTGTGTGGCGTCATTCAATCCACCATCTATCCTCCTAGTTATTCCGATTCTTCAAAAAGTGTTGTACGACCATTTGAAGCAATCTCCATCATCGACTCCATCTTCATCCATTGGAACCTTAGAAAGTGTTGTACGAACAACTAAGGTTCTTTCTCGGCTTGGGAGATTACCGTTGATGGGGTATCTGACGTTGTCCCGGACGTGACCGCACTCTTCGACAGTGGAACCCTTGGGGCTTTCCACTTTATCATGGACCTTGGTGGTTCTTAAACCCTAACGCGGGGGTCATTCACGACAGATGTGCAACCCTGTTAGGGTTCAGAAATCTAACCCTAAAAGGATTCCCCGAGAACAAAAAGTGGTCGCCAAAATTCATTAAGAATATGTTGTTAAAACTTGTATTTAGGCGAAGGTTACTGATTTATAGGGTCCATTATTTATCCTGGTCCTTAATGCCATGCCAATGCTGGACCAAGCTAAGATAAGGATTGACCTTAATATATGTAGGCATAAATATGGTAAATGGAGTTAGAGGGTAGAAAAGTTTACAAGTTACCGTGGCTGTATGTACGTATCCGCATTACTATAAATACAAGTCCCTCGTGAAGGAAACTAAAGCAGTGATACGCGTTCACATAACAATGGCTTTCAGTTGTATCCCAAGCAACTTTTGGGTGTCACTGGCTTTGCTTCTTGTTGGGTTTCCTTGGACAACTATGGCCGGCCATCATGTCAAGACGCTCCCCGGCTACTCCGGCGACCTCCCCTTTTATATGGAAACCGGGTATATATCTATCTTTTCCATATATATATATATATATATCAAGTTATTTATAATGTTAATTTGTTGGGGTGAATTTGTAGATACATATCAGTGGGTGACGTGGAGTACTTGTACTATTTTGTGGAGTCTCAAAGCAACCCGGCCACTGATCCTCTTCTCTTGTTCGTCAATGGTGGCCCTGGTTGCTCTGCTTTAAATGGATTCTTTTATGAGATTGGTATCTTCTTCTTTGCCTAAACATTCTTCAATCACTTAATTGTATAAATTTATATTACCTGTGTTGAACATTATGAGGTTAACTTCTTCATCCAGTTGGTCCATCTTTATACAATATGTATCCTTGTTTTTATCTACACTGTCTAGTCTTTGATCCATATGTGAGTAGCACTACTAGAGTCCAGGTATATAACTTCAGTTTTACACATGACCCAAAAGGAGTACATATGTGGTACTCAAATTAAATAAATAGAAAAGAAAATAAAAGTACATGAAAAGACTACCGATATGATAATTATTTATTTTTAAGTAAATGTGGATATATTTTATTTTTTTAATAAAGAATAGTCCAATTTTATCTGATATTAAGAACATGTAAGCATTTGTTTCAGTTGCTGCAACGAAGTCCTCATTTTATTTGATTGTTTGCTTCTTTTAGACTGTAATATCCTATTTTAGGCTTTGGTTGTGGTGTTTTTGCTCCTTCATTTTTAGCTGGGTGTTTGTTTTTGTGTAATCCGTTTTCTATCTCAAAAGAGGGTTCTTTAATCTATGCTCCCTTTAATAAAATAAAAAAAGAGCATGTACTTGGAGAGATGAGTAGAAAAATGTCTGGTTGAAAAACATTTATTAGGATGTAAATTGTAATAAGTTGGGAAGCTAATATTAATGTATTCCATATTTGGATGTAGGTCCATTGCAGTTCGAGACGGAAAACTACACAGGTGGGATACCAACATTGTTGGCTGATCCATATGCATGGACCCAGGTATGTATATGTCTGCCTACTTAATTTGTTTTCTTACCCTCAAATATATAAACCAAGGAAATTATAAAAAATGTCCTTTATTTTGTATTTATTTATTTTTTGACTAAAAGATATGAAATTTCATTATAATTGAAATTTAACAAAGATGTGCGTCAGAAAATAGACTCATTGACCACTCAAAAAGAACACAAAGAGAATCATCTCAAAATTCTTTTTCACTATAACCACCATAGATGGTTTTGAAAGAAACTGATGTTGGTATGCCCTGACGGCCGTCATAAAGACAAAAAGGAAAGATGGGTGGTGAGAAGATGGTACTGGATGTCCCGGTCCAATTCAAGAGCCATGACTGCATCACTAGAAGGAGGTATGACCTATACCAGGGACCCCTCCAAAACCGGTCCTTGAGGTCCTTGGTGTCTAACATTAATTCCTCCTGGCGATGTTGTTTACCAGCCCTCGCCTGATCATCCCAAGGCACGTCCGCAGCAGGTCGCTTGATCCTAACAATAGGAGGGACGCCAATATCTTTCAAGCTATCAACACCGGGCTCCCCTCCCCTCAGATATGGTGGTGGAGGCGTCGGACCCTGATCACCAAAACGCTGGCCTGGGGGCTGGGGCCAACTTCTTCCAGCCCGGGTCGACACCCTCGACCCCCCAAGGGTCCTCCGCGGCCAGGTTCGTTCGCCCCTGCACCATCCCCTCCGGGATCGTCAAATAGGCCGGGATGAGAGGGATCATATCCCCATTAGACAGATGCATCCCCGATCCCAACACGAGGCGTTCTGGGTTGGGAAGATCCGATGGCAGATTCGCCCGAGGCTCGACCCCGGAACCCATCATCGGGGCCTTGCCTTTAGCAGAGTCACAGTAGAATTGAGGGATTGACTCAGAGGGTGGAAGTACTAAAGCAATGAGGGAAGGGGTTAAATCCGGCAAGAGGACCGAAACACTAGACAACGCCTCAGTACCTAGGGTTGGCACTGTCGCCTTAGGTTTTGGCGACGTCGATCGAGCCTTAAGCGGACAGCCCCGACGCAACTTTGTTGGGAGCATCTGCGCCGGACCAACAACGATCGAGACCACCGCCAAGGAAAGCGGAGGAGACGAGGTTGCAGAGGCCGGCTTGGCTGGGGTGTCACTCGCATCCGTGGTGGTGAGAAGGCCAGGGAGACCAGGCACTATCGAGGCATGTTTAGGTCTTCTTCGTCGTCGGGTCTTAGGCACCACAAAGGATCCTACGACCGCTCCTTCCGGGGACGTCTTGTGCATGGGTGCCAAGGGGCTCATGAAGGTTGGGGCAACAACAGCGGGAGCCAAGGCAGAGGCAAGGGTCGGAGTTGTGAGGGTAGAGGGTGGAGACGCCATTAACGCAAAGCGCGGATGTAGGTAGGGTTTCTCAAAGTCTCGAGAATAGCACTTTTGTATTTATTTATAATTCTTTATTCTTATAATAAAATGTGATAGTTCGTTATGACTTTTAATTATGTTACCCTCGTATACAAATTTTAATTTACCTCTATTCTTTTTTAGAATAAGAAGTAGCATTTATTAAATATGGGAGGGAATTATTAGAACAACCAGTACCTTAAAATGGGACAATGATCTAAAAATCTTCAGAAGCGAACCGATTCAACAAGACTCGGTTATAAGAATCATACTATTACAGGAAAAGTAAGTAAAACAGAAAATAAACCCAAACTAGAACATAAATGAAAACCAAAGTGTGCCATCGGCTAGGAACAGATCAAGGTAGGGCTTACATGCTGCTTTTTCTCTGCTCTCCAAGGACTTGTTTTGTCAACTGAGCCACCGAACTTGAAACTGGTGATATATCTGGGATGATTGGCTCTTATCAAGTACTTCTCCCGGAGAAAGTCCCTAAGCCATGAATTCCTTTCATTCCTCTTGGCGAGGATTTTTCCCAGCCCTCGCCTAATCTTCTCGTGGCTCCCCCGTTATGCTCCTCTTCTGGCCCCTAGGACCGTACAACATCACAGATGGGATAGACCCAGGGAGACCAATCTCTGAACACCCAAGAAGGCCTATCGTGGATAATTGACCGGGGACCTAAGTGGAAGGTGCCTTCCCTAGAAGGACCTGGGACCCTAGACGCGGGTTAGGTACTGGTTCCAAGGTCATGAGGGGCTCCGTTCCTCGAGAAGTCCCAGTCTTAGGTATCGAGTCTGAGGTCAACGGTACAAAGCCCAGCGTGGAAGTGGCTCACGTACCCAATCTATAGTGTACGGTCAATCGACACTCACCGTCCTGAAATCCAAGATTGAGTCATCAAATTGAGGTATCTACGACACCTCTCATTCACAGTCCCGAACCATATGACCAATCCTACCATAATTGAAACAAAAAGCAAGAAGTTTGACATATGTTAGGGTAACGTGGACCGGATCCTGATATTCCTGGAACCACATGATCATGGTTCGCTAGAGGGGCAAGTGAATGTCCATCCAGAAGCGGACCCTTACCGTACCTCCACAATAAAGGCCCCACTGATCACACGGGGTTTCCACATGCTCACTAGGGTTGCCCCTTGTTCGGACGAGGGGTGTTATCCCCCTAGTATATACACAGAGTTGGAGGCAGTTTAGGCGAGGGAGGTCCCAGGCCATCGGGTCTAATATTTCTCCAAGCAGTAGGGGGTGGCCATGGAAACACCACGGTTCATTGTGCCTCACCCATGCCTGGGCTCCCAGAGACAAAAAGTAGAAGACAAATGTGTCTGGCTCAAAGTATTTAACAACCACACCCACACCAGCACGCCTCAAGCACGGGTGATGACAGACATCAGGAATTCCTTCCGATGAGGGTTGGAACAAACCAACCGAACCACCATCCCAAATTGAAGATGAGCTAGAATCTGGGGGTCCGACGGAGTGTAGGTCACCACGACCTCCATCGCCTCCTCCTCGGTAAGGCATCAAGTCGAGAAGTCATCTTGGAGGTCCCCTCGTGATGACGGATGATCAGGAGGAACCAGAGCCCTAGCATGGTTGGCCACCATAGTTACCCTGAGATTTAGGTTCCAAACCCTAACAGGGGAAGTCGTCCTCAAGATCAGTACGGTAGACACAGGCTAGGGAGTCGGCGGTGGTGCTTTGTCAAGAACTTTAACCGATTGACCCCTCTTGGCCTTTGTAGTGAAGTAGCCGGTGTGATCTCCCCTGATGAGAAGACCACCAAACTTTGATCACGAGGGAGTGGAGGTTCCAGGAAGTCAGAAGAAGGAAGCGGCACCATCGCCGAGAGGGGAGCCTCAACAAGGGGAGACTTCGACCTTCTCTTCCTTCTCTCTATCACGGATTTGACGAAGCCCTGAAGAGGTTTTGGGGGCATAAAGAGTGGTGCAGGGGGAGTCAACCCACCTGAGGAGGGCGACAGGTCGACGACAGAGAGCAGGGGCAACACAGACGAAGGCGGCGTTGACATGACTACAAATAGGCTAGAGCTTTCTCTAGGGTTTGCGGTTCCAATTTAAAATTTTCAGTTTATCTCTCTATACTTGCAGAAATAAACATATATTTAAGAATTAAAGTGACACTACCTGTCCGGTGGAAGACCTTAGACCTCGAAAATAATACATTAAGCGAAACCAACTTTAGATAAAATTCGAAACTTACATATATCTACAAAATATAGTGCGAAGAACAAATGTAACTTGACTCGCTTGATCCTTTAAAGTCTTGAGAGACTGAGGTCTAATGGGTCCATAAACTTTACCCTGATCTCTTACAGCATCGTAATAGGAATCAATGATTAAGAAATGAAGCGGATTATATGGTAATAACAAGGACAGCAAGAAAACGTAGTGCACGTGATAGATAAAACACCAAACACTGATAATAATTAAGCCTTGCAGAAAAATGTCATTATATAAAAGCAGAATTATATATAAATTGAATAATTGATGTTGCAGGATGCGAATATAATATTTCTGGACGCACCTGTTGGGACGGGATTCAGTTATGCAACAACTAGTTCAGCTTGGGAGTCATCACATACCTTATTAGCTAAACAAATCAACATCTTCATCAGAAAAGTACGTAACTACCCCTTATATATATATATATATATCTCACTGAATTATATTGGACTCAATAACAATTAATCTTCAATCTTGTGATGATGCAGTGGTTGCAAGAGCACACTAATTTCTTGGCAAATCCATTCTACATGGCCACCGATTCCTACATGGGAATCGTCAATCCCATGATTGCTCAAAACATCCTTAATGGCAATGAAGCTGGACTTTTGCCTTTTGTCAATATCAAAGTAAACACTGTGATCATTTTATTAGAGCGTAATCGGAAAATATAAATATAATTGAAATGATGTTATGTTATGTTATGTTAAGCAGGGACTTTCTCTTAGTTGCCCGCATACAAACCTGAATCTGGAAATCGATACGAGCATAGTTCTTGCTCATCGCTTGGCGCTCATATCGGATGAACTTTATGACGTAATTATATTACCAAGACAAACTACTTAATTAGTACATGACTTGTTTGCGTGTTAATTACTACATCATCTTGTTGTTTAATTTAGGCTGCCAAGAACAGCTGCAGCGGCGACTATGCCAGTTCGCCTAATGATCAATGCACGGAGGATCTTGATGCTATAACGGAGGTATTTACTACACAATCAGATACAAACACTCGTTTTGTTTTGTTTTGGAAAATAATATTTGAGCAGCAAATTAATTGGGTTCCTTAATTAGTGCATACAATTGATAAATGGACAAAACGTTTTGCTACCCATCTGTTCTGAATTGTCGCCGGAACCGGAGGTAAAAGAAGTTGGCCGGAGATCGCTGGTCGACAAGTCAAGAAACAGGCATCAGGTTGGGTCCATGTATAGCGAGTTATATTGTAAGGTACGATCTACATCTACCTCCACAAAGCAATACCTATATAGTACCTACTCTTATATATATATATATGGTATGGATGCAGAATTCAGTATACCAGTTGTCGTATATATGGGCAAATGCTGAAGCCACTCGTGCGGCTCTTGGGATCAGGACTGTAAGTATCACCTAATTAAATTAATTATATATATATAAAAAACAAGACAAGACATTGAAGACAAAGACAAGGTTGTATTGAGTATGTATATACGTACAGGGAACGGTAGAGAGATGGGTGCGGTGCAACATTACATTGAACGGCTACAGCAGCGACGTGAACGACGCCGTCCCCTATCACAAGAACCTCACCTCTACCGGGTTGCAGCTTCTTGCTTTCAGTGGAGACCATGACATGGTTGTCCCGCACATTGCCGTCGAGCAATGGATCAAATCTCTCGGTTTAACCGTCGATCTTTCCTGGAGACCTTGGTTCGTCGACGGTCAAGTCGCTGGCTACACCGTCAAGTATTCCAACGATGGCTATCGCCTCACATACGCTACCGTTAAGGTAAACCACTATTTGCATGTTACGCCTTGGAATTATTAAATGTTGTTGTGTTACTCCATGTCCTAACCCCACATTTCGTTTATTACTAAATCATAAACCAAGAAAACGTAAACTGTCATGTAGTAACGTTCATCGTATTTTTCGTCCAAAAGCTTAAAGGCCGTTTAGTAAGTCACAAGAAAAGTTGATAGTTCAGAGTTATGATTTGAGAATAACGAAAAGGTTTACGTTATGATTTAAGAATAAACGAAAAGTTGAAGTTCCAATTATAGTAAAGTTTTAGAGCATGTGACTAGTAAATCACGGCGTTAGTCACACTTAACATATTTTAAAACATTTTGAGAATTAATAAGGTAAAAACCGTCACTATCTGATATGTTTCATATACGTGGGTTATGATTTTATGTTTTATTTTAATTCATCGAGATAACATAAAGTTCTTTGTATAATATATGTAGGGAGCTGGACACTCGCCACCAGAGTACAATCCCAAGCAATGCTACCACATGTTTAATAGGTGGATTCATTACTATCCTGTCTAACTAGCAGTGAGCTTTCATGTGTAACTTTATTATTCTAGTAACCATCTTAATTACTTTAGTTGACTTGATGTGTAACTTTTATTATTCTAATGTATGCATTTTAATTACTTTACTTTACTACTCTCCTTTATTTACCCATTTAGTTCAGTTTCTGTTGGAGCTGAGCCTGCCTGCTACAGTGTTACATTGAACAACATGTCAATCAAAGTTTATGCCTTGACTGATCTGTTTTATTTCTGTAACACAACGACATAGAGAATCAAACAATTAGAATAATCTTAAAAGACCAATACCCACTAACGACAGAAGAAAACGACAGGTGCAAACTAACATCCCACTTGGGTGATTGTATACTCTATTTCTATAGGAGAAAAGCGCTCCTTCTATTTTTTTGAGGTTCGTCTCTAACTTGGCTAAGGTTTATGCCGCCGTCGTTCACGCCGTCGCTCCTGTTTCTCAGCCGTCGTCACCGACCAGAGTTTATGTCCGGCGCCAACCCTTTTTACACACCACCATAGCCATTCGTCCCACCGGGTTTTAACCCTCGTGATCGATGCACCCCTCAAGTTATCGTCGTCACTCCAATGGCCAGGGCCATCTTTCTGGTAGGGCATAGCCGCTGCCGGCGGAGTCTAACGGGTTCCACGTCCCCCCGATGAGATCATGCAGTCTGTGGCCCTGCACCAGCGCGGCTTCGGGTCCATGCACGGTCGCGTACCCCAGCCATGCCCGTATCGCCTGCCCCCCGATCAACTGGTCAGAGGTTATCGTCGAGCCAACGACGATTGGTCACTGAAGTTCAGTCCCGAACCGGGTGACTGGATAGGGCGTAGATGCCCGGAACAGGCATGGCACCAGGTTGTGCCCTACCGGGGAGGTCACCCCCCGTTGCCGCCCTCGCTTTCGCTGCCGGAACGACATACCCACGGCTCACGTCTGGTGGCACCGCCGCCAGTGCATGAAGCATCGCCGGCATCGTCTCATAGGCTGCATGTGAACCCTAGGGTTCCATGGGTTCCCCTATGGTTTCTGGACCCTCTTTGACAATGTCGCCGCCATGCGACATGGTATGAAGCCCCCGAGATCCAGGTTAGTGACGGTGATCACCCCGAACGAGGATCCTCCTGTACCAAGGACTTTTGTTTGTTTTCAGCCTCTGGTGAATCAATACTCCCAGAGGGAGATACCTCTGGTTCGTCGGGGCATACTGTGATACAATCCTTGAATCGGTCCCCGTCCACGGATAGTCAAGCCAAGGAAGGAGGCAGGAGTATCTGTTGGAGATTTGGGCATACTGGAGACCCCTGGGATCATCGGACTGGATCAGGGTCAGGTACTACGACCGGGGGGATATAGCCCCTCGAGGGACGAATGACCTCCCTCGTATCTCCAGGAACCTGGGCCAGGCCCGAATCCTGATCCGGCCCGAAGTCCAACCTGGGCCCAAGGCCCGAGTTCCTTTTGAATCAGATCTGGCCCAAGGCCCGTTTCTAGGCCCGATGTTGTTCCGGCCCAAGGCCAACCTGGTTCGAGTGCTCGAGCACGGGGGAAGAGAGGGGCGGCTAGGGTTTGACTCCGGCGACGTTGAAGGCGGCGTGTTTCCAACTCCGACGTTTCAACTCGATAAAATTAAAACTTTTAAATCTTTAAAACGAGGCGGTCTTTACAGTCTACCCCCCTTAAAAGAATTTCTCCCTCGAAATTTAAAACGAACTCGCTTCACTAGATCTGATCTCAGGGAACGTCCGATTAAAACTCCTAATCCATCACCCTTATGCACATGGAAACACTTAAACCAGATAGTCGATACCGGAATCCTCCGTCGGTAGAGATGCCACACCAACACCCGCAGCTTGGTCGAGATATCCTGTACCGGAACCGTCCGTCGGTATAGGTATCATACCGAAACAATTCTCACGTCGCACTTAAAACAGATCCAACACACAGACACTTCTCCTCAACTATTCACTTCACTTAACCAAGTATCGCGCACGCAACAAAATTAAAGAGTCTTCATCCCGTTACTCGGACAATCGACACCGAACTACAAACGTGATCTCGCCACGACCAACCACACATGAAAACCCAAGAAATAACACGCCAACTCGACCAATCTGACATTGGGCCTCACCCTTACTACTCGACTCCGAGCAACAATACAACTTGTTAACATCTTGTCAGAAGGCGTGCGCACCTCGAAACATCCAACACAGCTATCATTACCATGACGACCTTCCACGAGGAGCAAAAAACAATCAAGATCGGTCAACGATAGTTGCTCCAATAGCGATCTTGCGCTTACCGTTACTCGCTCACATACTGCCAATCGAACCAGTTTACAAGTCGATCCACCCACTGTACCACGAAACTGAAGACACTACTAGTTCCAATCCTTCAGGTTCCGAACGGGCTTGGATACCTCGCACGCCACCACTTATGGTATCTCAGAGAAATGTTTCGGCTTCCTATAGCTCGGCTAGATCACACCGTACCGGAATACATCATCGGTCTAGGTGTCTTCCCGAACATACACAACGGGGCGACAAACTATACAATGTACCGGAATGTACCCTCAGTCTTCCCGGAACACACGACGGAGTAAATCATACGACAACATACCGGACCGGCATACACCTCGGTCGGGTATCTTCCCATAGCATGGGGTACGAGTCACACCACACACACCACCTCAACCAGTAATAAATCAAACACACAAAATGAGTCTCACTCGGTTCAACCTTCGGTAATCGATGTACATCCTGAACGCTCCACCCTTCTTCCTCACGAAGAGGGCGGGTGTTCCCCACGGCGAAGTACTCGGGCGGGTAAAACCCATTTCCCGAAGCTCCTCGAGTTGTCGTTTCAACTCGACCAACTCGGCTGGCGCAAACCTATACGGGCCATAGAGATCGGCGCTGTATCCGGAATCAAGTTGATCCTAAACTCAACCTCGCGCGCCGACGGTAATCCCGACAGTACAAAACTAACACTCATTTTAACACGTAACCGAAGACAACGCCTGTCCTTCACTCGGTGCAAATCGTAATCAAATTCAACTGTGAACCGTATTTACAAAATTCGTCTCAACTGTGCTCTTGGTATCCGTCACCTAACAATTTTCACCGAATACGCCAGCGGTGATCCCATAACCGACCATACGTGCGAACTCGCACGACACTACCCGCAACTCACGTACGACCGTATCTTGAATCACATAAGTTATTTAACAGGCATAAACTATCACAGTAACCCACATCCTCGGGACATAACGTACCAGAACAGCATCGGCCACGGTATCGAACTGAACGTAACACCTCAGAACATATCGTGCCGGAACAGCATCGGTCACAATATCGAACCGGAACACATCCTCAAATGATCATACCGAACGTAGACGTATGCCCTAACCCAAGACCTCGGTCAGGATATCCCACATCGGAATCAACATAACACACGGTTATAGTTCAACATAAGAAGACCACCACGACGGTCAACCATTCTCATCTCACACGTATGGTTCATACTTTGTCAAACCACTTCACGCGTAACTGGGGTGTCAACACACGAGGGTCGTCTCGAGGCTTTACTCTTAAACCTATCTTCTCAACAAGGGTAGACGAAAACAGAAGAGTGCGCCGTCTGTGGGTTATGGGCCCACCACGCTTCCGCTGCGTCACTCTGATCCCATCGCCACTCGGTCACAACTCCTGACCGAGCTAACAGCTTACTAGTGCTGTTGCGGCCCTCCGCCGCTCAGGCACTCGTCTCCGGTGTCCCGGCTGTCGACAGTGTAAATACACTGGCCCCCGTTCTAACGCGACGGAACCTACCGATGTTCCTGATCCTGTCTTCTTCAAACTGTCAGACGGAGTCTGTGGCCGGGAGAACCCTGCGGTTTTACGCCCTCTCGATTCTCGACTCTCGTACGGTCGCGCAACACTACTCAGTCGCTGCCAAGTCTTACGGACTCTCGCGGTCTCTCTGCGACCTCGTTCCACTGTTGTCGTTGTATCCACCATCTCAAACTACACCCAATTAATCAAGGTGAGAACTCGATCCAAACTCCGGGATCGGGGCCCTCTCTCGAACTTCTTGCATCCATTCTCCTCGACGGCCACCCAAACTGGTGCAAACGGTCCATGCTGTAACTCCGGCCTCGTACCTCATCTCTGATACTCTGTACCGTTGCAGCCCAAGACCTGATGGTGTTGCTCCTCCTAACCTCCCCAATGGGAGTAACCCGGGCACTTGTGCCCCTAACGGCTTACCTTTCCTACCTCGAGGTGCCACGATGCAATTACCCTCCACACGGGTAACGCCCACGTTCAGTTTCTTACTCTTAAAAAAATGCGCTTAAAATAACTGACGTCACACACAGTCCACCACACTAGTACTTATAGTAATAATATCCTCACTAAATATAGTCACCCACTAGCACACAACAGAGAAGTTCGCATACTATTGCGTCATACAGATCATATATACACATAGCAGGGTTACACCCAGTTTCACACTCATCAGCATAATCACACCCAAGTCACACGAGACAATGTTCACACCACACCGCAATTCCATAAAGTACAACATACACTCAGTTTCGATTTCTTAACACGTCCTCTTTCTAACATAACATTCGTGTTGATCTCTCGTCGTTACAACCAGATTCAAGCGTCCCCGAATTACGTTGTAACCACTCGACATCCCTCCATTCACGTCCAGCTACAGTGGCCCCTATAGTTGAATCGTGATGGTACATACACTTCAGTTTCTGCAGAGAATCGGGCATGACCCGTTCGTAAGTTACTTTAACCATCCGCTTAAGCGGGACAACCAATTACCAACTGTACCTAACACCCAATCACAAATTCAGCATTCAGCAAAATATCTCAACTTACACCTCGGGTCTCGGTAATCTCACTATTACCGCCCGACTAAGTCCATACTTGGAAAAACAGTTCAACTCAAACAATAACCACCAATCACACAAGTCCACCCAAAAGTCCACGGCACTTAGGCCGAATGTTTCACCAATCAAACAACGGCCGACCAAGGCGGCAACCCACATAGCAATTAATCAACACACACGTCATAACCATCCCGAGCCTCGCTCGTTAACCAACCTCGATCTCAACCGATCGACATCATGGATCCACTAAGGTGTCCAGCCACAGCGTAATAAAGTACAATTCAAGTAAGGTAAAACTTAAACAAAGAACTTTAACCATCGAGACTCTTGTCGTTTCGACTCTACACATAGGATATTTCCGACTTCCGTCACCGAGCACTACGACTTTAACCACCTAACTCTACCCACCTAATTGACATACGGTCCGAGGTTTTGAAAAATCATTTCAAAATGAAACCAGGCTCTGATACCAAATTGTCACGCCCCAAATCCGGTTTTGACCGGACTCGAGACGTGAACTTGAACAATAAATAATTTAAGTAAAACAATTAAATTAAGCATTAAACGGAACTCTTAAAATAATAAACTGTAATTCGGGAACCGAGTAAAAGCAATGTTTAGTCTAAAAAACACAGTACGTCTCTAGACCTACTAGACAAGACCTCGCCAGCTCCCAAGCTCAGCTGTGTCCTGCTAGCACAATCCCGCTCAGCACCTAAAACACAACAAGGTAAGGGGTGAGCTTTCGCCCAGTAGAGAAAGTAGTTAAGGTAATGAACATCGGCTCACCACCACGAGTAACCGTCCAATTAGGGCATACTAGGACAGCATAACTAACTGCCAATCCGGGGTTCATGGCCAAACTTACAACACAATCAAACGACCGCGTTCACACGATAAACACTAACCAAACAGCACACGTATCACACACAAACGCAACCAGCACACGTCCCGTAACGCAGTACCCGAACTCCATCATCACATACCGGAAAATCATCATATCATCTCGAAAAGCCCCTCGGTCCAGCGGAGACACATGCGTCGGGGCGACCGAAAACGTTTCTTAGGAACGCATCTCATCGGAGGGCCCGGAAATGTCCCCAAGGGACCATAGATCATCGGGGTAGAACACGACCCGTAGGTCCAACCACGATCCGTAGGCCCAATACGACCCGTAGGCCCAACACGACCCGCATGCCCAATCACGACTCGTATGCCCAATCATTTCCAACGTCTCCGGCTATCACAGCTCGTTCCATTTATGTCGTACCGGATCACGAAGCCTCAGTCTCGACATCTTGCCGTCACGTAGACTCGGGGTAACATCCCAGACCGGAAATCCCTCAATCGGATGTCTTCTTGTCACGTATAATCAGGGCCTCACGCATACTGGACCGGCACATACCTCGGTCGTACACCTTCCCGTCACGGAGAATCGGGGTATCAAACACGCCATCCTTGGCCTTGATACACTACACCGAAACTATCCCTCAGTGTAAGTACCACTCCGGTAGCACACATCAAGAGTATAACACGCATCACAAAGACATAGTTCGACCCCGGTATACCAACCAGACCAAACTCACCATAACACACAAACCGGTCTATCAATCACTTGGTCATATCACAATCAAGGATTCACATTACAACAAACACGGCACGCTTGCCCACACATAGTCACAATCATGCAACACCGAGTATAATCTTATTTAGACTCTCACACAGCGGTTATAACACACAGCATGCAATCCTAAGGCTCGACATGGCCCATCTACCAGCACAGCAATTTCCCAGAATATTGAAAGCGGCTAACACATGTGAATCACATCCTACATGTTACTAAGACACGTCCGGTTATTTTATAACATAAACGATCGTTCCAGTTTTATTATTACCTAGCATGTATACTAGTAACTTTCCGTAATTAAACCGGTATTCACTACTTTTCCCTACCTCAAGAAGAACCGACTGCTACGTCTCCTAGCTGCTGACGTCCGGGCCTAGCTCCGGTATTCTCCACGATCGAGGTCTAAGCCTAGTTTTAACAAAAAGGGACGGGAATCAGTCCCGGTCTAGTCCGTAACGGTCCTCTAAATTTATCAACTTAGTCTGATGAGTCCTTCCTCTTTAAATCCTTTAAATCTCGAATTTAAATTAATTTAATAATTAATTAATCCGATTTTAAATTAAATAGCTCTTTAAAACTGGTCTGACCTGGATCCGACCCGAACCTGCGAACCAGACCCAGATCCGGCCCGGTCCAGAAGCCAGACCCGACCGGACCTAGAATCGACACGGACCCGGCTCTAGACCCGACCTAGACCCAGCTCCGGACCCGACCCAGACCCGGCTCCAGCCCAGGTCCGGACCCGAGTCCAGACCTGGTCTAGGAACTTGGGCCTGGCCCGAATCCTAATCCGGCCCAAAGTCCAACCTGGGCCCAAAGGCCCGAATTCCTCTTGAATCAGATTTGGCCCAAGGCCCGTTTCCAGGCCCGATGTTGTTCCGGCCCAAGGCCAACCTGTTTCGAGTGCTCGAGCACGGGGGAAGAGAGAGGCGGCTAGGGTTTGACTCCGGCGACGTTGACGGCAGCAGGGAGCTCGGAGAAGGGAAAAGTTGGCCTGTGAGGAGCGTCCAGGCTCCGGCATGACGGCGGCAGGGTGTGGTGGTGGCTAGAGCAGGACTCAACATCCCTTCTGTCCAGATCTAACGAGGGCGAGGGTTCGCCGGCTACGTTCCGGCTGAACCCGGCCCAAATCAGCTCGTCCATACGAGCCTTTCAGGCGAGGCGAGGTCTGGGAAGAGGAACACCGAAGAGGGAGTACGAATCGTACGATTCCTCATCTCCGGCGTAGCTCGATCGTGCTCAGGAGAGACGCACCAGAAATTGAGAAGTCTGGCGTCGTTCCTCGTTCTCGTTCACGGTGTCTTCGAAACGTAAACGGAGGAGGGCACGGATCGTGGTACGAGAACGGCGTTGCGAGGGGGAAGCGAGAAGGAGAGAGGGAAGAGGAGAGAGCGAGAGGGAACAGAGAAGAGAGAAGAGGGCGGCGACGTTTTTCCTCGGGACGCGTGCACGCACACGAAGGAGAAGAAGGCGAAGAGTTAGGGTTTCTAACTCGGGCTCGCGTCATGTGGGCCTGGGCGCTCGTACTGGGCCTGGCTCCGCGCGTGTGGGCTTTGCCCGTGCCAACGAGCTGGGCCCGGTTCTCTGATCGGCCCAGTCCAGCCCAAAACTCTTCTTTCCCTTTTTTTTTATTTTCTTTTTATTTCGCACTCATTCCAGTTTTTCGACCCGTTTCTAACTCCGACGTTTCAACTCGATAAAATTAAAACTTTTAAATCTTTAAAACGAGGCGGTCTTTACAACCAAGCTCTGTCCCACTGGAACCACTAGATCCCAAAAGCTCAGACGAGGTTATCGGAATCGGCACTGGAGTATTCTCGACTCGCTTAGAAGACGTTCCAACTAGATCACGAGGGTATGCTAGAGCTAAGAACAATTTGTGTCCATTAATTGTGTAGCCATTGAAGGTTTCCACTACCATGGACGCATTTCTGGTGACAAAAATGTAACAAACTCAAAAAGCTTACCACCCCTATTTCGTACGCTTCAAAACAGAGCATCCAGTAATCTCGCCAAACGCACGAAAAATGCGACGAACCTAATCATCCGAAGTCGCAAAGGGTAAGTTTCTAATGTACACTTCGTTCGGAATTACCTGTGCAGGATCGAGTCCCTTGAGAGCTGGAAAAGCCTGCTTCTTCATCACTTCAGAAGAACCACCCATCTCAAGCTTCCCACCAACCGACCCGACCTCGTTACCCTGTTTCTCGAACGCATCATCACGAACCTAAGAAGAACTCGGATGTACTGGTTCTGCTATCTTCCCAACCCTACTGGCCCGACCATTAGCCATTGATTTTTATTGAGAACACATTTATTGTCGCCTTACCCCAAAGAAAAGAAAAGAACATAAGGGACAAAATGATATCCGCAGTGAAAAATAAGTGTGGTATAAGGCGTGATGATGACTTGGATAAAGGTAGAGAAAGTTTAGATAGCTAAGGGAATAATAAAAAAAAGGAAAATTTTAATATAATACCCTACCAAACATTTACTTTCAAAATGACAATCTATCAATTTTTTTTTGCAGTTTCATAACAAAATCAAACATTTAGCAACACTTTCATACCCAGCCGTCTGATTCTGTTAACTTTCCATTCAAAATAGGTAAAATGTCTATAATACCCATAACTATTCATCAAATTTTCAAAAACATGCTATTGAATTCAGAACTTAAAAATGAGTTCAATGACAACAATATCCTTAATTACTTTTCAAATTTTCAAAATATGTCATTTATTTAACTTTTAAAATGTTAATTTTTCTTTAATATTAAAATCATATTTTATTTTAAATATATATATATAATTAAAATTTTAATTTAAAAATATATATAATCAGATTTTGATGTAAAAAAACATATAAAATCATATTTTATTCCAAAAATTATTTTAAAAAATTAGTTTTTAAATACTAAAAAAGTGTTTAATTTTATGAAAAGGTATTTTATTTATAAAAAAAAATTGTTTTACTTTTCTTTAAAAAATCAGTTTTATCATTTTATAATAATAATATTATTTAATTCTTTTATTTTATTTTCATCTATTTTAATTAATTTTTAAATATTAATAATTATATTACTGTTTCTTGTTTGGTTTATTAATAATCCTTCAATTTCATAAAAATACCCATCGATGTTACTGAGTTTCTCCTTCTCATTCGTGATACTGAGTTTATTCAAAAAAAAATTAACTCTTTAGTTTATCCAGATTGGTGAAGCTAATCTTCTCCTTTGTGATACTGAGTTTCTATCTTCTCATTCTTTGCAAACTCAAAATGAAAACAAAAATTCATAAACCATAGATTTGTAAGCTCATCAGTACAAATTTTTCATACAATAGCCATAGATCTGTAACCAAAAATCAACCAATAACTAAAAATCAACCAAATACTCATTTGAAACACAGCGAACAACCGGGCTCTTATCCACAAATCTAGATTTGACGAAGCTTAATAGAGTCATTCGGATTTGATGACATGAGATAAATTTCTAACCTTATACCCTTGTGAAGTTGTTTTTGTAGAGATAAATTTCAAATTTCAGCAGGAATCTTCCCCTGAAATCTAATGGTTCCTTATTCTTATAAGGGATAACTTCAAAAAGCCGCATAAAACTATACGCGTTTATCACCTGCATACTCACTTCTATTTTTATGGGTTATTTACGATAAGGTACCCTAATGTTTCGTCAACGAACGATAAGGTACCCTAATGAATTTTGTGTACGATAAGGTACCCTAATGATTCGTCCACGAACGATTTGGTTTTCTACTGTTAAAAAACTAACAGAACAAAGTGAAAAGACCATTTTGCCCTTTATCATTTTAGTTGACTTTTGACTTAAGAGTGAAATGACCATTATACCCTCAGTTTTTATTTTTCCTTAATTTATATTTTCTAATTAATTTTAATTTTCAAAATAATATAAATAAATTTTTTAAAAACTGATTTTTTTTTCAAAAATCAGTTTTTTTTAAATAAATCAGATTTTTATATTTAATTAGTTTTATTTTTTAATAATTAATTTTTTTATATATAAATAATTTTTTATTAAAAACAGTTTTATATATAAAAATCATTTTTATTTTATAAAAAAATTAATTTTATTAAAAAAAAAATCTGGTTCGAGTTCGTCTTCTCCGGCAGCTCCGGCGTGGTCTCCGGCCACCCGTCCTCCGCCGGCGTCGTCCCCGGCCACCCGTCCTCCTCCGGCATCTTCCCTCCTCCCTCTTCCACCGCCGGCGTCGTTGATTTGGTTCAGATCTGAACCAAATCAACGACGCCGGCGGTGGATATACAATTCGTGCTCCTCTCTTGAAATCCTATAAAGAGAGGAGCACGAATTGGGAGACGGATATCTTGTGTTGGGGTAAATCTTAGAGAGCTAGAAGGTTGAGAGTGGATATCTTTGAAGCTTGAAGAAGGAGGACCAACTTGGGCAAGAATCTTGTGAGAATAGAAGACTAGAGCTCCAATCCATCATTTGTAACCTTACACTGGTAGTGATTTCTACAACTCTTTAATATAATGATGGTTCATTGTTTTTTTCTTCATCTTCTTCTTCTTTCTCCATGATAGTTAAACTCCATAATCTAGGGTTATAGGGGATAGGTTTGTATTGGCATGTATTGAATGCATAATATCGTGAAAGTTAAATCTCGATTAGGGTTTATTATTTATTACTCTTAATGCTCTATCTCTAATGTAGGCTTAACAGATGATGTGAATTAGGGTCTAATACTTGTGAGATGAGGATGTTAATTAGTCTAAAATCAATAATAAGTTGGGTTTAAATCTATAATAGGGATAACTAGGTTAACACAATTGCAATAGCCATAGATTTACATCGAAAACTAGAAATTATTAAGGAACGTCGTGCTTTGATCTTCTATATTTTGATTCGAGAGAAATATGTGATAGTATTCTATTAGGGTCCGAAACATTCGGGAGAAGTTAGGACTATCTTAGAGATAACTCGTTGCCCCTATTATATTCAAACTTTACGATAATTATTATTATTCAATATGTGGGAATAATCTCTATGAACCCATACCTGGATTACTTTTTCTCTGACTCAAAACTTGTCTGATTTGCTTGAATACTTGCCTTTTAATTACTTATTTACATTACATGTTTTAAAACCTAGACCATATTTCTATCGAAACAACTTAATAACAACTTCAAATAGGAATTGCTTGTCTTGTGCTCCCTTGGATACGATAAAACCGGAACTTACATTCCAAATACTAATTGACAACCGATATGCTTGCCCTGTCCTTTTATGTGTTAAAACCGCAGGGAACTAATATCAACCCAAAACAGCCAACCTTCGGACATAACTCTGTATAAACAATCTAGGAAAATTATCATCTAATGTCACTACTTTGTCGTGTGCAACATCATCTGAGTCTAAATCAAGTTCATCATTATAACGATCCTAGTTTGAGGGTAATGCCACAGATTTGTGGGTTCTCTATTTTTTTTAACATAGTATTATTACAAAAATATGTTTTAGAAAGCTTTTCAAAGTAATGGCATTTCGTCATCCATTACTATAATAAAGTAAAATAAGTAAAATTTAAAAATTAATGCAGTTTGGTGAGAAGAATTAACTGTGAGTGTAGTTTTTTTTAGGAAATATGAAATTTTATTTAAATATCAGCAATAATGACATTTTGAAGAGGCTCAGGGATATGACCCTCTTGCAAATTCCAGACAGGGGAAGAACAAGCTGCCCTGGCAAACCAATGAGCTGCTTCGTTCGCTGTCCGTTTTACAAAATCGAGTTGCATGCACTCGAGTTTAGTTAAAAGGGAATGCCAATCTGTGACAATTGTTCCCAAAGTAGATAGCAGTCGCCCTCCTTTCTTTATCATATCCACTATGACCTTGCAGTCGCTTCGCACATACGCTCTTTGCCTTGGATACTGTAGTAGCCACGTCAGTGCGTCACGAATCGCATATGCCTCCATGAGCCCCGGGTTCTGAGATCCGTGAAAAGATGCAGATCGGGCCCCCGTGAGTTGTCCCCTGTCATCTCTGCATATCCAGCCAGTTCCTACCTTATCTGCTGCCGTAAACAACGCCCCATCTATATTTATGGCCCATGTCCCTTGAGCGGGCCGTTCCTAGGATTCTGGTGCCCCTATCTGTAAGTGACAGGAGATTGCATGTGCTGATGTTTTCTCTTCTTGGCTTCCAGCCAACCTGCCTGTAGATGAAATTTCGTTTGAAAGATGTTGGCGGCCGGTTGTGCGGTGTTTTCCCGAACTACTTTGTTTTTGGCCTTCCACAATTCCCACAACGTACATCCTATCAGTCCACCATATGCCGGAGGATTGAGTTGAAGCGTGCTCTGTGTAATAACCACTTTTAGTCAACGTCAGTCAAACCTACGAAAAACAGGAAAATTTAAAATTTTTGAGACAGACACTTAATTTAACCTAATTTGACCCCGAGGGTCATACCGGACTTAAGTTGACCCCGTTATCGACCAAATTGAGTTCCCGGGGACTCAGGGCAACTTTCTGATCAATTTGGGAAATGTTGACTTTTCGCTGGAAAAGTCAACCGAGCGACGTTTTGGTCCATTCGAGGACCGTTTTGGACCCAAAAAGCTTAGCCGTCGTCGCAGTGGCCTTAGTTGAGCTATTTCCTTGTAGCCCGCCAAGTTTCGTAATTTCTTGGGAAAAGTGCCCGTTCAGGGCCCGAAACGTCCGTTTTTCGCGATTCTGATTGGAAAATATCTAGTAGATATTTTCCAAAAGTTGTGGGGCCCACCTTGGCACTTGTCCTAATTGTGGTGGTGTTAGTTTTGGGGGGAAAATGTGTGGTGAGCAAGGGGTGGCCGGCCACATGGGTTTAAAGAGAAAAAAAAAGAGAAAAATGAGTTTGTTGATTTAATTAGAAAGAGAAGAGAGAGTTTAGAGAGAGAAGGAGAAGGAGAAGAAGAAGAAGAGAGAAGGAGAAAGGAGTTGGAGTTCATCCAACCCTTGGATCGATTCAAAGCAAGAAGAGAACGTCTCCCCCTCGTCTTCCTCTTGAGTAAGCACTAAACCGATCATCATTTTGATTAGTATTTTTGAAGCTAGGGTTTGGGTAAACTATGAGTTAGGGTTGAAGTGAGGTTGGGGGTTTGTTGGAGGTGTTGGGAGGTGAAGAATGACGTTTTCCGGTGACCGGAGGCTCGGGAGGAGCTCCGGCCGCCGTGGGTGGTGGCCGGCCGGCCATGGGTGGCTGGCCGGAGCTGGCACCAGCCACCACATGGTGGCCGAGCCCCCCCCCCCCCCTTGAACCCTAGGGCACGGCCAAGTGGGTTGGGTGGGGCCCACGTGCTCGGGTGCTCGGGTTTTAACGTTCGGGTGGTTTAAAACGTTCCCCGGACCATTTATCCTTAACCGAATCGAAATTTGGAATTAAATTGGAGAAGTTGTAATTAACGGGTTTTGGAAACTTTAAACGTTAATAAATTGACTTAGAAGTCGGAATTCGATTCCGTCAAGTACATTGGGTTCCTTGAACTATTCTAAGACCGTAGAAACGAAAACGGGGGCTTTTGGAGCCCCGGAAGGCAATTAACAAAACTCGAGCAGATTCGCCATGTCGGGCGAATTGGGCCTTTACGGGTCCTTTATCGACAATGTCGAGTAATTGGGAAGTTTGGGAGTGATCGACATTGTCGGGGTTACGTTCGGGCGTTAAGTATATTAATTTTCGGTTTATTCGTACTAGTTTAAAGGTACTTTGAATTTGTGTTCTTTTAGATCGTGCTGCGGACCGAGGCAAAGGGAAGCTCGGCGAGTGACTGGGATCATCTCGGGTTTTAGTGGAGCGCTTTTGGAGTTGTTTACGAGGTAGGGAAAAGTAGCCGGATCTCGGCCCTGACTAGGGAAAGTTACTTGTAGAATTGCATGTGACACCGGGGCGTCGTGGGTTATTTAGGTTATCGAATATTAGAAAAGCATGATATGGGATTGTAGCAATTATTGGAAAAGCATGTGACACCTAGTAGTGTCGTAGGAGCAGAGAACTTAGCGATATTGGAATTACTGGAGGCATATGACCATGCCCGGAGGTTGTTTGTGAAACTAGTGATCTTAGGACGGTTGGAGGCATTGATTATGCCGGAGGTTGTTGTATGTTATTTATTGTTGAGATTTGGGTGGCCTTGAGAGCCTGTGTTATTTATTGTTGAGTTTTGGCTGGCCTTGAGAGCCCGTGTTATTTATTGTTGAGTTTTGGGTGGCCTTGAGAGCTCGTGTTATCTATTGCTGAGTCTTGGGTGGCCATGAGAGCCCGTGTTGTTATTTTGGTGTTTTGGGTGGCCGTGAGTGCCCGTGGGGTTGTGAACCCGTACTTTACCGTTGGTGTCTTGGGTGGCCATGAGGGCCCGTAGGGTTGTTGAACCCGTGTTTTGTTGTTGGTGTCTTGGTGGCCTTGAGTGCCTGTGGAGTTGATACTGGTGTCGTTACTGTCTGTTGAAATTGTTTGTGATTGTGATTGGTTACTTGATACTGGTGGAGGTTGTGTGGTGTAGCTAGCCTCCCGACTGGGATCAGGAGAAGCGGAGAGGTTGTGGGCTAGCTCCCCGACTGGGATCGGGGGAAGGACGCGCGGGTGTGGCTAACCACCCGACTGGGATCGGGTGAAGTGGAGAGGTTGTGGGTTAGCCTCCCGACTGGGATCGGGAGAAGTTGCGCGACAGGTCGACCGCCTGGCCCGACTGGGATCGGAAAGGGCGAGATACAGAGATGGTTACTGAACAGCTGGTTTGCGATCCTTTGTGATCTTGTTTGGTATTGTGTGGTTGTCAGTCGTGTCTTTGGAGGAGGTCGTCAATCGTAGTGTGGGGTCTACATCACGTGTTCGAGTGTTGAGTCAGTTGAGGAAAGTATTGGTCGTGTGTGTGTCTTTTGAGTCGTTGTTGGTGTCACCGGCTTTGTCTGCTAAGTATGCCGTAGTCAGTCTGTTATCTGTGGTGGTGAGCGAACGCTCACCCCTAGCTTCTTTTCCTACAGGTACTGTTCGCAGTCTGGACTAGGTGAGCTTCTGAAGCTTGAAGAGCTTGAAGCGGGCTTCTGGGTGTTTTGAGTCTAGTGACGTGTACCTCGTTTTGTCCAAGTGTTGGGAGTTATTTTTGAGATGTAACTATTATTCTTTTGTTGAACTAAACTGGCTTTTTCAAGTAATTTAATGAAAACAGGTTTCAAGTATTGCATCTTTTTAAATGTTCGCGTCCCGAGTTCGGTTCGCTGAAATTGGGGCGTGACACTCTGTAACCAGCCAGTAATATTCTAAGCATCTAATGAGGTGTTCAGGCCAGACTTGGACCAACATTCTGCTGCTACTGGGCATTGGATCAACAGATGTAGTTCGGATTCATCTACCCCTGAGCAGACCGGACATCTCGCCTCCATTTCCACGTGTCGTCGCCGAAGGTTATCTGCCACCTGCAGACACCCTGAACATGTTCTCCACAGAAAGGTGCGCACCTTCGGCATCACTTCCTTCTTCCAAATCGTTGTCCATATATCCGTCTGGGCCTGAAAGGACGATAAGCCGACTTCCCGGAATATTGTCCCAAGTAATCCCCCGCCCAATACCATGACTCCGAGGTGGTCGTCCTGCTGATCGGTAGTGCCATAATTGCCCTCTGGTCCTCCATAGAGAATAGATTGTTGATCACATCTATGTCCCATCGCCTCTCATTGGACCTCATAAGTCCCGACACTATAAGGTTATCGATGCATGGTCCCTCCGACTGCACTCTCGCCTCAACCCTTGTCAACCACGGATGGTCAAGCACCGATGTAGTAGTCCATGGACCAATCGACCTCCGTGCCCCACCTTTGATCAGCTCCTGCACGGATAGAATGCTCTGCCATACATAGCTCTGATTCGGTTTCCGGACCGCCTCCAACATCGAGGATTCTGGATAGTACCGAGCCTTCAGTACTCTCGCTACCAAGCTGGATTCGTCTATCATAAGCTTCCATAATTGTTTCCCCAGTAACGCGGTATTGAAATCATATAGATTCTTAAATCCCAGTCCTCCATCCTCCTTCGGGCGAGACATAGTCGCCCACGATTGCCAAATGACACCTTTCCCGTTCGGGCCAGATGTCTTCCACCAAAAGCGGGCTAGCTACATTCATCTTGTCCAGCGTTCCTTTCGGAAGCCTCATGACACTCATCGTGTATGTAGGAATTGCATGTAAGACTGATTTGACTAAGACCTCCTTCCCAGCCCCATTGAGTAGCTTCCCATCCCATCTCTGAATTCTCCGCAGAACCCTACTCAATACATACTGCAACCCCTGTTTACTGATGCGTCCCATCATGTTCAGGATCCCCAGATAGGGAGAGGGGTGTGTCAACTTTGGGATCCCAAGAATCTGGACACCCTCCTCCCGTCTGGTGGTCGTCGTATTGGTACTAAAAAATAGAGATAATTTCTACTGATTCACCACCTGCCCCGATGCTTCCTCAAACATCTGAAGAAGATTCCTCAACCTTCCCATTTCCTCCATAGTCGCCTTGTAGTAGACATAACAGTCGTCTGCAAAAAAATAGATGAGGGAGCGACAGCGCCCGTGAGGCCACCTTAAACCCATGTAGGTCTCCACTGCTTTCCGCCTCCTGTAGGAAACGCGAGAAGCCTTCCATACAAAACAGGAATAGATATGGGGGCAGCGGATCACCTTGTCTGATTCCTCTCTCCGGTTGGACGAATCCCGCCTGCTGACCTCCTGCCACAATGTTATATGTAACCGAATATGTGCATCGAAAAACTAGTGTAATCCATTCTTCCCCAAAACCAAACCCACACATCATATCCCACAGGAAACCCCACTCCACTTTGTCATAATCCTTACTCATGTCTAGCTTTAGAGCCACCCACCCCTCTCGGCCCTGTCTATTGTTCTTCAAGAAATGCAGAGTTTTGTATGACGGAATAACTTTATCTTGGATCGATCGGCCAGGCACAAACGCCCCTTGAGAGGCCGAAATTATACCATCCAGCAGGCCCTTTAAACGATTCGCCGCCACTTTCGAGACTACTTTAAAGACCACATTGCACAGGGAAATAGGCCGGAGATCCTTTAGCAACATCAGACATTCCATCTTTGGAATCAGAACCAGCGTTGTCTTGTTCATCTGTCGTGGTTTTTCCTCCCACGCGAAAATTCGGTGCACCCACCTGGTAACGTCCTCTCCTACCGTACCCCAGTACTTTTGGTAGAAGAATAGATTGAGGCCATCTGATCCCAGCGACTTGTTGGGTCCCATCAAGAAAGTAGCATCACACACCTCCTATGATGTCACCTCACCCATCAGTAACTTGTTCTGCTCCTCAATCAGTTGCTGGCGAAACCTTGGGAATCTTGTCCCGTCCCCCCTTGATTTCCTAGACAATTTCTTATAGAACTCTCGAATGTGGTCACCCAACCCCGTGTCCCAGGTCAGGACATTTCAAGATTCGTCCTACAATCTGGTCACCTTAATGATATTTTTCCGTTGTGATGCCGTCGCCTGGAAAAACTTCGTATTCTGGTCATTATCTGTAAGCCAGTGTTGTTTAGCCCGTTGGCGCCAAAACTCTCCTTTCCTTTCTAACGCTGCCACGTAGAGTTTCTGTAATGCCCTACGTCACCGTATACTCGTACGGTCAGCCCTGCCATTCAACCATAACATATCATTCTCATACATGGCGATCTTCATGGCCAGTGCATTGTACACCTCTTTGCCCTATACCTCCAGGGCATTTCCTGTTTCTCCCGTCTTTGTGGAGATGTCCCTATCCTCAGGAGCACCCCACCACGATTGGATCAGATGACCATACTCAGGGTCTTCCGCCCAGATGTTCTCAAACCGAAATTGTCTAGACCCAATTGGATCCACCCTACGCTCAGTATCCAACAGGATGGGTAAATGATCGGAGGTTGATATACCTAAATTGGCCAAGTGCGCCTCTGGCCATCTGAGCTTTAGGGTCGGAGACATAAGGGCCCTGTCCAATTGCACCGCCATCCTCGTTTCCGGCTCACTCCCACTGTGCCAGGTAAATCCATATCCCTGGAGAAAAACATCATGTACGTTCACGTCTCGCATCGCTCCCTGAAAGTCGTCCATCAGACGGATCGGATATCGCTGACCCCCCCCCCCCCCCCCCCCCGTTTTTCCTTATGGCGCAAGATGCCATTAAAATCGCCCATCAGAAGCAAATCCTCCGTCGCCCCCGACCTCATCCCCATATTTCGAATCATCTCCCACGTTTGCCACCGGAGTTCCCGGTTTGCTTCCCCATAAACACCTAGTAAACCGAAAGCTATCCCCAACCAGGCCATGTACATCCACATCGATGTATATGTCCCCACTCGGGAATGGCTTTACTGTCACCTCCGTCTTCCATAGAAGGATCATATCTCCCATATGGCCCACCGCTGGTACTTCACAACTCCCCGAGAAACCCGTCTTGAGTTTCAATAAGTTCACTTCCCCTTTCTTAGGCAGCGTCTCACTTAGAAAGACCACCTGCGGTTCCGGCGACGGATCACCCCTTTCAGGTATTCGACCGTCGCCAATTTTCCTAGTCCCCTGCAATTCTACGATAGGAATCGCATGATGGTACACCCCAACCTGCCTCGGCTATGTTATCTCCGACCCTACACACCGGATCCGAAGACGCTAGGAAAACAGACGCCTCACCGCCGAATGGACCAAACGACCCAGTAATCAAACCACCAACACACCGGACCCGAGAATATCAGACGAATCCCGATCCACCGTCGAAGACACTATACCGGCTAGATCCACCGCCTGACGTCCCCGGTAACACCACAAACCACGCCGCAAACGAACCGCAGGACGTGGGGTAACAATGAGTGATTCCCCTGAAGACGGCGTGAATCCTCCACCTCAGAACCCAACCAGAACCAGAAGAAACCGAGATAAACGAAGGACACAGGGACTTACCTCGCCCCCCCCCCCCTCACCAGTCGGAGCCGAGATCCGGCCACACTCGCCGTCACGCGTGACCCTCCACCTTCTGTCGCAACTCGCCCGAAGTTAGGGCCGACTTTTTTTACAATCGGTATACTATCTCGTTCTAGTGTAGTTAAATGTGAAGAGTGTTAAAGTCAATATTATTTTGTAAGATTATCCGTGTATTAATTAAAAAAAATGGAATAGTGATAAAAAGGCCAAAACTAATGTCAAAATCAAAACAAATTTTTACCATAGGTACTGGTTTAAAATCGACACAAGCAATTAACAAGAGTCTTGTTATGTATTACTAAATAGTAGTAGAAAGAAAGCTCTAAAAAACCCTACGTCCCTATCGTTTTTGCGTCGTTTCTTCTCAGCCGTTGCAATCGCAGCCGAGCGTTTAAGAATGCAAGTGGCTGCCTTCATCTCTAGGCTTATTCTTCCTCGTCTCTCCAAGCTCCGTCAAGGCATCCCTTTCCTTAACGCCACAGATTTGGAGCTTCAAGTCTCTCTCCCCTGTTGCCTCTTTTGAATATGGTTTGAAAACGGTAGGGCTCATGGGATTTTTAGATCTCGGTGCTTCAACTGGGTCTAGTTCTTTGTTTGTTGCTAATTAGTTCTTCGGTTCTAGGTCCCTATTGGAAGTGAAAACTATTGGCCTATATTTATTACTGGCCATAGCCTCCAAAACTTCTTTACTTCTTTTCTTAGGGAGATTTTTTTTTTGTCTTGGGTTTGGTTTGAGCCTCTAGTGACCAGTTTTTCTTGAGATGAAATTTATGGCTTGGAATGGTCAGGGTCTTGGGAAAATCTATAAAAAAGGATCTAAAAGGTTTTCTGTAGTAGTTCTTCCCCACCGTCATGTTCTTATCGAAGCTTTTTTTTATTGGAAGAGCTATCCTCGATTTTATAGAGAAACTTGCGTTTTATGGAGGTTCCTGGGATAGTGGCAGAAGGCCATCAGGGAGGGGTGACCATGCTTCGATAACCTCGTCGGGAGCTATGATTGGTGGTTGTGTAGGGTAAAGGGTAAGGGGAGCGTCTTTCTAGTCCGATTGTTGGCCCATATGGCCGGATCATATCCCCTTGATAGAGGTATCCCGTTCTACCACAATAGGTCAAGACAAAGACCTTTACAGGTATTTAAAACCTTGGCCCTGTTTTGTTGGTCTAATCTACTATTGTTGTATTCCTCCTAGTTTTCCCAATAGGAGTCTAACTCGTGTCTAAAGCACCGATACACCTATGTCATATGGGGGTCTCGGCTATAATCTCAATTATATGCATTAATTCTGATGTATGTCGTATTTGGTTTTATTACCGATATAGGGTAAAGTATCCCTCAATTATGTTTTCAATCTACACTGTATATATGCGTATGTGACGCGTGGCTCGTATTGAAACAACAATAGAAAAGCACAACTAAATGCCTGATGTTTAACTTTTTCTTAATTGAAATAGCGAATTTACGGAACTTTATTGAATGGGTTTTATTTACCATTATGAACATGCATACGATTTTGTGGAGAGAACATAATTAATGGTGATGAATTTAAACGGTTTAGAAGTGAGAAGAAAATCCCATATTTGATTTCCTAGTAACATAAGTAGACAAGAGACAACTGTCCAACAAAAAACACAAGTGTGGTTTAATGTGAAGGAAATCAGGTAGGTCCCACGCGCAGAAGACCAGCCCGATAATCGCGTGAGAAACAAACACTCCCAAATTTCCTCTGTCCTCCTCTGTTTAAGCCAAACGGAAACGCGGTTTCATTTCATCGATCCCCATACTTTTACTTTTCTGAGAAAATAACTTCCGATCTCCATCTCCATCTCTATCTCCATCCCTATATATATATATACATAAATACTTTCTGTATTTCTGGGGTGGAAACTCGAAACATGGGGAATTACATTTCGTGCGCTCTGAGTCCTTCTATGGAAAACTCCAAAGCGGCGAGGGTGATCTTCCCGACCGGCGAGATCAGGCAATTCCGCCACCCGGTTAAGGCGGCCGAGATCATGCTCGAGTCTCCCAACTTCTTCCTCACTAACTCCCACTCTCTCCACATCGCCCGGAGATTCGCCGCTCTCGCCGCCGACGAGGAGCTCGAGTTCGGAAACGTCTACATCATGTTCCCCATGCGGAGGCTCAATTCGGTTGTCGTGGCCGCGGATATGGCGCTCTTCTTCATGGCAGCCAACTCCGCCGCCAAGCGGTTGTCGGGCCGGGTCTTGCCGGAGAGCGGAGGACCGACACATGGCGCCGGAGAGGGATTCCCGGTGCCGGAGTTCATGTACAGATTGTCTGTGTGCAGGTCCAGGAAGCCGATGCTGGAGACCATCAGGGAAGAGCCCGTTTGCTCCAGATAGATTTGCTGTTTTGGATTTTTGACTAACAGGACAATTATACCCTTGGATCTTTCATTGTATTTTTGGTAATTTCAGTGCAATTTTAAAACATTCTCAATCAAATTAGCAGTCTGTGAGTCGCTGAATTGGATAAAACGATTGTGCTAGAACTACGACATAGCCTTCAGTTTAGTTTGCCAAGCCATCAACCAATACAACCATATCATATATCGTTCTTATTCTTGTTGCAATTGGACTTACATTCATTTGTTCTCATAATACATGCAATGAGGTTGAATCGGATTGGAAACCGAAAAAAATACGGTGAAATTGAATCCCCAGAGTTAATATCCATTGTTTTGTTAACCATTTTAAGAACTAAAAATTGTTTGTTAATTTGATTCAAATACTCTTTTTTTGCGTTGGTTGTTGCACTAAGATATCATCTTCCGCATGCACAACCTACTGTAACATATACAATGTATTAGTGTTATGGTTTTCGTGTAGCATAACACCAAATATTAAACACTACATCTAATACTAAACACTTACATTACATTGTATTGGTGTAACAATATCTCAAGACGGACTCATTATAGCTCTTAATCAATCAAACGTAATACACTAAATCAAACAATTATACCAATGTACGTTGTTTTTTTTGAACCAACAATACGCTTTAGCCTAGTACTATTATACATGTTAGAGCATGTATAATGGAAATGCCCTGGGTGAGGCTCTGGCCCTGAGGTCTTTGTGCTGACTGGACAAAAGTGAGGCCCTAGGGCCTCAGAATAGTGGGTGTTTTACAATGGAGAGACCCTGGGTGAGGCCATGGGGCTGAGGCCTTGTGGTGACTAGATGCTGAGTTGTTATTAATTGATATTTTGCTGTTTTATTTAATTGTTTATCAGATGCCGTTTAAATTATATAAACAAGTGTGAAAAAAATAATTAATGACAATAAAAAAATAATAAATAAATTTAACACGAATAAAAATGAACTTTTTAATAATAGCAAATAAATCAATAAAATATGTGTATGGAATAATATGGTCAACTATTTAATATTCATAGTAGTTGCTATAACGAAAAAGCTTTGAGTCGGACCGGATATAAATACACATAAAAATAATAATATGGTCAAATATATATTACATAAACATGTTATTTTATTTGTAATATCATCTGACACTAAATTATATAATATATAATCTATTAAAAAGAAGATTTGATTTTAAATTTTAATATGCATTTCACTCCAAAATTAAAAACATATCATATTAATTATAATAAAACATAGTAACTAAAGCCCATCTAGCTCAATGGTAGAACACAATGCTTTAAACATTGAGTTTGGGGGTTCAAATCACATAACTGAAAAAAAATTATTTTTAAAAAATAGCCATTGCCCGGACTTGCCACGTGTCGCCACACGAGAGGATGGGAGCCAGACAGGGCCGAGGGGCGCGGGCTGAAGCCCGAACCTCGTGTTTCAGGGCCGCGGACCGCGTAAAACCACGCCCACAGTGAGACGGCCAAAGAGCCGCGGACCGCAAGCACGCGGTTCGGTGGCAAAGACCGGCCCGTTGTGCTTGCTCTTAGGAACTAAAAATATGTAGGTGATTGAAAGAAAACTGGAAGCGGGGACATCTCTTTGAAGGGGTCAAGTAGTAGGGGTTTAAGTTTGAAAAAGAGTAGTCGGGGGGCCCACAGACGACAGATTTGACCGGAACGCATCTTAATTTCTACGAATTGGCAGTCCACGTAGTTCCAACGTATAGTTTCTAGAATATTCGTGGAAGGTCGTGGCCAACTTGGCCCTGAAACAATATTGCGTGGAAATGTACTATTGGTCTAGTGGAAAATGGAGCTACGCTACAAAGCTCAAGTTTCAACAACAAAAAGGTGACGATGCATCAGAGTTGTGTTCTTGGTTTACTACGTGCGATGATCATAATTGATTCATGCAAAATATTATCTTCCTAGGAACCTTCTCCGTTGCTTCTTCAAATCATAATTGATTCATGCAAAATATTATCTTCCTAGGAACCTTCTCCGTTGCTTCTTCAAATCTAATGTTAATTCTGATTAATCTAAATATCTATAAGAGATAACTCTAAACAATAACGTGTGACTTATGTTCTTCTCCTATGTTGATGTTGCTTTTTCAGATTCCTTGTAAATTGGTACCATTAAAAATCTTAATAATATTTAACAGAAAAAAGATACATGTCCAATATTTGAATATGGTTAATTACCCTGCATAATTCTTTGATGCATAATTCTTTGATACAAGTTTAGTGTTTATATGCAGCCTCAACCTGTCCCTGATTTCTCATCTCAGGTGTAGTTTTTGGTTGGTTCTAAAGTCTTTAACCCTTTTTCTTAGCGAAAAGAGTAAGGTTTTATATATCAGAGAGAATGATACGGTGAAATGTTTTAGGTAGGGTAGGGGACTACTTGAACACATTAGGACAGGGGATTAACGGGTCTTCCTACCGAGCTATTGATAGACCTTATTCATTGATCTTTTAACGAAAAAGAGAGAAGAATCCTCTACATGAGTTAGCAAAACTCGAATATCTTGTGTGTGAGCGCCTAATGGGGAAAGGATGAGTTTTTCTAGAGCAGGGTCGGCCCAAACATTATTGGGGCATAAAGCGAGAGTTTGATCGATGTCTTTTTTTTCCTTATGAAAGAATATAATAGAAAAATAAGTAAAATTGTTCATATAAAAAAATTATACTTATGATATTCAAAAAATGAGCTTCAACATCAACTTATAACACTGAAAATCCAAAGTGGATGGTAGAGATTAATTTCTAACAAGACAACCTCCATGGATAAGATTTATCGTCTAAAATTCTATACAAGAATTCAAAAGCTTAAGGATTCACATATATCTATAAATAAGATACATTCATGGCAAGTTCAAATATGATAGGTTCAATATAATTCTATATAGTTACACCAAATTATGTTAGCTTATATGTGACATCGTGTATGACTCGCTTTATCTTCAAGTTCTAGAAATTTCCACGTTTAAAATCTTTTTTGAATACTAAATATAAGTTCTAACTAGGATCAATAAAATATAAACGAAAATAAGAAAATTCATAACCGACACTAACGACGCAAGATTATAGATAGCTGAGAATTTTCAAGAAACAACGACATTCAGTATTGAAACTCATCGGTTAACCGATAAAACAAGATAGGACAAGTCCAACACATTCTTTAGAGTATCTTAGGATATATGCCAAAGTTCATTTAACTATTATTGCTTTCTAAATTTTAAAGAAGTTTATACACAAACTTAGGACTAAGGAATCAGAAACAAATAATCACTCATGTTCATGACCTATAGTCTTTCCTCTCTGTTGAGCATCTCCATCTCATATGAGGGAATCATTTCCCAAGAGTTTGGATAATACAACTATATGTGATAGGTATATCAATCCAATTTTATTTATTGTCTTATTTGATCATGAAATGAAAATTTTGCAATACCCCTTTTTATTGCAATATTTGTGGAATAGTTTCTCTTTCTTTTGATTTGTATTTTGGTCAAATTACTCTTATAATGGTATCTTAGAATACTTTTATAGTTTATAGTGTATAATAGTACTTCTAATTTTTCAATATTTTCGAACTCTACGAGACTCATGCCTCTAGTCCATGAACTTCATGGATTATTCATCGATAAATGATCTTTTGCAAGAAACATTTTAGTACAAACCCAATGTTAGTCTTAGTGCCCGTAGTTCAATCCTAAATGTCCAAATGTATATATCATCGTTAGCAATAAAATTAAAGCGGCTTTATATTACTTATGTGTTGGAGTAATATATCGATGTGTGCTCTGATCTATGCCCACCATGCGAATAGAACCATAGATCGAGATAGATCACACTCGATGGGTCCCTAGTCAACAAAGCTTCACTAGAAGCGACTAGTATGAAAGATGGCTCTTTATGTCTTACGTTCTGTTAGTCATTGGAATGAGATTCCGGAGTCTGATCATAGATATCATGTGGGACATGATATTGGACGACCCGCCCTGAATATGTGCCATAGATTAAGTCATGAACATATTCAGTGTTGTAGCTTGTCATGTATCCTTAGATCAAGGAGTCTTTGTGATCGCTATGTAGTCAACAACTGAGTTTGACCTGAGCCTAACGTTGTTCGTAACAGGGCTTCCATAATGGCCAAGATTGGCTTGGGGACGGGCTACATGAGTGACACGAAAGGCGGCTAAGGGATTTATCCCTCATACTGAGGTATGGGAAAGATATCGGTTCTCGGCCGCTTGATCGAGAGTGACTGAAAGAATAGCATGGCCATGCACATGATACTGGGTATCATATCTTCAGTCATCTCACATATCAAGGAACGGTGATTGAGAATAATAAGGATGACGGCTCTATGCCTTATCTCAATCAGGATATCGGAGATAAAAGGATAATGACAGGGACGACGGAAAGGTTAGAATCGACAGGGTCGATTCGCTATGCAGTGTCAGGCAATACTAAAGTCTCGTTAGTTTCCACTTAAATAGGATCAAGTAAAATGGGATTTTACGTTGATCTATTGACATGCATAAAACTAAGGGTCACACCGGAGGATGAAACTCATTGACACATTTATGGAGAATGGCCAAAAGGGAGTTGTCTCGGGACATGACCAAAACTGGGTTTTGGGTCATGTGCCCGTAAGTGAATAGGACTTTACGGATCGAGACAAGGCTTGGAGTCTTGGGATTGATCGCGTCGGATAATGTTGGACATTTCTGGTATGGAAGGCATGGAGGCGATGAGCGAATCACGGGACCTCGTTGGAAATGGCCACGGGTCATGTTCCAAGAGGCCCATGAAAGGCCCATGCAACCAAGGCCCATGGAACTAATTAATCAAGTCTTGATTAATTAGTACTAAGTAAGCAAGACAAGGATTAAGGTGTTGGTGATTCACCACCTAACCCAATCTTGTCTTGCCATACTTTGCCCTATTTACACCTTACTTGACATCATACTTGTCCCATGCCTTTAGTTGGACAAGTATGAGTTTTGTTATGTTTAAGTCATCTTTTTTCAACATAACAAACACAAGACAAGAATAGGAAACACATTTTCTCTCCCTCTTCCATGGCCATTTCGGGTTTGGCTAGTTTCCACCTTCATTTTAGTGTTCTTGAGTCCTCAAAGAGAAGAACTACGTGGCTTTGATTCTCATGTGGATACGTAGGCGTCTTGGAGACTCAAGCCAATCATTCGTTAACCGGTGTTCTTGTTTTGGTAAGAAATAGTGCTGAATTTTTCTCTTGTGAATCCATTCGTTGTTAGTTGTTTCATGGTTTAATCGTCTCTTGGTTTTCATTGATTTTCCGCTGCGAGTTGGTTCATCTCCAACCCTACCTCGAGACCCAACAGTGGTATCAGAGCCGTGCTACCTTCGGGATTCACAAGACGGTGTTCAAAGTTTCGGTTTTGCTTGAAAGTTTCGTTTTTGGCATGTTGTTTTGCTAAATTGTTTGATAACATGTTTTAAATTCTTGTTTATGGATTTAATGCATGTAAAATGAATTTTTGAAAATTATATCAAATCTGGAAATTTTGAATTTTTTTTTTTGATTTTTCGGGTCTCGGGAGCGTGACTCTCGGGGAGTCGAAAACGGGACCGAACGGGGCTCCGTTGGACGGAGCTAGGCCAAGCATGACCATTGGATGGTTGATATGCCAAGGCTAAACCGTTTTGTTAGTTATGACGAGTTTGGAACCGTCATGACGAACTCGAAGATCAAATGTTCAAAATTTTCAATTTTGAACGGTTTCGATAAACCGAGCATCAAAAAATTTCGAAACTTGGCTATTAATTAAAACCGGAAAATCACATGATGTTTGATAACATGCTTGTTTGATAACACGATGTGTGATGTGATGTTGGCATGGTGTACATAATAGCCCCGAGCTCGATTTAATTATTTATCGCTTTTCACGGCCTGCGAGCCGTTAGAGTTAGCGTGTAAATATTCTTTCAAGTTGTGGTCGTCGAACCACTTGTTTGTAATATTTATTTATTCCCGACCTGCGAGTCGTGTATTAATTTGTAATTTTTTACTCAAGACGAAGAAATGGCGAAAAGGTCATTTGGTGGCTTTTCGGGTGTTGGCATCGGCTTGGAGTCGGTGGAGCTCAAGAAGCTAGTGGGAGTTAGTTTAGGGGGCTATTATGTGCACATTTATCGCTTTATGCTTGGTTTATTTATGCATGATTAATTCTATGTGTTTTAGAATTGCATGCTTAACTTTATTTACCGAGCATATCACCTCACATGCAAAGATAAAATTGGTTTTAATCCTTGTTTGTGAGCCCTTAGAACCGTCATTACATTAGATGTAGTTGACGGGTTCGAAGGAAGAATTACATTGGATGTAACTGGAGGCATCATTACATTTGGAATGTAGTTGATGTGCTCATCGCATCTAGGATGTGCCAAAAGTTTTAAACACAACCGGACAAGTAAAAACGGGTCATGTCCGATACCTCCCAATTCTCAACACCTTACTACCTCCCCGTCCTATGGGTGTCGTGCGCCTTAGCGGAGCATCCATGGGAAAGCGGGGTAGTAGGTTTGGACGACATATGTGGGTGTCGTGCGCCTTAGCGGAGCACCTACATAGTGGCGGGTCATAGTTGAAAATTGGTGGACCCGACTACGATTCTCAGCTAGGGTTGAGCTAGGGTATCAGATAGGGTAAGCCGTGTACTTAAGTACATACCCTAGCCAAGAGTCACATTGGATGTGATTGGACGGGGTCCTACCTACATAGCTCGATTGAGTGGTGAGCTTTCGTTCAGCTTGATCGAGTGAATCAAGGATTTCGGTTTTAGATTCTAAAGGTATAGAATCGATTGTTGGTGTTTAAGCTTGATCTTCATAAAATTTATTCAGTTTACTGATTGAATTTTATCTGTTGTAGATCAAATGGCAAATTCAGCGAACATTAATAGTTTTGTCATTAAAAACCATTCTTGACAGGGTCAAACTAAATGGGACAAACTATTTGGACTAGTACAGAATTTTGAGGATAGTCCTCAAGTCTGAACGCAAAGAATATGTCCTTGACAAGGCTGTCTCTAAGACCATATCAGAGTTACATGAAGTGTCATTAATTGCTGAGAAGAATATATCAGGGATCTGGGATCCAAGGATATTCTGATGGTCAACAAGGGAATTGGAAGTGGCAAGGGCGGGGCCCATGCGCACTTGGCAGGAAAGATGAGACACCTGAGAATGTCTGCTTCTATTGCCAATAGCCTGGTCATGGGAACCGGGATTACAGGAAGTTCACGGCTGATCAAAAGAAGGACAGTGGGACTGCGCCTTCATCAAACAGCGTGGATGATCTGAAGAAGGGCAGTAGGACTGCGCCTTCATCAGGAAACCGTGATGATCTAAGGAAGGGCGGTGGGACCGTGCCTTCATCCGGTATTAACTCTATAGAGCTACATCTCTCTACTTCCAAAGATTCATGGGTATTAGATACCAGGACTGAATCTCACACATGCACTTATATATGGTGGCTGAAAGTAGGAGAGGTTTGGAAAGCACGAAGTGGACCTCAGAGTTGTGGCAACTGCTGTAGGATCCATGAGTCTTGCTTTGCCAAGTGGCCTTGTCTTAGTATTGTATAATGTATATTGCATACCTACTTTTAGTAGGAATATTATATTTGTATCCGTGTTTGACAAGGAAGGATATAATGTTAATATTGGAAATGGAGTTTTCAATGTTCTATGCAATGATATGTTTTATACAAGTACAGACTTGGTTGGAGGATTGTACATATTAGATATGGGTAACAATGCCTCAAGTTCTATATATTCTATTAATACCAAGAGGTCTAAATCCAACGATTTAAACCTAACTCTGTTAAGGCACTGTCATTTAGGTCGCATAAACAAGAAGCACCTATCAGCACTTCAGAAGTGCGGACTTTCAGGTTCATTCGAATTCCATTCGATCGATAGGTGCAAGGTTTGTTTGATGGGAAAAATGACTAAAGTGCCCTTTTATCGATCGCGATGAAAGGGCGGGTGAATTATTGGGGCTGATACACTCGAATGTGTGTAGACCAATAAGTTCACTTGCCAGGAGGGGTTTTAACTACTTTATCACATTTACTGATGATTACAGTAAATATGGTTATGTCTATTCGCTGAGACATAAGTCTGAAGCTTTTGATAAATTCAAAGAGTTTAAGACTAAAGTAGAAAACCAACTCGACAAAGGTATTAAGGCACTTCGATTGGATCGAGGTGGAAAATACTTGACCACAGAGTTATTAGATCATCTAAAAGAGAATGGGATCCTTTTGGAATGGACTCCTCCTGGGACACTGTAGATGAAAGGTATAGCCAAACGGAGAAATCGGACATTGTTAGACAATGGTCCGTTCCATTTTTAGTTGGACTGATCTCCCAATCTCTTTCTGGGATTATACTCTAGAGACGACCGCATTCATAGTGAATCGGGCTTCGACGAAAGGTGTGGAAGGGACACCATTTTAAAATCATATGGGATGATGCCCGCTTTGTCCTTCCTAAAGATTTGTGGTTGCGAGGCTTATGTGAAACATTTGGTTTCGACTAAGCTCGAACCAAGATCTGAGATATGCACCTTTCGTGTGGTATCCCAAAGCAACAAGGGGATACTACTTCTACAATCCTAGTGAGAACATGGTGTTCGTCGCATGGGGTGAGGTCTTTATGGAAAAGGAGTTTTGTTTCCAAAGATGTCATTGGGAGGACTGTGCATCTCGAAGAAATTCAGGATGGTACAGATCTGTCTAAACCCATTGGCAACGTAGTAGAAAGGAGCCAGAGATTGTCGTAGAGTAAGAACCAATTCCTGTTACAATTCCGGAAGGTCCAAGGCGATTTGAAAGGATTAATCTTCCACCTCCAAGATATGGTATCCGGAGGTGACAATGAAGTCATGGTGGATCACGATGATCCAGCCACCTTTCAGGAAGTCGTGGATGGGCCCAACTCCGAGTTATGGCTGGGAGCCATGAGGGAGGAAATGCAACCCATGTCGGACAACCGAGTCTGGGAACCGGTTGATCCCATCAATGGTGTGAGGACCATCGGATGCAAATGGATCTTCAAGGTGAAGATGGACATGGACGGCAACCCTCTGACCTACAAAGCTCAACTGGTGGCGAAAGGTTATAGGCATGGATTGACTATGAGGAAACCTTCTCCTTAGTGGCTATGGTCAAAATCGATCCAAATTCTTCTTGACATAACTGCGTATTATAATTACGAGATATGGCAAGTGGATGTCAAAACCGCTTTCCTAAATGGAAATTTGACTGAGTACGTTTGTATGTCTCGGCCCAAAGGTTTTGACTATCCGAAGAATAAAAGAAAGATTTATAAGTTGTTGAAATCCATTTATGGATTGAAACGAACTTCTCGGAGTTGGATCCTTCGTTTTGATGAAGCTGTAATTGGATTTGGCTTAATCAAGAACGAGGATGAATCTTGCGTTTATAAGAAGGCTAGTGGTAGCAAGATTACCTTTCTGGTTCTCATTGAAAACGACATCCCAACCTTGCACGAGACTAAAGCTTGGTTGAGGAAGTGTTTTTCAATAAAGGACTTAGGCGATGCTTCTTATATCTTAAGGATTAAGATATGTAGAGATCGCACCAAGAGGGTCTTGGATTTAAGTCAGGGAACCTATGTGAACAACGCATTGAGTAGGTTCTTAATGCTCGATTCAAAGAAAGGACTCTTACCCACTAGTCATGGCATTCATCTCAGCAAGACTCAGTGTCCTAAGACACCTGATGAGCTGAAAAGGATGATGAGAATCCTATGCGCCTGGGGGCAGGATCGATCATATATGCCATGACATGTATGAGACCAGACATCTCGTAAGCCTTATGTTGTACCTGTAGACATCATTCTAACCCCGGGGGAAAGATGATGCTGAACTAGTCGTCGAAGGATGAGTAGACGCTAGTTTTCCAAGAAAAATCCAGATGACTTTAGAAGTCAATCAGGATATGTGTTTACGCTGAATGACAGAGCTTTAGCTGGGAGAGCGTAAAGCAAGATATCATTGCCGAATCTATGACAGAGGCCAAGTACATGGATGTTGCAGAGGCAGCTAAGGAGGCCATGTGGATTTGGAAATTCATGGCAGGGCTGGGTGTAATTAAAAACCCATCCAGCCGGTGAATCCATCTTGCGACAACACAAGGGCCATTGCGCAAGCTAAAAGCCTAGATCGTATAACAAATCCAAACATGTACTGCGGCGTATCCACCTCATCAGATAAATACTGAACTGAGGTAAAGTGAAGATAACCGATATTGCAACAGATGATAACATATCCAACCCTTTGACTAAGGCAGTGTCACTGCCTGAACATGTTAGACATGTAAATTCGATGGGGGACATATTGGAGTTTAGATTGGAACTAGGGCAAGTGGGAGATTGTTAGTCTTAGTGCCCGTAGTTCAATCCTAAATGTCCAAATGTATATATCATCGTTAGCAATAAAATTAAAGCAGCTTTATATTACTTATGTGTTGGAGTAATATATCGATGTGTGCTCTGATCTATGCCCACCATGCGAATAGAACCATAGATCGAGATAGATCACACTCGATGGGTCCCTAGTCAACAAAGCTTCACTAGAAGCGACTAGTATGAAAGATGACTCTTTATGGCTTACGTTCTGTTAGTCATTGGAATGTGATTCCGGAGTCTGATCATAGATATCATGTGGGACATGATATTGGACGACCCGCCCTGAATATGTGCCATAGATTAAGTCATGAACATATTCAGTGTTGTATCTTGTCATGTATCCTTAGACCAAGGAGTCTTTGTGATCGCTATGTAGTCAACAACTGAGTTTGACCTGAGCCTAACGTTGTCCGTAACAGGGCTTCCATAACGGCCAAGATTGGCTTGGGGATGGGCTACATGAGTGACACGAAAGGCGACTAAGGGATTTATCCCTCATACTGAGGTATGGGAAAGATATCGGTTCTCGGCCGCTTGATCGAGAGTGACTGAAAGAATAGCATGGCCATGCACATGATACTGGGTATCATATCTTCAGTCATCTCACATATCAAGGAACGGTGATTGAGAATAATAAGGATGACGGCTCTATGCCTTATCTCAATCAGGATATCGGAGATAAAAGGATAATGACAGGGACGACGGAAAGGTTAGAATCGACAGGGTCGATTCGCTATGCAGTGTCAGGCAATACTAAAGTCTCGTTAGTTGCCACTTAAATAAGATCAAGTAAAATGGGATTTTGACGTTGATCTATTGACATGCATAAACCTAAGGGTCACACCGGAGGATGAAACTCATTGACACATTTATGGAGAATGGCCAAAAGGGAGTTGTCTCGGGACATGACCAAAACTGGGTTTTGGGTCATGTGCCCGTAAGTGAATAGGACTTTACGGATCGAGACAAGGCTTGGAGTCTTGGGATTGATCGCGTCGGATAATGTTGGACATTTCCGGTATGGAAGGCATGGAGGCGATGAGCGAATCACGGGACCTCGTTGGAAATGGCCACGTGCCATGTTCCAAGAGGCCCATGAAAGGCCCATGCTACCAAGGCCCATGGAACTAATTAATCAAGTCTTGATTAATTAGTACTAAGTAAGCAAGACAAGGATTAAGGTGTTGGTGATTCACCACCTAACCCAATCTTGTCTTGCCATACTTTGTCCTTTTTACACCTTACTTGACACCATACTTGTCCCATGCCTTTAGTTGGACAAGTATGAGTTTTTTTATGTTTAAGTCATCTTTTTTCAACATAACAAACACAAAACAAGAATAGGAAACACATTTTCTCTCCCTCTTCCATGGCCATTTCGGGTTTGGCTAGTTTCCACCTCCATATTTGTGTTCTTGAGTCCTCAAAGAGAAGAACTACGTGGCTTTGATTCCCATGTGGATACGTAGGCGTCTTGGAGACTCAAGTCAATCATTCGTTAACCGGTGTTCTTGTTTTGGTAAGAAATAGTGCTGAATTTTTCTCTTGTGAATCCATTCTTTGTTAGTTGTTTCATGGTTTAATCGTCTCTTGGTTTTCATTGATTTTCCGCTGCGAGTTGGTTCATCTCCAACCCTACCTCGAGACCCAACACCTAAGACATTCTAGCATTAGATGTTAATACATGTCATGTTTCCCTTCCAATAAGACAATACTGATATTATTCAATATTCATCTTTAGATGCATAGTTTCATTATTTGAATTTGTAATGAATTGGTATACAAAATATTAAGGGAAGTAGGGAATATCAAATCAACACTTAATGGATTTCTTACATGTTTGCATCACATTTTTTTTTGCTATGATCAAACATCTATATCCAATATCAGATTGTGTTTTCAATTTGACGGCTTACTTTTCCAAATTGCTTAGAATGTTCAACCATCAAGAAATATTGTCTTCCATTTGGATGAAAGTTGTTTTATCTGAAAAACAAATTTGAATAGAGATCAAAATTAGGCCCAACTTGTATTAAAATTTGATTTCAAAATTAAAAGTGTAGTACTTTCGTTTTATTAGGTTTCATCAATAGTATAGGTCTTTAATTTTATAGGGCATTTTTTCATCTGACACCTTAAACAATTTCTTATTTAATTTTATGGGGCATTTTCTGATCTGAGGCCTTAAGTGATTGCTTAACTCGCTTAAAGCTTGGGTCGGCCCTGTTTCTGAGTGAACCATATGGACCACCACTTGGGTGTCCGATCAAATTATCACCCTAGTCCAACCATGGATTCTGACAAAGTCCAAACCTGTGGCAATGGATCGTGCTTCTATCATGGGTACCTCTTAGACCCCTGGCAGAACTCTATTTCCTATTCCCAAAATTGTTCCCGAAGAAGACATGGTTATGAATCCTCACGTAGGTTGCTTGGTATCAGGGAATGTCGCGCCATTCAGGTTAAAAACTGTACATCCTGGTTGCGATAAAGTGATTCCAAGCTGCTGACTGGACTCTTATAACGATAAGGATACGATTCTTCCACAAGAGATGAGGACGTTATCTTGAATACTACGTCCCGGGATAAATGCCCATTGTGTCGGTGCATTGAGATTCTGCAAAAAAGGCTTAAGTTTATTAGTCAACATTTCGGATAATATACAAAAAATCACATTAAAAAGAGCAATAGGTCAGAGGTCTGTGATCAGGAGAGGGTTGAGATTTTTCAGAATCAGGACGACATTCGTGAGGTTGAGGAAGTGATCAACATACCTTTCCTGAATATCTGTTTGAATAAAAGGAATGACTTCATCCTACACCACGACCAATAGTGTTGATAGAAAGAAGGATTTAACCCATCTAGACTCGGGGCCTTGTCCCGTCCCATCTGAAATACTGCTTCTCGAACCTCATATTGTGTGACCTCACGAAGGAAGGCTATATTCTGAATTTTGTGACCCCTTAAAAGGTACATAATAGGTAATGTCTTGAGATCCGGGTGGGAAGTAGTAAACAAAGTAGTAAAATAGTCTATGATGAGTTCCCGAAAGCATATTTCCCAAGTGACGGATTGGCTTGACGCATCTTAAAGGGAGCGGGTTGTATTGACCTTCCTCCGGTATGAGGCCGCAACGTGAAATATTTTCGTTTTTTGGTGCCCTTCAGTCAACAATTGATGTTTGGATCTTTGTTTCTAAAACGCATCCTGAACTCGGAGGGCCGCCTCATACTGTATGTGGATTGCCACACAACGATGTACCCCAAGACAGACCGTCTTGCTATTGAGTTCTGTAATCCTTCCCTGGCACCACTTTATGTGATTTAGCGTCTTCCTGTAGCTCGACTTACCCCAGTGATCGAGATTGATGCCCATTTTGTGAATTGCCCCCGATAGGGGTAGTGTGATCTTTATCCCATTTCGCTTGTATCATAGGTCCACATTCTAGGTCCTGGGTCTAACCTGATTCAAAGGGGAATTTCGAAGGCCTTGTCCTAAAGCGTTGGGGAGCCATGGTGATGAGAATCGACTATTGGTTTGAGGTCGTCGTCCCCGTATTATGAAGTTCCGCATCAAGAAAGGAGTAGAAAATTTTCCGAGACTTGAGGGCTTGGTCCAATCTCGACTCCATCCTGGTGAATGATCTCGGCCCCAAAACCAGGTGATCAATGGATGCCCCAATAATGGAACGTATCAAAGGTCAAGTTCATCTACGACCGTCTATAAATCCTCAACGAGCGCCACCAGGTAAGGCCGCCCTCCTCGTGATTCTTGTTGGTTAAGAACATTGTTAAAATCTACAATAATAATCTATTTGTCCCGCCCTTCCCAGATACACTCCAGAGTGGAACCCACGATTCTCACCACATGTATCAACGTGGTTCACTGTAAAAACCAATGAGGAAGAAGGGACGGTGACCTGGACACGTGGTCTCAATATCAATTTAATAAGAGGAGAAATCACCCATAGTGACTTCAAAGCCCTAAACCCAGAACATTGTCATTCCCCCTCTGATCTGTTTTGGCCACGACCCAAGTACCGCAGTGAAAACAAAAGTTCCGTTGGAGGATCTCCATGCTAGCTTCTAGAGGTAGTGTCTCACATAGAAACAGGAAGTGGGGCATCTATTGGGAGAGAAGGTGTTTCATATGTTGGGTATGTGTATCTGATCTCATACCCTATCAATTCAAGGAAGGTCAGAAACGATTGCAGAGGGGTTGGGGGGCATGTCAGTCGGGATGAGCCGCTTGGAGAGGAGTACCGCCTTCGACGAAGAGTTGTGGGAGATCTAGACGGATGCCGAGAAGGGGTGGGGTCAAAACCTTAGGCGCATGCATCATTTTTTAACCTTGTAGTTATGTTGTTGATTGGGGTGTTTCTCTTTTCTTGTTTTTTATGAACCATCTATAGGTTCTACTAGTGTTACTCTCAGCTATATATGTGTTTTTATCTGAGATATTTAGTTTCTTGCATTGCTAGTTTTGGTTTATAAAATTTTAGTTGTATTTGTTCTTGGAGGGTTCATCCCTTAGAGCAGGAACAACAGGCCGACCCTGAGGCTCGGCTCGCGTTTTTGCGGGCCGCGGGACGCGGGCCGTCCCATGGTGGGATGACTTTTACGCGGCCCGCGGCCCGCAAAAACGCGGGCCGGGCCGCAGTCCTCGCCCCTCGTCCCTGAATAGCGGGCCGAGCCGCGTCCCTCGCCCCTTCGTCCCTTGCCCGGCTCCCGTCCAATGGATTGGCGCCACATGTCCCTGCGTCAGAAAAAAAATCCGACCATTTTCAAACGGTCGGAAACAGTAACTTTTTTTTAAAGATTAAATCTTCTAGAATTTAAACCCTATAAATACCCCAACCCCAACCTCATTTTTTTCACTCATCACTCACCCATTCTCCAATTTCACTCTCCCATTCCCACATTCTACTATCTCATTTCCAATATTCTCGTGAAAAATGTCGGGCGATGAAGGGTCCCGTGCACAATCAGTTGGTGACCAAGTAGGATTCACCCCCGACGAACTAGCATGGGATTTCAAAGAAATTCTAACGGACCCTCGTGAGAACTCCTGTAAGAACCGCCCCCGTTCGATCCCGGTCGAACCGGTGAACTTGGACGAAGTTTGACTTTCGGTTGGAAAAGTCAACCGATGACTCCGGAAGTCATTCAGGACCTTTCCGGTGCCCAAAAAGCTTAGCCGTCCTCACGATTAGCTTAGTTGGGTCATTTCCTTTAATTTGACTGTAATATTGTAATGGTCAACTTTTGGTCAAACCTGAGCTTTTTATCGATTTTTTCCGATTTAATTTGGACTGCTGGAATTTTATTAAAGGGAGGTAGACCCCACATAGACACATGTCCATGTGCCTTGGAGGAAGAAAGAAGAAGAAGGGCCTTGGGCCCATCACTTAAGCCCACAAGAGGTTATAGGCCCCTTCAATCACTTGAGCCCATTTCTCATTTGATACATATTGTTACGATTCTGAACAGTAGGGTTTAAAGATCTGTTTTGGTGCCGGCTGCGTCTTGTACAGAGAAGGAAAAGAACGTTTGTTCTTAGCTTTGAAGGCAGCAGCTCCATTTTGAGTGGGGACGATAGGCGGTGGCTTCACAGAGAATAGAAAAGGGGATCTGGTCTTCCTTGAGTGGTGTGGCGGCTCCAAATCAAAATGAAATTCATTTTGGTTCACCTTTTTGTTCTACTTTATCAAGGACCAAGTTGTGATGATAAGACACGGTAATCAATTATCAATCAATGGTTGGGAGCATAATGATGGCACTATTTCAATCAAGAAAGGGAAGCGTGGCCATGGATGTAAATATGGCAATTTGTGCCTAAAATTGCAACGGCCAAAGAAGATAAAAGGTAAGTGTTTTGTTCTTTTATTTATTTATTTATTATTCTTGATATTTCTTCTTGTAATACATGGCAAGAACAAGGAATAAGATTATTGTTAGTTAGTGTTCTAGAGCTTTAGATGATGGTTTTGGATTAAAATCCTTGATTTTAATCCTTTGATTTTGATTTTGATTTTGATTTTGATTTGGAAATCCTTTGGGTACTTGTTGGTTTGTTGATTCCTAACTTGGGTAGAGGAGTTTTGGAGTTATTTGACTGTTTTGAGAGTTTTGGATGACTGAAAATGGAGTTTTGATGTTGATTTTCGTTTACTTCGAAAGGGTTTTTGAAACAAACGGTTGGGAATCTTTTGAACTTAGATGCTTGTATCTTGGTTAGTTTTTAATTAGAGTTTAATTGTGATCCAAGACCTTGGACCCGAGCTCAAGGAAAAGAGAAGACTTGGGGACCCGTGAGAAGATGGAGAAGAAGCTAGACCGGACGTCAACAACTAGGAGTATTATTAGAGGAAGACCTTGAGGTAGGGGAAATACTAAACTCCTCGTGCAATTCAATACTTAGTATGCCTATTAGGTTAATAAAATCGGAAAGGTCCTAGAATTGCATATAGGATGCGAATAACTAGAATAATCGTCTTTCAATTACTAATAACCGGACGTGTCTAGTATGCATGCATAGGATGTGAACAACTAGTTTAACTCGCTTTCAATACTTGGGAAATTGCTTTACTGGTAGAGAGGCTGTGACGAGCCCTCAGATTAGTTGTGTTTGCCTCACATGCATTGTTTGATTAGTCTAAGATGAATTAAGGGTCTAACCCGAAACTAGATAAATTGCATGATTGAATGATTGATTGACTGCTTGAATGATTGATTGAATGCTTGAATGCTTGAATGATTGATTGGATGCTTGAGTGATTGAATGATTGGACGGATGATCGAGTATGACTGATTGTGCCAAATGGTACGATCAGGTGATCGATGGACCGATGGAACGTGGTTGGTAAGTATGATGGTAAGTGTGATTGTTGGTATGAATCCCCTGTGGTGTGTATTGGTGAATTCATGAATTCTAAGTTTGATTGTGCAATGTGTCGACCTGTTGGTCTATTGTGATTGGTTAATCCTGCGGGATATTGATTAGAGGACCCTGCGGGGCATTGGTTGGTGGACCCTGCGGGGCACTTGGATGGTTTACCCTGCGGGGAACGGTTATTTATGGATTCACCCGAGTGTATGCGTCCTGCGGGAGCATTACCTTGGTTCCCTATGACATATGGTCCTTTGGGGGCATTTCCGAGAATCCCGACGATAAGCGTCCCTCCGGGATTGTTACCGGTAGCCCGATGTATGTGCCTCCTCTGGACCGAGGGAAAATCTGATATGACAGGAATACTCTTGTGGATCGGAGTATGAGATCCGACATGACACAAAGAGTAGTGTGGATCGGAGGGTTGTGACTTCATGTCCCACGACATTACTTCAACACTCTATCTTCTATTGATTATTAATAAATGCGTTGTTTACTTTAGTTTCTATGATTGTTACTGGCTCTTTGAAAGCGTTAAATACCCGTTTTATTCCCGTATTTCAACATCTTCTTAGTTCTCCGTATCAATAAAGCCCGAACGAAAGCGTGAATTTCTATTTATTTAACTTAAAGACCGTTATCTTTAAGAATGTGAATTTACTCTTACCTTGCTCAGTTTGTAACATCTTTTTGATTTAAAGTATTAATTGCAATATGTGCCGTCATGCTAAAGCAGTTTTCTTACTAAATCGAGGTTAAACTTTTTATGATTTTCCCTACTGAGCGCAAGCTCACCCCTATTGTTGTTTACTGTTTGTACAGGCTGGCTTGATGAATAGAGGACTCGAGGCTCGGGAGCTTCGGTGGGTCCGGGTGCCTTTATGTTTAGAGACGACCATGGTCCCATTTTGGATTAAGAACTTTATGTTTTAAGAATTTAGTTTGGAGCTTTCACTGAGATATTTTGATGGAAAATATTATTTGGAGGCTTGATTACTGGATTTGAGACGTTTTTATTGTTATATTTGGTTTTATCTTCAAGTCACGTCTCGAGCCCGGCCAAAACCGGATTTGGGGCATGACAACTCCGCCTTCACGGCATACATGCAACCGGGTTCGAGCTCAAGGAATTGCAAACTACCGTTAAGTGTTTCATTTATTGTATTTTTAATTCATTTTCGTAAGTGATTGTTGTTGTTTAATTCATTAAACTAATATATTAGTGTTCGTATCATTTTTTAGTATACTTTTGTAATATAAGTTTTGTAATTTCATATTTCCAAGGTCAATTCCGTCCAGAACAATTCAACGCACAAGGGTACCAGATCCCGCACAATTCCAAATACCGCTACAAATCCAAATGCTGCCACAAGGGTACCAGATGCCACCACAATTCCAGCTTCCACCCCAATTCTACAACTACCCCGACCACCCACTACCCAACGTAGGCGTCACCCGTAGGTCGTCGCAATCATCCTCTATCGGAGCTTCCCAACGACGACTCGGAGCAACACAGGATCATAGGATATGGACCATTGAGGAAGACAAACACCTCATAGAGTGCTGGCTCACGACTACAAAAGACGCGATTAAGGGAAACTCTAAAGTCGGAAACACATTCTGGTGCACTATTGAGAGGAAGTTCAAGGCGACCGGAGGTCACCGCCACTACAACTGGAATGCTATCAAGAAACATTGGGCCAGATGCCGGTCGCAGACAAGGAGGTTCCTCGGTTATCTGAAGACCTCCAAGGTCGAGTACCACAACGGCTGGAACCACGAGGACCACATGAAGCATGCGAAGGATATGTGGGTGGCAGTACCGAAGGAAGACAGACCGAGAGAGCACCCAGACCATTTCGACCTGGATCATTGGGTTACCGAGCTTGAGGACAATAACAAGTTCGCTGCCGAGGAAGGCACCACGGGTAATGTCCGCCAACAACAACAACGCTTGGATGAGGCTGAGGCTTATAGCTCAACCCCACCCACAAGCACATGGGACGATTACACACCTCTTGGTGGCGAGTCTCAACAACCAGAATGAGGAGCTTCCGATCACAACGAGGGGAGTGAGGTCCCTCTCAGGGACACACCCCCTCCCATGAGTCCGATGCAAGACTCTCTCAACCAACTCGCTGAATGCGACCGCAAGAAAAGAAGGCAGCAAAGGCATCAAAAAAGGCGACCGTTCTCACGGCCCAAATGACTGCCTTTGCGGAGATGGAACGTACAACGCAGGAAGGCAAGACAGAAAGGACCCGCATGATATCCAAGTTAACCCAACAGTGGGAAGCAAACTTCACTTTGTACATGTCCATGGTGGAAAGGGATACCTCCAACTTCACCGAAGACGATTTGGAAGTGCACAAGTCGTGCAAGGTCCGAATGCGAATAGTTTTGGATACCCTTAAAGGCGAATTTCAAGATCTTCGCCGACAACAACCACCACCGGATGGCAACCCACCACAATGATTCTTGAGCATGTATTATTTTTGGGTTGTATTAAAAGGGGATGAATACAAGTTCAAGTTCATTTTTATTCGTGTTAAATTTATTTCTTATTTTTTTGGTTGTCATTAATTATTTTTTTCACATTTGTTTATATTTTATATAATTTCAAAGGTTTCTGATAAAGAATTATATAAAACAGCAAAATATCAATTAATTAACAACTCAGCATCCAATCAGCATCCACTAAAAATGTGACCCTCTCATTGCTAAACACCCATTTTTCTGAGTCTCAAGTCCCACTATTTTGTCCAGTCAACATAAGGGACTCAGGACTTGGGACTCACTAAGGGCCTTTCCATTGTACACAGTGGCGGATCTAGCATTTTTAGTAAGGGGGGCACCGATTTTTCTCGTAATAATAATTCAAATAAGAATGGCATGTAATAACATCAATTTTTTTGATAAGCGAATGATTTTATTAGGCTTTCGTTCTATAAGCTCATAGAAACGAAGCAAATAAAATGACCCTCAAAGCAAGGGCCTTTTCCCGAACCAAAACGGCTACTACGAGCAATAAACAAACAGAAAACCCAAAACAACACATCCCACCCACAAAACAGGTGCCAAACAAGACAAAAAAAACTAAAGCAAATATCTCATAGAACAAAAACACCGAGCACAAGCCTTCAAAAACTCGGCGCCGCTGCCTTCTTCACTCCCGCCTTCCTTCTCTGTTTCACACACCAACTAGGATCTCTACACCATTCCTCAAAAGTGGTTCCTGTTCGAAGAGAGCCCGAGTTCCATAACAAGCCAAAAGATTGATGTTTAACCTTGGCAACCACAACATCAACAGTGACCATGGCTGAGTTAAAAGCTACCCCATTCCTCACCAACCAAATGTGCCAAAGAGCAAGGTATCCAACACGACTCCAACCCGCCCACCATCTACCTGTTCCAAGACCCCTCCACCACAACAAAACCCCTGCAACACTCACCGGTATAGGTCCAACAACCCTCCACCACAAAATCAACTTGCACCAAACCTCCCAAGAGTATAAACAATGCAGCAATAAGTGATCCACACCCTCAAAACTCGACTTACAAAACAAGCAAAGCATTCGGTTGAGAGAAATCCTTACTCCTCTGCTCTCCAAAAAGTCCATGGTTGGTAAAGCCTTATGAACTGCCAGCCACACAAAAACACATAATTTTGGAGGCATACCTTTCATCCATAAAAATTTTTCCCACTCCAAATCCCGTCTTGGCTCACGAAAACCGGCCAAAGCTATATAAGATTGTTGAACAGAGAAACCTTTCGAGTTTTTTACCCATACAAGAGCATCGTCCCTATCCGGCCGGACCTGCACCCTTTCCAACAGATCCAAAAGAATATCAGCCGACCCCTGCTCCCATGGCTCCAAATCCCGGCTAAAACCCACTCTCCAATGTCCCGAGAAGCAAAAATGTTCCACCTTAGCGAATTTAGCCGGTGACATTACATATAAATCAGGAAACCGGAACCGGAAAGGTGTATCACCCAACCAAATGTCCTCCCAGAAGGAAACCCTGTCACCCTTCCCCAACAACCAATGAACTCCTTGATTACCAAAGAGATCCTTGAAACTCGGATCAGAAGCCAGAAACATAATATGAGAAACCAAAAAGGTCGAACCGGGCTTATCCAACTTGGACAAATCCCAATCAACAGGATCCCAACAAAACAGAGCACAAATGACCCTCTTCCACAAGGAATCAACCTCACTAGCAAACCGCCACCACCACTTAGCCAGGAGGCTAACGTTCATAGCTTCTAAACGGCGAATCCCGAGACCCCCATCGTCCCTACTCTAACAAACCTTACTCCAACAAACTTTGTAGAACATCTTCCCTGTGTAGGGATTAGTCCACAAAAAACGCCGTTGCCACGCCTCGAGAACCAAAATCACCTTCTTAGGGGCCTTTAAAAGGGACATAAAAAATAAAGGGAGGGCAGAAAGAGTTGACTTCACCAAAACAATATGGCCTGCCATGTTTAAATTTTTGAGCTTCCACAACCCCAACGACTTCTTAAATTTGTCAACAATAGGATCCCATGAAGCTGCTTTCCTCGGGTTAGCTCCCAACCAAAAGCCAAAGTATTTCATAGGTAAACGGCCCACCTGACACCCAAGAACCTCAGCCACCTCCTCCTCAGAACACTTGGCCTCATTTAAAACAACCGCTATAGACTTGTGGAAATTGATTTTCAGCCCTAAACCCTTCTGAAAACGTTCCAACAAACCTTTAACAAAAGCTAACCCATCCAAATCGCCCTTAATAAATAGGAGCGTATCGTCTGCAAACTGTAAATGGGAAAGGGAAAGGCCAGCCGATCCTATCTCCACACCCCGAAAGAAACCACACCGCTTTCCCTTCTCCAACAACTGATGCAAGCCTTCTGCTGCCAACAAGAACAGAAAAGGAGACAACGGACACCCCTGGCGAATACCGTTAGTCACGGGAAAATCACCACTCGGGGAACCATTAATAAGAACCAAAATATGTGTCTTGAAACACCCTTGCACCCACCTTCTCCACTTCAGACCAAAACCCATCTTTTCCATCACTCGATCAATATACCTCCAATGCACCTTATCGTAAGCCTTCTCAAAGTCTAACTTCAACAAAACCACTTCTTCCCTTGACTTCTTTAACATATGTATCAACTCCGAAGCTATCAACACTCCATCAACCAACTGTCTACCCGCCACAAAGACACTTTGGTTGTCGCTACTTAAACCTGGGAGGACCTTTTTCAATCGATTTTCTAGCAACTTAGCCAAAATCTTATAAGGGCCCGAGATGAGACTTATTGGTCGATAATCATCAAAACATCCGGCTGACCCTGACTTAGGAATTAAAGTAAAACAGGATGAGTTCATTCCTTTACCAATTTTACCGGTAACCTGAAAACCCGACAAGAAACTAAGCACATCAGGACCCACCACTTCCCAACAAACCTGATAGAATCTCATAGAAAAACCATCCGGTGTTGGGTCTCGATGGAGGGTATGAACACATACTTGCAGCGGAAATAACTCGAGACCATGTCATAGAACACTACCAAATATTAGATACACAAGAGAATAAACAATATGGATGTTTCCTTACCAACTAGTTCAAGAAAAGGAAGAGAACACCAAAGAAACGATGATCGGCTTGAGTCTCCAAGACGCCTACGTATCCAAATGGAATCAAAGCCACGTAGTTCTTCTTTAGATGACTCAAGAACACAACAAGAGGGGGGAAAAGTGCCAAACTCGAAATTGTAGTGTGAGAGGGAGAGAAGTTGTGTTTCTATTCTTGTCTTGTGATTTGTTGTAGGAAAAAGATGACTTAAACCATCAACAACCATCAAGGACAAGTAAGGTGTGAAGCATGGTGTGAAGTAAGACAAGCATGGTGCTAAGTATGGCAAGACAAGATGGGTTAGGTGGTGAATCACCAACACCTTAATCCTTGTCTTGCTTACTTAGTACTAATTAATCAAGACTTGATTAATTAGTTCCATGGGCCTTGGTTCCATGGGCCTTTCATGGGCCTCTTGGAACATGGCCCATGGCCATTCCCAACGAGGTCCCGTGACGTGCTCATCGCCTCCAAGCCTTCCATACCGGAAATGTCCAACATTATCCGACGCGATCAATCCCAAGACTCCAAGCCTTGTCTTGATCCGTAATGTCCTATTCACTTACGGGCACATGACCCAAAACCCAGTTTTGGTCATGTCCCGAGACAACTCTCTTTTGGCCATTCTCCATAAATGTGTCAATGAGTTTCATCCTTCGGTGTGACCCTTAGGTCTATGCATGTCGATAGATCAACGTAAAATCCCATTTTACTTGATCCTATATAAGTGGCAACTAACGAGACTTTAGTATTGCCTGACACTACATAGCGAATCGAACCAATCGATTCTAACCTTTCCGTCGTCCCTGTCATTATCCTTTTATCTCCGATATCCTGATTGAGATAAGGCATAGAGCCGTCATCCTTATTATTCTCAATCACTGTTCCTTGATATGTGAGATGACTGAATATATGATACCTAGTATCATGTGCATGGCCATGCTATTCTTTCAGTCACTCTCGATCAAGCGGCCGAGAACCGATATCTTTCCCATACCTCAGTATGAGGGATAAATCCCTTAGCCGTCTTTCGTGTCACTCATGCAACCCGTCCCCTAGCCAATCCTGGCCGTTATGGAAGCCCTGTTACGGACAACGTTAGGCTCAGGTCAAACTTAGTTGTTGACTGCATAGTGATCACAAAGACTCCTTGGTCTAAGGATACATGACAAGCTACGACACTGAATATGTTAATGACTCAATCTATGGCACATATTCAGGGCGGGTCGTCCAATATCATGTCCCACATGATATCTATGATCAGACTCCGGAATCCCATTCCAATGACTAACAGAACGTAAGCCATGAAGAGCCATCTTTCATACTAGTCGCTTCTAGTGAAGCTTTATTGACTAGGGACCCATCGAGTGTGATCCATCTCGATCTATGGTTCTATTCGCATGGTGGGCATAGATCAGAAATCACATCGATATATTACTCCAACACATAAGTAATAGAAAGCCGCTTTAATCTTATTGCTAATGATGATATATACATTTGGACATTTATGATTGAACTACGGGCACTAAGACTAACAATCTCCCACTTGCCCTAGTTCCAATCTAAACTCCAATCTATTCCCATTGACCTTACATGCCTCTCATGTTTAGGCAACGATAGTGCCTTAGTCAACGGGTCGGCTATGTTATCATCAGTTGCAATATAGGTGATCTTCACATCGCCTCGGTTCAGTATCTCTCTGATGAGGTGATATCGCCGCAGTACATGTTTGGATTTGTTATGCGATCTGGGCTCTTTAGCTTGCGCAATAGCCCCTGTGTTGTCGCAAAATAGGTTCACCGGGCTGGATGGGTTTTTGATTACACCCAACCCTGCCGTGAACTTCCTAATCCACACAGCCTCCTTGGCCGCCTCTGCAGCCGCTATGTACTCGGCCTCTGTCGTGGAGTCAGCGACGGTGTCTTGCTTCACGCTCTTCCAGCTGAAAGCTCCGCCATTCAGCGTGAACACATATCCTGACTGACTTCTAAAGTCATCTGGATCTGTCTGGAAACTAGCGTCTACATATCCATTAACAACTAGTTCAGAATCATCTTTTCCCCCGTACACTAGAAACGCGTCCTTAGTTCTTCTCAAATATTTGAGAATCGCTTTGACCGCTATCCAGTGTTCCTCACCAGGGTTAGACTGATGTCTGCTGGTACAACTCAAGGCATATGAGACATCCGGTCTCGTGCATATCATGGAATACATGATCGATCCTACCGCCGAAGCGTATGGGATTCGCATCATTCTTTTCAGCTCATCAGGTGTCTTAGGACACTGAGTCTTGCTGAGATGAACGCCATGACGTGCGGGTAAGAGTCCTTTCTTGGAATCAAGCATTGAGAACCTACTCAATACCTTGTTCACATAGGTGCTTTGACTTAAACCCAAGACCCTCTTGGTGCGATCTCTATATATCTTAATCCCTAAGATATAAGCAGCATCGCCTAAGTCCTTCATTGAGAAACACTTCCCTAACCAAGCTTTAGTCTCGTGCAAGGTTGGGATGTCGTTTCCAATGAGTAGTATGTCATCGACATACAACACCAGAAAGGTAATCATACCCCCATTTGCCTTCTTGTAAACGCAAGGTTCATCTTCATTCTTGATAAAGCCAAATCCAATTACAGCTTCATCAAAACGAAGGTTCCAACTCCGAGAAGCTTGTTTCAATCCATAAATGGATTTCAACAACTTACAAATCTTTCCCTTATTCTTCGGATCGACAAAACCTTCGGGTTGAGACATATAAACGTCCTCCGACAAATTTCCGTTTAGGAAAGCGGTTTTGACATCCATTTGCCATATCTCGTAATCGTGATATGCAGCTATGGCAAGAAGAATTCGGATAGATTTGACCATAGCCACTGGGGAAAAGGTTTCCTCATAGTCAATCCCTTGGATCTGCCTATAACCTTTCGCCACCAGTCGGGCTTTGTAGGTCTGAGGGTTGCCTTCCATGTCCATCTTCACCTTGAAGATCCATTTGCATCCGATGGTTCTTACACCACCGATGGGATCAACCAGTTCCCAGACTTGGTTGTCCGACATGGATTGCATTTCCTCCCTCATGGCTCCCAGCCATAACTCAGAGTCGGGTCCGTCCACAGCTTCCTGAAATGTAGCTGGATCATCGTGATCCACCACAAGCTCACCGTCACCTCCAGACACAAAGTAACCATATCTCGGAGGTGGACGACTAACCCTTTCAGATCGCCTTGGACCTTCTGGAATTGTTGCAGGAACTGGTCCTTGCTCTACGACCATCTCAGGCTCTTCTACAGGGTTGTCCAGTGGATCAGTTGGATCTGTACCACCCTGAATTTCTTCTAGATGTACAACCCTCCCACTGACGTCTTTGGAAATAAACTCCCTTTCCATAAAGACCCCACCCCGAGCGACGAACACCGTGTTCTCGCTGGGTTTGTAGAAGTAGTACCCCATTGTTTCTTTGGGATACCCAACGAAGGTGCATTTATCAGATCTTGGTTCGAGCTTAGTCGGAACTAAACGTTTCACATAAGCCTCGCAACCCCAAATCTTTAGGAAGGACAAAACGGGCTTTCTCCCGCGCCATTTCTCAAATGGTGTCCCTTCCACAGCCTTCGTCGGAGCCCGATTCAAAATGAATGCGGCCGTCTCCAGAGCATAACCCCAGAAAGAGATTGGGAGATCAGTCCCACTAATCATGGACCGGACCATATCCAATAAAGTCCGATTTCTCCGTTCGGACACACCATTCAATTGTGGTGTTCCGGGAGGAGTCCATTCCGAAAGGATCCCACTTTCTGCTAGATGATCTAAAAACTCTGTGGTCAAGTATTCTCCACCTCGATCTGATCGAAGTGCTTTAATACTTTTCCCGAGCTGGTTTTCTACTTCCGTCTTAAACTCTTTGAATTTATCAAAAGCTTCAGACTTATGTCTCATCAAATAGACATAACCATATCTACTGAAGTCGTCAGTAAATGTGATAAAGTAGCTAAAACCCCTCCTGGCAAGTGTGCTCATTGGTCCACACACATCCGAGTGTATTAGCCCCAATAAGTCACCCGCCCTTTCACCGCGACCGATGAAGGGCGCTTTAGTCAGTTTTTCCATCAAACAAGATTCGCATCTATCAATCGAATGAAATTCGAATGGACTAAGAAGTCCACACTTGTGAAGTGTTGATATGCGTTTCTCGTTTATGTGGCCTAAACGACAATGCCATAAAAGAGTTTGGTCTAAATCATTGGACTTAGACCTCTTGGTATTTACATTATATATAGAGCTTGAGGCATTGTTATCCATATCCAATATGTACAATCCTCCAACCATTTTGGCGCTAGCATAAAATATATCATTGCATAAAATATTGAAAATCCCATTTCCAACATCAAAATTGTATCCTTCCTTGTCCAACAAAGAAATAGATACAATATTCCTACTGAAAGTAGGTACACAATATACATTGTTCAAAACAAAAACTAGCCCACTTGGCAAAAGAAGACTTATGGATCCTACAGCAGTCGCCACAACTCTAGTCTTGTTGCCCACTCTGAGGTCCACCTCGTCCTTCTTCAAGCTTCTCCTACCTTCCAGCCACTGCACATTAGTACAAATGTGAGATTCAGCCCCGGTATCCAATACCCATGAATCTTTGGAAGTAGTGAGATTTAGCTCTATAAAGAAAATACCTGATGAAGGCACAGTCCCACCGCCCTTCTTCAGATCATCCAGAAACTTCCTGCAATCTTTCTTCCAGTGACCAGGCTGTTGACAGTAGAAGCAGACATTCTCGACATCCTTCCCCTTCCTTGAGGACTCCCCGGTCCTAGGAGGGTTAGGACGCTTCGGATGCCTCATCTTTCCTGCCAAGTGCATAGGGGCCTTGCCCTTACCACTAACAGTTCCCTTATTCTTGAAACTGTTTCCCTGTCTGACCATCAGAACATCCTTGGATCCCTGATCCTTGACGTTCTTTTCAGCAGTTACCAACATTCCATGCAACTCTGAAATGGTCTTGTCCATATCGTGCATATGATAGTTCATGACGAACGTAGCATATGAACGAGGAAGGGAACGCAGAACCACATCCGCTGCCATCTCGTTCTCTATCTTAAGACCCAGTCGATTAAGATGTTCGAGATGCCCCTTCATCTTTAGGACATGAGGACCCACGGAGACTCCTGCTGACATTTTGCAGGAGAGAAGTTCATTAAGGACATTGTATCTCACGATACGTGCCCTTTCCTTGAACATACCCTTTATGATCCCCATCATAGTATAGGGGTCATCAGAGTACTCCATGAACTGGTCTTGGAGATCAGACTCCATGCAGCCCAGCATAATACATGCCACATCTATAGAATCGCTAAGGTGCTTTTGGTATGCATCCTTAACGGCCCTAATGGCATTATTAGCTGGCTCCTCAGGGATAGCCTGGTCTAGGACATATTCTTTGCGCTCGAATTTGAGGACTATCCTCAAGTTTCTGTCCCAGTCCAAGTAGTTTGTCCCACTTAGCTTGATCCTATCAAGAATGGTTTTTAGTGACAAACTACTATTGTTCGCTGAAGTACTTGCCATTTGATCTACACGACAAACAAAATATAATCAGTAAACTGAATAAATTTTATGAAGATCAAGTTCAAACACCAACCAATTGATTCTAAACCTTTAGAACCTAAAACCAAGATCCTTGATTCACCCGATTAAGCTGAACTAATGCTCACTACTTAATCGAGCTATGTAGGTAGGACTCCATCCAATCACATCCAATGTGACTCTTGGCTAGGGTATGTACTCATGTACACGACTTACCCTATCTGATACCCTAGCTCAACCTCAGGCTGAGAATCGTATTCGGGTCCACCAATTTTCAACTATGGCCCGTCACTATGTGGGTGCTCCGCTAATGCGCACGACACCTACACATGTCGTCCAAACCTACTACCCCGCTTTCCCATGGATGCTCCGCTAATGCGCACGACACCCATAGGACGGGGAGGTAGTAAGGTGTTGATAATTGGGAGGTATCGGACATGACCCGTTTTTACTTGTCCGGTTGTGTTTTAAACTTTTGGCACATCCTAGATGCGATGAGCACATCAACTACATTCCAAATGTAATGATGCCTCCAATTACATCCAATGTAATTCTTCCTTCGAACCCGTCAACTACATCCAATGTAATGACGATTCTAAGGGCTCACAGACAATGATTAAAACCAATTTTATCTTTGCATGTGAGGTGATATGCTCGGTAAATTAAGTTAAGCATGCAATTCTAAAACACATAGAAAAGATCATGCAAAAACTAAACCAAGCATAAAGCGTTAAATATGTACATAATAGCCCACTAAACTAACTCCCACTAGCTTCTTGAGCTCCACCGACTCCAAGCCGATGTCAAAACCCGAGAAGCCACCAAATGACCTTTTCGCCCTTTCTTCGTCTTGAGTAAAATATTACAATTTAATACACGACTCGCAGGTCGGGAATTAATAAATATTACAAATAAGTGGTACGACGACCACACCTCGAAAAAATAATTACACGCTAACTCTAACGGCTCGCAGGCCGTGAAAAGCGATAAATAATTAAATCAAACTCGGGGCTATTATGTACACCATGCCAACATCACATCACACATCGTGTTATCAAACAAGCATGTTATCAAACATCATGTGATTTTCCGGTTTTAATTAATTGCCAAGTTTCGAAAATTTTTGATACTCGGTTTATCGAAACCGTTCAAAATTGAAACTTTTGAACATTTGATTTTTGAGTTCATCAAGACGGTTCCAAACTCGTCATGACTAACAAAACGGTTTAGCTCGGCATATTGACCATCCAATGGTCATGCTTGGCCTAGCTCCGTCCAACGGAGCCCCGTTCGGTCCCGGTTTCGGCTCCCCGAGAGTCCCGCTCCCGAGACCCGAAAAATCAAATTTTTTTCAAAAATTCCAGATTTGATAAACTTTTCAAAAATTCATTTTTCATGCATTAAACCCATAAACAAGAATTTAAAACATGTTATCAAACAATTTAGCAAATTAACATGCAAAACCGAAACTAGCAAGCAAAACCGAAAGTTCTCTTGTGAATCCCGAAGGTAGCACGGCTCTGATACCACTGTTGGGTCTCGATGGAGGGTATGAACACATACTTGCAGCGGAAATAACTCGAGACCATGTCATAGAACACTACCAAATATTAGATACACAAGAGAATAAACAATATGGATGTTTCCTTACCAACTAGTTCAAGAAAAGGAAGAGAACACCAAAGAAACGATGATCGGCTTGAGTCTCCAAGACGCCTACGTATCCAAATGGAATCAAAGCCACGTAGTTCTTCTTTAGATGACTCAAGAACACAACAAGAGGGGGGAAAAGTGCCAAACTCGAAATTGTAGTGTGAGAGGGAGAGAAGTTGTGTTTCTATTCTTGTCTTGTGATTTGTTGTAGGAAAAAGATGACTTAAACCATCAACAACCATCAAGGACAAGTAAGGTGTGAAGCATGGTGTGAAGTAAGACAAGCATGGTGCTAAGTATGGCAAGACAAGATGGGTTAGGTGGTGAATCACCAACACCTTAATCCTTGTCTTGCTTACTTAGTACTAATTAATCAAGACTTGATTAATTAGTTCCATGGGCCTTGGTTCCATGGGCCTTTCATGGGCCTCTTGGAACATGGCCCATGGCCATTCCCAACGAGGTCCCGTGACGTGCTCATCGCCTCCAAGCCTTCCATACCGGAAATGTCCAACATTATCCGACGCGATCAATCCCAAGACTCCAAGCCTTGTCTTGATCCGTAATGTCCTATTCACTTACGGGCACATGACCCAAAACCCAGTTTTGGTCATGTCCCGAGACAACTCTCTTTTGGCCATTCTCCATAAATGTGTCAATGAGTTTCATCCTTCGGTGTGACCCTTAGGTCTATGCATGTCGATAGATCAACGTAAAATCCCATTTTACTTGATCCTATATAAGTGGCAACTAACGAGACTTTAGTATTGCCTGACACTACATAGCGAATCGAACCAATCGATTCTAACCTTTCCGTCGTCCCTGTCATTATCCTTTTATCTCCGATATCCTGATTGAGATAAGGCATAGAGCCGTCATCCTTATTATTCTCAATCACTGTTCCTTGATATGTGAGATGACTGAATATATGATACCTAGTATCATGTGCATGGCCATGCTATTCTTTCAGTCACTCTCGATCAAGCGGCCGAGAACCGATATCTTTCCCATACCTCAGTATGAGGGATAAATCCCTTAGCCGTCTTTCGTGTCACTCATGCAACCCGTCCCCAAGCCAATCCTGGCCGTTATGGAAGCCCTGTTACGGACAACGTTAGGCTCAGGTCAAACTTAGTTGTTGACTGCATAGTGATCACAAAGACTCCTTGGTCTAAGGATACATGACAAGCTACGACACTGAATATGTTAATGACTCAATCTATGGCACATATTCAGGGCGGGTCGTCCAATATCATGTCCCACATGATATCTATGATCAGACTCCGGAATCCCATTCCAATGACTAACAGAACGTAAGCCATGAAGAGCCATCTTTCATACTAGTCGCTTCTAGTGAAGCTTTATTGACTAGGGACCCATCGAGTGTGATCCATCTCGATCTATGGTTCTATTCGCATGGTGGGCATAGATCAGAAATCACATCGATATATTACTCCAACACATAAGTAATAGAAAGCCGCTTTAATCTTATTGCTAATGATGATATATACATTTGGACATTTATGATTGAACTACGGGCACTAAGACTAACATCCGGCCCGGGTGCCTTTTCACCTCCACAACCCTTCACCGCACGGAGTACCTCATCCTCCCCAAACTCGGCTTGAAGCCAGTCCGCCTGCACCGCCGATAAGGATCTGAAAGGAAGCGCCGGTAAATTGACTGAAATGGCTGGGTCAACTCTTAAACGGGCTGAAAAATGGGACACTGCAGCCTGCTTGACCTCCAGCGGGGTGGGTGCCGTGACTCGCCCCACACGAACCCGAGAGAGAAGATTACGTGAAGCCCTGAAATTCGCAATGCGGTGAAAAAACCGAGTGCAACGCTCACCACCTTTGAACCACCGAAACCTAGCTTTCTGACACCAAACCTTAGCCAACCACCTCTGCTTCTGAATCAACATAGCCCTACACAAGGCCCTCTTCTCCCTTTCCTCCCCTGTCAACAAACGAGTGTCAAGGATACCATCCCAAACATCCAACTCGGCTGATAATCTGGTCACCTCCGTCTCCAACCTTCCAAAAACCTCCTTATTCCACACCTGTAAATCTCGTCGTAGACATTTCAGTTTGGACCACAACACAAAGTCAGGCTCACCTTCAAAAACATAAGAATTCCATAACATCCTGACAGTAGGTAGGAAAGACTTGTGCTCGATCCATGCATTAATGAAGGGTACCGGCTTAGGCCCCCAATCCACAACCTCCATCCCCAAAACAACCAGCCTATGATCTGAAACCCCTCTTGGTAAAGCCCTTTGATCCAAAACACCAAAGGCTGATAAAGCTTCCGGCGAAACCAAAAAACGATCTAACCGAGAAGCTTTTGAGCCCGAATTATACCAAGTAAACTTGGCACCAACAAGAATCAAGTCAACCAAGTTCAAATCATTTATAAAATCTGCGAACATCAAACCATCAGCCCGATTAAAACTACTACCTCGCCGTTCTCCCGCAGACAGGACCGAATTAAAATCACCAGCTACAAACAGAATATCATGAAGATGGGGACGTAAGCGACTCAGGGAGGACCAAAATACAACTCTGTCTCTCGCAGAACAAGGTGCATACACATTCACAAAACTCACAGGAGAATTGGTGCTCAAGTGAGTCCCATTCCAACAAATGATATTATGCTCAAGAATGGAGGAAGTCTTGGCAAAAGACGAAAGTTTCCACGCTAAAAGGACCCCTCCGGCCGTCCCATCAGCAGGAACCCAATCACAGCCCCGACCTGTTCCCAATCCACAACTCCTCAAGGTACTTGTATCAATAACACCCAACTTTGTTTCTTGCACCATCAAAACATCAATAACATTCGAAAAAATCAACTTCTTAATGCAATTCCGTTTAAACTCGGAATGCGTACCTCTCACGTTCCACGTGAGGAATCTTATTACCACAAATCACTACAAAGACCCCGAACCAGGTTCGAGAGTACCTGATTTCGGGTCTACCAACTGTTCCTCCTCACTTTCAGAAAAGTCCTTGTCAAACAAAGTCCGTTGAGGTACTTCTAAGTCAAGCGAATTAAAATGCTCCAGTACCAAGGGACCAATGTCTATAGCTTTCTTGTCTACCCTCTTGCAATAAGACCAATCCCCTGAACCATCTTTCAACTTTCTAGCAATGTCGATAATTAGATTACCCGAACTTCCCCCTTTTCCATCCGACCTCGATTTAGCTCTAGTCTGGTAATAAACAGTAGGAGAAGTTACCTGTTTACCTGTCCCTTTTTTGGGTCTCCCGCGCCCCCTTTTTGGTTGTTCAACTTCTGCCGGAAACGGACCCGCAGCCAGAAAACGATGCTTCGCAGTTTCAGTTTCAGTGCTGCAATTCTGTTGTGAGTCCTGCGCATCAGAGTCCTTCCTCACCTGTAATTCCTCGCTATCGCCGAATAAACGTGAGAAGGGAGTGACGCAAGCCCACCAGACGAAAATGGGCTTGGTATTGGGGTCTGCTCGACATCGGCCCTCTGGCCCTGTGTGTCGACTTCTACGACTCCTTGCGATTTGGAAGGATCCATGGATGCCCGCGACCCAGAAGCACAAGGAGCAGTGGAATCGTCTTTTCCATGAGGTTGGGAAGAAGCCGACTCAGTTGACAAACAAGTTCCTGCGGAAAAACAACGCTCATAACGAAAAAGAACGACTTTTGAAGATACAGGGCTCAAAACCACAGGGAATTCTGCATCTCCCAAGGACAGACTCGTGTCCACAACTACCGGCAAAACACAATTACAGTGCACCAAGACAAACGCCCTCCCAAAGGAGTCTCCAAAGTCTGCAGTGTCAACAACAGATACCACTTTACCAACAACCCCAACAATGCTTGTAAGATTATCGACAGACCAACCATGAAAGGGTAACCCGGACACTTCAAACCAGCAAAAGACTCCGGGTTTCATTAGCAAAGATGCAGGGACGTCCACAACATCAAACCAGTTTTTGAGCCAGGACGCACCAGTTTCCCTCAAAGCCTTAGCGAATTCAATGTCAGGACAATTGATAATGAAGAACCGATTACCAAACCCCCGAATCTCCACATCAAAGACACCCTCCCGGCTCATTGCTTCCTTAATGCCCCGCACTGAGCATTCGTTCCGAGCTACACCCAACAAACCATTTGCGACCAAAGATTTGTTCCTCTCAACAACTCTCCCAACCACGACCAGTTTAACATCCTGAACCTCAACTGGTTTCGCTTCCCCAACCTTTGATTTCACATGCCTGACATTCTCCCTGTTCTTTAAATCATGAGAAACCAGGATTCTATAGCCTCTAACCACAGAGCCATGACAATTGAAGATGATTTGATCCGCAGCAGACTTTGTTTTGGCATAGACAAAACCGAAAAACTTGCCATTCACGTTAGGTTTGCGAACAACATTATCTTTCACAACCTCCCCAACACAATTACAATAGTCTCTCAACCACGAATCATCAACACCATAGGGAAGATTGAAAACAAAAAGCTTGAAACAAACTTGAGAATCAGTGACCGCTCATCTCGGGCCTGTGTCGCCCCTTTCTGCTCAACGACGCACGCCGGCTCGCGATCTCCCCCAATTCGATCGTCTGGTGCGGCAACAACCAAACCTTTGCCACGATCAACCAACCCCAGGCCGCCCTTCGACTGATCAACACATTTCGCGACACCGGTTGACAATCCCCGATCTACCAAACTCCGATCCCTAGAACCCTCGAAAAGCCTGTGAGTCTGACCATAAGATTTGGCCAAATCAGCAGCTCGAGGATAAGGAACCCTGCGGCCTTCAATCAACACCTCACTATACGACGGAGTGTCAAGAGAACCGCCCGTAAGAGTGGTGGCCGACGATTCCCCCCCCCCCCTCTCTCGCTCACTCTCTCTCATTTCACTTTTTATCAACATCAAAATATTGATATTGTATAAAAAACAATTATTACTACAAAACATGATGCAAAAATTTCATATTTTGAAAATGTTAACACAATAAAATTATTTCATTTGATGTATATGATATTTATTGGTTTTTTTACTCGATTTTTTCTTATTCTTATCAAATATTTGTAGTAATTTCGTAGATAACTAAATTTAAATTGATAATAATCTCAAACCTTCAATGATAACTAAGTCAAAACTTAAATTAATAACTATATTGAATTATAAAACAATAACTCTCATTAAAATTTAATCAAATTAAGAAACTTAAGTAATATAAAATAGAGGAGAAATCTATTGAGAACCACTCTTAACATAGGAACCGTGAGAACCAATCCTAACCACTCGCACCTATGATCCAACAATCATCAAAATGTCACATCATCACCCCAATCCAACCCACATACACGCCACTTTCATTCATTCTCACACAAGCAAGGGCATAATTGTAATAGCATGGTGCCATGTGGATAAGTGTCCATTTTTTTCTTCATCAATTCACTAATTTAATATTTCCCGATTCGTTTAAACTCCGATTAACTTCAAACTTGCGCCAATATTTTTCTTTTTTCAAGGGCTTTAAATCAAGACCAGTCATGAATATATTTTGAAGCACGAAAATAAAAATTTATATCAAGGTGATAAAAGTAATGTTGAGCGTTGATGTCACGCCCCAATTTCAGTAAAATCGAACTCGGGACGCGAACGTTTAAAACCATAAAACATTTGAAACCTGTTTTGAATAAACACTTTGAAATTACCATTTAATTAAACAAAAAATAATATTTACAGCTCAAAATACGTCCCAACAAGTGGAAAAAATACAAGGTATCCGTCACTAGACTCAAAAGTAAAACTCGGACTCTGCTCCTAGCTCCACAAGCTTCGAGAGCTCACCTAGTCCGTCCTGTGATCGGTACCTGTAGGAAAAGCAGCTAGGGGTGAGCGTTCGCTCACCAGCACAGATAACAGACTAACTACGGCATAATTAGCAGGCAATGCCGGTAACACCAATAACAAACTCACACCGGGGAACACTATCCCCAACCCAAGTACTCCGACTGACACACACCCACTGTTACCTTCCTGGACTGACTCAAACACTCGAACACGTAAAGTAGACCCGACTCAACGATTGACGGCCTCCTCCAAAGACACGACAACAACCACACAACACCCAAGATCACAAAGGATCGCACACCAAACAAGATCACAAAGGATCGCACGCCAGCTGCTCAGTAACCTCCCTCACTAACGCGCTTTGCCGAACCACTCACGCCAAGCGGTCGACCTGTCTCAGTACCCTCTCTCACTCACGCGCTTTGCCGATCCACTCAGGCCAGGCGGTCGACCTGTCTTAGTAACCTCTCTCACTCATGCGCTTTGCCGAACCACTTAGGCCAGGCGGTCGACCTGTCTCAGTAACCTCTCTCACTCATGCGCTTCCCCGACACAAAGTCGGGCCAGGCGGTCGACCTGTCTCAGTAACCTCTCTCACTCACACAACCACAATCACAATCACAAGCAAGTTCAACAAACAGCAACAACACAGGTTCAACACTCCACAGGCACTCATGGCCACACAAGACACCAACAATAAAACACAGACTCAACAACCCCACGGGCACTCACGGCCTCCCAAGACACACCAACAGTAACTCACGGGCTCAACAACCCCATGGGCACTCACGACCTCCCAAGACACACCAACAGTAACTCACGGGCTCAACAACCCCACGGGCACTCATGGCCTCCCAAGACACACCAAACAGTAACTCACGGGCTCAACAACCCCACGGGCACTCATGGCCACCCAAGACACACCAATAGTAAAGAGACGGGTTCAACAACCACACAGGCACTCATGGCCACCCAAGACACACCACCAGTAAAGACACGGGTTCAACAACCCCACGGGCACTCATGGCCACCCAAGACACCAACAGTAAAGCACGGGCTCTCATGGCCACCCAAGACACAATAGTAAGACAGGGGCTCTCATGGCCGCCCAAGACACAAAATACACAATCAACCTCCGGCATAACCAATGCCTCCAACAGTCCTAATATCGACAGTTTCACAATCAACCTCCGGGCATGGTCATATGCCTCCAGTACTCCTAATATCGATAAGTTCACAATCAACCTCCGGGCATGGTCATATGCCTCCAGTAATTCTAATATCGATAAGTTCTCTGCTCCTATGACACTACTAAGTGTCACATGCTTTTCTAATATTCGCTACGTTCCCGTATCATGCCTTTCTAATATTCGATATACCTACTTAACCACGACACCCCGGTGTCACATGCAATTCTACTGTTAACTTTCCCTAGTCAGGGCCGAGATCCGGCTACTTTTCTGTACCTCTTGAAGCGTGTCAAACCCGATACTCTTACTCCGGAAAAGCTCCATAATTCCCTCTTAGCCTCCTATTTCCACAGTAGGCGACACGGTCTAAAATCATTACAATTAACACACTTTTTAAGTAAGCAGGCGAAACCCGAATTTAAAGTATTAAACGCCCAAATGCAACCCCGACAATGTCGATAACTCCCAAACTTCCCAATTACTCAACATCGTCGATAATGGACCCGGAAAGGCCCGATTCGCCTGACATGGCGAATCTGCCCGGGTTTTGAAAATGCCCTTCCGGGGCTCCTAAAATTCCCATTTTCGTTTCTACGGTCTTAGAATAATTCAAGGGTTCCTAGCCACTCAACGGAATCGAATTCCGACTTCCGAGTCATTTAATTATCGTTTAAAGTTTCTAAACCCGTCGATTACAATTTTCACAATTTAATTCCAAATTTCGATCCGGGTGTGGATTAACTACTTGGGGATCGTCCTAAACCATCCGAACACGAAAACCCGATACTCGTGTTGGGTCTCGAGGTAGGGTTGGAGATGAAACAACTCGCAGCGGAAAATCAATGAAAACCAAGAGACCATTAGAACCATGAAACAACTAACAAAGAATGGATTAACAAGAGAAAAATTCAGCACTAGTTCTTACCAAAACAAGAACACCGGTTAACGAATGATTGGCTTGAGTCTCCAAGACGCCTACGTATCCACATGGGAATCAAAGCCACGTAGTTCTTCTCTTTGAGGACTCAAGAACACAAAAATGGAGGAGGAAACTAGCCAAACCCGAAATGGCCATGGAAGAGGGAGAGAAAATGTGTTTCCTATTCTTGTCTTGTGTTTGTTATGTTGAAAAAAGATGACTTAAACATAACAAAACCCATACTTGTCCAACTAAAGGCATGGGACAAGTATGGTGTCAAGTAAGGTGTAAATAGGACAAAGTATGGCAAGACAAGATTGGGTTAGGTGGTGAATCACCAACACCTTAATCTTTGTCTTGCTTACTTAGTACTAATTAATCAAGACTTGATTAATTAGTTCCATGGGCCTTGGTTGCATGGGCCTTTCATGGGCCTCTTGGAACATGGCCCGTGGCCATTTCTAACGAGGTCCCGTGATTCGCTCATCGCCTCCAAGCCTTCCATACCGGAAATGTCCAACATTATCCGACGCGATCAATCCCAAGACTCCAAGCCTTGTCTCGATCCGTAAATTCCTATTCACGTACGAGCACATGACCCAAAACCCAGTTTTGGTCATGTCCCGAGACAACTCCCTTTTGGCCATTCTCCATAAATGTGTCAATGAGTTTCATCCTCCGGTGTGACCCTTAGGTTTATGCATGTCAATAGATCAACGTAAAATCCCATTTTACTTGATCCTATTTAAGTGGCAACTAACGAGACTTTAGTATTGCCTGACATTACATAACGAATCGACCCTGTCGATTCTAACCTTTCCGTCGTCCCTGTCATTATCCTTTTATCTCCGATATCCTGATTGAGATAAGGCATAGAGCCGTCATCCTTATTATTCTCAATCACCGTTCCTTGATATGTGAGATGACTGAAGATATGATACCCAGTATCATGTGCATGGCCATGCTATTCTTCCAGTCACTCTCGATCAAGTGGCCGAGAACCGATATCTTTCCCATACCTTAGTATGAGGGATAAATCCCTTAGCCGTCTTTCGTGTCACTCATGTAGCCCGTCCCCAAGCCAATCCTGGCCGTTATGGAAGCCCTGTTACGGACAACGTTAGGCTCAGGTCAAACTCAGTTGTTGACTACATAGCGATCACAAAGACTCCTTGGTCTAAGGATACATGACAAGCTACAACACTGAATATGTTCATGACTTAATCTATGGCACATATTCAGGGCGGGTCGTCCAATATCATGTCCCACATGATATCTATGATCAGACTCCGGAATCCCATTCCAATGACTAACAGAACGTAAGCCATAAAGAGCCATCTTTCATACTAGTCGCTTCTAGTGAAGCTTTGTTGACTAGGGACCCATCGAGTGTGATCTATCTCGATCTATGGTTCTATTCGCATGGTGGGCATAGATCAGAGCACACATCGATATATTACTCCAACACATAAGTAATATAAAGCCGCTTTAATTTTATTGCTAAGGATGATATATACATTTGGACATTTAGGATTGAACTACGGGCACTAAGACTAACAATCTCCCACTTGCCCTAGTTCCAATCTAAACTCCAATATGTCCCCTATCGACTTTACATGTCTAACATGTTTAGGCAGCGACACTACCTTAGTCAATGGGTTGGCTATATTATCATCTATTGCAATATAGGTTATCTTCACTTCACCTCAGTTCAGTATTTCTCTGATTAGGTGGATACGCCGTAGTACATGTTTGGATTTGTTATGCGATCTAGGCTTTTAGCTTGCGCAATGGCCCTTGTGTTGTCGCAAAATGGATTCACCGGGCTGGACGGGTTTTTAATTACACCCAACCCTGCCGTGAATTTCCAAATCCACATAGCCTCCTTAGCTGCCTCTACAGCATCCATGTACTTGGCCCCTGTCGTAGATTCGGCAATGGTATCTTGCTTTACGCTCTCCCAGCTAAAGCTCTGCCATTCAGCATAAACACATATCCTGACTGACTTCTAAAGTCATCTGGATTTGTCTTGGAAAACTACCGTCTACTCATCCTTCGACGACTAGTTCAACATCATCTTTCCATCGGGTTAGACTGATGTCTACTGGTACAACATAAGGCTTACGAGACGTCCAGTCTCATACATGTCATGACATATATGATTGATCCTGCCCCCAGGCGCACAAGATTCTCATCATCCTTTTCAGCTCATCAGGTGTCTTAGGACACTGAGTCTTGCTGAGATGAATGCCATGACTAGTGGGTAAGAGTCCTTTCTTTGAATCGAGCATTAAGAACCTACTCAATGCCTTGTTCACATAGGTTCCCTGACTTAAATCCAAGACCCTCTTGGTGCGATATCTACATATCTTAATCCATAAGATATAAGAAGCATCGCCTAAGTCCTTTATTGAAAAACACTTCCTCAACCAAGCTTTAGTCTCCTGCAAGGTTGAGATATTGTTTTCAATGAGAACCAGAAAGGTAATCTTGCTCCCACTAGCCTTCTTATAAACGCAAGATTCATCCTCGTTCTTGATTAAGCCAAATCCAATTACAGCTTCATCAAAACGAAGGATCCAACTCCGAGAAGTTCGTTTCAATCCATAAATGGATTTCAACAACTTATAAATCTTTCCCTTATTCTTCGGATCGTCAAAACCTTTGGGCCGAGACATACAAACGTACTCAGTCAAATTTCCATTTAGGAAAGCGGTTTTGACATCCACTTGCCATATCTCGTAATTATGATACGCAGTTATGTCAAGAAGAACTTGGATCGATTTTGACCATAGCCACTAGGGAGAAGGTTTCCTCATAGTCAATCCATTGGATCTGCCTATAACCTTTCGCCACCAGTTGAGCTTTGTAGGTCAGAGGGTTGCCGTCCATGTCCATCTTCACCTTGAAGATCCATTTGCATCCGATGGTCCTCACACCATTGATGGGATCAACCGGTTCCCAGACTCGGTTGTCCGACATGGATTGCATTTCCTCCCTCATGGCTCCCAGCCATAACTCAGAGTCGGGCCCATCCACGACTTCCTGAAAGGTGGCTGGATCATCGTGATCCACCATGACTTCATTGTCACCTCCGGATACCATATCTTGGAGGTGGAAGATTGATCCTTTCAAATCGCCTTGGACCTTCCGGAATTGTAACAGGAATTGGTTCTTACTCTACGACAATCTCTGGCTCCTTTCTACTGGGTTGCCAATTGGTTTAGACAGATCTGTACCATCCTGAATTTCTTCGAGATGCACAGTCCTCCCAATGACGTCTTTGGAAACAAAACTTCTTTTCCATAAAGACCCCACCCCAAGCGACGAACACCATGTTCTCACTGGGATTGTAGAAATAGTATCCCCTTGTTGCTTTGGGATACCACACGAAAGTGCATATCTCAGATCTTGGTTCGAGCTTAGTCGAAACCAAATGTTTCACATAAGCCTCGCAACCACAAATCTTTAGGAAGGACAAAGCGGGCATCATCCCGTACCATTTTTAAAATGGTGTCCCTTGCACACCATTCGTCGAAGCCCGATTCACTATGAATGCGGTCGTCTCTAGAGCAAAACCCCTAAAAGAGATTGGGAGATCAGTCCAACTAATCATGGAACAGACCATTGTCTAACAATGTCCGATTTCTCCGTTTGGCTACACCTTTCAACTACAGTGACCTAGGAGGAGTCCATTCCAAAAGGATCCCATTCTCTTTTAGATGATCTAATAACTCTGTGGTCAAGTATTTTCCACCTCGATCCAATCGAAGTGCCTTAATACCTTTGTCAAGCTGGTTTTCTACTATAGTCTTAAACTCTTTGAATTTATCAAAAGCTTCAGACTTATGTCTCACCGAATAGACATAACCATATTTACTGTAATCATCAGTAAATGTGATAAAGTAGCTAAAACCCCTCCCGGCAAGTGAACTTATTGGTCTACACACATTCGAGTGTATCAGCCCCAATAATTCACCCGCCCTTTCATCGCGATCGATAAAGGGCACTTTAGTCATTTTTCCCATCAAACAAACCTTGCACCTATCGATCGAATGGAATTCGAATGAACCTGAAAGCCCGCACTTCTGAAGTGCTGATAGGCGCTTCTTGTTTATGCGACCCAAATGACAGTACCATAACAGAGTTAGGTTTAAATCGTTGGATTTAGACCTCTTGGTATTAACGGAATATATAGAACTTGAGGCATTGTTACCCATATCTAATATGTACAATCCTCCAACCATGTCAGTACTGGTATAAAACATATCATTGCATAGAACATTGAAAACTCCATTTCCAATATTAACATTATATCCTTCCTTGTCAAACACGGATACAGATATAATATTCCTACTAAAAGTAGGTATGCAATATACATTATACAATACTAAGACAAGGCCTCTTGGCAAAGCAAGACTCATGGATCCTACAGCAGTTGCCACAACTCTGAGGTCCATTTCGTGCTTTCCAAATCTCTCCTACTTTCAGCCACCATATATTAGTGCATGTGTGAGATTTAGTCATGGTATCTAATACCCATGAATCTTTGGAAGTAGAGAGATGTAGCTCTATAGAGTTAATACCGAATGAAGGCACGATCCCACCGCCCTTCCTTAGATCATCCAGGTTTCCTGATGAAGGCGCAGTCCTACTGCCCTTCTTCAGATCATCCAGGCTATTTGATGAAGGCGCAGTCCCACTGCCCTTCTTCAGATCAGCCGTGAACTTCCTGTAATCCCGGTTCCAATGACCAGGCTGTTGGCAGTAGAAGCAGACATTCTCAGGTGTCTCATCTTTCCTGCCAAGTGCGCATGGGCCCAGCCCTTGCCACTTCCAATTCCCTTGTTGACCATCAGAATATCCTTGGATCCCAGATCCCTGAGATATTCTTCTCAGCAGCTGATGACACTTCATGTAACTCTGATATGGTCTTAGAGACAGCCTTGTCAAGGACATATTCTTTGCGTTCAGACTTGAGGACTATCCTCAAAATTCTGTACCAGTCCAAATAGTTTGTCCCATTTAGCTTGACCCTGTCAAGAATGGTTTTTAATGACAAACTATCAATGTTCGCTGAATTTGCCATTTGATCTACAACAGATAAAATTCAATCAGTAAACTGAATAAATTTTATGAAGATCAAGCTTAAACACCAACAATCAATTCTAAACCTTTAGAATCTGAAACCAAGATCCTTGATTCACTCGATTAAGCTGAACTAATGCTCACCACTTAATCGAGCTATGTAGGTAGGACTCCATCCAATCACATCCAATGTGACTCTTGGCTAGGGTATGTACTTATGTACACGACTTACCCTATCTGTTACCCTATCTCAACCTCAGGCCGAGAATCGTAGTCGGGTCCACCAACTTTCAACTATGGCTCGTCACTATGTAGGTGCTCCGCTAATGCGCACGACACCCACATATGTCGTCCAAACCTACTACCCCGCTTCCCCATGGATGCTCCGCTAATGCGCACGACAACCATAGGACGGGGAGGTAGTAAGGTGTTGATGATTGGGAGGTATCGGACATGACCCGCTTTTACTTGTCCAGTTGTGTTCAAAACTTTGGCACATCCTAGATGCGATGAGCACATCAACTACATTCCAAATGCAATGATGCCTCAAATTACATCCAATGTAATTCTTCCTTTGAACCCGTCAACTACATCCAATGCAATGACGGTTCTAAGGGTTCACACACAAGGATTAAAAGTCCAATTTTATCTTTGCATGTGAGGTGATATGCTCGGTAAATAAAGTTAAGCATGCAATTCTAAAACACATAGAATTAATCATGCATAAACTAAACCAAGCATAAAGCGATAAATGTGCACATAATAGCCCCCTAAACTAACTCCCACTAGCTTCTTGAGCTCCACCGACTCCAAGCCGATGCCAACACCCGAAAAGCCACCAAATGACCTTTTCGCCCTTTCTTCGTCTTGAGTAAAATATTACAATTTAATACACGACTCGCAGGTCGGGAATAAATAAATATTACAAAAAAGTGGTTCGACGACCACACCTTGAAAGAATAATTACACGCTAACTCTAACGGCTCGCAGGCCGTGAAAAGCGATAAATAATTAAATCGAGCTCGGGGCTATTATGTACACCATGCCAACATCACATCACACATCGTGTTATCAAACAAGCATGTTATCAAACATCATGTGATTTTCCGGTTTTAATTAATAGCCAAGTTTCGAAATTTTTTGATGCTCGGTTTATCGAAACCGTTCAAAAATGAAACTTTTGAACATTTGATCTTCGAGTTCGTCATGACGGTTCCAAACTCGTCATAACTAACAAAACGGTTTAGCCTTGGCATATCAACCATCCAATGGTCATGCTTGGCCTAGCTCCGTCCAACGGAGCCCCGTTCGGTCCCGGTTTCGGCTCCCCGAGAGTCCCGCTCCCGAGACCCGAAAAATCAAATTTTTTTTCAAAATTTCCAGATTTGAAATAATTTTCAAAAATTCATTTTACATGCATTAAATCCATGAACAAGAATTTAAAACATGTTATCAAACAATTTAGCAAAACAACATGCCAAAAACGAAACTTTCAAGCAAAACCGAAACTTTGAACACCGTCTTGTGAATCCCGAAGGTAGCACGGCTCTGATACCACTGTTGGGTCTCGAGGTAGGGTTGGAGATGAACCAACTCGCAGCGGAAAATCAATGAAAACCAAGAGACCATTAGAACCATGAAACAACTAACAAAGAATGGATTAACAAGAGAAAAATTCAGCACTAGTTCTTACCAAAACAAGAACACCGGTTAACGAATGATTGGCTTGAGTCTCCAAGACGCCTACGTATCCACATGGGAATCAAAGCCACGTAGTTCTTCTCTTTGAGGACTCAAGAACACAAAAATGGAGGAGGAAACTAGCCAAACCCGAAATGGCCATGGAAGAGGGAGAGAAAATGTGTTTCCTATTCTTGTCTTGTGTTTGTTATGTTGAAAAAAGATGACTTAAACATAACAAAACCCATACTTGTCCAACTAAAGGCATGGGAAAAGTATGGTGTCAAGTAAGGTGTAAATAGGACAAAGTATGGCAAGACAAGATTGGGTTAGGTGGTGAATCACCAACACCTTAATCTTTGTCTTGCTTACTTAGTACTAATTAATCAAGACTTGATTAATTAGTTCCATGGGCCTTGGTTGCATGGGCCTTTCATGGGCCTCTTGGAACATGGCCCGTGGCCATTTCTAACGAGGTCCCGTGATTCGCTCATCGCCTCCAAGCCTTCCATACCGGAAATGTCCAACATTATCCGACGCGATCAATCCCAAGACTCCAAGCCTTGTCTCGATCCGTAAATTCCTATTCACGTACGAGCACATGACCCAAAACCCAGTTTTGGTCATGTCCCGAGACAACTCCCTTTTGGCCATTCTCCATAAATGTGTCAATGAGTTTCATCCTCCGGTGTGACCCTTAGGTTTATGCATGTCAATAGATCAACGTAAAATCCCATTTTACTTGATCCTATTTAAGTGGCAACTAACGAGACTTTAGTATTGCCTGACATTACATAACGAATCGACCCTGTCGATTCTAACCTTTCCGTCGTCCCTGTCATTATCCTTTTATCTCCGATATCCTGATTGAGATAAGGCATAGAGCCGTCATCCTTATTATTCTCAATCACCGTTCCTTGATATGTGAGATGACTGAAGATATGATACCCAGTATCATGTGCATGGCCATGCTATTCTTCCAGTCACTCTCGATCAAGTGGCCGAGAACCGATATCTTTCCCATACCTTAGTATGAGGGATAAATCCCTTAGCCGTCTTTCGTGTCACTCATGTAGCCCGTCCCCAAGCCAATCCTGGCCGTTATGGAAGCCCTGTTACGGACAACGTTAGGCTCAGGTCAAACTCAGTTGTTGACTACATAGCGATCACAAAGACTCCTTGGTCTAAGGATACATGACAAGCTACAACACTGAATATGTTCATGACTTAATCTATGGCACATATTCAGGGCGGGTCGTCCAATATCATGTCCCACATGATATCTATGATCAGACTCCGGAATCCCATTCCAATGACTAACAGAACGTAAGCCATAAAGAGCCATCTTTCATACTAGTCGCTTCTAGTGAAGCTTTGTTGACTAGGGACCCATCGAGTGTGATCTATCTCGATCTATGGTTCTATTCGCATGGTGGGCATAGATCAGAGCACACATCGATATATTACTCCAACACATAAGTAATATAAAGCCGCTTTAATTTTATTGCTAAGGATGATATATACATTTGGACATTTAGGATTGAACTACGGGCACTAAGACTAACAACTCGGGCATGTGGGCCCCACCCGGCCACAATTAGGAAAATTTCCTTTTCGCCCCAAAACGTTCCTAACGAACCCCAAACCTCAACCATTCATCTTTAAACCAATTCTAACCAAAACCCAACCATAATCAAACCGTTTAAACTCAAACCCTAAATTTCAAACGTACCAAAAGAAAAATCGGTTAGTTGCTCACCGTAGAGAATGACGGGGTGAGCTCGATTCTTCAACCGTTGAGACGATCCGTCGGTCGGATTGTCGGGAAATCACAAAACTCTAACCTTTCTCCTTTCTTTTTCCTTTTCCTCATTCTCTTTCTTCTCTCCACTTTCTCTCTCTACACAACTCTCCTTTTCTGAAATGGCCGTGTACTTCTCATCCATTCTCTTTCTTTTTGTTTTAAAAACACAACCTTTTAACATATTTACAAAACTAACCCACATGTCTCATCTTTTGTTTTGTTCAATAAACCTAACACCACCATATTGGTGACATGTGGCAAGTGGGTCCCACCCCTTTTTAGGAAAATATCTTCTAGATATATTCCAATAAGATTCGCGAAATTCGAACGTTTCAGGCCTCGAACGGGCACTTTTTCCAAGAAATTACGAAACTTTAAGGGCTACAACGAAACGGCTCAACTAAGACCGCTGCGAAAACGGATAAGCTTTTTGGATCCAAAACGGTTCTCGAATGGACCAAAACGTCGCTTGGTTGACTTTTCCAGCGAAAAGTCAACATTTCCCAAGTTGCTCAGAAAGTTGCCCTGAGTCCCCCGGAACTCACTTTGGTCGATATCGGGGTCAACTTAAGTCCGGTATGACCCTCGGGGTCAAATTTAGGTTCATTTAAGTGCCTGACCAAAATTTTTAAATTTTCCTGTTTTTCGTAGGTTTGACTAGCGTTGACCGGGAGTGGTTATTACAATCTACCCCCTTAAAGGAATTTCGGCCGCGAAATTTAGAACAGACGTACCTCGGGAGTCGAACAGCTCGGGGTACTTCGCGCGAACCTCGTCCTCGCATTCCCAAGTCGACTCAGCCTCGTGGTGCCGCCACAACACTAGTTCTAAGCAGATAACTCTTCCGCGCAGGACCTGCCCTCATGGATCCATCTCCCAAACCAGTTTCTCCTTATACGAGACACCACCCATTACCTCGACATCTGTCCACTAAATGACGTACTCAAACCTCGAAAGGCCCGATACACCGCGGGGCTAACTCGCCTCCGCTGCGGTTGAAACGCATTAGTCCAGCCTTCGGACTCATCTCTAGGGATACATGACCACCGACTGCTGACTTAAGAGGTCGGCGCCGTCTGTCAGCATAGCTCCTGTTGACTCCGCGCAGTCTTCAACCGCTCATGCTTCGGCACGACCGACTCAGTTGTCTCTCGGTCTAGTTCTAGACCCAGTAAACTCTTATTCCTCCCTTCCGCCCCGCACATGGGAGACCGACACGACCTACCATACACGCTCCGAACGGTGCCATCATGATACTGGCTTGAAAGCTGTTGTTGTAGGCGAACTCGGCTAACCGCTCACGAAACCCATCGTGACGTGTCCCCATTTCCACTGTGCAACCTGTAGTGGCTGCAATAGTCCAGCGGGACGCTGTTGTTCGTCTCTCACCTACCGACGAGTGAGGCATTGCGATACAACTCTGCGACCGCTCTCCGCATCCCGCTCCACTAGACATGCCACCTGATGTCGCGCTCCTCTTAGTTCTACCCACGTGCACTGTCAGACGCGAATACTGCGACTCTCGTAGCTCGTCACCAGTAACAGTCGGTATTGGCTCGGCACTTCGCCAGCCCATCTAATCCCAAGACTACGTTTGAAGGTTGTCCTTTCGTAAGTATCCTTCCCACGGGTACACGCACAAGCTCAGTCGCTGCCGATCCTCACGGATCCTCGCAGTCTCTCTAAGACCTCGCTCCACCACCATCGTCGTGCCTACCAACTCCGAACATACCCGATCCTTGGGGTGAGGACTCGATCCAGCATCAGGGCTCTTGAGCTCTCTCTCGAACCTCTTGTATCGGTTCGCTCCTCCAACTCCGCAGGCACGACAGACCCTAGTCAACACCACCCCACCACCAACCGACGTGTCCAGGCGCAGGGGTGGACTCAACGACTCTAAACTCAGCCCCAACCTCTCAGCACAACTCGATGAACAAACGAGTGTATCCAACAAAACTGACGCCCAAATCGGAGACCAAACACCCACTCCATTAGTCACTCCGGTAAGGTCTAGTGCAACCCCCACACGGTCCTCTAGGCATTTACTTATAACTTTCCGCAACCTTACCAGTGTTCGCTACTCGTCCCTTGCGGGAAAAGTAGTAAAGGGGATGAGCGTTATGCTCACCTCCACGGACACCCGTTCGATTATGGCATACTAGTAAAGCACTAAAGACTTACCGATCGAACCAGGGCAAACCACTACCTTAAAACCGGATGCCAATCGTCACACTGCTCACGCTAACCACACCTCAAGTACTCGCTGAAGTAAGATAAACCTCGAAACAAGGATTATATTCTCAACTAAGAAAACATTATTGCTCACACTAACAATACCCCAATAATCCGGATACATAAGGAAACCTCAAATAACCCCCCTCACGTGAAGGAAACCTCAACCCACCCGTTCACGCGAGGGAAATCTCGAACACCCGTTTACATAGGGGAAACCTAGTTCGTATGGCGCCGCAGTGCGCCAACCCTAACCCCGCTGTATCATTACCGTAGGTTATTGATGAGTCTCGAACCCAAGACCTCATCCTTTAACACTGAACTTACGCCCTCAACAACCAACCCAACTGTGAACACAGCCACCCAAACCAACACTCAACCGTGCAAACGTGAACCCAGTCACACATCCACAACACGACAACTGCGTAAACAAGACGGTGAAAAAGACAGGGGTCACGGACCCGTGACAGACCCCGTCACAGTTGGGGTCACGGTGCCGTGACAAAGACGTAAAAATTCGCCAAATCGCTCTGGTCCGTCACGGATCCGTGATAGGATCCGTGACGCTCGCGCAGACCTGTTTTCCAAACTCGGTTCCAACTCGAATCTTAACCCGTTTCAACCCTAAAATTAGTCTTAAACGACTCACACGCTTGACTACCAATTCAGCAAACACACGCGCCACGACTCACAGACCAATCAAGTCATTCAACCTCAACCAAAACACAAGTCGACACGGCCAAACAACAACACTCGCCCACCGGGCCAACCAACACTGAACCACGCCCACCAGGCCAACCAGCATCAAAACACGCCCACCGGGCCAATCAAAATCAAACACGCCCTCAGGGCCAATCAAAATCAAACACGCCCACCGGGGCAATCAAAATCAAACACGCCCACCGGGCCAATCAAAATCAAACACGCCCTCAGGGCCAATCAAATTTTAAAACGCGTCCACTAGAACAACCAATTTTTTTTTTAAAAAAAAACTTTCTCCACTTCATTAAAAACCTCATTTCTTGACATCAGGAACCACAACCCGGTCCTGGCATCCCCGAACTACGTTGTACCGACTTGATATCAGCACCGTCACGTTCGACTACAGGAGCTCCTGCGTCGAGTCGTGACAGCAAAAAAAATTTTCACGCAGCAACAAACAATCAGCACACCAACAATCAAACACTGCACATACGCACAATCACAAACAGGACTCAAACAATTATGGGTCTACACACGGGTTCCGACTTGCGTACCCAACGTACGACAGGACTTAACTGACTCGAGTCTCACCACCTAATTGACGTACAGTCCGAGGTGTGAAACCTCGAGCTCTGATACCAAGCTGTCACGCCCCAATTTCAATAAAACCGTTTTGAATAAACCCTTTGAAATTACCATTTAATTAAACAAAAAATAATATTTACAGCTCAAAATACGTCCCAACAAGTGGACAAAATACAAGGTATCTATCACTAGACTCAAAAGTAAAACCCGGACTCCGCTCCTAGCTCCACAAGCTTCGAGAGCTCACCTAGTCCGTCCTGTGATCGGTACCTGTAGGAAAGCAGCTAGGGGTGAGCGTTAGCTCACCACCACAGATAACAGACTAACTACGGCATAATTAGCAGACAATGCCGGTAACACCAATAACAAACTCACACCGGGGAACACTATCCCCAACCCAAGTACTCCGACTGACACACACCCACTGTTACCTTTCTCGACCGACTCAACACTCGAACACGTAAAGTAGACCCAACTCAACGATTGACGACCTCCTCCAAAGACACGACAACAACCACGCAACACCCAAGATCACAAAGGATCGCACACCAAACAAGATCACAAAGGATCGCACGCCAGCTGCTTAGTAACCTCCCTCTTTCACGCGCTTTGCCGAACCACTTAGGCCAGGCGGTCGACCTGTCTCAGTACCCTCTCTCACTCACGCGCTTTACCGAACCACTCAGGCCAGGCGGTCGACCTGTCTCAGTAACCTCTCTCACTCACGCACTTTGCCGAAGCACTCAGGCCAGGTGGTCGACCTGTCTCAGTAACCTCTCTCACTCACGCGCTTCCCTGACACAAAGTCGGGCCAAACGGTCTACCTGTCTAAGTAACCTCTCTCACTCACGTAACCACAATCACAATCACAAGCAAGTTCAACAAACAACAATAACACAGGTTCAACACTCCACAGGCACTCATGGCCACACAAGACACCAACAGTAAAACACGGACTCAACAACCCCACGGGCACTCACGGCCTCCCAAGACACACCAACAGTAACTCACGGGCTCAACAACCCCACGGGCATTCACGGCCTCCCAAGACACACCAACAGTAACTCACGGGCTCAACTACCCAACGAGCACTCATGGCCTCCCAAGACACACCAAACAGTAACTCACGGGGTCAACAACCCCACGGGCACTCATGGCCACCCAAGACACACCAACAGTAAAGAGACGGGTTCAACAACCACACGGGCACTCATGGCCACCCAAGACACACCAACAGTAAAGACACGGGTTCAACAACCCCACGAGCACTCATGGCCACCCAAGACACCAACAGTAAAACACGGGCTCTCATGGCCACCCAAGACACAATAGTAAGACAGGGGCTCTCATGGCCGCCCAAGACACAAAATACACAATCAATCTCCGGCATAACCAATGCCTCCAACAGTCCTAATATCGACAGTTTCACAATCAACCTCCAGGCATGGTCATATGCCTCTAGTACTCCTAATATCGATAAGTTCACAATCAACCTCCGGGCATGGTCATATGCCTCCAGTAATTCTAATATCGATAAGTTCTCTGCTCCTACGACACTACTAAGTGTCACATGCTTTTCTAATATTCTCTACGTTCCCGTATCATGCCTTTCTAATATTCGATAAACCTACTTAACCCACGACACCCCGGTGTCACATGCAATTCTACTGTTAACTTTCCTTAGTCAGGGCCGAGATCCGGCTACTTTTCCCTACCTCTTGAAGCGTGTCAAACCCGATACTCTTACTCCGGAAAAGCTCCATAATTCCCGCTTAGCCTCCTATTTCTACGGTAGGCGACACGATCTACAATCATTACAATTAACACACTTTTTAAGTAAGCAAGCGAAACCCGAATTTAAAGTATTAAATGCCCAAATGAAACCCCGACAATGTCGATCACTCCCAAACTTCCCAATTACTCGATATTGTTGATAATGGACCCGGAAAGGCCCGATTCGCCCGACATGGCGAATCTGCCCGGGTTTTAAAAACGCCCTTCCGGGGCTCCTAAAATTCCCGTTTTCGTTTCTACGGTCTTAGAATAATTCAAGGGTTCCTAGCCACTCGACGGAATCGAATTCCGACTTCCGAGTCATTTAATTATCGTTTAAAGTTTCTAAACCCGTCGATTACAATTTTCACAATTTAATTCCAAATTTCGATCCGGGTGTGGATTAACTACTTGGGGATCGTCCTAAACCATCCGAACACGAAAACCCGATACTCGGGCATGTGGGCCCCACCCGGCCACAATTAGGAAAATTTCCTTTTCGCCCCAAAACGTTCCTAACGAACCCCAAACCTCAACCATTCATCTTTAAACCAATTCTAACAAAAACCCAACCATAATCAAACCGTTTAAACTCAAACCCTAAATTTCAAACGTACCAGAACGAAAATCGGTTAGGTGCGCACCGTAGAGAATGACGGGGTGAGCTCGATTCTTCAACCGTTGGGACGATCCGTCGGTCGGATTGTCGGGAAATCACAAAACTCTAACCTTTCTCCTTTCTTTTTCCTTTTCCTCATTCTCTTTCTTCTCTCCACTTTCTCTCTCTACACAAATCTCCTTTTCTGAAATGGCCGTGTACTTCTCATCCATTCTCTTTCTTTTTGTTTTAAAAACACAACCTTTTAACATATTTACAAAACTAACCCACATGTCTCATCTTTTGTTTTGTTCAATAAACCTAACACCACCACATTGGTGACATGTAGCAAGTGGGTCCCACGCCTTTTTAGCAAAATATCTTCTAGATATATTCCAATAAGATTCGCGAAATTCGAACGTTTCGGGCCCCGAACGGACACTTTTTCCAAGAAATTACGAAACTTCAAGGGCTACAAGGAAACGGCTCAACTAAGACCGCTGCGACGACGGATAAGCTTTTTGGATCCAAAACGGTCCTCGAATGGACCAAAACGTCGCTCGGTTGACTTTTCCAATGAAAAGTCAACATTTCCCAAATTGGTCAGAAAGTTTCCCTGAGTCCCCCGGAACTCACTTTGGTCGATATCGGGGTCAACTTAAGTCCGGTATGACCCTCGGGGTCAAATTTAGGTTCATTTAAGTGCCTGACCAAAATTTTTAAATTTTCCTGTTTATCGCAGGTTTGACTGGCGTTGATCGGGAGTGGTTATTACAATTGATAAATCTTCACTAATAAATGTTTTATATCGGAGTATCAAACTAGTGCTAAGTGTTGATAAAAAAACATGTAATGAGGTGATAAGAAACAAATAATGAGGTGATAAAAACCATTTTTATTTTTGATCATAAGTGTGATACACTAGAGTTTAACGTTGATTAAAAAAAAACTTATGATGGGGTGATAAAAAAACGTAATTCAATGATAAATCTAGTGTTTAGTGTTGATAAAACTGGTGTTCGTAAACAGCACGTGACGAGATGATAAAAATCATGATCAGTTTTGGAGAATGGGGGTGATAAAATCAGTGTAAAGTGTTGATAAAACCAGGGTAAAGTGTTGATAAACCCAGAGCAAAGTGTTGATAAAAATTAACCATATATAACTTCTTTAAAAATCAGCCCCGAAATAAAAAAAAAATCGTGCTTCAAAAAAAGATGTGATGGGGGTGATAAAACACATGTAATTTGAATGATAAACCTAGTGCTTAGTGTTGATAAAACTAGTGTTCATAAAAAGCACGCGATGAGATGATAAAATCATGATCAGTTTTGGAAAATGAGGTGATAAAACCAGTGTAAAGTGTTGATAAAACCAGTGTAAAAGTGTTGATAATCCAGAGCAAAATGTTGATAAAAATTACCCAGATTTGTTTTTTTAAAAAATCAACCCCGAAATAATTTTTTTTCGTGCTTCAAAATATATTCATGACTGATCTTGATTGAAAGCCCTTAAAAAAACAAAACTAATGGCGCAAGTTTGAAGCCAATCGGAGTTCAAAGGAAGCGGGAAAAATTATATATACATATATAGGAGAGCAATCAGGTGTGAACCACCTGATTTGGTGCGAACATGCGAACTCCATCTGGCCGTTGGATCCGGATCGCGCGATGGTTCTGATTTGAACGCGTCATCAGTGGCACGCGTCGTAAATAAGTCGCGCGTGGGATGTTTTTTAACCGATTTGCTATGGTTCGAGGGTATAGAGGTCGTTTTATCTTCCTATTCGCGCAGAAACGTTTCGTGCTCTCCAAAACACTTGCAGAATCGAGTTTTTAGCGAAACGAACATTCCGGAATCTGATCTTTGAGCTTCCATTGCCTTGATTCTCGTCTCCTGTGTGATTTCGAGGTGAATTTCATTAGGTCATTGTTGAACGCTGTGTTTAATCGGTGAGTTATAATGTTTGGTGTTTAGGGTTTTGATTCAATCTTTTTGGTATAGTTATTTAGCTTTTGATTATAGTAATTGGTCTGTAGAGAATGAAGAAGAATGTCACTGAATCTACAACATCCTGCAACAGTGACACTGAATCAGGTAATTTGAGAATATAATGTTTGTAGTTTGCGGATTTATTACAGTAGCGATGTGTTTTAGAGTGTTTGTGTTTCGATTTTGAATTCTGATATCAAATTATCCAAATATGAGATGTTTTTGCTCTATTTTTGAGGATAACCAAGTTGTTGGTTGAGGTTATGGGTTTTCTGTTTTGCGAATATGTAGTATCTAGTTTGCGGGTACTGTTTTTCTGTTTTGCGAATACAGAATCTTGGTTTGAGAAATTTGTTTTCCCTGTTTTATAATATTCAATATGTTGGTTGAGGTTAAGGATTGTATGTTTTGAGGATAGACGCACCCTGGTTTGAGAAATGACTTTTCCCTGTTTGAGATATGCAAAATCTGGGGTGATGTTATGGATTGTCTTGTTTGTGAATATGGTGTATCTAGTTTGCGGATAATGAATATCTGTTTTGCGGATATATGTACCTTGGTTTGAGAAATAGTCCCTCATGTTTGAGAATATGCAATATCCTCTTTGATGTTTTTTATATTGTCTGTTTTTGTAATATACAAATCCTTGTTTGCTAATTTATAGATAAAACTCCGCATACAGTGCGTCCTCTTCTTTTAACGGATAGGCCATCCACAGAGGTTGGTGTTGGTGAAGGAAATGTGACCCTTGCTAATATGGTGAAGAAGCAGAAGTCTATTATGAAAAATGATAAACGAAGAGTCTCAAATAAAAAGAAGAAGGTAGCTGAGCTTGGTGAATCTCTTGATGGAGGAAGTTCTGGTGGTATTGTTGTATCTGTCCCACCTGCCAAAGCCGGAAAGAAGAGAGGTGGAGAATTAGCTGTTGAGAAGAAGAATGTTAAGCGCACCAAGGGTTGTAAACCTGATAGACTTGTTCAAATATCTGATAAGTTCGGAGTTGCTGATTGTCACTCCCCAATTTAAGCGAACTGAACTCGGGACGCGAACATTTAAAAAGATACAATACTTGAAACCTGTTTTCATTAAATCACTTTAAAAAGCCAGTTTAGTTCAACAAAACTAATATTTACATCTCAAAATAAGTCCCAACAATTGGACAAAAACGAGGTACACGTCACTAGACTCAAAAACACACAGAAACCCGCTTCAAGCTCTTCAAGCTTCAGAAGCTCACCTAGTCCAGCCTGCGAACGGTACCTGTAGGAAAAGCAGCTAGGGGTGAGCGTTCGCTCACCACCACGGATAACAGACTGACTACGGCATAATTAGCAGACAAAGTCGGTAACACCAACGACAAACTCCACACCGGGGAACACTATCCCCAACCCAAGTACTCCGACTGAACACACCCTCACTGTTACCTTCCTTGACCAACTCAACACTCTGACACGTAAAGTAGACCCGACACAACAATCGACGACCTCCTCCAAGGACACGACAGACAGCCACGCAACACCCAAGATCACAAAGGATCGCACACCAAACAAGATCACAAAGGATCGCATACCAGCTGCTTAGTAACCATCTCTGTATCTCGCCCTTTCCGATCCCAGTCGGGCCAGGTGGTCGACCTGTCACGCAACTTCTCCCGATCCCAATCGGGAGGCTAACCCACAACCTCTCTGCTTCACCCGATCCCAGTCGGGTGGTTAGCCACACCCGCACGTCCTTCCCCCGATCCCAGTCGGGGAGCTAGCCCACAACCTCTCCGCTTCTCCCGATCCCAGTCGGGAGGCTAGCTACACCACACAACCTCCACCAGTATCCAGTAACCAAACACAATCACAAACAAGGTTCAACAGAGAGTAACGACACCAGTCCCAAACTCCACAGGCACTCAAGGCTAACACGACACCAACAATCAAACACAGGTTCAACAACCCTACGGGCCCTCATGGCCACCCAAGACACCAACAGTAAAGTACGGGTTCACAACCCCACGGGCACTCACGGCACCCAACTCCAAGAATAACAACATGGGCCCTCATGGCCACCCAAGACTCAACAGTAATAACACGGGCTTTCAAGGCCACCCAAGACTCAACAGTAATAACACGGGCTCTCAAGGCCACCCAAAACTCAACAATAATAACATGGGCTCTCAAGGCCACCCAAAACTCAACAATAATAACACGGGCTCTCAAGGCCACCCAAGACTCAACAGTAATAACACGGGCTCTCAAGGCTACCCAAAACTCAACAATAATAACACGGGCTCTCAAGGCCACCCAAGACTCAACAGTAATAACACACAACAACCTCCGGCATACTCGATGCCTCCAACAGTGCTAAGATCACTAGTTTCACAAACAACCTCCGGGCATGGTCATATGCCTCCAGTAATTCTAATATCGCTAAGTTCTCTGCTCCTATGACACTACTAAATGTCACATGCCTTTCCAATAATTGCTAAGTTCCCGTAACATGCTTTTCTAATATTCGATAACCTAAATAACCCACGACACCCCGGTGTCACATGAAATTCTACAGTTACTTTCCCTAGTCAGGGCCGAGATCCGGCTACTTTTCCCTACCTCGTATACAACTCCAAAAGCGCTCCACTAAACCCCGATGTGATCCCAGTCACTCATCGAGCTTCCCTTTGCCTCAGTCCGCAGCACGATATAAAAGAATACAAATTTAAGGCACTTTTAAACTAGTACGAATAAACCGAAATTCAATAAACTTAACGCCCAAACGTAACCCCGACAATGTCGATCACTCCCAAACTTCCCAATTACTCGACATTGTCGATAAAGGACCCGTAAAGGCCCGATTCGCCCGACATGGCAAATCTGCCCGGGTTTTGTAAATTGTCTTCCGGGGCTCCAAAAGCCCCCATTTTCGTTTCTACGGTCTTAGAATAGTTCAAGGAACCCAATGTACTTGACGGAATCGAATTCCGACTTCAGAGTCAATTAAAAAACGTTTAAAGTTTCTAAAACCCGTTAATTACAACTTTTCCAATTTAATTCCAATTTTCGATTCAGTTAAGGATAAATGGTCCGGGGAACGTTTTAAACCACCCGAACGTTAAAACCCGAGCACCCGATCACGTGGGCCCCACCCAACCCACTTGGCCGAGAGCCCTAGGGTTCAAGGGGGGGCTCGGCCACCATGGTGGTGGCTGGTCCCAGCTCCGGCCAGCCACCCCATGGCCGGCCGGCCACCACCCACGGTGGCCGGAGCTCCTCCCGAGCCTCCGGTCACCGGAAAACATCATTCTTCCTCTCCCAACACCTCCAAAACGTCTCCAAAAATTCCTCCAACCTCACTACAACCCTAACTCATCATTTTAACCAAACCCTAACATTTGAAAATTAACAAAACGGGAATCGGTTCGGTGCTTACTCAAGAGGAGAACGAAGGGAACGAGGTTGCTCCTTGTCTTGAGACGATCCAAGGGCTAGATTCCTTCCAAACCCTAGCTCTTCCTCTCTTCTCTTTTCTTCTTCTTCTTCTTCTCTCTCTAAACACTCTCTTCCTTTTTCTAATTTCAAACAACTAACTCATTTCCATTTTTTTCCTTTTTAATACATGTGGCCGGCCACACCCCTTGTCCCTTCTAGTTTCCCCCCAAAACTAACACCACCACAATTAGGACAACTGTCAAGGTGGGCCCCACACCTTTTGGAAAATATTTACTTGATATTTCCTAATCAGATTCGCGAAAAACGGACGTTTCGGGCCCCGAACGGGCTCTTTTCCCAAGAAATTACGAAACTTGACGGGCTACAAGGAAACGGCTCAACTAAGACCGCTGCGATGACGACTAAGCTTTTTGGATCCCAAACGGTCCTCGAATGGACCAAAACGTCGCTCGGTTGACTTTTCCAGCGAAAAGTCAACATTTCCCAAAATGATCAGAAAGTTGCCCTGAGTCCCCCGGAACTCATTTTGGTCGATAACGGGGTCAACTTAAGTCCGGTATGACCCTCGGGGTCAAATTAGGTTAAATTAAGTGTCTGCCTCAAATTTTTTAAATTTTCCTCTTTTTCGCAGGTTTGACTGACGTTGACCAGAAGTGGTTATTACACTGATGGTTTGAAGACCAGGTCTTCGCCAAAGAGATTGGTTGAGCTGGTTGAGAGTTTGAACAAACATCAACAGGAAGCAGTGCGTGAAATTGGGTTTGGTCACATTCTTCATTTTGATGTGAAGAACATTCCAAGCAGGATTGGATACTATCTGGTGTCTAAGTATAACCACCTTAGCTCATCATTGGTTTTGCCCGATGTGAAATTGCGTATCACAGAAAAGGAAGTGCATGAAACTTTGGGGATTCCAAATGGTGAGCAAGACGTTATAGTCGATCGGTGGGGCGTGCTGTTGACTGATGAGCTTAAATTGTGGCAGCGGCAGTTCAAGACAAAAGACAAAGGTGAGATGAAGCGTCTTATCACCAGCAAGCAGTTGGTTGATCAGATGAAGACGCAAAATGAAGGGGGAGATGATTTCAAAAGGAACTTTATGATGTTGTTTGTCACTTGCATGATTAATTTCGGTACTGACGGTTATGTGAACCAGTCATACTTCCCATTCATTGTTGATGTATCCACATACAAGACTTTAATTGGTGCAAGTTTTTAGTTAAGAGACTTGTTGATACAAAACAAAACTAGTTAAATCAACCCGACAATTCAAGGAATTTTTCAGGACCAATCACTTTCTTGTTGGTAAGTTTGTTTTTAATTTTATCGTGTTGCATCTTATATTTAATAAACTGTTATGTAGTAGTCATGTGACATGTCTTTTTCTTTGAATGATGCAGTTGTTTTATCTTGATCGGGTTGAAGTCAACACGTGTGAGGTTCCCAAGGCATGGCCCTCTTTGATTGGATGGAACACCGCATTGGTGAATAGAAGAGTTGGCGATGAATTGCAGTGTGATGCATTTGGAATGGGTCACATACGGATGAAGGGTCCTCCTTGTGTTAGGGAGGAAGAGAATGTTGCTCAACATCCACCCTCTAACGTAAATAGAGAAAATGAAAGGGATGATACAGATGGATGAGATCCACCGGCCCTGAATATCCCCCCGTTTCATAGTAAAAGGGGTTCTGCAGATGTATTCTATTATTTTAATTTAGTTTTTTTTGGGGGGAATTATGTTTTTCAAATATACAGTTTTTGTTTTGAGTATATCCTGCATGTGATATGTGTGTAGGTATATTCTATGCAAATATGCACATTTTGGTTTACTGATGTGTTTTGTAGTTGATGTATACCCTGTTTTTATTGTTTTCAATTAATCACATTAACATGCTTCTTTTTATTCTATTTAGAGGATTGCAGAAAGGTTTCGTTTACCGGGGACTAAGGTTGCAGAAGGGTTTATGGAGTGGCATTAGCTGTTGGTTGAAGGGCATATCACAGATCTAAATGCTGAATGTTTCAAGGTAATGTCAACCCTGTTTGATGGTTTGACTTGGAATAAAAAACCCGAAGATGTCATTCTAGAGACACAAGGTGTGTTGCTGTCACAAGACTCATGGTTTAATCTACCCGGGGTTATGGAGACCATTGAGAAATTGATTGAAACAGCAACACGCGTTCGGGAAGGGTACAAATAAGCAGAGAAGGCACATGTTCGTGTTGTTACTCCACCAACGTTCAGACTTTTTTCACCATCACAAAAATCGTCTGCCAATGTTCTTTCACCATGCCCTGCTGGATCCGCTACATTGTCAAGCCCTGAATGCGATAATGTTGTTAGGAAATTGTTCCCATTTAATGATGCAGCCCCTGTGGATAATATGGTTGCAGAACAAACTGATGCAGAAAAGAACAATTCTGTTGGCGATGAGTTTGACCCTCTTAATGTTGCTTTTGTTATTGGGAAGGAAGTTTGTGACATGGTTGTTGATTATCCAATCCTGGAACGTGAAGCTTCTGATGTTGTTGACAAAGATGTTTGTTTGGCTCTTGTAGTGCAATCAGATCCACTTACTACAGAAGGCAGTGAAGAAAATGTCAACGCGTCTGCGTCTGTCAATGACTTTTGTCAGACAGATCAAGTGCAACCTAAGCTACTCAATGTAATTTTTGTTGAACAAAATGTCAACAAGGATCCTCCTGCTAAACAAGGTTCCAAGACTGTTGACAATCAATCCCAGCCACTTGTTACTGCACGGGGTGAACAAAATATCAATCGTGCTATTGGTGGGAAAGAGGTTTGTAAGACAATTGACGAGCATCCTGACCTTGCAATGTCAAGATTACGTGAATCCATAGTCCAACGCTCTACTGTCATTTCTCTTCCTGCAAAAAAAGGCCCTGTGCATCCTCCTAAGAAGTCGACCGATAGTGTTGGTCATGTAGAGTCTGGCTCAGTTATTAATCCATCGAAGAAGAGAGCTCCCGCTCGTGCACCCAGTAAGAAAGGCCCTGTTGTTGTCCCCGAGAAGAAATTACCCCTACTGCTGCAACAAAAAAAGTTCAAGGTGCTGTTAAGAAAAGTCCCTCTGTTGTTAAGAAACGTGCTGCAACTAGTAAGGGTGTTACGACAGTTGGGTGCAGCGAGGCATCTTTATATATGGTAACCCCATCCATACAACCTTTACCTCGTTTGATTGCACCGTCTGCATTTCTGTGCTCTCCGTACGTTGATCGTCAAACAGATTATTGGTCCGATCTTGAAGAGGTTGAGGAGTGTGTTGTTGATTGGATGCTGAATGTAAGAAAAAACAATGATGTGTAAGTAACATATGTTTTTCCCCTTATTTTGTGTTTATATTTGTTCCTTATTTATGTTTTGCAAATACAGTGAATAGGCTTTTCTCTTTGTGAATGCAGGGATTTTATGTTTCAGTGTTTTGATCATTATATTACTAAGGGGGGATTTAATTCTTTCAAATACAATGCATGGATTGAATTTGAAACGATAAATGGATGGTGTCACTATCTGAATCATCTGGAAACGATCAAGAGTGATTCATCACCAAACCGGTTCTTCTTTGCAGCTTCTCTTAGTGTGAGTATAGTTTGCGCCTTTTTTGGTTGATTATGTTTATATTTTGAATTATTTTATTATGTTTGTTATTTATATGTTTATTTTGTAGGCTTCGCTTTCGGAACATAAAAAAAGATGAAAAATTTGACTGGTATTGCAAATTTGAAACATCGGAGTTCCCTTCTTTTTCATGGAAGAAGTTGGACTTGATAAATATAATACATGGTTGGTTTTAGAATATGCAATATGTTTGTTGAGGGTAAGGATTGTATGTTTCCTGATATACGCACCCTGGTTTGAGAAATAACGTTTACTTGTTTGAGATATGCAATATATGGGTTGAGGTTATGGATTGTCTTGTTTGCGAATTTGCTGTATCTAGTTTACGGATAATGAATATATGTTTTGCGGATATGGCACGCGTGGTTTACTGATACAGTAGTGAATGCTTGTATTATATAAACCAAATTATACATTATATTAATATGCTGATGTTTATTTTTAATTTTTTTACAGGTTTTCATGGTTGTTTTTAAGAGCAATCACTACACTCTTCTATGCATTGACATGAAGAAGGGATATATTGAAATTATTGACAATGTCAAAGGAACGGTTGGCGACAATATTCGTTATGAAGGTATTCACTATAGACTGGTACATATTCTTCTTTAGTGACTATGTGTGTGATTACTGACTATGTACTGATTTCTGTTTTACTTATTTTTGTGTGGTGTTTTTGTGTTGCGTAGAGGTCTAAAATATGCAAGGTCATAACGAAAACTGATAAAGCCCTAGCAAAGAAAATTTTCCAAGGTAAGATTGATCGTCTCCATGTACCATGGGAATCTAACGACAATCATATGGATTGTGGGGTGTATGCTATGTGGCACATGGAATCGTATCTTGACAATGGGAATTGGGCAGACGAGTTGGCCGTTAATAATGTAAGTTAAACCCACAATTTTTGCTTTCTCAATATGCAACAATGAGTATAGATTTGATCTTTAAATTTTGGTTTTGTAGGTTTCACAAATGGGATTATTGAGGAACAAATTCCTCTTTAAGATGGTGACATTTGAAAAGAATATAATGTGGAAAGGGATTGAGGAGGAAATCACAAATCATATCACGAAGTTGAAGATGAAATTCGAATTTAGTCCCAAGTACAAAGCTCTATTTCCATGTGAACGTCATAATGCTTAATGAATTACTCTTTTTGACTAGTAAGATTGGTTTTCAGAAACGACAATTTTGGTTTGAGAATATATGATATCTTGTTTGAGAATACTGTCTGTTTGTATATAAAAAATAGGGGAAACCTCAAAAACATGCCTTCGAACGAAAAACATGCTGTGGTTACTTTTCTTTCTCAAAAACATGCTTATACTTTTTGTTTATAATCAAAAAGTAGCGACTTACATTTATTTTTTTATTTTTCTGTTGCTTTGGACGAAAAACGAACATGTGCTCGAAACACAGTCTATATATTTATCATAAATACCGAAATTGTCCATATTCCTCTAGTCTAAATATTGGATATGGTCGTACTGAGTGTTCAATTTCTTCTATGGGTGTCATTTAGATGAGAGAAATAGGGACAACTTCGGTATTTATGACAAATATAAAGAACATGTGCCAAGCACATGTTCCTTTTCCATCCAAAGTAACAGATGAATAAAAAAAATAAACATAAGTTACTATGTTTTGATAATAAACAAAAGGTATAAGCATGATTTCGAGAAAAAAGGTCATCACAACACGTTTCTGTTAACAAAAGTCGTTAGAAGGCATGTTTTTGAGGTTTCCCCTAAAAAATACTATGTTTACTGTTTTGAGAATTTATAAGATCCTGTTTGCGAAATTTTTGTTTCATAGTTGAGAATATACCACATCGTGTTTGAGAATGTAATGATATTTACGAATTCTAGTTTATGTAGAACATTAAACTTTTTAGGTGCTCTAACCGACCATTTCGTGTATGAAGAATACACAGTGGTGTTGTTCGATTTTACCGTGATAAGATATGCCCTAGTAGTGTCCAAACATGTTAGTCTTTTAACAATTTTTGTTTTGAGAATAAGCATGTTCTCGTTCACGAATTTAACAATACCTCTTTGATAATACAGAACATATCGTTTGTGAATTTAACTAATTATCCATTTCATTCAGAAAACATGTGTTCAAAAGACAAAACAAAAACATTAAAAGACGATTGACATGATAATAGGGAAAATATAACTACATCCTTCATGGGTTGGATGTCTCTTAGTCCTCTACTATCTCCATGGTTTTGAGGAACTCCTGAATCTCTTTCAGTTTTGTCATCATCTTGTCCTTTTCTTCTTTATGCTTCGCCGTCAACCTATTCATGTCAAACGCTTCCAGTTCATTGATAAGGTTTACGACCTTCTCCTTCATCAGTAAAAAGTGGCACTGGATTACTCCCAACCGTATTTTGCGAAACTCCATTGCCGTTTCCATAGCGGCTTCCTGCATCTCACGCATCCTGTTACGACCTTCCTCAGTGCTACGCTCCATAGATTCCTGTGTGCAGACGTTGCTCACGTTAGGCTCCACACTTTCCACTTTGGTGCGTTTCCTGTTGGGGGCCATCTCTTTTGCAGATCTAGTGTCTTGAAGTTATTTGAGAAGAGAATTTGAAATTGAAGAAGAGTTGTAGGGTTAAGTATTATCGGGGTGGGGGTATTTATAGGTGAAATCTTGCGGAGGCATTATCGTTATTTTAATTAAAATAGAGTTCTAATTATAGACGGATTAGATAAATCATAATGATACCACAAAACATATATCTTATTTTCGCAATCCATATTTCATAATTCTCAAACCAAAATGCTCATTAACGTGTCCTGGCACGTGATTTGATAAGATCATGTACTGGACACGTGTCAATCATTACCAAAATCAGACGCTATGAACTAGTCGATATGATTTCAAAATCTGACGGTTAAGTTTTCAAGGTTATATTTCATCATTACTAAAATCCCCCTCGAACGCACGAAGATCTTAATGCATTTAATGCGTTGGTATGTCTTTTCACCGCCGTTTGGTTTAGTTTAAATTAATCTTTAACCCTACAAATCGTGTTATCATAGAGCTTTTTTCACTTAAGTCATGTCATCACGTACAAAGTACTGTAGTAGCGGCGAGGAAGAGGTAACCTCAAAGAGACGTATGCTGATTTCTCCTGGTGATGAAGAGGATTGCCCTATTATCATCAGTGATGATGACGATGATGAGAAAGAAAATGGGGAGGAAGAAGATGATGAGGAAGACGAAGAAGACGATGATGGTTATAATGGTGATGTTGAAGTGGATGATGAAGAAGAATATGATGATGAGGAAGACGAAGAAGATGATGAGAAGGAAGACGAAGAAGAAGATGACGACGACGAAGAAGAAGAAGACTCAGAGAATGAAGATTGGTGAATGTAACTTATGCCACAAGTTCTTTAACTTTTAGGTTAATTGAAATATGTACTTCTCTCTTTTTACAAAATAGGACTCTCCGTTTGTGAATATAGAACTTCTTCTTTTGCGGATTCAAAGATGGACTTATAGTTTGCGGAATCAGAGATTCTGGTTTGCGAATATTATTAATATCTCCCGCTTAAAGTTTGTATTCATAGGTGGACTTGTAGTTTGCGGATAAAGATATTATGGTTTGCGAATATTATAAATATGTTCCGCTTAAATACTATGTTGCTATTTTTTTTATTTTGAATTTAATTGAAAAGATATTGTAACACAAATTAGGGAATTATATATAACTTGAAAGTGAAAAGGATTTTTTTTTATTACTTTTATTAGGTTAAGAACTGTAAGGACCGCTCCTGGTCAATGCCGTTCAATCGGCGGAAAAACAGAAAAAATTAAAATTTTTGACACCCACTTAAATGAACCTAAAATTGACCCCGAGGGTCATATCGGACTTAAGTTGACCCCGATATCGACCAAAGTGAGTTCTGGGTGACTTAGGGAAACTTTTTGACCAATTAGTGAAACGTCCGATATGACCAAACGTCATATCGGACGTTTTGGTCCGTTCAAGGCCCGATTTGGATCCAAAAAACTTAGACGTCGTTGCAGCAGACTTAGTTGGGTTGTTGAACTGGCTTGTGATTGTGATTGTAGTTACCTGAGGTTGGGGGCCCGCTTCATGAAACGGGGGTCCACGAGCACACGCGTCTGCATGTTCTGACGGGGTAGGGGGCGCGCCCGACAAGAAAGGGGTCCTGGCCGCGCGTGTGTGGTTTGGGGTTGTGAGCATGTTTTGGCTGGCCTGACCGAGTTAGAGTCTCGGGAGGTTGCGAGCGTTCTTTGGCTGGCCTGACCGAGTTAGAGTCTTGGGAGGTTGCGAGCGTTCTTTGGCTGGCCTGACCGAGTTAGAGTCTCGGGAGGTTGCGAACGTTCTTTGGCTGGCTTGACCGAGTTCGAGTCTCGGGAAGTTGCGAGCGTTCTTTGGCTAGCCTGACCGAGTTCGAGTCTCGGGAGGTTGTGAGCGTTTTTAGGCGATGGAAAGGGCAGCTCCCCTTCCGACTAGCTATCGGAAAAGTAGTTCGGTTTATCGCCAACAGGTCGACCGTCTGGAGCTTGACAGAGATCGGCAAAGCGCGTGGGGCAGGCTCGAGCCCAACCGGTTAGCAACCGGCACTGAGCAGCTGACAGGAGTGCGATCCTTTGTGATCTTGCTTGGTGTGCGATCCTTTGTGATCTTGGGTGTTGCGTGGTGGTCTGTCGTGTCTTTGGAGGATGTCGTCGATCGTTGTGTCGGGTCTACCTTACGTGTCCGAGTGTTGAGTCGGCTGAGGAAAGTATCAGTGTGTGGGTGTCGGTCGGGTTACTTGAGTTTGGGGATAGTGATCCCCGGGGTTGAGTTGGTTGTTGGTGTTACCGGCATTGTCTGCTAATTATGCCGTAGTCAGTCTGTTATCCGTGGTGGTGAGCGAACGCTCACCCCTAGTTGCTTTTCCTGCAGGTACCGGTCGCAGGTTGGACTAGGTGAGCTTCTGAAGCTTGAAGAGCTTGGAGAGGGATTCTGGGTTTATTTTCAGTCTAGCGACTTGGCCACTTGTTGGGACGTATTTTAAGTTCTAAATATTATTTGTTGAACAAATGGTGTTTTTAAAGTGATTTAATGTGAAAGGTTTCAAAATGTTTTATTGTTTAAAAGTTCATGTCCTGAGTTCGGTTTACTGAAATTGGGGTGTGACACCTACGGTAAGAACCCGAAAACTTCTCATTTCGACGTGTTTGAATTCTAGGGTTTTGGTTAGAATTGGTTTAAAGATGAATGGTTGAGGTTTGGGGTTCGTTAGGAACGTTTTGGGGCGAAAATGAGCGTTTTCCTTTGTGGCCGTGTGGGGCCCACTTGTCGGGCCTCGGGTTTTTCGTGTTCGGGTGGTCTTGGATGATCCCCGAGTCGATAATTCACACCAGTAACGAATTATGGAATTAATTTGTGAGAATTCAGAAATTTGGCTGAAACTTTAAACGCAGAATTTAATCGCTCGGGTATCAGAAATTGATTCCGTCAATTGCGTTGGAACACATGAATTATATTAGGGTTGTAGAAACGAAAATGGGAATTTTCAAAGCCCCAGAGGGCGTTTTTCCGATCCCGGGCAGATTTGCCGAGCCGGGTGAATCGGGCCTTTCCGGGCCCATTGTTGACAATGTCGAGCAATTGGGAAGTTTGGGAGTGATCGACATTGTCGGGGTTGCATTTGGACGTTAATTACTTTAAATTCAGGTTTTTCCTGCATATTTAAAAAGTGTGTTATTTTGATCATGTTAGATCGTGCCACCGACCGTGGAAAGAGGAGGCTAAGCGGGTTATCGTGAGCATTGCCGGAGCGTGAGCATCGGACTTGGAACACTTTACGAGGTAGGAAAAAGTAGCAGGATATCGGCCTTGACTAGGGAAAGTTATTAGTAGAAATGCATGTGACACTTGGTGGTGTCGTAGATTAAGTGAACTTATCGAACGGTAGAAATGCATGTGACACTTGGTGGTGTCGCAGGATAAGTGAACTTATCGAACAATAGAAATGCATGTGACACTTGGTGGTGTCGTAGGATAAGTGAACGTATCGAACAATAGAAATGCATGTGGCACTTGGTGGTGCCGTAGGTTAAGTAAACTTACCGTGCGATAGGAATCACATGTGGGCACCTGGTTGTGCCCGTAGGTTGAGTGAACTGATTGTGTTTGTGTGTGGCCATGTGTGCCTGTGGGGTATTGAACCCGTTTGTTGTTGACTGACTTGCTGAGTAGTAGTTAGTCGTGATGTTAATTTGGCTATTTGCGGAGTATTGTATGATATTTGGTTGTGATTGTGATTGTTCTTGTGATACCTGGATGAGCTGTGCCCGAGAGGTGTGTTGTAATAACCACTCGCGGTCAACGCTAGTCAAATCTGCGAAAAACAGGAAAATTTAAAAATTTTAAGACAGACACTTAATTGAACCTAAAATTGACCCCGAGGGTCATACCGGACTTAAGTTGACCCCGATATCGACCAAAGTGAGTTCCGGGGGACTCAGGGCAACTTTCTGACCGATTTGGGAAATGTTGACTTTTCACCGGAAAAGTCAACCGAGCGACGTTTTGGTCCATTCGAGACCCGTTTTAAATCCAAAAAGCTTAGCCGTCGTCACAGCGGTCTTAGTTGAGCCGTTTCCTTGTAGCCCGTGAAGTTTCGTAATTTCTTGGAAAAGTGCCCGTTCGGGGCCCGAGACGTCCGAATTTCGCGAATCTGATTGGAAAATATCTAGAAGATATTTTTCAAAAAGGTGTGGGACCCACTTGCCACTTGTCAAACAAGTGATGGTGTTAGGTTTTTGGACAAGACAAGGAAGACTACATGGGGGGGGGGGTGTTCGGCCATATGGTTAGAAAGAGAAGAAATTTGAGTTTTAGAAAGAGAAAGAAGAGAGAAGAAAGGGAGAGAAATAGAAGGAGGGTTGGGGTCTTGCCACTATTCACGATCATCAAACCATTGGATCGTCTCAACGATATAAGATTCAAGCTCACACCGTCACTCTCTACGGTGAGCACCTAACCGATTCTCGTTTTGTTAAGTTTAAAAGTCAGGGTTTGGTTTGAAATGGGTTGAATATGGATGAGTTGAGGTGTGGGGTTCGTTGGGGATGTTTTGGAGCGAAGGAGGGACGTTTTCCGATGACCGGGAGCTCGGGGGAGATCCGGCCACCGTGTAGGGTGGCCGGCCGGCCTTGTAAGGTGGTTGGCCGTAGCTAGGGCCGACCACCACCATGGTGGGCCGGCCCAAAGTGGCCCTAGCCACCCACGGCCAAGGTTGGCCGGGTGGGGCCCATGTGCTAGGGTGCTCGGGTTTCGTGTTCGGGTGGTTTAGGACGTTCCCTGAGTCATTAATCTACACCCGGATCGAAATTTGGAATTAAATTGTAAAAGTTGTAATTGACGGGTTTAGAAACTTGAAACGCTAGTTAAATTACTCGGAAGTCGGAATTGGATTCCGTCGAGTGCATAGGAACCCTTGAATTATTCTAAGACCGTAGAAACGAAAACGGGAATTTTCGGAGCCCCGGAAGGACGTTTTCAAAACCCGGGCAGATTCGCCATGTCGGGCGAATCGGGCTTTTCCAAGTCCTTTATCGACAATGTCGAGTAATTGGGAAGTTTGGGAGTGATCGACATTGTCGGGGTTACTTTTGGGCGTCAAGTTTATTAAATTTCAGTTTATGTCTACAAGCTTAAAAGTATTTAAAATTGTGTTCTTGTTAGATCGTGCCACAGACAGAGGAAAGGGAAAGCTAGGCGAGTGATCGAGATCACGCTGGAGCTTGTTTGTGCGCTTTTGGAGAAAGCATACGAGGTAGGGAAAAGTAGCCGGATCTCGGCCCTGACTAGGGATAGTTAACAGTAGAAATGCATGTGACACTTGGGTGTCGTGGGTTAAGTAGGTTTATCGAATATTAGAAAGGCAGGCGACACCGGGTGGTGTCGCATGATACGGGAACGTATCGAACAATATAAATGCATGTGACACTTAGTAGTGTCGTAGGAGCAGTGAACTTTCGATATTAGATTTACTTGAGGCATTTGGTTATGCCCGGAGGTTGATTGTTTAATTTGTGTCTTGGGTGGCCATGAGAGCCCGTACTTTAATGTTCGTGTCTTGGGTGGCCATGAGAGCCCGTATTTTACTGCTGTGTCTTAGGTGGCCATGAGAGCCCGTATTTTACTGTTGGTGTCTTGGGTGGCCATGAGAGCTCGTGTCTTTACTGTTGGTGTCTTGGGTGGCCATGAGTGCCCGTGGGGTTGTTGAACCCGTGTCTTTACTTTGGTGTCTTGGGTGGCCATGAGTGCCCGTGGGGTTGTTGAACCCGTGTTCTACCGTTGGTGTTTTGGGTGGCCTTGAGTGCCCGTGGGCTTGTTGAACCCGTGTTCTACCGTTGGTGTTTTGGGTGGCCTTGAGTGCCCGTGGGGTTGTTGAACCCGTGTTCTACCGTTGGTGTTCTGGGTGGCCTTGAGTGCCCATGGGGTTGTTGAACCCGTGTTTTACTGTTGGTGTCTTGGTAGCCATGAGTGCCTGTGGAGTGTCAAACTGGCGTTGTTGTTGTTTGTTGAACTTTGTTTGTGATTGTGATTGTGGTTACCTGAGGTTGGGGGCCCGCTTCATAATAACGGGGGTCCTGTGATCGCACGCGTCTGCATGTTCAGACGGGGTAGGGGCCCCGCCCGTGAGGAAAGGGGTCCTGGCCGCGCGTGCATGGGTGGTAGTGACAGGTTGACAGCCTGATCCGAATTTGTGTCGGGAAAAGTGCGACAGGTCGACCGCCTGGCCTGACAGGGATCGGTAAAGGGCATGGGGGTTACTGAGCAGCTGGAGTGCGATTCTTTGTGATCTTGTTTGGTGTGCGATCCTTAGTGATCTTGGGTGTTGCGTGGTTATTTTCCGTGTCTTTGGAGGAAGTCGTCAATCGTTGTGTCGGGTCTACACTACATGTCCGAGTGTTGAGTAGGTTGAGGAAAGTGACGGTTTGTGTGTCAGTCGGGTTACTTGAGTTTGGGGATAGTAGTCACCGGTGTTGGGTTTGGTGTTGGTGTTACCGGCATTGTCAGCTAAGTATGTCGTAGTCAGTTTGTTATACGTGGTGGTGAGCGAACGCTCACCCCTAGCTGCTTTTCCTACAGGTACTGGTCGCGGGATGGACTAGGTGAGCTTCCGAAGCTTGATGAGCTATGAGCGGGAGTCCGGGTTTACTTTTGAGTCTAGCGACGTATACCTTGTATTTTGTCCACTTGTTGGGACGTACTTTTGAGTTGTAAATAATTATTTTGGTTACTAAATAATGGTTTTAAAATGATTTATATAAAAGGTTTGAAAATGCTTTATTGTTTTAAAAGTTCGCGTTCCGGGTTCAGTTCTACTGAATTTGGGGCGTGACATGTGTCGTACCTTCCGATGCGCGACCGGTAAAGTGTCGAGGGCTGTGTTCCCCGTGAGGTGTGTCGTACCTTCCGACGCGCGATTGGTAAAGTGCTGAGGCTTGAGTTGTGCCCGAGAGGTGTGTCGTTCCTTCCGATGCACGACCGGTAAAGTGCTGAGGGCTGTGTTCCCCGTGAGGTGTGTCGTACCTTCCGGTGCGCGATTAGTAAAGTGCTGAGGCTTGAGTTGTGCCCGAGAGGTGTGTCGTATCTTCCGATGCGCGACTGGTAAAGTGCCGAGGGCTGTGTTCCCTGTGAGGTGTGTCGTACCTTCCGACGCGCGATTGGTAAAGTGTTGAGGCTTGAGTTGTGCCCGAGAGGTGTGTCTCACCTTCCGATAAAGTGCCCAGGGCTGTGTTCCCTGTGAGGTGTGTCGTACCTTCCGGCGCGCGATTGGTAAAGTGATGAGGCTTGAGTTGTGCCCAAGAGGTGTGTCGTACCTTCCAATGCGCGACCGGTAAAGTGCAGAGGGTTGTGTTCCCCGTGAGGTGTGTCGTACCTTCCGGCGCGCGATTGGTGGAGTGCTGAGGCTTGAGTTATGCCCGAGTGGTTTGTCGTACCTTCCGATGCGCGACTGGTAAAGTGTCGAGGGCTGTGTTCCCCGTGAGGTGTGTCGTACCTTCCGGCGCGCGATCGGTAAAGTGCTGAGGCTTGAGGTTCCGCGATGAAGGAGAGGCCCTTCTTCCGACTAGCAATCGGAAAAGTGTTGCTATGTGCCGCAATGAGGTCGACCGTCTGGCCCGATTGTGTGTCGGGGAAAGTGCGTGGGACAGTGCCAGGCCCAGCCGGATTGCTACCGGAAACTGAGCGGAAGGTGTGTTGATCCTTTGTGATCTTAGGTGTTTGTGTGGTTTGTTGATATTGTGTGACATTGCTTGCGATCTTTGTGTTTGTTTGTAGATGTCGTAAGTTCTGTGTTAAAGGGTGAGGTCTTGGGTTCGAAACTCATCAATAACCTACGGTGGTGATACAACGCCTCTGGGTGAGGGTCTCACCACAGAGAGGGGTTAGGTTTGATGTGTAATAACCACTCCCGGTCAACGCCAGTCAAACCTGCGAAAAACAGGAAAATTTAAAAATTTTGAGCAGACACTGAATTGAACCGGAATTGGACCCCGAGGGTCATACCGGACTTAAGTTGACCCCGTTATCGACCAAAGTGAGTTCCGGGGGACTCAAGGCAACTTTCTGATCAATTTGGGAAATGTTGACTTTTCGATGGAAAAGTCAACCGAGCGACGTTTTGGTCCATTCGAGGACCGTTTTGGATCCAAAAAGCTTAGCCGTCGTCGCAGCGGTCTTAATTGAGCCGTTTCGTAATTTCTTGGAAAAAGTGCACGTTCGGGGCCCGAAACATCCGAATTTCGCGAATCTGATTGGAAAATATCTAGTGGATATTTTCCAAAAGGTGTGGGACCCACCTTGCCACTTGTAAACCAAGTAGGGGTGTTAGTTTTGGGGGGAAAACTAAAGAGGAAGCCATATGTGGCCGGCCACACATTTAAAAAAAAAAGAGAAATGTGTTAGTTGTTTTAGAAAGAGAAAGAAGAGAGAAGAAAGGGAGAGAAGGAGAAGAAGAGAAGAGAGAAAGCTAGGGTTTGGAGCATTATTCACGCTCATCCAACCATGGGATCGTCTCAAGGCTAGGAGAAAGTGCACTCCCCTCTTTCTCCTCTACGGTATACACCGAACCGATTCTCGTTTTGATTAATTTTGGAAGTTAGGTTTGTGTAAAACTATTAGTTTAAGGTGGTTTTGATGTTGGGGTAATTGTTGGAGACGTTTTGGAGGTGTTTGGAGGAGAAGGATGACGTTTTCCGGTGACCGGAGGCTCGGGAGGAGCTCCGGCCACCGTGGGTAGTGGCCGGCCAGCCATGGGGTGGCTGGCCGGAGCTGGGACCAGCCACCACCATGGTGGCCGAGCCCCACATGAACCCTAGGGCCCACGGCCTAGCTTGGCCGGGTGGGGCCCACGTGCTCGGGTGGTCGGGTTTTGTGTTCAGGTGGTTAAAAATGTTCCCCGGACCATTTATCCTTAACCGAATCGAAAATTGGAATTAAATTGGAAAAGTTGTAATTAACGGGTTTTAGAAACTTTAAACGTTAATTATTTGACTCTGGAGTCGGAATTCGATTCCGTCGAGTGCCTAGGAACCCTTGATTTATTCTAAGACCGTAGAAACGAAAACGAGAATTTTTGGTGCCCCGGAAGGGCATTTACAAAACCCGGGCAGATTCGCCATGTCGGGCGAATTGGGCCTTTACGGGTCCCTTATCGACAATGTCGTGAAATTGGGAAGTTTGGGAGCGATCGACATTGTCGGGGTTAAGTTTGGGCATCGAGTTTATTGATTTTTTTCTGTTTTTCCCGCGAGTGGTTAAGTGTCTTTAAATTGTGTTCTTTAGATCGTGCCACAGACCGAGGCAAGGGAAAGCTGGGTGAGTGACTGAGATCATCACCGGAGCTCGTTGGTTGGCTTTTGGGAGAACACGCACGAGGTAGGGAAAAGTAGCCGGATCTCGGCCCTGACTAGGGAAAGTTAACAGTAGAAATGCATGTGACACTGGGGTGTCGTGGGTTAAGTAGGTTTATTTGAATATTAGAAAGACATGATACGGGAACATAGGGAATATTGGAAATGCATGTGACACTTAGTAGTGTCGTAGGAACAGAGAACTTAGCGTTATTAGAATTACTGGAGGCATATGACCATGCCCGGAGGTTGATTGCGAACTTATCGAGATTAGGAGTACTGGAGGCATATGACCATGCCCGGAGGTTGATTGTGAAACTGTTGATATTAGGACTGTTGGAGGCATCGGTTATGCCGGAGGTTGATTGCGTATTTTTTGTGTCTTTGGTGGCCTTGAGGGCCCGTGTTTCATTGTTGAGTTTTGGGTGGCCATGAGTGCCCGTGGGATTGTTGAACCCGTGTCTTTACCTTTGGTGTTTTGGGTGTCCATGAGTGCCCGTGGGGTTGTTGAACCCGTGTCTTTACCTTTGGTGTTTTGGGTGGCCATGAGTGCCCGTGGGGTTGTTGAACCCGTGTCTTTACTGTTGGTGGTTTGAGTGGCCGTGAGTGCCCGTGGGGTTGTTGAGCCCGTGAGTTTTACTGTTGGTGTATCTTTGGAGGCCGTGAGTGCCTGTGGGGCTGTTGAGTCCGTGTTTTACTGTTGGTGTGTCTTGGGAGGCTGTGAGTGCCTGTGGGGCTGTTGAGTCCGAGTTTTACTGTTGGGCTCTTGGTGGCCATGAGTGCCTGTGAGTGTTGAACCTGTGTTGTTACTGGTTGTTGAACTTGCTTGTGATTGTGATTGTGATTGTGATTGTGGTTACCTGAGGTTGGGGGCCCGCTTCATGAAACGGGGGTCCACGAGCACACGCGTCTGCATGTTCAGACGGGGTAGGGGGCCCGCCCGCCAATAAAGGGGTCCTGTCCGCGCGTGTGTGGTTTGGGTTTGTGAGCATTCTTTGGCTGGCTTACGAGTTAGAGTCTCGGTAAGTTGCAAGCATTCTTCGGCTGGCTTACGAGTTAGAGTCTCGGTAAGTTGCAAGCGTTCTTCGGCTGGCTTACGAGTTAGAGTCTCGGTAAGTTGCAAGCATTCTAGAGCTGGCCTGACCGAGTTGAAGTCTCGGGAGGGTGCAAGCGTTCTTGGCAGCTGGTTTGCGATCCTTTGTGATCTTATTTGGTGTTGCGTAGCTTTCTTTTGAGTCCTTGGAAGAGGTCGTGATCGTTGTGTCCGGTATACTTTACGTGTCAGAGTGTTGAGTTGGTCAAGGAAGGTAACTGTGGGTGTTTGTTCAGTCAGAGTATTGGGGTTGGGGACAGTGTCCCCCGGTGTTGACTTTGTTATTGGTGTTACCGGCATTGTCTGCTAATTATGCCGTAGTCAGTCTGTTATCCGTGGTGGTGAGCGAACGCTCACCCCTAGCTGCTTTTCCTACAGGTACCGGTCGCAGGTTGGACTAGGTGAGCTTCTGAAGCTTGAAGAGCTAGGAGCGGGATTCTGGGTTTATTTTGAGTCTAGCGACGGATGCCATAATTTTGTCCACTTGTTGGGACGTGTTTTATGTTGTAAATATTATTTTGTGAACAAATGGTGTTTTTAAAGTGATTTAATGTAAAAGGTTTCAAAATGTTTTATTGTTTTAAAAGTTCACGTCTTGAGTTCGGTTTACTGAAATTGGGACGTGGCATGATGCGCTGCGGCGCTGTACAAACGAGGTTTCCCTCACGTGAGCGGGTCGTTTGAGGTTTCCCTCACGTGAACGGGTGGTTTGAGGTTTCCCTCACGTGAGTAGGTTGTTTGAGGTTTCCCTAACGTGAACGGTCGGTTTGAGGTTTCCCTCACGTGAGTGGGTTGTTTGCGGTTTCCCCTATGTGATCGGGTAATTGGGGTATTGATGTTGTGAGCAATAGTGAGTTACTTAGTTGAGAACATGATCCCCGTTTCGAGGCTTCCCCTACGTGACCGGGTAATTGGGGTATTGATATTGTGAGCAATAGTGATTTGCTTAGTTGAGAACATGATCCCCATTTTGAGGCTTCCCCTATGTGATCGGGTAATTAGGGTATTGATATTGTGAGCAATAGTGATTTGCTTAGTTGAGAACGTGAACCCCGTTTTGAGGTTTCCCCTACGTGATCGGGTAATTGGGGTGTTGATATGGTGAGCAATAGTGTTTTTCTTAGTTGAGAATATGATCCCCATTCGAGGTTTCCCTTATGTGAGCGAGTATTTGAGGTATGGATATCGTGAGCAGTTGTGACAGTTTGGTATCAGGTTTTGAGGTAGTTGTTTGCCCTGTTTAGATTGGTAAGTTGTTGATGCTTTACTAGTATGCCATAATCGAATGGGTATCCGTGGAGGTGAGCGGAATGCTCATCCCCTTTACTACTTTTCCCGTAGGCCTTTGAGGTAGGGACGAGTAGCGAATACTGGTTTGGTTGCGGAAAGTTACAAGTAAATGCACATAGGATCGTGTGAGGGTTGTGCTTTACCTTGTCGGTGTGACTAATGGAATGGTTGTTCGGTCTCTGATTTGGGGTCTCCTTTACGTGCACGGGTCTTAGATGGTTGGGGGGGAAATTGATAGTGATTTGAGTGACAATCGTGTTTAACATGTGATTTGGGGTAGTAGTCCCCTGTGTTATCGTTTGTTGCCGGTGTTCCCAGCATTTCTGCTGGTATGCCGTTGTCAGTCTGGTGTCCGTTGTGGTGAGCAAAACGCTCACCCTTTGCTGCTTTTCCTACAGGTACCGTTCGCGAGGCGGACTAGGAGGATCTCTCGAGGCTTGAAGAGCTGGGAGCGAGAGTCCGGGCTGTCGGGGTTGTCTAGCGACATACACTCATGTTTTAGTGTTCTTTCGTTTTTTTAAATTAAAACTCGGTTGTAAATATATTGTTTTGATTAATAAAAGTGGTGATTTTAAAGCGGTTTATTAAACTATTTGAGACTTTGTTTTACTTGCTTTATCGTTCGCGTTCCGGATTCGGTTATACTGAATTCGAGGCGTGAGAAGAACAAACAAAAGGAAATAAAAGAGACTAGGGTTTGCTACCCCTATACCACCAGTTTCATAGCCCTGTCCAGCGCTAAGATGACTTCGTTTATCTTTCTGGTGAAGACTGAGTTTGCAAGCGCCTCTTCGACACTCATCTCAGTGCACAACTGTTCGCCTGCATCCATGGCCAAAATTTAGAGTTCAAGCTCGATCTTAGACAGCTTAGGCTTGATTGCCTTGAAGTTCAGCTTCAATTTCTCGTGCTTCAAAAGATGCCTTTGTTTTTTGTCTTTGTCGTTCTGCTCCTTCAGTTTCTTTTCGCGTTCGTCGAGTTCATCTTCATAGCTTTTACGCTTCTTGCTGCTTGATGACGCCATTTTTTCAGAGTAAAATTGGGTATTTGAAGAGGTGAAGGATGAGTATCGAAGGATACAGTATTGGGTATATATAGGAAACATGTAAGGCATCGTGGGTTAGTGGAACAATTAATTCTCCCCCACGTCCCCCACACTGTCATTATTTGATTGGTCTACCACAAACCGTTTGACTAGAAAAGTAATATATTCTCAAATCATATTATTTTAGTGTCATTTTTCAAATGAAACAATATTATTGAGTAAACAAAATTTGAAATATTCGGGGTCGAGGTACGAACTATTCTCAAAACAATCTAGTATATTAAATTCATATAAATAAAAACATATGCAGAAATGAAATTTATTAATTTAGAAAACCCAAACAACTGTATCCTCAAACCATCTATATTTATTCTCAAAACTCATTGTTTATATTCGCAAATAGAAACAACAAAATCCGCAATTGATCATCTATATCAATCTACTTCTTCTTCCTATTCTTATTCAGGGGGCACGTCCTGGTGTCATGATCTTGCATTGTGTTGCATGTCCTGCATAGCCGTTTACGCTTGTTACTAGCATTGATTTCCTTTTCTTTATTACTGATCAATCTACTCCCAGATCGCTAGCGAGAGCCCTTTTTTTTGAGATATTTGGTGGTTGGACAGTGACTATTTCTGGCAATTTGAACCCTGTCACCGATGCTATGAAACTTGTTCTATTGAGTCTATTCTCATTCACTATGTCATCCACTGTCTTCACCCTGTATCGATTTAGAGTGTCCAACAATCCTCGAATACTTGAAATTGCTGCATCTCCTGTCCCAATCATTTCATTAAACCTGATCTTCACTGCATCCATAACTTCATCATCCTTCAGACTAGGACCTTCGGGTGGAACACCATTAGCGGACATTGTAGCTGTCAAGTTTGTGTCTTTACACCATCTCTGGTTTACCAGTGTCCTAGGAATCTTCCTCAACGTTGTATTTTGCAGCGCAAAGAATATGTGAGAACATATATAGCCCGTTGTTAGAAACCTGTTGCAATTGCACTCAAAGTCATTTGTACTCATCATCCAAGTCACCTTGAATTCCTTACCATCTTTAATAATCAATGAATCCTTAACTTTATAGACAATGGTGTCATCTACAGTGTCATCCATGCCTTCCAAGCTGCAGCGGTTGAGAGCGTAGACTATATGCTTTTATATGTCAGCATACACAGTATGTGTGTACATAGTCCAAGCATCTGCTTCAAAACACGTGTTTGTCTTTAACACCGGATATGTGTTGTAGTTGTGCATCATAAGACTGAAATGCTCATTCCTTTGGTTATCTATCACCACGCCACACCGCCACATCAAGTGAACAAGGTTTAGGTACTGATATGTGAGTTGTTGATAGGCCTGGTTGGCTGATTCAGACCTTGATGTTGTCCTCATAAACAACCCCATCGGAAAATCCCTATCGTATGCTGGAATCCAACTGTGATGGAGATCGAATAAGCTATTGAGCCAAGTGTTGTCGTGCAAATTGAAGTCTTCAATGATGATTGCCCACTTTTCTTCAAACTCATCAGGCCCTATAAGGTTGTTGTATACTATGGAATCCATCATTTGCTCAAAGTCTGTATCATGTGTCATACTTCCAGGCACCTATAACATTTTTGTAAGATTTGTAGACCTGAACAAATAAATAATACAAATTGACAATACTGTGGCATATGCATATTTTTTGTTCATAGATTGAGAAAACAGACATAATAGATATAAACTCATCCCATACTAGTTAACTATCAGAACCATATTAAGAATAAAACGTTTTGAGTAAACGAGCATTAGAAGATGAGAATACAGAGTATATGATTTTCTTATAGAGACTGACCTTAAGACGAATCTTATTCATAATGTGCCACATGCAAAGTTTTTGCTTAGTCTCTGTCATGACTTTAGGTATTGCAACTTTCATTGCTGGGTCTTGATCTGTCACCAGATACATTGGTTGCTTCCCTTTCATCGCTTTCAGAAAAGCATTAATCATCCAAGTGAAAGACTCGATATCCTCATGTGTTACCATTTGATACAGGAACGAGGTGGTAGGATGGAGAACCTTAGCTGGTTGTACAACACATTCTAAGGTTCCAATGGATGAAGATGGAGTCGATGATGGAGATTGCTTCAACTGGTCGTACAACACTTTTTGAAGAATCGAAGTAACTAGGAGGATAGATGGTTGATTGAATGACGCCACACAGATTATGGAAAGTCTGTGATAAGTCGAACAAACAACTTCAAGGATTCGCACACAAGAAGGTTGAATGTGATAGATTCTTCCCCGAAGAAAACTCGAATTTTTATTTCATAAAACTTGCATAATACATGCTGAGAAGGGACTTTATTAAATAATCCAGCAGCAAGTGACCTTCAAGGGTCTAAAATTGATTACATTTGACTCAATTAATGCTAAATGACTCTTGATAAACTAAATGCTTGGAATCTGCAAAACAGCAAAAGTAACTCATTAATAATCTGAATTTAAATGCATACATTGACTATTTAATGCTCTTGAGTGGTTTAAGGGGCTGAATCTCCTTTGGAAATGATGAATAAGTTGGCTTCATTAATTCCTTGAAGTATAGGCAAAAACAGATTTGTTGAAGTCTTGAATTGTTCTTGAATGTCTTCTTGATTTGCCTTGGTGATCACGTCTTCTTCGAGTTCCCCATGCTCTATTAAATTCTCCACTTTCTTGTTGAATTCTTCATGTAATGCTTTAGTTCCTGATCTTGTCCTTGGTACTGATCGCATAATAGGGATGTTGCTGATAGCTTCTTCTTCGGGCTCGGATAAAGTACTGATAGCTTCGACGTCTGGTGCTAGTCGCATAATAGGAATGTTGCTAATGGCTTCGATGTCCTCATCATCCCCTCCCTCTTGAAAAGGTTCTGACCTCAGAATTGATTCATTTGCATGATAGGGAGCCAAATCAGTAATATTGAAAGTTGGAGAAATGTTTAACTCATCTAGAAGCTCAAGCTTGTAAGCGTTGTTGTTGATTTTCTCTAACACTCGAAATGGTCCATCTCCTCTTGGTGAGAGCTTGGATTTTCTCTGTTTTGGGAACCTTTCCTTTCTCATGTGTACCCATACCAAGTCTCCTGGTTCAAAACTGATATCTTTTCGATGCTTATTAGCTTGTTGCTTGTATTTCTCGGTCCTTTTCTCCAAATTTTCTTTGACCTTTTGATGAAGTTTCTTGATAAAATTTGCTCTGCTTTCTCCTTCACTAGAAATAACACCTTGAGGCAAAGATACAAGATCTAAAGGAGTAGTAGGGTTAAGGCCATAAACAATTTCAAAAGGAGAGAATTTAGTAGTAGAATGTTTGGTATGATTGTAAACAAACTCAATATATGGTAAACAAGATAACCAATTCTTCAAGTTCTTACCCACCGTAGCTCTCAACAATGTTGAAAGAGTCCGATTTACTACCTCAGTTTGGCCATCTGTTTGTGGATGACATGTAGTTGAGAAGAGCAGCTTTGTTCCCAACTTTCTCCATAAAGTTTTCCAAAAATGGGCTAGAAATTTGGTATCACGATCTGATACAATTGTCCATGGCAATCCATGAAAAAGCACTACTTTGAAAAAGAGATCAGCAATTTGAGTTGCAAGGGATTAAATGAGCCATTTTGGAGAATCTGTCCACTACCACAAAAATGGAGTCATTGTGGTTGATCTTTGGCAGACCTAAAACAAAATCCATAGAAATGTCTACCCATGGTAGGTTAGGAATAGGAAAAGGCATATATAAACCATTAGGATGTGACCTGGATTTTTCCTTTAAGCAAGTGATGCATTTAGCACAAAACCTCTCCACATCTCTCTTTAAGTGCGGCCAAAAGAAATGATCCATAAGCACACTCAGAGTTTTGTCTTGACCAAAGTGTCCCATAAGCCCTCCTCCATGTGCTTCTATGATCAACAAATCTCTCATGGATCCTTGTGGTATGCAAAGCCTTTTATCCTTGAATAAGAATCCATCTTGTTGATAAAATGATCCATACGCAGCCTTGCTTGTCTCCTTGAAAGCTTCTTTTAAATCTGGATCAATTTCATATAAACTCTTGATATGCTCAAATCCCATGATTCTTGCCTCCATAGTGCAAATTAGAGCATGTCTCCTTGATATTGCATCAGCTACGACATTTTCCTTTCCTTTCTTGTACTTGATCACATATGGAAAAGTCTCTATAAACTCAAGCCACTTCGCATGTCTTTTCTTAAGATTGGTATGTCCTCTTAGGTGCTTGAGGGTCTCATGATCTGTATGAATAACAAACTCTTTGGATAATAGATAATGTTGCCAAGTTTCAAGAGATCTTACCAAAGCATAAAGTTCTTTGTCATAAGTAGGCTAATTGAGGGCTGCTCCATTGAGTTTCTCACTAAAACATGCTATTGGTTTTCCCCCTTGAGTTAGGACAGCGCCTATACCTATACCTGAAGCATCACATTCAATTTCAAATGTGTTATCAAATTTAGGTAATACCAAAACAGGTGCATGTCTAAGGCTATCTTTGAGCTTTTGGAATGATTCCTCTTGTGCTTGTGTCACGCCCTAATTTCAGAGAACCGAACTCGGGGTGCGAACATTTAAAATCATAAAAACACTTGAACGTGTTTTGAATAAAAGCTTTGACATTTCCATTTAATTCTCAAAAATAATAAGATTTACAATACAAAAATGTCCCATCAAGTGGACAAGGTACAATATCAATCACTAGACTCAACAAAATAAAGACCAGACTCCGCTCCAAGCTCCATGAACTTCAAGAGCTAACCTAGTCCGTCCGGTGATCAGTACTTGTAGGAAAAGCAGCTAGGGGTGAGCGTTCGCTCACCTCCACGGATAACAGACTGACTATGGCATAATTAGTAGATAAAGCCAGTAACACTAAAACCAAACCGAACACCGGGGCTACAGTCCCCAACTCAAGTACTCAACTGACCCGCAACCCGTTACTTTCCTCAACAAACTCAACACTCGATAACACAATGTAGACCCGACACAACTATCGAAGGCCTCCTCCAAGGACACGACAGAAAGACTACACAACGCCAAACAAGATCACAAAAGATCGCACACCAGCTGCTCAGTAACCAATCTCAATCAGGTCAGGGTTCGACCTATCGCAATTCCTCGACACGAAGTCGGATCAGGCTGTCGACCTTTCGAACTCGCAATTCATCGACACTAAGTCGGATCAGGCTGTCGACCTTTCGAACTCGCAATTCATCGACACTAAGTCGGATCAGGCTGTCGACCTTTCGAACTCGCAATTCATCGACACTAAGTCGGATCAGGCTGTCGACCTTTCGAACTCGCAATTCATCGACACTAAGTCGGATCAGGCTGTCGACCTTTCGAACTCGCAATTCATCGACACTAAGTCGGATCAGGCTGTCGACCTTTCGAACTCGCAATTCATCGACACTAAGTCGGATCAGGCTGTCGACCTTTCGAACTCACAACTTCAGGCAACCACAATCACAATCACAGACAAGTTCAACCACACAGGCACTCAAGGCCACTCAAGACACCTCAACAATCAAGACTCGGGTTCAACAACCCCACGGGCACTCACTGCCACTCAAGACACACCAACGGTCAAGACTCGGGTTCAACAACCCCACGGCACTCACTGCCACTCACGACACACCAACGGTCAAGACTCGGGTTCAACAACCCCACGACACTCACGGCCACCACAAAACCTCAACAGTAAGACACGGGCACTCATGGCCACCCAAGACACCAATTTAAATACACGGGCTCTCAAGGCCACCCAAACTCAACAATAAATAACACGGGCTCTCAAGGCCACTCAAACTCAACAGTAAAAACGCACAACAACCTTCGGCATACTCGATGCCTCCAACAGTCCTAAGATCACTAGTTTCACAAACAACCTCCTGGCATGGTCATATGCCTCCAATAGTTCAATTATCAACAGTTTCACAATCAACCTCCGGGAATGGTCATATGCCTCCAGTCGAACAATTAACGCTAAGTTCTCTGCTCCTACGACACTACTAAGTGTCACATGCTTTTCTCTTAAACGCTACAATCCCGTATCATGCTATTCTAATATTTAAATAAATCTACTCAACCCACGACACCCCGGTGTCACATGCGATTCTACTATTAACTTTCCCTAATCAGGGCCGAGATCCGGCTACTTTTCCCTACCTCGTAAATAACTCCAAAAGCGCTCCACTAAACCCCGATGCAATCTCAGTCAAACGCCGAGCTTCCCTTTGCCTCGGTCCGCAGCACGATCTAAAAGAACACAATTTCAAAGTACTTTTAAACTAGTACGAATAAACCGAAAATTAATATAGTTAACGCCCAAACGTAACCCCGACAATGTCGATCACTCCCAAACTTCCCAATTACTGGACATTGTCGATAAAGGACCCGTAAAGGCCCGATTCGCCCAACATGGCGAATCTTTCCGGGTTTTGTTAATTGCCTTCCGGAGCTCCAAAAGCCCCCGTTTTCGTTTCTACGGTCTTAGAATATTTCAAGGAACCCAACGCACTTGACGAAATTGAATTCCGACTTTTAAGTCAATTAATTAACGTTTAAAGTTTCCAAAACCCGTTAATTACAACTTCTCCAATTAAATTCCAATTTTCGATTCGGTTTAGGGTAAATGGCCCGGGGAAGGTTTTAAACCTCCCGAACATTAAAACCGAGCACCCGAGTACGTGGGCCCCACCTGGCCCATTGGGCCGAGAGCCTTAGGGTTTCCAAGGGGCTCGGCCACCATGGTGGTGGCCGGCCCTAGGTCCGGCCAGCCACCTCCTATGGTGGCCGGCCACCACCCAAGGTGGCCGGAGCTCCTCCCGAGCTCTCGGTCGCCGGAAAACGTGCAATTAACCCTCCAAACACCTCTAACACGTCTCCCGTAAACCAAAAAATTCACTACAACCCTAACCCATAGTTTCATACAAAACCCTAACTTTCCAAGGTTAACAAAACGAAGATCGGGTTAGGTCTTACCAACGAGGAAGACAAGGGGAAGACGTTTTCTCCTTGCTTTGAAACGATCCAAGGGTTGGATCAACTCCACAACCCTAGCTTTCAATCCTTCTCTCTTCTTCTCCTTCTCCTTCTCTCTCTAACTCTCTTCTCTTTCTAATTAAAACAACTAACTCATATTTTTTTCCTTTTTTTTTCTCTTTAAACATGTGTGGCCGGCCACCCTTGCTCACCACACATTTTCCCCCCAAAACTAACACCACCACAATTAGGACATGTGTCAAGGTGGGTCCCACACCTTTTGGAAAATATCTAGTTGATATTTTCCAATCAGTTTCGCGAAAAACGGACGTTTCGGGCCCCGAACGGGCACTTTTCCCAAGAAATTACAAAACTTGACGGGCTACAAGGAAATGGCTCAACTAAGACCGCTGCGACGACGGCTAAGCTTTTTGGATCCCAAACGGTCCTCGAATGGACCAAAACGTTGCTCGGTTGACTTTTCCAACGAAAAGTCAACATTTCCCAAATTGATCAGAAAGTTGCCCTGAGTCCCCTGGAACTCATTTTGGTCGATAATAGGGTCATCTTAACTCCGGTATGACCCTCGGGGTCAGTTCAGGTTAAGTTAAGTGTCTGTCTTAAATTTTCTTTAAATTTTCCTGCTTTTCGTAGGTTTGACTGGCGTTGACCAGAAGTGGTTATTACAGTCTACCCCCCTTAAAGGAATTTCGTCCGCGAAATTTAAAACAGACGTACCTCGGGAGTCGAACAGGCTGGGATACTTCGCGCGAACCTCGTCCTCGCGTTCCCACGTCGACTCAGCCCCGTGATGTTTCCACTGCACTCGGACCAAGCGGATAGTCTTGCCTCCCCGTAGGACCTGCTCCCGCGTGTCCATGATCCGAACCGGCTGCTCCTCATAGGAGACATCATCAGCCACCTCGATATCAGTCCACTCGATGACGTGGGAGGGGTCTGCGTTGTACTGCCGCAACTGGGATACGTGAAAGACGTTATGGACTCTCCCAAGCTACAGTGGCAACGCCAGACGATAAGCCACTGCTCCCACTCTGCCCAAGATCTCGAACGGGCCTATGTACCTCAGAGCCAACTTGCCCCCGCTGCGCCTGAACCGCACCAGCCCCTTCCTCGGGCTTACCTTCAGGAACACGTGATCCCCGACTGCGAACTCAAGAGGTCGACGTCGCCTGTCGGCATAACTCTTCTACCGACTCTGCGCGGTCCTCAACCGATCGCGGATTAGTGCGACCTTCTCCGTCGTCTCTCTGACAAGATCTGGCCCCATCAGACTCTTGTCCCCCACCTCTGCCCAGCATACTGGTGACCGACACGGCCTCCCATACAATGCTTCGAACGGTGCCATCCCGATACTGGCCTGGAAGCTGTTGTTGTAGGCGAACTCGGCCAATGGCAGGTGGGTCTCCCAAGATCCTCTGAAATCCAGCACACATGCTCGCAACATGTCCTCCAAGATCTGAATGGTACGCTCAGACTGACCGTCTGTCTGGGGATGATGTGTTGTGCTGAGTAGAACCTCGGTCCCAGTGCCTTCTGCAGACTCGGCCAAAACCTGGACGTGAAGCGGGGATCCCTGTCAGATACTATCGACACCGGGACCCCGTGGAGACGCACTATCTCCTGAATATACAAGCTGCTCAACTTGTCTACCGGGTCAGTCATCCTCATCGTCAGGAACTGGGCCGACTTGGTCAACCGGTCAACCACCACCCACACGGCGTCATTTCCCTTTGGCGATCTAGGTAGACCGCGCACGAAATCCATCGTAATGTGCTCCCACTTCCACTGAGCAATCGGCAGTGGATGTAACAATCCCGCGGGACGCTGATGCTCGGCCTTCACCTGCTGACAGACGAGGCATCTCGACACAAACTCTGCGACTGCTCTCCTCATCCCACGCCACCAGTAGTGTCGTCTGAGGTCACGGTACATCTTGGTGCCCCCCGGATGCACTGTAAGACGCGAATGGTGTGCCTCTCGTAACACGGCGTCTCTACAGTTAACCGGCACGAACAGCCCCCCGCGGTACCGTAATCCCCAATCAATACTGTCCTCCCAGCCCACCACCTCGTCACCCCTGACGACTCTCTCGCGGATCTCTGACGCCTCGACGTCCTCCGACTGCGCCTCCAACACTTGGGCAAGCAGTGAGGGCTGAGCCACCAATGAGCACATGGCCACGCCGCCAGTAATCTCCTCTAGCTCAAGCCCGAACGTGCTCAGCTCCCCCATCATGCCCCACTCTCGGACTGATAAGCTGGCGAGGCTCGGAAATGACTTCCTACTCAAGGCGTCGGCGACCACGTTCGCCTTGCCCGGATGGTAGTGTAGCTCGAAGTCGTACTCCTCGAGTAGTTCCATCCACCGTCGTTGACGCATGTTCAGGTCTCGCTGGGAAAATATGTACTTGAGGCTCTTGTGGTCCGAGAACACCTGAAACCCCTCGCCATACAGATAATAACGCCAGCTCTTTAGCGCAAACACGACTGCTGCTAGCTCCAAGTCGTGGGTAGGATAGTTGCCCTCGTGCGTCTTCAACTGCCTGGAGCCATAAGCCACAACTCTGCCCGACTGCATCAGCACGCAGCCCAGTCCCTCTCCGGACGCATCACAGTAAACATCATAACCAATCCCTCGCTCGGGCACCACTAACACTGGAGTTGTAGTCACTCGAGTCTTCAACTCCGCGAATGCACGCTCACAGTCATCTGTCCACACGAACCCGACACCCTTGCGCGTCAACAGAGTCATCGGCGCGGCTAGTCGTGCAAAGTCCTGGACGAATCGACGATAGTAGCCTGCCAACCCCAGAAAGCTACGGATCTCGAAAACACTCGTGGGCCGTGCCCACTTCGAGACCGCGTCGATCTTCGACGGATCGACCAGGATACCGTCACGGGACACGATGTGGCCGAGGAATCTCACCTCAGAGAGCCAGAACTCGCACTTCTCCCTGTTGGCATATAGCTGATGCTCGCGCAGTAGTGTCAAAACAGCCCTCAGATGTGACTTATGTGCCGCCTCGTTCTGCGAATATATCAGGATGTCGTCCACGAACACCACCAAAAACTGATCTAGGTACGGCCGGAAGATGCTGTTCATCAGGTCCATGAACGCTGCAGGTGCGTTCGTCAGCCCGAATGGCATCACCTGGAACTCATAGTGCCCATAACGTGTCCGGAATGCAGTCTTTGCGACGTCCCCCTCACGGACTCGCAACTGATAATAACCGGATCGCAGATCGATCTTTGAGAAGTAGGTCGCCCCTCTCAACTGGTCAAACAAGTCATCGATCCTCGGCATCGGGTATCGGTTCTTCACCGTAACCCGGTTCAGCTTCCGGTAATCTATACACATCCGTAGCTCTCCACTATTCTTCTTCACGAAGAGTGCTGGTGCTCCACACGGCGATGCACTCGGGCGGATAAACCCCTTCTGCTGAAGCTCCTCTAGCTGACGCTTCAGCTCAGTCAACTCTGTCGGCGCAAACCTGTAAGGCGCCATCGATATCGCCGCCGTTCCCGGCACTAGGTCAATCCCGAACTCTACCTCACGAACCGGTGGCAACCCGCTCAGCTCCTCAAGAAAGACCTCGGGGAACTCGCATACCACTCTCGGTAACTCTCGACTCTGCACAGCCGGTACTTCCTCCTCTGCGGACAACGCCGACAGGTGAACCCCACTCTTACTCCCCAGCACACACGTCACCTTCGTACCACCCACTGTCACTCGTCGCTTGTAGCAATCGATATTGGCTCGGTACCTCGACAGCCAATCCATTCCCAAGATCAAATCAAAGGTAGTCATCCCCAACACGAGAAGATCACCAGGGCAAGGACAGTCTGCGACTCTAATCTCGCAGGCACGACATACTCTAGTCAACGATGCACCACCCCCAACTGGGATGTCCAGGCATAGGGGTGGACTCAACGGCTCTAGGCTCAACCCCAACCTCTCAGCACAACCCGACGAAATAAAAGAGTGCGACGCCCCGGTATCAAACAAGAATAAAGCCCATAAATGATACAATAAACACGTACCCTAGATGGTCTCGCGGTACGTGCTAGGTCCTGGGGCTCTGGAGTCGGTGACTGCATATACTCTCCCCTGCGAGGCCTGCTGCCTCTGACTCGGCGCACTGGCCGCTGAATACCCGTGGCTCTGCTGCTGTCTCGGAATCGGTGCACTCGTAGACGGCCGTGACGATCTCGGCTGCTGACCCTGTCGAGGGCGACCTCTGGGCGACTGTACTGTCCGCGACTGCTGCGATCGCTGCGCTGATGTCTCCGCCAACTGCTCGCGGCACCATGCCATAGTGTGTCCAACCCGCCGCACAGGTAACAACTGATCTCGTCAGCCCTCGACTCTGAGCCCTAGCCTGTTCGGCTAGTCGCTGGTAATGCCGCAGGCCCTGCCTTCGCCGGACAGTCTCGCTGTAAGTGGCCTGGCTGACCGCAGTGATAGCATACCGACCTCCTCTCTGAGGCGACTGGTCCCACTAACGCTATTGACCCATGCTGTCTCGATCCACCCTGATGAGGCGGTGGTCGGAAAAACTCTGTGGTCCTCTGTCTCCGCGAGTCTCGTGAGTCGGACGGCCCCGTAAAGCTGGTCGGCCGCTGCCGAACCTCGCGGGTCCTGATCGCATCCCTGATCCCCTGCTCCACCGTCGCTGCGGTGTCCATGAGGTCTGTATACTTCCGCAGTCTCAAGGCGAGGACCTTGTCCCGAATCACCGGTCTAAGTCCCCCCTGAAATCGCAGGCACCGGTTCAGCTCGGAAGTCACCATCTCCGGCGCGAATCTGGGCAAGGCCGTGAATCTGGCCTCGTATTCTGCTACCGTAAACCCTCCTTGCTCCAGGTCTAAGAACTGCCGATGTCGCTCTAGCTGAGCCGACTCGAGAAGGTACTGTGCCATGAACTCTCCTGGAAGATGATGTAGTCGTATCCGACCTTGTCCTTCACACGCCCCCACCAGTGGTACGCGCTGTCTCTCAGCTGATGGGCCGCGAAGGACACCATACGACGGCCATCCTCGACATCCGATGTATCCAGGTCCCGCGTGACCTGCTCTAGCCACCGCTCGGCTAGGTCGGGGTTTGGCTCCCCGACAAAAGTAGGTATCCCGAGCTTCAGGTAATCTAGTAGTGCTCGGGAGGTATGATCCTTTGTCTGAACGGCCCTCACCGGGACCGCGGCTGCCTCTGGTGCTGGCGAAGCCGACTCTCGGCTGGCGATGACCGCCACCAAACTCTGAACTGTCCTGGTCAGCTCATCCAGGGCAGTCATGACTAGAGGGTCCGCGACTGGCGGAACACTGGGGGTGCCTGTAGATGGCCCCGTGTCGCTTCTCCTGTCTTCTCCGACAGGAGTGCCCTGCACCTCCACGTACTCGGCGGGCTCAACGGTTGGCACCCTCCCTGGTGCCCCTGTTGACCGTCCCCCCCAGCCTCGCGTGGGTGCCCGACCCCGTGTTCATGCTGCCCATCCGCGTCTACCGCGAGCCATAATCAGTATCCTCTGCACGGATACACGCAAACGTTCATTTTGCAAACTCAAATAAAGGCGACAGTTCAAAAACACTAACGTTCACCCGGTCTACGCTTACACTAGCGTGCTTATCACTAAAGCGCCCCACCGCTCAAGCTAAACATACTTTAAATATAGTATTAGTAAACGAGACCTCAACGAGACCGCACCGACGTGCACCACACAAGTGACGACAAACCAACCCACAGAACGAAACAACAACCACCAAAAAAAAAATTGAAAACGACTCACTGGACCGGGCCGGTACACGACCCCTGCCATGCCACACTCCGGGCCGGTAACCAAAACCTGCCGGGCCACATGCCGGGCCGGCATCCACAACCTGCCGGGCCACATGCCGGGCCGGCATCCACAACCTGCCGGGTCATCGCCGGGCCGGCAGCCTGCCCTTGCCGGACCCCGTTCCGGGCCTGCAGGCAGCCCTTACCGGACCCCATTCCGGGCCGGCAGGAGCCGTTGCCGGACCCCGTTCCGGGCCGGAAGGCAGACCCTGCCGTGCCCCGTTCCGGGCCGGCAGGCAGCACCTGCCGTGCCCCGTTCCGGGCCGGCATGAAGCACCTGCCATACCCCGTTCCGGGCCGGCACCAAGGTCCTACCATTCCATCTACCATAGCAAACCAGAGACTCCTATCTCGTAGCGATGACGAAAACCGCCCTACTTACACCCGCTGTGTCTACCCTAGGGTATTCGTAACTTTACCGGCTAATAACGATCCGTTCCTTAGTACGTCGTAGACATTCAACCACTAAACAAACAATGCACATACGACAACTCGGGACCGACCTCAATCATAAGCCAACACGGCCGAAAAACAACACAATCACACGACCCCCGCTCACCGGGTCAACCAAAGTCGAACCTTGCCCACCGGGCCAACCAAAGTCAAACACACCAACATGGCCAACAATTTCAAAACACGCCAACAGGGCCAACAATTTTAAAACTTTCACCCTTTCATTTTAAAATTTCATTCCTTGACATCACGTAGTTACTAATGCTCACCACTTAATCGAGCTGTGTAGGTAGGACTCCATCCAATCCCATCCAATGTGACTCTTGGCTAGGGTATGTACTTAAGTACACGGCTTACCCTATCTGATACCCTAGCTCAACCCTAGCTGAGAATCGTAGTCGGGTCCACCAATTTTCAACTATGACCCGCCACTATGTAGGTGCTCCGCTAAGGCGCACAACACCCACATATGTCGTCCAAACCTACTACCCCTCTTTCCCATTGATGCTCCGCTAAGGCGCACGACACCCATAGTACGGGGAGTTAGTAAGGTGTTGATAATTGGGAGGTATCGGACATGACCCGTTTTTACTTGTCCGGTTGTGTTTAAAACTTTTGGCACATCCTAGATGCGATGAGCACATCAACTACATTCCAAATGCAATGATTCCTCAAATTACATCCAATGTAATTCTTCCTTCGAACCCGTCAACTACATCCAATGTAATGACGGTTCTAAGGGCTCACAAACAAGGATTAAAATTCCAATTTTATCTTTGCATGTGAGGTGATATGCTCGGTAAATAAAGTTAAAGCATGCAATTCTAAAACACATCGAATTAATCATGCATAAACTAAACCAAGCATAAAGCGATGAATGTGCACATAATATCCCCCTAAACTAACTCCCACTAGCATCTTGAGCTCCACCGACTCCAGGCCGATGTCTATATCCCAGAAGTGACCAAAAGACCTTTTTTCCATTTCTTCGTCTTGAGAAAAATATTACAATTTAATACACGACTCGCAGGTCGGGAAGTAATAAATATTACAAATGAGTGGTTCGACGACCACACCTTGAAAGAATAATTACACGCTAACTCTAACGGCTTGCAGGCCGTGAAAATCGATAAATAATTAAAACGAACTCGTGGCTATTATGTACACCATGCCAACATCACATCACACATCGTGTTATCAAACAATCATGTTTTCAAACATTATGTGATTTTCCGGTTATATTTAATATCCAAGTTTCGAAAAAATTTGATGCTCGATTTATCGAAACCGTTCAATAATGAAACTTCTGAACATTTGATTTTCGAGTTTGTCAAGATGGTTCCAAACTAGTCTTGACTAAAAAACAGTTTGGCCCGGCATATTGACCATCCAATGGTCATGCTTGGCCCAGCTCCGTCCAACGGAGCTCCGTTCGGTCCCGGTTTCGGCTCCCCGAGAGTCCCGCTCTCGAGAACCGAAAAATCAAACTTTTCAAAAAATTCCAGATTTGAAATCATTTTCAAAAATTCATTTTACATGCATTAAACCCATAAACAAGAATTTAAAACATGTTATCAAACAATTTGGCAAATTAACATATCAAAACCGAAACTTTCAACACCGTCTTGTGAATCCCGAAGGTAGCACGGCTCTGATACTGTCACGCCCCAATTTCAGCGAACCGAACTCGGGACGCGAACATTTAAAAAGTTACAATACTGAAACCTGTTTTCATTAAATCACTTTAAAAACCAGTTTAGTTCACAAAAGAATATTATTTACATCTCAAAAAAATAATATCAGTCCCCACTAGGACAAAAAGGGTTAGGCACACGTCACTAGACTCAAAACACCCAGCAACCCGCTTCAAGCTCTTCAAGCTTCAAAAGCTCACCTGGTCCAGACTGCGAACGGTACCTGTAGGAAAAGCAGCTAGGGGTGAGCGTTCGCTCACCACCACAGATAACAGACTGACTACGGCATAATTAGCAGACAAAGCCGGTGACACCAACAACAACTCAAAAGACACACACACGACCCAAACTTTCCTCGACTGACTCAACATTCGGACACGTGATGTAGACCCCACACTACGATCGACGACCTCCTCCAAGACACGACTGACCACACAATACCAAACAAGATCACAAAGGATCGCAAACCGGCTGCTCAGTAACCAATCTCTGTCTCTCGCCCTTTACCGATCATAGACGTGGTCAGGCGGTCGACCTGTCGCGCAACTTCTCCCGATCCCAGTCGGGAGGCTAGCCCACAACCCCTCCGCTTCTCCGGATCCCAGTCGGGAGGCTAGCTACACCACACAACCTCCACCAGTAACCAGTAGCCAATCACAATCACAAACAAGTTCAAACAGACAGTAACGACACCGGTGACAACTCCACAGGCACTCAAGGCCAACAAAACACCGACAACCAAACACAGGTTCAACAACCCTACGGGCCCTCATGGCCACCCAAGACACCAACGATAAAGTACGGGTTCACAACCCCACGGGCACTCACGGGCACCCAAAACACCGAAACGACAACACGGGCTCTCATGGCCACCCAAGACTCAGCAATAATTAACACGGGCTATCAAGGCCACCCAAACTTGACAATAAATAACACGGCTCTCAAGGCCACCCAACTCAACAATAAATAACGCACAACAACCTCCGGCCATGGTCATATGCCTCCAGTAAAACAATTATCGATAAGTTCAATGCTCCTACGACACTACTAAGTGTCACATGCATTTCCCGTGTTCGCTACCTTCCCGTATCATGCATTTCTAATATTCGATAACCTACTTAACCCACGACACCCCGGTGTCACATGCAATTCTACTGTTAACTTTCACTAGTCAGGGCCGAGATCCGGCTACTTTTCCATACCTCGTAAACAACTCCAAAAGTGCTCCACTAAAACCCGAGATGATCCCAGTCACTCGCCGAGCCTCCCTTTGCCTCGGTCCGCAGCACGATCTAAAAGAACACAGTTTCAAAGCACTTTTAAACTAGTAGGAAAAAACCGAAAATTTAAATGAACTTAACGCCCAACGTAACCCCGACAATGTCGATCCCTCCCAAGCTTCCCAATTACTCGACATTGTCGAAAAAGGACCCGCAAAGGCCCGATTCGCCCGACATGGCGAATCTGGCCGGGTTTTGTAAATGGCCTTCCGGGGCTCCCTTTCGATCGAAGCCAGACTCCAAATTTAACACGAAACCCCAAATTAATAACGGTTCCGCCGTTAAGTTAAAGGTTACGATTTGTCCAGTTTGAATACGACAGTTGTCTTTTACACTCGAGCGGGCTAACAGTAGGGTTACGACGGATCGGGTTCGAGCACCCGCGCACCGAACCCATATTTGATCTAAACCCAGTTAAAACCCCTTTTTATCTTAAACCGTCTTTGAAACTCCTTGCTTTAATTAATTCCGACTTTGATTTTAAAACAAAACGGTTTCCTTCTGCTCGTTTCCAAACTCGAGATTTTTGGTCCAAAACCCTTCTAAAACCGATTTGATTTCGTTTTCCCCCTTTTCGATTTAACTTAACTCAAGTTTGTTTAACGACCGACCTTCGTTTTAAAACCCAATTAAATCAACCGATCTAGTTTTATCGATAACAATTTTACGTTCGAAAAGCGAAATTGAACTTTTATTCTAAATCTGATTTTTCATTCTAAACTCAAAATTTAACCCTTTTACACAACTAACCAGATCTGAATTTGTATTGAAAAACATAACAACAACAACAACGTAAATTTCTTGTTCTTTTTTTACATTTTCAGATTTACACAATAATCCTTTAAACAGAACCAGATTCACGTGTTTTTGTTCTGTTCCTTTCCATTTCGGGAGTTCCGTTCCATCCCGACCAGATCTGAACGAACTCGGGAACGGGAAAGAAAAAGAAGAAGAACGGGATCGGGTTAGGTGCGGCCGACCACCGGCGACGCCGTTATCGGCCGAGATTCCACGGACCGAGAACTCACCGTACCGAACGGTGGCAGGGGAGACGGTGGAGAGCGGCGGTGGGAGCGGCGGTGTACGGCGGTGGACGGCGGGGAGTTCGCCTCGGGTCCGGACGACTCGGTCCCGTTCCGGATCTGACGAGCTCGCCGGCGACGGCGGGAGCTCGGTGGCGAGTGAGGGCTCGGGACGGGGAGGCAAGAGACCGGAAGAGGGGCGGTGGCGTGAGGTCGGCCGGAACCGATGGTGGAGGATGGTTTTTGGACGGAGACGGAGAAGATGTTGGTCGGAGATGAAGGAGGAGAGAGGTAGGGAGGTCGGGGACGGGGATGGCGTGGCTGGCCGGAGCGGTGACGGGGTCGGGATGGAGGAGAAGAGGACGGGACGAGGGTGGTGCGGGAGGTGGCGGCCGGAAACAGTGGTGGCCGGCGAGCTCGGGATGAACCTGAGAGGCAGAAAGGAAGCTGGATTGAGAGAGAAGGGATAAAGGGGGTGAGGGTGGCTGCGTGCAAACTGATGCTGAAACCCTAGGGTTTCAGCTTTTAAGGGGGTGGGTTTTGGGCCGGCCACTTCGGGCCTCAGAGGACAAACGGGCCCAAAGCCCAGGCGAGAGGAAGAGGGCCTGCACCAGGCTGGCCGAGTCTGGCCTGTTTTCCCCTTCTTCTTTTTTGCCACTTGTTTCAAAACCTACCCTAAGGTTTTCGGTTTGCAATTTAATACCCTAAAAAAATGAAGCGGGTTTTACAGTCTACCCCCCTTAAAGGAATTTCGCCCACGAAATTTAAAACAGGGCGCGAACCTCGTCCTCGCGCTCCCAAGTTGATTCAGCCCCGTGGTGCTTCCACTGCACTCGTACCAAGTGGATAATCTTGCCTCCCCGCAGAATCTACTCCCGTGTGTCCATGATCCGAACCGGCTGCTCCTCATAGGAGACATCATCAGCCCCCTCGATATCTGTCCACTCAACGACGTGGGAGGGGTTTGCATTGTACTGCCGTAACTGAGACACGTGGAAGACGTTATGGACTCTCCCAAGTTGCGGTGGCAACGCCAGACGATAAGCCACTATTCCCACTCTGCCCAAAATCTCGAACGGGCCAATGTACCTCGGAGCCAACTTGCCCCCGCTGTGCTTGAACCGCACCAGGCCCTTCCTCGGGCTCACCTTCAGGAACACGTGATCCCCGACTGCAAACTCAAGGGGTCGACGTCGCCTGTCGGCATAACTCTTCTGTCGGCTCTACGCTGTCCTCAGCCGATCGCGGATCAGTGCGACTTTCTCCGTCGTGTCTCTGACAAGATCTGGCCCCAGCAGACTCTTGTCCCCCACCTCTGCCCAACACACTGGCGACCGACACGGCCTCCCATACAACGCTTCGAACGGTGCCATCCCGATACTGGCCTGGAAGTTGTTGTTGTAGGCGAACTCGGCTAAAGGCAGGTGGGTCTCCCAAGATCCCTTGAAATCCAACACACATGCTCGTAGCATGTCCTCCGAGATCTGGATAGTGCGCTCGGACTGACCGTCTGTCTGGGGATGATGCGCTGTACTGAGTAGCACCTCGGTCCCCAATGCCTTCTGCAGACTCGGCCAAAACCTGGACGTGAAGCGGGGATCCCTGTCAGACACGATCGACACCGGGACCCCGTGGAGACGCACTATCTCCTGAACATACAAGCTCCTCAACTTGTCGACTGGGTCGGTCATCCTCATAGCCAGGAAGTGGGCCGACTTGGTCAACCGGTCGACTACCACCCACACTGCGTCGTTCCCCTTCGGCGATCTCGGTAGTCCACACACGAAGTCCATCGTAATGTGTTCCCACTTCCACTGAGCAATCGGTAGTGGCTGTAACAATCCCGCTGGACGCTGGTGCTCGGCCTTCACCTGCTGACAGATGAGACATCTCGACACAAACTCTGCTACTTCTCTTCGCATCCCGCGCCACCAGAAATGTCGTCTGAGGTCACGGTACATCTTGGTGCCCCCCGGGTGCACCGTAAGACGCGAGTGATGTGCCTCTCGCAGCACGTCGTTTCTACAGTTAACCGGCACGAACAGCCCTCCTCGGTACTGTAGTCCCCAATCTGTACTGATCTCCCAACCTACTACCTCGTCGCCGTTGACGACCCTCTCTCGGATTTGTGTTGTCTCAACGTCCTCCGTCAGCGCCTCCAACACTTGGGCAAGCAGTGAGGGCTGAGCCACTAAGGAGCACATGGCCATGTCACCTGTAACCTCCTCTAGCTCAAGCCTGAATGTGCTCAGCTCCCCCATCATGTCCCACTCTCGGACTGATATGCTGGCGAGGCTCGGAACCGACTTCCTACTCAAGGCGTCGGCGACCACGTTCGCCTTGCCCGGATGGTAATGTAGCTCGAAGTCGTACTCCTCGAGTAGCTCCATCCACCGTCGTTGACGCATGTTCAGGTCTCGCTGGGAAAATATGTACTTGAGGCTCTTGTGATCCGAGAACACCTGAAAACCCTCGCCGTACAGATAATATCGCCAGCTCTTTAGCGCAAACAAGACTGCTGCTAGCTCCAAGTCGTGGGTAGGATAGTTGCGCTCATGTTTCTTCAGCTGCCTGGAGCCATAAGCCACCACTCTGCCCAACTGCATCAGTACGCAGCCTAGTCCCTCTCCGGACGCATCACAGTAAACATCATAACCGATCCCTCGCTCGGGCACCACTAACACTGGAGCTGTAGTCAGTCGAGTCTTCAACTCCGCGAATGCACGCTCACAGTCATCTGTCCACACGAACTCGACACCCTTGCTCGTCAACAGAGTCATCGGTGCGGCTAGTCGGGCAAAATCCTGGACAAATCGCCGATAGTAGCCTGCCAATCCCAGAAAGCTGCGGATCTCGAAACACTCGTGGGCCGTGCCCACTTCGAGACCGCGTCGATCTTCGACGGATCGACCAGGATACCGTCACGGGACACGATGTGGCCGAGGAATCTCACCTCAGAGAGCCAGAACTCGCACTTCTTCCGGTTGGCATACAGCTGATGCTCGCGCAGTAGTGTCAGAACAGCCCTCAGATGTGACTGATGCGCCGCCTCGTTCTGCGAATATATCAGGATGTCGTCCACAAACACCACCACAAACTGATCTAGGTACGGCCGGAAGATGCTGTTCATCAGGTCCATGAACGCTGCAGGTGCGTTCGTCAGTCCGAATGGCATTACCAGGAACTCGTAGTGCCCATAGCGCGTCCGGAATGCAGTCTTTGCGACGTCCCCCTCACGGACTCGCAACAGATAATAACCTGACCACAGATCGATCTTCGAGAAGTAGGTCGCCCCCCTCAACTGGTCGAACAAATCATCGATCCTCGGCATCGGGTATCGGTTCTTCACCGTAACCCGGTTCAGCTTCCGGTAATCTATACACATCCGTAGCTCTCCACTCTTCTTCTTCACGAAGAGTGCTGGTGCTCCCCACGGTGATGCACTCGGACGGATAAACCCCTTCTGCTGAAGCTCCTCTAGTTGACGCTTCAGCTCAATCAACTCTGCTGGCGCAAACCTGTACGGCGCCATCGATATCGCCGCCGTTCCCGGCACCAGGTCGATCCCGAAGTCCACCTCACGAACCAGTGGCAACCCGCTCAACTCCTCGGGAAAGACATCGGGGAACTCGCATACCACTCTCGGTAACTCTCGGCTCTGCACAACCGGAACTTCCTCCTTAGCGGACAATGCTGAGAGGAGGACCCCGCTCTTACTACCCAGAACACACGTCACCTTCGTGCCACCCACTATCACTGTCACTCGTCGCCTGTAGCAATCGATATTGGCTCGGTACCTCGACAACCAATCCATTCCCAAGATCACATCAAAGGTAGTCATCCCCAACACGAGAAGATCACCAGGGCAAGGACAGTCTGCGACTCTAATCTCGCAGACACGACATACTCTAGTCAACGATGCACCACCCCCAACTGGGGTGTCCAGGCATAGGGGTGCACTCAACGGCTCTAAGCTCAACCCCAACCTCTTGGCACAACCCGATGAAATAAAAGAGTGCGACGCCTCGGTATCAAACAAGAATAAAGCCCATAAATTATACAATAAACACGTACCCTGGATGGTCTCGCGGTACGTGCTAGGTCCCAGGGCACTGGTGTCGGTGACTGCATACACTCTCCCCTGCGAGGCCTGCTGCCTCTGACCCGGTGCACTGGCCGCTGAATACCCGTGACTCTGCTGCTTTCTCGGAATCGGTGCGCTCGTAGAAGGCTGTGACGGTCTGGACTACTAACCCTGACGAGGACGTCCCCTGGGCGACTGTACGGTCCGCGACTGCGGCGGTCGCTGCGCTGATGTTGCCCTCGACGGCTCATGGCACCATGCAATGGTGTGCCCAACCCGGCCGCATCGAAACCAACCGATCTCGTTGGCTCTCGACTCCGTGCCCTGGCTGGTCCGGCTGGTCGCTGGCAGCGCCGTAGGCCCTCCTTCCATCGGGCACTCGCGACGGAAGTGGCCTCGCTGCCCGCAGGTAAAGCACGTCGGCGCCCTCTCTGGTGCGACTAGCCCAACTACTGCCACTGACCCCCGCTGTCTCGATCCACCCTGATGAGTCGGTGGTCGGAAGAACCCTGCGGTCCTCTGTCTCCGCGAGTCTCTTGAGTCGGACGGTCCTGCAAAGCTGATCGGCCCCTGGCTGCATCCCGGATGCCCTGCTCCACTGTAGCCGTGGTGTCCACTAGATCGGTATACTTCCGTAGCCTCAAAGCGAGAACCTGGTTCCGGATGCCCAGCCTCAGTCCTCCCTGAAACTGCAGCAAACGGTTCGTCTCGCTCATCACCATCTCTGGCGCGAATCTGGCCAAGGCTGTGAACCTGGCCTCGTACTCTGCCACCGTCATCCCTTCCTGCTCCAGATCTAGGAACTGCCAATGTCGCTCCAGCCGAGCCGACTCGGGAAAATACTGTGCTAGGAACACATCCTGGAAGACGCTGTAGTCGTACCCGACCATGTCCTTCACACGCCCCCACCAGTGGTAAGCGCTGTCTCTCAGCTGATGGGCCGCGAAGGACACCCTGCGACGGCCATCCTCGATACCTGATGTATCTAGGTCTCGCGTGACCTGATCTAGCCACCTCTCGGCTAGGTCGGGGTTCGGCTCCCCGACAAAAGTGGGTATCCCGAGCTTCAAGAAGTCTAGCAGTGCTCGGGATGTATGATCCTCTGTCTGACCGGTTCTCACTGGGACCGCGGTTGCCTCAGGTGCTGGTGAAGCCGACTCTCGGTTGGCGATGACCGCCACCAAACTCTGGACCGTCCTGGTCAGCTCATCAAGGGCAGCCATGACGGGAGGGTCTACGACGGGCGGAACGCCGGGTGTGCCTGCAGACGGCCCTGCGTCGCTTCTCCTGTCCTCTCCGACAGGAGTGCCCTGCGCTTCCGCGTGCTCGGCGGGCTCAATTGTGGGCACCCTTCCCGGTGTCCCCGCTGACCGTCCCCGCCGGCCCCGCGTGGGCGCCTGACCCCGTGCTCCCGATGCTCGTCCGCGTCTATCGTGAGCCATAGTCAGTATCCTCTGCACGGATACACACAAACGTTCAGTTGCGAACTCAAATAAGGACAGCAGTTCAAAACACTAACGCTCACACGGTCTAAGCTTACTGTAGCGCATATAACACTAAAACGTCACGCTGCTCACGCTATTAATACTTTAAATATTTGTATTAGTAAACGAAACCTCAAGAGACCAAACCCAAAACACGCAAAGACCAACCAACCACACAACGAAACAACAACCACAACCAAAATGACAACTCAAGACCGACCTCAAACACAAGCCAACACGGCCGAGTAACAACAATACACGCCCACTGGGCAAACCAATTTTAAAACTTTTTCCACTCCATTAAGAATCCTCATTTCTTGGCATCAGGTAGTTACAACCCCGTCCAGGCGTCCCCGAACTACGTTGTAGCCACTTGATACCAACACCGTCACGCTCGACCACAGGAGCGCTCCTGAGTCGAGTCGCGACAGTTTAAAAACGTTTCACGCAGCAACACACAAATACTGTGCCAGTAACCCCGTACTGCACAAGCACAAAACAAACAAGACTCAAATCCTAACGGGTCTACACCCGAGTTCCGACTTGCGTACCCAACGCAGGACGGGACTCTACTGACTCGACTCTCCCACCTAATTGACGTGTAGTCCGAGGTGTGAAACATCGCGCTCTGATACCAAGCTGTCACGCTCCAATTTCAGCGAACGGAACTCGGGACGCGAACATTTAAAAAGTTACAATACTGAAACCTGTTTTCATTAAATCACTTTAAAAACCAGTTTAGTTCACAAAAGAATATTATTTACATCTCAAAAAAATAATATTAGTCCCACACTAGGACAAAAAGGGTTAGGCACACGTCACTAGACTCAAAACACCCAACAACCCGCTTCAAGCTCTTCAAGCTTCAAAAGCTCACCTGGACCAGACTGCGAACGGTACCTGTAGGAAAAGCAGCTAGGGGTGAGCGTTCGCTCACCACCACAGATAACAGACTGACTACGACATAATTAGCAGACAAAGCCGGTGACACCAACAACGACTCAAAAGACACACACACGACCCAAACTTTCCTCGACTGACTCAACATTCGGACACGTGATGTAGACCCCACACTACGATCGACGACCTCCTCCAAGACACGACTGACCACACAATACCAAACAAGATCACAAAGGATCGCAAACCGGCTGCTCAGTAACCAATCTCTGTCTCTGGCCCTTTACCGATCATAGACGTGGTCAGGCGGTCGACCTGTCGCGCAACTTCTCCCGACCCCAGTCGGGAGGCTAACCCACAACCTCTCCGCTTCGCCCGATCCCAGTCGGGTGGTTAGCCACACCCGCGCGTCCTTCCCCCGATCCCAGTCGGGGAGCTAGCCCACAACCCCTCCGCTTCTCCCGCTCCCAGTCGGGAGGCTAGCTACACCACACAACCTCCACCAGTAACCAGTAACCAATCACAATCACAAACAAGTTCAAACAGACAGTAACGACACCGGTGACAACTCCACAGGCACTCAAGGCCAACAAAACACCGACAACCAAACACAGGTTCAACAACCCTACGGGCCCTCATGGCCACCCAAGACACCAACGATAAAGTACGGGTTTACAACCCCACGGTCACTCACGGCCACCCAAAACACCGAAACGACAACACGGGCTCTCATGGCCACCCAAGACCTAGCAATAATTAACACGGGCTCTCAAGGCCACCCAAACTTGACAATAAATAACAGGGCTCTCAAGGCCACCCAACTCAACAATAAATAACGCACAACAACCTCCGGGCATGGTCATATGCCTCCAGTAAAAAAATTATCGATAAGTTCTCTGCTCCTACAACACTACTAAGTGTCACATGCATTTCCCGTATTCGCTACGCTCCCGTATCATGCATTTCTAATATTCGATAACTTACTTAACCCACGACACCCCGGTGTCACATGCAATTCTACTGTTAACTTTCACTAGTCAGGGCCGAGATCCGGCTACTTTTCCCTACCTCGTAAACAACTCCAAAAGCGCTCCACTAAAACCCGAGATGATCCCAGTCACTCGCCGAGCCTCCCTTTGCCTCGGTCCGCAGCACGATCTAAAAGAACACAATTTCAAAGCACTTTTAAACTAGTAGGAAAAACCCGAAAATTTAAATGAACTTAACGCCCAACGTAACCCCGACAATGTCGATCACTCCCAAGCTTCCCAATTACTCGACATTGTCGAAAAAGGACCCGCAAAGGCCCGATTCGCCCGACATGGCGAATCTGCCCGGGTTTTGTAAATTGCCTTCCGGGGCTCCCTTTCGATCGAAGCCAGACTCCAAATTTAACACGAAGCCCCAAATTAATAACGGTTCCGCCGTTAAGTTAAAGGTTACGATTTTTCCAGTTTGAATACGACAATTGTCTTTTACACTCGAGCGGGCTAACAGTAGGGTTACGACGGATCGGGTTCGAGCACCCGCGCACCGAACCCAGATTTGATCTAAACCCAGTTAAAACCCCTTTTTCCTTAAACCGTCTTTGAAACTCCTTGCTTTAATTAATTCCGACTTTGATTTTAAAACAAAACGGTTTCCTTATGCTCGTTTCCAAACTCGAGATTTTTGGTCCAAAACCCTTCTAAAACCGATTTGATTTCGTTTTCCCCCTTTTCGATTTAACTTAACTCAAGTTTGTTAACGACCGATCTTCGTTTTAAAACCCAATTAAATCAACCGATCTAGTTTTATCGATAACAATTTTACGTTAGAAAAGCGAAATCGAACTTTTATTCTAAATCTGATTTTTCATTCTAAACTCAAAATTTAACCCTTTTACACAACTAACCAGATCTGAATTTGTATTGAAAAACATAACAACAACAACAACGTAAATTTCTTGTTCTTTTTTTACATTTTCAGATTTACACAATAATCCTTTAAACAGAACCAGATTCACGTGTTTTTGTTCTGTTCCTTTCCATTTCGGGAGTTCCGTTCCATCCCGACCAGATCTGAACGAACTCGGGAACGGGAAAGCAAAAGAAGAACGGGATCGGGTTAGGTGCAGCCGACCATCGGCGACGCCGTTATCGGCCGAGATTCCACGGACCGAGAACTCACCGTACCGAACGGTGGCAGGGGAGACGGTGGAGAGCGGCGGTGGGAGCGGCGGTGTACGGCGGTGTACGACGGTGGACGACGGGGAGTTCGCCTCGGGTCCGAACGACTCGGTCCCGTTCCGGATCTGACGAGCTCGCCGGCGATGGCGGGAGCTCGCTGGCGAGTGAGGGCTCGGGGCGGGGAGGCCGGAGACCGGAAGAGGGGCGGTGGCGTGAGGTCGGCCGGAACCGATGGTGGAGGACGGTTTTTGGACGGAGACGGAGAAGATGCTGGTCGGAGATGAAGGAGGAGAGAGGTAGGGAGGTCGGGGACAGGGATGGCGTGGCTGGCCGTAGCGGTGACGGGGTCGGGATGGAGGAGAAGAGGACGAGACGAGGGTGGTGCGGGAGGTGGTGGCCAGAAACGGTGGTGGCCGGCGAGCTCGGGATGAACCAGAGAGGGAGAGAGGAAGCTGGATCGAGAGAGATGGGATAGAGGGGGTGAGGGTGGCTGCGTGCAAACTGATGCTGAAAACCTAGGGTTTCAGCTTCTATGGGGCTGGGTTTTGGGCCGACCACTTCGGGCCTCAGAGGACAAACGGGCCCAAAGCCCAGGCGAGAGGAAGAGGGCCTGCACCAGGCTGGCCGAGTCTGGCCTGTTTTCCCCTTTTTTTTTGCCACTTGTTTCAAAACCTACCCTATGGTTTTCGGTTTGCAATTTAATACCCTAAAGAAACGAAGCGGGTTTTACAGATACAATTGTCAGGGCTCGAGGTAGGGTTGGAGATGAACCAACTCGCAACAGAAAATCAATGAAAAAAGAAACGATTAAAACCATGAAACAACTAACGAAGAATATATTCACAAAAGAAAAATTCAGCACTATTTCTTACCAAACAAGAACACTAGGTAACAAATGATTGGCTTGAGTCTCCAAGATGCCTACGTATCCACATGGGAATCAAAGCCACGTAGTTCTTCTCTTTGAGGACTCAAGAACACAAAAATGGAGGTGGTAGCTTTCCTTGGCCGAAATTGCAAAGGAGAGGAGGGAGAAGTTGTGTTTCCTATTCTTGTCTTGTGTTTGTTATGTTAAAAAAAAGATGACTCAAACATAACAAATTCCATCAACTTGTCAAACTAAAAGCATGGGACTAGTATGGTGACAAGGAAGGTGTAAATAGGACAAAGTATGGCTAGACAAGATTGGGTTAGGTGGTGAATCACCAACATCTGAATCCTTGTCTTGCCTACTTAGTTTTAATTAATCAAGACTTGATTAATTAGTTCCATGGGCCTTGGTTGCATGGTTCTTTCATGAGCCTCTTGGAACATGGCCCGTGGCCATTTCCAATGAGGTCCTGTGATTCGCTCATCGCCTCCAAGCCTTCCATACCGGAAATGTCCAACATGATCCGACGCGATAAATCTCAAGACTCCAAGCCTTGTCTTGACACGTAAAGTCCTATTCACTTACGGGCACATGACCCAAAACCCAGTTTTGGTCATGTCCCGAGACAACTCCGCTTTGGCCATTCTCCATAAATGTGTCAATGAGTTTCACCCTCCGGTGTAACCCTTAGGTTTATGCATGTCAATAGATCAACGTAAAATCCCATTTTACTTGATCCTATTTAAGTGGCAACTAACGAGACTTTAGTATTGCCTGACACTGCATAACGAATTGACCTTGTGGATTCTAACCTTTCTGTCGTCCCTTCCATTATCCTTTTATCTCCGATATCCTGATTGAGATAAGGCTTAGAGCCGTCATCCTTATTTTTTTGTAAGCTCGAAAAATTTATTAAGATAAGCCCTGATTCAAGTAGAAGCAAGGTAAAAGGTCAGAAGACCAGTTCAACGCTTATAGACGAATTCTACTATGGGCAGAACTATAAGGATAGACCTTAACCCCAAAAACAGGAACCCACGAACACAACAAAACAGAAAACTAAAGAGCCGATTTCTGCCGAGCCTTATGGGACGACTTCCACAAAGTCGAAACGGGAGGCGCTGCCTTGACAGTACATTCTTTAGTCAAAGAACGAGCTCTTGAATGAGTAACAACAGTATAGGTAGGAGGCCGGCTTTGCCGAGGTTGAAGGAGGGCATCCTTCCATGGACTATTCTCCTTCTCCCCTGTTTCCATCGAGACCTCCAAACCATCTACATCTGAACCCGGAACTATCAATCAATGTTCCTTGATATGTGAGATGAATGAATATATGATTCCTAGTATCATGCCCATGCTATTTTTTAGTCAGTCTCGATCAAGCGGCCGAGAATCGACATCTTTCCCATACCGTAGTATGAGGGATAAATACCTTAGCTCTCTTTCGCGTCACTCATACAGTTCGTCCCCAAGCCAATCTTGGCCGTTATGGAAGCCCGGTTACGGACAACGTTAGGCTCAGGTCAAACTCAGTTGTTTACTGCATAGCGATTAGAAAGACTCCTTGGTCTAAGGATACATGACAAACTACGACAATGAATATGTTCATGACTTGATTTATGGCACATATTCATGTCGGGTCGTCCAATATCATGTCCCACATGATATCTATGATCAGACTCCAGAATCCATCGAGTGTGATCTATCTCGAGCTATGGTTCTATTCGCATGGTGGGAATAGATCAGAACACACATCGATATATTACTCCAACACATAAGTAATATAAAGCCGCTTTAATTTTATTGGTAATGATATATATATATATATATATATATATATATATATATATATATATATATATATATATAGGGTAGCTATCCAGTAAAAACCATCATTATTGTGCAAACTACGAACCAATCTAAGCCACAGGATGCGGTCAAAGTGACGTCAGCAGAGCGCGCGCGATGCTGACACTTGGCCGCTTCGCGCGCGCGATGCTGACACTTGGCCGCTTCGCGCGCGCGATGCTGACACTTGGCCGCTTCGCGCGCGCCTCTGCTCGCGCGCGTGTGCGTGTGGACCACGCGCGCGCACAGTGCTAATAGTTTGGGCGCACAGTGCTGATAGTTTAGCACAATGCCAAACTATCAGCACTGTGCGCCCACGTGTCAGCACTTGATGAGTTCGTAGTTTGGACAATAAGGTGCGGTGTTTTATATATTTATTGCCCACGTGTCAGCATCTGGTGCGCTCTGCTGACATCACTTTGGGCGGATCCTATGGCCCAGATTGGTTCGTAGTTTGCACAATAAGGGGTGGTTTATACCTGATACCAACTATATATATATATATTTGGACATTTATGATTGAACTACGGGCACTAAGAATAACATAACCAACACCATTTATTTTTGCTAATTTCTTCTCTCACCACATGAGCCCAAATGCCTTATTTATAAGCTTTTACTATCATCAACGAACTTATCTCATGTATTAAAGGACCAGCTCAACTAAAAGCTCAAGCTGATAGCTGAAGGACCAATTATAGTTATATTCAAACACGCGTCCACACGGACAAACCCGTTTTATAAGTTCGGATGTGGATTATTTAGAAGAGAGTATGAGCCCATTGAGAAGATATATAAGGTCTAGCTCATTTGGGACAAATTTGTGAACTTGAGAATAAATTAGAATTTTTGTAAATAGTGGGGTTTGAACCCTTGTCCGTGATGTATCAGACTCTTATACCATATTAGATGACCAACTCAACTAACAGCTCAAACTGATAGTTGAATGTCCAATTATAGTTATATTATAACATGCGTCCTCACAAATAAACATGTTTACGAGTTTGAATATGAATTATTTAGAAGAGGTGATAAGCTTATTGAGAAGAGATATAAGGGATAACCCACTTAGGGAATATTGAAGAAACTAAGCAGAAATTAGTATTTTTGTATAGAATGAGGTTTGAACCCATGTCCGCGAGGAATCAAGTTCTGATATCATATTAGAGGACCAACTCAACTAAAAGCTCAAGGTTATAGTTGAAGGCCAAATTATAGTTATATTTTAACAACATGTCATATGCATGCATATTGAAGTAGCCGTACATGGTTATTCGCAACACTATCGCTTAGACACCACAATTTACAAATCATTATATATAAAATTTAAATAAAAATTCGTAAACAATATACGCGGATCAAGTTGTCTCGCACATATCATTCCCCCTAATATTTTGCTGAGTAAAGTATAGGTAAGAAAATCCATTCCTTTATTCCCTCTCGGTTTTTGAATAGACGTGCGTTATAGTTGTCTCGTTAACAACCTTCACAAAGAAAATTCTATAGGACAAACCTTATACAAGATTAAAAAGGGTATCACATGAAAACATGTAAGGACGATCGGCTTGAGTCTCCAAGACGCCTACATATCCACTTGGGAATCAAAGCCATGTAGTTCTTCTTATGAGGACTCAAGAACACCAAAAATGGAGGAAGAGAACATCCTTTGCCGAAATTAGAGGGGTGAGGGAGAGAAGTTGTTTCCTATTTTTTTTTTGTTATGTTGAAAAAGATGACTTAAACATAACAAACCTCGTCAACTTGTCCAACTAAAGGCATGGGACAAACATGGTGACAAGTAAGGTGTAAATAGGAAAAAGTATGGTGGTAAGTATGGCTAGACATGGGGTTAGGTGATAAATCACCAACATCTTAATCCTTGTCTTGCTTACTTAGTACTAATTAATCAAGACTTGATTAATTAGTTCCATAGGCCTTGGTTGCATAGGCCTCTATGAACATGGCCCACATTCTTATTCAATTGTGGGCCGATCGAGCATGGGATTCGGGAGTATGATTGGGAGGTGCGTGATAACCCACGCTTTGTTACCTCAATTTTGGAATTATAGAAGGACCGGAAGGTGAAGCACTACACGACCGAATGGGACGAGAAGGTGTCTCCAACTATAACACCAGGTTTCAGGCCCTTGTCACCAAACACTGTACCTAAGGGCGCCTCCTATCTGGGAGGCAGCCCAATCGTATTCCTGAACACTGTACCTAACGGTACGAGACGACAGGTGGTTACTCCAGCTTGGAGAGGAGATCCAGGCTAGAAAAACTTGGGAGCCGACTAGCTTTTTTCTAGAAAAGAAACCGAAGTTTCAGGTTTCATTCTACCTAAGCACAGATCTAAAGATGCAGCTGAGGTTGATGGCGTGATGAGAGGGGCCGTTGGTGAGCCCCGAGATGATCAGGCGGGGCTAGTAAACAACCCCGCCAGGAGGAATGTTAGGACCCTCTAGCTTCAGGGATTGGCCTAAGGAGGGGTCCCTGGTCCAATCCATACCTCCTACAACTGGTGCTGAGTTCATGTTCAGTCACTTTTCCCCCCATATGCAGCGTTTAGGTACTACCTTGAGTAGTATTCCCAGTTTCGTTTTCCAAACCCCTCACCCTTCCTTCACACCTATATGGCAAGTACAATATTGTCTGTGACAGTTCATTTTGCTACAAAGTTCGTGTGTTGAGCCTTTCAGGGATTCTTTACTTGTACTGATTTTTTTATTATTAATAACATTCTGTACCTTTTAGCCAAATAAAACATTGTACCTTTGTAACTGATGATGAGTGTTAGAACCTTCTAGCTTTAGGGACTAGCCTAAGGAGCGGTACCTGGTCCAAACCATACCTCCTACAACTGGTGTTGAGTTCAAGTTCGGTCGCTTTGCCCCCCATATGCAGTGTTTAGGCACTACCTTGAACATGACTCCCAGTTTCGTTCTCCAAACCCCCCACCTTTCCTTCACACTTATATGACAAGTTCAATATCGTCTGTGACGGTTCTTTTTGCTACTGAGTTCGTGTGTTGAGTCCTTCAAAGACTTTTTACTTGTACTAATTCTTTATTATTAATAAAATTATGTACTTTATACACCAAAAAAGCCGTCACACCTTTGTAACTTCTTTTTTTGAAACGAGTATAGAGGTATTATATTACTGTAGAACAACAGCCTTACAGGTTAGGGCATAACTGACCAAGATTCCTGATATTTTTCCCGATCGACCGTAGTCCACCAGGCGCTCATGGATCCATAAAAATAGTCTGCTTTCAATCGTAGATCCGAACTTAGGAGTTCCCCTTACCGACATTTCAAAAATAATAAGACTCAAAGTCCTAAACCTATCTAGGCAAAAATTTATTCGACCTAGTAAGAAATATAAAGTAGACCTAATAGAAGGTGAATGTAATGCATTGGATGCGGATTTCCCGAGACTCTCCGGCATTGTTAGCCCCGGGTCTGTGGATATAGGTCCCAGAATGACCTGTCCACCCCCGCCGGGTCCTATCATTCGTCCCGTGGAAGGCCCTGTCCCTCCAGCTGCATCTCCCGATTCTGTTCCAACCTGGACTCCTTAAGACTTTCCTGCAAACAATTGGCTTCTTCAGGTACCCATGTCCCGCTTGTCTGGACTGTAAGCTCTGTCGGTTCCAACGGCCCCTGCTCCCCGTCCAGAAAGGACGACATAATGTTCATTCCCGGGGAGTTCTGCCTTTCCGAACTCAGTCCCTTCATTCCTAGTCTGGTGGTCTAGGGTCGGGGACCGATTGTTGGATTATATTTTAGTAGGCCTCGTAGATTCACCAGAAGATTCTCCTAGGTGTACCGATGGGTTGGAGGCCTAAGAGCTATCGGTTGGCGATGCAGTTTCCCCTATGATCGCGGCTATGCTTCCGCTTCTCCGGTCGGGTTGACCTGTGCTGGTGGTGTGGTGTTTGTCACCGGAGTGATTACAATCACCGTCTTTGATCTCGGAGATCTCGGATCGCGGCGCTTGAACGTCGACGATGTTGGGCTAAGAACCATAATGGTACTCCAATTTTCGAAGGGGACCCAGATCAAGGACGACGACGGCCCTGGATCACCCGTCCACCCATCAAACTGATATCCGAGCGTTCCCGGTAGGGTATACCATGCGGTCCTATTATTGTCGGCCAGGGTCGGAGAGAAGAACGACTGATCACGTCTTTGATATGGTTCGATCATGTGCCAAACTGGCACCGGGTAAGGATGCCATGGCGGTCCTTGCAGATGGTCGGAGGGGGGGGCTGCAGACGAGGACGGTAGCGTGCGGTTTGCTGCGATTACCAGTGCACAGTCCGGTTGGTGGCATGGCGGAGGTGAAGCGGACCGGGCGGTCGTGCCAAGGGGTATAGGATCCATGGGCGATCAGGTTGCATGGTGAAGCCGGAGGGGAGGGTCGGAATGCTATGTGGAGACGTCAGAGCCAATGAGAACCACCTTTGTATGGGTTGAAGACGAAATCCTATAGGGTTTTTGGGTGAACCCTAAACAGGGTTTGGGAGAGCTCCGTTTTTCTTAAATTAAGGATTCACCTTACAACTCTCATAAGTTAGAGGAGAAATCTAATACAAACCCCTCTTATCCTAAAAACTGTATGAATCAATTCTAGCCATACACTCTTAAGATTCAACATTCGCTATAATGTCACATCATCATCCCAATTCCTCTCAAACCTCACGTCACTTTCTTCCTTTCTCACACAAGCAATGACATAATTGTAATAGAATAGTGCCATGTGGACAAGTGTCCATTTTTTCTTCATCAATTCACTAATTTAATGATTCCCGCTTCGTTTCAACTCTGATTAGCTTCAAAGTTGCACCAATATTTTTATTTTTCCAAGGGCTTTAAATCAAGATCAGTCATGAATATGTTTTAAAGCACGAAAATAAAAAGTTATCTCGAGGTGATAAAAATAATGTTCAATGTTGATAAATTTTCACTAGAAATGTTTTATACCGGGGTATCTAAATGGTGCTAAATGTTTATAAAAAAACATGTACTGAGATGATAAAAAACAATTAATGAGGTGATAAAAAAAACGTGTACAAATTTGATAATAAGTGTGATAAACTAGAGTTTAGTGTTGATAAAAAAAACATGTGATGGAGTGATAAAACTCATGTAATTTAGTGATAAACATAGTGTTTAGTGTTGATAAAACTAGTGCTTAGTGTTCATAAAAAACATTTGATGAGGTGATAAAAATCATGTTTGGTTTTGGAAAATAAGGTGATAAAACTAGTGTTCAGTGTTGATAAAACCAGAGTAAAATGTTGATAAAACCAATGTAAAGTGTTGATAAAAATTACCCAGATATAATTTCTTTTTAAATCATCCCCGAAATAATTTATTTTTTTCTTGCTTTAAAACATCCTCACCACTGATCTTGATAGAAAGCTCTTGAAAAAATAAAGATATTGAAGCAAATATGAAGCCAATCAGAGTTCAAACGAAGCGGGAGAAATCAAATCATGTTTAGTTTTGAAAAATGAGGTGATAAATCTAGTGTCCAGTGTTGATAAAACCAGTGTAAAGTGTTGATAAAATCAGTGTTAAGTGTTCATAAAAATTACCCATACATAATTTTTTTTTAAATCAGTCCGAAAATAAAAAAAATTTCGTGCTTCAAAATATATTCATGACTGATCTTGATAGAAAGCCCTTGAAAAAACAAAAATAATGACACAAGTTTGAAGCCAATCGGATTTCAAACGAAGCGGAAAAAATTAAATTTGTGAATTGGTAAAAAAAAAATATGATAGTTTTACCAAAAAGCCCTTACACCTTACCAAAAAAGTGTTGTTTTTTTCAGTCAACAACTCAATTACATCTCATCCATCCATTCTTAAATTGAATGCCTTGAATTGGTTCACACGATTTTTACATTAAGATGTTGTTTCTATTTGATTTCTTCTACATAAATAAGTTAATTGTATGCATTTAAAAACTCTTTCCGGGGAAAAACATGTCTCTATCATAAATTATAGACTCAACCATTGAGCTTATAAACACATGACCCATAAAAAAGTTTAATGATTAGTATACAGAAAAAAGGTAATAATATGACTGTGTTTGAACCTTTATGACTTCAGTAATCCTTTTATAAAGTCAATGGTAGTATCTTTCCACGAAGCTTTATGAATTTACAAGGTTTAAAGAATCCTAGATGAGCAATGTTTTCCCTCCCACAAGGTTTAACTATTTTGAATATATCTTGATTCATACTTGGACAAAACATTAGATTTAAGCTATTTTAAATGCAGCAGAGGATGTGAATAAAAGAACTCTCTGACGTTTGCAAAAAAGATCTAGTCGCACAACACCTTGGTCATAGCCATGATCATGGTTCTACCATGGTCTGTGTCATGGCTCTATTACTTCTAATAATCACAACTATAAGGTTGTTGGGAGATAACGTCCTCAATCACAGAATTACTTGACGAGGCGACGACAACCGTTCGATGGGTACGTGAGAGGCCGGTCCGACAATGGTCTTTTTTCTCTTTCCGAGCATAACCATAGTAATTCTCTACTTAATCTAAGAGACTGTACTTTGAGTTTAAGAGACTATGAAGAGCTTTCAGGATGTATTGATGGTCCTTACTTCTTAAGTTTTTTCTCTCTAGCGCTACAGTAGCCGCTACAGTACTAAAAGTTAGTTCTTTGATGGTTTTTCAGCAACTACAAAAATGATCTCGTCGTGTTCAATCGGGCTGCCGCCAGGTTTTGAACAGGGAAGGGCTCGGAGGCTAGATGGTCCAGGGATCTCGGAGGTTGGTCATACTCAAAGTGGAGCACATGAAGGTATTAATGCCAGATTGAGATCGGTTGTCATTCCATCTCAAGAATTGCTGAGGGATTAGGAGAATTTGTCTCCAAGGAGGAGAAAAAAAACTGGATCTTTGTACATAACCTACCACCTCGCACCTCCAAGGAATGGATTGGGAGCTTGTTCCATGAATGTGGAAAATTTTTGTATGTCGAAGCACCACAAAGACCCAACAACAATGGGAAGTGGTTCGCTTTCGTGTGCTTCAAGTCAGCGGTTGGTTTCGACAAGGTTGTCCACACTTTCAATGCTTCGTGCTGAAAGGCTTTAAACTATTTGTAATAGAGGCCTAGAGACGTGGAAGAGGCCAAAAGCAACAACTTTAGTCTGATACTACTCGAACCTGGAGAAGGAAAGAAGAACAGAGGTTAGAAGTGAGACAATTACCCATAGGGAAAGTTGTTGATGCTCAGCGTGAGTTGCTGGAGAAGGGTCATTTGGCTCTTATACATAAAAATACCCTCATTGAAGCTATTAAGGAGGACTTTCAAGCGGAAAGAGAAGGAGAAATAGTGGTAAAAAATATGGGGAACAAAGTAGTTTTGGTTTTCTTTCCAGACAAGAATGTTGAAAATGAGGCACTAAAAGATGAAGTTGATTGGTTAAAACCTTGGATGACAATCATTGAAAACAAGGTTAAACTTTGTGAAGTGGGTGGGAAATTCACCTGGGTAGCTATTTATGGAGTCCCGATTCTTGGCTGGTGTTTGGAGACCTTTGAAGCACTCACTAAAGATTTGGGCTCAGTTGATATCTCAGTGGTCCCATTAACACATGTCCCCTCTTTCCATTCTTCTGCTACTTCTTCGTCTGAGGAAGATAGTGGTGATTATAGTCCTGGTCTAAGGAATTTAATATACCACTGACTGAGGAGAATGATAACTTGGGGAACATCAATTCTTCCACATTTGTTAGGGCATCGCACTTAAACGAGGTTGCCATTACTGAACCATTGACTCCTCAGGAAGTTGGTAAGAATTTATTAGATGTACAAGTTGGTCCTGTTGAGGAATCTGACCAAAGGATTGTGGGTTTGGAATTTGAAAACAATGTTCTTAATCTTGACATGGAATTAATCCCAGAGAATTTTTGTAAGAACCGCTCCCGGTCAGCGCTAGTCAAATCGGCGAAAAACAGGAAAATTTAAAATTTTGGGACAGACACCTAAATGAACCTAAATTTGACCCCGAGGGTCATATCGGACTTGAGTTGACCCCGATATCGACCAAAGTGAATTCTGGGGACTCAGGGCAACTTGCTGACCAATTTGGGAAAGGTTGACTTTTTGCTGGAAAAGTCAACTGAGCGACGATTTGGTCCGTTCGAGGCTCGTTTTGGATCCGAAAAGCTTAGCCGTTGTTACAGCGGTCTTAGTTGAGCCGTTTCCTTGTAGCCCGTGAAGTTTTGTAATTTCTTGGAAAATGGGCCCGTTCGGGGCCTGAAAGTGGTGGGACCCACTTGCCACTTGTCACCCAAGTGGTGGTGTTAGGTGATTTTGAACAAAACAAAAGGATGAGGCATGGGGTAGGTTCGGCCATAGTTCAAAAAAAGAGAAAAAAATACAAAGAGAAAGAAGAGAGAAGGAGGAGAGAAAAAGAGAAGAAAAAGTTTAGGGTTTAGGGATTTCCCGACGATCAAACCAACGGATCGTCTCAACGGTTGAAGAATTGAGCTCCCGTCATCATTCCCTACGGTGAGCACCTAATTGATTTTCGTTTTGGTACGTTTAAAAGTCACATCCTAGATGCGATGAGCACATCAACTACATTCCAAATGCAATGATGCCTCAAATTACATCCAATGTAATTCTTCCTTTGAACCCGTCAACTACATCCAATGCAATGACGGTTCTAAGGGTTCACACACAAGGATTAAAATTTCAATTTTATCTTTGCATGTGAGGTGATATGCTCGGTAAATAAAGTTAAGCATGCAATTCTAAAACACATAGAATTAATCATGCATAAACTAAACCAAGCATAAAGCGATAAATGTGCACATAATAGCCCCCTAAACTAACTCCCACTAGCTTCTTGAGCTCCACCGACTCCAAGCCGATGCCAACACCCGAAAAGCCACCAAATGACATTTTCACCCTTTCTTCGTCTTGAGTAAAATATTACAATTTAATACACGACTCGCAGGTCGGGAATAAATAAATATTACAAACAAGTGGTTTGACGACCACACCTTGAAAGAATAATTACACGCTAACTCTAACGGCTCGCAGGCCGTGAAAAGCGATAAATAATTAAATCGAGCTCGGGGCTATTATGTACACCATGTCAACATCACATCACACATCGTGTTATCAAACATCATGTGATTTTCCTGTTTTAATTAATAGCCAAGTTTCGAAAATTTTTGATGCTCGGTTTATCGAAACCGTTCAAAAATGAAACTTTTGAACATTTGATCTTCGAGTTCGTCATGACGGTTCCAAACTCGTCATAACTAACAAAACGGTTTAGCCTTGGCATATCAACCATCCAATGGTCATGCTTGGCCTAGCTCCGTCCAACGGAGCCCCATTCGGTCTCGGTTTCGGCTCCCCGAGAGTCCCGCTCCCGAGACCCGAAAAATCAAACTTTTTTCAAAATTTCCAGATTTGAAATAATTTTCAAAAATTCATTTTACATGCATTAAATCCATAAACAATAATTTAAAACATGTTATCAATCAATTTAGAAAAACAACATGCCAAAAACGAAACTTTCAAGCAAAACCAAAACTTTGAACACCGTCTTGTGAATCCCGAAGGTAGCACGGCTCTGATACCACTGTTGGGTGTCGAGGTAAGGTTGGAGATGAACCAACTCGCAGCAGCAAATCAATAAAAACCAAGAGACGATTAAAACCATGAAACAACTAACAAAGAATGGATTCACAAGAGAAAAATTCAGCACTATCTCTTACCAAAACAAGAACACCGGTTAACGAATGATTGGCTTGAGTCTCCAAGACGTCTACGTATCCACATGGGAATCAAAGCCACGTAGTTCTTCTCTTTGAGGACTCAAGAACACAAAAATGGAGGAGGAAACTAGCCAAACCCGAAATGGCCATGGAAGAGGGAGAGAAAATGTGTTTCCTATTCTTGTCTTGTCTTTGTTATGTTGAAAAAAGATGACTTAAACATAATAAAACCCATACTTGTCCAACTAAAGGCATGGGACAAGTATGGTGTCAAGTAAGGTGTAAATAGGACAAAGTATGGCAAGACAAGATTGGGTTAGGTGGTGAATCACCAACACCTTAATCCTTGTCTTGCTTACTTAGTACTAATTAATCAAGACTTGATTAATTAGTTCCATGGGCCTTGGTTGCATGGGCCTTTCATGGGCCTCTTGGAACATGGCCCGTGGCCATTTCCAACGAGGTCACGTGATTCGCTCATCGCCTCCATGCCTTCCGTACCGGAAATGTCCAACATTATCCGACGCGATCAATCCCAAGACTCCAAGCCTTGTCTCGATCCGTAAAGTCCTATTCACTTACGGGTACATGACCCAAAACCCAGTTTTGGTCATGTCCCGAGACAACTCCCTTTTGGCCATTCTCCATAAATGTGTCAATGAGTTTCATCCTCCGGTGTGACCCTTAGGTTTATGCATGTCAATAGATCAACGTAAAATCCCATTTTACTTGATCCTATTTAAGTGGCAACTAACGAGACTTTAGTATTGCCTGACACTACATAACGAATCGACCCTGTCGATTCTAACCTTTCCGTCGTCCCTGTCATTATCCTTTTATCTCCGATATCCTGATTGAGATAAGGCATAGAGCCGTCATCCTTATTATTCACAATCACCGCTCCTTGATATGTGAGATGACTGAAGATATTATACCCAGTATCATGTGCATGGCCATGGTATTCTTTCAGTCACTCTCAATCAAGTGGCCGAGAACCGATATCTTTCCCATACCTTAGTATGCGGGATAAATCCCTTAGCCGTCTTTCGTGTCACTCATGTAGCCCGTCCCCAAGCCAATCCTGGCCGTTATGGAAGCCCTGTTACGGACAACGTTAGGCTCAGGTCAAACTCAGTTGTTGACTACATAGCGATCACAAAGACTCCTTGGTCTAAGGATACATGACAAGCTACAACACTGAATATGTTCATGACTTAATCTATGGCACATATTCAGGGCGGGTCGTCCAATATCATGTCCCACATGATATCTATGATCAGACTCCGGAATCCCATTCCAATGACTAACAGAACGTAAGCCATAAAGAGCCATCTTTCATACTAGTCGCTTCTAGTGAACCTTTGTTGACTAGGGACCCATCGAGTGTGATCTATCTCGATCTATGGTTCTATTCGCATGGTGGGCATAGATCAGAGCACACATCGATATATTACTCCAACACATAAGTAATATAAAGCCGCTTTAATTTTATTGCTAACGATGATATATACATTTGGACATTTAGGATTGAACTACGGGCACTAAGACTAACACCATGGGCCGTGGTTGCATGGGCCTCTTGGAACATGGCCCATGGCCATTCCCAACGAGCACCCGTGACGTGCTCATCGCCTCCAAGCCTTCCATACCGGAAATGTCCAACATTATCCAACGCGATCAATCCCAAGACTCCAAGCCTTGTCTTGATCCGTAATGTCCTATTCACTTACGGGCACATGACCCAAAACCCAGTTTTGGTCATGTCCCAAGACAACTCTCTTTTGGCCATTCTCCATAAATGTGTCAATGAGTTTCATTCTTCGGTGTAACCCTTAGGTTTATGCATGTTGATAGATCAACGTAAAATCCCATTTTACTTGATCGTATATAAGTGGCAACTAACGAGACTTTAGTATTGCCTGACACAACATAGCGAATCGAACCAATCGATTCTAACCTTTCCGTCGTCCCTGTCATTATCCTTTTATCTCCGATATCCTGATTGAGATAAGGCATAGAGCCGTCATCCTTATTATTCTCAATCACTGTTCCTTGATATGTGAGATGACTGAATATATGATATCTAGTATCATATGCATGGCCATGCCATTTTTTCAGTCACTCTCGATCAAGCGGCCGAGAACCGATATCTTTCCCATACCTCAGTATGAGGGATAAATCCCTTAGCCGTCTTTCGTGTCACTCATGCAACCCGTCCCCAAGCCAATCCTGGCCGTTATGGAAGCCCTGTTAGGGACAACGTTAGGCTCAGGTCAAACTTAGTTGTTGACTGCATAGTGATCACAAAGACTCCTTGGTCTAAGGATACATGATAAGCTACGACACTGAATATGTTCATGACTCAATCTATGGCACATATTCAGGGTGGGTCGTCCAATATCATGTCCCACATGATATCTATGATCAGACTCCGGAATCCCATTCCAATGACTAACAGAACGTAAGCCATGAAGAGCCTTCTTTCATACTAGTCGCTTCTAGTGAAACTTTATTGACTAGGGACCCATCGAGTGTGATCCATCTCGATCTATGGTTCTATTCGCATGGTGGGCATAGATCAGAAATCACATCGATATATTACTCCAACACATAAGTAATTTAAAGCCGCTTTAATCTTATTGCTAATGATGATATATACATTTGGACATTTATGATTGAACTACAGGCACTAAGACTAACACTTAGGACCCGATCTTAGTAAGTATTCGGTCCCATACAAATTGGAGGCTTTGCCCCCTTTTTCGCCCAAGCATATTCTGAACCCCTAGATATGTAGATGCATGAGGCATCTCTTGTATTCCTAGGGTAGTACATCATATCAGACGGTTAACAAGTGTGGTATTAGCACTGGAGAAGAAGGTGGATATTTTTATTATTTATAACCTGGCCCGACAACATCCCGAACGTGTGGAGAATACCTTGCAGGTACGCAACCTCTAGTCCATCTATTCAACATAAAATATACCAATCATCAACAAAAATATAAGGGAGATAACAGGTGCACCTCTAGCCACAGATACCCCATGAAGCTTTCCTTCTCGTTTTTCTTGGTACATTAATCGGCATAGTCCTTCCATACAAAATAGGAAGACATAATGTGACAAGGGGCCCCTTCCTTATTGCCCGCCCGTTCGTAAAGGATTTTGTCCGCCTCCTATCATAATAGTGTACCTGATAGATTGCATGCATGCTAGGACAGAACTCTCCATTGAGGCCCAAAAATGAACACCCCCATCATCGATAAAATGAAGGACCACTAAACCCTATCATACGCCTTGCTCATATCAAACATGTGTGCCATGAATCCGTTTTCTCCATGTGTACGTCTCTTGAGTGAGTGAATGATTTCATAGGAGATTAAAATATTGTCTTGGATTGTCCTGCCAGGCACAAAAGCCCCTTGGTTTATCGATATGAGTGGGTCAAGAAACGGTTTCAGACGATTATCAGTGCGTTGGATAATATTATGAATATTACATTGCATAACGCTATAGGTCGTAGTTTCACGATCCTTCTCGGGTCTTTGTTCTTGGGGGATAAGAACTAGGTCTTATGGTTGACATCCGGGTCAATGGTACCCATTACTACCGCCTCTCAGACGAACGCCACTACCTCCTTATTGATGAGCGACCAATAATGCTGATAAAACATAGTGTTGAGTCCATCCGGCCCAGGTGCCTTGTTCGGTCCCATCTTAAAAATCGCATTTCGGACCTCCTCATCTTACACTCCCATACCCAAAGTGATATTTTGTTCCTTAGTAATCAATAAAGGAACCTCGATAGGAAATTCACGTATCCATTCTTCGCCCGTCGTGAATATCTGCTCAAAATACTAAATCAGCATAGCCTGCATACCGGTGTCCCATGTCACCTCAATACCCTCATCAGTCTTCAAAACTCGAATATTGTTTCTCATTTGTTTTATGGTGGCCGCGACTTGGAAAAATTTGATGTTTCTGTCCCCATCCACTAACCAATATTGTTTGGCACATTGCTTCCACAATGTGTCATACCGAGAAAGGGCATCCCCGTACTGCTTCTGAATAGCTAATCACATCCTATTTCTTGGCCTATCTAGCCTCACATTTAGGCCCACCAGCATCTGCTGGCACTTATTAATTGTGTTGATCGTCTCCCTGTAAATTTTATAGGCCCAGATATACATAGAGCGACCCAACTCCAATATATCCTCCTTAATGTGCCGACCCACTAGTTGGGGCCATTTCTACTGTATCAATCGATCACATTTTGGCTCCTCAATCCACTCGTTCTCAAAATGGAACTATGTTTCTATCCGGTTCCAATATTTTGATGTGAGGCTAAGGACTAGAGGCATGTGGTCGGAGGTAGTATACCCCTCATTCCTCATTCTAGTCTACGGGAACGGGTCACGCGTGGATAGTGACATAAGGCCTCTATCCAGCCTGATCTTCAGTCGAGTAGTAGGGTCTTTCCCCTTTGTCCATGTAAACTGATAGCCCTCCAAAGACAGATCATCAACACCAAATATTAGACAAGACATGTTGAAAGCCCCAAATCAGATGTATGGGGTATGACCACCTGAAGCCCTGTGGTTTTAACACAAATTTTAGCACGACAAGCGTATCGGTCATCATGTAGTATTTCGAGATTTTTAGTTCCGAGTTATCGAACCCAAAGGAGCACGAGTCAATACAGTTTCTATCTCAAAGTTGTTATTAAGCTTTCTCGGTAATAAAATAGTTTTTTTTGGTTTTTAAAACATGTAAAAGTGAAAGTAAGTAATTAAACATTAAACAGGTACTCACGGAGCTCGAAAGAGTTTTAATTTAGAGAAAAATCAATCTAAGGTTTTTGGGTTCATAGAAACCAATTCCAATGCATTAAATGACGATGAACAAAGTGAAGTTGTCTGATTGTAGGGGCAACGAATTATCTCTCAAACTAGTCCTAACTTCTCATGTTGTTTCAGACCATAACGGAATCTAACCACCTAGTACTCCCAAATTAAGATGTAGGAAGACCCAAAGCACTACGTTCTTTTATAACTTCTAACTTTCGGAACGAATCCTGTGGTTATTGCAATTGTGTTAACCTTGCTATCCATAGTCTAGATTAAAACCATATTTGTATAATATTTTTGATCCAATTGCAATCCACCTCTCCCGAGTGTCAGATTGCAATTCCCACCTTCTATCAAGCCTACCCGAGAGATAGAGCATTAAGTTCAAATCAAATACAAACCCTAAATCTAGTCAACCTACACAATATTCATGCATTCAATACTTTGGAAATAAAATCTCTAATGCCCCATAAACCCTAGATTATGGGGGTTTAGTTACTCATGAACAAGGAAAGACAAGAAGCCATTGATGAAGACAAACAAAGCTTCATAATCAAATAGTGTAGAGAAATACAATACCCAAATTGACTATAACGATGTTCTTCAAAGTAGAAATCTCATATCTTACTTGCTCTCAACTCTCCTCTCTTCTTAACTCACCAAAATACAAGTTAGTCATATTCTAAAGCTGAAATTTGAGTTAAATAGGGCAAAATGCGAGTCTGAAACGAAACAGGAAATTGAGCCTACGTGCGTCGCGGGAACCCTGCCGGATCCGGCTTCCTGCTTCTGCCAGGCTCTTCCGCGGATGGGACTGCCCGCATCTCAACAGTGCGGCTTTGGCGATTATGGGCCATCTGTCGCGGGCATCCTGCCGGCTTCAGGTACCAACCCGTACCGGGCTTCTCCGTGGCTCCGTGGGACTGCCCGCATGTCAGTAGTGCTTAGAAATCCACCGTTTTGATGGATTTTCGTTCCTAGTCGCTCTATAACCTGAAACCCATGAGACATACCGAAAAACCGTAAAACATAAGAAAGTAAGACAAAAACGGGGCCAAAATTACTCATAAAATCCCCCTAAATGAAGCACTTTTAGTGCTAAGATGAGACCACATCAACACCCCACACTTAGATTTTTTTCTCGCCCCGAGAAAATTAAAACAAGAAGATAGCATTAACTAAGATAAAACCGGTTAAATCCCGAGGTTCACCTCGATAAAAGGAGTCCGACACTCCTTTATTCAAGACATTCAAACATAAAGATGCACGTGCAATGCATGAATCCTAACTCGAATGCATTCCTAAAACACATCATATGATGTATGGAAAAAGGCACAAAAGAAGGTGATATTCAAAGTTGTGCATAGAGGATCACACGAATTTTTTTAGAGTCGCCATATGCTAAAAATATTACACTCATCAAAGAACCATATGAACTAATGAATACATTAAAGTAAGATGCGACTCACATTAAAGAGTTAGCTCTTTCCTTTTAAACTCACATCTACTCATTCACCATAACCGCGTGTTTCCTCTTTTCCCTATACACATAATTTAGAGATTCATATGCTATCATGCTTGACCCATCTCCACTAGTTATAAGGAACCATGGTTATTCAAGAATCAGAAAAAGGTCTTTAATTTGGCTTGTAATGTAAGGCTAAGAAAAGGGTATAGAAGAAATATGAAAAGAATCTAACATATATATCTCAAGGCAAAAAAATGCTTCATTTTCACACCCACGAAATATTTCACACATCCCAAACCGTATGTGTGCACAAACACTCTTTTGCAATCTCTAATACCATTTTTCCTTTTATTTAATAGCTAATGGTAGCACTAATATGCCATGTTATTTTTTTTTCTTCCGGCACTAACTATCTATAAATTCACCACCTTTATCCAAGCCACTATCACGTCTTACCCCATACTTGGTTTCTACTAGGGGTATTAATAAAAAAAAATTGTTTACCCTTTTTTTTCTTTTTTTTCTTTGGGGTAAGGCTATGATAAAGTTGTTTTTAATACAAACCAATGGCATATTTTCCTTTTTCCTCTCTTTCGTTCACTCATTATCCCAAAAATGATCACTCTCAATGAAGAACCTAAGCCTAGAGATATGGGTTCAAACAATAATGGGGATATAAACATGAAACGAAAGGCACATAGGATTGTAATATCGGGTTTATAAACGAAAGACTTAGGCTCAAATGGGTGACTAAGAGATTTAATCATGCAAGGGTGGGCAATTTTTACCTTAAACGATCCATAGATGGCCTAAAGTCATTTTCCTAAACAACCATGTTCCTTATTCTTCATTCGCCTTGAATAGGCCGTACATGTAGTTCTAGACTCAAGTTACCATGCATAGGAATCCGAGGAATACAACACTAGTTCTAGGAAACAGTCAAACACAAGTGGAAGGGCTATACCTAATGCATGTGCTTTCATTACTTATTCGATTCATTCATGCCCATATACAACTTTGATTTATGCAAGAAATAAGCATTTGCGACAATTCAATCATCAAAACCTTAGGAACATATACACTAGACTCAACATATCACCATTTTTTTTTTCAAAATTTTCAACTTTTTTTGTATTTTTCAAAAGTTTATAGAACAAAATGATGCATGAGCACACATAAGAAAACACAATGCAATGCAATGCAAGACATACCCCACCCCACACTTAAAAATTAAGCATTGTTCCTAGTACGACTCTAAACCCATATATACACATGCACACGATAAATGATAACAAAGCATGACCCCACACTCATAGTCAGCAGGTATACAATTCATTCACCCCTATATGCATAGTCTATCAGCACGGTAAGTTGGGCACTCAGGGCCCACCAAATAGCATAAAGGAAGTAAATAGCGATAAACAGTGTAAAATAGGAAGGGAAGAGATACTGCCCCTCGAAGAACCGTTATGTGAACTGCACTGATTGTGGAATCCTTGTGCACTGATGGATTTAGACCTCTTCGCCCGAGAGAACCTCAAGGAGGTTTGGCGTCATAGCATGCAATGGGAATGATTCTGCTCACCATATCATATGTTGGGTGCCTCCCTACTAGCGCATTTTTTTAACTTCGTTAGCTCGACTTTAGGGCGGCCAATGCCGCCATTTGATCCTACTCAAGGCTCATTGGAGAGCGCTGCCAAACTCTCCCTCGCCTAGATGCCTTTACTTATCTGCTTGGGCGTTTCCCACAGGTTTACCACCAAACTTAAGTCATTCTCTACGAGGACCCTTCACATGCAACACGATGGATTGCAACATCGAATATGATTTAACGTGTCATCGAGGGTCTTATTTTTCTGTGTAGTGGCTGCAATAATTCTTCCTCCCTGTCATTAGATAACTCAGATGATATAACAATAGGATATAAGTCATCATCATTCAAATAAACATACTTCAAATTATTAGGGATGACTCTCAACTCACATTGTGAATTAGGAAGGGCTTGTAGCTTAGAATCATGTGAAATTTCATGGTGGCCTACCGACTCATGTTTATTTATGTGTTCAATAACTTCACATGCAGGGACAATGGTCCCCTTTTTAATTCCATTCCTTCCTTTCATATGGAATTCTTCTTGTTGCTCACCATATCTGAATATTATTGATCAATTCTCCACATCAATTAAATTCTTAGATGTGGCCAAAAGTTGTCTCCCCAAAATAAGAGGAATCGCATGATCCTTTTCCATGTCTAGAACTACAAAATCACCAGGATACATAAATTCTCCTACCTATACTAACACATCTTCTACATTTTCCCTATGGTATTTAATTGACATGTTTGCAAGTTGTAAAGTAATCGAAGATGGTGTTGGTTCATCCCCAAGTACTAGTTTCTTAAATACTGGAAGGGGCATAAGATTTACACTCGTTCCTAGGTCACTAAGGATTTTGCAAATGAAACTTTACCTATCTCACATGGAACAGTGAAACTACATGGGTCCTTTAGTTTAGGGGTAATTTATTTAATAATGTGGCAGAACATTCCTCAATCAAATTCACAATCTCCCCATCTAATAATTTTCTCTTGCTAGCTAATAATTTTTTCAAGAATTGAGTGATTTTAGCATTTGATGTATAGCTTCAAGAAAAGGAATGTTAATGTCAAGCCTTCTAAACACATTAAAAAATTTATCATATTGATTACCAGGCCTATTTTTCTTAATTACTAAATGAAATTGGGGAGGAGGTGGAGTCCAAGTTTCTGAGTCAACCTTGAATTCCCTTACCTTCTCACCTATGGCATGCATATTGGCCTCTGTCTCTTGAATGCTTTTATTGGTAGCGAGCTCTCTAGGCTTTGGAAGATCAACTTCCTTGGACTTTTCTTGACTTGAATCGTCGAGCTCTTTTCCACTTCTCAACATAATGGCATTCACGCTTTCTCTTGGATTCTTCACTATGTCACTGGGTAGGGACCTAGAGCTCTGATATTTCCTGTAGTGGCGACCTGCCCTAGCTGAGTCTACAACACTCTCATATTGTTATCCGACTCAATTTGTTTCCTAAGTAACTGCATTATATGCTTGTCTTTTTCCCCTATTAAATTGCATTATTTTCCTGTCCTTCTCCTCCTGTTGCTGCATCATTTTCCTGTCCTTCTCCTCTTGTTGCTGCATCATTTTTTTGTCCTTCTCCTCTTGTTGTCGTATCATTTTTAAAATTAAATCAGTTGGGTCAAAGGAAGGTCTTTGATTACCTTGATTCTGTTGAGGTTGAGGATTTCTCTACTGGTTGCCCTGATTCTGATCTCCTCCCCACTTGAATTCGGGGCAATCTTTCCAACCCTCATTAAAAGTGTTGGAATAAGGATCATACTTCCTCCCTTGTTTTTTGTTGTGATTCGCCCAGTTAGCCTCCTCACGGTCCATTGGATTAGGTTGTGGTGGTTGTCCCTGCATGCCTGCAATCATCATCCTCATTTCTTTTAATTGCTCTATGACATGATTTATCCCTCCTGATGAGTTGACTGAATTGACTGTAGAACCTCCAGGTCCTCTTTCAGAATGCCAAGCATCACTGGCCATAATATTCTCTAGAATCTCTTGGCATTCCTCTAGACTGTACCTGGTGAACGTGCCACCAAATGTGGACATTTTCTCATAATATTCTCTAGAATCTCTTGACTTGCTCTGTTTAACCCTTGGTAGAGCATCTGTAGCTGCAACCACAATTCATGTCCATGATGAGGACATTTTCTCATGAGTCCTTGATATCTCTCCCAAGCTTCTGCTAGTGATTCAAAGTTTGATTAAGCAAAATTCTGGATCTTGGCTCTGAATTCCTTTGTCTTCCTTGGCGAGTAGAATCTAGCTAGAAACCTTTGTGATAGATCGGCCCATGTTGTAATGGTGTGGTGAGGAAAGCTTGTAATCCAGTCTGCGACTTCATCTGTTAAGGTGAATTCGAAGGCCCATGTTGTAATGGTGTGGTGAGGCAAGCTTGTAATCCAGTCTGCGACTTCATCTGTTAAGGTGAATTCGAAGAGAAATAGATTAACTGCATCATCAGTCACTCCATTGTACCTAAAAGTAGAACAAATAATGATGAATTTAGTTAGATGTGAAGCCGAGTCGGGATCCGTAATTGGATTCCCGCTAAACTGGTTTTGCTGAAGTAAATTAATGGTAGAGGTTTTAATTTCGAAGTTGTGAGCTGCCACTACTGGTGCTCGAATGCTCCGATGTAGGTTATCTGTCAGAGGTGTTCCATAATCATAGAGATATCTTGGTGGTCTCTCGACAGTTACAGGATCCTCTGGTTGGTTTACTTGAGCTAGCTGGTTATTCGGCTGTCCCCCTCTTGCATTCTGCCCAGTGGCTGCATCGCCCACATTTTTCATCGTATTTGAGTTAACAGTTCCCTCACCAAGTTTCTTCTTTAAAGCTCTTATCTTCAACTGTCCTGCTTCTCGTAAATTTGTATCACTAAGAAAATCAATTGGAGTGGATTTAGATATTGTAAGCATAAAATAACTTTAGTAACAAGCACAAGATGAAAACAGAATGTAAAGAGAAAATTTAAAAAGATAGATAAAAAGTGAAATAGTCGTAACACAACTTTTATAGAAAGGGTTGGCTCAATTGCTCCCCGGTAACGACACCATTAACTTGACGTCATGTGGTTTTAACACAGAAAATAGCACGACAAGCATACCAGTCGTCAAGTAGTAATTCGGGATATTTAGTTCTGAGTTATCAAACCTAAAGGAGCACGAGTCAATGCAGTTTTTATCTCAAAGTTATTATTACGCTATCTCGGTAATAAAATGTTTTTTTTTGTTTTTAAAACATGTAAAACTGAAAGTAAGCAGTTAAATAGTAAACAAATATTCACGAAAATCGAAAGATTTTTGAACCAGAGAAAAAGAAATCTAAGAATTTTGGGTTCATAGAGACCATTTCCAATGCATTATATGACTATGAACAAAGTAAAGTTGTTTGATTTTAGGGGCAACGAATTTTCTCTCGAACTAGTCCTAACTTCTCTCGTTGTTTCGGACCCTAATAGAATCTAACAACCTAGTTCTCCCAAATCAAGATGTAGGAAGACCCAAAGCACTACGTTCTTGATAATTTCTAACTCTCGGTACGAATCTTATGGTTATTGAAATTGTATTCACCCAGCTATCCCTAGTCTAGATTTAAACCTAAATTGTATAAGATTTTTGACCCAATTGCAATCCACCTCTCCCGAGTGTCAGATTGCAATTCCCACCTTCTATCAAGCCTACCCGAGAGATAGAGCATTAAGTTCAAATCAAATACAAACCCTAAATCTAGTCAACCTACACAATATTCATGCATTCAATACTTTGGAAATAAAATCTCTAATGCCCCATAAACCCTAGATTATGGGGGTTTAGTTACTCATGAACAAGGAAAGAGAAGAAGCCATTGATGAACAGAAACAAAGCTTCATAATCAAATAGTGTACAGAAATACAATACCCAAATTGACTACAACGATGTTCTTCAAAGTAGAAACCTCCTCTCTTACTTGCTCTAAACTCTCCTCTCTTCTTAGCTCTCCAAAATGCAAGTTAGTCCTACTCTAAAGCTGAAATTTGAGTTAAATAGGTCAAAGTATGAGTCTGAAACGAAACAGGAAATTGGTGTTGGGTCTCGAGGTAGGGTTGGAGATGAACCAACTCGCAGCGGAAAATCAATGAAAACCAAGAGACAATTAGAACCATGAAACAACTAACAAAGAATGGATTAACAAGAGAAAAATTCAGCACTAGTTCTTACCAAAACAAGAACACCGGTTAACGAATGATTGGCTTGAGTCTCCAAGACGCCTACGTATCCACACGGGAATCAAAGCCACGTAGTTCTTCTCTTTGATGACTCAAGAACACAAAAATGGAGGAGGAAACTAGCCAAACCCGAAATGGCCATGGAAGAGGGAGAGAAAATGTGTTTCCTATTCTTGTCTTGTGTTTGTTATGTTGAAAAAAGATGACTTAAACATAACAAAACCCATACTTGTCCAACTAAAGGCATGGGACAAGTATGGTGTCAAGTAAGGTGTAAATAGGACAAAGTATGGCAAGACAAGATTGGGTTAGGTGGTGAATCACCAACACCTTAATCCTTGTCTTGCTTACTTAGTACTAATTAATCAAGACTTGATTAATTAGTTCCATGGGCCTTGGTTGCATGGGCCTTTCATGGGCCTCTTGGAACATGGCCCGTGACCATTTCCAACGAGGTCCCGTGATTCGCTCATCGCCTCCATGCCTTCCATACCGGAAATGTCCAACATTATCCGACGCGATCAATCCCAAGACTCCAAGCCTTGTCTCGATCCGTAAAGTCCTATTCACTTACGGGCACATGACCCAAAACCCAGTTTTGGTCATGTCCCGAGACAACTCCCTTTTGGCCATTCTCCATAAATGTGTCAATGAGTTTCATCCTCCGGTGTGACCCTTAGGTTTATGCATGTCAATAGATCAACGTAAAATCCCATTTTACTTGATCCTATTTAAGTGGCAACTAACGAGACTTTAGTATTGCCTGACACTACATAACGAATCGACCCTGTCGATTCTAACCTTTCCGTCGTCCCTGTCATTATCCTTTTATCTCCGATATCCTGATTGAGATAAGGCATAGAGCCGTCATCCTTATTATTCTCAATCACCGTTCCTTGATATGTGAGATGACTGAAGATATGATACCCAGTATCATGTGCATGGCCATGCTATTCTTCCAGTCACTCTCGATCAAGTGGCCGAGAACCGATATCTTTCCCATACCTTAGTATGAGGGATAAATCCCTTAGCCGTCTTTCGTGTCACTCATGTAGCCCGTCCCCAAGCCAATCCTGGCCATTATGGAAGCCCTGTTACGGACAACGTTAGGCTCAGGTCAAACTCAGTTGTTGACTACATAGCGATCACAAAGACTCCTTGGTCTAAGGATACATGACAAGCTACAACACTGAATATGTTCATGACTTAATCTATGGCACATATTCAGGGCGGGTCGTCCAATATCATGTCCCACATGATATCTATGATCAGACTCCGGAATCCCATTCCAATGACTAACAGAACGTAAGCCATAAAGAGCCATCTTTCATACTAGTCGCTTCTAGTGAAGCTTTGTTGACTAGGGACCCATCGAGTGTGATCTATCTCGGTCTATGGTTCTATTCGCATGGTGGGCATAGATCAGAGCACACATCGATATATTACTCCAACACATAAGTAATATAAAGCCGCTTTAATTTTATTGCTAACGATGATATATACATTTGGACATTTAGGATTGAACTACGGGCACTAAGACTAACAATTGGGCCTTCGCGTCGTGGGTGTAAGAACCCCTCCCGGTCAACGCCACTCAACTCGGCGAAAAACAGGAAAATTTAAAAATTTTGGACAGACACTGAAATGAACCCAAATTTAACCCCGAGGGTCATACCGGACTTAAGTTGACCCCGATATCGACCAAAGTGAGTTCCGAGGGACTCAGGGCAATTTTCTGACCAATTTGTGAAATGTTGACTTTTCGCTGGAAAAGTCAACCGAGCGACGTTTTGGTCCATTCGAGGCCCGTTTTGGATCCAAAAAGCTTAGCCGTCGTCGCAGCAGTCTTAGTTGATCCGTTTCCTTGTAGCCCGTGAAGTTTCGTAATTTCTTGGAAAAAATGCCCGTTCGGGGCCCGAGACGGCCGAATTTCGCGAATCTGACTGAAAAATATCTAGGAGATATTTTCCAAAAGGTGTGGGACCCATTTTGCCAGATGTCACCAATGTGGTGGTGTTAGGTAACATTGAACAAAACAAAAGATGGAAAGGTGGTGTTAGTTTTGTAAATATGATAAAGGTGGGTGTTTTTGAAAAAAATACAAAAGATGAGCCAAATGGTGATGTTCGGCCATATTGGAAAAAAGTGGGTTTTTGGAGAGAGAAAATAGAGAGAGAAGGAGAAGGAGAAGAAGAGAAAAAAGAGAAGGGGGTGTTTGGAGTTTTGGCTTTTCCCGTCGATCAAGCCGTTGGATCGTCTCAACGATAGAAGAATCGAGTTCACACCGTCATTCTCTACGGTGAGCACCTAACCGATTTTCGTTTTGTTAAGTTCGAATTTTAGGGTTTGAGTTTAAACGATTCAAATATGGTTGGGTTTTGGTTAGAATTGGTTTAAAGATGAATGGTTGAGGTTTGGGGTTCGTTAGGAACGTTTTGGGGAAAAAAGGGAACTTTGCCATTGTGGTCGTGTGGGGCCCACAAGCCCGGGTATCGGGTTTTCGTGTTCGGGTGGTTTAGGACGTTCTCCAAGTCGTTAATCCACACCAGGATCGAAATTTGGAATTAAATTGTGAAAGTTGGAATTTCGGGAAATGTTGACTTTTCGCTGGAAAAGTCAACCGAGAGACGTTTTGGTCCATTCGAGGACCGTTTTGGATCCAAAAAGCTTAGCCGTCGTCGCAACGGTCTTAGTTGAGCCGTTTCCTTTTAGCCCGTGAAGTTTCGTAATTTCTTGGAAAAAGTGCCCGTTCGGGGCCCGAAACGTCCGAATTTCGTGAATCTGATTAGAAAATATCTAGAAGATATTTTCCCTAAAAGGTGTGGGACCCACCTGACACTTGTCAAATAAGTGGTGGTGTTAGGTTTATTGGACAAAAAAAGACAAGACTATTGATAGTTAGTTTGCAATTTAAGTATTATATTTGATTTTTTAGAACAAAACAAAAGGATGGCAAATGAGATTGTCTCGGCAAAGTTAGATGAAAATGAGAGTTTTAGAGAAAGAAAGTGGAGAGAGGAAAGAGAAGGAGAAAAGGGAGAAAAAGAGAAGAAAGTTTGGGGGTTTTGTCATTTCTCGATCATCCGACCGGTGGATCGTCTCAACAATAGAAGAATCGAGTTCACACCGTCATTCTATTCGGTGAGCACCTAACCGATTTTCGTTTTGTTAAGTTCGAATTTTAGGGTATGAGTTTAAACGATTCAAATATGGTTGGGTTTTGGTTAGAATTGTTTTAAAGATGAATGGTTGAGGTTTGGGGTTCGTTAGGAACGTTTTGGGGTAAAAAGGGAATTTTGCCATTGCGGCCGTGTGGGGCCCACATTCTCGTGTATCGGGTTTTCGTGTTCGGGTGGTTTAGGACGTTCTCCAAGTCGTTAATCCACACCCGGATCGAAATTTGGAATTAAATTGTGAAAGTTGGAATTTCGGGTTTAGAAACTTTAAACGCGAATTAAATCGCTCGGAATTCAGAAATTGATTCCGTCGATTGCGTTGGAACCCTTGAATTATTCTAAGATCGTAGAAACGAAAACGGGAATTTTCGGAGCCCCGGAAGGGCGTTTCCAAAACCCGGGTAGATTCGCCGAGCCGGGCGAATCGGGCTTTTCCGAGCCCATTATTGACAATGTCGAGTAATTGGAAGTTTGGGAGTGATCGACATTGTCGGGGTTGCATTTGGGCGATTATTTCTTTAAATTCGGTTTTCGCATGCTTACTTAAAAAGTGTGTTAATTGTAATGATTGTAGACCGTGTCACCTACCGTGGAAATAGGAGGCTAAGCGGGAATTATGGAGATTTGCCGGAGTAAGAGTATCGGGTTTGACACGCTTCAAGAGGTAGGGACAAGTAGCCGGATCTCGGCCCTGATTAGGGAAAGTTAATAGTAGAATTGCATGTGACACCGGGGTGTCGTGGGTTATTTAGGTTTATTGAATATTAGAAAGGCAGGCGACACCGGGAACGTATCGAACAATAGAATTGCATGTGACACTTAGTAGTGTCGTAGGAGTAGTGAACTTTCGATGTTAGAAATACTGGAGGCATGTGGATATGCCCGGAGGTTGATTGTGAGTCTGTTGATATTAGGATTACTGGAGGCATGTGGTTATGCCCGGAGGTTGATTGTGAGTCTGTTGATATTAGGGTTACTGGAGGCATGTGGTTATGCCCGGAGGTTGATTGTGAATCTGTTGATATTAGGGTTACTGGAGGCATCTGTTTATGCCCGGAGGTTAATTGTTTAAATTGCATCTTGGGTGGCCATGAGAGCCCGTGTTTTACTATTGTGTATTGGGTGGCCATGAGACCCCATATTTTTCTGCTGTGTCTTGGGTGGCCATGAGAGCCCGTGTTTTACTATTGTGTATTGGGTGGCCATGAGAGCCCGTATTTTTCTGCTGTGTCTGTTAGTCTTAGTGCCCGTAGTTCAATCCTAAATGTCCAAATGTATATATCATCGTTAGCAATAAAATTAAAGCGGCTTTATATTACTTATGTGTTGGAGTAATATATCGATGTGTGCTCTGATCTATGCCCACCATGCGAATAGAACCACAGATCGAGATGATCACACTCGATGGGTCCCTAGTCAACAAAGCTTCACTAGAAGCGACTAGTATGAAAGATGGCTCTTTATGGCTTACGTTCTGTTAGTCATTGGAATGGGATTCAGGAGTCTGATCATAGATATCATGTGGGACATGATATTGGACGACCCGCCCTGAATATGTGCCATAGATTAAGTCATGAACATATTAAGTGTCGTAGCTTGTCATGTATCCTTAGACCAAGGAGTCTTTGTGATCGCTATGTAGTCAACAACTGAGTTTGACCTGAGCCTAACGTTGTCCGTAACAGGGCTTCCATAATGGCCAGGATTGGCTTGGGGACGGGCTACATGAGTGACACGAAAGACGGCTAAGGGATTTATCCCTCGTACTAAGGTATGGGAAAGATATCGGTTCTCGGCCGCTTGATCGAGAGTGACTGGAAGAATAGCATGGCCATGCACATGATACTGGGTATCATATCTTCAGTCATCTCACATATCAAGGAACGGTGATTGAGAATAATAAGGATGACATCTCTATGCCTTATCTCAATCAGGATATCGGAGATAAAAGGATAATGACAGGGACGACGGAAATGTTAGAATCGACAGGGTCGATTCGTTATGCAGTGTCAGGCAATACTAAAGTCTCGTTAGTTGCCACTTAAATAGGATCAAGTAAAATGGGATTTTACGTTGATCTATTGACATGCATAAACCTAAGGGTCACACCGGAGGATGAAACTCATTGACACATTTATGGAGAATGGCCAAAAGGGAGTTGTCTCGGGACATGACCAAAACTGGGTTTTGGGTCATGTGCTCGTACGTGAATAGGACTTTACGGATCGAGACAAGGCTTGGAGTCTTGGGATTGATCGCGTCAGATAATGTTGGACATTTCCGGTATGGAAGGCTTGGAGGCGATGAGCGAATCACGGGACCTCGTTAGAAATGGCCACGGGCCATGTTCTAAGAGGCCCATGAAAGTCCCATGCAACCAAGGCCCATGGAACTAATTAATCAAGTCTTGATTAATTAGTACTAAGTAAGCAAGACAAGGATTAAGGTGTTGGTGATTCACCACCTAACCCAATCTTGTCTTGCCATACTTTGTCCTATTTACACCTTACTTGACACCATACTTGTCCCATGCCTTTAGTTGGACAAGTATGGGTTTTGTTATGTTTAAGTCATCTTTTTTCACCATAACAAAGACAAGACAAGAATAGGAAACACATTTTCTCTCCCTCTTCCATGGCCATTTCGGGTTTGGCTAGTTTCCTCCTCCATTTTTGTGTTCTTGAGTCCTCAAAGAGAAGAACTACGTGGCTTTGATTCCCATGTGGATACGTAGGCGTCTTGGAGACTCAAGCCAATCATTCGTTAACCGGTGTTCTTGTTTTGGTAAGAGATAGTGCTGAATTTTTCTCTTGTGAATCCATTCTTTGTTAGTTGTTTCATGGTTTTAATCGTCTCTTGGTTTTTATTGATTTTCCGCTGCGAGTTGGTTCATCTCCAACCCTACCTCGAGACCCAACAGTGTCTTGGGTGGCCATGAGGGCCCGTGGGGTTGTTGGACCCGTGTCTTTACTGTTGGTGTGTCTTGGGTGGCCATGAGTGCCCGTGGGGTTGTTGAGCCTGTGAGTTATTCTCGGTGTGTCTTGGGTGGCCGTGAGTGCCCGTTGGGTTGTTGAGCCCGTGAGTTACTGTTGGTGTGTCTTGGGTGGCCATGAGTGTCGTGGGGTTGTTGAACCCGCGAGTTAGTGTCGGTGTGTCTTGGGTGGCCATGAGTGTCGGTGGAGTGTTGAATCTATGTTCTTGTTGTTTGTTGAACTTGCTTGTGATTATGATTGTGGTTACCTGAGTGAGAGAGGTTACTGAGACAGGTCGACCGCCTGGCCTGATGAAGATCGGCAAAGCGCGTGAGTGAGAGTGGTTACTGAGACAGGTCGATCGCCTGGCCTGACGAGGATGGGCAAAGCGCGTGAGTGAGAGTGGTTACTGAGACAGGTCGACCGCCTGGCCTGACGAGGATCAGCAAAGCGCGTGAGTGAGAGTGGTTACTGAGACAGGTCGACCGCCTGGTCTGACGAGGATCGGCAAAGCGCGTGAGTGAGAGTGGTTACTGAGACAGGTCGACCGCCTGGCCTGATAGGGATCGGCAAAGCGCGTGAGTGAGAGAGGTTACTGAGACAGATCGACCGCCTGACCGACTGGGATCGGCAAAGCGCGTGAGTGAGAGAGGTTACTGAGCAGCTGGCGTGCGATCCTTTGTGATCTTGGGTGTTGCGTGGTTGTCTGGCTTGTCTTTGGAGGAGGTCGTCAATCGTTGTGTCGGATCTACATTACGAGTCCGAGTGTTGAGTCTGTTGAGGGAAGTACCGGGTTGTGTGTCAGTTGGGTTACTTGAATTTGGGGATTGTAGTCCCCGGTGTTGGGTTTGGTGTTACCGGCATTGTCTGCTAAGTATGCCGTAGTCAGTCTGTTATCCGTGGTGGTGAGCGAACGCTCACCCCTAGCTGCTTTTCCTACAGGTAATGATCATAGGACGGACTAGGTGAGCTCTCGAGGCTTGGGGAGCTAGGAGCGGAGTCCGGGTTTTAGTTTTTTAGTCTAGTGACGTACACCTTGTACCTTGTCCATTTGTTGGGACGTATTTGAGTTGTAAATATTATTTTTATTAATTAAATGGCGATTTTAAAAGTGTTTATTCAAAACAGGTTTCAAATGTTTTATTATTTTAAACGTTCGCGTCCCTAGTTCGGTTTTACTGAAATTGGGGCGTGACAGCTTGGTATCAGAGCTCGAGGTTTAACACCTCGGACTGTATGTCAATTAGGTGGGGAGAGTCGAGTCAGTAAAGTCTCGTCGTGCTTTGGGTACGCGAGTCGGAAACCGTGTGTAGACCCGTAGTGTTTTGAGTCCTGTTTGTGTTTGTGCGTATGTGCAGTATTTTTATTGCTGGCATACTGATTGTGTGTGCTGCGTGAAACGGTTTTAAGCTGTCGCGACTCGACTCAGGAGCGCTCCTGTAGTCGAACGCGACGGTGTTGACATCAATGGGTACAATTTAGTTCGGGGACGCATGGACCGGGTTGTAACTACCTGATGTCAGGAAATGAGGTTTTGAATGAAGTGGAGAAAGTTTTAAAGTTTGTTGGCCCGGTGGGCATGTTTTAAAATTGGTTGGCCCTGTGAGCGTGTGTTTAAGTTGGTTGGCCCTGTGGGCGTGTGTGTAAGTGGTTGGACTTGTGGGCGTGTGGGTTTGATTTTGGTTGGCCCTGTGGGCGTGTGTTTTGATTTGGTTGGCCGGTTGTGCGTGTTGGGTTTGGTTGGCCTTGTCGGCTTGTGATTGAGGTCGGGTGAGTTGATTGGTCTGTTAGTCGTGGTGCGTGTGTTGTCGAATTGGTGGTCAAAAGTATGTGTTGTTTGAGGCTATTTTAGGGTTAAAACGGGATAAGGTTCGAGTTGAAGCGAATTTGGAAAACAGGTATGCGCGAGCGTCACGGATCCTGTCACGGATCTGTGACGGACCAGAGCAATTTGGCGAATTTTAGGCCTTCGTCACGGCTCCGTGACCCCAACCGTGACGGGGTTTGTCACGGATCCGTGATCCCTATCTGTTCCACCGTCTTGTTTGTGCAGTTTAAGTGTTGGTTTCGCGCGGTTGTGTTCACAGTTGTGTTGGTTGTAGAGGTTGTAAGTTTGGTGTTAAAAGGTGAGGTCTTGGGTCCGAGACTCATCAATAACCTACGGTAGTGATACAACGCCTCGGTGTGAGAGTCTCACCATACGGAGAGGGGTTAAGGATTGATGCACTGCGGCACCATACGAACTAGGGTTCCCCTATGTGAGTGGGTTATTCGAGGTTTCCCTCGCGTGAACGGGTGGTTTGAGGTTTCCTTCACGTGAGTGGGTTATTTGAGGTTCCCTACATGATTGAGTGACTAGGGTATCGAGGTTGTGAGCAATAGTGGCTTGTGGAATTGAGAATAGGATCCCCGTTGAGGTTTCCCTATGTGATCGGGTAATTGGGGTCTTGAGGTTGTGAGCAATGGTGATTTGCTGAATTGAGAACATAATTCCCGTGTTGAGGTTTCCATTACTTGAGAGGGTATTTGAGGTATTAATGGCTTGAGCAGTGTGACATTTTTGGTATCAGGTTTTGAGGTCGTGGTTTGCCCTGGCTAGATTGGTAAGTCGTTAGTGTTTTACTAGTATGCCATAATCGAACGGGTGTCCGTGGAGGTGAGCATACCGCTCATCCCCTTTACTACTTTTCCCGCAGGGGACGGGTAGCGAATACTGGTTTGGTTGCGGAAAGTTATAAGTAAACGCATAGAGGACCGTGTGGGGTTTTGTGCTAGACTTTACCGGAGTGACTAATGGAGGGGTTGTTCAGTCTCTGATTTAGGCGTCATGTTTATTGGGTAACGGGGCATCACACTTGTTTTGCTTTTCCTACATGTACTGATCACATGACGGACTAGGTGAGCTCTCGAGGCTTGGGGAGCTATGAGCGGAGTCCGGGTTTTAGTTTTTGAGTCTAGTGACGTACACCTTGTACCTTGTCCATTTGTTGGGACGTATTTGAGTTGTAAATGTTATTTTGATTAATTAAATGGCGATTTTAAAAGTGTTGATTCAAAACAGGTTTCAAATGTTTTATTATTTTAAACGTTCGCGTCCCTATTTCGGTTTTACTGAAATTGGGGCGTGACAGCGGGCACCCTGCCAGATCCGGCTTCCTGCCCGTGCCGGGCTCTTCTGCGGATACGGGGGGACTACCCGCATCTCAACAGTGCAGCTTTAGCGATTATGGGCCATCTGTCGCGGGCATCCTGCCGGCTTCGGGTACCAACCCGTACCAGGCTTCTCCGTGGCTTCGGGGGAATGCCCGCATGTTAGTAGTGCTTTGAAATTCACCCTTTTTGATGGATTTTTGTTCCTAGCCGCTCTATAACCTGAAAACCATGTGACATACCAAAAACCCGTAATACATAGGAGAGTAAGATCAAAACGGGGCCAATATTACTCATAATATCCCCCTAAATATGCCACTTTTAGTGCTAAGATGCGATCGCATCAGTCACCCTCCTTTCTTCTCGTTTGGGTGAAGTATATCGTTAAAATCCCCCATGAGAACCCATTCAGTCATTTCCGCAATAATTCCCAAGTGCGATCCATATGATCTTGAGCCGGTTCACCATAGATACTTGTAAAACGAAATGGTTGTTCGTGACAAAAAATAACTTGCACATCTTTTTTTTTTGATCAACGATTGCATATTATAAATAACCCTCTTCTGAGGAAGAAAACGGTTTACAAAAAACCCAATCTGTCTACAGATTGGTAGTGAAGAGAATTCAAGGAAGACATGTTAAAAGGTAATTTAGACAGTAATTCAAAAAACAAAGAGTTGAGTGTCCACATTGTACACTGAGATGTGCCATCTTCAATTGATGTGTTTGTTAATGTGGGTTTGTGCCGAGTCCAATATGTCAACCGTGCATCAGTCCGACCATAATAATATAAGGCCCTTTTTCTCTCTTCTGTCGGTCGCTTCGTACTCCCATGAAAACTTAGATTACGACATAGTAGTGCCAATCTAAAGTGGGAGTGGCGTGTTTCAGAATGATACGTTTCTGACAAAACAACAAGTTCGGCTTGATTCGGCGGACCAGATCATGAAGTTGTTGTCAGTTCCGATCAGAACCTAAACCCCGACAATTTCATGCCATAGCAATGGACATATTTTCAGCTAACCACACGAGTTCCACACAGTGACAATAATCACAAGGCATCAGATAAAACCCAATATTCCAGTCAATACGATCCAATATAACTAAAAAATAAGCAATCCAACAATACCAGAAAGCAGAAAATCAGACGGAATGAATCGAATCGAAACTCATCGAGGCAGGCTTCTGTTAGCACGACTGAGGACTGACAGGAGAAATTGTGGCTTGAACGATAGATATCGGACGAGAACCAAACGAGACGACGATGAACGAAGGCGCCCCAGGCTGGTTTTTAATAATAACTGTCAAATATTAATTAAACACTAGATGAAATCTACCATGGAAGGCTCCGAACATATCCGTAAGTGGGAATAATTATGAATTGTCAAAATGATATGCACAACTGTATACATTCCACCTCACTCTCAAATCATCATTAGCATACCATATAGGTTTGAGAGATGAGCTCATTGATTCGTCTTTCTCTTCACCCTTTCCACTATATATAACCCCTCAAAACATCCCCAATAACACTCCAGATAATAATTACCATCATGCCATTGCCGAGGAAGACCCGTGGCCGCCAGAGGGTGGAGATGAAGAGGATGGACAAGAAGAGCAACCGTCAGGTAGGCGGACTCTCAATCATATATATATATAGCTTTCAATTTCGACGATTTTAATGTTTAGATATATTGGTGTACGTGTTATGATCAGGTGACGTTCTCGAAGCGGCGAGCGGGACTATTCAAGAAGGCGAGCGAGCTGTGCACTCTGTGCGGTGCGAGAGTGGCGGTGATCGTGTTCTCTCCGGGGAAGAAGGTGTTCTCCTTCGGACACCCTTCCGTGGAGTACGTGCTGGACAGGTTTCTCGGCCGGAGCCCCCAGGAGGCAGATTCCTCCGGCACCGGCATGCTGCGCCTCCTGGAGGCCCACCGGGATCACTCCATCCAGGAGCTCAACGACAAGGTCACTCAGGCGAGTCTGAGGGTGGAAATGGTGAAGAGGCGCGGGGAGGAGCTGGAGCGCCTGAGGAAAGCGAACCGGAGGGAGTGCTGGTGGGAGTCTCCCGTGGAAGAGCTTGACGGGCCTCAGCTGGAGGAGCTCACGGCCGCTCTCCTCGATCTCCGTCGCCGCCTCCGCCACAGTATTGCGCAGCAAGACATGATGAAGCGCAGACCCAACAACTCCGCCGCCCCATACAGGGGCGGTGGGATTCTTGTGCCCATTGTTGCACCACCGGTTATGGACATGAATCAGATTCCTATGAGGGTGCCTCCTCCGGGATCCTACGATCCTGGCCAGGTGCTCGAGTATGACGACGGCCATGTTGTCGGTGGCTTCCGGAACCTTCTTTTCGACAATGATGACTATGCCCCGCCGCCGTCTATGGAGCTTCCAGGTCAAGGCCAGAACTTCGCCGGACCACCACAATTCTTGTACCAGACCCCATTTGGATACGGCTTCTTCTAATCAATTCCTACATAACCATCAACTTACTTATGCTTTGTAATTTTATCAGTTATGTCAGGAATTTAAGATATAAGAGTCTCGGTATTTTCATCATAAGATTGGATTCTTGCATTATGATAAATACATCATGGAGGAGAAATCAAATAAAAACCACTCTTAACATAGGAATCGTGAGAATCCATTCAAGTCATCCATTTTAAGAATGAAGGGATGAGATGCAATTGAGTTGTTGATTTGTTGACTGCAAAAACACAACACTTTTTATTAAGTAGTTTGAGCTTTTTAGTAAAACCGTCATATTACTTTTTTGTACCAATTCACTAATTTAGTTTTTCCCGCTTTGTTTGAACTTCGATTGGCTTCAAATTTGTGTCAATATTTTTGTTTTTTCAAGGCTTTCTATCAAGATCAGCCATGAATATATTTTAAAACACGAAATTTTTATTTATTTTGGGGCTGATTTAAAACAAATTATATCTAGATAATTTTTATCAACACTTTACATCGGTTTATCAACACTTTACTCTGGTTTTATCAACATTGGACACTAGGTTTATCACCTCATTTTTCAAAACTAATCATGATTTAATTTTTCCCGCTTCGTTTGAACTCCGATATTGGCTTCAAACTTACGCCAATATCTTTTTTTTTCAAAGGCTTTCTTCAAGATCAGTGGTGAATATGTTTTAAAGAAAGAAAAAATAAATTATTTCGGGGATGATTTAAAAAAATTTATGACGTGGTAATTTTTATCAACACTTTACACTGGTTTTATCAACACTTTACTCTGGTTTTATCTATACTGAACACTAGTTTTATCACCTCATTTTCCAAAACCGAACATGATTTTTATCACCTCATCACATGTTTTTTTTATGAACACTAAGAACTAGTTTTATCAACACTAAACACTATGTTTATCACTAAATTACATGTGGTTTATCACCTCATCACATGTTTTTTTGTATCAGCACTAAACTCTAGTTTATCAAACTTATTATCAAAATTGAACACATTTTTTATCACATCATTAATTGTTTTTTTATCACCTCAGTACATGTTTTTTTTATCAACATTTAGCACTAATTTGATTCCCCGATATAAAACATTTTTTAGTGAAGATTTATCAACACTCAACATTAATTTTATCACCTCGATATAACTTTTTATTTTCGTGCTTCAAAATATATTCATGACTGATCTTGATTAAAAGCCATTTGAAAACTAAAAATATTGGTGCAAGTTTGAAGCTATCAGAGTTGAAACGAAGTGGGAATGATTAAATTAGTAAATTGGTGAAGAAAAAATGGACACTTGTCCACATGGCACCATGCTATTAAAATTATGCCCTTATTTGTGTGAGAAATGATTAAAGTGGCGTGGATATTGGGTGAAATTGGGGTGATGATATGGCATCTTGGTGAATGTTGGATCATATGTGTGTGTTGCTTGGATGAGTTCTCATGGTTACTAGGATAAGAGGAGTTTCTAGCCGATTTCTCCTCATACATCATGAGTACTCAAAAATATTTCAACAATATAAGAGCATGTACATCAAGAGACTCACATTTAAGAGACCAAGTTTCGAGATTCATGTGGTGATTAGGATAAACTGTGATGCGAACCTCTAAAACCGAGAGAACACTGAATCAAGAAGATCATGTATGGGGATTATGGTTTGTAAAAGTGATGAGTGGTTGTTGATTGGATAATCGATTATTCTTTTGCTGAATTTATTAAACTCATATTTAAAACACTAAATACTAAATAAAATTTTAAAAATTGATAAAATTAATTAATAAATAAATAAATTAAATAAAATGAAAAACTAATTAATAAACAAGCAACTAAAACCAACTCATTGAAAATGGCTCGTTCTCTCTCAAAGGATCCTTTGCTCTCTTTTTCTTCTTTTTGTTCGGTCTTAATCTCTTTGTACAATGATTATGTGGCCATTGAGAGTAAAGTTATTTCAAGGAAGAAGAGAAGCCTTGCTGATGCCTCAACCAGCAAGTTACGTAATTCTTTTGAAGCAAAGGGACGTTCAAATCGTAGAGTTGGCTCCATGGTTGGGAAAGGTTGTGCTCCAGGTTCAAAACCCAGTCGATCTAAACACAGTCGATCTAAAGGTAAAGGCTTTCCGAAGCTTGCTCGTAAGATAACGCGAGTTGATCCGGTTTCGTCTGAATCGGTTTTGGCTGCGACGAAGAGTGTGGTGAAACAGGGCACGGATGCGAAGTTGAGTGTGGTGAACCAGGGCGAGACGGGAATTGGGGATATTGGTCACCAAGGACCGTTAGACTCTGTTCCGGACCAAGGCTTCGTTGCCTCTGTTTTACCGGGAACTTCGAAGTCGGACGCGAGTTGTTCTGCAGGGTCAGGTTCGAAGATCTTTGTGTTTAATATTCCGTTCGGTTCCTCAGATGGTTGGATTCGGAATGTTTTCGATGAATTTGGAGCGATTAAGTCTGCTATCGCGTTGAAAAGACCAAATCGGAGAGGTCGTTGCTTCGGTTTTGTGGACTTTTTTTCGCCAGCTGATGCTCAAAACGCTATTGCTGCATACAATGGTTTCAAGTACAATGGTTATACTTTGTTTGTGGCTCTGGCTCGTCCGGAAAAGGAACCTTTTCCGGTTAAACAATCCACGCTCGCTAAACAGAGCATGCACAACCCTGTGCTTTTGGCGTTGGATTCTCGAGTTTCGCAGGAGCTGGGCACTGTGGGGATGGACAGTGGTTCGTCTCAACAGCTCCTACGCCATTTTGATCCCAATCGAAGATTGTCCTCTGGTTTTGTCCAAAAATAGAGCACTGGAGATGCTGTCTCGGGTCCATCGTTTTCCCAGGAGAATGGGACAAAATTGGAGGACGGGAAATTACTAACACTCCTGCTCGCCGGTGACCGGAAATCGACGTTTGTTGTTGATTGGTTAGTGGAGGAAATCCGGGCACAGATTGCAAATCAGCGGATAGTTCGCGATCCTCAGCAAATTTCAATCAATTCCGTTCCCGGTGCGTTATCTTCGGCAGGATTGGTGGGTAGCAAAGTTTCCGCGATGGACAAATCGCTGGAGTTGTGTCGTGATACGCAAGAATCAAAGTTTGTTGCGATTCCAATTCCCAGGTGTTCGGGCTCGGCTGGTGCAGTGGATCCAGTTTTGGGCCCTGAGGAAGCCCATCTTTGTATTGAGTCTGGTGCTTTACCTTTGGTTGATGGATTAGCCCAGTTTCAAGGGGATGGTTGTGGGCCCGTCTCTATTGCTAGTGTGACAAGGGGGTGTGAGGAAGGATCGGGTGTACGTACCGATGTCTCGGACGCTGGTTTGGTCGAGTGTTCTGATCGTCAGGATTTGACTGAAGCTCATGTTTCAGAGGTTTCGGTGGTAGCGAAGGAGAAGAAGAGCAGCCCTTGGAAGGAAGCTCTCCTCCAACCTCGTCAGAGTCGATCTCCTACTTACTCTATTGTTACTCGGTCGAGAGCCAATTCCCGGGAACGAGCCATTAAGGCAGCACCTCCTCTTTCGACCTTATGGAAAGCATCTCATAAGGCCCGTCAGAATTCAGCTAAATAGTTTTTTATTTGGTTGTTTCTTTGTGCTGTTGTCGTTTTTGTTTTCTTTATGTTTCTTGGTTTTTCTGTTCTTGGGATAAGGTTATCCTTATAGTTCCCCCTTAGCAGAACTCCTCTGTAAGCGTTGTTCGGGTCTTTTGGCCTCTTTTACCCTGTTTCTGCTTGACCCGGGGACTCCCGATTCCCTTTATTGGAATCGGTATTATTAATAAATTTTTCGAGCTTATCAAAAAAATTAATAAATAAAATTAATTAACTAAAATGGATAATTAAACTTAAAATTTCACTATTCCCCGAATAGTATATCAAACTACAAAAAATTTTGATACATCAAATTTATTAACTCATCTCAATACTCGTCGTCGTATGATCCATGGTAAATCGTGACAAAATGACCCCGTATGTGCTCAATAAGGTCGTGTTGGAGTTGATGATGGGTCTCATCATTTGTGACGTTGATTAGAGTACACAACCGATCTCGGTAGGACAAGGGTCGTTCTTGATACCATCGTTAAGGTGTTGTCCAATCTGGTATTTTCGGAGGGGGCTCAAAATAAAATTCGTCATCCCCGGCTTTGTACCCTCCGCGTTAATCCTCCACAATCATATTGTGTAGAATAATACAAGCATGCATCATATCAGCCAAAGTTGTAGGGTTCCAAATACGAGCGGACCTTGAAATTACATGCCACCGTGATTTGAGGACTCCAAAAGCCCGTTCAATATCTTTTCGAGCACCTTCTTAAAATTTAGCAAACAATTTCTCTTTGCGAGTATAGGGATGATGAATCGACTTCACAAACCGACTCCATGAGGGGTAAACACCATCAACTAAATAATACGGGCGGTCGTACCGATGCCTGTTGATCTCGTACTCCACCGCGAGGTCACGACCACGGAAAGCATTGTCGAATAAGTGGTCGGCGTGGAGGACGTTGATGTCGTTGTTTGAGCCATACATACTGAAAAACGCATGCCAAATCCACAAATCACGGGACGCTACCGCTTCCAGCATAATGGTTGGATTGCCGTGGTGGTTTCCCCGACCGAAGGCTCCTTGAAATGCGACTGGGAAATTCTTCCACTCCCAGCAGAGATATGGTTTGATGAGTATTCTATGCACAGAGCTGTGATTTGGTGGGCACAGTTTTGCCAGGATCTCAGCTGGAAGTTCCAGGCATTGGGACATGATGATGTTCAGATTGAGTTCAAAAATCTGAGGGAAACTTGTTATGTGCAGGATTTTGAGTATGCCTTTGGGGACTTGAAGGTGCTGATGCTGGCCAGGAATCTATTTCTGACTGAGGATTACTTCATTTCCAACGTTATTGGTGGTGTTAGACCCAATCTCATGTCTGGCCAGGCATGAAGAGAGTAGAATTCTATCCTTGGGGTTGCCTCTTGGCCACAGAGCTGATGTGGTTGGTCCTGCAAGAGGAAATGTTCCTCAATCCTTTAGGCCAAGGTACCAACATCCTGTGGTCCAAAGATTTCCCAGTCCTAGGCCTCATCAAGAGGGCTCTACTGCTCCTATACCTATGGGAGACACAAGGGAGGAGAGGGCTAGGAAAGGACTCTGCTACACTTGTCTAGCCAAGTATTCAAGAGATCATGTTTGTCCCAACATACAGAAATTGTACACTATGACCAAAGAGGAGGTTGATGAGCTGTTTGGTGATATTGAATCAGAGGCTTCTGAGGTTATAGAGAAGGAGCCTTCTAAGGATGGAGAGACTGAGGAGGATAGCTTGTGCACTCTTAGTGTGGAGACCTGTCTTCTCTCTGGTGTTGATAAGCCTAGTTCTTCTATCAGAGTGGTTGGCCAGAGCAAAGGTATTGATCTCTCTATTCTAGTAGATACTGGTGCTTCCAAATCATTCTTAGATGAGTTTACAGCCAAGAGATTGGGGTTGCAGCTCCTCAAGATTCACCCAACTATTGTCAAAATGGGAAATGAACATAAATTCATTTGTTCTTCTGGTTGTACTCTGACTTAGTTCATCTGTGGAGACAAGTTCATATGGCAATTTATGGTAATTCCTTTGGGGTCCGATGATGTAGTTATGGGGGTAGACTGGCTTAGGACTGTTTCTCCTATTACATTTGATTATGAATTGAGGACTGTCACCATTAGGAGGGAAGGTGTGTCTATCATTTTATATGAATCTGTTCCTACACTACCTTGTGAGGGTATATCTATATCTGCAATTCTCAGAGAGCTCAAGGCTGGACAGTCCTTGTATCCTGGCCAATTGGTTGATGTGGATGCCAAACAGCCTGATTCTGTGACTCCTGCTGATCTCCAACTGGTTATGAATGAGTTTGCTGATGTTTTTGAGGTCCCTAGTTCCTTGCCACCAAGGAGGGACTTGGATCATGCAATTCCCTTGGTGCCTGGGGTTGTACCTCCTTCTATCAGACCCTACAGACATAACTTTGAACAGAAAAATGTGATTGACAGCTTGATCTCTGAGATGATGGAATCTGGGGTAATCCAAAGAAGCCATAGTCCTTATTCTTTCCCAGTTTTGCTTGTCAAGAAGAAGGATGGAGGGTGGAGAATGTGTATTGACTATAGAAAGCTCAATGACTTGACAATCAAGGGAAAATTTCCCATTCCTACTAGGGGTAACCATGGGTCCTAACCCCCTTGAGGTTTGTTTTGGCGATCCTAACTGGGCTTGACCTTTCCTTGCACTTCTCAACTGTGACCTTTCCATTTTTTGCGCAAACTAACATTTTCCGTCTATTTTGACGATTTCGTTAAAAAAATGCTAATGTGCACGTGACCAACACGTGTCAAAAACCTAACGGAATCCGTTAAAATAGACCGAAATTGTTAGTTTTCGCAAAAAGATGTCAAGCCCAGTTAGGATCGCCAAAACAAACCTCAAGGGGGGCTAGGACCCATGGTTTCCCCTTCCTACTATTAAAGAACTATTGGATGAACTCCACGGGAGTTGTTAGTTTTGAAAAATTGATCTGAGGTCAGGATACCATCAGATCAGGTTGAAGGACGGAGAAGAGTTCAAGACTGCTTTTAGGAATCACATGAGGCACTATCAATTCATGGTGATGCCCTTTGGGCACCAATGCACCTACTAGCTTCCAAGCCCTTATGACCCAGGTTCTCCAAGAGTATTTGAGGATATTTGTCTTAGTCTTTTTTTATGACATCCTCATTTACAGCAGTTCTTGGGAGGAACACTTGAGACATGTAGAGTTGGTCCTAGAGAAATTAAGGAAGCATCAATTATTTGCCAAGATGAGTAAATGTGCATTTGGCCAGTCACAGGTGGAGTATTTAGGCCATATTATATCAGGAAAAGGGGTTGCCACTGATCCAGTCAAGATTGAGGCCATGGTTAAATGGCCAGTGCCTAAGAACCTTAAAGCATTGAGAGGATTTTTGGGACTGACTGGCTATAATAGGAAATGGTTAGTGAATGAGGTGATTGCAAAGCCTTAATCCAATTTGTTGAAAAAAGGAGCTTTTGAGTGGTCTGATGATGCTCAGATGAGTTTTGAGCAACTCAAAAGGGTTATGGTCACCACACCAGTATTGAGCTTACCTGATTTCTCTATACCCTTTGTCATTGAGACAGATTCTAGTGATGGAGGTATTGGGGGAGTGTTGATGCAGAGAGGACATCCTATTGAATTTATGAGTAAAGCCTTAGGGGTGAAAAGCCAAGAAATATCAACCTATGAGAATGAACTATTGGCCCTGATTACTGCAATCCAGAAATGGAAGCACTATGTCACTACAGCTCCTTTTGTGATCGGGACTGATCAACAAGCCCTCAAGTATCTCTTAGAGCAGAAATTGACTACCCTTTTCAGCACAAATGGTTGGCCAGGCTTATGGGGCTCCAATACACTATTAAATATAAGCAATGTAAGAAGAATTTGGTGGCAGATGCACTCTCTAGAGTTAATCATGAAGAAATGAAAGAGATAGCCTCTGTGGTTCCTGCTTGGATCACTGAGGTGATGCTAAGTTACCAAGGGGATAAGGAGATGGAAGGTCTATTGCAACAATTTGTTAGTCTTAGTGCCCGTAGTTCAATCCTAAATGTCCAAATGTATATATCATCGTTAGCAATAAAATTAAAGCGGCTTTATATTACTTATGTGTTGGAGTAATATATCGATGTGTGCTCTGATCTATGCCCACCATGCGAATAGAACCACAGATCGAGATAGATCACACTCGATGGGTCCCTAGTCAACAAAGCTTCACTTTGAAGCGACTAGTATGAAAGATGGCTCTTTATGGCTTACGTTCTGTTAGTCATTGGAATGGGATTCCGGAGTCTGATCATAGATATCATGTGGGACATGATATTGGACGACCCGCCCTGAATATGTGCCATAGATTAAGTCATGAACATATTCAGTGTCGTAGCTTGTCATGTATCCTTAGACCAAGGAGTCTTTGTGATCGCTATGTAGTCAACAACTGAGTTTGACCTGAGCCTAACGTTGTCCGTAACAGGGCTTCCATAACGGCTAGGATTGGCTTGGGGACGGGCTACATGAGTGACACGAAAGGCGGCTAAGAGATTTATCCCTCATACTGAGGTATGGGAAAGATATCGGTTCTCGGCCGCTTGATCGAGAGTGACTGAAAGAATAGCATGGCCATGCACATGATACTGGGTATCATATCTTCAGTCATCTCACATATCAAGGAACGGTGATTGAGAATAATAAGGATGGCGGCTCTATGCCTTATCCCAATCAGGATATCGGAGATAAAAGGATAATGACAGGGACGACGGAAAGGTTAGAATCGACAGGGTCGATTCGTTATGTAGTGTCAGGCAATACTAAAGTCTCGTTAGTTGCCACTCAAATAGGATCAAGTAAAATGGGATTTTACGTTGATCTATTGACATGCATAAACCTAAGGGTCACACCGGAGGATGAAACTCATTGACACATTTATGGAGAATGGCCAAAAGGGAGTTGTCTCGGGACATGACCAAAACTGGGTTTTGGGTCATGTGCCCGTAAGTGAATAGGACTTTACGGATCGAGACAAGGCTTGGAGTCTTGGGATTGATCGCGTCGGATAATGTTGGACATTTCCGGTATGGAAGGCATGAAGGCGATGAGCGAATCACGGGACCTCGTTGGAAATGGCCACGGGCCATGTTCCAAGAGGCCCATGAAAGGCCCATGCAACCAAGGCCCATGGAACTAATTAATCAAGTCTTGATTAATTAGTACTAAGTAAGCAAGACAAGGATTAAGGTGTTGGTGATTCACCACCTAACCCAATCTTGTCTTGCCATACTTTGTCCTATTTACACCTTACTTGACACCATACTTGTCCCATGCCTTTAGTTGGACAAGTATGGGTTTTGTTATGTTTAAGTCATCTTTTTTCAACATAACAAACACAAGACAAGAATAGGAAACACATTTTCTCTCCCTCTTCCATGGCCATTTCGGGTTTGGCTAGTTTCCTCCTCCATTTTTGTGTTCTTGAGTCCTCAAAGAGAAGAACTACGTGGCTTTGATTCCCATGTGGATACGTAGGCGTCTTGGATACTCAAGCCAATCATTCGTTAACCGGTGTTCTTGTTTTGGTAAGAGATAGTGCTGAATTTTTCTCCTGTGAATCCATTCTTTGTTAGTTGTTTCATGGTTTTAATCGTCTCTTGGTTTTTATTGATTTCCCGCTGCGAGTTGGTTCATTTCCAACCCTACCTCGAGACCCAACGGTGGTATCAGAGCCGTGCTACCTTCGGGATTCACAAGACGGTGTTTAAAGTTTCGGTTTTGCTTGAAAGTTTCGTTTTTTGGCATGTTGTTTTGCTAAATTGTTTGATAACATGTTTTAAATTCTTGTTCATGGATTTAATGCATGAAAAATGAATTTTTGAAAATTATTTCAAATTTGGAAATTTTGAAAAAAAATTTGATTTTTCGGGTCTCGGGAGCGGGACTCTCGGGGAGCCGAAACCGGGACCGAACGGGGCTCCGTTGGACAGAGCTAGGCCAAGCATGACCATTGGATGGTTGATATGCCAAGGCTAAACCGTTTTGTTAGTTATGACGAGTTTGGAACCGTCATGACGAACTCGAAGATCAAATGTTCAAAAGTTTCATTTTTGAACGGTTTCGATAAACCGAGCATCAAAAATTTTCGAAACTTGGCTATTAATTAAAACCGGAAAACCACATGATGTTTGATAACATGCTTGTTTGATAACACGATGTGTGATGTGATGTTGGCATGGTGTACATAATAGCCCCGAGCTCGATTTAATTATGTATCGCTTTTCACGGCCTGCGAGCCGTTAGAGTTAGCGTGTAATTATTATTTCAAGGTGTGGTCATCGAACCACTTGTTTGTAATATTTATTTATTCCCGACCTGCGAGTCATGTATTAAATTGTAATATTTTACTCAAGACGAAGAAAGGGTGAAAAGGTCATTTGGTGGCTTTTCGGGTGTTGGCATCGGCTTGGAGTCGGTGGAGCTCAAGAAGCTAGTGGGAGTTAGTTTAGGGGGCTATTATGTGCACATTTATCGCTTTATGCTTGGTTTAGTTTATGCATGATTAATTCTATGTGTTTTAGAATTGCATGCTTAACTTTATTTACCGAGCATATCACCTCACATGCAAAGATAAAATTGGAATTTTAATCCTTGTGTGTGAACCCTTAGAACCGTCATTGCATTGGATGTAGTTGACGGGTTAAAAGGAAGAATTACATTGGATGTAATTTGAGGCATCATTGCATTTGGAATGTAGTTGATGTGCTCATCGCATCTAGGATGTGCCAAAGTTTTGAGGTTGAGCTAGGGTAACAGATAGGGTAAGTCGTGTACATAAGTACATACCCTAGCCAGGAGTCACATTGGATGTGATTGGATGGAGTCCTACCTACATAGCTCGATTAAGTGGTGAGCATTAGTTCAGCTTAATCGAGTGAATCAAGGATCTTGGTTTCAGATTCTAAAGGTTTAAAATCGATTGTTGGTGTTTAAGCTTGATCTTCATAAAATTTATTCAGTTTACTGATTGAATTTTATCTGTTGTAGATCAAATGGCAAATTCAGCGAACATTAATAGTTTGTCATTAAAAACCATTCTTGACAGGGTCAAGCTAAATGGGACAAACTATTTGGACTGGTACAGAATTTTGAGGATAGTCCTCAAGTCTGAACGCAAAGAATATGTCCTTGACAAGGCTGTCTCTAAGACCATATCAGAGTTACATGAAGTGTCATTAATTGCTGAGAAGAATATATCAGGGATCTGGGATCCAAGGATATTCTGATGGTCAACAAGGGAATTGGAAGTGGCAAGGGCGGGGCCCATGCGCACTTGGCAGGAAAGATGAGACACATGAGAATGTCTGCTTCTACTGCCAATAGCCTGGTCATTGGAACCGGGATTACAGGAAGTTCACGGCTGATCTGAAGAAGGGCAGTGGGACTGCGCCTTCATCAAATAGCGTGGATGATCTGAAGAAGGGCAGTAGGACTGCGCCTTCATCAGGAAACCTGGATGATCTAAGGAAGGGCGGTGGGACCGTGCCTTCATCCGGTATTAACTCTATAGAGCTACATCTCTCTACTTCCAAAGATTCATGGGTATTAGATACCAGGACTGAATCTCACACATGCACTTATATATGGTGGCTGAAAGTAGGAGAGGTTTGGAAAGCACGAAGTGGACCTCAGAGTTGTGGCAACTGCTGTAGGATCCATGAGTCTTGCTTTGCCAAGAGGCCTTGTCTTAGTACTGTATAATGTATATTGCATACCTACTTTTAGTAGAAATATTATATCTGTATCCGTGTTTGACAAGGAAGGATATAATGTTAATATTGGAAATGGAGTTTTCAATGTTCTATGCAATGATATGTTTTATACCAGTACTGACTTGGTTGGAGGATTGTACATATTAGATATGGGTAACAATGCCTCAAGTTCTATATATTCCGTTAATACCAAGAAGTCTAAATCCAACGATTTAAACCTAACTCTGTTAAGGCACTGTCATTTAGGTCGCATAAACAAGAAGCACCTATCAGCACTTCAGAAGTGCGGACTTTCAGGTTCATTCGAATTCCATTCGATCGATAGGTGCAAGGTTTGTTTGATGGGCAAAATGACTAAAGTGCCCTTTTATCGATCGCGATGAAAGGGCGGGTGAATTATTGGGGCTGATACACTCGAATGTGTGTAGACCAATAAGTTCACTTGCCAGGAGGGGTTTTAGCTACTTTATCACATTTACTGATGATTACAGTAAATATGGTTATGTGTATTCGCTGAGACATAAGTCTGAAGCTTTTGATAAATTCAAAGAGTTTAAGACTAAAGTAGAAAACCAGCTCGACAAAGGTATTAAGGCACTTCGATTGGATCGAGGTGGACTATACTTGACCACAGAGTTATTAGATCATCTAAAAGAGAATGGGATCCTTTTGGAATGGACTCCTCTTGGGACACTGTAGATGAAAGGTGTAGCCAAACGGAGAAATCGGACATTGTTAGACGATGATCCGTTCCATTATTATTTGGACTGATCTCCCAATCTCTTTCTGGGATTATGCTCTAGAGACGACCGCATTCATAGTGAATCGGGCTTCGACGAAGGGTGTGGAAGGGATACTATTTTTAAATGGTACGAGATGATGCCCGCTTTGTCCTTCCTAAAGATTTGTGGTTGCGAGGCTTATGTGAAACATTTGGTTTCGACTAAGCTCGAACCAAGATCTGAGATGTGCACCTTCGTGTGGTATCCCAAAGCAACAAGGGGATACTACTTCTACAATCCCAGTGAGAACATGGTGTTCGTCGCATGGGGTGGGGTCTTTATGGAAAAGGAGTTTTGTTTCCAAAGACGTCATTGGGAGGACTGTGCATCTCGAAGAAATTCAGGATGGTACAGATCTGTCTAAACCAATTGGCAACCCAGTAGAAAGGAGCCAGAGATTGTCGTAGAGTAAGAACCAATTCCTGTTATAATTCCGGAAGGTCCAAGGCGATTTGAAAGGATCAATCTTCCACCTCCAATATATGGTATCCGGAGGTGACAATGAAGTCATGGTGGATCACGATGATCCAGCCACCTTTCAGGAAGTCGCGGATGGCCCCAACTCCGAGTTATGGCTGGGAGCCATGAGGGAGGAAATGCAATCCATGTCGGACAACCGAGTCTGGGAACCGGTTGATCCAATCAATGGTGTGAGGACCATCGGATGCAAATGGATCTTCAAGGTGAAGATGGACATGGACGGCAACCCTCTGACCTACAAAGCTCAACTGGTGGCGAAAGGTTATAGGCATGGATTGACTATGAGGAAACCTTCTCCTTAGTGGCTATGGTCAAAATCGATCCAAATTCTACTTGACATAACTGCGTATTATAATTACGAGATATGGCAAGTGGATGTCAAAACCGATTTCCTAAATGGAAATTTTGACTGAGTACGTTTGTATGTCTCGGCCCAAAGGTTTTGACGATCTGAAGAATAAAGGAAAGATTTATAAGTTGTTGAAATCCATTTATGGATTGAAACGAACTTCTCGGAGTTGGATCCTTCGTTTTGATGAAGCTGTAATTGGATTTGGCTTAATCAAGAACGAGGATGAATCTTGCGTTTATAAGAAGGCTAGTGGGAGCAAGATTACCTTTCTGGTTCTCATTGAAAATGACATCCCAACCTTGCACGAGACTAAAGCTTGGTTGAGGAAGTGTTTTTCAATAAAGGACTTAGGCGATGCTTCTTATATCTTAAGGATTAAGATATGTAGAGATCGCACCAAGAGGGTCTTGGATTTAAGTCAGGGAACCTATGTGAACAAGGCATTGAGTAGGTTCTTAATGCTCGATTCAAAGAAAGGACTCTTACCCACTAGTCATGGCATTCATCTCAGCAAGACTCAGTGTCCTAAGACACCTGATGAGCTGAAAAGGATGATGAAAATCCTATGCGCCTGGGGGTAGGATCGATCATATATGCCATGACATGTATGAGACCAGACGTCTCGTAAGCGTTATGTTGTACCAGTAGATATCATTCTAACCCGGGGGAAAGATGATGCTGAACTAGTCGTCGAAGGATGAGTGACGCTAGTTTTCCAAGACAAATCCAGATGACTTTAGAAGTCAATCAGGATATGTGTTTACGCTGAATGGCAGAGCTTTAGCTGGGACAGTGTAAAGTAAGATATCATTGCCGAATCTACGACAGAGGCCAAGTACATGGATGCTGCAGAGGCAGCTAAGGAGGCTATGTGGATTTGGAAATTCATGGCAGGGCTGGGTGTAATTAAAAACCCATCCAGCCCGGTGAATCCATCTTGCGACAACACAAGGGCCATTGCGCAAGCTAAAAGCCTAGATCGTATAACAAATCCAAACATGTACTACGGCGTATCCACCTCATCAGATAAATACTGAACTGAGGTGAAGTGAAGATAACCGATATTGCAACAGATGATAACATAGCCAACCCTTTGACTAAGGCAGTGTCACTGCCTGAACATGTTAGACATGTAAAGTCGATGGGGACATATTGGAGTTTAGATTGGAACTAGGGCAAGTGGGAGATTGTTAGTCTTAGTGCCCGTAGTTCAATCCTAAATGTCCAAATGTATATATCATCGTTAGCAATAAAATTAAAGCGGCTTTATATTACTTATGTGTTGGAGTAATATATCGATGTGTGCTCTGATCTATGCCCACCATGCGAATAGAACCATAGATCGAGATAGATCACACTCGATGGGTCCCTAGTCAACAAAGCTTCACTAGAAGCGACTAGTATGAAAGATGGCTCTTTATGGCTTACGTTCTGTTAGTCATTGGAATGAGATTCCGGAGTCTGATCATAGATATCATGTGGGACATGATATTGGACGACCCGCCCTGAATATGTGCCATAGATTAAGTCATGAACATATTCAGTGTCGTAGCTTGTCATGTATCCTTAGACCAAGGAGTCTTTGTGATCACTATGTAGTCAACAACTGAGTTTGACCTGAGCCTAACGTTGTCCGTAACAGGGCTTCCATAACGGCCAGGATTGGCTTGGGGACGGGCTACATGAGTGACACGAAAGGCGGCTAAGGGATATATCCCTCATACTGAGGTATGGGAAAGATATCGGTTCTCGGCCGCTTGATCGAGAGTGACTGAAAGAATAGCATGGCCATGCACATGATACTGGGTATCATATCTTCAGTCATCTCACATATCAAGGAACGGTGATTGAGAATAATAAGGATGGCGGCTCTATGCCTTATCCCAATCAGGATATCGGAGATAAAAGGATAATGACAGGGACGACGGAAAGGTTAGAATCGACAGGGTCGATTCGTTATGTAGTGTCAGGCAATACTAAAGTCTCGTTAGTTGCCACTTAAATAGGATCAAGTAAAATGGGATTTTACGTTGATCTATTGACATGCATAAACCTAAGGGTCACACCAGAGGATGAAACTCATTGACACATTTATGGAGAATGGCCAAAAGGGAGTTGTCTCGGGACATGACCAAAACTGGGTTTTGGGTCATGTTCCCGTAAGTGAATAGGACTTTACGGATCGAGACAAGGCTTGGAGTCTTGGGATTGATCGCGTCGGATAATGTTGGACATTTCCGGTATGGAAGGTATGAAGGCGATGAGCGAATCACGGGACCTCGTTGGAAATGGCCACGGGCCATGTTCCAAGAGGCCCATGAAAGGCCATGCAACCAAGGCCCATGGAACTAATTAATCAAGTCTTGATTAATTAGTACCAAGTAAGCAAGACAAGGATTAAGGTGTTGGTGATTCACCACCTAACCCAATCTTGTCTTGCCATACTTTGTCCTATTTACACCTTACTTGACACCATACTTGTCCCATGCCTTTAGTTGGACAAGTATGGGTTTTGTTATGTTTAAGTCATCTTTTTTTAACATAACAAACACAAGACAAGAATAGGAAACACATTTTCTCTTCCTCTTCCATGGCCATTTCGGGTTTGGCTAGTTTCCACCTTCATTTTTGTGTTCTTGAGTCCTCAAAGAGAAGAACTATGTGGCTTTGATTCCCATGTGGATACGTAGGCGTCTTGGAGACTCAAGCCAATCATTCGTTAACCGGTGTTCTTGTTTTGGTAAGAGATAGTGCTGAATTTTTCTCTTGTGAATCCATTCTTTGTTAGCTGTTTCATGGTTTTAATCGTCTCTTGGTTTTTATTGATTTTCCGCTGCGAGTTGGTTCATTTCCAACCCTACCTCGAGACCCAACACAATTAACTCTAGCCCCTACTGCATTACCTGATTATGAGTATAAGAATGGGGTGATTTGGTTCAAAGGAAGGATTGTTTTGGGAGGAGGCAATGAGATCAGAATTAAGTTTTTACAGGCCTTGCATGATTCAAGCATTGGGGGAGATTCATGTATTAATGCTACCTTACACAGGGTTAAAGCTCAATTCTTTTGGCCATTGATGAATAAGGAGATATTGGAGTTTGTCAGAACCTATGATACTTGCCAGAGGTGCAAGGTTGAACATATGGATTCACCGGGGCTACTGCAACCTCTTCCCACTCCCTCTCAGCCATGAAAACACATTTCCATGGACTTTATTGAAGGACTGCCACTTTCTAAAGGCAATGACAGTATGTGGGTCATTGTAGACAGGTACTCTAAATTTGCTCACTTTACTGGTCTAAATCCCACATACACTGCTGCACAATTGGCTCAATTGTTTTTTGACATTGTGTTCAAGTTACATGGCATGCCTGAGGCCATTGTATCTGATAGAGACAGGATTTTTTTGAGTAATTTCTAGGCTGAGTTGTTCAAAAGGGTAGGGGTGACCTTGAATCTATCCACAACTTAACATCCTCAGAGTGGTGGGAAGACTGAGAGGGTAAACCAGTGCTTAGAAACCTATATGAGGGAAATGTGTCACCAAGTTCCTAAGAAATGGCATGGGTGGTTGTCTATGGCCCAATTCTGGTATAACTCTAGCTATCACTCCTTATTGAAGATGACCCCTTTTGAAGCTCTTTATGGCTATCCCTCTAGCCCTCTGTTAACCATTGCAGAACCATCTAAAGTCCAAGCTATGGAGTCCTTTATTGAGTCAAGGAAGGAGCAAGCTAGGCTTTTGGATGAGAATTTGAAAGCTGCACATAACAGAATAAAGGTACAAGCTGATAAGAAGAGAACTGAGTGGTCTTTTGCAGTGGGTGACTGGGTGTATCTGAAGCTGCAGCCCTACAGACAGAACTCAGTGCAGCTTAGGAAGCACATGAAGATGGCTGCACATTTTTATGGCCCATTTCAGGTGTTGGAAAATAAGGGTTTTGTAGCTTACAGGATGAGATTGCCTGAGGGTTCTCTCATCCATCCTGTATTCCATGTCTCCCTTCTCAAGAAGCAATTGGGTCACAAGCACCGTTTACTACCCCAATTGCCTACAATAACGGATGAGGGTACATTGAGGCTAGCTCATGCCATTTTGCTTGATCGAAGGTTGATCAACAGGAACAACGCTGTTGTGGTGCAGTGGTTGGTGCATTGGGAGAGATCATTGGCTGAAGATGCTACCTGGGAAGACGCATCATTCATCAAAGCCAATTTCAGGGAGTGGTTCGACCTTCAACAGGCTTGAGGTCAAGCGTGTCTGAAGGAGGGGCTCTGTCACGGTTACGTGCAGGTGAAGCAGGTTTGAATTTGAATAAAGAGGCACGCGAGATCAAAACGCTGTGTTTGGGGTAAGTGATCGGGTGACATGGCTGGCGCGGCCAGCTGTCTTGACCTGAGGCGTGCAACGTAGAGAGGAGGCCTAGTCAGCATCTTCTTCGCGCGTTTGGGCGAGTTGTCCTGCAAGCTGGCGCGATAAATGCGGATCGAAGAGGAGGAGCTCGAGAGTATATAGTTAGGGAGAGAGAAGTTGTTAGGTTTGTCTTGTTGAATGTAATTTATCATTCCTAGCTAGAATTCTCTCTATAATTCCCTTTCTTCAAAATAAGTAAAGCTTCATTTCCGCTATTATTGAGTTCTCAAGCTTTCATAAGCTTGACATAGAATGTTGTCATGCTCATGTGACAAGCATTTTGATTTTTGGAATTGATAAACTAGGTGTGAATTGATAACCTATGATACTAAATTTGTGCGCATTGAAGAAGATGCATAATCCATCAATCTTTGGTTGTTTTGATTTCATTTTCATCGACTAGAGTATCTTGCAAACACAAGCAGTGAGAGACTCATATTGATCCATTGTTGGAGTGTGTGTTTTTGTTTCCTTGCTCAGGAGCAGAATAGGTGATGACTTATAGGAACACGCTTCGTTTGTCCTGCTCTCCTAATTACAATTGAACTCAATCCATTTCAATCACGTCGATAAGGAAATTATGAATTGTCTCTATGGTCGAGAATGTCTATAGAAATCCAGGGTCACTGGGCAATGTCAAAGGAATGAACCTTTCGTTTGTGCCTAAAGCTGATGAATTCGATTTTGGTGGTGATATGCAATGTGCCTGAAGATGTGTACATGCAATATCTTGTGGCATGTCTATTTCTTCGCTCTTCTCCATACAACAAGGGTCTGTGGAGTTGTCTCACTGTTGTCCCATCCTTCGTTCCAAATCCTCAATGTTACAAGGACCTCCCTCAAGGCTTCTACATATTTTGTTGGAAGGTAATAACTATACTTCTCCTTTCTTGATCAAGCTCTGTGTGGAAGTTGATGTTTTATAGAAATGTTACATGGTCAAACTCTGTCTATCCCAAGTTAAAGAGAAGTATCAATGCAACCATTCTATGCAAGATGGTTTTATGCATTAGATTGTAAGTTTAGTACTTTTTTTATCAGTAAATTTTTTTAAATTAAAACCAAGCCTTTGAAATATCAATTTTTCAAACCCTCATTAGTTTTACAAACTAGAGCACCATTACTATTGGCCTCAAAATACTTACCTTACATCACAAGTAACTTACAACCATCCAAAAATCACTAAACCTACCCCAAGTTACCGAACCCCCAAACGAAAAATTACAAATCAAGTAAACCAAAAGGTTCCAAACCCAACCACCCAAATCCCAACATAATTCCAACCTATACAAATCGAATATTGACTTCCAAACCCTATCGCAGCAACACAATACACCACCATTCAATTTACTCAACCAAAATCCAATCGGTTCTGCAGCAAAATGAAGTCAGCTCCAGTTGCACAACCACCTACAGAACCCAACTGTGTAAGCCAATCCAATACAATTGTTACCAGCCTAACCAAGCAAAGCTAACAAAACACACCCAAACACAAGACCCACACATAGGGGGGGGGGGGGGGGGGGGGGGGGGTGGGGGGGCAAGAGAGTGAAGAGAACCCACCATCAAGTATTAATGCATAGAACCCCAACGATCCATATCAATCTCACATCTATCCCCAACCATCCAAACCCTCCCCGAAACCCAGAACCCCAGCAAGAAGAAAAAACCAAGCTTTACAACTTATTTGCATGGGTTATTTACGATTTGGTACCCAAATGTTTCATCCATGAACGATATGGTACCCATATGAATTTTTTCCCCAATTTGGTACCCTAATGTTTCATACACTAACGATTTGGTTAATGGGGTTAAAAAACTTACTCACCAAAGTGAAAAGACCATTATATCCTTTATCATTTTAGTTGACTTTTGACTTTAATGTAAAAAGACTGTTTTACCCTTATATTGACTTTTCACTTTATATTTAAACTTATTTTTTTAATAAGTATTTTATTTTTTCAAAAAATTAAATAAATTTATTTTATTTTATTTTACTGAATTATTTTTTCTTAAATTTTTTTAAAATTTTAATTTTTAATTTTTTTTCTTTTTTTATTAAATTTTTATTATTTTTAATTTTTAATTTTTTAATTTATTTATTTTATTTTTTAATTCCTAAATTTTTAATTTTTAAATTATTTCATTTAATTATTTATTGTATTATAACTAAGGGTATAATGGTGATTTTGTCTATCACATTTATAAGCTTAAAATAAGAAAGGGCAAAATCGTCATTTCACACCCCACTTAACTGCACATGTCTAATTTAGAGTAATATTCCGTTAGTTTTCTAACGGAATATGCTACTTCCATCCGTGGACAAATCATTTGGGTACCAAATTGGTTATTTGAAACATAAGGATACCATATCGTTTGTGGACGAAACATTTGGGTAGCAAATCATAAATAACCCCAGTCCAAGTAACACAGGAGACCAATGTTCATCAGCTCAGAGACAAACCAATCCTTCTATTGCAACAGCCCCATGGAGTAGTGACCCAGTTTAAGAATGAGAAGGAGTGATTCTTATTAAATTTAGCCCAAAGTAACTGATCAGCACCATTCTGGACTTGTTGTAAAATCTCATCTCGCTGGAGTAGAACCAAGTTGAAGTCAGGTTGTTCCTACTAAGTCGGATCCTCCATAAAGTATTTGACACTAACATACTCCAATGAGTGGTATATTTCTGAGGGCCTACGGTTTTCCAAGTGATGAACCAGTCTTTGATGGATTCAGGGCATGCAATTTTGACTCCCCACCAGATCAACACTAAACTCCACACAGACCAAGACATGGCACAACCAAGAAATAGGTGATCTAATTCCTCTGGCTCTTCATTACAAAAAGGACACCAAATATTTTCAGAATAAATACCTCTAGCCAGTAGGAAGCACTTGGTTGGGACAGCTTGCATACATAGTAACCAGACAAAGGCTGCTATTTTTGGTGGGAGTATTAGTTCCCAAAGGAGAGCAGGCCAAACCAGATCTTCATCAAAATTATCATCCAAATGTTGATACATTCTTTGTACTGAGAAGCCTTTCTGATCTACTACCCAAGTAACCTTATCTACCTCAGAATTACGAGGTGGAAGTACATTGATCTGTTCACATAATAATTCAAATTGGTCCTCTTCCCAACCCCTTAAGTCCCTTCTAAACAATAAAACCCAATCCCCATTTTCCCAAATTGTGAAACAAGTGCCCTTTTTTGTTGACTGAGATGGTATAGCCTTTGAAACAAATACTTTAAGGGAACCTCAGAAGCCCACAAGTCTTCCCAAAATAGTATTGAGTTGCCAGAATTAACAGTCCATTGGAGTCCCACAACTCCAAAAGCACTAGAAAACTTAGGACAATCAAGAAGAACCCCCACATGCCTCAGAAAACACTGACTATTATATAGCAGAAAATTTGATAGATCCCAAGCAGATGGATCCCATCCATATTTAGAACATAACAACTGTTTCCATAATGAATCTTCTTCTAAGGCAAATCTCCACCACAACCTTGCCAATAATGCCCTATTCATGGAACTCAACCTTTTGATCCCCAAACCCCCTGCACTTTTTGGCCTTCAAATGTTCTCCCACCTAACTTTATGTAAACCTTCTTATTTAAGGCACCATTCCACATAAATCTCTTTTTCCACTTCTCCATCTCCTTAATCACACCCTTAGGAGCCTTATAAAGAGACATATAGTATAGAGGTAGTGAGCTTAGGGAATATTTTATCAAAGTAATTCTACCCCCAAAGGAATTGTTCCTAGCTTGCCAAAGGCTCAATTTAACTTTTGAATTTATTAAGAACAGGTTCCCAAGTTTTAGCCCTTCTAGGATTGGCCCCCAACTGAAATCCCAAATACTCAAAAGGAAGCTGCATAGGTCTATTCCCCAGAATCTCAGTGACCTCAAGTAAATTCATAGAATCAGGATTCAACAATAATACATGTGACTTATGAAAATTAATTTTCATCCCAGTGGCCTTTTGTAAGCACTTAAGTGTATGCTTCAAATTGATTGCTTGTTGTCTGCCAGCTTGAATGAAAAGTAATGTATCATCAGCAAACTGCAAATGGGAGATCTCAGGGCCATTATCATTACTTTTCACACTAGCAAACATGTTTTTTGAGGTACCTTTAACCATAAGTTGATGTAGGCTTTCAGCAATCAGTGCAAATAAAAGTGGAGAGATGGAACAGCCTTGTCTCAGGCCTCTTTGTAGTGGAAAATCACCAGATGGAGACCTATTAATAAGAACAGAAGACCAAGCATCAAGACATTCTGATATCCAAACTTTCCACAATGAACCAAAACCCATGATACTCAATAAGTTCAGCAAAGCCTCCTAGTGAATGTGATCATACGCCTTTTCAAAATCAATTTTGAATACAATTACCTCCTGGCCAGCATTTCTGATGTAGTGAATGAGTTCAGAAGCAATCAACACCCTATCCATTATTTTCTCCCAACAATGAAACCTGATTGCACATCATGCACTAAAGTATTCATTAAGGGCTTGAGTCTGGCAGCCATAACCTTTGAAATGATCTCATAGGTGTTGTGGGTGAGACTAATGGGCCTAAACTCATCAAAAGACAAAGGGGCACTATTTTTAGGGATTGAGGTAATGAAAGAGAAATTCAATCCCTTTCCAAGATGACCCCCCTTGTGGAAATGATCAAAAAGAGCCATGATATCATTTTTCACTTCCTCCCAGCAAGACTGATAGAACTTCATAGAAAACCCATCTGGACTAGGAGATTTCTCCCCATTGTAGGCTTTGACATCACAAAACACTTCCAATTCAGTAAAGGGCAGTTCCAACCTCTGAGCTTGTGCCAAAGCCTAGGTTTTAAAAGGTAAGGAAGACAAATTGATACACACAGATGTGTTCCCTTGGAATCTCCAAGTAAAATGTATTTTTGCTAATTCTTTGATCTCTGATGGTGGGTGATACATAAGGCCCCCTTCTTCAATACATGATATTTTCTTCCTTGAGTGATTATAATTAGCCATAAAATGAAAATATTTGGTGCACATATCCCCTTCTCTAGACCATTTATGTCTGGCCTTTTAACACCATAATTTTGCTTGTAATTTTAACTTCAGAATCAACCTAGCATTCAACAATGCTCTCTCCACAGGACTTAAACCCATAGTTTCAAACAAAATATCTAGGACATTTATCTCCCCTTTCAAATCTTCAATCAACTTATCCAACCAGCCATATGTATTAACATTCCAAGCCATGTAAAAAAATTTGAGTGCCTTTAACTTGTACCAAAGTTTATAGGCTGGTGAACCCACAACTTGAATAGCTTCCCAGAAATCTTTTGTGTCTTTTAGGAACCGTGGATGGCTGATCAAGGCATTAATGAATTGGAAGGGACTTGGCCCCCAATCAATCACAGGATTAGATAATAAGATGACTTTATGATCTGAGACGACTCTAGGCAAACAACACTGTGATAAATTGCTGAAGGAGGTTAAAATTGATGAGGAGATCAAAAACCTGTCAATCCTTGATGCCATATTCCTAGAATTGAACCAAGTTTAGTGTTTATTATTTTTCACCATTTAGGTTTATATCTCTTAATACCTCAATCGGGTTAATATGAGCTATTTCACAAAAGTTACTCTGATAAATCGTGTTTATCAAATATATGAAAATTGGCCAACATAAAAATATATTTCAATTTTCATGGATTTTGTAGACCTATCTACTTCTCTAACCCTATGGTTGACTAATGAAGACCTTGCAATTTATACATTATCATATGAAAATTATGGGTTTGATTCGCCTATGCAAGTGCCTTATAAGTAAGTCTTTCTCTCCAACCATTCACCACATAGATATACCTTTGAATTGGATATTCTTCACTTGATATACCAGATATTATATTAAAAAATAAAATGTTTAATCAAGAATTGTTTATGTAGGGCAAAGCGTCAAGAGTTCACTATCGTGAATCCGAAAATCATTGCTCCTACATTGTTGATAATGGATGGAAAGGACTATTTCCTCAAATTTCATGGGATTGAGAAGTACTTATCAGGTGGACAAGTACGAGAGTATATATCGTAGACATTAAGCTATTGGTTGATGGAATGCATGAGCAATTTCCGGACTTTGTCAATGAGTTTATTATTGACTTCGTCGATAACTACGTTAAATCTAATAATTTTAAAGTGCTTTATAGTTTCACTGCAAGACTGTTGAAATTCCATAACAACTTATAGACCAACTAAATCCCATAGGTATTTACAACAACACTTTAAAGTTGTATGTAACTTACGGTGTCCATGGGACCCGAAGACGGAATTAAATAGATTTCTAAGCACCCATTTTTATAAATTAAAGAACACATCAAAGCGAATCAAAGTAATTAAACGACAAAACAAAACAATCATAGCACAGAAGATGGAATGTTACCGAATTGCTCCATATTATTTATCATATGTCTTGTGGTACCCCTTCACAATTGGTAGATTCCAATAGGTCTACAAACAAGAAAGTTAGTCAATGTTAATCTACAAAGACATAATCAATTTACTAAATTATGAAATAAAATTTTAGTACCTTCTTCAAGTGATTGAAGCATCTTCAAATCAGCTTCTGATGTAAGTAAGGGTGATTCTGATTCTTCTTTCAGCCAATCTTATGTGCAGATTAGGCATTGCAGTAAAAAGCTACTCATCTGACTCCTGAAATCAGTTAATATTCTTCCACCATCGCTAAAGGCAGATTCAGAAGACACAGTTGATATTGGAATGGCTAAAATTTCCTTAGCCATTCTTGCAACAATAGGATATCGATGCCCATTCATACTCCACCATTGCAAAATATCAAAATTTTCAGAATCTTCTTCTGGTAACTCAGCTAAGTATCTTTCCAATTCAGTTTTTTGTGTACCTTCTTGACTGAATTTTAGCCTTTTGTATGCAGCTCTATTAAACCCTTGATTAGGGTTACCAACAACATCCACTAAATCTGATGGTACTGATGTTGCCTCACTGCTAGTGCCATACATCTTATCATACTCAACAAATAACTCATTAAGGGTTTGTTGAAGCTTCGATATCAACCTTGCAGATACATTAGAAGGGAATGATCGTTCTATGCTAAAGGCCACATATCCAAACTTATTACGAGGATCTAAAATAGATGCAATGAGGATAAACATATTGAGCTTCTCAATGTTCCCAAAGTACTTATCATATTTAACTCGCATATTAGAAGCCATGTTTCTCATGTCAACATTGTCACTTGATTCAGCCTTGTCTACCAAGTGAAAAATATCACAAATTTCATCTAACATGGTATTAGATGTAACATATAACGATCCAGATACACGGCCAGTCATATCATAAAACATTTTTAAGAAGCCCATGAATGATTTCAACACATCCCAATCCATGAAAGACAACATACCAAGAGGCTCATCACTATTTTTCTTCTTCCTCTCATCTAAGTCAATTTTCAGCCCACGATCTTTGGTTGCATATTTCTCGAACGCCTCTTCTAACTCACAAGCTGCCTCGAGCATCAAGTAAGTTGAATTCCATCTTGTTGACACATCAAGAGAAAGCAACTTCTTGCTTGTAATGCCTACTTGCTTAACACATGATTTAAACAATTTAAGTCTTGATGGAGAGTTTCTAATGTATTTCACAGCAAACCTGACCCTTTCAACCGAAGTCCCCACATATTTTATCCCATCATTAACGATAAGATTTATGATATGAGCAATACATCTCATATGCATAAACTTCCCCTCCAAAATATTAGAAGATGATAGATTAAACTTCCTAACCAAATGATTAAGGGCTGTATCGTTGGCACTAGCATTGTCAACAGTAACGGTCATTACATTCTTCAACCCCCAAGATTGCAGACAAGTCTCTATTCCTTGGCATATTTCAGATCCAGAATGACCATCTATAGGACAAAAATTAATTATTTTTTTTCCTAACGATCCAATCCTCATCAATATAATGAGCAGTGAGACACATATAGCTGTTTTGCTGTTTTGAAGTCCATGTATCCGTTGTTAAAGAAACTCTTGGGTTGTGAGTCTTAAAATAGTCGTACAGTTTCTTTTTTTCACTCTCATACAGCTTAAACACATCTCTACTAGCAGATTGTCTAGACATGAACTCAAACTGAGGGCATATACCTCTGACGAATTTTCTAAACCCTTTCCTTTCAACAAGAGAAAAGGGCAACTCATCGACTATAAGCATCTCAGCTAAATCAAGCCTAGACTGAACTGGATTGTATTGCCATATCTCATTTCCTTTATCTGTACTTTTGAAAGGTATGGTGGACTGTTTTTTATTCGGTTTGTTTGCTGGATTTTTAACACATTTCTTAGAGTGCTTTAAGATGGTTGAAGTCCCATGTTCATTTGTCTTCCCAAAATACTCTTTACTACAATATTTGCATCGTACCATTGGCTGACCATCTCTCTCAAATGTATCAAAGTGTTTCCATGCAATACTTTTATAACGAGCGCATTTCGAAGGCTTACCTCGAGATTCAACAGTTGCTACAACACCAGATGAAGTATCAATAGCAGCTACCACCTCTGCACCAGAAGGAGCTGTACCACTACTAATTGTTTCACTGGCCTGTCACCATGACAAATGAGAATAAACAAAAAAATAAGACTAATTAGAAATGTGCAATTAATCAACACATACTAAACACATCAACAATCTATTAAGTCATACAAAATACATCAAGTTCATATCAGTTGCACCATAAAACCAGAGTCTTTTAATGGTAGAACAAAAAATTATAGATTCAGTTCATGGTAGAACAAAAAACCAGAGTTTAGGGATTAATTGATTCAGTTCATCCAATTCAATTTATCAATAGAAACAACTAAATCAGGTATAACAATTTACAAATAAAAGATTACCTGTGCAACTTGTTCACAACCCGCCTCCATAGATGGTTCAGACATTGATTTGTTCTTCGATTCAGAAGTAGAGAATCTGTAGCTGAGAATAGGGTTTGATGTAGAAGAAGAAATAGAGACGGATGGAGTAAGACTAAGGTCCATTTATCTAATCTATATACATAGAAATAAGAACTCAGAATGAATGGAGGAAGAAGAAGAGTCTGTCGCGTGCGCCGCCATCCGATGTTTCGAAGTTCGAAGCGTCTCTCGAGTCCGTCTCGCGTGTGCACCTTTGCATGCGTTAATAACCTGTTGTGTAAATGTTGATGGGCTTATGATGGACATATGAACATATGGACACATGGGTTGTACCGTACATGGACTGAATCTAATGGACATATGGAGTTATGGACAGCTAATGGGCTAATGAACGGGTGGGCCGGGTTGGTACGGGTTTTAAAAATTTAATCCGGGCCCGGGCCCGTTCACTCCGGGTCAAGGTTGTTAAAACCCAGTACCGCCCCCACAACCCATGGGGATGTGCCCAATGGGGCCGGTTGGTCCGGATTGACCGGGTGGGTCGGGTTCCGGGTATTTTTTGGACACCCCTAATGTAAGGATAGTGAAACCGCATGCCCGCATTTACAACAAATTTAATGGCGCGGTTAAATTTGATGAATGTGATATCACTATGGGAAATGTGCGGCGGTTTCTCCTATAAATTAACACTTCCACAATTCCATTTCATATCCTTATCATGTACAATATGACTTTTATTAAGTCTTATCATACACGTTGTTCTACCAATATTGTATATACATAACGACTTAATAAATCTTTACACCAAGCAATGCGCCACGTGCGGTGCACCCACCTAGTATTATATTAATGTAAATATTATATGATGCAATGTTGTATTTTGAAAGATAATCATGTTGGAACCTTGCCTTAAAAATATAGTCCATGTTGCAAACTTGATCTTTTATTATTATCGTCATTAACCTGGTTTTTTTAAACATGACGATCTTGATTTTTATTAACCATGTAAAGAACGATGCAACTACAATCAACGCATAGTAAGAGGGACAAATCCATGGGTTCTAGATATAGTTTGGGACTCCTCACAAAAAAGCAGGTGTACCGACGCTCTAGACCCATCGAAATGATCTACTTTGCATCGTAGACTCACAGTTTGCAATACAACTGAAAAAATAAGACAGAGGACATGGATTCCCAAAAAATCAAGTATGCATAGTCTATAGTTTGAACCTGTAGGCCCCTTGGTAGGCGAAGAGGGATCCCTGCTGGTCTTCCATGTCCTCTAGAACAAGAAGGGTGTGTTAGTCTTAGTGCCCGTAGTTCAATCCTAAATGTCCAAATGTATGTATCATCGTTAGCAATAAAATTAAAGCGGCTTTATATTACTTATGTGTTGGAGTAATATATCGATGTGTGCTCTGATCTATGCCCACCATGCGAATAGAACCATAGATCGAGATAGATCACACTCGATGGGTCCCTAGTCAACAAAGCTTCACTTTGAAGCGACTAGTATGAAAGATGGCTCTTTATAGCTTACGTTCTGTTAGTCATTGGAATGGGATTCCGGAGTCTGATCATAGATATCATGTGGGACATGATATTGGACGACCCGCCCTGAATATGTGCCATAGATTAAGTCATGAACATATTCAGTGTCGTAGCTTGTCATGTATCCTTAGACCAAGGAGTCTTTGTGATCGCTATGTAGTCAACAACTGAGTTTGACCTGAGCCTAACGTTGTCCGTAACAGGGCTTCCATAACGGCTAGGATTGGCTTGGGGACGGGCTACATGAGTGACACGAAAGGCGGCTAAGGGATTTATCCCTCATACTGAGGTATGGGAAAGATATCGGTTCTCGGCCGCTTGATCGAGAGTGACTGAAAGAATAGCATGACAATGCACATGATACTGGGTATCATATCTTCAGTCATCTCACATATCAAGGAATGGTGATTGAGAATAATAAGGATGACGACTCTATGCCTTATCTCAATCAGGATATCGGAGATAAAAGGATAATGACAGGGACGACGGAAAGGTTAGAATCGACAGGGTCGATTCGTTATGTAGTGTCAGGCAATACTAAAGTCTCGTTAGTCGCCACTTAAATAGGATCAAGTAAAATGGGATTTTATGTTGATCTATTGACATGCATAAACCTAAGGGTCACACCGGAGGATGAAACTCATTGACACATTTATGGAGAATGGCCAAAGGGGAGTTGTCTCGGGACATGACCAAAACTGGGTTTTGGGTCATGTGCCCGTAAGTGAATAGGACTTTACGGATCGAGACAAGGCTTGGAGTCTTGCGATTGATCGCGTCGGATAATGTTGGACATTTCCGATATGGAAGGCATGGAGGCGATGAGCGAATCACGGGACCTCGTTGGAAATGGCCACGGGCCATGTTCCAAGAGGCCCATGAAAGACCCATGCAACCAAGGCTCATGGAACTAATTAATCAAGTCTTGATTAATCTAATATATGTCTAATAGGAACATCCCCGTGAAAAAGACGCGCTCCCTCATGCCTCACGCGCGTTTCACTCCCCATTGTTGCGTTTTTTTTCCGGCCCATAATGTTTTTTCGGCCCATTCTTTAACACGGCCCATCCTTAAAATTCCTGCACCCCAAACGTTTCTGAGTTGCTGCCAACGTTTCTGCGTCTCCGTCTCTTCCACAACGCAATCAAGGCAACGACGCCTCAATTCCCTTTTGTAATCGCTGCTCCCTTCTTCTTCTACACCATAGTTATATTTTACTCATGTCCCTACGTCTCCAAAAGTCCCTTCGTCTCCGAAAAGAAACAGTCGGCTATGGAGTTTGCTGGCCTGGCCTATATATGCGCCACTGGCTCTTCCTCAGCGTATTGGTATGATTCAAATAAGGTTAGTATTTCGATTTGTTACAACAATTTGTTGATGATTTGTTGTGAAACTGGTTAGAGTTCCGACTAACAAACTTTGTTTTCTCCGTTTGTACTTTCTCCCGTTCAGGTTTGCCACACACTATTCCCTGCAGGTAAGCTTATTCTTCCCATTGTTTCTCATTCACCTTGTGATCTGGGGTTAAATTACTTTGGGACTAAATCGCTCTGTGTTTTTGCGGAAAAGACAGTTTAATTTTCAGGTATAAAGCCGAAATTCCCTTAAGAAGTTTGTCTTTCTCTGTATAGATTATTTGACGAAGTTAAAGGTGTTTATGGATCTTTTATTTTAGATCGTGTTTACGTTTTATTCTCGATTTCCATTCCTATTGATATTGAATCTGTGAGGATTAGCATATTGATCTATTTTAGATCATTCATAAGGATGTGGTTCTGAAAATTCATTTTTATTGATGATATTCAGTAATTTTAATTAATTAGCAGAAACTTACAATTATGTTAATTCAGTCAGCTTAAGACACTTGTTCTTGTGGGGAATTACTTGTTCTTGTGGGGAGTTACAGTTTGACCATTTGTTCAAGATTGATAGCTATCTGATCTCATATATATGTAATGCACTTTGATAGATCTGGTTTATCAATACAATAAGCTATATAATCTTTTATTAATTTTTAAGGATTTCCACATGTAGGAATTTATTTTTCCAGCGCGGAAATGATCTCCAATGTCTTTAATAGTACACAGCTATCCACGTTACACTTGCAATCTTTGTGCCCACTCTAAATACATAAATACATGAGCTGTTTCGGAGCAGGTTATACTTGAGAATATAACCTTTTCCTTTTCCAGATTAAGTTTTTTATGTGTATACTAATGTGGAATTTTTTGTTAATCCATGTAATACTCACTTTATGCTTAATTATCATTTATATGACAGTGTTTGTGTTACCTTTATTGAATATTGATTCTTTAGATTGCTATTTTGTTTTCTATTGTATCATTCTTGATTATTTTCTTTTCTAATGTTTTTATATCTTATATTATGTCGTGCATTTTCTGGGCTACCATGAATATATAGAGCGGCCCATGAAATTTAGTACAGTTAGGAAGAAACTTTGTATGGAGCCTATTCCACCTTAGAATGTTTTTGGGTTTGGTCAATATACATCCCATTAAGCCCTTCATAATTTCTTTATTCAGCTTTTCTTGTGGATACACAGGCGGGTTCCTTTGCTTACAATAGCATTCTACTATGAACTATTTTACCGACCACGTTGATAGTATGCAGTAAGTGACTTTTGTTCTTCTTTACAGGTAGAAGTTGATGTTATTGAAGTTGGTTTTTATGGGAAAAGGGATTCAACGAATCTGGCATGCCCCTTTTCTTTAATTAGTACATTTGTTTTGTTAGACTTTTTCATGTGCCAATTTTTTTTATTCAGGTAGAGTGTAACACAAACAAAATTGCATTATATCTAAGCCTCCCTGAAGGATAGTATATACCCAAGTAATTCTGGCTACAGTTGTGCAGATTAAAAAAAAACATTGTATGTGGCATAACTTCTCTAGGAATGGATCATATGGAGACACTGGGTGCGTCATCTGACAACTTCATCCTCTCTGTGAATTATATTTTTTTTTATCATATCTCAATGTTTAAATGCTTCATCTCAGTGCTGCTAAGTGGACTGAACCGAATGATTAACATAGTACATTTTCCCTTCATTTTGCTACAAATTGAAAAATACGAACAAATGTAGCTAGGAGTATATGCATGCTTACCTCAGGATACTTGTTATCATATTATTTTGTAGGCTACCCCCTTGCAGAGCTTGCATCACGTAGAGCTGGAATTATAAAGGTATAGTAGTTACATGTGAAACGTCCCATGAACAAGGTTTTCTTTACAAGTACATTTGTTTGTTTGTAGTTTGATTATTCTTATGGTCAGTTTTTGATTTGAGTACTTTTGGAATTGGATAGATGGTTTTTTGTGCTCCTGAAGCCTCAAATTCCAGCATTCATAGTACCTCAACATTCTGAAGCAATGAAAGTTCTTAAGGAAGCATCCCTACAACTGAAGGTGGCTATCTAAATACTTCTACAGCTAAAGTTAATCATGTCTTAACTTGTAAATATATTAATTTTACAAGTCTGAAGAATTGAGTAATTTAAATGGCTGCTATAATTATTTTTTAATTCAGCTCAGTACATACCAAATGCAGGTGCCTTTTACTGAAGTGGCACCTTCGATTTGTATTAAACAAGATTGCGGAGAGTAAGATAAATTCTTTCAGCTCTGAACCTATTCAACCGTCTTGCTACTGTACATGAACTTCACTATTTTGTTATTGTTTAGATAAGCAACTTCACTATTTTATTTTTCTTTCTTTGCTTCCTGACAATCATGAATGAAAACAGGGAAGTCAACCTTGAACGTCACATCGATAAAAGCAAGTGTGCATCTAATTAATCACCGCCTGCTGGTCCAGAATCTCACTTTACAGGTAATTGTTTATTTGTGTACTCCCTACACTAGCGTAACTATTATGTGTATGCTCTCCAAAAATGGCACAATTAAATAATTATGTACTAAAATATTTGCTTGCTCAGCTGGTGACCCAATTTTAAGAAACAGTACTTACATAAAAAAAAAGTTCTAGGTTTGGATGTTGCAATTATTTATTCAGAAGAGTGATCTTATATCAATTATTACATGTTTGGTTTGGTTAGACAGCTTACCTCTGAAATAGGAGAGGCTTTTTGCAAAAAGATCATTGTTGTGCAAGTTTTTTTTAGTGTGGGTAAATGAAGTCCTTTGTGATTGTATCATCTTACTCTCGACTTTAGTTTCAATGTACATATGCATGTTCCTTGTCTTGATGGTTGTTATTTTTCAGTGTGGATATATATCATAGTATCTTTTCTCTTCTTAAAATCTGTACCATACTTTTTTTTATGATGTATCTTTTCTAAAGTGGACTTTTGTTTATAATGTACATTTTCTATCAATTATGGATTCAGGTAAGTGTAAATTATATTTTCTCCATCCTTTCTAAAAATGGACATGTATTGGTCAGTTATTGCCTTATTAGTTGGACAATTATACTACATATGCGGTGGAACTTTGAAAACACTACGAATTTTTACTCTTTGTGTGTGCTTACTGATTACGCTAACCATTTCAGATTTTGTAACCGTGTCGCTGTCATTACTGTGGACTGATGGGTATGGGCGAATCGGACTCTGAGAGGAAGGGTCGCAGACAAGGAAGGTCCTGTCAATGTTCCCTCTAGATTTTGTTACTCAGAAGTACTAGGAAATGAAATTGTGATCTGTTTAAACTGGGTTTTTTGGAGTTCCATCACTGATCTAATTCAAGTTGGTAGTTTATTTCACAATTTGTGGGATTTAGTTGGAATCTTCAGGCCCTTCAATTTTTTCTTTTCTGTCTTTGGTGAATGAATTTGCTCTTTATTTTTAAAATGTGAAAAATTGATGTCGTTTATTTAATTTTCATCTATATTTCAATATTGTTCTACCAAACTTCCAGACGATAAGCTTGACTTCTTCATCTTTTCTGTTCCTGAAATATAGTATGAGTCGAACAACAAGAAACAAATGCGAAGGAGGATATATAGGTTTTTTAACGGTTTAAGATTTAAGACTGTATGATGGTCCGAGGTTTAACTAGAAGAAAATATGATAATATGTTTATTTAGTAGTGAGTGAGGTAGAAAATGGGTATGTGGGTGTTGAAGGAATTAACGGGGGTATGGTGGGAATTGGGATTGAGAATTGATGACCTTCCTATTTGATTATTTGGTCTGTAGTGAGTGATATACCTGAGATGTGACCGTCAGAAACGGTGTCCAAAGTGAAGTGTGTTTTTTTGTTTACACTAAAGTTTTTTGTTTGTGAAACATCCCTTATGATCTTATATTGTTTTATTATGAATTTAGTTTTTTCTCCACATGATCCATACCAAAGGTAGAGTGTTTAATTGTTCACAAATTTAATAAATGTTACATATGAACATTGTGTCAATTTATTTGGAGGAACAACAGTTTAAATCGTGAACAAACATTTCTCTAATGTCTTTATTTGTTGCATTTCTATAAAATAATTTTTACGATTGTATTTCGTATGTATGTTTTTGCTGTAAGTACCGCGCATTGCGCGGTGCCACCCTACTAGTTAGTACTAAGTAAGCAAGACAAGGATTAAGGTGTTGGTGATTCACTACCTAACCTAATCTTGTCTTGCCATACTTTGTCCTATTTACACCTTACTTGACACCATACTTGTCTCATGCCTTTAGTTGTACAAGTATGGGTTTTGTTATGTTTAAGTCATCCTTTTTCAACATAACAAACACAAGACAAGAATAGGAAACACATTTTCTCTCCCTCTTCCATGGCCATTTCGGGTTTGGCTAGTTCCCACCTCCATTTTTGTGTTCTTGAGTCCTCAAAGAGAAGAACTACGTGGCTTTGATTCCCATGTGGATACGTAGGCGTCTTGGAGACTCAAGCCAATCATTCGTTAACCGGTGTTCTTGTTTTGGTAAGAGATAGTGCTGAATTTTTCTCCTGTGAATCCATTCTTTGTTAGTTGTTTCATGGTTTTAATCGTCTCTTGGTTTTTATTGATTTTCCGCTGCGAGTTGGTTCATCTCCAACCCTACCTCGAGACCCAACAGGGTGTTCAGCCTTGTGGAGAAAGGTCGTGGGGGTCCGACCTTAAGTGATGTGGGGCAGTTTTCTAACCCACTACCCACATCTGTCCCGAGACCTCATATCTTCTGGCGGGGCTGATTAGTCGGCCTCACCTTGAGGGGGTAACCCTTGGAGTCTACTTGGGCCGAAATGCGACCTATCAATTCTAGTGCTCGCTTTAATCAGCTCTTTCGGGAATGGGCCTGTTAAGCATTCTCCTTGGCCCGAGCATTCCACCACTTGACCTTATAGAAGAGCTACCTATCCACATCTTGCTTGACCCGGAGGAAGAGGAATTCGTCACATCCCCTCTAATGCGGGAAACGGGCCGTGAAGACGTCCGATCGTAATTCAACTAACAAGAGTGCCTGGATCTTGACATTTCTCGTCTTCACTGGGATGTTGAATGCCCTGACGCTGATTTGCTTGTGTTGGAGTTGTATGACATTCTGTTGCATACACGTGAGAAAGGGCATGAATAATAGTGGAGATCCATTGATGAACCACGAGTCCTAGTTACATATGTCCCCCATTGTCTCCTAAGAGAGGAAGAAGAAGGCTAACACGTCTTGTGTCAACGACTGTACCGTCAACTCTGATACTCTCCATGTCTTCTCCGTGACATCGCATAGGGTTTTCTAGTTGAAAGAGATCCTAGACAGGAGGTGGCCAACCAACGCGTATCGGGTGTCGTCCATCGTCGGAACTGCTCCATCCGAGACTACTACTACCATGTCATCACCGTCTTTATCCAACGAGAACGCCCCATCAGACCCTAGACGGCAGCCAATCCATTCTCCACTATTGCTGGTGTCGTTAGCATAAGAGATATGACGATGAATGATGACGTTTAAAGAAGAGGACAAAATCAAAGATGTGGTGGTGATTGGAGAGGAGGCAAATGCCAAGGAGAAGAGGTAAGGGGAGGGCAGAGGTGTGGCTACAATTATGGCGGAGGCCATGGTTTCATATGGAACCCTAAACAACTTATTGCTTGTTGTGGGATGGAGAAAATATCAAGAACCCAATTTTGTTAGTTTTTAGTCCATAACATATTTGTTTCCTCATGTTACAATGGAAAATAATGAAGGTGAAAACAATAGTTCTGGAATGCAACTTAAAAACTTAGATTTACAACACAACATGCATGTAATTAATTTTGGTACGGTTTTTATTAATTTTAACAATGATATAGCAATATATTTTGTATGATGTATAATATTGCAACATAAAAATACCCCAATATTAAATTTACGAGTTTTTGTGAACACATTAATACTAATCTTGGGGAATGTATAAGGTATTTTTTGTTAACAACTCTCTCTCTCTCTCTCTCTCTCCCTCTCTCTCTCTCTCTCTCTCTCTCTCTCTCTCTCTCTCTCTCGTAATGTCGAGTGCCACTCCCTAGAAAATCCTAGCTCTAGATTTTACTATGGTGCTTCCTACTCCTGTCACCGCCGTCGACACAACTACACGCCCAGTCGATCTTGTCCCGTGACCACTCCCTGTCATGTAGTTCTCTGTTACTCCACCCCCTCGTCCCTCTTTTGAAATCTCGCCTCCTTTAAAGGCTTACATAGGAGGAAACTGAAGAAAACCCTAGCCATCCTTCCTTCGTCGCTTCCTCCATCGCCACCATCCTCCGGAGTGCCCTCACTACCACCAACCATGGCAATTGTGGCGTTCTCTCCGGGGCTCACCACATCACCAGCAACGCCACTGGTGAAACCATATATAAGTCGTTCGATGAAGGGTTCAGCCGTAACTTTGGCTATAAGAAATCCACCACTGCCCATCCAGCCTCCTTCTAGAGACGGTCTTAAGTCTCTGCCTCCACTGCATCGGGATCCAAGTCAAGGGAAGGCGGCTATCGACGAAGGCCGGAGAACGAGGTTAGAGGCGCTACATATTGGCACCTTGCTCCCTAATGCGGATCGGATCCCTGTGATCCCGTCCTTTTTAACCACTCTTATTGGTATTGTTCGCCATCAAAGGATGATTCTGTCGCTGGAGGAAACCCTAGCTCTTGAGGTTCCGATGTCGTTGGGTTTTCTCGCGTCCACCATGGAAAGCCTTCAAGATTGCCTCTCTTCATGCTCCCTCGAGGAGGAAAAGAAGTTGGAGGTCCTGGTTCCGTACTCATCGGTCAACCTGGCGGTGATGGCGCGTCAGTAGTTTGGCATGGTGGGGAAGCGTTGGGCTCTGAGGCCTCCCAAGAAGGACGTTTGCTACGTATCATAACTAATGCTTGGGGACGGTCCTTAGTGGGGCTGGTCATAAAGAACATCGACCTGGGGTCTTCGGCTTCTACATAGAAATAGAGGATGCTCAGGCATAGGTCCAGGGCAATGAGTGTTGGTGCTTCGATGGTCGTCCTCTTCTTCTTAGGTACATTGACCCAATGGCCAAAGTACTCCGTACGTTGGATCGACTGTAGCTTTGGGTCCATGCCTATGTCTCCCTCCACTGGTCCGGACACTATCGACTAGGGAGATAATTGGAGTAGCATTGGGGGTCTATGTAGAGGTCCCATGCAATCAATGAGGCATATGCTTGGGTGGGGCGGTGAAGGTGCGGTTCTGGCATCTCGTGGAACGCCCTCTTTATCGCCGCCTACTATTGCGTTTTAGGGAGTTCTTGGACCCCGTTTGGGTCTCACTCACCTACACAAAGCTCCTCATATTCTGCTTCAACTATGGGCGGATCGGACATGGAGTTTGGGAGTACGACCTGGAGATGCGTGGTACCTCGCGCTTTGATGCATACATGATGGAGTTTCAAAAGGATTTGAAGACCAAGTAGTACGCGACCGATTGGGAGGATAAGGTGTCTCTAGACGCCCCCGAGGTTTTGGGCCCTTTTCCTTGAACACTGTACCTACAAGCGCCTCACCTCGAGGAAGATGCCCAATAGTATCTCCGATTGTGTCTAACGGTACAGAACATCGTGTTGGCATCCTAGCTGGGAGAGTTGATCCTGACTGGAAAATTTGGGTGGTTTGGCCAACTCTCTGGTGGCAAGAAAACCAAAGTTTCAAGTCCTTCCTAGCTAGAGTTGGAGGCGTGAAGAGGGGGTTAGTTGGAAAACTCCGAGATGATCAAGAGAGGGCTGGTAAACCACCTCACCAGGAGGAATGTTAGGCTCATCTAGCTTCATGATAGGTCGCTGGTGATAGCCATGCCTCCTATAATTGATGATTTTAACTTTGGTTTCTTTGTCCCCCATATGCATCTTTTAGGCAATACCTTGAACAAGATTTCCAGTTCTGTCTTCCAACCCCACCATTCCTTCATGCCTATATTGCGAGTTCAATGTCGTTTATGGCAGTTATTTTATCTTAGAATTGTGTGTACTGAGCCTTAGATCATGTACAATTGGTCAAACCGTATGCTGACTGTGCAAAATAGTAGTTTGTAGGCCCTGAAATGAACTGTGTTCCACAATTGTAAGAACCAGATTGAGAACCAGATTGTGAGTGTATGTTGACTGGATGCTGATTTTATTAAATATTTTATAAATTTGAAATTAATTTGAAAAAACTAACTAATAATAACATAAATTAATTATAAATAATTTTAACACAAGTTATTAAAAATGAACTTCAACTTTTAAAGTTGTTGAAACAAATTTAACAAACTTAATTAATAATAAAATAAATTAACTAAATAAAATTAACTAAATAATATATAAAACACTTCTAATTAAATAATTATTGCATTGCATGTTTAATTTATCCCTCCAAAATCCTAAAACAAAAAGAAATAATCATCGGGCTTTAAAAATACGAATTTTCCCCTCCAAACGACTTTTTTTTATTATCGGCAAAACCAATTTATATTATATCCTCTTTTGAGGTAAAAGAGAAAATGTTAACTGTTACAAATAGTTCCCCCAACCATTACAAATCAGCCAAAGCAAGAGTGTTAACCGAGTGAGACAAGTAGATATGAACCTAAAGCATGATAAACAAAACCAACTTGAACTAGATGAGCAAAATCAAAGAAAAAATGTTTACCAAGAGCCTAGCTCTTTCAAAACCTCAGCAAAGCAAGCCTTAGAAGCAAAGATGAGCAAACTTCAGCAAGTTCAGCATCTTTTAGACAACTTCAGCAGCTCAAGCCTATTTTGAACCTTCAGAGCAAACTGGATGGACAATTCAGTAGCAGCAATTGTATATATGGAGTAGCAGCAACAAACCAAGGGACTCAAACCAGCTGATAATAAACTTCAGCCTCAAAATGCAGCAAAAGAGCTTGCATGATTCCAACCTTCCAAAGTATAAAGTGTCTTTTTTCCAATTGATCCAAGATAACCAAATTCAGCTGCATAGCCAGAAGAGATTTCCAAAAACAAAAGAGCACTACCACATCATCAAACAAAAAATCAGCAACCAATACCAACAAAAAGGAAGCATGGCTAGTGTACCAAAGAAGAGGAGGCTCCTAAGCCTCCCAAAAGAGCCAAGGACCAGTAGAGAAGCACAAAGGAAATCAAAAGGAAAAACCACAAACACTCAGCTAGTACTACCCCCACACAAGAACACAGAAGAAGGGAAAGAAAGAACACCACACTCAAAAGGGCCTAAGCTAATCCCAAGTGCAAACCTCTCAAATAAAACAAAAACTCCCCAAGGCCAAACCCCAACCCCCCAACCACTCCAAACCCCAACCAAACAAAAGACTAAAGCCAACAAATCACAGTTCAGAGGCAGGACTTTGGATAGTTCTGCCAAGCTGTAAAGGAAATATGAAATGAGCCATTAAAGCTTGCCCACTCCCAAGAGTAAGACTGAAGCTGTATCTTTGAAAAGATATCTTGAGGAGAGCAAATAAGGTTTTCAAACACAGCCTCATTCTTGGCCAACCAGATTTGCCAAATAGCAATTTGAATTATATTTCTCCAACCCCTTTTTGTTTTTTGTTTAGTTCTCCCCAAAAAGCTCCATTCCATAAATAAATCTTTGGAGGACTTGGGAATTTTCCAAGAGACTCCACACCAGTTGAGGATTAAGCTCCAAACTGTCCAAGCTCTAGAACAGTGAAGGAGAGAGTGTGAAGCATCTTCCAGATCATCATTGCATATTGGACAAAGAAGACCTTGAAGAGATAACTGCAGGCCTCTAGAATCAAGGAAGCACCTGGATGGAAATGCTTCCAAGCAAGCTAGCCAACAAAAAGAAGAGATTTTGGGGGGAATTCCAGGGATCCATAAGGCCTTGGTCCACTTAGCTGAGATACAAGGGGCTGAAACTTGAGTATCAAGCAAGTTATACAGTTTTTTCACAGAGAAATCCTTTGGATCAGCATTCCAGCCCAATTGATCTTCTTTGTCAGAGAGGACAGTATCACTGATGATACCCAACAACATGATCCAATCATATTCAACTCTCCCTTTAGGAGTAGCTCTAAAGTCCAGATCCCAAACACCATCCTCCACAGCCTCAGATAACAGAATGTTTTTTGCTTGAGAGAGATTAAAGAGTCTAGGGAATAAAAATTTGAAAGATACTTCTCCCCACCATATATCAGTCCAAAAGTGTATTCTTTCACCATTCTCCAATTTCCAAGTAAGCCCTTTGATCCCAAAGACCTCTTCAAAGAAAGGATCAACATTTAGTGCTAATAAGTGATTCATAAAACTGGGACTATTAATTTCAGGAAAGCAAGACAGATCCCATTCAGAGATGCTCCACCCAAATTAGCTACATATAACCCTCTTCCACAAGCTATTTTTCTCCAGAGAAAACCACCACCACCATTTAGATAGGAGGGCAATATTCATTTTGGCCAAACATTTTATCCCTAGACCACCATTTAGTTTTGTTCTACATACCAAGCTCCAGTTGACTTTACAAAAAGGCCTTGAAATACAGCTTCCATGCTAGAGGAATCTTCTTTGCCAAGACTCCATAATTTGAATCACTTTTTTAGGAGCTTTGATGATTGAGAAAAAATACAAGGGAAGAGCACCAAGAGTAGATTTTAGAAGTGTAATCCAAGAAAGTAATTTTTCTTGCAAAAGACTTAAAGCAGCTTTTAATTTTGTAATGATAGGCTCCCAAGTGAGAATTCTTCTAGGATTTGCTCCCAAGGGGAAACCCAAATATTTGGTTGGTAACTACCCAGAGGAGCACTGCAGGATGTCCATAATTCCTCTTTCCTCATATTCATTAAAGTTTAGAGGGATAGCCACAGATTTTTCATAATTCACAGAGAGTCCAATAGACATTTTAAACATTGTGAGAGCTACCTTGAGGCACAAGTCATTATCTGTCACATCCCAAGTCCGGTTTTGCCCAGACTCAAGACGCGACTAAAGATTTACAGTAAAAAAAAAATAATGAAATAAAATAAAGTTTCCAAATGATATAAATCCTTCAAAATGTAAAAAGTCACAGCTCCAACGGTAAAACACAATATCCAACACAAAAGAGTACACGTCTCTAAAACTAGCTAAACCCTCAAGCTCCCAAGCTCCGAGACTCCGGCTAAATACTGCTCCCGCTCAGCACCTGAAACACCAAAAAGACAAGAGGGGTGAGCTTACGCTCAGTAGGGAAAATGCATAACCAGGTCACCCTTTTAGTTTAATAAACAGGAGCTCACAAGTTCATTCAAATCTTAATAAAATGAGAAACCAAACCGATGATGAAATACAGAGGCAAACCGAATGTTTAACAATTTCAAAGAGTCAATAATGATCATAGGAAAATAAGGGAATCAATGCATTTCTTAAATACTCAATAGAAGATCGAACGTTCAAGTAATGTCGTGAGACATGAAGTCGCCACCCTCCGATCCACAATATTCGTTGTGTCATGTCGGATTCTCCCTCGGTCCAGAGGAGACGCATGACGTCGCAAAGACGTATAACGTCGAGAATGCCGGAAACATCCCTAGGAGGACGCATATCATCAGGATTCTCGGAAACGTATCCAAAGGACCATATATCATCGGGACAAGTAGAATAATGTCGTGGGACATGTGGTCGCCACCCTCCGATTCACAATACTCTCTGTGTCATATCGGATTTTCCCTCGGTCCAGAGGAGACGCATAACGACGCAGAGACGTATGACGTCGAGAATGCCGGAAACATCCCTAGGAGGACGCATATCATCGGGATTCTCGGAAACGTCTCCAAAGGACCATATGTCATAGGGAACCAAAGTAATGCTCCCACAGGAAGCATACACTCGGGTGAAATAACAAGTAATCAATCCCCGCAGGGTAAAACCGTCCAATATCCAACGCCCGTAGGCCCAATAACCATCGCCCCGCGGGGTCTGTAACCATTTCCCGCAAGCTCAATACCCAATGCCCTGCAGGGTCCATATCCATTGCCCGCAGGCTCAATAACTGATGCCCCGCAGGGTCCATAACCGTTGCCCGCAGGCTCAATAATCGATGCCCCGCAGGGTCCATAACCGTTTCCTGTAGGGTCCATAACCGTTGCCCGCAGGCTCAATAACCGATGCCCCGTAGGGTCCTAACCGTTATCCCGCAGGATCTGCCAAATAATACCCCGCAGGGTCTACCAAACAATATCCCACAGGATCTACCAAACAATGCCCTGCAGGGTCTACCAAACAATATCCCGCAGGATCTACCAAACAATATCCCGCAGGATCTACCAAATAATGCCCCGCAGGGGCCTAAATCAATCATAGAAATTCACACGTTCGTCAATACACACCACACGGGATTCATACCCACAACTAATCCGAGGGCTCATCACGGCCTCTCTACCAGTAAATCAATTCTCAAGTATTGAAATCGAGGTACACTAGTGATTCACATCCTAAGCATGCTTACTAGACACGTCCGTTTATTAGTAAATGAAAGACATTTATTCTAGTTATTCGCATCCTATATGCAATTCTAGGACCTTTCCGATTTTATTAACCTAATAGGCATGCTAGTATTGAAATACTCGAGGAGTTAGGACTTTCCCTACCTTGTGGTCTTCCTCTAATAATACTCTGCTGTAAAGTCGATTAGCCTCTCCTCCGTTCTTCATACGGGTTTCGGAGTGGTCTTTGTCTTCTCGGGCGAAGTCCAATCTACGTTTAACATATAAAGGTCCAATCAGTCCCAGTAGTTGCCCAAGGGTCCTCTGAATTGTACAATTTGTCCTTTAAAGTCCAATTTTAAGTCAAATTAATTTATTTATTAATTAATTAAAACTGATTTTAAAATATTTAAACTTTAAAACCGGTTCGACCCGGATCCGAGCCCAAACTCAGTCTAGACCCGGACCCGGCCTGACCTAGACCCGGCCCCAGACCCGGTCTGTCGGACTTGGGCCTGTCTAGGGTGCGGCCCGAGATCCAGGTGAAGCAGGCCAGTCCTTAAGGCCCGTTCCAACATTCCGGCCCAAGGCCCGCTTGGTCTAGTTCCAGCCGGAGACGAAGCGATGCAGCGCTCATTCTGCTCTGTTTGTGACGACGGCGACAAGGAGCTCGGAGGAGGGGGGAAGAGATGGCCGGTGGTGGTGCCATGACTCTGTCGTGGACGGGACGAGGGAGATAAAGCCTGTCACGCCACTCACCGCTTCTCTGTCGCCGATCTGACGAAGGAGCGAGCTCGCAGGCGTGAGGTGCTGCGATGTCGGGCCCTGAACGAAGGGAGGAGGATCGGGCAAGGATAACGAGGCTGAGGCGTTGATTACCTGCGCTAAAACTCTTGTCACCGCGCGGCGTGGGTCGGTTCTGGTAGAGAAGGATCGAGTGAGGGTTTCCGCGGCGGCACTGTTCATATCTGGTTCGAGTTGTCGCCCGACGTCGTGGTTGTAGCAGGCACGGTTAGGATTCGACTGGAGATCGTTGGCGGTACGCGTGAGAAGGGGAGATCTATGGCGAGAGAGAGTGAGGAGGAAAGGGGATCTGAAGAGAGGCGGCATGTCTCAATATTTGAGCGCGTTCTATCGAAGGAGAAGGGCTACAGTAAGGGTTAGGGTTGGGACACGGGCTTTGGCCTATGGTGCTGTGCGTGTGGGCTTGGCCCAATCTTGGCTGATCCAGTCAGCCCAAACCTCTCCTCTTTTATTTATTTTTTTTATTTTTCTTTTCGACTTAACTTGTTGCAATTTCTTGCCCCAATCTTTCTGATTTCACAAAAAATACCCCTTTAGAAATAAGTGGGGTTTTATAGTCTACCCCCCTTAAAAGAATTTCGTCCTCAAAATTTAAAATGAATGCGCTCCTCTTGTCCCTATCTCAGGGAACGTTCGTTTTAAGACTCACAACTGAGGGATCCGCGTGTACTTCCATAGTTTGGGAACACGTGGAAGCTGCTGGGCAGCGGCTCTAGCTCTGTCTGAAGATCTCCAAAGGTACGATAATCTACGGGGCCACTTGCCTCCACCGCGGTTGAACCTTAAAAGTCCCTTCTTTTGGTTCACCTCAGAAAAACGTGATCATCAACTGTAACTCAAGAGGTCGACATGGCCTATCTGCGTAACTCTTCCGTCGGTTCTGCACGGTCTTTAACTATTTCCGACTCTACGCGACCTTCATTTATCGTGCTTCACCAGATCACACTAGTTACTCAAAAGCCATACTTGGCGGTGAAAAACAGTCTTTCTCAACAGTTCACAACTCAAACGTGCAACGTCTCACACCAACTCAAAGAAAATCCGAGCAAAAACATAAGTCGCATGACACTCACACGCTTAAGACCCTCAGGTAACTGTCTAGATATCCCATATCGGAAATTTCCGTCGGCACAGGTACCCTGTTGGGACGCTCTGCAAGTCGAATAGAGTCAGAATCACACACCAACATTACTCCTCAATTTCCTCCTTAGCAACCATTACCGGGACTAGCCACAACAGAACTCAAACACTATCGGGTCAAGACCAACCACAACAATTCTACAAGGGTAATACCCAAAATAAAACTTGACGTTGACAAACGGTATTACTCAACAGTTCGCCATTTCACGTGAAACAAATTAGATCAGCCCAAAGAATCATTGGGTACACACCACAAGTCGATTGTCCCTCGACACTGAGGGATGCCAGATAACGATCTTGGCAACCTATAATGAAATCCAACGTTAATGTAGACAGCGGACCGTCACAAACCACCTTGATGTAGATACCTCTCATCAGAATTCTCAACGGTACCGGTATCACACCGGATAGAACGACCTTGGTTTAGACATGCCATACCGGAATTTTCCGTCGGTATGGGCGTCTTGCCGGGATACCCCGAAAGTCGGGCAGGGACGGAGCCATCCGCAGATGTACTCCTCGGTCTCTCTGTAGTAATCGTTACAAGGATAGTTCGCACTGGAACGTCAATAAGGTCATGTCTCGACCAATCACACACACAGCAAGAAAGTAACACACAGATGCTACCATCAACAAAAGTTCTCATCACTACTGCAGGGTTTGGAGCAACCGCTCGTTTTATAACACCTCGTGGAAAGGTAGACGTACCTCAATCGAGTAAATGGTACAATGTGTCGGCATCTAGTTGGAAGGTGGCATGCCTCAAAATATAACTTAATCAAAAAGCTCCTATCATACCAAGCATGGTACACTTGTCTAACGTAGCAGCATGTCACACCTGGTAAACCTTATCAAGATTTTCAACATGATACAGGTCAATCGTACATCCAGCATCACAAACCTAACTTGCGGTAAACCATCAACACCTAACAGTAATCAATCAAGAAGGTGATCCGACTCGCGATATTTCTCTTGACATCGATACCAGTTCTCAACCCCTGATCAATCCATCTCACAAGTCATCTCACCCAAATCATCATATCAACGAGACAACGGTTCTCAAAATCGGTGCATGGTTCGGTACTACCATGAACTCTACCGACAACTAGTCGGACGAACGACGTACAACAACAAGTACCGATAGAACCTCTTACTGGCACTTAGTCGGAAGTAGGCGTCCTTCAAGACACCAAAACTAAACGTACGATAATCACACTCGACAGCGAAACACAATCCAAGATCGATTGACAAACGTTATCCCAACCGTGGTATTCCTTATACCGTTGACACTCGTTCACAAGCTGTCGATCAAAACAACTTATAGTCAAGTCCCCCCAAATCACTGCTCGAGGAGTAATCAACACGTATTGAGATCTCGATAGATTGAACAGTTCAGAAATTAGCGCGGTTCCTTCAATCGTTTCACGAACAACTCAAAATCAACAACGGTTAACTCTTATCCTTCCCTGTGCTCATGCATGGCACAAAACCCGACCTACCACACAACGCTTCCTTCGGTGCCATCTTGTTACTGGCATGAAGGCTTGTGGTAGTCGCCCTCGGCTATCTGTTGCCGGATTTCAACGGGAGGTGCTCTTCACTTCTATGGCGTAACCTTATGGTTATGCTTAGTCCCCACGGGACGTTTGGCTTTCGTTCTCCCCTTGTTGACAAAGGTACACCTTGGTACTCGGTTCTCGTTTTCCGCCTTCTGCTCCGATGAGCGTGTTGTATGATGTCCTGGTAACTTTCGGTGCCTTCTATCTGTTCAGTGTGGTGCGAAGGATGTGACTCTTGTAATGCGTCTTCTTGATGTTGCGCGACGACGCGTTCGGACAGGTCCTTCGTCTTTCTGACTAATGTTCGGTGCGATCGCTCTGCTGGCGTGAACCTGCATGGTTCCAGGATGTCGGCGTCGTCATTGGTCTTAGGTCACTTCTGACATTGACTTCGTGAAATAGGTAGTAATTTGATCGTCTCTTCAGGGACGAACTTAGGGATTACCCTCAAATCCATCCTTACACGTGCAACTCACAATCGTCCAACTATTCGTTCATCGACCGGGGTGTTAAGACAGGAAGATCGTTTTCAAGGTTCGATTCTTAAGATTTCAAACTTTTAGTAGGGTACGATGATTGTGGGTTATGGGCCCACTTCGCTTCTGCTGCACTACTCTGATCTTATCGTCACTCGGTCATCTCTGGTGACCGGTCGGACCGTTTATTGGTCAAGGCCGTAACCTTTCTCTGCTCGAGCATTCGATGCTGATAGCATTCAATAAACGTTTGATGTTTCCCCAACTCGGTTCTTAAATTTTGATCAACACATTTGAAATAGGGAGGGGAACACTCAGTACGGCAAGTTTTTAGGAACGAGACGGTTTGTTACCACACTTTCGTCTCCTACAAAAAGTAACCACAAAATGATACAACCACGTGTAATACTCAAGTGTCAGCAGACACAACTCCAAAGATAAACAGTACATAGGTACTATAAGCGATCTCAAGATCGGTATCAAGTTTCTCAACTCGGGGCCCGTCAATCGCGTACACTCGACCCCGTCGCAACGGAGGTTCTCCTCTCGGTGGGGGTGGAAGAATTTGCTGCTGTGACAGCACGTTCTCTTATCGGTTCTCGTAGGCCGACCTGTGGGACGGTGTGTAGGTCCATCACTCAACAGGCAGTCTCGGCCCAGATGTTCCAACTGTTTGCTCGAGGGAAAACTGTGCCACCAATATCGTTCTTCTCCCTCAGTTGGAAGGTCGTGAAAAATATTCTCGAACGACTATCAGAATACTCAAAAAGTATTAAGGTTGCGGGTAATCCTCTCCAACCATACTACAACTGCCTCGGGGTCTGAACCTCCGAAAAAGGTAGGTGTACTCAACCTACGAAAATATCTGAGTGCCTGGGCCGAGTAACTGTCCATCTGGCCTGGCATCTCGGTAGTGACCGCGTCAGCCTTAGCCACAGACTCTTGTGTCGGTGTTGTAGTCTCTTGCTGAGCGCTGAACGCTGCTAGGACTACGCGAACCACCTCATCAATAGGGGTCGCCTGAGTCGGCTCTGCGACTGGAGGAGCTCTAGGTGGTGACCCCACCGGTCTATCCTCAAAACTATGGTGCTCTGTGGAAGCAGCACCCTGGGCGCTCGTTGCCCCCGCCAGACCAACAGCTGGTGTCTGGCTCTGCCCCACAGCTGGGCGGCTCCTGGTACCCCTCGGGATATAAACACGTGACATCTCGTATACTCGCTGCATTTAGAACATATCGGTTCACATCTCAGTTTAACCCAATCGGTTCGATTCATCATATCATGACGTTCTCGTGCGTCTCATATGGATCCTACTTGGATCGATAGTAAGTAGTATGATCATACGTAGTGTAGTCATATATAATATTTATATAGACAAAGAATCTCGCACCTCGTGCGTCTCACACAGCAATCAACGGTTCAATAAAATCAATCAATCAATCAACTCCCACAGGAGGAATATTCTCAAGTAATTCACACAAGGCACACGGCAACAGGCATACCCCTCAATCGGGTATCTTCCCAATACGTGGGGTCTAGCATCGTAACACGATCAATTTCATCAAAACTTATCATTTCTTTCCTTTCCACAGATTCTCAACACTATAACTTTTATCCAACCTTCATGTCGATCTCGCATCGTTACAACCCGATTCAGGCGTCCCCGAATCTCGTTGTAACAACTTGACATCCAACCATCACGCTCGACTACAGTGGCGCCCCTGAGTCAACCCGTGATAGTGCAAACATTTCAGTTTTACAGAAATTTTGGCATGACCTATTCGTATTTTCCATTAACCCTCCGCTTAAGCGGGACCATTAATAATCACTTTCACAATGTATTCGGTACACTGAGTTCTCATGCTCATCAAACTACACAATTCAGTACACAGGGTTCTCATGCCCATCAAAATACACAATTCAGTACACAGGGTTCTCATGCCCATCAAAATACACAATTCAAGAGTTCTCGTGCTATGTAAAGTACACCTTATCAGCAAAGTACCGTAGTACCACCCGGGTTTCTACCCTTTTATCTACTAACCATCAAATAGGATTATCATTCCAGCCTTAGTTCTAAAGGGACAGTCAACATCTTAACCGAGTCAAAACTCCAGCAATTTCACTCTTAAACAGTTTAACACATCAATAAGTCAGGAAGTCAACAACTCAACAAGTCAACCAATTGAACAAATCAGTATTTCAAATTGACGAATCAAGAAACTGCCCAACACTGTGGCAACACAATAAAGCAAAAGGTTCACTCAACAACCAATTCATGGCGGTTTGATCATCGCTCGTTAGACCAACCTTGATCTCAACCATAGGCATCCCGGATCACTAAGGCATAGCAATAGAGCATACGACACGCGTAAAACAAATCACATACTATCACAAGTTCCAACCTTTATAGGCGTTCGAGTCACGAGGACTGTCATCATTCCAACTCTACGTATCGAATAATTCCGACTACGTCACTGACTACTAAACTCAGACTCCTTAACTCTACCCACCTAATTGACGTGCGGCCCGAGGTTTTGAAAACAGTTCAAAATACAACCTGTTTCAAATGAAACCAGGCTCTGATACCAAATTGTCACGCCCCAAATCCGGTTTGCCCAGACTCGAGAATTGACTAAAGATTTACAGTAAAACAAAAATAATGAAATGAAATAAAGTTTCCAAATGATATAAATCCTTCAAAATGTAAAAATTCATAGCTCCAACGGTAAAACACAATATCCAACATAAAAGAGTACACGTCTCTAAAACTAGCTAAACCCTCAAGCTCCTAAGCTCCGAGAGTCCGGCTAAATACTGCTCCCGCTCAGCACCTGAAACACCACAAAGACAGGAGGGGTTAGCTTACGCTCAGTAGGGAAAATGCATAACCAGGTCACCCTTTTAGTTTAATAAACATGAGCTCACAAGTTCATTCAAATCATAATAAAACGAGAAACCAAACCGATGATGAAATACGGAGGAAAACCGAATGTTTAACAATTTTAAAGAGTCAATAATGATCGTAGGAAAATAAGAGAATCAATGCATTTCTTAAATACTCAATAGAAGATCGAATGTTCACGTAATGCCGTGGGACATGAAGTCGCCACCCTCCGATCCACAATATTCGTTGTGTCATGTCGGATTCTCCCTCGGTCCAGAGGAGACGCATGACGTCGCAAAGACGTATAACATCGAGAATGCCGGAAACATCCCTAGGAGGACGCATATCATTGGGATTCTCGGAAACGTATCCAAAGGACCATATGTCATCGAGACAAGTAGAATAATGTCGTGGGACATGTAGTCGCCACCCTCCGATTCACAATACTCTCTGTGTCATATCGGATTTTCCCTCGGTCCAGAGGAGACGCATAACGTCACAGAGACGTATAATGTCGAGAATGCCGGAAACATCCCTAAGAGGACGCATATCATCGGGATTCTCATAAACGTCTCTAAAGGACCATACGTCACAGGGAACCAAGGTAATGCTCCCGCATGAAGCATACACTCGGGTGAAATAACAAGTAATCAATCCCTGCAGGGTAAAATCGTCCAATATCCAACGCCCGCAGGCCCAATAACCATCGTCCCGCAGGGTCTGTAACCATTGCCCACAAGCTCAATACCCAATGCCTCGTAGGGTCCATATCCATTGCCCGCAACCTCAATAACCGATGCCCCGCAGGGTCCATAACCGTTGCCCGTAGGCTCAATAATCGATGCCCCGCAGGGTCCATAACCGTTTCCCGTAGGGTCCATAACCGTTGCCCGCAGGCTCAATAACCGATGCCCCGCAGGGTCCCTAATCGTTATCCCGCAGGATCAACCAAATAATACCCCGCAGGGTCTACCAAACAATATCCCACAGGATCTACCAAACAATATCACGCAGGATCTACCAAACAATATCCCGTAGGATCTACAAAAAAATGCCCCGCACGGTCCTCAATCAATCATAGAAATTCACACGTTCGTCAATACACACAACACCGGATTCATACCCACAATTACACTTACCATCACTTACCGCTTGCTCTCCACCAGTCAATCGATCACCTGATCGTGCCTCCTTGGCACAACCAGTCATACTCGATCAGCCATTCAATCATTTAAGCATTCAATTAATCAACCAATGATTCAAGCACTCAAGTTCAACATTCAAACATTCAAGCATGCATTCGATCTAGTTTCATTAGACTCTCGATTATCCTAATGACTAGCAAACAGGCATGTGAAGCTAACACACAACTAATCCGAAGGCTCATCACGGCCTCTCTACCAGTAAATCAATTCCCAAGTATTGAAATCGAGGTACACCAATGATTCACATCCTAAGCATGCTTACTAGACACGTCCGTTTATTAGTAAATGAAAGACATTTATTCTAGTTATTCGCATCCTATATGCAATTCTAGGACCTTTCCGATTTTATTAACCTAATGGGCATGCTAGTATTGAAATACTCGAGGAGTTAGGACTTTCCCTACCTTGTGGTCTTCCTCTAATAATACTCTGCTGTAAAGTCGATTAGCCTCTCCTCCGTTCTTCATACGGGTTCCGGAGTGGTCTTCGTCTTCTCGGGCGAAGTCCAATATGCGTTTAACAGATACAGGTCCAATCAGTCCCAGTAGTTGCCCAAGGGTCCTCTGAATTGTACAATTTGTCCTTTAAAGTCCAATTTTAAGTCAAATTAATTAATTTATTAATTAATTAAAACTGATTTTAAAATATTTAAACTTTAAAACCGGTTCGACCCGAATCCGAGCCCAAACCCGGTCCAGACCCGTCCAGACCCGGACCCGGCCCCAGACCCGGTCTGTCGGACTTAGGCCTGTCTAGGGTCCGACCCGAGATCCAGGTGAAGCAGGCCAGTCCTTAAGGCCCGTTCCAACATTCCGGCCCAAGGCCCGCTTGGTCTGGTTCCAGCCAGAGACGAAGCGATGCGGCGCTGATTCTGCTACGGTGGTGACGATAGCGGCAAGGAGCTCGGAGGAGAGGGGAAGAGATGGCCAGTGGTGGTGCCAGGACTCTGTCGTGGACGGGACGAGGGAGATGAAGCCTGTCACGCCACTCACCATTTCTCTATCGCAGATCTAACGAAGGAGCGAGCTCGCCAGCGTGAGGTGCTGCGATGTCGGGCCCTGAACGAAGGGAGGAGGATCGGGAAAGCATAACGAGGCTGAGGCGTTGATTACATGCGATGAAATTCTTGTCACCGGCGCGACGTGGGTTGGTTCTGGAAGAGAAGGACCGAGTGAGGGTTCCGGCGGCGGCACTGTTCAGATCTGGTTCGAGTTGTCGCCCGACATCCTAGCTGTACCAAGCATGGTTAGGATTCGACTGGAGATCGTGGGCGGGACGCGTGAGGCTCGGGCGGCGATGGATGAAGCTGAGAGGGTGAGAAGGGGAGATCGATGGCGAGAGCGAGTGAGGAGGAAAGGGGATCTGAAGAGAGGCGGCGTGTCTCGATATCTGAGCGCGTTCTATCAAAGGAGAAGAGCTACAGTAAGGCTTAGGGTTGGGACATGGGCTTGGGCCCATGGTGCTGTGTGTGTGGGCTTGGCCCAATCTTGGCTGATCCAGTCAACCCAACCCTCTCCTCTTTTATTTTTTATTTCTGATTTTTCTTTTCGACTTAACTTGTTGCAATTTCTTGCCCCAATCTTTCTGATTTCACAAAAATACCCCTTTAGAAATAAGTGGGGTTTTACATTATCCTCATTTGCTTCTAAGAAGAAAATAGAGTCATCAGCAAATTAGAGATGGGATATTATTGGTCCAGAGGTGTTGAACTGTATGCCATTGAAGAAACCTTGTGATGAACCAGCATGCATAATCTGAATAAGACTTTCACCCACTATCACAAACAGCAAGGGAGACAAAGCACATCCTTGTCTTAGCCCTCTAGAGATTTGAAAATCAGGGCTAGGAAAGCCATTTATAAGAACAGAAACATGAGCCCTTAGACAAGAGATGATCCATAAATTCCAAAGGGATCCAAAGCCCATCCTAGTTAGAGACTGAAGAAGAAAGCCCCAGCTAACTTTTTCAAAAGCTTTTTCAAAATCAGCTTTTAAAATGATGCTTTTCTTTTTTGAAGCTTTATTGTAGTTGACCACTTCAGAAGCAATCAAGATGCCATCAATGATTTGTCTGTCTGGAATAAAGCTAGATTGTTCTTTTCCACAATAAAATTGATCACCTGTTTGAGTCTGAGAGATAATAATTTGAATAGCACCTTATAAACACCCCTCATTAGACTAATGGGTCTATAGTCATCAAAAGTTAAAGGAGCAGAATTCTTGGGGATTAAAGTCAAGAAAGAGGAATTAAGGCCCTTGCCCAGTTGGCCAGTTTGGTGGAAGTAGAAGAGAAATGCCATAAAATCATCTTTCAGAATTGGCCAACACACCTGAAAAAATCTTAAGGTGAAGCCATCAGGTCTTGTGGCCTTTTCTGGACCGCAAGACATTACAGCTTGAAGAGCTTCCTCTTCAGTAAAGGGTCTTTGGATCCAATATGATTGATCAAGAGAAATGGTCTTCAAGGGGAGGTCCTCAAAAGCCATGTCAGAAGTGGGGGAAGCTGTGAATCTCTTAGCAAAATGCTCAGCAACAGCCTTTTTATACCAGGTGGAGAGGATAAGGTCTTATCCTTATAGACAATCAGGGACAACCTTTTGAGGTTTCCATTAAAGTTGGCTAATATGTGAAAAAATTTAGACCCTTTGTCCCCTTCATCAAACCACTTTTTCCTAGCCTTTTGACTACAAAGTTTTGAGGAAAGCTTGAACTTCATTATTGTAAGGACTACTCCTGGTTAATGCCGGTCAATCGGCGGAAAAACGGAAAAATTTAAAATTTTGGGACAGACACCTAAATGAACCTAAAATTGACCCCGAGGGTCATATCAGACTTAAGTTGACCCCGATATCGACCAAAGTGAGTTCTGAGTGACTCAGGGCAAGTTTTTGACCAATTTGGGAAAAGTTGACTTTTTGCCGAAAAAGTCAACCGAGCGACGTTTTGGTCCGTTCGAGGCCCGATTTGGATCCAAAAAGCTTAGCCGTCGTTACAGCGGTCTTAGTTGGGTTGTTTCCTTGTAGCACGCGAAATTTCTTAAATTCTTGGAAAATGGGCCCGCACGGGGCCCGAGACTGCCGAATTTCGCGAATCGGACTGAAAAATATCTACGAAGATATTTTTCTAACTCATGGGAACCACTTGACACTTGTTAGAAAAGGGGTGGATTGATGTTGAAAGGTCTTATGTACCCTTGAACTTAATTTAAAAGCAAAAGGGTAAGTGAGGGTATTATGGTCATTGTGATGGGTTTGTATTTTTTTAAACAAATAAAAGGGAGGGTTGAGAGGGAGTCTCGGAAAAACAGAAAAAAAGAAGAGAAAAAGAGAGAAAGAAGAGAGAGAAAGGGAAGGAGAGAAAAGGAAAGAAAAGGGGAGATTTTTGAAGATTGTCAACGATCCGGCCGTTGGATCGTATTTTTTCTTGCGAAATCGTCATCTCCTCGTCGTTGCCTACGGTAAGAAGCTAACTTTTCCTCGTTTCGACGTGTTTGATTTCTATGTGTTCGTTTAGAATTTATTAAATGATGAACGGTTGAGGTTTAGAGGTCGTAGGAACGTTTTGGTGCGAAAATGAGCGTTTTCCGGTGTGGCCGGGTGGGGCCCACGTGTTCGGGTGTCGGGTTTTTCGTGTTCGGGTGGTCTTGGACGATCCCCGAGTCGATAATTTAAACCCGTATAAAATTATGGAATTAAATTGGGAAAATTGGAATTATCTGGTTTAGAAACTTTAAACGCGAATTAAATCGCTCAGACGTTGGAATTTAATTCCGTCGATTGCGTTGGAAGACGCGAATTATTTTAAGATCGTAGAAACGAAAATGGGAATTTTCGGAGCCCCGAAAGGGCGTTTACCGATCCCGGGCAGATTCGCCGAGCCGGGCGAATCGGACTTTTCCGTACCCTTTGTTGACAATGTCGAGTAATCGGAAAGTTTGGGAGATATCGGCATTGTTGGTGTTGCGTTTGAGCGTTAAGTTCATTAAATTCGGGTTTCACCTACTTATTTTAAAAGTGTGTTAATTGTGATCATTGTAGACCGTGTCGCCGACCGTGGAAAGAGGAGGCTAAGTGGGTAATCTGGAGCATTGCAGGTGTGCGAGCATCGGATTTGACACGCTTCAAGAGGTAGGGAAAAGTATCCGGATATCGGCCTTGACTAGGGAAAGTTATCAGTAGAAATGCATGTGACACTGTTGGTGTCGTAGGATAAGTAAACATGTCGAATAATAGAACTACATGTGACACTTTGTGGTGTCGTAGGTTGAGTGAACCTGTCGAATAATAGAATTTCATGTGGCACTTGGTGGTGTCGTAGGGTTAATGAACTGATTGTGGTTGTGTGTGGCCATGAGTGCCTGTGGGGTGTTAAACCTGTATGGTTGTTGACTGACTTGCTTAGTGGTAGCTAGTCATATGTTATTTTCGCTGGTTGTTGAGCATTCGTATGATTTGTGTGATTGGCGTGGAGGTTTGGCCCACCTATCGACTTGCCATCAATAAAGGCTGCCACGGTATGGCCATGAGTGCCTGTGGGGTGTTGAACCTATATGGTTGTTGACTGACTTGCTGAGTGGTAGTTAGTCGTGGGGTTAATTTTGCTATTTGCGGAGTATTGTGTGATATTTGGTTGTGATTGTGATTGTTCTGGTGATACCTGGATGAGTTGTGCCCGAGAGGTGTGTCGTACCTTCCGATGCACGACCGATAAAGTGCCGAGGGCTATGTTCCCCGTGAGGTGTGTCGTACCTTCCAGCGCGTGATTGGTAAAGTGCTGAGGCTTGAGCTGTGCCCGAGAGGTGTGTCGTACCTTCCTATGCACGACCGGTAAAGTGTCGAGGGCTGTGGTCCCCGTGAGGTGTGTCGTACCTTCCGGCGCGCGATTGGTAAAGTGCTGAGGCTTGAGTTATGCCCGTGAGGTGTGTCGTACCTTCCGATGCGCGATCGTTAAAGTGCCGAGGGCTGTGGTCCCCGTGAGGTCTATCGTACCTTCCGACGCGCGATCGGTAAAGTGCTGAGGCTTGTGGTTGTGCAGTATGTGTGTTGATCCTTTGTGATCTTGCGTGCGTTGTGTGTGTTGATATTGTTGATATTGCGTGACTTTGTTCACGATTGTGTTTGTTTGCAAAGGTCGTAAGTTCTGTGTTAAAGGGTGAGGTCTTGGGTTCGAGACTCATCAATAACGTACGGTGGTGATGCAGCGCCTCTGTGTCAGGGTTTAACCACGAAAGGGGTTAGGGTTGATGCGCTACGGCGCAGTACGAACTAGGTTTCCCCTACGTCCCTCGCGTGAACGGGTGGTTTGAGGTTTCCCTCACGTGAACGGGTGGTTTGAGGTTTCCCTCACGTGAACGGGTGGTTTGAGGTTTCCCTCACGTGAACGGGTGGTTTGAGGTTTCCCTCACGTGAACGGGTGGTTTGAGGTTTCCCTCACGTGGACGGGTGGTTTGAGGTTTCCCTCACGTGAGTGGGTTGTTTGAGGTTTCCCCTATGTGATCGTGTAATTGGGGTATTGATGTTGTGAGCAATAGTGATTTGTTTAGTTGAGAACGTGATCCCCGTTTTGAGGCTTCCCCTACGTGACGGGTAATTGGGATATTGATATTGTGTGCAATAGTGATTTGCTTAGTTGAGAACGTGTTCCCCGTTTTGAGGTTTCCCTTATGTGATCGGGTAATTGGGGTGTTGATATGGTGAGCAATAATGTTTTGCTTAGTTGAGAATATGATCCCCATTCGAGGTTTCCCTTACGTGAGCGAGCATTTGAGGTATTGATATCGTTAGCAGTTGTGATGATTTGGTGTCAGGTTTTGAGGTAGTTGTTGGTGCTTTACTAGTATGCCATAATCGAACATGTTTCCGTGGAGGTGAGCGGAACGCTCATCCCCTTTACTACTTTTCTCGCAGGCCTCTGAGGTAGGTACGAGTAGCGAATACTGGTTTGGTTGCGGAAAGTTACAAGTAAATACATATAGGATCGTGTGAGGGTTGTGCTTTACCTTGTCGGTGTGACTAATGGAATGGTTGTTTGGTCTCTGATTTGGGGTCTACATTACATGTCCGGGTTTTGAGATGGTTGGGAAGTTTTTAACAATTGTATTGCGTGACCGTCCGTCTAATTTGTGTTTTTGGGGTAGTAGTCCCCGAGGTTTATGTTGTTGCCGGTGTTCCCGACATTTCTGTGGGTATGCCGTGGTCAATCTGGTATCCGTGGCGGTGAGCGAAGTGCTCACCCCCTGCTTCTTTTCCTGCAGGTACTGGTCGTGAGGCGGACTAGGAGAACCCTCGAAGCTTGAAGAGCTGGGAGCGGAAGTCCGGGTCTTTGGGTAGTTAGTGACGTACATTGTAGCTCGTGTTGTTCATTGTTTTGAACGTATTTCTGCTGTAAAAATATTGTTTTTGATTAATGTAAGTTGCAATTTTAAAAAGGTTTATTAAAATGTTTGAAAATCGTTTTACTGTTTCACCGTTCGCGTTCCGGGTTCGGTCATGCCGAATTCGTGGCGTGACAATTATCAAATTATCTTTGAGTTCCCCTCTGAGAGAGCATTCTTGAGGAGTGAGAGGCCTGTTTTCTACAATATTATCAAGGTAATCAACAGCTTTTGTCAAAGTTTTGATGTGAGTATCAAGATGACCAAAGACTTGTTCATTCCAGATTTTTAAATCAGCTTTCAACAGCTTCAGCTTCATCCACAAGACATAATAAGGTTGGCCAGAAATTGCATATGAGCTCCAAAAGCCTTGGACAGCCTCAAAAAAACCTGGGATCTTCAGTCCAAACATTTATAAATTTAAAGGGTTTGGGGCCAGCATCAACCACTTTATCAAATAGAGTAATGGGCATGTGATCTGATAGGCTTCCAGGTTGACATAATTGGGAGAGAAAGCTACATTTATCAGATAGGTTTTGTGAAATCAAAAACCTGTCTAGCCTTGAAGCTCTAGACTGAGGGCCAAACCAGGTAAATTTTCCCCCATTCAAAGGCAGATCAATGAGGCCTAGGTGGGAAATGAAATTTTGAAAATATATCATATCATATCCACCTCTTCTCCCAGATGATCTTTCTGATTCTGAACTAATCACATTAAAGTCCCCTCCCAATAGTAACAGCTGGTTTGAGGCTAGTTCAATGATTTTTTGCTTCAAAGAAATCCACAACTCTTTTCTCCCAGCTTTTGTACTTGGAGCATAAACATTTATAACACAACACAGGCTATTCAGGTCAGAAGAGAAGCCAAACCACAAGATAGCACCATCCACACAAGTATAATTGTTGAGCCGAAAATCCTTGGTCTTCCAAATAGAGATTATCCCTCCTGCATTATTCACAGCATCTATATAACAATGATCCCATCCCCTAGAGATTCCACAAGACCTAAGAAAATTGGAGGGCATTTTATCCATCTTGGATTCTTGCAGCAAAATAAAGCTTGGAGCTTGCTAGGAGATCAAGGAACTCACACACCTCCTCTTTTGATTAGAGGAGATTCCTCTCCCATTCCATGAGAGGAATTTCATAGCTATTACAGTTGAGATAAATGGGTGGAGTCTTTATCCACCTTAGAGTCAATATCTAGATCCACATATTCATCCTCAAAGCCCCCATCAAAATCAACAGATAAATTATTCAGATCATCTAGAGCATTGATCTGGTTAATAATGGCTTCATCACTGACTCTTTCCTTTATTCCAATTACTTTGCCAAAAGCCCAAGCCTTTTTTGCAATCGAATTTACTTCATGAAAGAGAGCTTTTTTCTTCTTGGTATCAGTGGCTTCTGTCACCCTTGTCTGAGGGTCCTTGACTCTTGATCTTATGTCATAAACATGAGGAGATCGACCTTTAGCTGAGACTTTCTTCTTTGAGATGGATCTGATTTTTACTTTGGGACTTGAGGGTAAAAGGCCAAGACAATGAGCAACTTCAACTATTTGAGTCTGAACCAGACTGGTTTGTAGGGGAGATAGAGCAGCTTCGAAAGTGCTTCCACTATTGAGATATTCCAACCCTAAAGGATCCATTGAGTGAGACTGAGAGAGACCAACGTCCCTTGCCATGTCAGGGATCATTAATGGAATTGGCACTTCATGTGAAGTGGAGGTGAGAGGAGTTTCTTGGGCCACACCCAAACTTAAATGCTCAACCACATCTGTCCTTTCTTCTAATACTATATTAGTTTGTAAAGGAATAGTCTGCTGAGTAAAGACAGTGTCCACCAGATTAAGTGAAGCCTCAGGGTCTACAATCTCTAAAGAATGAACTTGATTGGAATTGTTATTGCTCTTGAGCTGTTGAGATGGATTCTGAAAAGGCAAATTTTGAATTTGATTTCCCTCTCCCATAGCAACATCTACTGTAGAGATTAAAGCTTCTCTTTCCAGATTTAGAACATTCAAGCCCCTACTAGTTTCAAAGGTATCTTCCACCCTCAAGTCATCCAAAAGTCCTTGAGCATCCAGAGTTAATGTAGCCACTACCGAGCCTGGTGCTGAATAAGATGTCTGAGGCAAGTGATTTGCCAAGGATTAATTAGAATGTAAGGGAATGTTTGGTTGATTGTCCAATAAATTGTTAGTCTTAGTGCCCGTAGTTCAATCCTAAATGTCCAAATGTATATATCATCGTTAGCAATAAAATTAAAGCGACTTTATATTACTTATGAGTTGGAATAATATATCGATGTGTGCTCTGATCTATGCCCACCATGCGAATAGAACCATATATCGAGATAGATCACACTCGATGGGTCCCTAGTCAACAAAGCTTCACTAGAAGCGACTAGTATGAAAGATAGTTCTTTATGGCTTACGTTCTGTTAGTCATTGTAATGGGATTCCAGAGTCTGATCATAGATATCATGTGGGACATGTGTTAGTCTTAGTGCCCATAGTTCAATCCTAAATGTCCAAATGTATATATCATCGTTAGCAATAAAATTAAAGCGGCTTTATATTACTTATGTGTTGGAGTAATATATCGATGTGTGCTCTGATCTATGCCCACCATGCGAATAGAACCATAGATCGAGATAGATCACACTCGATGGGTCCCTAGTCAACAAAGCTTCACTAGAAGCGACTAGTATGAAAGATGGTTCTTTATGGCTTACGTTCTGTTAGTCATTGGAATGGGATTCCGGAGTCTGATCATAGATATCATGTGGGACATGATATTGGACGACCCGCCCTGAATATGTGCCATAGATTAAGTCATGAACATATTCAGTGTTATAACTTGTCATGTATCCTTAGACCAAGGAGTCTTTGTGATCGCTATGTAGTCAACAACTGAGTTTGACCTGAGCCTAACGTTGTCCGTAACAGGGCTTCCATAACAGCCAGGATTGGCTTGGGGACGGGCTACATGAGTGACACGAAAGGAGGCTAAGGGATTTATCCCTCATACTGAGGTATGGGAAAGATATCGGTTCTCGGCCGCTTGATCGTGAGTGACTGAAAGAATAGCATGGCCATGCACATGATACTGGGTATCATATCTTCAGTCATCTCACATATCAAGGAACGATGATTGAGAATAATAAGGATGACGGCTCTATGCCTTATCTCAATCAGGATATCGGAGATAAAAGGATAATGACAGGGACGACGGAAAGGTTAAAATCGACAGGGTCGATTCGTTATGTAGTGTCAGGCAATACTAAAGTCTCGTTGACATGCATAAACCTATGGCAATACTAAAGTAAAATGGGATTTTACGTTGATCTATTGACATGCATAAACCTAAGGGTCACACCGGAGAATGAAACTCATTGACACATTTATGGAGAATGGCCAAAAGGGAGTTGGCTCGGGACATGACCAAAAATGGGTTTTGGGACATGTGCCCGTAAGTGAATAGGACTTTACGGATCGAGACAAGACTTGGAGTCTTGGGATTGATCGCGCCGGATAACGTTGGACATTTCCGGTATGGAAGGCATGGAGGCGATGAGCGAATCACGGGACCTCGTTGGAAATGGTCATGGGCCATGTTACAAGAGGCCCATGAAAGGCCCATGCAACCAAGGCCCATGGAACTAATTAATCAAGTCTTGATTAATTAGTACTAAGTAAGCAAGACAAGGATTAAGGTGTTGGTGATTCACCACCTAACCCAATCTTGTCTTGCCATACTTTGTCCTATTTACACCTTACTTGACACCATACTTGTCCCATGCCTTTAGTTGGACAAATATGGGTTTTGTTATGTTTAAGTCATCTTTTTTCAACATAACAAACACAAGACAAGAATAGGAAACACATTTTCTCTCCCTCTTCCATGGCCATTTCGGGTTTGGCTAGTTTCCACCTCCATTTTTGTGTTCTTGATTCCTCAAAGAGAAGAACTACGTGGCTTTGATTCCCATGTGGTTACGTAGGCGTCTTGGAGACTCAAACCAATCATTCGTTAACCGGTGTTCTTGTTTTGGTAAGAAATAGTGCTGAATTTTTCTCTTGTGAATCCATTCTTTGTTAGTTGTTTCATGGTTTAATCGTCTCTTGGTTTTCATTGATTTTCCGCTGCAAGTTGGTTCATCTCCAACCCTACCTCGAGACCCAACAGTGGTATCAGAGCCGTGCTACCTTCGGGATTCACAAGACGGTGTTCAAAGTTTCGGTTTTGCTTGAAAGTTTCGTTTTTGGCATGTTGTTTTGCTAAATTGTTTGATAACATGTTTTAAATTCTTTTTTATGGATTTAATGCATGTAAAATGAATATCTGAAAATTATTTCAAATCTGGAAATTTTGAAAAAAATTTGATTTTTCGGGTCTCGGGAGCGGGAATCTCGGGGAGCCGAAACCGGGACCGAACGGGGCTCCGTTGGACGGAGCTAGGCCAAGCATGACAATTGGATGGTTGATATGCCAAGGCTAAACCGTTTTGTTAGTTATGACGAGTTTGGAACCGTCATGACGAACTCGAAGATCAAATGTTCAAAAGTTTCATTTTTGAACGGTTTCGATAAACCGAGCATCAAAATTTTCGAAACTTGGCTATTAATTAAAACCGGAAAATCACATGATGTTTGATAACATTCTTGTTTGATAACACGATGTGTGATGTGATGTTGGCATGGTGTACATAATAGCCCCGAGCTCGATTTAATTATTTATCGCTTTTCACGGCCTGCGAGCCGTTAGAGTTAGCGTGTAATTATTCTTTCAAGGTGTGGTCATCGAATCACTTGTTTGTAATATTTATTTATTCCCGACCTCCGAGTCGTGTATTAATTTGTAATTTTTTACTCAAGACGAAGAAAGGGCGAAAAGGTCATTTGGTGGCTTTTCGGGTGTTGGCATCGGCTTGGAGTCGGTGGAGCTCAAGAAGCTAGTGGGAGTTATTTTAGGGGGCTATTATGTGCACATTTATCGCTTTATGCTTGGTTTAGTTTATGCATGATTAATTCTATGTGTTTTAGAATTGCATGTTTAACTTTATTTACCGAGCATATCACCTCACATGCAAAGATAAAATTGGAATTTTAATCCTTGTGTGTGAACCCTTAGACCCGTCATTGCATTGAATGTAGTTGACGGGTTCAAAGGAAGAATTACATTGGATGTAATTTGAGGCATCATTGCATTTGGAATGTAGTTGATGTGCTCATCGCATCTAGGATGTGCCAAAGTTTTGAACACAACTAGACAAGTAAAAGCGGGTCATGTCCGATACCTCCCAATCATCAACACCTTACTACCTCCCCGTCCTATGGGTGTCGTGCGCATTAGCGGAGCATCCATGGGGAAGCGGGTTAGTAGTTTTGGACGACATATGTGGGTGTCGTGCGCATTAGCGGAGCACCTACATAGTGACGAGCCATAGTTGAAAATTGGTGGACCCGACTATGATTCTCAGCCTGAGGTTGAGCTAGGGTAACAGATAGGGTAAGTCGTGTACATAAGTACATACCCTAGCCAGGAGTGAATCAAGGATGTGATTGGATGGAGTCCTACCTACATAGCTCGATTAAGTGGTGAGCATTAGTTCAGCTTAATCGAGTGAATCAAGGATCTTGGTTTCATATTCTAAAGGTTTAGAATCGATTGTTGGTGTTTAAGCTTGATCTTCATAAAATTTATTCAGTTTACTGATTGAATTTTATCTGTTGTAGATCAAATGGCAAATTCAGCGAACATTAATAGTTTGTCATTAAAAACCATTCTTGACAGGGTCAAGCTAAATGGGACAAACTATTTGGACTGGTACAGAATTTTGAGGATAGTCCTCAAATCTGAACGCAAAGAATATGTCCTTGACAAGGCTGTCTCTAAGACCATATCAGAGTTACATGAAGTGTCATTAATTGCTGAGAAGAATATATCAGGGATCTGGGATCCAAGGATATTCTGATGGTTAACAGGGGAATTGGAAGTGGCAAGGGCGGGGCCCATGCGCACTTGGCAGGAAAGATGAGACACCTGAGAATGTCTGCTTCTACTGCCAATAGCCTGGTCATTGGAACCGGGATTACAGGAAGTTCACGGCTTATCTGAAGAAGGGCAGTGGGACTGCGCCTTCATCAAATAGCGTGGATGATCTGAAGAAGGGCAGTAGGACTACGCCTTCATCAGGAAACCTGGATGATCTAAGGAAGGGCGGTGGGACCGTGCCTTCATCCGGTATTAACTATATAGAGCTACATGTTGGGTCTTGAGGTAGGGTTGGAGATGAACCAACTCGCAGCGGAAAATCAAGGAAAACCAAGAGACGATTAAAACCATGAAACAACTAACAAAGAATGGATTCACAAGAGAAAAATTCAGCACTAGTTCTTACCAAAACAAGAACACCGGGTAACGAATGATTGGCTTGAGTCTCCAAGACGCCTACGTATCCACATGGGAATCAAAGCCACGTAGTTCTTCTCTTTGAGGACTCAAGAACACAAAAATGGAGGTGGGAGCTTGCCAAACCCGAAATTGCAAGGGAAGGGAGAGAGAAGTTGTGTTTCCTATTCTTGTCTAGTGTTTGTTATGTTGAAAAAAGATGACTTAAGCATAACAAAACACATACTTGTCCAACTAAAGGCATGGGACAAGTATGGTGTCAAGTAAGGTGTAAATAGGACAAAGTATGGCAAGATAAGATTGGGTTAGGTGGTGAATCACCAACACCATAATCCTTGTCTTGCTTGCTTAGTACTAATTAATCAAGACTTGATTAATTAGTTCCATGGGCCTTGGTTGCATGGGCCTTTCATGGGCCTCTTGGAACATGGCCCGTGGCCATTTCCAACGAGGTCCCGCGATTCGCTCATCGCCTCCAAACCTTCCATACCGGAAATGTCCAACATTATCCGACGCGATCAATCCCAAGACTCCAAGCCTTGTCTCGATCCGTAAAGTCCTATTCACTTACGGGCACATGACCCAAAACCCAGTTTTGGTCATGTCCCGAGACAACTCCCTTTTGGCCATTCTCCATAAATGTGTCAATGAGTTTCATCCTCCGGTGTGACCTTTAGGTTTATGCATGTCAATAGATCAACGTAAAATACCATTTTACTTGATCATATTTAAGTGGCAACTAACGAGACTTTAGTATTGCCTGACACTACATAACGAATCGACCCTGTCGATTCTAACCTTTCCGTCGTCCCTGTCATTATCCTTTTATCTCTGATATCCTGATTGAGATAAGGCATAGAGCCGTCATCCTTATTATTCACAATCATCGTTCCTTGATATGTGAGATGACTGAAGATATGATACCCAGTATCATGTGCATGGCCATGCTATTCTTTCAGTCACTCTCGATCAAGCGGCCGAGAACCGATATCTTTCCCATACCTCAGTATGAGGGATAAATCCCTTAGCCGCCTTTCGTGTCACTCATGTAGCCCGTCCCTAAGCCAATCCTGGCCGTTATGGAAGCCCTGTTACGGACAACGTTAGGCTCAGGTCAAACTCAGTTGTTGACTACATAGCGATCACAAAGACTCCTTGGTCTAAGGATACATGACAAGCTACAACACTGAATATGTTCATGACTTAATCTATGGCACATATTCAGGGTGGGTCGTCCAATATCATGTCCCACATGATATCTATGATCAGACTCCGGAATCTCATTCCAATGACTAACAGAACGTAAGCCATAAAGAGCCATCCTTCATACTAGTCGCTTCTAGTGAAGCTTTGTTGACTAGGGACCCATCGAGTGTGATCTATCTCGATCTATGGTTCTATTAGCATGGTGGGCATAGATCAGAGCACACATCGATATATTACTCCAACACATAAGTAATATAAAGCCGCTTTAATTTTATTGCTAACGATGATATATGCATTTGGACATTTAGGATTGAACTACGGGCACTAAGACTAACAATCTCCCACTTGCCCTAGTTCCAATCTAAACTCCAATATGTCCCCATTGACTTTACATGTCTAACATGTTCAGGCAGCGACACTGCCTTAGTCAAAGGGTTGGCTATGTTATCATCTGTTGCAATATAGGTTATCTTCACTTCACCTCAGTTCAGTATTTCTCTGATGAGGTGGATACGCCGCAATACATGTTTGGATTTGTTATGCGATCTGGGCTTTTAGCTTGTGCAATGGCCCTTGTGTTGTCGCAAAATGGATTCACCGGGCTGGATGGGTTTTTGATAACACCCAACCCTGCCGTGAATTTCCAAATCCACATAGCCTCCTTAGCTGCCTATGCAGCATCCATGTACTTGGCCTCTGTCGTAGATTCGGCAGTGGTATCTTGCTTTACGCTCTCCCAGCTAAAGCTCTGCCCTTCAGCGTAAACACATATCCTGATTGACTTCTAAAGTCATCTGGATTTGTCTTGGAAAACTAGCGTCTACTCATCCTTCGACGACTAGTTCAGCATCATCTTTCCCTCGGGTTAGACTGATGTCTACTGGTACAACATAAGGCTTACGAAACGTCCGGTCTCGTACATGTCATGGCATATATGATCGATCCTGCCCCCAGGCGCATAGGATTCTCATCATCCTTTTCAGCTCATCAGGTGTCTTAGGACACTAAGTCTTGCTGAGATGAATGCCATGACTAGTGGGTAAGAGTCCTTTCTTTGAATCGAGCATTAAGAACCTACTCAATGCCTTGTTCACATAGGTTCCCTGACTTAAATCCAAGACCCTCTTGGTGCGATCTCTACATATCTTAATCCTTAAGATATAAGAAGCATCGCCTAAGTCCTTTATTGAAAAACACTTCCTCAACCAAGCTTTAGTCTCGTGCAAGGTTGGGATGTCGTTTTCAATGAGAACCAGAAAGGTAATCTTGCTCCCACTAGCCTTCTTATAAACGCAAGATTCATCCTCGTTCTTGATTGAGCCAAATCCAATTAAAGCTTCATCAAAACGAAGGATCCAACTCCGAGAAGTTCGTTTCAATCCATAAATGGATTTCAACAACTTATAAATCTTTCCCTTATTCTTCGGATCGTAAAAACCTTTGGGCCGAGACATACAAACGTACTCAGTCAAATTTCCATTTAGGAAAGCGGTTTTGACATCCACTTGCCATATCTCGTAATTATGATACGCAGTTATGTCAAGAAGAACTTGGATCGATTTTGACTATAGCCACTAGGGAGAAGGTTTCCTCATAGTCAATCCATTGGATCTGCCTATAACCTTTCGCCACCAGTTAAGCTTTGTAGGTCAGAGGGTTGCCGTCCATGTCCATCTTCACCTTGAAGATCCATTTGCATCCGATAGTCCTCACACCATTGATGGGATCAACCGGTTCCCAGACTCGGTTGTCCGACATGGATTGCATTTCCTCCCTCATGGCTCCCAGCCATAACTCGAAGTCGGGCCCATCCACGACTTCCTGAAAGGTGGCTAGATCATCGTGATCCACCATGACTTCATTGTCACCTCCGGATACCATATCTTGGAGGTGGAAGATTGATCCTTTCAAATCGCCTTGGACCTTCCGGAATTATAACAGGAATTGGTTCTTACTCTACGACAATCTCTGGCTCCTTTCTACTTGGTTGTCATTTGGTTTAGACCGATCTGTACCATCCTGAATTTCTTCGAGATGCACAGTCCTCCCAATGACGTCTTTGGAAACAAAACTCATTTTCCATAAAGACCCCACCCCAAGCGACGAACACCATGTTCTCACTAGGATTGTAGAAGTAGTATCCCCTTGTTGCTTTGGGATACCACACGAAGGTGCATATCTCAGATCTGGGTTCGAGCTTAGTCGAAACCAAATGTTTCACATAAGCCTCGCAACCACAAATCTTTAGGAAGTACAAAGCGGGCATCATCCCATATCATTTTAAAATGGTATCCCTTCCACACCCTTCGTCGAAGCCCGATTCACTATGAATGCGGTCGTCTCTAGAGCATAATCCCAGAAAGAGACTGGGAGATCAGTCCAACTAATAATGGAACGGACCATTGTCTAACAATGTCCGATTTCTCCGTTTGGCTACACCTTTCAACTACAGTGACCTAGGAGGAGTCCATTCCAAAAGGATCCCATTCTCTTTTAGATGATCTAATAACTCTGTGGTCAAGTATTTTCCACCTCGATCCAATCGAAGTGCCTTAATACCTTTGTCGAGCTGGTTTTCTACTATAGTCTTAAACTCTTTGAATTTATCAAAAGCTTCAGACTTATGTCTCACCGAATAGACATAACCATATTTACTGTAATCATCAGTAAATGTGATAAAGTAGCTAAAACCCCTCCTGGCAAGTGAACTTATTGGTCTACACACATTCGAGTGTATCAGCCCCAATAATTCACCCGCCCTTTCATCGCGATCGATAAAGGGCACTTTAGTCATTTTGCCCATCAAACAAACCTTGCACCTATCGATCGAATGGAATTCGAATGAACCTGAAAGCCCGCACTTCTGAAGTGCTGATAGGCACTTCTTGTTTATGCGACCCAAATGACAGTCCCATAACAGAGTTAGGTTTAAATCGTTGGATTTAGACCTCTTGGTATTAACGGAATATATAGAACTTGAGGCATTGTTACCCATATCTAATATGTACAATCCTCCAACCATGTCAGTACTGGTATAAAACATATCATTGCATAGAACATTGAAAACTCCATTTCCAATATTAACATTATATCCTTCCTTGTCAAACAAGGATACAGATATAATATTCCTACTAAAAGTAGGTATGCAATATACATTATACAATACTAAGACAAGGCCTCTTGGCAAAGCAAGACTCATGGATCCTACAGCAGTTGCCACAACTCTGAGGTCCATTTCGTGCTTTCCAAATCTCTCCTACTTTCAGCCACCATATATTAGTGCATGTGTGAGATTCAGTCATGGTATCTAATACCCATGAATCTTTGGAAGTAGAGAGATGTAGCTCTATAGAGTTAATACCGAATGAAGGCACGGTCCCATCGCCCTTCCTTAGATCATCCAGGTTTCCTGATGAAGGCGCAGTCCTACTGCCCTTCTTCAGATCATCCACGCTATTTGATGAAGGCGCAGTCCCACTGCCCTTCTTCAGATTAGCCGTGAACTTCCTGTAATCCCGGTTCCAATGACCAGGCTATTGGCAGTAGAAGCAGACATTCTCATGTGTCTCATCTTTCCTGCCAAGTGCGCATGGGCCCCGCCCTTGCCACTTCCAATTCCCTTGTTGACCATCAGAATATCCTTGGATCCCAGATCCCTGATATATTCTTCTCAGCAATTAATGACACTTCATATAACTCTGATATGGTCTTAGAGACAGCCTTGTCAAGGACATATTCTTTGCGTTTAAACTTCTGTACCAGTCCAAATAGTTTGTCCCATTTAGTTTGACCCTGTCAAGAATGGTTTTTAATGACAAACTATTAATGTTCGCTGAATTTTCCATTTGATCTACAACAGATAAAATTCAATCAGTAAACTGAATAAATTTTATGAAGATCAAGCTTAAACACCAACAATCGATTCTATACCTTTAGAATCTAAAACCAAGATCCTTGATTCACTCGATTAAGCTGAACTAATGCTCACCACTTAATCGAGCTATGTAGGTAGGACTCCATCCAATCACATCCAATGTGACTCTTGGCTAGGGTATGTACTTATGTACACGGCTTACCCTATCTATTACCCTAGCTCAACCTCAGGCTGAGAATCGTAGTCGGGTCCACCAATTTTCAACTATGGCCCGTCACTATGTAGGTGCTCCGCTAATGCGCACGACACCCACATATGTCGTCCAAACCTACTACCCCGCTTTCCCATGGATGCTCCGCTAAAACGCACGACACCCATAGGACGGGGAGGTAGTAAGGTGTTGATGATTGGGAGGTATCGGACATGACCCGCTTTTACGGGGAGGTAGTAAGTTGTGTTCAAAACTTTGGCACATCCTAGATGCGATGAGCACATCAACTACATTCCAAATGAAATGATGCCTCAAATTACATCCAATGTAATTCTTCCTTTGAACCCGTCAACTACATCCAATGCAATGACGGTTCTAAGGGTTCACACACAAGGATTAAAATTCCAATTTTATCTTTGCATGTGAGGTGATATGCTCGGTAAATAAAGTTAAGCATGCAATTCTAAAACACATAGAATTAATCATGCATAAACTAAACCAAGCATAAAGCGATAAATGTGCACATAATAGCCCCCTAAACTAACTCCCACTAGCTTCTTGAGCTCCACCGACTCCAAGCCGATGCCAACACCCGAAAAGCCACCAAATGACCTTTTCGCCCTTTATTCGTCTTGAGTAAAACATTACAATTTAATACACGACTCGGAGGTCGGGAATAAATAAATATTACAAACAAGTGGTTCGACGACCACACCTTGAAAGAATAATTACACGCTAACTCTAACGGCTCGCAGGCCGTGAAAAGCGATAAATAATTAAATCGAGCTCGGGGCTATTATGTACACCATGCCAACATCACATCACACATCGTGTTATCAAACAAGCATGTTATCAAACATCATGTGATTTTCCGGTTTTAATTAATAGCCAAGTTTCGAAGTTTTTTGATGCTCGGTTTATCGAAACCGTTCAAAAATGAAACTTTTGATCATTTGATCTTCGAGTTCGTCATGACGGTTCCAAACTCGTCATAACTAACAAAACGGTTTAGCCTTGGCATATCAACCATCCAATGGTCATGCTTGGCCTAACTCCGTCCAACGGAGACCCGTTCGGTCCCGGTTTCGGCTCCCCGAGAGTCCCGCTCCCGAGACCCGAAAAATCAAAAAAAATTTCAAAATTTCCAGATTTGAAATAATTTTCAAAAATTCATTTTACATGCATTAAATCCATGAACAAGAATTTAAAACATGTTATCAAACAATTTAGCAAAACAACATGCCAAAAAACGAAACTTTCAAGCAAAACCGAAACTTTGAACACCGTCTTGTGAATCCCGAAGGTAGCACGGCTCTGATACCACTGTTGGGTCTCGAGGTAGGGTTGGAGATGAACCAACTCGCAGCGGAAAATCAAGGAAAACCAAGAGACGATTAAAACCATGAAACAACTAACAAAGAATGGATTCACAAGAGAAATTCAGCACTAGTTCTTACCAAAACAAGAACGCCGGGTAACGAATGATTGGCTTGAGTCTCTAAGACACCTACGTATCCACATGGGAATCAAAGCCACGTAGTTCTTCTCTTTGAGGACTCAAGAACACAAAAATGGAGGTGGGAGCTTGCCAAACCCGAAATTGCAAGGGAAGGGAGAGAGAAGTTGTGTTTCCTATTCTTGTCTAGTGTTTGTTATGTTGAAAAAAGATGACTTAAACATAACAAAACACATACTTGTCCAACTAAAGGCATGGGACAAGTATGGTGTCAAGTAAGGTGTAAATAGGACAAAGTATGGCAAGATAAGATTGGGTTAGGTGGTGAATCACCAACACCATAATCCTTGTCTTGCTTGCTTAGTACTAATTAATCAAGACTTGATTAATTAGTTCCATGGGCCTTGGTTGCATGGGCCTTTCATGGGCCTCTTGGAACATGGCCCGTGGCCATTTCCAACGAGGTCCCGTGATTCGCTCATCGCCTCCAAACCTTCCATACCGGAAATGTCCAACATTATCCGACGCGATCAATCCCAAGACTCCAAGCCTTGTCTCGATCCGTAAAGTCCTATTCACTTACGGGCACATGACCCAAAACCCAGTTTTGGTCATGTCCCGAGACAACTCCCTTTTGGCCATTCTCCATAAATGTGTCAATGAGTTTCATCCTCCGGTGTGACCCTTAGGTTTATGCATGTCAATAGATCAACGTAAAATACCATTTTACTTGATCATATTTAAGTGGCAACTAACGAGACTTTAGTATTGCCTGACACTACATAACGAATCGACCCTGTCGATTCTAACCTTTCCGTCGTCCCTGTCATTATCCTTTTATCTCCGATATCCTGATTGAGATAAGGCATAGAGCCGTCATCCTTATTATTCACAATCATCGTTCCTTGATATGTGAGATGACTGAAGATATGATACCCAGTATCATGTGCATGGCCATGCTATTCTTTCAGTCACTCTCGATCAAGCGGCCGAGAACCGATATCTTTCCCATACCTCAGTATGAGGGATAAATCCCTTAGCCGCCTTTCGTGTCACTCATGTAGCCCGTCCCTAAGCCAACCCTGGCCATTATGGAAGCCCTGTTACGGACAACGTTAGGCTCAGGTCAAACTCAGTTGTTGACTACATAGCGATCATAAAGACTCCTTGGTCTAAGGATACATGACAAGCTACAACACTGAATATGTTCATGACTTAATCTATGGCACATATTCAGGGCGGGTCGTCCAATATCATGTCCCACATGATATCTATGATCAGACTCCGGAATCTCATTCCAATGACTAACAGAACGTAAGCCATAAAGAGCCATCTTTCATACTAGTCGCTTCTAGTGAAGCTTTGTTGACTAGGGACCCATCGAGTGTGATCTATCTCGATCTATGGTTCTATTCGCATGGTGGGCATAGATCAGATCACACATCGATATATTACTCCAACACATAAGTAATATAAAGCCGCTTTAATTTTATTGCTAACGATGATATATGCATTTGGACATTTAGGATTGAACTACGGGCACTAAGACTAACACTACATCTCTCTACTTCCAAAGATTCATGGGTATTAGATACCAGGAATTAATCTCACACATGCACTTATATATGGTGGCTGAAAGTAGGAGAGGTTTGGAAAGCACGAAGTGGACCTCAGAGTTGTGGCAACTGCTGTAGGATCCATGAGTCTTGGTTTGCCAAGAGGCCTTGTCTTAGTACTGTATAATGTATATTGCATACCTACTTTTAGTAGGAATATTATATCTGTATCCGTGTTTGACAAGGAAGGATATAATGTTAATATTGGAAATGGAGTTTTCAATGTTCTATGCAATGATATGTTTTATACCAGTACTGACTTGGTTGGAGGATTGTACATATTAGATATGGGTAACAATGCCTCAAGTTCTATATATTCCGTTAATACCAAGAGGTCTAAATCCAACGATTTAAACCTAACTCTGTTAAGGCACTGTCATTTAGGTCGCATAAACAAGAAGCACCTATCAACACTTCAGAAGTGCGGACTTTCAGGTTGATTCGAATTCCATTCGATCGATAGGTGCAAGGTTTGTTTGATGGGAAAAATGACTAAGGTGCCCTTTTATCGATCGCGATGAAAGGGCGGGTGAATTATTGGGGCTGATACACTCGAATGTGTGTAGACCAATAAGTTCACTTGCCAGGAGGGGTTTTAGCTACTTTATCACATTTACTGATGATTACAGTAAATATGGTTATGTCTATTCACTGAGACATAAGTCTGAAGCTTTTGATAAATTCAAAGAGTTTAAGACTAAAGTAGAAAACCAGCTCGACAAACGTATTAAGGCACTTCGATTGGATCGAGGTGAAAAATACTTGACCACAGAGTTATTAGATCATCTAAAAGAGAACGGGATCCTTTTGGAATGGACTCCTCCTGGGACACTATAGATGGAAGGTGTAGCCAAACGGAGAAATCGGACATTGTTAGACAATGGTCCGTTCCATTATTAGTTGGACTGATCTCCCAATCTCTTTCTAGGATTATGCTCTAGAAATGACCGCATTCATAGTGAATCGGGCTTCGACGAAGGATGTGGAAGGGACACCATTTTAAAAATGGTACGGGATGATGCCCGCTTTGTCCTTCCTAAAGATTTGTGGTTGCGAGGCTTATGTGAAACATTTGGTTTCGACCAAGCTCGAACCAAGATCTGAGATATGCACCTTCGTGTGGTATCCCAAAGCAACAAGGGGATACTACTTCTACAATCCCAGTGAGAACATGGTGTTCGTCGCATGGGGTGTGGTCTTTATGGAAAAGGAGTTTTGTTTCAAAAGACGTCATTGGGAGGACTGTGCATCTCGAAGAAATTCAGGATGGTACAGATCTGTCTAAACCAATTGGCAACCCAGTAGAAAGGAGCCAAAGATTGTCGTAGAGTAAGAACCAATTCCTGTTACAATTCCAGAAGGTCCAAGGCGATTTGAAAGGATCAATCTTCCACCTCCAAGATATGGTATCCGGAGGTGACAATGAAGTCAAGGTGGATCACGATGATCAAGCCACCTTTCTAGAAGTCGTGGATGGGCCCAACTCCGAGTTATGGCTGGGAGCCATGAGGGAGGAAATGCAATCCATGTCGGAAAACCGAGTCTGGGAACCGATTGATCCCATCAATGGTGCGAGGACCATCGGATGCAAATGGATCTTCAAGGTGAAGATGGACATGGACGGAAACCCTCTGACCTACAAAGCTCAACTGGTGGCGAAAGGTTATAGGCATGGATAGACTATGAGGAAACCTTCTCCTTAGTGGCTATGGTCAAAATCGATCCAAATTATTCTTGACATAACTGCGTATCATAATTACGAGATATGGCAAGTGGATGTCAAAACCGCTTTCCTAAATGGAAATTTGACTGAGTAAGTTTGTATGCCTCGGCCCAAAGGTTTTGACGATCCGAAGAATAAAGGAAAGATTTATAAGTTTTTGAAATCCATTTATGGATTGAAACAAACTTCTCGGAGTTGGATCCTTCGTTTTGATGAAGCTGTAATTGGATTTGGCTTAATCAAGAACGAGGATGAATCTTGTGTTTATAAGAAGGCTAGTGGGAGCAAGATTACCTTTCTGGTTCTCATTGAAAACGACATCCCAACCTTGCACGAAGCCAAAGCTTTGTTGAGGAAGTGTTTTTCAATAAAGGACTTTGGCGATGCTTCTTATATCTTAAGGATTAAGATGTGTAGAGATCGCACCAAGAGGTTCTTGGATTTAAGTCAGGGAACCTATGTGAACAAGGCATTGAGTAGGTTCTTAATGCTCGATTCAAAGAAATAACTCTTACCCACTAGTCATGGCATTCATCTCAGCAAGACTCAGTGTCCTAAGACACCTGATGAGCTGAAAAGGATGATGAGAATCTTATGCGCCTAAGGGCAGGATCGATCATATATGCCATGACATGTATGAGACCAGACGTCTCGTAAGCCTTATGTTGTACCAGTAGACATCATTCTAACCCGGGGGAAAGATGATGCTGAACTAGTCGTCGAAGGATGAGTAGACGCTAGTTTTCCAAGACAAATCCAGATGACTTTAGAAGTCAATCAGGATATGTGTTTACGTTGAATGGCGGAGCTTTAGCTGGGAGAGCGTAAAGCAAGATATCATTGCCGAATCTACGACAGAGGCCAAGTACATGGATGTTGTAGAGGCAGCTAAGGAGGCTATGTGGATTTGGAAATTCATGGCAGGGCTGGGTGTAATTAAAAACCCATCCAGCCCGGTGAATCCATCTTGCGACAACACAAGAGCCATTGCGCAAGCTAAAAGCCTAGATCGTATAACAAATCCAAACATGTACTGCGGCATATCCACCTCATCAGATAAATACTGAACTGAGGTGAAGTGAAGATAACCGATATTGCAACAGATGATAACATAGCCAACCCTTTGACTAAGGCAGTGTCACTGCCTGAACATGTTAGACATGTAAAGTCGATGGGGACATATTGGAGTTTAGATTGGAACTAGGGCAAATGGGAGATTGTTAGTCTTAGTGCCCGTAGTTCAATCCTAAATGTCCAAATGTATATATCATCGTTAGCAATAAAATTAAAGCGGCTTTATATTACTTATGTGTTCGAGTAATATATCGATGTGTGCTCTGATCTATGCCCACCATGCGAATAGAACCATAGATCGAGATAGATCACACTCGATGGGTCCCTAGTCAACAAAGCTTCACTAGAAGCGACTAGTATGAAAGATGGCTCTTTATGGCTTACGTTCTGTTAGTCATTGGAATGGGATTCCGGAGTCTGATCATAGATATCATGTGGGACATGATATTGGACGACCCGCCATGAATATGTGCCATAGATTAAGTCATGAACATATTCAGTGTTGTAGCTTGTCATGTATCCTTAGACCAAGGAGTCTTTGTGATCGCTATGTAGTCAAAAACTGAGTTTGACCTGAGCCTAACGTTGTCCGTAACAGGGCTTCCATAACAGCCAGGATTGGCTTGGGGACGGGCTACATGAGTGACACGAAAGGCGGCTAAGGGATTTATCCCTCATACTGAGGTATGGGAAAGATATCGGTTCTCGGCCGCTTGATCGAGAGTGACTGAAAGAATAGCATGGCCATGCACATGATACTGGGTATCATATCTTCAGTCATCTCACATATCAAGGAACGGTGATTGAGAATAATAAGGATGACGGCTCTATGCCTTATCTCAATCAGGATATCGGAGATAAAAGGATAATGACAGGGACGACGGAAAGGTTAGAATCGACAGGGTCGATTCGTTATGTAGTGTCAGGCAATACTAAAGTCTCGTTAGTTGCCACTTAAATATGATCAAGTAAAATGGTATTTTACGTTGATCTATTGACATGCATAAACCTAAGGGTCACACCGGAGGATGAAACTCATTGACACATTTATGGAGAATGGCCAAAAGGGAGTTGTCTCGGGACATGACCAAAACTGGGTTTTGGGTCATGTGCCCGTAAGTGAATAGGACTTTACGGATCGAGACAAGGCTTGGAGTCTTGGGATTGATCGCGTCGGATAATGTTGGACATTTCCGGTATGGAAGGTTTGGAGGCGATGAGCGAATCACGGGACCTCGTTGGAAATGGCCACGGGCCATGTTCCAAGAGGCCCATGAAAGGCCCATGCAACCAAGGCCCATGGAACTAATTAATCAAGTCTTGATTAATTAGTACTAAGCAAGCAAGACAAGGATTATGGTGTTGGTGATTCACCACCTAACCCAATCTTATCTTGCCATACTTTGTCCTATTTACACCTTACTTGACACCATACTTGTCCCATGCCTTTAGTTGGACAAGTATGTGTTTTGTTATGTTTAAGTCATCTTTTTTCAACATAACAAACACAAGACAAGAATAGGAAACACATTTTCTCTCCCTCTTCCATGGCCATTTCGGGTTTGGCTAGTTTCCACCTCCATTTTTGTGTTCTTGATTCCTCAAAGAGAAGAACTGCGTGGCTTTGATTCCCATGTGGATACGTAGGCGTCTTGTAGACTCAAGCCAATCATTCGTTAACCGGTGTTCTTGTTTTGGTAAGAAATAGTGCTGAATTTTTCTCTTGTGAATCCATTCTTTGTTAGTTGTTTCATGGTTTAATCGTTTCTTGGTTTTCATTGATTTTCCGCTGCGAGTTGGTTCATCTCCAACCCTACCTCGAGACCCAACAACATCATATTGGACGACCCGACATGAATATGTGCCATAGATCAAGTCATGAACATATTCATTGTCGTAGCTTGTCATGTATCCTTAGACCAAGGAGTCTTTGTGATCGCTATGTAGTCAACAACTGAGTTTGACCTGAGCCTAACGTTGTCCGTAACAGGGCTTCCATAACGGCCAGGATTGGCTTGAGGACGGGCTACATGAGTGACACGAAAGACGGCTAAGGTATTTATCCCTCATACTGAGGTATGAGAAAAATATCGGTTCTCGGCCGCTTGATCGAGAGTGAATGAAAGAATAGCATGGCCATGAACATGATACTGGGTATCATATATTTAGTCATCTTACATATCAAGGAACAGTGATTGAGAATAATAAGGATGACGGCTCTATGCCTTATCTCAATCAGGATATCGGAGATAAAAGGATAATGACAGGGACGACGGAAAGGTTAGAATCGACAGGGTCGATTCGTTATGCAGTGTCAGGCAATACTAAAGTCTCGTTAGTTGCCACTTAAATAGGATCAAGTAAAATGGGGTTTTACGTTGATCTATTGACATGCATAAACCTAAGGGTCACACCGGAGGATGAAACTCATTGACACATTTATGGAGAATGGCTAAAAGGGAGTTGTCTCGGGACATGACCAAAACTGGATTTATGCTTGGTTTAGTTTATGCATGATTAATTCTATGTGTTTTAGAATTGCATGCTTAACTTTATTTACCGAGCATATCACCTCACATGCAAAGATAAAATTGGAATTTCAATCCTTGTGTGTGAGCCCTTAGAATCGTCATTACATTGGATGTTTTTGACGAGTTCGGAGGAAGTTTTACATTGGATGTAATTTGAGGCATCATTGCATTTTGAATGTAGTTGATGTGCTCATCGCATCTAGGATATGTCAAAGTTTTAAACACAACCGGACAAGTAAAAACGGGTCATGTTCGATACCTCCCAATTATCATCACCTTACTACCTCCCCGTCCTATGGGTGTCATGCGCATTAGCGGAGCATCCATGGGAAAGCGGGGTAGTAGGTTTGGACGACATATGTGGGTGTCGTGCGCATTAGCGGAGCACTTACATAGTGACATATCATAGTTGAAAAATGGTGGACCTTACTACGATTCTCAGCCTGAGGTTGAGCTAGGGTAACAGATAGGGTAAGCCGTGTACATAAGTACATACCGTAGCCAAGAGTCACATTGGATGTGATTGGATGGAGTCCTACCTACATAGCTCGATTAAGTGGTGAGCATTAGTTCAGCTTAATCGAGTGAATCAAGGATCTTGGTTTCAGATTCTAAAGGTTTAGAATCGATTGTTGGTGTTTAAGCTTGATCTTCATAAAATTTATTCAATTTACTGATTGAATTTTATCTATTGTAGATCAAATGGCAAATTCAGCGAACGTTAATAGTTTGTCATTAAAAACCATTCTTCACTGGGTCAAGCTAAATGGGACAAACTATTTTGACTGGTACAGAATTTTGAGGATAGTCCTCAAGTCTGAACGCAAAGAATATGTCCTTGACAAGGCTGTCTCTAAGACCATATCAGAGTTACATGAAGTGTCATTAACTGCTGAGAAGAATAAATCAGGGATCCGGGATCCAAGGATATTCTGATGGTCAACAAGGGAATTGGAAGTGGCAATGGCGGGGCCCATGCGCACTTGGCGGGAAAGATGAGACACTTGAGAATGTCTGCTTCTACTACCAACAGCCTGGTCATTGGAACCGGGATTATAATTAGTTCACGGCTGATCTGAAGAAGGGCAGCGGGACTACGCTTTCATCAGATAACCAGGATGACCTAAGGAAAGGCGGTGGAACCGTGCCTTCATCCGGTATTAACTCTATAGAGCTACATCTCTCAACTTCCAAAGATTCATGTGTATTAGATACCAGGACTGAATGTCACACATGCACTAATATATGGTGGTTGAAAGTGGGGGAGGTTTGGAAAGCACGAAGTGGGCCTCAGAGTTGTGGCAACTGCTGTAGGATTCATGAGTCTTGCTTTCCCAAGTGGCCTTGTCTTAGTATTGTATAATGTATATTGCATACCTACTTTTAGTAGGAATATTATATCTGTATCCGTGTTTGACTCGGAAGGATATAATATTAATATTGGAAATGGAGTTTTCAATGTTCTATGCAATGATATGTTTTATACCAATACTGACTTGGTTGGAAGATTGTACATATTAGATATGGGTAACAATGCCTCAAGTTCTATATATTACGTTAATACCAAGAGGTCTAAATCAACCGATTTAAACTTAACTCTGTTATGGCACTGTCATTTGGGCCGCATAAACAAGAAGAGCCTATCAGCACTTTAGAAGTGCGGGCTTTCAGGTTCATTCGAATTTCATTCGATCGATAGGTGCAAGGTTTGTTTGATGGGCAAAATGACTAAAGTGCCCTTTATCGATCGCGATGAAAGGGCGGGTGAATTATTATGATTGATACACTCGAATGTGTGTAGACCAATAAGTTCACTTTCCAGGAGGGGTTTTAGATACTCTATCACATTTATTGATGATTACAGTAAATATGGTTATGTCTATTCGGTGATACATAATTCTGAAGCTTTTGATAAATTCAAAGAGTTTAAGACTAAAGTAGAAAACCAGCTCGACAAAGGTATTAAGTCACTTTGCTTGGATCGAGTTGGAAAATACTTGACCACAGAGTTATTAGATCATCTAAAAGAGAACGGGATCCTTTTGGAATGGACTCCTCCTGGGACATTGTAATTGAAAGGTGTAGCCAAACGGAGAAATCGGACATTGTTAGACAATGGTCCGTTCCATGATTAGTTGGACTGATCTCCCAATCCCTTTCTGGGGTTATGCTCTAGAGACGACCGCATTCATAGTGAATCGGGCTTCGACGAAGGGTGTGGAAGGGACACCATTTTAAAAATGGTACGGGATGATGCCCGCTTTGTCCTTCCTAAAGATTTGTGTTTGCGAGACTTATGTGAAACATTTGGTTTCGACTAAGCTCGAACCAAGATCTGAGATATGCACCTTCGTGTGGTATCCCAAAGCAACAAGGGGATACTACTTCTACAATCCCAGTGAGAACATGGTGTTCGTCGCTTGGGGTGGGGTCTTTATGGAAAAGGAGTTTTGTTTCCAAAGACGTCATTGGGAGGACTGTGCATCTCGAAGAAATTCAGAACGGTACAGATATGTCTAAACCAATTGATAACCCAGTAGAAAGGAGCCAGAGATTGTAGTAGAGTAAGAACCAATTCCTGTAACAATTCCGGAAGGTCCAAGGCGATTTGAAAGGATCAATCTTCCACCTCCAAGATATAGTATCCGGAGGTGACAATGAAGTCATGGTGGATCACGATGATCCAGCCACCTTTCAGGAAGTCGTGGATGGGCCCGACTCCGAGTTATGGCTGAGAGCCATGAGTGAGGAAATGCAATCCATGTCGGACAACCGAGTCTGGGAACCGGTTGATCCCATCAATGGTGTGAGGACCATCAGATGCAAATGGATCTTTAAGGTGAAGATGGACATGGACGACAACCCTCTGACCTACAAAGCTCAACTGGTGGCGAAAGGTTATAGGCATATCCAATGGATTGACTATGAGGAAACCTTATCCCTAGTGGTTATGGTCAAAATCGATCCAAATTCTTCTTGACATAACTACGTATCATAATTATGAGATATGACAAGTGGATGTCAAAACCGTTTTCCTAAATGGAAATTTGACTGAGTACGTTTATATGTCTCGGCCCAAAGGTTTTGATGATCCGAAGAATAAGGGAAATATTTATAAGTTGTTGAAATCCATTTATGGATTGAAACGAACTTCTCGGACTTGGATCCTTCGTTTTGATGAAGCTGTAATTGGATTTGGCTTAATCAAGAACGAGAATGAATCTTGCGCTTATAAGAAGGCTAGTGGGAGCAAGATTACCTTTCTGGTTCTCATTGAAAACGACATCCCAGCCTTGCACGAGACTAAAGCTTGGTTGAGAAAGTGTTTTTCAATAAAGGACTTAGGTGATGCTTCTTATATCTTAAGGATTAAGATATGTAGAGATCCCACCAAGAGGGTCTTAGATTTAAGTCAGGGAACCTATGTGAACAAGGCATTGAGTAGGTTCTTAATGCTCGATTCAAAGAAATAACTCTTACCCACTAGTCATGGCATTCATCTCAGCAAGACTCAGTGTCCTAAGACACCTGATGAGCTGAAAAGGATGATGAGAGTCCTATGCGCCTGGGGGAAAGATCGATCATATATTCCATGACATGTATGAGACCGGACGTCTCGTAAGCCTTATGTTGTACCAGTACACATCAGTCTAACCCGGGGGAAAGATGATGCTGAACTAGTCGTCGAAGGATGAGTAGACGCTAGTTTTCAAGACAAATCCAGATGACTTGAGAAGTCAATCAGGATATGTGTTTACGCTGAATGGCGGAGCTTTAGCTGGGAGAGCGTAAAGCAAGATATCATTGCCGAATCTACGACAGAGCTCAAGTAGAGGCAGCTAAGGAGGCTATGTGGATTTGGAAATTCATGGCAGGGTTGGGTGTAATTAAAAACCCATCCAACCCGGTGAATCCATTTTGCGACAACACAAGGGCCATTGCGCAAGCTAAAAGCCCAAATCGCATAAAAAATCCAAACAAGTACTACGGCGTATCCACCTAATCAGAGAAATAATGAACTGAGGTGAAGTGAAGATAACCTATATTGTAACAGATGATAACATAGCCAACCCTCTGACTAAGGCAGTGTCGCGACATAAACATGTTAGACATGCAAAGTCGATGGGGACATATTGGAGTTTAGATTGGAACTAGGGCAAGTGGGAGATTGTTAGTCTTAGTGCCCGTAGTTCAATCCTAAATGTCCAAATGTATATATCATCGTTAGCAATAAAATTAAAGCGACTTTATATTACTTATGTGTTGGAGTAATATATCGATGTGTGCTCTGATCTATGCCCACCATGCGAATAGAACCATAGATCAAGATAGATCACACTCGATGGGTCCCTAGTCAACAAAGCTTTACTAGAAGCGACTAGTATTAAAGATGGCTCTTTATGGCTTACGTTCTGTTAGTCATTGGAATGGGATTCCGGAATATGATCATAGATATCATGTGGGACATGATATTGGACGACCCGACATGAATATGTGCCATAGATCAAGTCATGAACATATTCATTGTCGTAGCTTGTCATGTATCCTTATACCAAGGAGTCTTTGTGATCGCTATGTAGTCAACAACTGAGTTTGACCTGAGCCTGACGTTGTTCGTAACAGGGCTTCCATAACGGCCAGGGTTGGCTTGGGAATGGGCTACATGAGTGACACGAAAGACAGCTAAGGGATTTATCCCTCATACTGAGGTATGAGAAAGATATTGGTTCTCGGCCGCTTGATCGAGAGTGACTGAAAGAATAGCATGGTCATGCACATGATAGTGGGTATCATATATTTTTGTCATCTCACATATCAAGGAACAGTGATTGAGAATAATAAGGATGACGGCTCTATGACTTATCTCAATCAGGATATCGGAGATAAAAGGATAATGACAGGGACGACGGAAAGGTTAGAATCGACAAGGTCGATTCATTATGTAGTGTCAGGCAATACAAAAGTCTCGTTAGCTGCCACTTAAATAGGATCAAGTAAAATGGGATTTTACGTTGATCTATTGAAATGCATAAACCTAAGGGTCACACCGGAGGATGAAACTCATTGATGTAAGAACCGCTCCCAATCGATCCCGGTCGAACCGGTGACTTTTAAGACAAGTTTGACTTTCTACCGGAAAAGTCAACTGAGGACTCAGGAGGTCACTCGGGGCTTTTGCGGGGCCCAAAAAGCTTAGCCGTCATCACGGTTGGCTTAATTGGGCCGTTTCCATTCATTTGAGTATAATATCGAAGGAAGTCAAATTTGGTCAAAACCAAGTTTTTTATCGAGTAAATGCATTTAATTTTGGACTGCTGGATTTTAAATGGAAGAGAGTGGTCCCCACAATGCCAAGTGTCACTAATGGCTTGGAGGAAAGGAAAGAGGCTCAAATGTCATCTCTACCCTCACTAGTTGTCCATAAAAGGGATAAGAACTAAAGGGTTTTTGGTCTTTTTCACCTCTAGGTCTTTTTAAAGCATTAGATGACACAATTTCAGCTTATTTCTCTAGTGGCAACCGAAAATTGAGAGAGGAGGGAGAGCTTGGAGCTTCCATGGTGTCTTGAAGAGAAAGCAAGAGAAAAGAGAGACCTTTTGTATCAATCTCTACCCAAATCCTCTCCAAAATCCCTTCATCTTCATCAACTCATTCTCCTAGAGGTATGGATGCTCACAACTCTCCATTTCATCTACTCTCATTTCTTGGGTTTTGTGGGTTTTGGCTTGAAGTTGATAAACTAGCCTTGTATTGGTTATTTGGAGAAGAAGTAGTGAAGTGGGAGGTGTAGATTGTGCTCTTGTTGAAGTTTTGATGAACCCATTTGAGGGTGTTGTTGTTGGGGGACTTCGGATGAACTTTTGGAGTTTTTGATTTGATTGTGATTTGGAGAATCCTTGGAAACTTGTTTATTTGTTGATTCCTACCATGGGTAGAGGAGTTTTGGAGGTATTTGATTATTTTGGGAGCTGGAAATGGTTAAAAATGGAGTTTGGTTGTGGATTTTCGGAGAAAAGGAGCTGAAGGTTGAAGAAGGGCGGAACTGCCCTGGAGCATCACGGATCCGTGACGGATCCCGTGACGGGCGACGTCACGGCTCCGTGAGGGAGACCGTGACGGCACACGTCACGGCTCCGTGACGTCTTCCGTGAGGGTCGGTGTCACGACTCCGTGACAGTGTCCGTGACCGACCAGTTCTGGGGGTTTTTGAAGGTTTTTCCACCGTTTTGAGTTTGTTTTGGAGCTAACTTTTGGTAGGGTTTTGGGGACTTTTGTTACTGTTAAGTAGAGTCTAATTAGAGTTGTTTTGTGTTCAAAGACCACAAGACCTTGAAGAACGAAGATCTTGAAGACCGAAGACCTTGTTGGTACCCGTGTGAAGAACGGTGTGGTGACTATCGATTGTGACATCAGAGTGTTGAGAGGAAGACCGCGAGGTAGGGAAAGTCTTAATTTCTTAATTAACGCTTAGTATTCATGATTAGGATAATAAAATCGGAAAGGTCCTAGAACTGCCTATAGGATGCGAATAACTAGAATAATCGTACTTCAATTACTAATAAATGGATGAGTCTAGTATGCATGCTTAGGATGACGACAATTAATGAAGCTTGCTTTCAATACTTGGGATTGATTTACTGGTAGAGAGGCTGTGAAGAGCTCTCGGATTAGTTATGTGCTAGGTTCACATGCTTGGTTGCTAGTCATTAGGTTAACATAAGAGTCTAATGAAACTAGATTAGCTTGTATGATTGAATACTAAATTGATCGTTCACATGATGATTGATTGGTTGAATGCGTACTTGGTTGATTGAGTGTTTGTGCTGATATAATTGTTGATTGAACAGATGATCGAGTATGACTGGTTGTGCCACGGGGTACAATCAGGTGATCGATGTACCGCTGGTTCGTGACAGGTAAGTATACGGTAAGTGTGGAGTGTATTGGATGTCCTTGTTGTGATGAAAGTGTGATTCGATGAGTGTTGATTGGTGACCAAGTTATGGTGTGTTTCCTTTATTCTTATTCTTGTTTGAAATGCTTGTTTGGTTCGGTACTACACCAGGGGGGGTAGTCCGGTGCCGTGGTAAAGGTGGAGTTTGACAGATACAGTGAGTTATTGGTTGAGTATTGGAGCCTGAGGGCATTGATTACTGGATATTACGGGTATGGATTATTGGCAGATCATGCGGGATATTTACTGATTATTGGCAGATCCTGCGGGATATTTATTGATTATTGGCAGATCCTGCGAGATATGGATTGATTATGAGCAGATCCTACGGGATACTAATTGAATTACTTCTTGAGAGATGGTTACTAAGGTTTCACCCAAGGAAGTGCGTCCCAGTGGAGCACTACCTTGGTTCCCTATGATATATGGTCCTTTGTAGGCATTTCTGGGAATCCCGATGATAAGCGCCCATTTGGGATTGTTTCCGGTGCCCCAACGCATGTGCGTCCTCTGGACCGAGGGAAAATCTGATATGACATGGGTACTATGGTGGATCGGAATTATGGGAACCGAGGTGATCCCAGAATCTATCCATGGATCGGAGGCTTGAGAAAGCAAGTGGTTGGCATGATATTAATTACTCTCAAGTTTCTCTTATCTTTTCGTTATGGAACTTTTATGCACTTTTTTAAACTACGACTATCTTTAAGAGTGCGATATTGCTATAATTATATATTTTATTCATTAGTACTACATTGTTAATCGTATTATTATGTCATTTGTTTATCCGTTTGAATAGTTTAAGTATTGATCTAAAGGTGGAGTTATTGAGATTTTTCCTACTGAGCGTAAGCTCATCCCCTTTGTTTCTCTTACTGTTTTACAGGAGTACCAAATGTCTAGAGTGGGCGAGTCTTGGGAGCTTCAGTTCATTTTGGGATTCGTTTGGAGTTGTGTTGTTCTTTCCTGTTAAACATTTTATATCTTACTTTGTACATCGAGCTGTGACTCATTGAGAATTTCGAACGTTTACTTATATCGTTTTTGATGGAGTTTTTATGTGATTCGAGTATTTTGTCAATCGTTTATTATTTAATTTATTTTAACTCGAGTCGCATCTCGAATCCGATCAAAACCGGATCAGGGGCGTGACAATTGACACATTTATGGAGAATGGCCAAAAGGGAGTTGTCTCGGAACATGACCAAAACTGGGTTTTGGGTCATGTGCCCGTAAGTGAATAGGACTTTACGGATCGAGACAAGGCTTGGATTCTTGGGATTGATCGCGTCGGATAATGTTGGACATTTCCGGTATGGAAGGCTTGGAGGTGATGAGCGAATCACGGGACCTCATTGGAAATGGCCACGGGCCATGTTCCAAGAGGCCCATGAAAGGCCCATGCAACCAAGGCCCATGGAACTAATTAATCAAGTCTTGATTAATTAGTACTAAGTAAGCAAGACAAGGATTAAGGTGTTGGTGATTCACCACCTAACCCAATCTTGTCTTGCCATACTTTGTCCTATTTACACATTACTTGTCATCATGCTTGTCCCATGCCTTTAGTTGGACAAGTATGGGGTTTGTTATGTTTAAGTCATCCTTTTTCAACATAACAAACACAAGACAAGAATAGGAAACACAACTTCTCTCCCCCTTCCCTTGCAATTTCGGGTTTGGCAAGCTCCCACCTCCATTTTTGTGTTCTTGAGTCCTCAAAGAGAAGAACTACGTGGCTTTGATTCCCATGTGGATACGTAGGCGTCTTGGAGACTCAAGCCAATCATTCGTTACCCGGTGTTCTTGTTTTGGTAAGAACTAGTGCTGAATTTTTATCTTGTGAATCCATTGTTTGTTAGTTGTTTCATGGTTTTAATCGTCTCTTGGTTTTCATTGATTTTCCGCTACGAGTTGGTTCATCTCCAACCCTACGAGTTGGTTTTAATCCCCTCGGTCCAGAGGAGACACATGCGTCGGGGCGACCAGAAACGTTCTCGGATAGCCCCGAAAACGTTCCCTAAGAACGCATCTCATCGGAGGGCCGGAAATGTTCCCAAAGGACCATAGATCATCGGGGTAGAACACGACCCGTAAGGCCAACACGACCCGTAGGCCCCACACGACCCGCAAGCCCAATCATGACCCGTAGGCCCAATCAAAAAAATGAATACAACCATTTCCAATGTCTCCGGCTTTCACAGCCCGGTCCATTTATGTCGTACCGGATCACGAAGCCTCGGTCAAGACACCTTCCTGTCACGTAGACTCAGGGTAACATCCCAGACCGGAAATCCCTCAATCGGATGTCAACCTATCACGTAGACTCAGGGCCTCACGTACAACAGACCGGCACATACCTCGGTCGTAAGCCCTCCCGTCACAGAGACTCGGGGTATCAATCACGCCATCCTTGGCCTCGATACACTACACCGGAACTATCCCTCGGTGTAAGTACCACTCCGGTAACACACATCAAGAGTATAACACGCATCACCAAAAACATGGTTCGACCCCGGTATACCAACCAAGCCAAACTCACCATAACACACAAACCGGTCTATCACTCACCCGGTCATATCACAATCAAGGGTTCACATTATATCAAACACGGCACACTTGCCCACACACAGTCACAACATGCAACACCGAGTATAATCTTATTTAGACTATCACACAGCAGTTATAGCACACAGCACGCAATCCTAAAGCTCGACATGGCCCATCTAACAGCACGGCAATTTCCCAGAATATTGAAAGCGGCTAACACTAGTGAATCACACCCTACATGTTACTAAGACTTGTCCGGTTATTATATAATATAAATGATCGTTCCAGTTTTATAATTACCTAGCATGCATAATAGTAAATTTCTGTAATTAGACCAATATTCGCTACTTTCCCTACCTCAAGAAGAGCCACAGCTACGTCTCCTAGCTGTTGACGTCCGGGCCTACCTCCTGTCTTCTCCACACAGCCGTCGTTACTATGACGACATTCCACAAGAGGTAACACACAGTCAGATCCATCATCGAAGGTGACCCCACCAGTGATATCGTGCTTACCGTCGATAATTGCTCACCAACTACCAATCGAACCAATTTACAAGTTGTTCCATCCAAATTACCACACAACTGAAGACACCACAATAACATTTCCTCAGGGTCCGAACGGGTTTGGGTACCTTGTGCGTACCTTATCCTCGCGCTTCCGCGTCAACTCAGTGCGGTTCTCAAACGTCCACGATCACGCGACCCTTCAGTCGCTTCTCAGGTAACTCGGACAACAATGGTCACTATTTAACCTCAAGTGTGCCCTGCTTGGGCAATTGACCCGACCTACCATCCAACGCTTCGTACGGTTCCATAGTGTTACAGGCCTGAAAGCGCTGTGGTAATCGTACTCAGCGATTGGTTTCCGACCACCTCATGAGGTGCTCTCACTCTTACCATGCACTACACAAACTCGTCAAACCACGTCGCACGTAGCTGGGATGTCAAGACACCAGGTCCGCACCAAGGTTCTACTCTTGGCCCTCACGTCTAACAAGTGTAAAGAAAACAGAAAAAATGTGATGCCTGTGGGTTATGGGCCCACCACGCTTCCGCTGCGTCACTATGATCTCGTCGTTATCCGGCCATCCCTCCGGGCCGATTCGACTGCGTACTGATGTTTCTACGATCCTCCGCCGTACCCTCAGCTAGCGTGCCAAGGTACACAGTTCCAAATTCTATCTCATACTCGTACTTGGTACGGAAGGCTTGGAGGCGATGAGCGAATCACGGGACCTCGTTGGAAATGGCCACGAGCCATGTTCCAAGAGGCCCATGAAAGGCTCATGCAACCAAGGCCCATGGAACTAATTAATCAAGTCTTGATTAATTAGTTCTAAGTAAGCAAGACAAGGATTAAGGTGTTGGTGATTCACCACCTAACCCAATATTGTCTTGCCATACTTTGTCCTATTTACACCTTACTTGTCACCATGCTTGTCCCATGCCTTTAGTTGGACAAGTATGGGGTTTGTTATGTTTAAGTCATCTTTTTTCAACATAACAAATACAAGACAATAATAGGAAACACAACTTCTCTCCCCTTTCCCTTGCAATTTCGGGTTTGGCAAGCTCCCACCTCCATTTTTGTGTTCTTGAGTCCTCAAAGAGAAGAACTACGTGGCTTTGATTCCCATGTGAATACGTAGGCGTCTTGGAGACTCAAGTCAATCATTCGTTAACCAGTGTTCTTGTTTTGGTAAGAAATAGTGCTGAATTTTTCTCTTGTGAATCCATTCTTTGTTAGTTGTTTCATGGTTTTAATCGCCTCTTGGTTTTCCTTTATTTTCTGCTGCGAGTTGGTTCATCTCCAACCTACCTCGAGACCCAACATAAATGCTGTTGGGAGGTTGGTGTATCAGAAGTCATTAATGATTCTTGTTCCATAATAGGAGATAGTAAACCCTCATTCATCAAATGAGAAGTGTGATCCAAAGCAGTCTGATGATCTAGCTGAAGAGGATCCTCCAAACATCTACTCTGATCATCAGAAGATGAAGAGCCAAGTTGGGAAGAGATGGCTTGGTCAGGATTTTGTGTAGAAGGTAAGACTGACTCAGAAGAGCCACTGAGGGTGGTAGTATCTAACTTCAGAGGTGGGAAGCTTGGTAGAGCATTTAACTCCACAAAATGCACCCAAACATCAAAGGATTCTTTTCCAAGAAAGATCTTATTTTCCACAGAAAAAGATTGTAGCTTCTTAGTGTGTATCAAAACATAAGCAATGTCCACATATTCCCCAGCCTTTGATTTAGGATGTGTGTAAACCAGAGTTCCAATGTCCACTACAGCAGCCTGGAAGGACTCTTCACACCACCCATGAAATGGGACTCCATGTATGGCAACCCAAGAAAATTTACCACTCATAGCATAAAGATGACTAAAACCAGGAAGAAGAGTTAGCCAATTTTTTAGCCATGAGCCTTCAGCATCAAGGATCTCCTTTTCAAATTGATGATCAGGGCAATGAAGAAGGAAGGCTTTGTTACCAAGAGCTTTTAGTTGGACTTGATACACTCCCTGCAGAGCTAACTCCAAAGTGATTGCTTCCACTGATAGATGAAGGCGAGTGACTGCTAGATGAGCCCTTTTCAATACCTTTGCTTGAGAAGAAACTATTGACCCTTTGTGGAGAAAGTCATAATAGTTCATACTGATCTTTGGGGCAGGAGGTTGAGAGTAATTTGTTGAAGTAGAGAAGGAGGGAGCATTTCTGTCCCAGGCTATGCAAACATATGGCTTAGAGTTTTGAACAAATCTTCCATTGAAATTATCAATAGCTTTTTGGAGGTGAATAGGATGATTGAAGTAAACAAATCCATATCTTCCTCCTCTCTTATTTGTCTTTAAAGCCACTAGGGCCTTACAGAAACCAGTTGAGGATCCAAACACATTTTCCATCCAATCAACCCTAGCAAGCAAAGGTAGATTACAGACATAAGCAGTGTAAAAAGATCTGACTTTTTCCATACTTGCCTCTTCTTATTGTCCCTTGTGTAAGTCTAACCATTTTCTTTTTTTTCAGCATGGAGGAGGACTGAGCATTTTCAAAACCTGGAGGAGGGAATCCCATAGAGAAAGAGTCTTGAGCCCCTTGTTGGCATTGTTGCTTTTCAGAGATAATAATTGACTTTAGCTTTGCAGGGCCATTAGATTGAGCTTCCAATAGATCTTTATCAGCTTGCAAATTGCAATCTTTCTTCGAATGAGACTTAAGCATCCTTATGGATCCATCCGCCCTTGTTTGGAAGAACCTCTTTTCACTATCAAACATATTGGTGCACTTGAAATTTTCTTGGATGTATCTTCTATCTGCAGACGAAGTTGGAGATTCAAGCGCTTGTTGTTTTGCAGCAAATGCTGAATGTTCCAACAAGGCTTGAGGGGCTCTTCCATTTTGATCAGAAGAAACCATTGATGGGATAATGATAGCAGGCAAAGAATATAGGGCTACTTGAAACAGAGTCGGACCAAAAACCCAGCTTGACACTCGGTGGTTCGATGGACTATGGAGAGGCCACCCTGAACACTACACCGGGATCAAGCAGCTAGAAGATCTTCATACAAACAGTTAATCTTCAAGAACTGACACTGTTGATGTTCAAAACTTCAAAATATTACTGTAGCAGCTTGAGAGCTTTTTCCTGAATAAGGTCTAAATACCCCAATTTCCCAACCATAAAGCTCTAACAGGCAATAGTAGAAGCGGTATAAAACCCATATATGACAACCATGAAGCTCCTCCAAACGACTTAGGATGGTCGAAAAATATCGTACATCATTGCGAATCGAAGAGTTTTGCTCAGGAGCCCGATTCGACCCGATAAATACTAAGATTTCGTCAGAAACGAAAACTGACGAGTTTTACATTTTAGTAAAAAAAAATATTTTGGGTCCATTTTAAATGTTGCCTGATATTTGTTATAGTGTAAAATTATATATTTATACTTTAATTTTAGCGGTCCACGGTTCACCGAAAGGGTGCTCCACAATACACCGACCTGCGAACAACAAACCGCCAAATAACGGTTCGGATTGCGGTTCGCTTCAAGGTTCATTGGACCGTACGTCTTTTTACGGAGACTTTTACTCGGATTAATTCTTTATTTTAATAAAATTCTACACTTATTAGTCAAAAAAGTCTTGGAGAATGTATAAATGACAACTGTAAATTTGTAACAGGTGTGTTATATTAAATAAACCTAATAAGCATTTCAAAAAACAAAACTAATAATGACTCCTAAGAACCAGTTGCCTGTAATGAACATGTTTAAAACACTGTCCGAAGCACATTGAACGTAATAAAACAACATAATTATGATACCCTATATGGTTTGTTTTTCCCATTTTGTCTAAAAAATGATGGAAACCTAGAAGAGGAGGCAGAGCAGCCTCTTCTCTCACTAATTGTAACAGCATGATTTAGGCCGAACCTAGGCGCGAATAGAATAATGTTGTTGCCGGTTCTAGTTTTGGTCATACGCTAATTGGGTCAGGAAGGATTCACGAGCTCTGCAATTCATCATCCCAAAACCTGATTTGAATTCCATTACTCTTTAGGCCAAGGCCTAGTATATGATGTGAAAGCTTTAACCTCCACATCTGACTTCAACTGGTCAAAGTATATCTGGACACTAAAAATACCTCCCAAAATCTCAGCTTATTGTTGGTTAGCCTGTCATGAAGCAATTCCATCCAAAAGCTTCTTAGATTCCAGAGGAATAAATCTCTCCCTCCAAGATCAGCTTTGTAAATTTTGTAATTGGGATTTTGAAGATAACCCAGAGCTTGGCAAACTTGGCGCTTGATTATACATTGGTGGGGAATCAGGTGGGTTTCTCCGGCCAACCTAAAGAGCTTATTATGTTCATGGCATACGCTCATCAACTGCAAAAACAAATCCCCTTGGAAAAATCTAGCTCAGATATGCTGCTGGCAATTGTGGTTGGCAAGGAACTCCTTATTATTGAATGGTGAAGCTCTCCAAGCTCCAGAAATCTTCTTAAAAACAAAACACCAAGCTTACAGTTGGGAGGTAGCCAAATTTTAAAATTCAAAAGTTTATTTCTCCTTCAGCCAATGGGAAATTTCCCCACTTTCATGTTGTACAATGAGATCAAAAGAGTGAGGTGTTTCTTGTGAGTTGGGTTGGTCACTTTTCCCTCTGTTAGTTGGAACTGGGTTGCTATGGCACAGTTTCTTGCGCTGCAAGGAAGCTTCTGATGTTACTGATTGCAAGTTCTATGTTTCTACTTGCTGGTTGGTCCCTGTTTCTTGAGGTTCCTGATCCTATTGCCTCTTTTTTCCTCAACTGGTTCTCTCCTTCACCTGGGGTGGGGTTTTGGGTTTGGTGTTTGGGTGGGTTTTGGGGGAGAGTTGTGAGTTTGGTAAGGTAGTAGTAGGTTGTGGTGTTTTTTCTATTGAGAGAGTGTGGGTTCCTTCCTTTCTCCCTTCTCCTTTGTGTGCTGGGTAGTTCTCCCTTCTAGGTTGAGTGGCTTGTCTTCTCTTTTTCCTGCAGGCCTTAGTTGGTTCTTCTCCTGCTCAACAGACTCGGATCATTTTCATCTCCATTCTCATTCCTTTGGAGAGCATTATGTCATTTTATCTCAGATTAAATGGGAGCAGAAGAGCACTTTCATATGTGTTTCCTCTGTTTCATCTCAACTGATCTACCATGTCTGTAGATGAATTCATAACAGCTTACTCTTTAGGCTCAACTTCTCAATTCTGCAATTTATGCACTGTTTATTAATTGCATTTGATCAGAGATCGGACATAGGATTACATACAAGTTCAAGGCCTTTACATATCATTCTCGGATCATTCTCCTACAACAACCGGGATATGTTGGAGTACAAGAAACGACTGTGTTAGATTGGACTATTTCTCTTTCAAGTCCTAGTTGTTCTCATTTGGTTTTTGTGGTTAAGATGTTCTAACAACCTCTGTTTTCCTCTTAAAATCGACATATGATCGATTAGGGGAAGTTTTTGTTTGAACTGTAGCTAGTTCTTGTACCCTTTTTTCTCCTCAAAAGAGGGCGTATCTATTAAATTACCTTTCCCTATCAAAAAAAGGGGGTCAAAATGGAGACCAAAGTTAACAGAAGGAATCCGTTTGTGATAGTTGACAAAATCTCCCTCTCGGATTGAGAGCCTACCCTAGCCTTAGCCTTAGCCTGCTCCACCGCTATGGAGCTCCCGTCTACCGCCGCTGCTGCTGTTGCGTAGCTTGAGCCTGTCGGTTTCACCGTCCTTGTGTTCGCTTATCCCATCATGTTGACCTCACAGACCACGCCTGGTGCGGGGTTTAACTACGGGTGGGAATGACTGGCTTTTCCACAGCCCCCGATGCCTCTCCCTTCCCCCGTCTCTCTTGTGAAACCGGCTACTCCTACTCTAATCGTCGTGCCTCCTCGCCATGTCCTGCGGACTCGTCTGATATCCCCCCTCCGTCTGGTATGCAATTCCTATCACCACCATCGTCCTCTCCTCTCCCACATACCTCGCTGTGGCCTTCTCTACCAGTGGACTCCATGACCTGGGTTTCGGATCCGCTGGGATCACCGAGGTGCTCTATTCCGCGAGAATCGCCGCCAATCCCCCTGGGGCTACTCTTTATCGGCAGCACTGGGAGCGCCGTAGGTGGGTGCGGCGAACCTCGGTGACTTTGGCTTCAAGTTACAGGTCCTCTCCTCGGGAACGAACCCTAGCCCGCCTCTCAGGGCCCACCGCCACCAAGACCTCGCTCTGGTGCCTAGGATGCCTGCCACCCGATCTAGGGTTCCGCATCTGCCAGTGCCCCTGCGGCATCAGTCTCCCCGCCTTCTGCATGGGATGGGTGCCGCAAGGGCTAGGGTTCGGCCCTCACTAGAAACCCCGGGGTGGATACATCTAAGGAGGTGACGGTGTGCACGACATACACTACGACCACGGGGGTCAAGACTCATCGTCCCTATCTGATTCACGCCCGATCTGTGGAGCGAAAGACAATGGTGGAGACTTCTTCCATGGTTGTTCGTCGAGGTTGGACTTGGCAGCGTACATGGGTGTGGGTTCCCCCTAATGGGTTTGTTCCCGATGGCTCTCTGGTATCGGTGGTGTGGCAGCAATCCTAAGGGGCATACAGTGGAGTAGAAGCTGCCCTAGACGGGGAGCTGGATGATGCTGCCCCGGTCCAGCTGATAATGGACCCGATACCTATTGCTGGATCACCTCGGTGGAGGGGACCTGGCGTAACAATGGACCCGGTACCTAACCAAGGTTTCCATGTTACGTCGGTAAAGCCAAGCCTCCCTGGCTGGTCCATCCCCCATACCCCGACTTTTTTACAGACGAAGATCCTACAGAGGGCATGTGGGAACCAGCTCCCTGCTGAGTCCACTACTGATCCCTCATCACTAGAGAGTGGTGGGATGGGCGGCGGAGGAGCTATTAAAGTTCAAGCGACCCGGGCTGGGGGAAGAGCAGCTGTTGGAGGGCGGAGGAAGGAGACGTCTGCATCTGGTTGGGGCGACAAATAACAGGTTGGGAAGAAGCCCCGCCAAGGGGGATGAGGCCATGCCTATGCATCTGGGACTGGCCCTGGGAGGAGTCCCTACGATGCTTTGCCTGCCACCTTCACCATTACCGTCGAGGTTTATGATCTAGGGTACCCCGTTCCCCCCCCCCCCTCCCCCACCCATATTCTGTCCTTACCGTCAAGTCTCTAATACACCTTATTGTTATTACACATCTTGATTAATGAAATCTGCACCTTTCGCTCAAAAAATGGGTCAAAATGGATAGGTTTTGTTCAAACTAGAGGATGAACGCGATCGGCATGAATATGGAGATGATGAATTGTCGTTCGACCCCCTCCAGAAATGTCACAATGGACACCATCAGAGCGATGGCACCGAGGAGGTCCCTTAGTATACCAACCACACTTGGACGCTCGACTCAGTGTCACAAATGATTCTACCCACCGGCAACTACAAATTGACCTTATTGAGCATATATAGGGTCTATTTGGAGCTCATTTCAATCCCAACGATAATTGAAGATATCTTTTTATATGCAACAATTGTGTACTTGACGTTAATTATCGGGGATGAATAAAATTTATTTGAAGTTATGTTGTTATTAATTATTTTTTTTCATATTAATTTCAATTTTATATAACCTTTAATATTTTAATAAAACATTAGCAAAATATCAATTCAGCATACAGTCAACATCCACTAACAATACAATTTCCTATCCGGTTTGTACCACTATAGAACACAATTTATTTTAAGGACTACAAACCATAATTTTGCACAATCAACATACGGTTTAATCATCCGGTTTAACCCACTGTACATGCTCTTATAAAACTTCAACCCAGTGGCAGAGCGACGTAGGGTCCAGGGTGGGCACGTGCACCCCCTCAGATGTTTTTTAAAAAATTTACAACTAATTTTTGAATATTTTTTTAAAAATATCTTTTATATTTTTAGTTGTGTCCCTCTCAATTTTTTTTATGATGTGTATTACCATTAAAAAAATTTGATGTCCCCTTCACCAAATAAAAAATAACTCCGCCACTGCTTAAACCCTTATAAGAACCATGCTCTTACTTTTTTTTTTTGAGAAGGAATGATAATATTATTAAGCAAAGTAAAGTAAATTGATGATCGCAGTACTGCTCTCATCATACAACCAAGAAACTAGACTGATAATGTAAGACAACAACGGAAAAGTAAATGTTGCTCTGGGCATAGGGGTGGTCGAAGTGGGAAATCTGCGGTAGCATCCGAAGACACCGATACAACATGCTCCAACCAAATGGCATTGATCGAGCGGACCAAGTGATAATTTTATAATGGTGGACTAATACCTCCCCTGGTAAGTCAGCGTGCGTCGTCCTCCTTTGAGTGATACGTGTAGGGCACCTGAACGCGGGATTGCTGACCTCGGACTGGTGGGGGAGAATCATGTCGACTGTTGGTGGTACCGTCTCCACCAGTCTGCCAGGGAGGTGGTGTAGTCGACCAACCCCCCGGGTCTCTAAAGACTCATTCTTGGAGGCGGGGGTGCTTGTGGCCCCCCGCCGCTACTATATGTGATGCCCCATCTGACATCGTCGACCCATCCTTTAATCCAGGCTCCAGAACCCGTCGGGTACCACCCCGGATCAGCCCGACCTTGGGCTGACCCATCACCCGGCCCCGGCCTGCTCCTCCCGCGGCCCGGACCAGCTTAGGCCCAGCCCGACCCGTTCTTCTTGCATCAGCCAACAAGCCGCGTCCTCGGCCCAGGTCCAATGCCCTTGTCTTCTCCCCTTCCGAAGCCCTAGCTGGCACGACCTCCTTGCCTGGCCACCAAGTCCAAGACACCGGTGCCACCACCTTCTCCGGCATCCTCTCCGAATAAGAGGAGATATCCACCGCCCCTTTGAGTACCTTCTCGTGCTCCAGACCTAAACCGACACGCCCTACGTCCTCCGGTATCGGTTCCCATATCGCCAGACCATTCTCCCAAGCAAACTTCGACGAGATCGGCGACGAAGCAACCGGCTTATGTCCCCGGGATCCAGACCTACCCACCCGAGGACGCAGGCCATATGCCGCCTCCCCCAACGCCCGCGGCGTCAAGGGCTTCGGATCGAACATAGTTTGAACCAAGGACGACGATAAAGACAAAGCTTCGCCGTCCTCCGCCTCCTCCTCCTCCTCCTCCTCATCCTTCCCGACGGTGATCGGCGATGGGCTCCTGGATTCTTTCAGTAGTTCCACGTTGAACTCGCCGGAAACACTAGAGAGATGTTGTTGAGACTGTCATGATCTCCGAGACTCGCAAAACCTGCTTCTAAACCCTAGGGTTTCTGTGTGGAAGGGTTTCTCTTACTTAATAAGTTTGAACAACCGTACGTCCATTTTCCATAGACTGCACTTGGAACAGAAGACAACCAAGTAAAGTTACTAAAATAATAAAATAAAAAAATCGAAGTGACTGAAAGATGAGATGCCGCTGGCAACCAGAACCAAACGGCCAACCAAAGACCCATAATTTGGTGGGTCCGCATCTGTGCGCATTGGATTGGTGTATCCCATATTCCCGTTCCAGCTCACCCCCAATACTTTTATTTCCGTTTCCTTTCTTCTAGGCTTAACTACTTCCTTTTCTATTTGCTTGCCATGACCGTCCACCTTATTTTCTTTCCAATGGACATTAAGTTATACAATTCAATTCAGAGCACATTGTCGTGCAAAAAACACTCTGAAAACCCTCTCCGGTGCAATCTACTCTTTTAGGGTTTTTTCTCCTCCGCTTCCATGTCCAGCTTTAATTGTCGCTACGCCGCACGCTGGTCGCAGCCACTCTCTCATCCCTTCCCACGTTCCACTCGCCGGTGGCAGCCACGTTCGCGAGCCTCCTCTCCCGTCGCTGTTTCTGCGCAACCCCGTCGCAGCCGCTCACTTGCTGCACCTCTCCGGCCGCCGGTGTTCGTCTCTCCCCTGTCGCAACCCTCTCTGGTTCAGCTGCTCCATCTACACCATCGGAATGGACCCTGTCCAAACGCAGTCCCTCAATGATGCACAACCATCCACCAATGCACAGTCATCCCCTCCGGGATTCCTCCTCGATGTCACCTTCTCCCTACCGCTCGTCAATAGATCCGACCATCTAGCGGCAGCGCACCAGGGCCTCGCCGAAAGCACGTCCTCTCCGCTAAAGGACAAGCCGGGTTCGGTCGAGGCGGGCGCCATCGTTCTCTACAAGCCCCTATCGCCGGTGTCGTCACGCCGGTCCTATGCTGACGTCGGTGGTGCTCACCCCGACCTGGTGCACCTTCACCATCCCCCACCGTCGATACCCTACCCGAAGTACCGTCCCCCGAGCGTGCATGCCTCAACCTCGGTGGGACGTACAACGACTGCCATCAGATTTGACGCCCGACAGGGTGGGACGCCACCTGAACACATCTCCCCGGTGCCAGATTGGGAGGACAAAGATGAATAGCTGGTGATCCCGCTTGAGGAGCCGGCCAAGACCTAGAAGGACCAGATGAAGCAGGCGGAGGCGGAGCAGCCTCCTATGCAGGAATGAAACGACCCAACAGGGGTGGGTTTGGCCGCTGCTGGCCTATATCCACAGACCCGGGACAGCCAGTGCTGGGAGGTCTCGGGAAGCCTGCAACTACAGCTATATACAACTGGTCACTTTTACATTATTATGTTTTTCAGTGGAACAATTTACTTTTTGGTTTGTTTAGGACTAGTTTCTTTATGTCTCGTTTTTTTGAGACGTCGGTAAGGGGATGTCCTCAATTATTGTCTACGATATCAAGTAGGCTATCTTTATGGGTCCATGAGCGCTGGGCTTGCTACGGTCGGCCCGGACATATATTTGGAACCTTGGGCGGTTACGCTCTACCTTGTATGGTTTCTTTTTTTGTAGTACTGCACTTCCCCGGTTACCCGTTTCAAAAAAAAGTTATACAATTCAAACAATTTCACTATATATCTGAATCTAGATAGCTAGTGTTAATCACAATTTGAAAGAATAGTGTGCGTAAATTCATTTGTATTATTTAGCCTTATAAAAAACTCAATATTGAAGATTAATTCTTATACGTACCAAACATATTCGATTACAATTTTCGAACGAAAACCCTAGGGTTTCTCTCAGGACGTACGCGTCTCCCTCTCTCCATCCTTTCTTCCCTACACACACAGTCAATACCGGCCACTTTCCATGGATTTCGATCACCCACAACCACCCAGCCCTACTGCTCCCCCCGCCCCTTCCCGGTAGGAAAATCCCCTCTGGCGATTCCTCTGCTCGCTCGGCTAGTTTGGAATAGAGTAGCCGCAAAGAGGCGACCAGACCGATCTCGGAGAATATGAATGCAGTCGCTCGACCCCGATCAGAAGCAACATGTGGAGCGATCATGCCCTCCTTCGGGAAAATGATAGGACCCAGCGGGGGTGGGAAGGTCCATCCAGGGCCTATACCCACAGACCTGGGACTACCGGTGTTGGGAAGTCTCTGGAAAGCCGCAAACAGAGCACTCGTTTCAAGTTCGCTTTACGTTTTTTATTATTTTAGTTTGGGTTGGTTAGTTCCTTTCGTTTGTTAGAATATTTATTTTATGTTTTGTACCTTTGAAATGTCAGTAAGGGGATCTCCTGAATTAACGTATACGAACACACGCAGACTATTTCTAAGGATCAATGAGCGTCGGATGGACTACGGTCGACTTGACAAATATCTAGAATCCTAGGCTGTTACGCCCTACCATATATGGTTTACGTTTCATAGTAATGAAATTCCCTAATTACTCATTTCAAAAAAAAATATTGAAGATTAGACTTGTTATAATAATTTGACTGGTCCATATAAACCGTACTTAGTATTAAGTTTAGTAATATATTATTAACAAGCTTTCCCTCTCTTTAACTCGAGACCCTCTCTCTCTAAACTCTCTCACTTCCTTCAAACCCTAGTTCTTAGTTGTTTTTGTCGTCGTCGGTTTCTCATGTCGTCTTTTTTTATCTCGATATCGTCGGTGGCAGACCTCCCCTTCCCCTCCCTTCCCCGCTCACTCATCGTCTTCGGGGTATTCGTTTATCTCCTTTTCCGATTTAGTTTCTAAGGTTTCAGATCTGGTCATCTATGGTCAAATTTTATCCCCTTGGGTACCAGTCTTCCCTTCCCTAGTGACTGCTCTTCCTGGTCCTACTGAATGAGTTTAAATTCAGACGAGATCCGGTCTGTTGGTGTGTGAGGGTCCGCCACTTCCATGTCGATCGTTTCTTCCCCACTCCGGTGAAGATCCAGCACGCCAGTGGTCGTGCCTCGTTTTCCTCGTCATCTCCCCTGTGACAATCCATCATTTCCCTGCTCGATTCCATAAGTCCTTGTTTCCCTTTCTTTCTCTGTTTTGGATTTGGGGGCCCCATCGTTGTTGCGTTGGCCGGAGGTGGGTGGTTGTTCAGCTTGGGCTGTTGTCAGGCTGAGGTCAATTTTGGGGTTATCGGTGTGGTTGGGTCCTGCTGTAGTGTTTGGTCTTCTGATCGACACTACTCCCTCTCCGTCTGTGTGCTGACCAACAGAGAGGAAAAATTAGTCTCACCTCCTCTCTCTGGATTAATGGCAGTGATTCTGAACTCGAGGCTTCTCATCCTTTTTTCTATGCATCTCTGGTGTCGGGTTAAGGCTGTCGTTGTGGTGATGATTCTGGAATGTTGTGGTGGTTCGTGAGCCTAGAGGTGCTGGTTTTAACACTGGTTTAGTTTTTTTCAGTTGTCTCAGACTGTGCAGCTCTATCTTTTCTTTTCATTTTGTTCGTTTGTTTCTATTTCAGTCCTTTTTTTGGGATTTGTTTACTGTTATTTGTTATGTGGGTACGAGCCCCTGTTTGGTTCTAGTTAACAATCTTTTTAGACCTGTTTGATTTGTGTTGTGTTTTGTTAATCAGCTTGTTGCCAATACACTAGTTTGGTTTGCTTCATAGTCGAAAAATCTAGGTATAAGATTGTGAGACACATCCTTGATTATGGTCCGATTGTTTGTAATGGTTAGAGGGCATTTCCATTATCCTTGTCTTTTACTTCAAATATTTGGACCTCTAAATAAATTTGCTGATAAAAAAAGTATTCAACATAGTCTTTGATTCCTAATGGACGAGGCAAGTATGGTGATGGAGTTAGACAAATGGATGGGTGAGATCAGGTTTTCTTTATTTAACAAATCTCACAAAAGCCTGCTCTCGAAACCCTAGCCCACCGCTACCCCCTCTTTCCCCCGTCGGAGATAACCACGACTCCAGTCGTGGTTGTTGCCGGTGGAGGCCTCTCCCGACTCTCTACCCTTTCTTCCCATCTTCCTTTCCATTTCCTCTACCGATGTCTCGGCTCTGATTTTGCTATTGCGGATGCCCGAACTCGTCAGTGATGACCTATCGCTGCCCTCCTCGGTCGACATCTGGTGGTCCATGTTCATTGTTGGCGTGTTGTGGGGAAGGATATGGTATTGTTACGGTCAGAGTTTCCTCGATGTTCGATCGTCGACTCGTGCTGTAAAGCTCGCCCCGGTTTAAAAGAATTGAATTGTTAAATTTATCGACTTAAAGCGTCGTGGTTGAAAAGCGGATCAGTTAAAATTGGAATGAGTGGGAAAAAAAAGAAAAAAAAGGGATGTTGGGTCAAGCAAGCCAGGCCCGGTCAGGTTAGGACCAAGCCCAGCTCAGTGAGCCCACACGCGTGCCAGGCCCAACTCGCCCAGGCCCAACCTCTTCCCTCTTAACCTATCTACAATGCCTCTTCAGCTTCACTTCGCGTCGCGATCCCCGAGGCGACCTCTCAGACCCATCTTCCCTCACCCTCGCTTGCTCTCTCATGTGTACCTCTCTCTCTCTCTCTCTCTCTCTCTCTCGACAAATCGACGCCGGCGACACTCGAGCTGCTCCCGGTCTCGATCTGAACCACACAAGCACCAGAACAATGTCGGAGCTCTAAATCCCCTCTCTTCTACCCTGTCCTCTCTCACCCACTCGAACCCTCGCCGCCGCCGTCTCTCGCAGAAGAACCAGAAGCAGCGCACGAGACCTCTCACCGGACGGAACTCCTCTCGACAAACCCAACTTTCGTGCCGGAGAGCTCGACCCGATCTACGGTGGGAATCGATTCCCAACAACCATCGTTCTCCCATCGGACCCCCAGTTCCCCCTCCGAGCTTCTGACGGCGCAGCCGCTGACGGAGGAGCCCAGAACCCTAGCTCCTCGTTTGGGTGTGGGCCTTGGGCTGGGCAGGGTAGAATGGGCCTTGGGCAGGACAGGGCAGAGGACGGGCCTTGGACCAGGCCCAGGTCCCGGACTCGGGTCCTGGACTGGGTCTGGACTCGGGTCTGGACCGGGTCTGGGTCAGGTTTAAAGCCGGGTCTGGGTCAGGTCCGGTTCCAGGTTCGGACCGTCCGAGTTGGGCCTGGATTCGGGTCGGATCTAGGTCGGACAATTTTATTTAATTAATCTAAATGATTAAAATCAGATAATTCCGAGGACTAAAACCGGATAAATTACAAGGACTTAACCGGTAAACTATAGGACTGAACTATTAAAATTAGAGGACTGTTACGGACTGGACCGGGACTGATTACCGTCCCCTTTTTGTTAAAACCAGGCTTGGACCTCGAGCGTGGAGAAGACCGGAGATAGGCCCGGACGTCAGCAGCTAGGAGACGTAGTTGTGGTTCTTCTTGAGGTAGGGAAAGTAGCGAATACCAGTTTAATCATGGAAAGTTACTATTATGCATGCTAGGTAATTATATAACTGGAACGATCGTTTATATTATATAATAACCGGACGAGTCTTAGTAACATGTAGGGTGTAATTCACTAGTGTTAGCCGCTTTCAATATTCTGGGAAATTGTCGTGCTGGTAGATGGGCCATGTCGAGCCTTAGGATTGCGTGCTGTGTGCTATAACTATTGTGTGAGAGTCTAAATAAGATTATACTCGGTGTTTCATGTTGTGATTGTGTGTGGGCAAGTGTGCCGTGTTTGATATAATGTGAACCCTTGATTGTGATATGACCGGGTGAGTGATAGACCGGTTTGTGTGTTATGGTGAGTTTGGCTTGGTTGGTATACCGGGGTCGAACCATGTTTTTGGTGATGCGTGTTATACTCTTGATGTGTGTTACCGGAGTGGTACTTACATCGAGGGATAGTTCCGATGTAGTGTATCGAGGCCAAGGATGGCGTGATTGATACCCCGAGTCTCTGTGACGGGAGGACTTACGACCGAGGTATGTGCCGGTCCGATGTACGTGAGGCCTTGAGTCTACGTGACAAGAAGACATCCGACTTAGGGATTTCTGGTCTGGGATGTTACCCCGAGTCTACGTGACGGGAAGGTGTCGTGATCGAGTCTTCGTGATTCGGTACGATATAAATGGAACGGGATGTGATAGCTGGAGACATTGGAAATGGTTGTATTCAGTTTTGTGATTGGGCATATGGGTCGTATTGGGCCTACGGGTCGTGATTGGGCCTGCGGGTCGTGTGGGGCCTACGGGTCGTGTTCTACCCCGATGATCTATGGTCCTTTGGGAGCATTTCCAGCCCTCCGATGAGATGCGTTCTTAGGGAACATTTCTGGTCGCCCCGACGCATGTGTCTCCTCTGGACCGAGGGGCTATCCGAGATGATACGATGACTTTCCGGTATGTTATGATAGAGTTCGGGTACTGCGGTACGGGACGGGTGTTAGTTGCTTTTGTGTGTGATACGTGTGCGGTTTGGTTATTGTTTCTTTGTGTGTAAGTGGTCGTTTGAGTGTGTTGTAAGTTTGGCTATGATCCCCGGATTGGCAGTTAGTTATGCTGTACTAGTATGCCCTAATTGGACGGTTACTCGTGGTGGTGAGCCGATGTTCATTAACTTAACTACTTTCTCTACTGGGCGAAAGCTCACCCCCTTACCTTGTTGTTTCTCAGATGTTGAGCGGGTTCGTGCTAGCAGGACATAACTGTGCTTGGGAGCTGGCGAGGGTCTTGTCTAGTAGGTCTAGTGACGTACCGTGTTTTGAACAAGACCTGTTTTTAAGTTTTATTTAACAGTTGTTGACTCTTTTATTTGAAATTATGAAATTACAGTTTATTATTTTAAGCTTTATTACTTTATTTTTTGCTTTAATTATCTATTATTTTTGTTCATGTCCCGAGTCCGGTCATAACCAGATTTGGGGCATGACAATTTGGTATCAGAGTCTGGTTGCAATTTGAAATGATTTTTTAAAACCTTGGACCGTACGTCAATTAGGTGGGTAGAGTTAGGTGGTTAAAGTCGTAGTGCTCGGTGGCGCAAGTTGGAAATGTCCTATGCGTAGAGTCGAAACGACAAGAGTCTCGATTGATAAAGTGTGTTGCTTAAGTTTTGCCTTACTTGATTTGAACCTTTTTTGCTGTTTGTTGTACACCTTAGTGGATCCATGATGCCGATCGGTTGAGATCTAGGTTGGTTAACGAGTGAGGCTCGAGCTGCTTATGACGTGTGGGTTGAGTAATTGTTATGTGGGTCGCCGCCTTGGTCGGCCGCTGCTTGATTGGTGAAACGTTTGGCCTGAGTGCCGTGGACTTTTAGTGATCTCGTGTGGTTTGTGGTTATTGTTTGAGTTGAACTGTTTTCCAGGTTTGGACTTAGCCAGGAGGTAATGGTGAGATTACCGAGACCTGAGGTGTAAGTTGAGATAATTTGCTGAGTGCTGAATTTGTGATTGAGTGCTATGTGCAGCTGGTAATTGGTTGTCCCGCTTAAGCGGATGGTTAACTTAAATTTACGAACGGTTCATGCCCAAATTTCTACAGAAACTGAAGTGTATGTACCACACGATTCAGCTATAGGGCCACTATAGCTGGAAGTGAATGGAGGGATATCGAGTGGTTACAATGTAATTCGGGGACGCTTGAATCGGGTTGTAACGACGAGAGATCAACACGAATGTTATGTTAGAAAGAGGACGTATTAAGAAATCGAAACTGAGTACATGTTGTACATTGTGGAATTGCGGTGTGGTGTAAACGGTGTCCTGTGTGACTTGGGTGTGAATATGTTGCTGAGTGTGAAACTGTGTGTATATATGATTTGTGTGTCGCACTAGTGTGCTGACTTCTCTACTGTGTGCTATTGGGTGACTATATTACTGAGTATATAACTACTATAAGTACTGTCGTAGTGGACTGTGTGTGGCGTTAGTTATTCTAAGCGCGTTGTTCTTTTCGAGTTAATAAGTTGAACATGTACGTTATCCGTGCAGAGGATTTACGACATGGCACGTACTTATGCTCAACGAGGCACCAGAGGACTGCCCGTTGAGGGGCACGAGAGGGCTGAGACAGCCCAGGCGGCAACTCTGGAGGAGTTGACCCGCACCGTTCAGGGACTGGCAGTTGCCTTTGCCCGGAGAGAGGCCTCAGCTCCGACGCCAGAGGCTGCACCTGCTGTCACAACAGCGACGATTGAGGGACCTACGCAGGTTGACAGCTACACTGCGTAGGCACCGCGAGACTTCCGCGGGTTAGGGATACATGTGTTTACCAGGGAGCCAGACCCCGAGGCAGCCGAGAGATGGCTGGAGCGGATCACCCACAACCTAGACACATCCGGGATTTCGAGTGGTAGACTCCATGTTTCTTTCTCAGCCTTCCATCTGGAGGGAGAGGCCTACCGCTGGTGGCAGTGCGAGTAGGGGACGACTTCACGCTGTTCGGACAACGCTTTCTCGAGCAGTATTTTCCACAGACTGTTATGGATGACAGGCGTCAGCAGTTCCTGCAGTTGCGACAGGAGGGTCTGTCTGTGTCTGAGTACGAGGCGAGGTTCACCTCCTTATCTCGCTTCGCTCAGGAGATGGTGCATACGGAGGCCCTCAGGTGATGTCGTTTTGAGGGAGGACTCCGTCCTGCGATCGGGGACCGGGTCGCTGCTTTGAGGACCCAGGTATATACTGACCTGGTGGATCAGGCCTTGACTGTGGAGCGACGCTTACGTGAGACAGCTAGGACTCGGGAGGTCAGACCGAGGTCGAGCAGTTCTATGAGGCCATCCGAAACTCAGGATCCGAGGAGGCAGAGGACCTCGGGATCGTTTCAGTCTCAGACCCAGCCGAGAGGACCATGACAGGTTGGGTCGGTGGCTTCAATTTGACCTTCCATGAGAGGTCGCACGTGCTATGGATGTGGACGGCCGGGCGACATGGATTGAGACTGTCCGGGGAGCAGCGGACCAGTGGACCGTCCAGCGGGTAGACCTGAGGAGAGGTCGAGCGCCGGACCACCGGTTTGTCACCGATGCGGTCAGTCAGATCACTTCATCTCCAGGTGCCCCGATCGACTTTTGGAGGTGTCGGCTCTGCGACCACAGCAGTCGCAGACTGGGCAGGCACTACAGTTTCAGCAGCGTCAGACTCAAGCGTAGAGAGCTCCGAGACAGGCAGCGAGCGTGCCAGCGCCGAGGCAACGAGCAGCGCATCAGATGACACTTCCACCACCTCCGAGAGGCGGACCCCCGGTACGGCAGGGTCGGGTGTATGCTGTCGTCGATTCACGGGCAGAGAGACATGATTACGATCATGAGATCGCTCGCGACTTCGAGCACGTTCTGGATTAGAGGACATCACGTGACTTGGGACTAGCGAGAGTCTGGAAGTTGTTTTGTTTTGGCGTTAGAGTCGTACTTCTGTTTTGAGACTTGTAATTGACTCGTTGTGGTTTTATTACTGCTTTTTATTGGAACAGTTTTTGAACGTTTACATCGTTTAAGTCGCTAATCTGTTAATTCTTAGTTCGCGACCGAGTTCGACCAAGTACGAGTGTGAGATAGAATTTGGAACTGTGTACCTTGGCACGCTAGCTGAGGGTACGGCGGAGGATCGTAGAAACATCAGTACGCAGTCGAATCGGCCCGGAGGGATGGCCGGATAACGACGAGATCATAGTGACGCAACGGAAGCGTGGTGGGCCCATAACCCACAGGCATCACATTTTTTCTGTTTTCTTTACACTTGTTAGACGTGAGGGCCAAGAGTAGAACCTTGGTGCAGACCTGGTGTCTTGACATCCCAGCTACGTGCGACGTGGTTTGACGAGTTTGTGCAGTGCATGGTAAGAGTGAGAGCACCTCATGAGTTGGTCGGAAACCAATCGCTGAGTACGATTACCACAGCGCTTTCAGGCCTGTAACACTATGGAACCGTACGAAGCGTTGGATGGTAGGTCGGGTCAATTGCCCAAGCAGGGCACACTTGAGGTTAAATAGTGACCATTGTTGTCCGAGTTACCTGAGAAGCGACTGAAGGGTCGCGTGATCGTGGACGTTTGAGAACCGCACTGAGTTGACGCGGAAGCGCGAGGATAAGGTACGCACAAGGTACCCAAACCCGTTCGGACCCTGAGGAAATGTTATTGTGGTGTCTTCAGTTGTGTGGTACTTTGGATGGAACAACTTGTAAATTGGTTCGATTGGTAGTTGGTGAGCAATTATCGACGGTAAGCACGATATCACTGGTGGGGTCACCTTCGATGATGGATCTGACTGTGTGTTACCTCTTGTGGAATGTCGTCATAGTAACGACGGCTGTGTGGAGAAGACAGGAGGTAGGCCCGGACGTCAACAGCTAGGAGACGTAGCTGTGGCTCTTCTTGAGGTAGGGAAAGTAGCGAATATTGGTCTAATTACAGAAATTTACTATTATGCATGCTAGGTAATTATAAAACTGGAACGATCATTTATATTATATAATAACCGGACAAGTCTTAGTAACATGTAGGGTGTGATTCACTAGTGTTAGCCGCTTTCAATATTCTGGGAAATTGCCGTGCTGTTAGATGGGCCATGTCGAGCTTTAGGATTGCGTGCTGTGTGCTATAACTGCTGTGTGATAGTCTAAATAAGATTATACTCGGTGTTGCATGTTGTGACTGTGTGTGGGCAAGTGTGCCGTGTTTGATATAATGTGAACCCTTGATTGTGATATGACCGGGTGAGTGATAGACCGGTTTGTGTGTTATGGTGAGTTTGGCTTGGTTGGTATACCGGGGTCGAACCATGTTTTTGGTGATGCGTGTTATACTCTTGATGTGTGTTACCGGAGTGGTACTTACACCGAGGGATAGTTCCGGTGTAGTGTATCGAGGCCAAGGATGGCGTGATTGATACCCCGAGTCTCTGTGACGGGAGGGCTTACGACCGAGGTATGTGCCGGTCTGTTGTACGTGAGACCCTGAGTCTACGTGATAGGTTGACATCCGATTGAGGGATTTCCGGTCTGGGATGTTACCCTGAGTCTACGTGACATGAAGGTGTCTTGACCGAGGTTTCGTGATCCGGTACGACATAAATGGAACGGGCTGTGAAAGCCGGAGACATTGGAAATGGTTGTATTCATTTTTTTTATTGGGCCTACGGGTCATGATTGGGCTTGCGGGTCGTGTGGGGCCTACGGGTCGTGTTGGCCTTACGGGTCGTGTTCTACCCCGATGATCTATGGTCCTTTGGGAACATTTCCGGCCCTCCGATGAGATGCGTTCTTAGGGAACGTTTTCGGTCGCCCCGACGCATGTGTCTCCTCTGGACCGAGGGGCTATCCGAGATGATACAATGACTTTCTGGTATGTTATGATGGAGTTCGAGTACTGCGGTACGGGACGAGTGTTAGTTGCTTTTGTGTGTGATACGTGTGCGGTTTGGTTATTATTTATTTGTGTGTAAGTGATCGTTTGAGTGTGTTGTAAGTTTGGCTATGAACCCCGGATTGGCAGTTAGTTATGTTTCCCTAATTGGACGGTTACTCGTGGTGGTGAGCCGATGTTCATTACCTTAACTACTTTCTCTACTAGGCGAAAGCTCACCCCCTTACCTTGTTGTTTTTCAGGTGTTGAGCGGGTTCGTGCTAGCAGGACATAGCTGAGCTTGGGAGCTGGCGAGGGTCTTGTTTAGTAGGTCTAGTGATGTACCGTGTTTTGAACTAGACCTGTTTTTACGTTTTATTTAAGAGCTGTTGACTCTTTTATTTGAAATTATGAAATTACAGTTTATTATTTTAAGCTCTATTACTTTCTTTTTTGCTTTAATTATCTATTATTTTGGTTCACGTCTCGAGTTCGGTCAAAACCGGATTTGGGGCGTGACACGGGCTGTAGGAGAAGTCGTTGTTACCTCTAGAAGCACGACTGCTCCTCTTACCGGTGGAATAGCTTCTGGCTTTGCTTTACTCTCGCCGGAAATTGGTTGAAGGGTCACTGCAGGTCCGGGCTTGCCTGATTTTTCAAATCTGGTAAGTTGGCTTCGAGTTGCTTTCATCTCTCACGAGTCTTCTCAAAGTTCTTGTAGGTGATGCCTACTTGTGGGTTTCGCTGCTTGGCTCACCAGAAAGCCTTATTCGTTGACCCGATCTTCCATGGAAGCTCTGTATCTTTTCTGGTCTAGTTTTGCTCGAGTGCGGGAAGTGTTGTGTGAAGGTCTAGGTTCAGCCAGAGTCCGTGCTGGTTGTTCTCCAGCCAACTGCTTCCCAGCTCCTTTGCATCGTGGTGGAAGTTTTGGGAAGGCCAACTGTTGGGCCTCGAAGTAGGGTTGGAGATGAACCAACTCGTAACGGAAAATCAATGAAAACCAAGAGACGATTAAAACCATGAAACAACTAACAAACAATGGATTCACAAGATAAAAATTCAGCACTAGTTCTTACCAAAACAAGAACACCGGGTAACGAATGATTGACTTGAGTCTCCAAGACGCCTACGTATCCACATGGGAATCAAAGCCACATAGTTCTTCTCTTTGAGGACTCAAGAACACAAAAATGGAGGTGGGAGCTTGCCAAACCCGAAATTGCAAGGGAAGGGGGAGAGAAGTTGTGTTTCCTATTCTTGTCTTGTGTTTGTTATGTTGAAAAAGGATGACTTAAACATAACAAACCCCATACTTGTCCAACTAAAGGCATGGGACAAGCATGACGACAAGTAATGTGTAAATAGGACAAAGAATGGCAAGACAAGATTGTGTTAGGTGGTGAATCACCAACACCTTAATCCTTGTCTTGCTTACTTAGTACTAATTAATCAAGACTTGATTAATTAGTTGCATGGGCCTTTCATGGGCCTCTTGGAACATGGCCCTTGGCCATTTCCAACGAGGTCTCGTGATTCGCTCATCACCTCCAAGCTTTCCATACCGGAAATGTCCAACATTATCCGACGCGATCAATCCCAAGACTCCAAGCCTTGTCTCGATCCGTAAAGTCCTATTCACTTACGGGCACATGACCCAAAACCCAGTTTTGGTCATGTCCCGAAACAACTCCCTTTTGGCCATTCTCCATAAATGTGTCAAGGAGTTTCATCCTCCGGTGTGACCCTTAGGTTTATGCATGTCAATAGATCAACGTAAAATCCCATTTTACTTGATCCTATTTAAGTGGCAACTAACGAGACTTTAGTATTGCCTGACACTGTGTAACGAATCGATCATGTCGATTCTAACCTTTCCGTCGTCCCTGTCATTATCCTTTTATCTCCGATATCTTGATTGAGATAAGGCATAGAGCCGTCATCCTTATTATCCTCAATCACTGTTCCTTGATATGTGAGATGACTGAAGATATGATACCCAGTATCATGTGCATGGCCATGCAATTCTTTCAGTCACTCTCGATCAAGCGGCCGAGAATTGATATCTTTCCCATACCTCAGTATGAGGGATAAATCCCTTAGCCGTCTTTCGTGTCACTCATGTAGCCCTTCCCCATGCCAATCCTGGCCGTTATGGAAGCCCTGTTATGGACAACGTTAGGCTCAGGTCAAACTCAGTTGTTGACTACATAGCGATAACAAAGACTCCTTGGTCTAAGGATACATGACAAGCTACGACAATGAACATGTTCATGACTTGATCTATGGAACATATTTATGTCGGGTCGTCCAATATCATGTCACACATGATATCTATGATCAGACTCCGAAATATCATTCCAATGACTAACAGAACGTAAGCCATAAAGAGCCATCTTTCATACTAGTCGCTTCTAGTGAAGCTTTGTTGACTAGGGACCCATCGAGTGTGATCTATCTCGATCTATGGTTCTATTCGCATGGTGGGCATAGATCAGAGCACACATCGATATATTACTCGAACACATAAGTAATATAAAGTCGCTTTAATTTTATTGCTAACGATGATATATACATTTGGACATTTAGGAATGAACTACGGGCACTAAGACTAACAATCTCCCACTTGCCCTAGTTCCAATCTAAACTCCAATATATCCCCATCGACTTTACATGTCTAACATGTTTAGGCAGCGATAGTGCCTTAGTCAAAGGGTTGGCTATGTTATCATATGTTGCAATATAGGTTATCTTCACTTCACCTCAGTTCATTATTTCTCTGATTAGGTGGATACGCTGTATTACATGTTTGGATTTATTATGCGATCTGGGCTTTTAGCTTGCGCAATGGCCCTTGTGTTTTGTCGCAAAATGGATTCACCGGGTTGGATGGGTTTTTAATTACACCCAACCCTGCCGTGAATTTCCAAATCCACATAACCTCCTTAGCTGCCTCTGCAGAATCCATGTACTTGGCCACTGTCGTAGATTCGGCAATGGTATCTTGCTTTACGCTCTCCCAACTAAAGCTCTTCCATTCAGCATAAACACATATCCTGACTGACTTCTAAAGTTATCTGGATTTGTCTTGGAAAACTAGCGTCTACTCATCCTTCGACGACTAGTTCAGCATCATCTTTCCCCCGGGTTAGACTGATGTCTACTGGTACAACATAAGGCTTACGAGACGTCCGGTCTCATACATGTCATGGCATATATGATCGATCCTGCCCCCAGGCGCATAGGATTCTCATCATCCTTTTCAGCTCATCAGGTGTCTTAGGACACTAAGTCTTGCTGAGATGAATGCCATGACTAGTGGGTAAGAGTCCTTTCTTTGAATCGAGCATTAAGAATCTACTTAATGCCTTGTTCACATAGGTTCCATGACTTAAATCCAAGACCCTCTTGGTGCGATCTCTACATATCTTAATCCTTAAGATATAAGAAGCATCGCCTAAGTCCTTTATTGAAAAACACTTCCTCAACCAAGCTTTAGTCTCGTGCAAGGTTGGGATGTCGTTTTCAATGAGAACCTAAAAGGTAATCTTGCTCCCACTAGCCTTCTTATAAACGCAAGATTCATCCTCGTTCTTGATTAAGCCAAATCCAATTACAGCTTCATCAAAACGAAGGATCCAACTCCAAGAAGTTCGTTTCAATCCATAAATGGATTTCAACAACTTATAAATCTTTCCCTTATTCTTCGGATCGTCAAAACCTTTGGGCCGAGACATACAAACGTACTCAGTCAAATTTCCATATAGGAAAGCGGTGTTGACATCCACTTGCCATATCTCGTAATTATGATACGCAGTTATGTCAAGAAGAATTTGGATCGATTTTGACCATAGCCACTAGGGAGAAGGTTTCCTCATAGTCAATCCATTGGATCTGCCTATAACCTTTCGCCACCAGTTCATCTTTGTAGGTCAGAGGGTTGACGTCCATGTCCATCTTCACCTTGAAGATCCATTTGCATCCGATGGTCCTCACACCATTGATGGCATAACCCGGTTCCCAGACTCAGTTTTCCGACATGGATTGCATTTCCTCCCTCATGGCTCCCATCCATAACTCAGAGTCGGGCCCATCCACGACTTCCTGAAAGGTGGCTGGATCATCGTGATCCACCATGACTTCATTGTCACCTCCGGATACCATATCTTGGAGGTGGAAGATTGATCCTTTCAAATCGCCTTGGACCTTCCGGAATTGGTTCTTACTCTACGACAATCTCTGGCTCCTTTCTACTGGGTTGCCAATTGGTTTAGACAGATCTGTACCATCCTGAATTTCTTCGAGATGCACAGTCCTCCCAATGACGTCTTTGGAAACAAAACTTCTTTTCCATAAAGACCCCACCCCAAGCGACGAACACCATGTTCTCACTGGGATTGTAGAAATAGTATCCCCTTGTTGCTTTGGGATACCACACGAAAGTGCATATCTCAGATCTTGGTTCGAGCTTAGTCGAAACCAAATGTTTCACATAAGCCTCGCAACCACAAATCTTTAGGAAGGACAAAGCGGGCATCATCCCGTACCATTTTTAAAATGGTGTCCCTTGCACACCATTCGTCGAAGCCCGATTCACTATGAATGCGGTCGTCTCTAGAGCAAAACCCCTAAAAGAGATTGGGAGATCAGTCCAACTAATCATGGAACAGACCATTGTCTAACAATGTCCGATTTCTCCGTTTGGCTACACCTTTCAACTACAGTGACCTAGGAGGAGTCCATTCCAAAAGGATCCCATTCTCTTTTAGATGATCTAATAACTCTGTGGTCAAGTATTTTCCACCTCGATCCAATCGAAGTGCCTTAATACCTTTGTCAAGCTGGTTTTCTACTATAGTCTTAAACTCTTTGAATTTATCAAAAGCTTCAGACTTATGTCTCACCGAATAGACATAACCATATTTACTGTAATCATCAGTAAATGTGATAAAGTAGCTAAAACCCCTCCCGGCAAGTGAACTTATTGGTCTACACACATTCGAGTGTATCAGCCCCAATAATTCACCCGCCCTTTCATCGCGATCGATAAAGGGCACTTTAGTCATTTTTCCCATCAAACAAACCTTGCACCTATCGATCGAATGGAATTCGAATGAACCTGAAAGCCCGCACTTCTGAAGTGCTGATAGGCGCTTCTTGTTTATGCGACCCAAATGACAGTACCATAACAGAGTTAGGTTTAAATCGTTGGATTTAGACCTCTTGGTATTAACGGAATATATAGAACTTGAGGCATTGTTACCCATATCTAATATGTACAATCCTCCAACCGTGTCAGTACTGGTATAAAACATATCATTGCATAGAACATTGAAAACTCCATTTCCAATATTAACATTATATCCTTCCTTGTCAAACACGGATACAGATATAATATTCCTACTAAAAGTAGGTATGCAATATACATTATACAATACTAAGACAAGGCCTCTTGGCAAAGCAAGACTCATGGATCCTACAGCAGTTGCCACAACTCTGAGGTCCATTTCGTGCTTTCCAAATCTCTCCTACTTTCAGCCACCATATATTAGTGCATGTGTGAGATTTAGTCATGGTATCTAATACCCATGAATCTTTGGAAGTAGAGAGATGTAGCTCTATAGAGTTAATACCGAATGAAGGCACGATCCCACCGCCCTTCCTTAGATCATCCAGGTTTCCTGATGAAGGCGCAGTCCTACTGCCCTTCTTCAGATCATCCAGGCTATTTGATGAAGGCGCAGTCCCACTGCCCTTCTTCAGATCAGCCGTGAACTTCCTGTAATCCCGGTTCCAATGACCAGGCTGTTGGCAGTAGAAGCAGACATTCTCAGGTGTCTCATCTTTCCTGCCAAGTGCGCATGGGCCCAGCCCTTGCCACTTCCAATTCCCTTGTTGACCATCAGAATATCCTTGGATCCCAGATCCCTGAGATATTCTTCTCAGCAGCTGATGACACTTCATGTAACTCTGATATGGTCTTAGAGACAGCCTTGTCAAGGACATATTCTTTGCGTTCAGACTTGAGGACTATCCTCAAAATTCTGTACCAGTCCAAATAGTTTGTCCCATTTAGCTTGACCCTGTCAAGAATGGTTTTTAATGACAAACTATCAATGTTCGCTGAATTTGCCATTTGATCTACAACAGATAAAATTCAATCAGTAAACTGAATAAATTTTATGAAGATCAAGCTTAAACACCAACAATCAATTCTAAACCTTTAGAATCTGAAACCAAGATCCTTGATTCACTCGATTAAGCTGAACTAATGCTCACCACTTAATCGAGCTATGTAGGTAGGACTCCATCCAATCACATCCAATGTGACTCTTGGCTAGGGTATGTACTTATGTACACGACTTACCCTATCTGTTACCCTATCTCAACCTCAGGCCGAGAATCGTAGTCGGGTCCACCAACTTTCAACTATGGCTCGTCACTATGTAGGTGCTCCGCTAATGCGCACGACACCCACATATGTCGTCCAAACCTACTACCCCGCTTCCCCATGGATGCTCCGCTAATGCGCACGACAACCATAGGACGGGGAGGTAGTAAGGTGTTGATGATTGGGAGGTATCGGACATGACCCGCTTTTACTTGTCCAGTTGTGTTCAAAACTTTGGCACATCCTAGATGCGATGAGCACATCAACTACATCATGGCTCCCATCCATAACTCAGAGTCGGGCCCATCCACGACTTCCTGAAAGGTGGCTGGATCATCGTGATCCACCATGACTTCATTGTCACCTCCGGATACCATATCTTGGAGGTGGAAGATTGATCCTTTCAAATCGCCTTGGATCTTCCGGAATTGTAACAGGAATTGGTTCTTACTCTACGACAATCTCTGTCTCCTTTCTACTGGGTTGTCAATTGGTTTAGACAGATCTGTACCATCCTGAATTTCTTCGAGATGCACAGTCCTCCCATTGACGTCTTTGGAAACAAAATTCCTTTTCCATAAAGACCCCCTCCCAAGCGACGAACACCATGTTCCTACTGGGATTGTAGAAGTAGTATCCCCTTGTTGCTTTGGGATACCACACGAAGGTGCATATCTCAGATCTTGCTTCGAGCTTAGTCGAAACCAAATGTTTCACATAAGCATAGCAACCACAAATCTTTAGGAAGGAAAAAGCGGGCATCATCCCGTACCATTTTTAAAATGGTGTCCCTTCCACACCCTTCGTCGAAGCCCGATTCACTATGAATGCGGTCGTCTCTAGAGCATAACCCCTGAAAGAGATTGGGCCACTTGGCAAAGCAAGACTCATGGATCCTACAACAGTTGCCACAACTTTGAGGTCCACTTCGTGCTTTCCAAACCTCTCCTACTTTCAGCCACCATTTATTAGTGCATGTGTGAGATTCAGTGCTGGTATCTAATACCCATGAATCTTTGGAAGTAGAGAGATGTAGCTCTATAGAGTTAATATCAAATGAAGGCACGATCCTACCACCCTTCCTTAGATCATCCAGGTTTCTTGATGAAGGCGCAGTCCTACTGCCCTTCTTCAGATCATCCAGGCTATTTGATGAAGGCGTAGTCCCACTGCCCTTCTTCAGATCAGCCGTGAACTTCTTGTAATCCCGGTTCCAATGACCAAGATATTGGCAGTAGAAGCAAACATTCTCAGGTGTCTCATCTTTCTTGCCAAGTGCGCATGGGCCCCGCCCTTGCCACTTCCAATTCCCTTGTTGACCATCAGAATATCCATGGATCCCATGTCCCTGATATATTCTTCTCAGCAGTTAATGACACTTCATGTAACTCTGATATGGTCTTAGAGACAACCTTGTCAAGGACATATTCTTTGCGTTCAGACTTGAGGACTATCCTCAAATTCTGTACCAGTCCAAATAATTTGTCCCATTTAGCTTGACCCTGTCAAGAATGGTTTTAATGACAAACTATTAATGTTCGCTGAATTTGCCATTTGATCTACAACAGATCAAATTCAATCAGTAAACTGAATAAATTTTATGAAGATCAAGCTTAAACACCAACAGTCGATTCTAAATCTTTAGAATCTGAAACCAAGATCCTTGATTCACTCGATTAAGCTGAACTAATGCTCACCACTTAATCGAGCTATGTAGGTAGGACTCCATCCAATCACATCCAATGTGACTCTTGGCTAGGGTATGTACTTATGTACACGACTTACCCTATCTGTAACCCTAGCTCAACCTCAGGATGAGAATCGTAGTCGGGTCCACCAATTTTCAACTATGGCCCGTCACTATGTAGGTGCTCCACTAATGCGCACGACACCCATATATGTCGTCCAAACCTACTACCCCGCTTTCCCATTGATGCTCCCCTAATGCGCATGACACCCATAGGACGGGGAGGTAGTAAGGTGTTGATAATTGGGAGGTATCAGACATGACCCGTTTTTACTTGTCCGGTTGTGTTTAAAACTTTGACACATCCTAGATGCGATGAGCACATCAACTACATTCCAAATGCAATGATGCCTCAAATTACATCCAATGTAATTCTTCCTTCGAACCCGTCAACTACATCCAATGTAATGACGATTCTAAGGGCTCACACACAAGGATTAAAATTCCAATTTTATCTTTGCATGTGAGGTGATATGCTCGGTAAATAAAGTTAAGCATGCAATTCTAAAACACATAGAATTAGTCATGCATAAACTAAACCAAGAATAAAGCGATAAATGTGCACATAATAGCCCCCTAAACTAACTCCCACTAGCTTCTTGAGCTCCACCGACTCCAAGCCGATGCCTACACACGAAAAGCCACCAAATGACCTTTTCGCCCTTTCTTCGTCTTGAGTAAAAAATTACAATTTAATACATGACTCGCAGGTCGAGAATAAATAAATATTACAAACAAGTGGTTCGACGACCACACCTTGAAAGAATAATTACACGCTAACTCTAACGGCTCGCAGGCCGTGAAAAGCGATAAATAATTAAAACGAGCTCGGGGCTATTATGTACACCATGCCAACATCAAATCACACATCGTGTTATCATACAAGCAGGTTATCAAACATCATGTGATTTTCTGGTTTTATTTAATAGCCAAGTTTCGAAATTTTTTGATGCTCGGTTTATCGAAACCGTTCAAAAATGAAACTTTTGAACATTTGATCTTCGAGTTCGTCATGACGGTTCCATACTCGTCATAACTAACAAAACGGTTTAGCCTTGGCATATACACCATCCAATGGTCATGCTTGGCCTAGCTCCGTCCAACGGAGCCCCGTTCGGTCCCGGTTTCGGCTCCCCGAGAGTCCTGTTCCCGAGACCCGAAAAATCAAATTTTTTTCAAAATTTCCAGATTTGAAATAATTTTCAAAAATTCATTTTACATGCATTAAATCCATAAACAAGAATTTAAAACATGTTATCAAATAATTTAGCAAAACAACATGCCAAAAACGACACTTTCAAGCAAAACCGAAACTTTGAACACAGTCTTGTGAATCCCGTAGGTAGCACTGCTCTGATACCACTGTTGGGTCTCGAGGTAGGGTTGAAGATGAACCAACTCGCAGCGGAAAATCAATGAAAACCAAGAGACGATTAAAACCATGAAAGAACTAACAAATAATGGATTCACAAGATAAAAATTCAGCACTAGTTCTTACCAAAACAAGAACACCGGGTAACGAATGATTGGCTTGAGTCTCCAAGACGCCTATATATCCACATGGGAATCAAAGTCACGTAGTTCTTCTCTTTGAGGACTCAAGAACACAAAAATGGAGGTGGGAGTTTGCCAAACCCGAAATTGCAAGGGAAGGGGGAGAGAAGTTGTGTTTCCTATTCTTGTCTTGTGTTTGTTATGTTGAAAAAGGATGACTTAAACGTAACAAACCCCATACTTGTCCAACTAAAGGCATGGGACAAGCATGGTGACAAGTAATGTGTAAATAGGACAAAGTATGGCAAGACAAGATTGGGTTAGGTGGTGAATCACCAACACCTTAATCCTTGACTTGCTTACTTAGTACTAATTAATCAAGACTTGATTAATTAGTTCCATGGGCCTTGGTTGCATGGGCCTCTTGGAACATGGCCCGTGGCCATTTCCAAAGAGGTCCCGTGATTCGCTCATCGCCTCCAAGCCTTCCATACCGGAAATGTCCAACATTATCCGACGCGATCAATCCCAAGACTCCAAGCCTTGTCTCGATCCGTAAAGTCCTATTCACTTACGGGCACATGACCCAAAACCCAGTTTTGGTCATGTCTCGAAACAACTCCCTTTTGGCCATTCTCCATAAATGTGTCAATGAGTTTCATCCTCCGGCGTGACCCTTAGGTTTATGCATGTCAATAGATCAACGTAAAATCCCATTTTACTTGATCCTATTTAAGTGGAAACTAACGAGACTTTAGTATTGCCTGACACTGCGTAACGAATCGACCCTGTCGATTCTAACCTTTCCGTCGTCCCTATCATTATACTTTTATCTCCGATATCCTGATTGAGATAAGGCATAGAGCCGTCATCCTTATTATTCTCAATCACTATTCCTTGATATGTGAGATGACTGAAGATATGATACCCAGTATCATGTGCATGGCCATGCTATTCTTTCAGTCACTCTCGATCAAGTGACCAAGAACTGATATATTTCCCATACCTCAGTGTGAGGGATAAATCCCTTAGCTGTCTTTCGTGTCACTCATGTAGCCCGTCCCCAAGCCAATCCTGGCCGTTATGGAAGCCCTGTTATGGACAATGTTAGGCTCAGGTCAAACTCAGTTGTTGACTACATAGCGATAACAAAGACTCCTTGGTCCAAGGATACATGACAAGCTACGACAATGAACATGTTCATGACTTGATCTATGTCACATATTTATGTTGAGTCGTCCAATATCATGTCCCACATGATATCTATGATCAGACTCCGGAATCCCATTCCAATGACTAACAGAACGTAAGTCATAAAGAGCCATCTTTCATACTAGTCGCTTCTAGTGAAGCTTTGTTGACTAGGGACCCATCGAGTGTGATATATCTCGATCTATGGTTCTATTCGCATGGTGGGCATAGATCAGAGAACACATCGATATATTACTCGAACACATAAGTAATATAAAGTCGCTTTTATTTTATTGCTAACGATGATATATATATTTGGACATTTAGGATTGAACTACGGGCACTAAGACTAACACCAACTTCTTTGGATGTTTGGAGCTCGATTGATTCCGATGGTGGGTTCATTGGGTGTTATGATTCTTGGTGTTGTTCCGATCCCAAGCTCGAATCCGCCTGAGGCATGTTCATTCTGGCCTCGGGGGCTTAAGGCCTTGGCTCCGAGGCTCTAGTGACTTCAGGTCAGTTTTTTTTTGCTTTCAGAGTATCGTCGCTTCTATGCTGGTTTTAGTGTCAGATTTATCTAGGGTGGGTGGGGTTTGCTCGTGCGCGGTATAAATGCAGGCCTTCCCCTTAGGATCCTCGCTTGGTGTTGGCCAGCGAGGGGTTACCGGTCTCGGTATCGGAACTCTCAGCTCGAGTTCTAGCCTCAGATCCCTGGGTCGTGATGATTGTGTTGCTGCTTGCTATGAGGAGGTGCAACCTTTGTTGTGACATTGTGCTTCTCTGTTGTCTTTGTTATCAATTATGTCCCGGTTTGGGTTGGCTCGTGCTCGGTATAACTATAGGCCTTCCTCCACAAGTCCTCGCTTGGTGTTGGTTGGCAAGGGGTTATCGATCACGGTTTCAGAACGCTCAGATCATCTTAATGATTGTTTTGACGGTATGTAGCTGGATCATATGTAACTCCTCCTTTCAATTTAATTTGCTTTGTTAATCAAAGAAATGGATGGGTGGGATTTGAGATTATGTTACGGTCTGTGGTAAAAGTATTTGAATGAAAAAGGAAGAATTTTATATTCCATGTTTCATGTGGGGGTGGCTTGTTTGACTTGAAAACCCAGTTCAATGCACACCACCTATCAACAACAAACAATAATATGCCTCGTCTCGTTTCTTGTACTCTCCGAGTTCTTATTGGGTATCTATGTTTTTATGTTGTATCTTGTTGAATTGGCGAACAACCAAACACCCCATTGCTTTGGATTTTGCCACTTTCTTTTGTCCATTTGTGTAAGCTTTTTAAATGCATTTAGTTTGCGATCACATGGCTTTCATTGTTTACGTGCACATATTATATTTTATAAAGTTCAATAACAATTACTTGATTGAGTGTTTAAATCGTTCGCCTGATAATTGTGAATTAATAATGATATTGATACAAAAAAATCTCAAAGAAAATAAAACTTAATCAAAATTGGGTGTTGCTTCAACACTTTTGTTCTTGACATTAATACCTTAACACGATAATTGCTTCATTGTATGTGGGTTACAACTTACAAGGGCATTCAACCATGCGAATATATATCAGTGATACATTTCAATGGTCATTGTATCCTCTTTGGGATAAAAAAGTGTTTGGAGCAAAAAAAATCCTCTCTCTCCCAAAGAGCTTCAACCCCTTTTTTCTAACCGAGCCGTCACTCTCTCCTCTCTGCTTCTCCTTCACTGTCAGCGACACCATGGCCTCCGGTTATGAAGGTTGTCGGTGGTATCCTTCTTCCTTTCCTCTCTCTTCTTATTTCTCCTGCTTTCTTCCCCGGGTTCGGTTTTTTTCTTCTACCTTTTCCGTTTTTGCTCCTACTTAGTTGGCTTTCCAAGCTTTTCTTCAGGTCCACCTTTGTGCGCTGCTGCTCACCGAAGTTATGGCGTCGCCCGTGTGGCCTCGCCGGTAGCTATGGCGTTGATCCTCGTGTGGTGCTCGATGGGCTCCTACTCCTCTCGTTCTTGGCTGAGGAATAGGGAGATGCTCGTTCCCATTCGGGCGTGGTCGCCTCCTGTCGGCGTCGTCTTCCTCCGTTTCTGATCTGCTTTTTAAGGTAGGGTTGGATCTGGTGGGTTGGGCCGGGTACGGATTGGGCTGGGTGCAGGTTGGGTCGGGTGTAGGTTGGGTCAAGTGCAGAGTAGGCTAATGGGTTGTGACCCGGGTCCAGGTCCTTGGGCAGGTTTGACCGGTTCGGGTCGGATTTGGATCAGACAGTACAACAGACACGGTTTCGCTGGATTTTTGCTTGGTTCATGGTCTTGGCAGCGGGTCGCGGACGTGGTGTAGCTCTAGAAGTCCGTATCTTGGTGGTGTGGTCATCCTGGGCTTTTGACGATTTTTGGGTCCTTGCCGGTGTCGGATTTTGTAGATTCGATCAGGTGTGACCTTAGTGTGACATTGCGCTTCTCTGCTGGTTGTGGTGTCAGTTCTGTTCGGGTTTGGGTTGAATCGGGCTCGGTATCATTACAGGCCTTCCCCTTTGGGTTCTCGCTTGGTTTTCGTCGGTGAGAAGTAATCGTTCTTGGTTTCGGAACGCTCAGCTCGAGTTCCAGCTTCGGATTTCTGGGATATTTGTTGTGTTGTTGTTTACTCAGAAGTCTAAGCTCGTACTCGGTAGAAATACTGGTCCTCCTCTTTGGCCCTTCTCGGTGTTGTCCAAATGAGGTTTTGGAGGGCTTAGTACAAGCTCCAATTTTTGATCCGTCCCTCACGGACTCGGCGGTGGAGCGTCTTTCGGGTCATTGGAGGTTTCTAGTTCCGGCTCTGGTCGTGGGACGCGCTTCTTCATCCTCCCGGGTGGCGATCGTTGCGGAGTTGTTCTTCTTACTTTTGGTGGTTCTTCTGATTGCATGATGTTTCGCTTCAGATCCGGTCGTGGGACGCACTTCTTCATCCTCCTGGGTGATGATCGTCGTGGGTCTAGCGTTCATCGTGGTACTTATATTGGTATATCCCTCTCTGTAGCTTAAGTTTTTTATCCCCGCATTGCCCCTTTATCTATTTCGGTTTGATATGCATCTGTTTCCTTCCACTTTTTGGTTAGGTCTCGCCGGTTTAAGGCTTTGGCCGTCGGTGAGGGTTTAGGCCTTTGTGCCTTTCAATTGTTTTCTTTCAGATTCGTTTTAGGGTTTTTTGTGTTCTTGTGGGTATTACTCATCGGAACTATCTTTATCAGTTGCGGTGTTGACCGTCGATGTGTTAGTGCTTGTCTTCCAGTCTCTGTGACTGGTTGATGATACTAATGAGACAGGGTGCTATACTTGCTTAGGATGTTTGTTGTTTTATATTAGTATCGCTTGTGCTTAATGGTTGACAAATCAGGGTTAAGGACCTTTTTCCTTTTTTGAGCGCTTAATGGTTGTAATATCTGGGTGTTAGGACCTTTTTCTCTTTCTTACTTTGCGCTTCATGGTTGTAAAATTTGGTTTCTTACACCTTCACTGTCTATTTGCTCCCATGTTGGGATACCAAGGTTCCTTATATAGGAAGGCTCTTTCATGTGTCGGGTTTCACCCCTTGTTGGGTCTTTCATGAGGCTGTGCGGACATGTCAGTGCTCGCTTCTCTCACTAGTCTGTAGTTAGGCCAATCCATGTACTCATTTTCTACCTCTGAAGAGGTTTAATTTAAATTTGCATTTGCTAATAAAAAAAACATACTCGACTGTTTTTTTTAATGAAAGTGTCATTTTATGAATATCAAAATTCAATTACTTAAATGTGCGACAAGAAATATATTTTGTGATCATTGAAGAAGAACAGACATGAAACAAATTTGTTAGTAATTCTTTTAACACTATAAGCTTCATAAACGGTATTGAAACGCCACATAAGCAAGAATGAAAGGTGGGGGTTGGAAAACGAATCTGAAAGTCCTGCTCGTAGTGCCTTAACGCTACATCACGAAGCGACTGAACTTGAACTGTATCAGTTTTTTTGGGAGGATATACCCGAATCAGGGTTCCTCCCAAGAAAAGTCCCTAATTCTTTGCTCGCTAGTCTTTGACCCTACAAAAACGAAATCAGTGAAAAGTAAAAAGACCCACACGATTAGCTTGATCCAGAATCGAGAGAGGGGTCGAGGAGGGTGCGTCGGTGGAGGCCATGGAGATGGATTCGCCCGTGGCGGCTTCAGAGACGGTGAGGGTTGAGCAGGAGAGATGATCTGATACATGGAGGTCGAGGCACGACGTTGGTGGCAGACGGGAGCCAACATTGAAGTGGCTAGAGGCGGTTCGAGGCCAAGGAGATGGACGCGTCGGATGCGGCTTCGGAGACAATCGAGGTTGATCAGGGAGTAGTGATGATTGAGACGGAGAATGCACCGGAGATGGTGATTGAAGACCTCGGGGGATCGAGGACAGAGAAGCAGCATTCGAGAGAGATCCACTCACCGGAGGACTTGTGGGGGAAGAGGGTCGAGGTACTTCGCCTCTTTGAGAGAAAATACCCTCCAATACAAAGTGGGAGGAATCATAAGAGACAAAGGGGTGGGGAGAACGGCAATATGATGGCGGGGGCAGACCGAAACTACATCGGGAGGATGACCTACGACTGGGACGTGGAGCAGCGCGACGCAACGACATTGAAACCCTAGCAGAGCTCTCCATTATGCACATGTGAAAGACTTCATAGACGGAAAGTCATTAGTCAACGTTTATGTCATCTAAAATAAACTCCAGTTTCCCAACGAGTTCATACGGTGTTCATAAGAAATAAAATGAGATTTTTTTAGTCAAAGTTGTATTTAAAAAAGTTAAAATTAACAAAATATAGTCTACTATTGTTTAATTAAATTTTATGACGACTAATAATCAAATAACAATGATAATTTAAAATTTACTTTTCTAATGACGGTCAAGCTTTCAATAATTCATGTGATTTTTCTCTGTGAAACTATAGCCAAAGAAGGCCGAGTGGAGACGTTAAAACTGCAACCAAGGATGACACAGTATTCGAACCTTATTGCCGATTTTCGGGAGGTTCTGCAAGAGGTTCATCTCTCTGATATGCCACTACAAGGTTATGAATTCACTTGGCATAGTGGGAGCGAACCAGCGACACGCATGGTGGTGCAACCAGATTGAGTTGTGGACTCGACAGATCTCCAAGTAATGTGGTCGCAGGCCCACTTAGATAATGTTGGAATTTTCACTTCGGACCATCTCCCCATAATTTTTTATTCGGAATGTAGGGTTGAACCTATCAACTCATGTCCTTTTCGATTCAAAAATATATGGGCAGAGGATCCGAAATATGGCCACTCATTCAGACTTGGTGGGGTAACCCAGACGACCAATATATCCTAGCTAAGACAAGGGAAACAACAGAAGCACTGGAAAAATGAGGTAATGAAGTTTACAATGCTCTATCTAAGAAGATATCCCGTTATGAAAGGGACATTCTATGGTTGAATGGAAAGGGTAACGACACCAGTATTTGAAAATGCAAGTATCTACAAATGTTGTATGAGGCAACACTAGACAGAAAATGGGAGTTCTGGAGACAAAGAGCGAAACAGGTTAACAGAAGGTGACCGAAACATAAAGTTTCATTTAACATCCTCTTCCCAAAGAAAAAATATTAACAAAGTAACAAAGCTAAAAGATGTTGATGGCACGGTGCTAACCTGGGAGACAGGGATGGGAAATCATATCCTCTCGTTCTACAAAGCACTGTCAACGAGGTCGGAGCGATCGAATGCTTCTTGTCTTCCTCATTTTCCGCAGCAAGTCTTTGCTTTACACAATACATCCTTGATGGCGCCGGTAACCTCAGAGGAGGTACGGAATGCCACATTCTCAATGGGTACCAATAAATCCCCGGCCTTGATGGCCTCAACCCGTTCTTTTATTAGAAATATTGCGCTATTATAGGGGAAGATGTCACTTCTTGTGTGTCGTAGGATCTTCTAAGGGTGGAGATTCTACCTTCCCTCAACGAAACTACGTTGGTCCTAATTTCGAAGGTGGAGGTCCCAATGTCTCTCATGGATGTTCGTCCCATTGCTCTATGGAATGTTTTATTCAAAATTGTGTCGAAGGTAGCAACAAACAGACTCAATGGTATTTTGGAAGGAATTATTTCTCCATCGTAGGGTGCTTTTGTCCTGGGTCGTTCGATTCAAAACAACATCATTCTCTCTTTCGAAAATATCCATTTCATGAAGAACAAGAAAAAAGGGTGTGAGGGTGGGTAGCTCTCATGTTAGATATGAGCAAAGCCTATGACAGAGTAGAGTGGGGTTTCTTATGGGACATCATGTGTGCGTTCGACTTCGGGGAGGAGTGGATATCGCTATTAAGAAGGTGTACCTACTCGGTCACATACAATATTGTGGCAGGAGGTCGACAAGCTGGGTTTGTCCAACCTGAAAGAGTCATTCGTCAGAGGGACCCTTTATCCCCGTATTTGTTCCTGATCTGTATGTAAGGTTTTGTCCGTTTATTACAAGTAGTAGAAAGTCGGGGCGACATTCATGGGGTATGAATAGCACCTTTGGCACCATCTCTTCTTTGTAGATGATTGTTATGTGTATTGCAAGGCTTCCCGCTTAGAAATGAGGAGAGTCCAAAACTATCTCAAGATGTTTGAGAAAGCTTCGGGACAAGTTGTGAACCTTCAGAAATTGCCCCTTTTATTCGACACAAAAACGCATGTGGATGCTCATGGGGAGAAGGTGCGTCTATTAGGAATCTCAGAACTCCAACACCCTTCCCCCAACCTTAGAATCCCAAACATGATGGCCGAAGTAGGAAGCAAGGACTACTGTATATCCTGGATCGGGTACTGAGGAGGATAAATAGATGGGACGAAAAACTCCTCAATGGAGCAGGAAAGGAGGTACTGGTTAAATCGGTCCTCCAATCCATACCAACTTATGTAATGAGTGTCATGCGCCTTCCGCAAGGTACTCTGTAGAAGATGAATGTGGCTCTAGCGCGCTTCTGGTGGAAATCTTTGGGAGGTAGTGCGAAGCCGATAATCTGGCAGTCTTGGTCGATTATGTCTCGACAGAAAGAAGCGGGAGGACTTGGATTCATAAATCTCTAGAATTTTAACACCGCCCTTTTGGGCAAGAAACTATGGAAGATACGACAGATGAATCAAGTCTAATAGCACGAGCTCTGAAGGCAAGATACTTTCCAGATTTCTCGGCAGTGGAGGCAAAAAGAAGATTACAACAGAGCTTTGTGTGGCAAAGTCTACTCTCGGCCCAAGAACTAATCAAACAAGGGACAAGGAGATCGGTAGGTCGAGTACATCAACTTCAGTCCTCTGTCACCCCTAGCTTATAGGGACGGAGCCTTGGATAACAACAGTTAATCCGGAACTAAAGCATCTGAATGTATCAAGGCTCATGACGCAAGGTAGGAGACAGTGGAACAAATGGCTAGTCCGAAACATCTTCAATGAGACGGCCAGGTTAGCTATCCTTTTAGTGCATATAAGTATCTCGGCAGTATCAAACTCTTGGTACTGGGTCGGGGAACACCTTGGTCAGTACTTAGTCAAATCATCCTATGGGATGATTAATCATGATCAAGCTACCATCAACACTCACTTGAAACATCTAGACTTCAATATGGTCTTCGGAAGTTCTTCCGAAGGTGCGCATTTACATATGACATACATGTGAGGGATGTCTCCAAGTAGCGACCATGCTTCGGTCGCGTAGGGTGGGAATAGAGTCAATATATCATGTCTGTCTGGTGGGGGAGGAATCAGAGTTTCATCTCTTGGTCACATGCCCGATAGCGGCAGAATGTTGGCAACGAAGTGGATTACGTCTCCCGCTTGCAACCGGAGATATCATAGAATGGCTACGAGCCATTCTACTTCTTAACCCTCCGGAAAGTGGAGGTGTGGTGGGTTGCCTCCTATGAGAAATTTGGAAAGCCAGGAACAAGAAAGGTTTGGGAGAATATTTCCCATACGGAAACAACCATTCAACACACGGCTGCTTTACTAAACGCAAGGTGGGTGGAGGCCAAAAATCGGAAGGGAGGGTAGCATTATCCCCAAATCGGACAGTTAGCGGAGCAAAAAGGGCATGGAAATACCCGCCTCAAGAAACCTGGGCCATTAACACAGATGGAGCTTTGTTCGCGTCAACAGGTAAAATGGGAACATGATGTGTGTGTAGGGACGACATGGGTCAACTCACTCGGGCTCGGTCTTCCTCGTTTCCTGGACCATAGAATCCGGGACTCATAGAGGCTTACGCCATCAGAGACGCATTGTAGTAGCAACTAGCATGCCAGCATCATAAGTGATTGCAAGATCATAATGGATATGATCAATACAAGTATAAAATCCTCTTCTTCTCTACAAGATGGTAGTCAGCGATTGTATTTCCTTTTTATCTAGACTCGAGTATGTGCAACTCAAATTTGTTAAGTGGACAGCGAACAGAGCAGCTCACTGGCTTGCTAAGGCGGCCTATTCCTCCCCTGTTTGGGAATGGAAAGGAGGATATATCCCGGAGCCATTCCACCGTATTCTTATTGCTGACATTTAAATAATATACCTCGTTTTGATAAAAAAAAAACTTTGAATAATTGTTCATTGTGACAACATATTAGAATGTTAGAAAGAGTAGTATTATTACTACTCTCACCCTTGCAGTCAAGCCTAAATTAAAAACGTATATTTATATGGGAAATGATGTTAATTTTTAAATAAACATAAAGTCTTGTATGACGAAAACAATAGTTTTTTAGAGCATGTACATCAATGGGGCTTGAGCCTGCCCCTCTAAATTGTGATCCTGCCCCTCTGAAATTGAGAGTGTTCCACTTCAAGGGGGCATCATAGGGGCTCATGCCCTCTGAAATGCTGTCTGGATAATTAATAATGGTTTTACTGAATTTGTTAAATGCATATTAAATTAACAAAATAATAAATTAAATATATAAAATTAAATAATAAATACATAAATTAAAAAAGTACAAAACTAATTAATAAATAAAATTAAATAACCAAAATGGATAATGAAACTTAAAATTTCATTACAACCTATCGTCTTCATTTAAGCCTCGTCGTCGGACATTTTTATCGAAATAGAAAACTGTTTTTTTTTAAATAAAAAATTGATATATAAATTTAAAAACTGATTTTTGATTTAAAAAACTGATTTTTTAAATTTAAAAACTGATTTTAAAATTTAAAACTGATTTTTTAAATTAAAAACTGATTTAATATATATAAATTGTCACGCCCCAATTTCAGTAAAACCGAACTCGGAACGCGAACATTTAAAACAATAAAACCTTTCACATTTTAAATAAAACACATTAAAATCTCCATTTAGTTACACAAAATAGTTATTTACAACTCAAAAGTACGTCCCACAAGCGGACAAAATACAAGTGTACGTCGCTAGACTCAAAAGTAAACCCGGACCCCCGCTCCTAGCTCTTCAAGCTTCGAGAGCTCACCTAGCCCGTCCCGCGAACATTACCTGTAGGAAAAGCAGCTAGGGGTGAGCGTTCCCTCACCACCACGGATAACAGACTGACCACGGCATACTTAGTAGACAATGTCGGTAACACCAACAACAAACTCAACACCGGGGATCATTATCCCCAACTCAAGTACTCCGACTGACACACACCCACTGTTACTTTCCTCAACCGACTCAACACTCGAACACGTAATGTAGACCCGACACAACGATTGACGACCTCCTCCAAAGACACGACAGACAACCACGCAACACCCAAGATCACAAAGGATCGCACACCAAATAAGATCACAAAGGATCGCACGCCAGCTGCTCAGTAACCTCTCTCTCTCTCGCCCTTTACCGATCCCTGTCAGGTCAGGCGGTCGACCTGTCGTGCAACTTCTCCCGATCTCAGTCGGGAGGCTAGCCCACAATCTCTCCCCTACCCCCGACCTCTGTCGGGAGGCTAGCCACACCCGCGCAACCCATGAAACTTCTCCCGACACACAGCTGAGAGGCTAGCCCACAACCTCTCCCCCACCCCCGACCTCTGTCGGGAGGCTAGCCACACCACCAACCTCGCAATCCTTCTCCCGATCCCTGTCGGGAGGCTAGCCCACAACCTCTCCGCTTCCCCCGATCCCTATCGGGAGGCTAGCCACACCACGCAACTTCCCCGACACAAAGTCGGGTTTCCAACCTCAGGTAACCACAATCACAATCACAAGCAAAGTTCAACAAACAGCAACAACACAACTTCAACACTCCACAGGCACTCATGGCCACCCAAGACACCAACAGTAAAACACGGACTCAACAACCCCACGGGCACTCATGGCCTCCCAGGACACACCAACAGTAACTCACGGGCTCAACAACCCCACGGGCGCTCACGACCTCCCAAGACACACCAACAGTAACTCACGGGCTCAACAACCCCACGGGCACTCATGGCCACCCAATACACCAACAGTAAAACATAGGCTCTCATGGCCACCCAAGACACCAACAGTAAAACACGGACTCAACAACCCCACGGGCTCTCACGGCCTCCCAGGACACACCAACAGTAACTCACGGGCTCAACAACCCCACGGGCACTCACGGCCTCCCAAGACACACCAACAGTAACTCACGGGCTCAACAACCCCACGGGCACTCATGGCCACCCAAGACACCAACAGTAAAACACAGGCTCTCATGGCCACCCAAGACACAACAGTATAGTACGGGCTCTCATGGCCACCCAAGACACCACAGTAATACGGGCTCTCATGGCCACCCAAGACACAACAGTAATACGGGCTCTCATGGCCACCCAAGACACAAATTACACAATCAACCTCCGGGCATAACCAATGCCTCGAGCAGTTCTAACATCAAAAGTTTCACAATCAACCTCCGGGCATGGTCATATGCCTCCAGTAATTCTAACATCAACAGTTTCACAATCAACCTCCGGGCATGGTCATATGCCTCCAGTAATTCTAACATCAACAGTTTCACAATCAACCTCCGGGCATGGTCATATGCCTCCAGTAATTCTCATATCGATAAGTTCACTGCTCCTACGACACTACTAAGTGTCACATGCATTTCTAATGTTCGATACGTTCCCGTATCATACGACACCACCCGGTGTCGCCTGCCTTTCCAATATTCGATAAACTTACTTAACCCACGACACCCCAGTGTCACATGCATTTCTACTGTTAACTTTCCCTAGTCAGGGCCGAGATCCGGCTACTTTTCCCTACCTCGTATGCTTTCTCCAAAAGCGCACAAATAAGCTCTGGCGTGATCTCGGTCACTCGCCTAGCTTTCCCTTTCCTCTGTCTGCAGCACGATATAAAAGAACACAATTTTAAGTACCTTTAAGTTCGCAGACATAAACTGGAATTTAATAAACTTGACGCCCAAAAGTAACCCCGACAATGTCGATCACTCCCAAACTCCCCAATTACTCGACATTGTCGATAATGGACCCGGAAAAGCCCGATTCGCCCGACATGGCGAATCTGCCCGGGTTTTGGAAACGCCCTTCCGGGGCTCCGAAAATTCCCGTTTTCGTTTCTACGGTCTTAGAATAATTCAAGGGTTCCTAGGCACTCGACGGAATCGAATTCCGACTTCCGAGTCATTTAATTAGCGTTTAAAGTTTCTAAACCCGTCAATTACATCTTTTACAATTTAATTCCAAATTTCGATCCGGGTGTGGATTACTCGCTTGGGGAACGTTCTAAACCACCCGAACACGAAACAATAAAACCCGAGCACGTGGGCCCCACCCGGCCCAACTTGGCCGTGGGTGGCTAGGGCTCAAATGGGCCCGGCTCACCATGGTGGTGGCCGGCCCTAGCTCCGGCCAGCCACCCCATGGCCGGCCAGCCACCCCATGGCCGGCCAGCCACCCCATGGCCGGCCGGCCACCCCTCATGGTGGCCGGAGCTCCCCCCGGGCTCCCGGTCACCGGAAAACGTCCCTCTTCACTCCAAAACGTCTCCAACTATCCCCACACCTCAATTCCACCATAAACTACTCATTTTAACAAAACTCTAACTTTTGAAATTAACCAAAACGAAGATCGGATAGTTACTCACCGTAGAGAATGTCGAGGGGAGTTCGATTCTTGGAACGTTGAGACGATCCAATGGTTGAAGCTCGTGAATATTAGTCCAAACCCTAGCAACCTCTCTCCTTTCTCCCCTTTTCTCCTTCTCCTTCTCTCTCTAAACTTCTCTCCCTTTTTCTATTTTTTTTCCTTTTTTCTAAGCATGGCCGACCACCCCCCTCTTGTGTGGTCTTCTTATTTTTCCCCATAAACCTAACACCACCACTTATTTGACAAGTGTCAAGTGTGTCCCACACCTTTTTTGGAAAATATCTTCTAGATAATTTCCAAACAGATTCGCGAAATTCAGACGATTCGGGCCTCGAACGGGCACTTTTTCCAAGAAATTACGAAACTTGACGGGCTACAAGGAAACGGCTCAACTAAGACCGCTGCGACGACGGCTAAGCTTTTTGGATCCAAAACGGTCCTCGAATGGACCAAAACATCGCTCGGTTGACTTTTCCAGCGAAAAGTCAACATTTCCCAAATTGATCAGAAAGTTGCCCTGAGTCCCCCGGAACTCACTTTGGTCGATATCGGGGTCAACTTAAGTTCGGTATGACCCTCGGGGTCAAATTTTAGGTTCGATTAAGTGTCTGCTTAAATTTTTTAAATTTTCCTGTTTTTCGCAGATTTGACTGGCGTTGATCGGGAGTGGTTATTACATAAATGAAAAAAAAAACAAATAGGACAGGTGTCGCCACAGGAGAAGAAGCCAGCGGCTTAGGGGCGAGAGGCGCAATCCATCCCCTCACCTCGCCCTCAACCGCCCCTCAACTTCTCTCCCCCACATCGAGCGGAGCTCGAACCCCGAAGCCCAAACCTCCCTCCCCGCGCCCCTGCCACCCTGATTTCGCCCCTTCGATGTACATGCTCTTAAGTGTCTTTGAAATCCTTTACTCTGATTAAGGTAAAAAACTGACTGCCTAATAGAATAAAAAGTTATTACATTTATTATTCTTTACTTTTTCCATTACTCAAAAAAGAAATAATTTGTAATCCATGATTTGGAAACATGTTTAAAGGTGAGGAAGATAGATTAAAATAGGGTTAAATATTTTTTGGTACCCATAAGTTCGGTCCACGAACGATTGAGTACCCTTTTGGTTTTTTATTCTAATTTGGTACCCTTATGTTTGGTCCACGAACCTTTTGAGCTGATTGGGTTAAAAAACTAACAGAGTAATGTGAAATGACCATTTTACCCTTATATTGATTTAGTTGACTTTTGACTTTAATATAAAATGACCATTATATCCCTGAGATTTAATTTGATTAATAATTTAATTAATTATTATTTAATAATAATTGTTTTCTTTATTTTTTCATAAATTCTTTATTTTTTATTTATTTTTTATTAGAAATTAGAAATTTAATAATATTTTATTCATATTTTCCTTTATTTCATTTCTAAAATATTAATAATTTTTTAAATAACTTTATTTTTAAACTTATTTTTTTAACTCCATTTGTGCTTCCCTTTTTTTTTGATCGGCAAAGCAGAATTGAATTAATAACCTCTCTTGAGGTAAAAGAGGAAACAGGAAACAAACCAACTTCTTCCCACAATCAATCATATGTTGATTTGTAAGGGAAAAAGAAGGAAACTACAGGTAATAAAATGAAACCTAGAAATTAAAACAACACTGAGGTAATTAGACGCCACTTGAGAATGCGGTGGGACTTGGACGGAACTCTATCCATTTGATTGGGAGTTCTACAGATATGGGTTTTGTATTGAAGTTGAATTTGTGACTTGTTGAAGCAGAGAGAGAGGATATAGAGTTATGCAGATGTGGGTAGTGTATTGAAATTGAAATTAATGGGATGATGGGTTTTGTATTGAAATTGAATTTGGAGTCTGGAGGTGTAAAAATTAGATAGGAGTTATGCATATATGGATTTGTAAAAAAAGGAATAGAAAAAAAGAAAAAGGTAAAACAAAAAAAGAATAATAAGTCATTTTTTTAAAAATAAAGCTGATTTTTCTAAACAAAAACTTTTTTTTTACATACAAATGATTTTTTTAAATAAAAAATGTTTTTTATACATATTTTTTTGAAAAAAAATAAATTTGATTTTTAAAAGTAAAAATTGATATTCTAAAAATAAAGTTTGATTTTATACTATTACACTGATTGTTTTAAGTAAAATTGATTTTTTTAAAATATAAAAATGTTTTTAAAAATAAAAACTCTTTTTTCTAAATTAAAAATATTTTTTGTAGATAAAAACTAAAATTTGATAATAAAAATAATTTTTAATGATAAATTTTATTTTTTAAAATAAAAACTAAAATTTTAACATAAAACTGATTTTTTGTAAAAATAAAAATTGAGTTTTTAAAAATAAACAATATTTTTCATAAATAAAAACTGAATTAATAAAAATAAAAACTGATTTTGTAAAATTTGAAAATTTTGAAGGATATTTTTCATTTTAACACCCCAAAAATGGATGGTATTATTGTTATTTCACTTATTTTCAAGTTCTGGAATCAATGGCATGAGTTTGAAAATTCGAGTAATAGTTCGGGGTATTATGGACATTTTACCTTTTTTGGATGGAAAGTTAACAGAATCTGACAGTTGGGTATGAAACTGTTATTAAATGTTTGGTTTAGTTATGAAAGAGTTAAAAATTTATGTCAGAGTATCAAAATGAAATTAAATGTTTCGCAGCGTGCTAAACTGAAATTTTCCCTTAATTGTTTTATAAAAATTTTGTTTTAATATATTTTTCGAATATCTTATTTTTTATTTTCTTAAATAATTAATAATTTTTTTAAAATTTTCTGAAATAACTTATACTTAATAATTTATTATTTTTATTTTTTATTTTTCTGTTAAAACTAGTCTAACAAAATTAATCAGTTCATAAAAAAACGATCTTCAATACAATCAGTTCAACATTCAACAAAAAAAATCAGTTACTCTTATCCATCAAGCTTCAGTACAATAACAACACAAATCTGAAAATTTCTAGAACAAATTTTTTTTCAGAATCAACATAGAAATCAAACGTCCTTGCCGTAGAATTTCCGACGAGGGTTGAAATCGAAACCCATTTTCGACGAGGGTTGAAGCAGTGATGGCGAGGGGCTGAGGACGACGAGGACATACGAGCTTGTCGGGTGCACCCTTGCCGGAGAAGACGTACGAGCTCTAACTCTAGATCTGAAGCGGCGGGTGTGGGGATGAAGATTTGAAGACGCGGAGGTGCCTTGTTTATGGAGACGAATCTCTGAAGATGTGGAGGCTTGAGGGGATTGTGTTAGGGATTATTTTTTTAAGAAAGGGGATTGTGTAAGGATTATGTTTTTGTTTATTATTTTTATATTATTTATTTAATTATTATTTTTAAAATTAGTTTTATTAATAAATTTTATTTATTTAATTATTTATTATTATTAAAGAGGGTATAATGGTAATTTTATGTATCAAAGTGATAAGGCTAAATCGATAAAGGTCAAAATCATCATTTCACACTCCACTTAACTGCACATGGTGTCACATGACTGATTTGGAGGAATATTCCGTTAGTTTTCTAACGGAATATGCCAATTCCGTTCGTGGACAAAACAAAAGGGTAACAAATTGGTCATTTTAAACATAAGGGTACCAAATCGTTCGTGGACGGAACATAAGGGTACAAAAAAAATATATAACCCATTAAAATATTAATAAACATAGAAAGGGATATTCAATCTTTTGACATAAAAAGGAACGAGAATGCAGTAGAAAAAAAATTAAATGAAAGATAAATTTTGTTAATTTGCGAGAATGAAACAACGGAATTGAAAAAAACATCATAGTACTAGGAATTAAAAAAAAGAACATAAATATCATAAAGGAACATTAAGAGTCACATTCCGAGCTTATGCGTCAAAGCCGCAAGAAAATTCCAACGGTCATCAAGCTTTGTAGAGGACATGTTCGAAGTGTCCTTCACACTTAACTTTTGGTGAAACTCAAAGTACGAGTGGAGGCCGACGAGGAGCCGACGCTTACCTTTGATGGCATGATAAATTGCTTCTTATGCCTCCTTCATGTACGTTGCAGCCTCCATTGCCTCTATGGTTACCGAACATTTTCTTTTTCCTTTCAGCCTTGCAGCTTTGGCAGCCTTATGACCAAAATGTCAGATATTTTTGAAGCAAAAATCTTCTAAGTAGTGCGTTCACTATCAAGTGTGTCCTTCCGAGCTCGCTTGCTTAAATCTCTTGAAACATGTGTCGGAGATGGTGGATCGACGAGTTCGGGCTCAAATACGTTAGGGACTCCAAAGTGTCGAGCCATCCATTTGGGTTGGTATTTGACAAGGACCCATCAATGCTTCTAAACAAAGTCGTTTTGTTCTTCATCCGTGTATAAAGCCTCTGTCAATTTCATGATCTGGTCATCGGATCGATCGTTTTGGTGATTATTGACGGTACATTCATAGTGCCCTTGGAACTTCGTCACTCGCGAGTTGGCGTTCATAAGATTGTTAGGTTGATAAATAATGGCACAACTCCCTAATACTCTTGGATCTTCCTTGTAAGTACTCGAATATAATGAGTTGAATCTAGGATCCATGCATCAACAAACAATCTTTCTTTTCATCGCTATATATGTATTTTTCCGACTAGATGAGGAAGAATAGACAATAGAGAAAGAGGATCCTCGATTAGGAGCATGTGACAGAGTTCGAACGAGAGCAAGAACAGTAATATGAGCGATGGAACGTCGATGAATGGAATGACACATATGAATACAAGGACCACCACGAGCAGGAGAAGAAACAGTAAATCGATCAGGATTGGGCAGAGGAACGGAACAACCCATCCGAGTACGAGGACTTTTGACCAGGAATATGCGACACATCTAGAATGGGAGCAGAACAATGGTAGGAGTTGTAGTGTGCCGAAGAATAAATTGACCCATATGAATATAAGGACCATTACTAGTAGGAGCGGGGGAAGAAATTTCGAACACGTATAGGAACGGAATGGACCATGAGAGCACGAGGATCCAAGTGACCACAAGTTGGAGAAAGAACGAGTTCCTTGTCTTCATCATCATCATCATCGAAGACATCTATCTTTTATGTATTTTTCTTCCTCCTCAGAATGATCTCCATACCCTAACGATTTTCAACTTGATCGTAATAATAGAGTGAAACATAATATAAAGAAATGAATGGTCGAAATATAGGTATTTGAGAACAAGGAACAAACTCCTCTCACATCTATATGTGGTGACATATAAAACAAATTCTTCATAAACATTTTGATATATTTGAAAGAATATCAGAATCAAGAAGATAGATAACTTTGAGAGTTTATGAAGAAAGGGCGGCATGATTTTGAAATGGAAATTTATTGAATTTATAGAGAAAATAAAATCCTTGTATTTCAACCATTTACAATATAACAACTTTTAATGCTTGCCATGAGTCATGCTCTCTTTCCCCGCATTCTGTATCGAACTGCTTGCCCTTTATGCTGAGAACTGCAACATCAAATCTGGTTCAACTGTCAAGGAGGCAAGTGTCTCTGGTGCAGCCAAGTATGGAAGTTTGAGGAAGAGGCGTGGTGGTGTTGCTCCAACCAAGTCAGCAGTCAGGGCGAAGTCGGATTCGAAGGCAAGGTTGGCCAAAAAGGAAAAGGTGAAGCCTCATGGTACCGGTGATCAGTTGTCAGTGTTGCCTCTGTCAAGTGTTGGGAAAAGGGCAGAGTAGGAGCAAAATCAGCTCGTCGTGGAGGTTCTACAGTCATGTGTAGATACGATACAGAGACGAAGTCTGCTGCTTGAAGTCCTGAGGTGCGGCTTTACTCGAACGTCGGTTCAGGGCTGGTTGAAGATGAAATTTACATATGTAATCTTTCGTTTGAGTCAACGGAGGTTTGGGTAAAAAAACTATTTCTAGCATATGGTGAGATTGTTCGTGTCTCTGTTTCGAAGTGACCAAATCGACTTGGTCGATACTTTGATTTTGTGCGTTCAAAATAAAAAACTGAAGCTTCCTCAACTGTTGAAGGATTGAACGGTTTTACAGTAAATGGGTATGTGCTATTTGTACCAATTTCCCGGCAACGGAAAGAACAGAATCAAAGGTCAAGTTCGACTGGTAAGAAGAATGGAGATGTTTATCGGTCTAGAAAGTCAACGAATGCTTCATCCTCAGTGGATGTTGCACCTGCAGAATCACCTAGTGTTGACATTCGATCCCCCACCGATTGTGAACATCGATTGTGTGGCGGAGATTGAAGGTTCACCTGCGTTGATCGGAGACGACAACACCCGTATCTCTCTGGAGAGATCCCCGGGATTGATTACGATTTCAAACCTGACTTTGAATTCGAATCTTGCGTATCTTGTGGATCAGATCGTTGAAGTCCCTCATGATAAGGTTTCCGATCTTGTTGTTAGAGATGGTGGCTTTAAGCACGGTGAAAGCGGACAGGTTAACGCTGTTCCGTTGTTACAGGCTGTGATTTTGTTTGGGCCTGAGCTCAACACTTATGTTGGGTCATCTTACGATCTATTGATTCAAGCTGGGCCGTTGGTTATGGCTAGGTCTAAGTCAAACCATGTTGTTGGGTCAGCTAAACCCATTGTGACCTTGTTTGATTCTTGTGAGGTCCATGACGAGGAGAGGTTGTTGGATAGCGGTAGATTGGGTATCTGAACCTGCTGGACCTAACAAGGTTGTGGAAGAAAGCTGTAAGATCGTGGATGCGGTCTCGAAGGAGTTGGTTAGTCCGTGGAAGGATACCCTTCTCAAGCCTCAGAAGAGTCAGAGCTGGTCTCCTAAGTTTTTAAAGAATTTTTATACTACTAAATCCGAGCCTCGAGATCACTGAGGAGGGTTGATCTGTTCAGTTGTGTTCGTTTTGTTTTGGGGTTATTGTTTTGGGTTTGTTCCTGCATCTCTCTTTTTTCGGGTTTGGGTCCCTTAGCTTTATTCAGAGAACTCCTTTGTTATCGTTGTTCTCTTTGCCTCTTCCTCCACAGAAGGAGTTTTTTTTTAATAATATTTTCGAGCTTATAAAAAACCATTTACAATATAACTGTTGAGTCATTTTCTCTCTCCCCAAATTACGGGACACGTGCCTAGATCTCACCGGATGTAACATACGAGTTGCTTGATGAAACGTTGAGCTTACCCTCAACGTCCTTTCTCGATCATTACCGCCGATACCGTAAATGAAGGAACATCTTTGTCTTAGTGCTCATTGATTCACATGAAATCGATTAGCATATTAACAAGCAATCCACGACCATAACAAATACTCTCCACACGATTTAATTTGCAAAATAATATATGAAAATGATGTGCGTGATAGATTAAGTAATGGACGATTACGTATACAAATGTTTGGGCATAAAAGAGATGATGATAAGGGGGAGGAAGAAGTCGACATTCAACAAAGACGCGCACACAGACATTAGTGAATATGAATGATAAAAGAAAACGACAAGCGTATTAGCTGTGTAATTAAGACACAAACCTCGTCATTATCACATTATTTTCTTCTGGCTTTTGGAATGGAGTGAGGGTCCATGCAAGGCCCAACCACACCTTAACCTAACTCTTATCTCTCTAATCCACACAACAGCTGTGTTACAATACAGCCTGTCGATTACAATCACAACTCCTTGTGTTCTGGTTGGTTCCTTTACTATATAACCCTCACCTTCTTCTTCTTCCTCACTGTCAACAATGGATCCGTGCCCTTTCGTGCGGGTTCTCGTCGGCAACTTGGCCCTCAAATTCCCGGTCGCCTCCAAGCCCTCCTTCTCCGTCGTCCACCCCTCCTCCTCCCCTTGCTTCTGCAAAATCAAGCTCGGGAATTTCCACTCCCAGCTCGCCTCGGTCCCGCTTATCCACCGCGACGGCCAGGACCCGGAAGCCGGCTCTCACCCCCTCGCCACCTGCTTCAGCGTCAGCAAGGCTGAGGTGGAGAAGAATCTGCTGTCGAAGAAAGGCGCGTGCTTGAAGATCTCGGTGTACACGGGTCGAAGCGGCTCGACCTGCGGGTTGAGCGGCGGGAAGCTGCTGGGTGTGGTCACCGTGCCGCTGGATCTGAGGGCGGCGGAGAACAGGACGTCGGTGGTTCACAATGGGTGGGTCTCCGTTGGGGGTTGCAACAAGGGCTCGGCGCAGTTGTTCCTGACGGTGAGGGCTGAGTCGAACCCTAGGTTCGTCTTCCAGTTCGACGGCGAGCCCGAGTGTAGTCCTCAGGTTTTTCAGATTCAGGGGAACGATCGGCAGGCGGTTTTCACTTGCAAGTTCAGCTGCAGGAACTCCGGTGCTGATCGTAATTCGCGGTTGAGGTTAGTTACTCAATTTCATCCTTTTGTTGCTAATTTTCTGTTTGGCTGCTAAGGAAATTGTGGGAAAAGGAATTTTAAATTACTGCAATTGCTTCAATTGATAGTTTGGTATTTTGGGTTGTGATCAATTTTGACTTGAATGTTGACCGAGGATGAACTGTTTTCCACAGCAATGCTTTTAGGACATTTATGATTAGGTTTGGTTCCATGTCATATTTGTCCTAATCATGTTTTTTATTCCCCAACAGATCATCAATGTCTGAACCAAGCACCTCAAGAAGCTGGCTGTCCTCCATGGGAAATGACAAGGATCTCTCTACAAAGGAGAGGAAGGGATGGTCATTGACCATCCATGACTTGTCCGGCTCTCCCGTGGCGGCAGCCTCAATGGTTACCCCCTTCGTTCCATCCCCCGGCTCAGATCGTGTAAGCAAGTCTAATCCGGGAGCTTGGCTGATTCTCCGTCCAGGTGACAATACTTGGAAGCCATGGGGCCGCCTTGAGGCATGGCGCGAGAGAGGCGGCAGTGATGGCCTGGGGTATCGCTTTGAGCTCCTTCCTGATGCTGCCACTCCCACCACCACTACGGTGGCCAATTCCTCGGTGAGCATCAAGAAAGGTGGGAAATTCACCATCGACACTACCTCTAGTGTGTCCCCAATAAGCAGCCCGCACGGCAGCTGTGATTTTGGGTCGAGGACTAGATCAAGATCCAATTCCGGGTCTGGTTCTGGGTCTGATTTCGGGGTAGGATTGGGGTTATGGCCTAATCTTCTGCAGAGGGGTTTCGTGATGTCGTCGACTGTTGGGAAGTGCAGCAAGCCGGTGGTGGAGATTGGGGTGAATCATGTGACATGCACAGAGGATGCTGCTTCCTTTGTGGCGTTGGCCGCTGCCATGGATTTGAGCATTGATGCTTGCAAGCTCTTCTCTGAGAAGCTGAGGAAAGAGCTGACACAGCAAAGCCAGGACTTTGTCCTATGAAATAACAAATCCTGTTGTCGTTTTTGGTGTTTTTGGTGAGTTTGACGATTTGGATTGATTGTATAGCTAACAGCAGTTTTTAGGCTGGATTGCTATGATTGTTTTGTGTCTGTTTAATGATTCTCTTGAATTATATTTTCAAGTGAGGAATGGGGGCACATTGTGTTGAGTTGATTTTCTTGTGGTAGTGTATCTTGGCAGTTGCTTATCTGTATATGACCTGTTCATAACTTGTATTATATATCAGTTGGCAAATGATTAAAGCGAAGCAATTTTGGGATAGAGCAGTGTGTCTAAGGCATAATATGTACAATTTGTATCCATTTTTGTAGAGAAAGAAAGGTTACACGGTTAGCATGAAGCCTGCATAGTTAGAACAATGTTCATTAAGACGATGTTTATTAGTAAGGGCGTCTCTAAAGTTAGGTGTTTCGCTGGCGGAGACGAAACAACGTGGATCACAGGCAATTGGGTGCTTGCGGAAAGAATCTCGGTGAGCTAACCGTTCGAACGATGCAGTGGCGTAAAGAGACGTTGACAGCCAACGATCACAGGCAATTGGGTGCTTGCGGAAAGAATCGTCGGTGAGCTAACCGTTCGAACGATGCAGTGGCGTAAAGAGACGTTGACAGTCAACGATCAGCGTTGGCTGTCAACGTCTCTTTACGCCACTGCATCGTTTGAACGGTTAGCTCACCGACGACCGTTATCACCCTGTTCATTGCCGTCATGTGGCTTCGTCGACAAAAGCATTTTTCCCACTTCCTCCCTATATAAACCAAGTACTCCTTTCATTTACATACACCTACACAATTTCTATCAAAATACTACTATTTTCTTTCTCACTCTATTTTTTTCGTTGGCAATGGAGTACGATTAGGATCCTTTCGTGTGTGCGATGAGAAATAACGATTGCGTCTCGAAAACCCAAGAGAATATCCCCCGAGCTGAGACTCCGCTCGGACAACTCAAGAAAGTCCCATCATTACCAAAGGCGTCGTTGCGGTGTTGAATCCCCATTTACCCGAAGGGTCGAAAGCACGGAAAAGTAAAGAGAGCCGGGAGTATACCAAAAAGTCGTAAAGACTATGGAGCGTCGAGGAGGACGACGTGTTGTTCGCGCTTGGATGGTCAATTCTTGTGATTCAATTCACATGAATAGCAAGACGAATGTGAAGTATTGGGACACCATCGTGAGAGAAGTCGCTGATATGCGTGGACCCGATGATCTATTGCTATCCGAAAAGAACTACAAGGACCAATGGAACAACTTGAACCCTAAAATGACGAAGTTCCAAGTGGACTACAAATGGTCTGTGAAGGATCACAAGAGTGGCAGGTCTGATGACCAAGTTATGGCCTTCACCAAGGAATTATACAAAAAGCAGGAAGGGCACGACTTTGTGTGGAAGCATTGGTGGAATCTCGTCAAATGTGAGAACAAGTGGACGTCAAGGCACTTTGAGTTAATCGACACAGCGGAGCTTGAGGAGCATATGACACCGGCGTCATCTTTCCAATCATCTAGAGAATCGAGCAAGCGTAGTCGCGAAGACATACCTAGGGATGACAATGAGCGCACTACGGGGGTGAGCCAAACTTCGGAGTACCGATGGCATATGGGTCAAAAGGTTTCCAAAAGTACAAGGCTCAAAGGGAAAGGAAAAGTCTCGGAGGCAAAAAAGATTCTCCTATACTGCGGAGGCCCAACAAGCGATGTGCAATGCGCTCGAATGCCTATGGGCCGACAGTTCGGTGGCAGTAACTCCACCTCCTCACCTATAAATACTACCACTTCCATCACCTATCCTCACTACTTCCACCACCGAACCACCGATGGACGACCACCGTCGAATTTTTCCATGGTATGCTGAAGAAAAAATGGTCTTGGCCTTGTGTGGCTTCAACATTCTCGCCCGGGACAAAACATCTGGTATTGACTGGATGTTTACAACTATTACGTCTAATCACCCCTGATGGACCCCCACGACGAACCGAGAGGCAGTGCAAGGACCAGTGGAAAAGGACTTCCATCAAGGTAATGTAATTAAATTTAATCTACCACAAAAAAAATTCATGCTTGGCTGTCGGGCCAAACCGATGACTAATTAGAGTGCTAGCTGCGGACACGTATCGCGAACGTCATCGCCAAGTTTTCACCAAGTTCGCGATCTAGAATCTCGTGAAAGACCAGTCCAACTGGCTACAATATTGTCGTGAAATATAAATCGTTATTAAGCCATGTTTATTTTCCACTTCGGTGATAATAAGTCCTTGGTAACCTATGTTTAGTTTAATCTTCGATAATATTAATGTGTGTTTTTTTTAAATAAAAGTCTTATTTTAATATTAATTTATTGGAGCAACCATCAACGAACAACCAGTAGAAAAAACACCACTGGAGGTTGCTGGCTGATAGTGTTGACTGATGGATGGGCTGAAATAATATTTTTTTTAATCGAACAACCAGCACGAACAACCTACCACTAAAAATGCTCTAAGACAAGCCAATCTAAGCATTCACTTGCATAGGTTTCAAAGCAAAAGAGAAACAAGAAACTCACTTAGACCTTCCACAACCGGTGTAAATCCTAGTCTAATTGGATCAAATTTTGGGAAAATTTATGGAGAACAAACTCAATTCGCGGGTCTAATTCAAATCAGCTCACAGTGGGAATGGACCCGATTCGTCTAGTCCGAGTCTAATGTAAAAAAATGTAAATTTAAAATTTAAAAAATATGAAAAATCAACGAAAGACGATGGAAATATATTATTATTTTTGAGAACCAACAAAACATACAAACGACCAAAGCCTACCACATGGTAAACAATACAAGAACGTCAACTAAAAGAGCTTAATATTAATAAGAAAAAATACGAAGAGATTTTTTATATAAATTTAAACAAATAATCTTAAACATGTCGATTGTATTATTAATTAATATATATATATATATGTATATATATGTATATATATGTATATATGTATATATACATATATATATATATTAATTAATACATATATATATATATATTAATTAATATATATGTATATATATATATATGTGTATATATATGTATATATATATATGTGTATATATATGTATATATATATGTGTATATACGGGTGCAATCAGGTGTGAACCATTGCTTACGGTGCGAACGTGCGAACCTGTTTGTGCAGTGTATCTGGTTTGCGGAAATAGTGGTATCGGTTTGCGGTGTTTTCGCAAACCATATTTTTCTCAAGATAAAATGCTTTTTTTTCAAACTTCATTTCCGCAAACTGGGATGCTTATTTCCGCAAACCATATTCGCTATTTCCGCAAACCAGATACACTATTTTCGCAAACCATATATTTTCTCAACATAAAAATGTTGTTTTTCAAATTTTTTTTCTTCCGCAAACGGGGATGCTTATTTCCGCAAACCATGTTCGCTATTTCCGCAAACCAGATTTGAGGTTCGCAGGTTCGCACCGTAAGGGAGGTTCGCACCTGATTGTTTCCCTATATATATATATATATATATATGGGTACAGTCCGTTGAAAATATATGAGCCTTAGATTTTCCTATGAATAGAAATAATTTATATTTTACAACTTAAGCATCTATTTACAACGGATTGTGTACCTATATATATTATTTAAGTAATCTTATTCCTAAATTAATAAATAAAAAATTACTTTATATTAATTAAGAAATATTAAATTATAATTCAGAAAGTAATATAATCTTACTTAGGTAATATAAAATTATAAATTATGAAAAAATTAAATAATGTAATATAATTTATTAGCGAAATTATTGAGTATATTACTAAGGAAATTTATTTATTAAAAAACATATTAAAGAAAGCTATTTACGAATTAAATTTATTAAGGAAATATAATATATTCTTAATCTATTGGATGCCACATGGCAATTCTCTATAGGAGAATCGTAACATTAGACTCAGTTGAGTTGTCAGCGGTCTTTTCTCTCTCCTCCCCTATTAGACGTAGAATCAACGAATAGAATTAGGAATGGCAACGGTACTCGGACCGACCCGAAAAAATCGGGCCGGGGTCGTGTATTTTAACAAACGAGTTGGAGATGGGTTAGTTTGACCGAGCTTTAACCGGGGTCGGACCGAGAACAAGTTAGCTATTACCCGCTCCAGACTCGGCTTGATAGGTTACTACATAATAAAAAAAACTAAACCTAAACTTGGAAGTGATTAGTTTTGATTTGATGTTACTTGTTTTACTTGTCCGAGATGATGACATTATTATAGTTTTGTTAAGAGACAATAATATTATGAGGTGTGATAAGACTAGTGATTATATTATACTTATGGTCGTGAATAATTATTGAATATGTTATATGTTTCATATAGATATATGAAAATTTTATGAATCATAGGTACATGATTTTCCAATATAAATTGAGTAGTACATTAAAATTATGGGTTCTGAAAAAATACAACTCTTATACTAGGCGGGTAGGGTAATACCTGACCCGGTCAAGGTGCAAGCGGGCCACTATCTGGTCCTGGGTGGGCTCAGGGATCAAGTAGGGAAATCAGCGCCGGGCCAGGTATCACTAAACCAGGCCCAGACTCGATCCATTACCATCCCTAAACGGAATCGAATTAGACCCAATTTTGGGGCTTTTTGGACCGATTTGACGCCCGATTCGACATGCAAAAGCTTCCACTGTGGACGGTCTTAATGGTTTTGAGGAAGTCAACATAAGTATCAAACTTTTCCCTTCTCTAGTAAAGGGTGGAATTGGACCTCAGACCCATGCCCGTGTTAGTCTTAGTGCCCGTAGTTCAATCGTAAACATCCAAAAGTATATCATCATTAATAATAAAATTAAAGAAACTTTATATTACTTATGTGTTTGAGTAATATATCGATGTGTATTCTGATCTATGCCCACCGTGCGAATGCAACCATAGATCGAGATGGATCACACTCGATGGGTCCCAAGTCGACAAAGCTTCAGTAAAAGCGACTAGTATGAAAGATGGCTCTTTATTGGGTATCATATATTCAGTCATCTCACATATCAAGGAATAGTGATTGAGAATAATAAAGATGACGACTTTATGCCTTATCTCAATCAGGATATCATAGATAAAAGGATAGTGACATAGACGACGGAAATGTTAGATTCGACAGGGTCGATTCCTTATGTAGTGTTAGGCAATACTAAAGTCTCGTTAGTTGCCACTTATGTAGGATCAAGTAAATGGGATTTTACGTTGATCTACCGATATGCATAAACCTAAGGGTCACACTAGAAGATGAAACTCATTAACACACTTATGGAGAATGGCCAAGAGGGAAATTGACATGGGACATGACCAAAACTGGGTTTTGGGTCATGTGCTCGTAAGTAATTAGGACTTTACGGATCGAGACAATACTTGGAGTGTTGGTATTGATCGCGTTAGATATTATTGGACATATTCAAGATGGAAGGCGTGGAGGCGATGGGCGCGTCACGGGAACTTGTTGGGAATGTCCACGGGCCATCACCCGCGAGGCCCATGGGCGGCCCATACCGCCAAAGTCCCATGGAACCAACTAGTTACGTATTGACTAAATGGTTCTAACTAAACTAGTTAGATTAGGTAGTTGGTGATTCAATCCACCAACTTACTACCTACTTGTATCTACTTTACACTATCCTTTGTCATATTTACTATTATACTATTATGTTTTTTTTGATCGGCAATGCAAATTTAGATTGAAACCTCTCTTGAGGTGAAAAGAGGAGTTACAATGAGTTCTCTAAAAACCCCAAAAGCCCAAAGATAGACGCAACGATCTGATAAGGGAAAATATAAAAACAACGAACAGATAAAATTAACAAACTTTCAGTCAAGCAACAGACAATAGAAAACCAAAACCTAGGGTAGAATTGTCAAAATGAAGTAGTGATGGAAACCAAAGGGTAGGTTTTTGTTAAAAGGAATTGTGTTCACTTCAGATGACTTGAGCCACACGTTTGTAATAGAGCGGGTGAATTCAAATGGATGCTTGCAGCGCACGGTGCGATCCGGACACTTTGAATTCCAAAAGAGTCTTGATCCTCAAGCTACACTTGTCTGTTGTAATAGAAGAGATCAAAGTGAATTGAGCAATCTGAATGAGGAAAGCCAATGTCAGCAATTCGAAGCCAAGAGAAAATGGGGTTGATATGTCTTGTATCTGCAATGAAGCAATGAACCCTAACAAGCCAGCAAATAGAGTTAAAATGATCAGCAAATAGGAGCCTGAAGAAGCAAAAACCAGCAACAAGGCCAAGAGAAGAGGACTAAGAAACAAAACAAAACACTCAAGCTAGAAAAATACTACCCACACACAAGGAGAGGACAAGGGAACCCACACACAAAAGAGTCACAACTGAAGACAAAACCCAAGGAAACCTCACAAGCCTCACCCTCTCAACTATGACCTAAACTAGGAACCACCCGACAACCCTGCCCCCCAAACCCAGAACTAGGAACGATCAAGAATGAGACAAGAAGATGGCCTCCAAGGAAAACAAGCTCTTGGATTAGTCTTCCACAGCAGGAATGTAAACTGGAAGGAGTTTGTCTTGAACCTTGATAATTCCCAATTGAAAGAATGGTTTAGAATAGCCATGAAGATCTCCTTTGCAGATAGATTGATAGATTGAAAAAGGTAGAGATTTCTGGCTAGCCATAATTGCCAACAAACCAGTAGCACCAAACTTGTCCAAGCTGAAGATAATTTCTTGATAGGGACTAAAGAAGACCAAGAAGCAAGCAACACTTTTACTGAGCCAGGGATGATAAAATAAATCACCCACCATTTAGAAACCAGACCCCAAAATTCCCAAGCTCTTTTGCAATGTAATAGAATGTGATTTCCATGTTCAAAATCCCAATCACAAATGGGACAGATTATCTCTTCCAGAGATAAATTGAGGCCTCTCTTTTCAAGGAAGCATTTTGATAGGATAGTATCCAGACAAGCCATCCAGCAAAATGCTGTAATTTTAGGAGGTATACCAGGTAGCCACAAGTTCCTAGTCCAACTGAGAGTTTGAGTGTTTAGGCTGCAATGTTGTGCTAGCAAAGAGTAAAGTCTCTTAACAGAGAAGCCATTTGAATCCCACCTCCAATTCAAAACATCTTACTCTTGAGTAAGAATGACCCCTTCCAATATTAAAGAGACCAAATCCCATTCATTCTCTTCCCACCCTCTAGGGCTTCTTTTGAGATTTAAATATTTAAGACCATCTTCACAGAGTTCAGAAATTCTGGCCTTTTTTACATGTGACAGTAAATAGATTCTAGGAAAGAGATGTTTAAAAGGAGTTTGTCCCCACCAAATATCCTCCCAGAAAAAAACTCTATCTCCCTTCCCTAATCTCCAAGAAAGTCCTTTAATTCCAAAGAAGTCAGTGAACCTTGGATCTTTGATGAGAGCTATAATTTGAGCCATGAAGCAACAAGAACCCACTTCAGAGAAATTACTCAGATCCCATTCATTAGTTACCCAACCAAATTTTGAACAAATAACCAGCTTCCAAAGTGATTTTCTTTCCAAAGCAAATCTCCACCACCACTTGGCTAGAAGGGCCAAATTCATCAGTTCAAGATCCTTAATTCCCAAGCCTCCATCTTCTTTGGACTTACAAACATTATTTCATCCGGTTTTGAAAAATACCTTTGGAGAAGAACTACCATGCCACAAAAATCTTCTCTGCCAGCTGATCATTTCTTTTATCACACCGTTTGGAGCTTTAATAATTGAAAAGAAGTATAGAGGTATTGCCGCCAAAGTAGACTTTAAAAGTGTTATCCTTCCTCCCATTGAGAGCAATTTTGCTTCCCATAAACTCAAAGCCTTTTTGAATTTTTGTATGATTGCAATCCAAGTCTCCTTTCTTTTTGGATTTGCTCCTAATGGAAACCCCAAATAAGTCATTGGCAGTGATCCTTTTGGACAGTTGATAATGGATTCTAATTCAAGTTCTTCTGCCTCTGAGAGGTTGAAAAAGAAGGCTTGTGATTTTTCATAATTGACTTTCAGTCCTGCTGCAGCTTTGAAAATTTGGAGAGCATATTTTAGACAAGACACTCCTTCCTGTGATGCTTGGAGGAAGAAAATGGTATCATCTGCAAACTGTAGATGGGAGATTGTGGGACAATTTTCATTCAACTGTATGCCATGTAGGAGACCATTTTGAACAGAAGTTTCATGATTTGGTTGAGTCCTTCTGCTAGCAGAACAAAAAATAAGAGGGGAAATGGTACAACCTTGCCTCAACCCTCTGAACATTTGGAAGGCAAGACTAGGGGAACCATTAATCAATATAGACACATTTTCTTTAAAGCAAGCCATCATCCACATTTTCCACTTAACACCAAAACCCATTTTTGTGAGCAATTTCAAGATAAAATCCCAACTTACATTATCAAAAGCTTTCTCAAAATCAGCTTTGAATATTAGAGCTTTTAGCTTAGCCTTTTTGATAAATTGGACCACTTCTGCTGCAATTAAAATCCCATCAGTGATCTATCTCCCTGATATGAAGCTAGTTTGCTCATCTCCCACCAAGAAACCAATCAGTGCCTTTAGCCTTGTAGATAAGAGTTTAGAAAAAATCTTGTAGGGGCCTCCCATCAAACCGATTGGTCTATAATCATCAAAGGTTAGAGGGGAAGGACCTTTGGGAATCAGAGTCATAAATGAGGAATTCAATCCTTTCACAATTTGTCCTGTTAAATGGAAGTGATTAAGGAACATAAGGATATCATGTTTGATGATTGACAAGAAAAAACTTGGAAGAACAGCAATGTGTAGCCATCAGGCCCTGAGACTTTATCACCATTGCAAGCCATTAAAGCCTGGAGTACTTCATCTTCTTCAAAAGGTCTTTCTAGCTACAAGGCTTGATCAGAGGTTATAGTAGAGAAGGAGAGCTCATCAAGATCTAATGAGTGTGAAGTAGAGGCTGAGAACCTTTCTGAAAAATGGTCTGCAACTGCCTTTTTTATTTCCTCAGGATCAAATAAGAGGCTATCATTAGCCCAGATATGTGTTACTCTTTTGATAGTCACTTTATAGTTTGCAATTATGTGAAAAATATTTAGAGCCTTTATCTCCCTCATTAATCCAATTCCTTCTGGCCTTCTAACTCCAAAGCTTAGAATGTAGCTTGTATTTTTTGAATCAGCTCAGCTTTGAGCCTTCCTCTATCACATCACTCCTTTTCAGTGAGGCTTCTACTATTCAAAACATTATCTAATTGATCTATTGAGGAAATCAAATCTGCAATAAGACTGTCTAAGGCTCCAAAGACTTTGACATTCCACTCTTTGAGCTTAACCTTGAGCATCTTCAATTTCATCCACAGGACATACTGAGGTAAACCCACTACATGAAAGGATTGCCAAAAATCCTTAACAACACTTAAGAATCTGCTATCTTCAGTCCATACATTGAGGAATTTAAATGGTCTTGGTCCCCAGTCAACCAAATTATCAAAGAGCACAATAGGTCTGTGATCAGATATACATCTTATGAGGGCAGATTGAGAGAGAGCATTGAAGGCTGATAGAAACTCTCTCGAAACCAGAAATCTGTCTAACTTTGAAGCAATAGAGCCTCCTCCAAACCAAGTATATTTACCATTTTGTAAAGGCAGGTCAAATAAGCTCAAGGAATTTATACAATTCTGAAATTCAAGCATGCCAACTAAGTAGGGCCTTTGAACTGCTCTATCAGAAATAGAGAGAGTGACATTAAAGTCACCCACTATCAGGATAAGAGGGATATGATTGAATGTACTGATAAAACTTATTATATCAGACCAAAGTTGAGATCTGCCAGTCCTTGAGCAAGGGGCATAGACATTAATGAAGCAACAATTTTTGTGCAAGCTTTTAGAAGTCCCTATCCAGATGAGAGCTCCACCAAGACAATTAGAATCTATGATTGAGTAATCATTTTATTTCCAAAAAGAAGTAATACCACCAGAGCTGCCAATTGATGGTGAAAAAAATCATCTCCCAGCCCCAAGAAAGTCCACATGATCTGAGAAACCAAGATGGTATTTTCTCTAATTTAAATTCCTGCATGAAAATAAAGTTTGGAGTCTGCTTCTTGATCAAATTACTAAAGCTTTTCCTCTTTTGAGAAGAGGGGATGCCTCTCACATTCCAGGAGAGGACTTTCATAGCAATTAGTTAGAGAAAGTTGTTCTTGGCAAGCTTGGATCTTCAAAATCCTTGTCCAGGTCTACAAAATCATCTTCAGATCCCACTTCTAAATCAACACAAGTATTAACTTTATCTTCCAATAATCTCAACTGATTTAAGATATCATCTTCATTTCCTTTAGCCTTTAGCCCTACTGCTTTAGCAAATCCCCAAGCTCTCTTTGCTTCAGTTGATAAAGATAGAAAGGAGATATCCTTCTGAGTAGCCTGAGCAACTGGGGACTGGCAAGCCTCCTTCTGAGCTGAAGACAATTTATCAGTCTTAACCTTTGATCTGGTTACATAAGAATGGGGTGCTGCAGATTTGCTCTTTTTCTTTTTTTCCTTAAACTGATGGGAGATATAAGAACCTTCTTAGACAACCCCATAAGATCTGATATTTCATCCACTTGAACTTGCAAAAAGATGCCATCATAAGTGGGGGTAATATTTGAAAGCAACGAGCCAATTCAACCATCACTATTCAGTGAATTCAGACCTTGTGGACCCAAGGGAGTGGGCTGTAAAGAACCAACATTCCCATCCAGGTCAGCCCTCTTAAATGCTTCATTTTCCCAAGTCTGAAAATTTTCCATCCTTAATAAATGCTTGTCTAATTGTTCTATACTAGAGGAGAGAATTGCAGCTTGCTGGTTGAGATGCAGACTCAGGGGGTTCAAATGTAACAAGAGTGAACATGAAGTTCTTCTAAAATCAGGACCAGAATTGGCTTGAACTTGAACAGTGAGGCTGGCCAATACTTCAGAGTCCTCTTTAGTTAGAGAGATAGCTAGAGTTCCAACCACTGTAAGGATCAAAGAGGGCTCAAGACTTCTTGGATTAATTTCAGAATGGATCTCTTTCTCAACACCTTCCTTCAACTTCAGAACAGGGCTTTTGGAAATAAATTCCTCTAGAGGAACAAGAGCATTCATCTCCAGTACAGGGCTAATAACTTCCTCAAGAGGAGTAAGAGTATTCATACCAATCTTCTCCAACTGATTCTGAATTACCAGGGGAGCAGAACTTAAATACTCATCAGATAATAAATGCTCATCATTGGAGTTCCTTACTAACTGAGCAACTGATTTCAGTAGTTCTGAGCAATCCTTTTGAGTATTAATTCCCACAGGAGGAGAGAGAAGAGGATCCAAATCCGAGGAGCTGGTAGCACTTATAGAATCCAAATCTAGAGAGTGAGGAGATTGCAAGGGAGGGAGGGCACTGGCTATAATTGAGGAGACCCAAAGCTTGAAAGTGGAATGTCCAAGAGTGATCTTGACTTCCTCAGAAATTGGTCTCAACTCAAGACTATGAATAAGGACATAGGCAATGTCGATATCAGAAGCAGATTTGGAGAAGGATGAGTGAATAGGACATTTCCAAAATCAACTACAACAGCTTGAAAAGATTCCTCAGACCAGCCATGGAAAGGAATCCCTTGAATGGCTAACCAAACAAATCTCCCACCCTTTAAGCATAAATCAACAGAGGCAGGAAAATAGGTCAACCAATCTTGAAGCCACAAACACCCATCAGATAACAACTCCTTGTGGAAAACCTCATCTGGATAATGCACCAAAACTACTTTATTTCCCAAGGAATTGAGAAATATATCAGAAACTCCTTAGCTAGCTATCTCTCTTTGCATATTTTCCACACTGAGATTAAGGTGAGAGATTGCTAGATGAGAATGTTGAAGGAGTTCTGTCTGTTCAACAACTATTGAGCCTTTATGCAGAAAGTCCTCATAATTCAAAGTGTCTGCCTTTCTTGTGGTTTGCAGATTATGTTCCCTTGCATGAATTTTTTTTTTCCATCTTTTTGGAGGAGATTGTTCTGGATATTTTAGTGCTGATCCATCCCAAGCTTTTGTAACAAAAAGTCTTTGTTTCCAAAAGCTTGCACCATTGAACTTCAGTATTGCCTTTTGCAAATTTTCCGAGGAATCAAAATAAACAAAACCATACCAGAACCCTTTCAAATTTGGCTTCTAAGCCACCAAAGCTTTGTAATAACCTGTTTCTGAGTAGAAAATGTTCTGAAGCCAAGAAATGTGAGCATGTGGAGGGCGATTTCTAACAAATGCAGTATAGAAATATTGAGTTTTAGGATGATAGGACATTCTTTCCATCCTTTCCTGATAATGTTTTTCCTTTAAGGGCTGTTGAGCTTCTTTACCAACTGATCTGAGTTTGAGATGCCGAGGAGAAGAAGGTGTAAGATCAGTATCATAATCAACCGGTTTGAAGTGCTTATCATAGAACATTTTTTGGCCATGCAGAAGCTTTGTGTGACCTCCTGTAGAATACTATTGAGTCTTATCTGTGGATGAGGAGGAAATACTTTTAGCTTTGTTTCTTGCTCTTCTTTTGTTTAGCTTCTTCTTAACAAACTCAAAACCCGGAGGAGGGCCAATGGAGGAAGAAGAAGTAATCCTCTGTTGAGCGCTTGCACCTAGCACCTTTTATGTAGAGAGTGACTGCTGCCTAGGAATCTCACCAGCGAGTTCCACAAGAGAAAGACCCATAGATGACAGGGTTAACCAGAAAACAGAGTGATACCAGAGATAAGACCGAGACCAAAGCAGGATACCAACGCCGTCGGTGGTCCGATGGTCTAGAGGTGTACCATCTTGGACACTACACCGATCGAAATGAAGGAGCTTAACAAATGCAGCACATGAAACTCAGATACGATGAAGAAATTCAAATTTTTGATGAAGAACACTGTAGCTGAATGAAGATCTTCATGATGGCCAAGAAAGTACTGTAGCTTCTAGAGAGAATTTTAGTTTTTTTGATATTGATATTATTGATCTATTATTCTGTTATGTTGATGGGATAAGATGACTTAATAGTCATCTTTTCAACACAATAAGACATCTTGGAGACTCAATCTCGATCATTCCTTACTCGGTGTTCTTGATTTGGTAAGGAAACCATGAATTTGTTTATTCTCTTGTGTTTTTAACATGATAGTTTTTCCATGGTATCGTGAGTTTTGCTTCCGTTGCAAGTATGCGTTCATACCCTCCAACGAGACCCAACAACCTAGAAAGTATTCAATATGAAGTTGCTCATTCAAGTTAGTGTTTCAGTTCCATTTTCAGGAGAACCTACTTAAACTAAGAGTACCTATAATAGGGTCTTATTCTCACTGATCTACGTGTTGAATTCGAATGAAAAACTGGTTTTCTACGTTGAACCGTCAAATTTTGGCCCAATCCAATATCAAATCGGTGACACAACTTTAGACGATTTACGATTCTGCAGACCGTAGGTAGTTTCGTTTTTGTAGAGACGACTTTAAATGATCGATTCAGGGAGGAGATTCTACCGAGGTGAGGAGAATCCGCCACATGTTGTTGACTCAACCAATTAGGGTTGAGGGGATTTTTTTTCTTCAAATCTGATACGAAGTTTCCCTGTAAAAACCCTTCCTAATTCAATGCATTCTCACACCATCAATTATTTCATTGTCATCTGAAGATAGTTATATTTTTTCATTTGGTCATTGATTCTTTTTTTTTTTGGTCACAGATTCTTCGAATGGTGACTAATATGATGAGGGCAAAATCGACAATGCAATATTTTGAGAGAGGACACGTGAGGTGGAGAAGCAGATGTTCCAGTCCTTACGGGCTACAGTTTTGGTGGTTGGAGAACATATGAAGAACCCCACGGGTGGAGCATAGAAGGAATTACTTTTTCAGAGATCAAAACGATGATTATGAGTGGATTATGTCCGACTACTTCATAGCAAAGTTGTTGTACGATGAAAAAAATGTTTCGACGGCGTTTCTGTATGGCGCAAACTATTTTCTTGAAACTTGTAAGTGGTGTGTTTGAGTTCGATGATTACTTTACTCAAAGAGATGATTGTCATGGTTGGGCCGGTTTCTCAACTATTCAAAAATGTATGGCCGCTACACGGATGCTCTATTACGGTTCATCAGATGATAGCTTGGACGAGTATATGAAAATGGCAGAAACAACGACTCTCGAGTGCTTGTATCGGTTTTGCTTCGCCGTAATAAACATCTTTGGTGAGACTTATATGAGGAAACCCAATAGTAATGATATTTATTAATTTACTCGTGTGAATGAAAAACGAGGTTTCCCAGGTTGATCGGTAGTCTTGATTTTATGCATTGGGAGTGGAACAATTTTTCAAAAGCTCTTCAAGGGGTTCACGAGCGGGGCGATCATCTTGGATCTACAGTCATGCTTGAAGTTGGGGGAAGACTGGGCACTTGGTTTTGGCACACACACTCTGGTATGTCGGGGTCGAATAACTATATTAATTGAACCAATCATTGTTATTTGCTCACGTACAACAAGGTGAGCAACCCGAGGTCGTGTTTGAGGTAAATGGTTCCTATTACAATACTCCTTACTACTTAAATGACGGAATATATCCACCATGGGCAACCTTTGTGAAGTCCATCTTGACACCACAACCTCTAAAGCACGTGTTATATGAAAATGAATAGGAGGCTTCAAGGATGGATGAGGAGAGGGCATTTGGGGTTCTCCAAGCTCGATTTCATATCATCAATAGGCCAACTCGAGGTTGGGACGATCAGAAATTGGCTATGATAATACAGACTTGCATTATCATACACAACATGATTGTAGATGATGAACACGATACATACCAGGGAGATATTGAACGACTGGAGGCCGAAGAACCAATCCAACCCATATACCGAGGGTCACAACTCGGTTACGATGTCATCCAAACCCACACAAGACATATCGAGGATCAAGCTACCAACCACCAGCTCAAAGCAGACCACATTGGGGCTATGTTAAGGCCAGAGGCGATTTTAAATGTCAACAACGGGTAGACGTGTACTTTATTTGTATTTTGCAACACTTTCATTGTATTTATGGTTTTTGTTTTGTTTTTATTCAGATTAATTTTGTTGAATTTCCGCTACATGTACCTGTATGTCAACTTTTTATAAATTTCGTGTAATAATATGTCATTTTTTTGTTGCATGGACCTTGCGCCACCCCCATGCATCTCGAAGTCCGATTTGGTATCCCACACCAGCACTCAACCCTCACAAATGTTCATCTATAAAAGGAAATCAAACCATACCATATCTCCTCATGTTCTTCGAAATTCAAGAAATTATCCAAAACAATAGCATCATACGATAAAAGTGGTGTTTCACAAGTTGATATGGCTCCACCACAACGAATCTATAGATCAAGCGAGAAGCCTACATGTGTGGTAGGTTCAAGAGCACATAAGCCCGATTTATTAAGCACCACAACTCCTAGACGAGGAAATACGCCAAATTCGTTATTCTGGACACATTTGACTAAGCCCCGCTCGAGAAGGCGAACCACGAATCTCCTATGTTCGCAATGTTTGAAGTTCAGAACCACAACTAAATCAGTTCATGTACGTTTGATTGTTATTTGTTGTACTTAGCTTTGAAAACGTGTTGTTTTATTTTTGTACTCGACATTCAACCCAATTTGTTTGATAATTTTTCAACATTACTTTATGTATAATGTAATTTGTATGGAGATTGAAAATTCTACCCTTTTCAAATGCACCGAATCTGTCACCTCCTATATTGCACTCACCATTTATGCCACCACTGATTCTACGAGGGAAAAGTTTGACCGATTCTTCACAATAATTTATAACCCTAAATTCTTTGAATTCGTCTATATAAACAAAAATCCAAAGCTCTTTCTCTTCACAAGTAACGTCTTCAACTATTCCTCTTACCTTTTATGTGCCACAATTTATTCACCGATAATTCCCAGTAGAGTAAAATCGGTCATGGCTCCTTCTTGGACAGACATAGAAGAGAGGCACCTAGTTCTGATATGGATGGTCAACGCAGACGTGACATAGGAGTATTGAAAACGCCTTCATCATGACTATAAAGTCATGAACACTAATTTGTATCCTTAGTTTGAGAAGAATCTCAAATACCACTAGTAGAATACCAACGTACGGGTGAAGGAATTCGAGTTGGCATTCTTGGAGGCTTGGATAGCTCTCGGTTCGGTAGCCACCGAAGCGGAAGTGCTCTTTGAGGCGAATCGACAGTACCATCAGTGTCGGCCAACTCATTAATAAGCACGAGTGGTGGTTGACCGTTTAGGAATGCCCAAAATGACAATTCTACAACGAATTTCCCCTAGGTTGTCATGTGATATGTTGTTCTCGGTATTGTTTTGTTTCATTTCTTGGTTATGTTTTATACCATCCGATCATCGTTTCCTGTAATAATAAAACGAGTTTGTGTTATGTTTTTCATATGTATTTTCTTTTCAATTAGACTCGGAATTGAAAAAATCTATTTGTACCCACTATGGGATCAAAATGAGTTTTACAGTCTAATTCCCACTAATTTTGCTAACTTCCCACTATTTTAAGTCAGTTGGCCCGGGAAGACTGTTTCGGTCTATTCCTATTGTGGGTGATATAAGACATTTTCTTATGTATTTACTTTAGTTGAGTTATGACTCGGGATTCAATGCCCACAGTAAAGTTTGGGTTAGAACTTTTGCTATTGTTAACTCTCTGGTCACCATCACACGTGAACTATACCGCTTACCGGTAAAATTCATTCTAATTTATATTTTTTTGCTGAGGATTACATACGCAAAATTTTGACATTATTATCATGCATGGGATGCATCGCCCTACCACATGTAAGAATTAGGGGTAACTTGATGTCATAATGTCGAACTATTTTTTATTATAAGATCACATCCCTTGAAAAGTTTGATTCTTTCATCATAATAGTTAGACCACAATCTTTGGGAGATGCCATCTGAAAAGTAGATGGGCGTTAAGTGATAATGTGAAATATCAAGTTTTCCCTTGAAAATCTATTGTTATGACTTAAAAAAGGTCAATTAGGGTTATGAAACGAGATTCCCCCCCTTTTCATTAATTCTTCTTTAATTTTCATTTGTACAATTTTTTTTACTTTCACCAATGAGCATTTCTCAAAGATCAATATTAATCAAAATTACATTTTTTTTCACTAGTTCTTCTTTAATCATCCTTTTTTCATAAGAATGTACACCAAACACAACATCAAAATCCATAATATGCATAGGAAATATAAATATATAAACTATAAGTTTACAAAAATGTCATTACACACATTAAAATAAATAAATAATAGACTTATTTAGTAAAATTAAATCAAAATATATACATACATACCTATATATTAAGAAATATAAATAAATATAACTAGGTTTTGTGAAGTTGACCCGAATATCAAGCTTCACAATTCACTTCTAGAAAGAAAAAGATCATATTTTGTCCATCAATCCTAAAAATCACAAATTATTTGATTAAAAAATGAAAAGAAAAAGAACAAGAGAGGTTAATAATAATAATAATAAAAAAGTTACGTGTCATTTATCGTAGATTCCGATAGTTTGTAATAGTTCCCGATAGTTGACCGTTATGATTTAGAAGGGTAATTTGGTATTTAAAAAAAAAATCAAAGGTCATTGGCGACTACTAAAGTTTTTCGTCATTTATCACATATTTTTATCGTTTGTAACAATTTTCGATAGTTGACCATTATGATGTAAAAAACAAGTTCAGCTAGGGTTATGAAATAAGAATTAACCATAGTACAAGGAGACTACATAGGCTTTTCCTTAAGAATTACTATCTTTGTCATTGAGGATTAGAGTGTATACCTAAGACATCGATTGGAACAGTCTTTAATTGTTGTTGCTTCATGGTTGGTATATTAGGGCTTAGACCTTTATTATTCCATTTGTTTGTACTTCAGGTTTGATAAATTTAGGTTATAGACCTCTGTTTAGTTTCATTGTTTGCTTCACGTTTGTTAAATCTGGGTTTAGACCTTGTCTCCCCATTATCGGGTTCTGTTAATTCAGGCGCTGCCCTTGTTTGTTCGAGGCAAAGACATGTCTCAGACTTCTTGGTTCACTTAGGAGATGTTCTCCTCTTGTCTTGTCACTATACTTCATAGTTCAAGATTTATAATATCAATTTCTTATATATAAAAAATGATGGTGTATAATGTCCATTACTGAAGTACTCACTATTGTGTGTATAGAGTAGTTATTGTAATCATGTTACATCGTATTTGTATACTTTCAAATTAAGTCCAATTCAATACATATTGTACCTTATATTAAAGGTTTCAATATCAATCATACGATAATCACAAGAACTATATTGAAATGAACGATCTCCCTCTATCGAAGCCATATCCCACTACCAGTGTCTTGCATCCTTACGATTGCAACGCTGCGACTCAGAAAAATATCATGCTTTCCCGAAAGAAACATGTCTAGGACCTGCAGGCCACATTTTTACATCGAAATAATTTTACCCTTGGTGACCATACGTCGCAAGCGGTGCCCTCCAATACGTTGATGTCGTGTCCTAAAGTGTCGTATTGTATATTCACACTCCATTATATTTTCAGCTTCCTCTTTACCAAAGGAAGCAAGAAGGTTTAACCCCAAGTAGGGATTGTGGCCGTTAAGGAGATGGTACACGCCGAGCAGGTACGTTTCCTGATTATTTTCTGTTTTTTGCAAGCTCTAGAATCCTTGCACCTTCTAGTATAATCTTGCTCACGACTTTCGGTGTAACTTGTAGTGGAAGCTGTAGAAAAAATCTGGCATATGTAGAAATTTAATTGAAGCCCTTACAGCTATTTTTACGGCAAAACACGTAGAAGAAGGTCAAAAGGGACATACAATAACCATAGTGCATGGCAAACAAATAGAACATATTTTACCATCGTGAGAGGTTGAGCAAGACCTTATCACTGTCTTGAACAACTAGAGAAAGTATTTTTTTCTACGGTTTTGGAAGGGAAGATTCCACCATCCAAGGGTGCACGTCAACGATCCATACAACAATTGGAAACATGAAGATTAAAGTGAAGTGCAATTGTAAACGAAAATAAAAGTCATTATAAAAGGGAGAAACCAATCTATTGTGTTTAATTTGATACACGAGGAGTCACGTTCCCTCGTCACGAGATTACTGATATAAATATTTTTATTCCTACCTTTTAAGTTTCTTAATTATAATTAGTTTCTAACTCTAATTACCTTACAATTAATTTATCTATTTTAATTTGTTAAGAAAAATTGATACCACTTACGATTTTATTATATTGTTATTTACTATGATAAAACAAATAACAGTGCTCTCGTCATTGATTGACAAAGCTAAATCCGCCACTTGGATTTTCCTGATATTGATGAGAATGATGGTTCAAACGTCAATTACATCCATTCGTTCACATAAATCGGTTAGGATGGTACTATCTATCAAGCACACCAATTCAACTAATCTAGTAGATACTTGAAATCAGTAGCTACGTCAACACACTAGTCATCCACCAATACCAAAGTTTTTTTTATCAATTTCTTTCTTCCTTCTATCTATGGGTGTCGGGACACCTCTGACGAGCAAAAGAAATGCCACCTTTATGATATCCATGTTAAGAATACTTTCCTTAGGATGACCCTCCTTTACTTGCTCATCGACTAACTGCTTTAGTTTTAGTTTCAAATTATCCAACCTAGCCAGTTCTTGATTGGGGAAGTGTTTTTTCACAAGTATATTGGATTGATATTGTTTTCCCAAACATCTTTGAAGGAAATCGTCCACAGTTCAGCCCCGTCATTAATGCATACTTATCCATGGATAATCTCATTAGTCTCCCATTCCTCTCGGATGTTGTCTGGATGTAGGATTCTATAAGTAGAAGCACCCATTGTTATCCTCTAACCTACTCAATTACGTCTTGATGATATTTGCAATTCAAATGGTTGACTTTTGTTGGAGATCTTGGCTTCAAAATGTTCGTCTTCGGTTAGTAATGCCTTCAAATGAGGAATAATTACTGTTGTTTTTCAGGAACTGATTGTTCTTGTTCCAGTGGTCCAGATGCCCGGGCAGGTCCATACTCCTAGTTCTTGGTTCCCTTCATTTTAGTGAAGGATTATTTCCTAGTATAAGAAACAAAAACCATTACAACTAAACATTTTTTTTTTCTCAAATTCCCCATACTAGGAATCAAAATTTCCATATTGTCTTAAATTACACCGAATAAAAATCTTCATCAGAAGCTGCCTAACCCAGAATAAAAATTCCCATCGGAAGTCGCCTAACTCTAAATAAAAATTCCCATCGGAAGTCGCCTCACCGCGAATTGGAATATTGTAAAAAAGAATTGGGGTATAGTATAGCCCCTATTCATTCCGATGCGACTCCACAAACAAAATCATCAACTATCTACACCCAAGTTAAACCAATAAATGTATCTAGACATACGATGGACAGAACTATATCAACATGCCTAGGTCGTGGGTAGCTCGATTTTGAGTCGACGTTGAAGATGGAACAACTGCCATGGAATGGAGACGTGAAGGAAGAGGGGTTGTGCGACAATACGAGGTTTACGAATTCGAATAAGATTCTGAACGAAATATGGGGATTTCCGATTTCAACATATAAGCGTTTTGAATGAGATGTTTTGAATGGTCCCAAGGTGAATTCTTTGGAAGAATTTTGGATTACTGACCTCCCTCTTAAGGTACAGTATCACAAGTTGTATCATCTAAGCTTATAATTTTGTTGTAAAGTCGGAAGCTTTTGGATTAATGGAGATTGATTGCTGATCTTTAGGAGAGAACTCAAAGAATAGGGATAGATGAATTCAGAAGGTTGAGTGATATCAACAACACTTTTTATCTTTTACTTTTTGGAGAGGATTATGCTCAATCAAGGGTCACAAAATCTGGTTTTACAGTTGTAGCTATATATTCTCATTTACAAAAGGTAAATCAGGTAGTCATTTGGCAAAATACCTTTGGTCTCCTCATCTAGCTCCTAAAATTTCATCTTTTTCTTGGTCACTAAAATGTTTATGGAGAATAGAGTGTTGAAAGCTTCAATAGCAGACTCTTTTTTCCCTTTTGTAATTTGGCACTTGAAGCAGTGAATCATCTATTCTTAACTTGTAAGAGAGCTTGTCATGTTTGGGCTCTCATATTCAGTTGGTGGAGGTTGTTTTGGATCTCACAATTTAGTTTTAAGGAGCTGGTTTTATTGTGAAGATATCTTATCCCCAAGTTCCCACAAAACAATGGTCAAATTATCAGAAACTTTATCATCTCAGAACACAAAAATTTGATTTGGTATCCTCTTTTTGGTTTGATGGGGATTGGATCTTTCTATTTAGAAGAGATCTTAGGGGGTTGGGATTGGCCCAGTTCCATCTACTGTGTGATTCTATTAATGGCATAGTCTTGACAAGAGGTGATGATATAACTTCTTGGATTATAGATCACAAAGGATTATCTGTTCACAAGATGTATGAAGAATTGGATGAATCCTCAGGCTCATCACTTGATTGGCCTGCCTTGTTATGGGCTCCAATTCTCCCTCCTAAAATTGCAGTATTTGCCTGGCTTGTGTGCATGAAAGGGGTTCCAACAAAATGTTTTCTGTTGGCTAGAGGACTCTATAATGGCAACATATGGCTAGAGTGTTGGGTCTCGAGGTAGGGTTGGAGATGAACTAACTCGCAGCGAAAAATCAATGAAAACCAAGAGACGATTAAAACCATGAAACAACTAACAAAGAATGGATTCACAAGAGAAAAATTCAGCACTAGTTCTTACCAAAACAAGAACACCGGTTAACGAATGATTGGCTTGAGTCTCCAAGATGCCTACGTATCCACATGGGAATCAAAGCCACGTAGTTCTTCTCTTTGAGGACTCAAGAACACAAACATGGAGGTGGAAACTAGCCAAACCCAAAATGGCCATGGAAGAGGGAGAGAAAATGTGTTTCCTATTCTTTTCTTGTGTTTGTTATGTTGAAAAAAGATGACTTAAACATAACAAAACCCATACTTGTCCAACTAAAGGCATGGGACAAGTATGGTGTCAAGTAAGGTGTAAATAGGACAAAGTATGTCAAGACAAGATTGGGTTAGGTGGTGAATCACCAACACCTTAATCCTTGTCTTGCTTACTTAGTACTAATTAATCAAGACTTGATTAATTAGTTCCATGGGCCTTGGTTGCATGGGCCTTTCATGGGCCTCTTGGAACATGGCCCGTGGCCATTTCCAACGAGGTCCCGTGATTCGCTCATCGCCTCCATGCCTTCCATACCGGAAATGTCCAACATTATCCGACGCGATCAATCCCAAGACTCCAAGCCTTGTCTCGATCCGTAAAGTCCTATTCACTTACGGGCACATGACCCAAAACCCAGTTTTGGTCATGTCCCGAGACAACTCCCTTTTGGCCATTCTCCATAAATGTGTCAATGAGTTTCATCCTCCGGTGTGACCCTTAGGTTTATGCATGTCAATAGATCAACGTAAAATCCCATTTTACTTGATCCTATTTAAGTGGCAACTAACGAGACTTTAGTATTGCCTGACACTACATAACGAATTGACCCTGTCGATTCTAACCTTTCCGTCGTCCCTGTCATTATCCTTTTATCTCCGATATCCTGATTGAGATAAGGCATAGAGCTGTCATCCTTATTATTCTCAATCATTGTTCCTTGATATGTGAGATAACTGAAGATATGATACCCAGTATCATGTGCATGGCCATGCTATTCTTCCAGTCACTCTCGATCAAGTGGCCGAGAACCGATATCTTTCCCATACCTTAGTATGAGGGATAAATCCCTTAGCCGTCTTTCATGTCACTCATGTAGCCCGTCCCCAAGCCAATCCTGGCCGTTATGGAAGCCCTGTTACGGACAACGTTAGGCACAGGTCAAACTCAGTTGTTGACTACATAGCGATCACAAAGACTCCTTGGTCTAAGGATACATGACAAGCTACAACACTGAATATGTTCATGACTTAATCTATGGCACATATTCAGGGCGGGTCGTCCAATATCATGTCCCACATGATATCTATGATCAGACTCCGGAATCCCATTCCAATGATTAACAGAACGTAAGCCATAAAGAGCCATCTTTCATACTAGTCGCTTCTAGTGAAGCTTTGTTGACTAGGGACCCATCGAGTGTGATCTATCTCGATCTATGGTTCTATTCGCGTGGTGGGCATAGATCAGAGCACACATCGATATATTACTCCAACACATAAGTAATATAAAGCCGCTTTAATTTTATTGCTAACGATGATATATATATTTGGACATTTAGGATTGAACTACGGGCACTAAGACTAACATACAGGACTCTACAATTTCTTCTGATGATCCAGAAGAAATTGATCACCTATTCATAGGTTGCTTTGTCTCAGTACAAGTGTGGAATTTATGTCTTAATTGGTGGGGAATTAAAACTGCTATACCAGACACTATATTGGATTGGTTTTTGGGTTGGGAACAACTTGGTCCTAAGAGGGTTGGAAAGCATAGGTCAATACTATCTTCTGTGATCCTTTGGAGAATTTGGACCAGTAGAAATAATTTGGTTTTCAACAAGTTCTCTTAATCTGCAGATGAGATCTTTCACCAAATACAAAATGACTCATGTTAGTTGCTTTGGGAAAATTTCAAAGAAGACTCTTCTTTCTCTTTCTTGTCTTGGATCACTGATCCACATCAGTGTCTTAGAAAGAGGTCCTGATCAAGCTAGGAGTTGGGATTGGTTCTAAGCTGTGATCCTTTTTTATTTTGAAGCTGGTATTTATTACAATTTGGGGGTACTGGGATTGGAGGATGGTGGGGGGGATGGGGAGTGTGGTGAGCAATATTGGAAAGGTAGGATAGTTGGCCTTGGCTTTGCAGTCTTTTCTGTCCCTACTTCTTGTGTGTGAGGGTAGTTTGTTCTAGGCTTGAGTGGTTCTTTAGTTGTGATGGCTTGGACTGTGTTTTGAGCTTTTTCTTGTTGCTGATACTAGCATTTTTTGGTCTTGAAGGTGTTGTGTGGTTTTTGACTTGTTCTCTTGGTTGCTGCAAAAGGAGGATAAGTTCAATAGGGATATAAGGTCCCCTTTTGCTGCAATGCTTATCAGTTTAGATGTGTAAGAACCGCTCCCAGTCAACGCCAGTCAAATCGGCGAAAAACAGGAAAATTTAAAAATTTTGGACAGACACCTAAATGAACCCAAATTTGACCCCGAGGGTCATATCGGACTTGATTTGACCCCGATATCGACCAAAGTGAGTTCTGGGGGACTCAAGGCAACTTTCTGACCAATTTGGGAAATGTTGACTTTTTGCTGGAAAAGTCAACTGAGCGACGTTTTGGTCCGTTCGAGGTCCATTTTGGATCCAAAAATCTTAGCCGTCGTAACAGCGGTCTTAGTTGAGCCGTTTCCTTGTAGCCCGTGAAGTTTCGTATTTTTTTGGAAAAAGTGCCCGTTCAGGGCCCGAGACGGCCGAATTTCGCGAATCTGACTGAAAAATATCTAGAAGATATTTTCCAAAAGGGATGGGACCCACATGCCACATGTCACCAATGTGGTGGTGTTAGGTTTATTGGACAAAACAAAAGATGAGACTTGAGTGTTAGTTTTGTAATTGAAGTGTTAGTTGTTGTTTTTAAAACAAAACAAAAAGAAGAGCAAATGATGTGTTCGGCCATAGCTCAAAAAAAGGAAGAAAAGGAGAGAGAAAATAGAGAGAGAAGGAGAAGGAGAAGAAGAGAGAAAAGAGAAGGGGGTGTTTGGAGTTTGGTGATTTCCCATCGATCAAACCGGTGGATCGCCTCAACGATCAAGGAATCGAGTTCACACCGTCATTCCCTACTGTGAGCATCTAACCGATTTTCGTTTTGTTAAGTTTGAAAGTTAGGGTTTGGGTTAAAACTAGTGATTTTTGGTTGAGTTGAGGTGTGGGGTTCGTTGGAGACGTTTTGGAGCGAAGTTTGGACGTTTTCCGGTGACCGGAGGCTCGGGGGAGCTCCGGCCACCGTGCATGGTGGCTGGCCGGACCTAGGACCGGCGACCACCATGGTGAACCGGCCCCAAACCGTCCCTAGCCACCCACGGCCAAGGATGGTCAGGTGGGCCCACATGCTCAGGTATCGGGTTTTCGTGTTTTGGTGGTTTAGAACGATCCCCAAGTCGTTAATCCACACCCGGATCGAAATTTGGAATTAAATTGTAAAAGTTGTAAATGACGGGTTTAGAAACTTTAAACGCAAATTAAATTACTCGGAAGTCGGAAATTGATTCCGTCAGTGCATAGGAACCCTTGAATTATTCTAAGACCGTAGAAACGAAAACGGGAATTTTCGGAGCCCCGGAAGGACGTTTTCCAATCCCGGGCAGATACGTCGGGTCGGGCGAAACGGGCTATTCCGGGTCCATTATCGACAATATCGAGTAATTGGAAAGTTTGGGAGTGATCGACATTGTCGGGGTTACTTTTGGGCGTCAAGTTTATTAAAATTCAGTTTATGCCTGCAAGCTTAAAAGTCTTTTAAATTGTGTTCTTTTTAGGTTGGTTGTTTAGTTTGTGTCTTGGGTGGCCATGAGTGCCCGTGGGGTGTTGAGCCCGTGTCTTTACTGTTGGTGTGTCTTGGGTGGCCATGAGTTCCCGTGGGGTTGTTGAGCCCGTGTCTTTACTTTTGGTGTGTCTTGGGTGGCCATGAGTGCCCGTGGGGTTGTTAAACTCGTGTCTTTACTGTTGGTGTGTCTTGGGTGGCCATGAGTGCCCGTGGGGTTGTTGAACCCAAGTATTTACTATTGGTGTCTTGGGTGGCCATGAGTGCCCGTGGGGTTGTTGAACCCGTGTTTTACCGTTGGTGTTTTGGGTGGCCATGAGTGCCCGTGGGGTTGTTGAAGCCGAGTTTCACCATTGGCGTCTTGGGTGGCCATGAGTGCCTGTGGAGTGTTAAACCGGTGTTGTTGCTGTTGTTGAACTTTGCTTGTGATTGTGATTGTGGTTACCTGGGGTTGGTGAGTGGCAGGTCGACAGCCTGATCCGACTTTGTGTCGGGAAAAGTGCGATAGGTCGACCGCCTGATCCAACCGTCGTGTTGGGAAAAGTGCAATAGGTCGACATCCTATCCGACTGGGGTCGGGAAAAGTGCGACATGTCGACAGCCTGATCCAACCGTCGTGTTGGAAAAAGTGGGATAGGTCGGCCGCCTGATCCAACCGTCGTGTTGGGAAAAGGGCAGGGGGTTACTGAGCAACTGGATTGCGATCCTTTGCGATCTTGTTTGGTGTGCGTTCCTTTGTGATCTTGGGTGTTGCGTGGTTATCTTTCGTGTCTTTGGAGGAAGTCGTAATCGTTGTGTCGGGTCTACAATACATTCCGAGTGTTGAGTCAGTTGGGGAAGGTATTGGTTGTGTGTCAGTCGGGTTACTTGAGTTGGGGAATGGTAGCCCCCGGTGTTGGGTTGTTGTTGGTGTTACCGGCATTGTCTGCTAGTATGCCGTAGTCAGTCTGTTATCCGTGGTGGTGAGCGAACGCTCACCCCTAGATGCTTTTCCTACAGGTACTGTTCGCGGGACGAACTAGTTGAGCTCTCGAAGCTTGAAGGGCTGGGAGCGGGAGTCCGGGTTTTCTTTTGAGTCTAGCGACGTACGCCTTGTATTTTGCCCGCTTGTTGGGACGTACTTTTGAGTTGTAAATTATTATTTTGTTTAACTAAATGGTGGTTTTAAAGTGATTTACTTAAAAGGTTTGAAAATGTTTTATTGTCCTAAAAGTTCGCGTTCCGGGTTCGAATCTACTGAATTTGGGGCGTGACAGCTTGGTATCAGAGCTCGAGGTTTCACACTTCGGACTGTACGTCAATTAGGTGGGAGAGTCGTGACAGTAAAAGTCCCGTCATGCGCTGGGTACGCAAGTCGGAAACCGTGTGTAGACCTGTAGTGTCTTGAGTCTTGGTTGTTGTTGTGTGTATGTGCAGTACGATTATTACTGGCATACTGTTTGTGTGTTGCAGCGTGAAACGTTTTTAAGCTGTCGCGACTCGACTAAGGGGCGCCCCTGTAGTCGAGCGTGACGGTGTTGACATCAAATGGGTACAATGTAGTTCGGGGATGCCTGGACCGGGTTGTAACTACGTGATCTCAAGAAATAAGGTTTTATAACGAAAAGGAGAAGTTTTAAAATTTGTTGGCCCGGTGGGCGTGTTTTAAATTGGTTGGCCCGGTGGGAGTGTTTCGAAATTTGTTGGCCCGGTGGGCGTGTTTTAAATTGGCTGGCTTGGTGGGCGTGTTTCAAAATTTGTTGGCCCGGTGGGCGTGTTTTTGATTTTGGTTGGCCTTGTCGGCTTGTGATTGAGGTTGGGTGATTTGAATTTGTCTGTGAGTCGTTGTGCGTGTGTTTGTTAAATTGGTGATCGAGCGTGCGTGGCCCTTAAGGCTGATTTTGGGGTTAAAAAGAGGTAAAGGTTCGAGTCTGAAACGAATTTGGGAAACAGGCCTGCGCGAGCGTCACGGACCCTGTCACGGATCCGTGACGGAGCAGCGCATTTTGGCGAGTTTTGGGCCTTCGTCACGGCTCTGTGACCCCAACCGTGACGGGGTCTATCATGGATCCGTGATTCCTGTCTTGTTCCACCGCCTTGATTGTGCAGTTTGAGTGTTGGTTTTGCATGGCTGTGTTCACAGTTGTGTGGGTTGTGGAGGTCGTAAGTTCGGTGTTAAAAGGTGAGTTCTTGGGTTCGAGACTCATCAATAACCTATGGTAGTGTTACAGCGCCTCGGTGTGAGAGTCTCACCGTACGTAGAGGAGTTAGGGTTGATGCGCTGCGGCGCCATACGAACTAGGTTTCCCTTGTGTGAACGGGTGTTCGAGGTTTCCCTCGCGTGAACGGGTGGTTTGAGGTTTCCTTCACGTGAGTGGGTTATTCGAGGTTTCCCTCGCGTGAACGGGTGGTTTGAGGTTTCCTTCACGTGAGTGGGTTATTTGAGGTAACCTACATGATCGAGTAACTAGGGTATCGAGGTTGTGAGCAATAGTGGCTTGCGGAATTGAGAATAGGATCCCCGTTTGAGGCTTCCCTACGTGATCGGGTAATTGGGGTATTGAGGTTGTGAGCAATAGTGATTTGCTGAATTGAGAACATAATCCCCGTTTCGAGGTTTCCCTTACGTGAGAGAGTATTGAGGTATTTAAAGCTTGAGCAGTGTGGCGTTTTGGTTTCAGGTTTTGAGGTAGTGGTTTGCCCTGGTTAGATTGGTAAGTCGTTAATGCTTTACTAGTATGCCATAATCGAACGGGTGTCCGTGGAGGTGAGCCGAACGCTCATCCCCTTTCCTACTTTTCCCGCAGGGGACGAGTAGCAAACACTGGTTTGGTTGCGGAAGTTATAAGTGAATGCATAGAGGATCGTGTGAGGGTTGTGCTATACCTTGTCGGTGTGACTTATGGAGTGGTTGTTCGGTCTCTGATTTGGGCGTCAGTTTTATTGGATACCGGGGTGACACACTCGTTTGCTTCGTCGAGTGGTGCTGAGATGTTGGGGATGAGTTTAGAGACGTTGAGTCCACCCCTGCGTCTGGATACGCCGGTTGGGGGTCATGTGGTGTTGACAAGGGTCTGTCGTGCATGCGGAGTTAGAGAAGCGAACCGATAAAGGAGGTTCGAGAGAGGGCTCAAGAGCCCTGATGCTGGATAGAGTCCTCACCCCAAGGATTCGGGTATGTTCGGAGTTGGTAGGCACGACGACGGTAGAGGAGCGAGGTCTTAGAGAGACCGCGAGGTTCCGTGAGGTTCGGCAGCGACTGAGCTTGTGCGTGTATCTCAGGGAAGGATACTTACGAGATGACAGCCTTTGACGTGATCTTGAGAATGGATTGGCCGGCGAAGTGCCGAGCCAATATCGGCTGTTACTGGCGACGAGTGACGGGGTCAACAGGCAACACGAAAGGTTCGTGTATTCTGGGCTGTAAGAGTGGGGTTCTCCTGTCGACTTTGCCACAGTGGAGAAAGTATCGGCCGTGCAGAGCCGAGAGTTACCGCGAGTGGTGTGCGAGTTCCCCAAGGTCTTCCCTGAGGAGTTGAGCGGGTGCCACCAGTTCGGGAGGTGGAGTTCGGGATTGACCTGGTGCCGGGAACGGCAGCGATATCGATGGCGCCTTACAGGTTCGCGCTAGCCGAGTTGACCGAGCTGAAGAGTCAGCTCGAGGAACTTCGGGAGAAGGGGGTTTATCCGACCGAGCACATCGCCGTGGGGAGCGTCAGCACTCTTCGTGAAGAAGAAGAGTGGAGAGCTTCGGATGTGCATAGACTACCGGAAGCTGAACCAGGTTACGGTGAAGAACCGATACCCGATGCCGAGGATTGACGACTTGTTCGACCAGTTGAGAGGGTCGACATGCTTCTCGAAGATTGATCTGCGATCCGGATATTACCAGTTGCGAGTCCGAGAGGGGGACGTCGCAAAGACTGCATTCGGACACGCTATGGGCATTACGAGTTCTTGGTGATGCCTTTTGGACTGACGAACGCACCTGCAGCGTTCATAGATCTGATGAACAACATATTACGGCCGTTCTTAGATCAGTCTGTGGTGGTGTTTGTAGATGACATCATGATCTACTCACAGAACGAGGCGGCGCATGGGGAACATCTGAGGGGTGTTCTGACCTTGTTGCGCACACATCAGCTATACGCCAACCTGGAGAAGTGCGAGTTTTGGCTCGCGGAGGTGAGAGTCCTCGGACACATTGTGTCCCGTGACGGTTTGTTGGTCGATCCGGTGGAGATCGACGCAGTTTTGAAGTGGGCGCGGCCCACGAGCGTTTTCGAGATTCGCAGCTTTTTGGGGATGAGAGGATATTATCGGCGGTTGGTCCAGGACTTTGTGCGTCTGGCCGCGCCTATGATTCTTTTGACGCGCAAGGGAGTCGGGTTTATGTGGACAGAGGATTGTGAACGTGCGTTCACGGAGCTGAAGGCTCGTCTGACTACCGCTCCAATGTTGATTCTGCCAGAGCGCGGGGTCGGGTATGAGGTCTATTGTGACGCGTCCGGGGGAAGGACTGGGCTGCGTGCTGCTGCGGTGGGGTAGAGTCGTTGCTTGTGGCTCAAGGCAATTGAAGACACACGAGCGCAACTATCCTACCCATGACTTGAAATTAGCAGTAGTCGTATTCGCACTAAATGGCTGGAGGTATTATATGTATGGCGGGCAATTTCAGGTGTTCTCGGATCATGAGAGCCTTAAGTACATCTTTTCCCAACGAGACCTGAACATGCGCCAGCGGCGATGGATGGAACTACTTGAGGAGTACGACTTGGAGCTACACTACCATCCGGGTAAGGCGAACGTGGTCGCCGAAACCCTGAGTAGGAAGCCGATGCCGTGTCCTGCTAGTATCTCAGTCCGGGAATGGGACATGATGGGAGAGGTGGGCACGTTCGGGTTGGAGCTAGAAGAGGTTACCGGTGGCGTGGCCATGTTATTCTTGATGGCTCAGCCCACCCCGCTTGGCCGGGGGATAGAGGCACAGTCAGTGGATGTCGAGACGACAGAGATCCGGGAGAGAGTTGCCGGCGGTGTTGACGCCAAGGGCTGGGATCATCGTGCTAATTGGGAGTTACGGTATCGTGGAGGTTTGTTCATACCGCGTAACGGTGGAGGCGACAAGCTGCGAGAGTCGCGCTGTTCGCATCTGACAGTGCACGTGGGTAGCACTAAGAGGAGCGCGACATCAGGCGACATATCTAGTGGAGCGGGATGCGGAGAGCGGTTGCAAAGTTGGTATCGCGGTGCCTCACTTTTCAGCAGGTGAGAGCCGAACATCAGCGTCCCGCTGGGTTATTGCAACCTCTGCCAGTTGCATAGTGGAAATGGGGGCACGTCACGATGGATATCGTGAGCGGTTAGCCGAGTTCTCCTACGACAACAGCTTTCAGGCCAGTATCATGATGGCACCGTTCAAAGCGTTGTATGGTAGGCCGTGTCGGTCGCCCGTGTGCGAGGGATTACGGGGTCTAGAACTAGACCGAGAGACAACTGAGTCGGTCGTGCCGAAGCGTGAGAGGATGAAGACCGCGCAGAGTCGGCAGGAGCTATGCTGACAGACGGCGACGACCTCTCGAGTCAGCAGTCGGTGACAAGATATCCCTGGAGGTGAGTCCAAAAGGTGGACTGGTGCGTTTCAACCGTGGCGGAGGCAAGTTAGCCCCACGGTGTATCGAGCCATTCGAGGTCTTGAGTAAAGTGGGAGCAGTTGCATACCGACTTGCACTACCACCGCAGCTTGGGAATATCAACGTTTCCCAGTTGCGGAAGTATCTGCGGACCCCTCGCACGTCATTGAGTGGGAAGATGTCGAGATAGCAGGCGATGTCTCGTATAAGGAGACACCGGTTTTGGAAATGGTTCCACGGGAGCAGGTCCTGCGCGGAAAGGCTATCCGCTCGGAACGGGTGCAATGGCGGCAGCACGAGGCCGAGTCGACTGGGAGCGCGAGGACGAGGCTTGCGCGAAGTACCCTGATTTGTTCGAATCCTGAGGTACGTCTGTTTTTTTAATTTCGCGGACGAAATCCCTTTAAGGGGGTAGATTGTAAGAACCGCTCCCGGTCAACGCTAGTCAAATCGGCGAAAAACAGGAAAATTTAAAAATTTTGGACAGACACCTAAATGAACCCAAATTTGACCCCGAGGGTCATATCGGACTTGAGTTGACCCCGATATCGACCAAAGTGAGTTTTGGGAGACTCAGGGCAACTTTCTGGCCAATTTGGGAAAGGTCGACTTTTTGATGGAAAAGTCAACCGAGCGACGTTTTGGTCCGTTCGAGGTCCGTTTTGGATCCAAAAAGCTTAGCCGTCGCCACAGCGGTCTTAGTTGAGCCATTTCCTTGTAGCCCGTGAAGTTTCGTATTTTCTTGGAAAAAGTGCCCGTTCGGGGCCCGAGACGACCGAATTTCGCGAATCTGACTGAAAAATATCTAGAAGATATTTTACAAAAGGGATGGGACCCACATGCCACATGTCACCAATGTGGTGGTGTTAGGTTTATTGGACAAAACAAAAGATGAGACTTGAGTGTTAGTTTTGTAATTGAAGTGTTAGTTGTTGTTTTTAAAACAAAACAAAAAGAAGAGCAAATGATGTGTTCGGCCATAGCTCAAAAAAAGGAAGAAAAGGAGAGAGAAAATAGAGAGAGAAGGAGAAGGAGAAGAAGAGAGAAAAGAGAAGGGGGTGTTTGGAGTTTGGTGATTTCCCATCGATCAAACCGGTGGATCGCCTCAACGATCAAGGAATCGAGTTCACACCGTCATTCCCTACGGTGAGCATCTAACCGATTTTCGTTTTGTTAAGTTTGAAAGTTAGGGTTTGGGTTAAAAATAGTGATTTTTGGTTGAGTTGAGGTGTGGGGTTCGTTGGAGACGTTTTGGAGCGAAGTTTGGACGTTTTCCGGTGACCGGAGGCTCGGGGGAGCTCCGGCCACCGTGCATGGTGGCTGGCCGGACCTTGGGGTGGCTGCCCGGAGCTAGGACCGGCCACCACCATGGTGAACCGGCCCTAGCCACCCACGGCCAAGGATGGCCGGGTGGGGCCCAAATGCTCGGTATCGGGTTTTCATGTTCGGGTGGTTTAGAACGATCCCCAAGTCGTTAATCCACACCCGGATCGAAATTTGGAATTAAATTGTAAAAGTTGTAAATGACGGGTTTAGAAACTTTAAACGCGAATTAAATTACTCGGAAGTCGGCAATTGATTCCGTCGAGTGCATAGGAACCCTTGAATTATTCTCAGACCGTAGAAACGAAAACGGGAATTTTCGGAGCCCCGGAAGGACGTTTTCCAATCCCGGGCAGATTTGTCGGGTCGGGCGAAACGGGCTATTCCTGGTCCATTATCGACAATGTCGAGTAATTGGGAAGTTTGGGAGTGATCGACATTGTCGGGGTTACTTTTGGGCGTCAAGTTTATTAAAATTCAGTTTATGCCTGCAAGCTTAAAAGTGTTTTAAATTGTGTTCTTTTTAGATCGTGCCACCGACAGAGGAAAGGGAAAGCTAGGCGGGTGATCGAGATCACGCCGGAGCTTGATTGTGAGCTTTTGGGGAAAGCATACGAGGTAGGGAAAAGTAGCCGGATCTCGGCCTTGACTAGGGAAAGTTAACAGTAGAAATGCATGTGACACTTGGGTGTCGTGGGTTAAGTAAGTTTATCGAATATTAGAAAGGCAGGCGACACCGGGTGGTGTCGTATGATACCGGAACGTATCGAACAATAGAAATGCATGTGACACTTAGTAGTGTCGTAGGAGCAGTGAACTTATCGATATTAAAATTACTGGAGGCATTTGATTATGCCCGGAGGTTGATTGTTTAGTTTGTGTCTTGGGTGGCCATAAGTGCCCGTGGGGTGTTGAGCCCGTGTCTTTGCTGTTGGTGTGTCTTGGGTGGCCATGAGTGCACGTGGGGTGTTGAGCCCGTGTCTTTACTATTGGTGTGTCTTGGGTGGCCATGAGTGCCCGTGGGGTTGTTGAGCCCGTGTCCTTACTGTTGGTGTGTCTTGAGTGGACATGAGTGCCTATGGGGTTGTTAAACCCATGTCTTTACTGTTGGTGTGTCTTGGGTGGCCATGAGTGCCCGTGGGGTTGTTGAACCCGTGTCTTTACTATTGGTGTCTTGGGTGGCCATGAGTGCCCGTGGGGTTGTTGAACCCGTGTTTTACCGTTGGTGTTTTGGGTGGCCATGAGTGCCCGTGGGGTTGTTGAACCCGTGTTTTACCGTTGGCGTCTTGGGTGGCCATGAGTGCCTGTGGAGTGTTAAACCGGTGTTGTTGCTGTTGTTGAACTTTGCTTGTGATTGTGATTGTGGTTACCTGGGATTGGTGAGTGACAGGTCGACAGCCTGATCCGACTTTGTGTCGTGAAAAGTGCGACAGGCCGACCGCCTGATCCAACCGTCGTGTTGGGAAAAGTGCAATAGGTCGACAGCCTATCCGACTGGGGTCGGGAAAAGTGCGACATGTCGACAACCTGATCCAACCGTCGTATTGGGAAAAGTGCGACAGGTCGACCGCCTGATCCAACCGTCGTGTTGGGAAAAGGGCAGGGGGTTACTGAGCGACTGGATTGCGATCCTTTGCGATCTTGTTTGGTGTGCGTTCTTTTGTGATCTTGGGTGTTGCGTGGTTATCTTTCGTGTATTTGGAGGAAGTCGTAATCGTTGTGTCGGGTCTACAATATGTTCCGAGTGTTGAGTCAGTTGGGGAAGGTATTGGTTGTGTGTCAGTCGGGTTACTTGAGTTGGGGAATGGTAGCCCCCGGTGTTGGGTTGTTGTTGGTGTTACCGGCATTGTCTGCTAGTATGCCGTAGTCAGTCTGTTATCCGTGGTGGTGAGCGAACGCTCACCCCTAGCTGCTTTTCCTAAAGGTACTGTTCGCGGGACGGACTAGTTGAGCTCTCAAAGCTTGAAGGGCTGGGAGCGGGAGTCCGGGTTTCCTTTTGAGTCTAGCGACGTACGCCTTGTATTTTGTCCGCTTGTTGGGACGTACTTTTGATTTGTAAATTATTATTTTGTTTAACTAAATGGTGGTTTTAAAGTGATTTATTTAAAAGGTTTGAAAATGTTTTATTGTCCTAAACGTTCGTGTTCCGGGTTCGGTTCTACTGAATTTGGGGCGTGACAAGATGAAGAGGACTGCAGGATCTGTTGGCTGCTATGATTGGGAGGTGGGTACCTTATGGAGGCATGAAGGCTACTGCAGTTTGCTTTTTGTGTCCCTAGTTTTGATTTTCAGATGTATTAAGGTATTAGACAAGGTTGTATTGTCATGTGTATTGGGATAATGTTGTTTTTTGATGTAAGAGGGTTTAGCTTACTGTTTTGGTAGTCTTGAGACTCAAGTCTAGCCGTTAGGTACCGTTGGGGGGTCACTTGTGGCTCAAGTTTCTTTGTTTGGGGGATACAAATTTAGGTGTGATGTTTGTAACTTGCAATTTGAGGGCACGCCCTTAGCCGTCTCTTCTTTTTCGAAGAATCGGTGTGTAAAATTTCAAAATTTGTTCATACAAAAAATATTGTTTTCTACACACTTTGGTTTATTTGGCTTGTAAGGAACAACTTGGTTTTTAATAATTCTCTTGAAGCCTGTGAGGAGACTCTGAGAAAAAATTCAAATTGCTTCTTATTATGTCGAATGGTCTTTTTTCAACAAATTTGATTCTTTCTCCTTTGAGTCTTGGAGGTCAAACACCACGAAGAAAGTGATCCGAGGTTTTAACATCTGAGTGTCTATGAGCCTGAGTAGTGTTTATGTATTTTTGAATCGTTTTGCTTCACTTTTAGTCTTGGGTTGTTTGGGGAGTTTTTGTTTCACTAAACTGTTGAGTGGTTGACTTGGTTTCCTGTTACTTGTCTGAGAAGCAAGTCTTTACCTTTTACTACCAATGGTTTTATCCCTTTTGTTCCAAGTTCTGGATGTTTGATATTATTGTTTGTTAATTTTTTTTGAGCTCTCAAATATTTGGGAGGCTCATGTTTGTAATTAGAGGGTTTTCCCTTGTCCTTCCCTTTAACTCAAAGGGTTGATCAAAGAAGTTTTTTTTTTATCAGCAAAGCAATATTATAAATCTCCCACTTTTCAAAGATTGAAAAGAGAGGACAAAGTCTCTAACTACAGAGACAGTACAAAATACATGAAATGTTCTTATACAAGAGTGATTCTAGCAAAAGACCAAAAGAAAAGGTCAAGCTAATGAGAGTAAAAACAAGTGAGCCAAAAGAAAAGGGTAATAAATTGCAACTTGAACTGAACAAGCCCTCTGAAATCAAGGCCATAATGAAGTGTTGAAGCCTAGGTGCCAAATAGATGTTGCAGCCTTCCAAAAGAAGCTGGAGGCTGGACTTGTGATCGGTTGGAATCTGTGTAAACCTTGAATGAACTGCATAATTCCAGTAATAGACAATCAGCCCTTCCAAAGTCTGATCAAACATGACCAAAAGAGAAGGGATCAAAGATGACCAAAAGAGAAGGGATCTGGGGCTACATAGCAAGGTGAATCCTGAAGGAATGAGATAAGATAACCAAAGTGAAGGACATAAATTCAGCCAAGAACCTGCAAAACAGAAGGAGACAACTAGCCTAAACTCTACCCTCACACAGACACAAGAGAGCCACCTACAAACTACCACACACAAGGGAGCAACAAAGGAACAAAAACCCACCTCACAAGAAGAACCTAAAGCCAGTCCTCACCACTCCCCCAATACCACCCAAGAACCTAAACCCAGCCCAACCCCAAAGCCTTCACTGATAGAGTGTCAAGCACTGATGAGGAGAAGCTATCCAAGCCTCAAAAGGGAAGTGATAAGTTGTAGTAAAGGATGATCATTCCCAGGAGTAAATTAGGCTTTGAATTTTAGCAAAAATCACCTTTGGAGAAGCTTCCACATTATTGAAGACTCTATCATTCCTTGCCAACCAGATAGACTGACAAGAGAGCTTTAATAAATTCCCCCAAACTCTTCTACAAGAGGCTCTGAACAAATAAAACCATGAACAAAAGAGAGTCTTTAAATTGCCAGGAACAACCCAAGAAATCCACTACCAGTCTAAAATAGCACTCCATACTTCCCAAGCCTGCCTACAATGAATGAGAATATGAGCAGCATCTTCAAAGTCCCATTGACATGAGGGACATGTCAATTGATCAAGAGAAAATTCCATTCTTCTGGATTCTAGGAAGCATCTTGATGGAATTGTCTCCAAACATGCTAACCAGCAAAAAGCAATAATTTTGGGAGGCACTCCAGAGGTCCAAAGGTTTCTAGTCCAGTCTGAAGTTGCAATGCCTTGAGGAGCAAGTAACGTATACATTCTCTTGACATAATAGCCTTTATCATAAGTTTTACATTCACCTCAATTGGGATAAACGAAATCTTATCATCAACTAAATCTATTGGGAGATCAGACATGTCGTATACTTGGCTAGGACATGTGGTAACCAAATGTACCTGAAGTAATTTACAATTGAAGAAAATAGGCAATGGCACCAAAAGTCCTTCATCCCAAATCTTTGACTAAGGTAATGCATGAAATCTTAGTTAACTAATCTATCATCTACTGTGATGATAATATCATCCATATAAAAGATGAGCAAGATGTGATCTTAAGGAGTCTTCCTAGCAAAGATAGTGGTGTAGTGAGGATAAGGTATAAATCTGAGATCAATCATAATGTATGGTTTTACAGATTATGTTACGTTTTTCTTACAAGCCAAATTTCTACTAGCTACCATATTAGAGTTTGTTTTAGTATTCTTTTGAGGTGATTTCGGTGTTACAAACTAACTTGATTAAGTTTTTATGATAAGCGAATTACTATTAGCAATTGATCTACAGGCGGAGATCGACGCAAAAGAGTTATCCCAAAAAGGATCCCTCTAAGAAGACCAAAGCAGCTCAAAAGAGCCACCACCAAACAACCAAAATCCAAACTCAAAACAAAACAGTCCACAGTCCAGGCACACAAAAAACACAAACACAAAACAAGAAGCTAGAAACAAAAGCTCTTGCGCCTCACTTCCGCTTCTTCTCCAAGAACCCCCCGGGATCTCGTTCCCAATCTTCAAAAGTAACACCGCTCTGAAACAAGCTAGAATTCCAACACACTCCAAAATAATGATGTTTGATTTTAGCCATCACCCCGTCTACCGTAACCATCACCTGAATAAACACCGCTTCATTCCTGACAAGCCAAAGATGCCACATAACCAGGTAACCCACTATAAACCAACCACCTCACCTGGCCCGCGTGCTTAACCCCTTCCACCACAAGAGGACACCTACTACATCCTCAGGAAAAGGACCAAAAATCCTCCACCACTGAAACACATTTCCCCATGCAAACTAAGAATACTCATAATGTAACAATAAATGGTCCACAGTCTCAAAGAAGGCAAGACAAAAAGAACATCACATCTTATTTGAAGACACCAGAACCCCTCTACGTTCCAAAAAATCTATAGTCGGAATAGCCTTATGCGCCACCAACCACAAGAAGACACAAAATTTAGGGGGAGCCCTTTAATCCACAATACCCGAGGCCAATCCAACACCTCCCCACCAGCCACCGACCCCTCCAACACCCCATAAACCACCGAGACTGAAAAGCCCCTCAGATCCTTCATCCAAACCAAAGAATCCTACCGATCCTCCACAACCAGAACATCAACCAACACACTCAACAAATCCATAGCCTCCTTATGTTCCCAAAACTCCAACACACGGTCATAACCCACCTTCCGACCAAAACACCTGCACTTTGTCAAATCTGGCAATCGATCTCACATAAATGAATGGAAAACAAAACTTTAGGGGAGTGGGACCAACCCACACATCTTCCCAAAAATATATGGTTACCTCTACCCAGCTTCCAATGCACCCCTTGATTCCCAAATAACTCCTTTAAAATGGGATTAGAAGCCAAAACAACAATATGCCCGAACAAGAAACTAGAACCAGGTTTGTCCAAAGTAGACAAATCCTAGTCCTCAACATAACTTCTAATTATACCCGGTAGAACTCTCTTTAGTTTGTTAGCCAACACCGAGGATAAAATCTTGTAAGGAGATGTAATAAGACTGATAGGGCGAAACTCATCAAAACTAGCAGCAGACCCCGACTTAGGAATTATGGTAAAAAAAGACGAATTCAACTCCTTTCCAATACAACCAGAATCATGGAAACTAAACAGGCAATCACGAACATCTGAACCCAAAATCTCCCAACACACCTGAAAGAACTTCATAGAGAAGCCGTCTGGACCCGGGGCTTCCCCCCCTACAAAGGGCTACTGCTCGATTAATCTCCTTAGAAGTAAAAGAAGACTCCAAAAATTAAGCCTGAAGAACCGAAAGTTTAGAAAATGGACATCCGGTACCACCCCACTAACCTCCGGATCAACCCAAAACTTAGCTACAAAACCTGAATAAGTTAATCTTTTGGATTTTAGGATGGGGGCTTCCACCAACTCTATTCTCTCATATGCTATGGACTCATAGGTGGAGCTGGAAGGGGGGGGGGGGGGGTGCCTCCCCCATTGTAGTTAATATGAGAATAAGTATTTGTGTTTAAGATATTAATAGTTAGAGTGATAAACTGGTTAATATAAACTTAATCCGTCAAATATTCGAGTTCGATAAAATCAAGGTCAAACTGAATTCAAGATCATGATTAGACTCGTTTTATAATCAAGCTGAATCTTTTAAGTCTCTCGAGAATACTTTGGCTAGTCTTCCCTTCTTATATATGAAAAACAGGCTATAATGTTCATGGATAGGCTCTAGCGGATATACTGGTGGCCTTCGTCTTTAAAAAAATGAGGCTCTACTAAGAATGATTAGGAAGTGGTCTATCAATCAAAGTTTTCATGAAGTCTTGGGGTCTGCAATGTTTTGACAGTGAGTAAGTTTTCTTCTAAGAGCATCTGTTGTCCAAAGTTGAAAGGTAGGCTAAAAACAATTTGATGAGAGAAAAGTAATAAAAATAGATTTCAGCCTCACCCAGGTGTTTAGCTAATGACCGACGATTTTAGCCAGTTGATTAGAAAATGTGAGAGAAATAAAGCAAAAATTTCTTTGTTTTCCTTTCAACCTCTCCCTTTCAGCTTCTTAGACTACAAATAAGAGTCAACTGGCCAGACTGAAATGAAAGTTTACTATTAATTTATTCTTTCACCCTCTTTCTTTTAGTCCCAATAAGGCTGAAGGACTACAGGTGCTCTTAGTGGTGACGGTTTACGATTGAGAACATTTCCTCGGGACGAAAGGCTTACTTGTAAGGTTTAGTGGATGTTGGGGTCTGACTGTTCTATTTGATTTTGGTAGGATGTTTGGGTCATCAAATCTATCTATCCTCAGATTTAAAAGGTGTCTTCATCACCTGATCAACCTATTATTGCCTATTAGGTTGGGAATTGATTGACCTTTCCTTTTTTCGATCTTTCTTGATTCGAGGATTAGGGGTGATGGAAGCGATCCATCATTTTAATTTGGTTGTTCCCTTGATCTATCTCGACCGGATTGGCTAGTTTGGTCCCTTGACCTGGAGGTTTTCTCGACATCCACGAATTTTAATGGGTTCTTTAGGTATGGTCTTTGGTGTATGTAGCTGACGTGGGACATGGCGTGTTTAAGGTCTCCAGTTCGTGATCCAAAAGCCATGTTCAACGCTTTTACTTTGTTGTGGGTATACAGGTTTTTCCCATGTACATGAATGTTGTTGTTTTTTTGATCGGCGAAAAATATTTATAAAAGCCTCTTCTGAGATAGAAAAGGATACAAAAGGAAACCAAAACAATCTGAACTACAGTTTGCATCAAAAACAAAAAGGGGGTGAGAAGAACTTAAACAAGAGTAAGCATAATAGAAGGTTCAAGGATGTTTTGTGACGATTAAAATTCCTAGATCAGCGATGAGGTGAATGATCCCCTGTTGTGTTGGGAGAGGGGACTGAAAATGTTGTTGACAGGTAGAATTTTGCAGCTCCCCCATAGAAACGTCATAGTGTTGAGGTAGAGAGTGCGTAGCTTGCCTTCCAAGGCAGCCGAGATGAGGGTTTTGTTTTTTGAAAATTGGGGATAGCGGTATTACTTGGCCCCCACGGAAGCTTGAGCACAGAACCAAATTGTGGATGGGATCATAGTAGAGCAGTAACATGAATGTTGCTACACCAACCCTGTTTGAGATCTCGAGTTTCTCCTTTTTTATTTCTTTCTTTTTATTTTTTCTTGACGCTCATACTTGTTTTGTTTGGTTTGTAATTTGTATCATTTGATTGTGGTTCCATTGTATCATTTGTAACAAAACATGTTAGAAGACTCATGATTTCGACTACAACAAATAAAATATGTACACAAGTCTTGGTTTTGATAACCCTTCGTTTTCTCTCAACCAACCCTAACATGGAGCCGCCGCTACCCTCAGTTATTTCCCTCGCCGGTGACGACTTCAGTCTCCGGCCTAGGTCGTTACTGGTGGTGGCCCTTCTCTCTCCCGCCTTTCCTCTACTCACCGTTCTTTACCCTCTTCCTCTCTCCCCACTGCCTTCTTCCTTCTTCGAGTTCCTCTCAAGCCGACGTTTTGCTTCCTCCTCCTAGAAGGTGAGCGTGTCTTGTCGGGGCTTGCTTCACCGGAGCTTCCTCAACTCCCTTTTAGGATTCATTCTGTTTCCAAGGCCGAGCTCATGATCTGTAGGAGTCACAAATCTCGACCGTCGTTTAGATCTACTTCTCCGTCCGAGGTTGCCGGATTTACGGATGCCTTCTTGGAGGTAGGTTGGGTCTTGACACAACTGATGGTAGTTGGTGCTGGGGTCTACCTCGCCGATATTCGTTGGGGTCATGCGGGTGTGGGGTGCATTCTAGATCTAGCCCCGTGGCTAGAATTTTGGATGGATGCTGTTGCACGTGTTGTAGCCGGTGCTCCAGATGTTGCCGGTGTGGCACTGTTCGTTCCGTTCTCGTCCGGTGGTGGTCAGGTACTCTGATTCGGTAGATCTGGTCTTTTACATCCAAGTTCTGCCCGTGGAGTGCTTCCGCAGTGCTAGCTTTGGGTTGCTGGTCCTTTGGCGGAAAAATAGGTTCTGTCTGGGTTCGTAGCTTCGGTTGCGGGTAGAGTCTGTTCTCGTTGCTTGCGCATTCGGTGTTCTTTGTAGGATTTAGTGTTAGTTAAGTCTAGGTTCAGGTTGGCTCGTGCTCGTTATTATTACAAGTCTTTCTCTTTGGGCCCTCGTTCGATGTTGGCCGACAAGGGGTTACTGGTCAAGGCTTCGGAATGTTCAGCTCGAGTCCCAGCCTTGATCCCCGGAATGATGTTTGTGTTGCTGCATGTTAAGGGTTTCCTAGTGTGGGCTCTAGTGCTTTTAGATCCTGTGGAGGTGAGGACTTTCGTATGACGTTGCGCTTCTTTGTGGGCTTTATTGTCAAATTGATTCGGATTTGGATTGGCCCGTGCTCGGTATAACTACAAGCCTTCCCCCTCGGGTCCTCGCTTGGTGTTGGCCAGCGAGGGGTTATCCGTTACGGTTTCAGTACGCTCAGCTCAAGTTCCAGTCTCGGATCCATGGATCATGATGACTTGATGCTGCCTGTTTGGAGGTTTGAGCTCATTCTCAGTAGAAATACCGGTCCTCCCCCTTTTGGACCTTTTATCGGTGTTGACCGAAATTATCTTTTAGAGGACTGAGTCCAAGCTTCATTGTCTGCGGGAAGTCCTCTTATCCACCGTGGACCATCTCTCGGGTCATTAGAGGTGTCTAGGTTCAGTTTCGGTCGTGGGACGCACTTCTTCATCCTACCGGGTGTGGGTCGTTGTGGAGCTGCTCTTCCTGCTCTGGTGGTTTGTTTGGTTTCTCTTGTGCTTAATGGTTGGAAAATCCGGGGTTTTGACACTTTTTTGTGTGCTTCATGGTTGCAAAATTCGGGTGTTAGACCTTATTCTTTTTCTTGTTTTGTGCTTCATGGTTGTAATATCTGGTTATTTAGACATTTTTAGTTTGGTTTGGTCTCATGTTGGGATGTTGAGGTTCTTTATAGAGGAATGTTATTTCATGTGTTAAGTTACTCCCCTTGTTGGGATTGTCATGAGACTGAGTTGTCATGTCAATACTCGATTCATTCTCTGGTTTATAGCTAGACCATCATCTTTTACTCATTTTCTCTATTCGAAGAGGTTTAATTTAAATTTTTATTTAGAAGCTCGAAAATTTAGTAATAAGACCGATTCTAAAAAAGAATCAGAATGCCCTTATTTACGAAGAAATAGGGTGGAAACCAACGATTACAAATGGCCTTCATCAAAGGGAGCCAAAAGGACAAGCCTTTACTAACAAGAAAACAAGGATCAAGAACCAAAAAAAATAAAATCCATCAAACCTCGCCTCCCGAAATCAACGACGAGACGTTGCATCCTTCTTCTTGACAGTCAAACCACGAATTGTAGTCCATGCGTCGGTTCCCTGAGACAAAATTGCAACTTGATTTCCATTTCGGCCTTGCTCAACCTGTTTCCCAATATCGACATGAAGAACATATCTTTCCCGATCCAAAGAGACCTTTGGTTTACATGACATGGTATAGAGCTTCGTTAAATGCTTAGGTGGCCGACTCACCTGCTTTGATTTGACGAGGGCATCCTTCCACGGAGAAGCCTTCTACCGTGATGGTTTACGTGCTGACACGTCAACAGTTGCTCCAATACCAACATGTTCAATCAAATCAAAACCACGAGCTGAAGCCACCACATGTTGGGACTTGGAAACGGACTGATCTGAATTGGGCTGATCAAGGCCTTGAACAGGCCCAGACCTACCTGAAGACCCAATCGTAAGCCCACCTGATCCATTCTCAGCGCATAAAAACTTATCGACATCCTCATGTGTATCGCGATCTCCGGTATCGCATTCACCAGAATCAATGGCGAGAAAGTCAGTTCCAATCTCATCCCTACCATCCGGAGATTTCGAAAATCGCTTGAGACTCAGAATCAACAACGTGCAATCACAAATCCGACAAATCCCCGGCAATAATCCCTCCCAAGGCGATCTTTGGAGAGCTTAGAACGACTTCACCCTCTGCGATTGCTTCGCCGGCGAAACGGGCTCCTTCGTCCCAATAATGCTTTGTTTCTGGATCCCAAGAACAGGGTCAACCTTCTAAGTTGCAACAGACGTGTTCTGATCCAAATACGTCCGTCGACGCCAATCCATGGCGACAAATAGGATATATCCATTGATTTTGAAGCCACTCAAGACCTCAATCGCCTTAGTAGCTGCTCCTTTTGATTTGAAATGAATGAAACCAAGTACCTACCATTTTGGCTCGGTCGTTTGAGAACATTCATGGAAACAATCCTACCAAATGGGATGAAAATATTTCGAGTCCAACTTTCGGACGACTCAAATGGTAAATTGCTCAGAAACACCTCATCCTCTTATTCTATAAATTTACCATTCCTCACCGATCGAGTCCAACGAACAGACCTTGATTCTACCGGCTTGGTTGTGGCCTTTTGTTAGTCCTAGTGCCTGTAGTTGAATCGTAAATGTCCAAATGTAAATATCATCGTTGACAATATAATAAATAGGCTTTTAATATTACTTAAGTTTTGTAGTAATATGTCGTGTGTGTTTTAGATCTATGCCCACCATGCGAATAGAACCATAGATCAAGACGGATCACACTCGATGAGGTCCCTAGTCAATAGTCTTCACTAGAAGCGACTAGTATGAAACATGACTCTTGATGGCTTACGTTCTATTGATCATTGGAAAGGGTTCCAGAGTCTGCTACCCGACCTGAATATGTTCCATAGATTAAGTCATGAACATGTTCAGAGTCGTAGCTTGTCATGTATCCTTAGACCGAGGAGTCTATATGATTGCTGTAATAACCACTCCCGGTCACTCTCAGTCAAACCTGCGAAAAACAGGAAAATTTAAAATTTTTAAGACAGACACTTAACTTAACTTAAATTGACCCCGAGGGTCATACCGGACTTAAGTTGACCCCGTTATCGACTAAAATGAGTTACGGGGGACTCAGGGCAACTTTCTGGTCAATTTGGGAAAGATTGATTTTTCGCTGGAAAAGTCACCCGAGCGACGTTTTGGTCCATTCGAGGACCGTTTTGGACCCGAAAAGCTTAGCCGTCGTCGTAGCGGTCTTAGTTGGGCCGTTTCCTTGAAGCCCGTCCAGTTTAAAATTTTCTTGGGAAAAGTGCCCGTTCGGGGCCCGAAACGTCCTTTTTTCGCGAATCTGATTGGAAAATATCAACTAGATATTTTCCAAAAGGTGTGGGACCCACCTTGACACATGTCAACTACTTGGTGGAGTTAGTTTTGGGGGGAAAATGGATGGTTGTGGTGTGTTGGCCGAAACACATGGTTAAAGGGGGGAAAGTTGTGTTTTGTGTTAGTTATTTTAATTAGAAAAGAAGAAGAGAGAGTTTAGAGAGAGAAGGAGAAGAAGAAGAAGAAGAAGGAAGAGAGGGAAGTTAGGGTTTGGAGGAAAATCAAACCTTTGGATCGTCTTGAAGCAAAGAGCAATCACGTTCCCCTCATTCTCCTCTACGGTAATACCCGAACCGATTCTCGTTTCGATTATTTTCAAGAGCTAGAGTTTGGTTATAAAATTTGGTTTAGGGTTGTGTAGAGATTAGAGAGGTGTTGGAGACGTTTTAGAGGTGTTTGGGAGAGAAATTTCACGTTTTCCGGTGACCGGAGGCTCGGGAGGAGCTCCGGCCACCGTGGGTGGTGGCCGGCCGGCCATGTGGTGGCTGGCCGGAGGTGGCAGCAGCCACCACTTGGTGGCCGAGCCCCTCCCTCAAACCCTAGGGCACGGCCAAGCCCTTTGGGTGGGGCCCACGTGCTCGGTTGTTCGTGTTTTAATTACTCGGGTAGTTTAAAACGTTCCCCGGACCATTTATCCCAAACCGAATCGAATTTTGGAATTAATTTGGAGAAGTTGTAATTAACAGGTTTTGGGAAACTTTAAACGTTAATTAATTGATTTAGAAGTCGGAATTCGATTCCGTCAAGTGCGTTGAGTTCCTTGATTTATTCTAAGACCGTGGAAACGAAAACGGGGGCTTTTGGAGCCCCGGAAGGCAATTAACCAAAACCGGGCAGATTCGCCATGTCGGGCGAATCTGGCCCTTACGGGTCCTTTTTCGGCAATATCGAGTAATGGGGAAGTTTGGGAGTGATCGGCATTGTCGGGGTTACGTTTGGGCGTTAAGTATGTTATTTTTCGGTTTATTCGTACTAGTTTAAAAGTACTTTAAATTTGTGTTCTGTTAGATCGTGCTACGGACCGAGACAAAGGGAAGCTCGGCGAGTGACTGGGTGTACTTCGGGTTTTGTTGGACCGCTTTTGGATCTATATACGAGGTAGGGAAAAGTAGCCGGATCTCGGCCCTGATTAGGGAAAGTTAATAGTAGAATTGCATGTGACACCGGGGTGTCGTGGGTTGAGTAGAATTATTTAAATATTAGAAAAGCATGATACGGGATTGTAGCGTTCAAGAGAAAAGCATGTGACACTTAGTAGTGTCGTAGGAACAGAGAACTTAGCGATAATTGAATTACTGGAGGCATATGACCATGCCCGGAGGTTGTTTGTGAAACTAGTGATTTTAGGACCGTTGGAGGCATCGAGTATGCCGGAGGTTGTCGTGCGTTTTATTTAATTGTTGAGTTTGGGTGGCCTTGAGAGCCTGTATTTAATTGTTGAGTTTGGGTGGCCTTGACAGCCCGTGTTTAATTGTTGAGTTTGGGTGGCCTTGAGAGCTCGTATTTAATTGTTGAGTCGGGGTGGCCATGAGAGCCGTGTATTTAATTTGGTGTCTTGAGTGGCAGTGAGTGCCCGTGGGGTTGTTGAACCCGAGTCTTGACTGTTGAGGTGTCTTGAGTGGCCTTGAGTGCCTGTGTGATTGAACTTGCCTGTGATTGTGATTGTGGTTACCTGGGGTGGTGAGTTCTAAAGGTCGACAGCCTGATCCGACTTAGTGTCGATGAATTGCGAGTTTTAAAGGTCGACAGCCTGATCCGACTTAGTGTCGATGAATTGCGAGTTCTAAAGGTCGACAGCCTGATCCGACTTAGTGTCGATGAATTGCGAGTTCTAAAGGTCGACAGCCTGATCCGACTTAGTGTCGATGAATTGCGAGTTTTAAAGGTCGACAGCCTGATCCGACTTAGTGTCGATGAATTGCGAGTTCTAAAGGTCGACAGCCTGATCCGACTTAGTGTCGATGAATTGCGAGTTTTAAAGGTCGACAGCCTGATCCGACTTAGTGTCGATGAATTGCGAGTTCTAAAGGTCGACAGCCTGATCCGACTTAGTGTCGAGGAATTGCGAGTTTGAAAGGTCGACAGCCTGATCCGACTTCGTGTCGAGGAATTGCGATAGGTCGAACCCTGACCTGATTGAGATTGGTTACTGAGCAGCTGGTGTGCGATCCTTTGTGATCTTGTTTGGTGTTGTGTCGTTGCGTTCGAGTCCTTGAGGAGGTCGTCGATAGTTGTATCGGGTCTACACTGTTTTTATCGAGTGTCGAGTCTGTTGAGGAAGGTGACGGGTTGTGGGTCAGTTGAGTACTTGAGTTGGGGACTGTAGTCCCGGCGTTGGGTTTGGTTTTAGTGTTACTGGCTTTTTCTGCTAATTATGCCATAGTCAGTCTGTTATCCGTGGAGGTGAGCGAACGCTCACCCCTAGCTGCTTTTCCTACAGGTACTGATCACCGGACGGACTAGGTTAGCTCTTGAAGTTCATGGAGCTTGGAGCGGAGTCTGGTCTTTACTTTTTGTTGAGTCTAGTAACGGATGTTGTACCTTGTCCACTTGTTGGGACGTTTTTGTATTGTAAATACTATTATTTTGAGAAGTAAATGGAAATGTCAAAGCTTTTATCGAAAACAGGTTTCAAGTGTTCATGTTTTTAAACGTTCGCGTCCCTAGTTCGGTTTACTGAAATTGGGGCGTGACAGCTTGGTATCAGAGCTCGAGGTTTCACACCTCGGACTGTCCGTCAATTAGGTGGGGAGGGTCGAGTCAGTGTAGACCCGTAGTGTTGTGAGTCCTGCTTGTGTTTGTGTGTATGTGCAGTACGGTGTTACTGGCATACTGTTTGTGTATTGCTGCGTGAAAAGTTTTTAAGCTGTCGCGGGTCGACTCTGGAGCGCTCCTGTAGTCGAACGTGACGGTGCTGATATCAAGTCGGTACAACGTAGTCGGGGACGCCTGGACCGGGTTGTAACTGCGTGATGTCAAGTATGAGGTTTTAAAAATGAAGCGGAGAAAGTTTTAAAAATGGTTGGCCCTGTGGGCGTGTGTGTAAGTTGGTTGGCCCTGTGGGCGTGTGTGTAAGTTGGTTGGCCCGGTGGGCGTATTTGATTTTGACCGGCCCTGTGGGCGTGTGTGTAAGACTGGTTGGTCCGGTGAGTGTGTTTTGATTTTGTTTGACGCTGTGGGCGTGTGTGTTTGATTGTGCTTGGCCCGGTGGGCGTGGTTCGGTGTTGGTTGGCCCGGTGGGCGTGTATTGTTGTTACTCGGCCGTGTTGGCTTGTGTTTGAGGTCAGTCTTGAGTTGTCGTAACTGTGTTATGTGTTTGGTGGTCGTTGTTTGCGACGTACTAGTGTACGGGTCGCTATTAGCCGGGAAAGTTACGAATACCCTAGGGTAGACATAGCGGGTGTAAGTAGTGCGAAATTATCACCGCTAGGAAATCGGGGTCACTGGTTTGGCCCAGGAGGTGAAATGGGCAGGACGGAGTACCGGCCCGGTAGGTGAGACGGAACGGTTTGTACGCCGGTCCGGTAAGGGGCGCGGCAGAGTTCGGACGCCGGCCCGGTAAGCGGCCCGGCACGGTTTGGTTGTCGGCCCGGTAAGGGGCACGACACGGGTTAGGTGCCGGCCCGGTAGGGGGCGCGACAGGGCCTTGGTGCCGGCCCGGTATGGGGAACGGCCCGGCTTGGTTACCGGCCCGGAAGGTGGCACGGCCCGGGTCGTGTGCCGGATCGGTCCAGCCGGTTATCTTCAAAAAAAATTCGTTGTTTCGTTGTGCGTTTAGGTTCGGGGTTGTGTGACTCGGTTCACGTTCGTGCGGTTTGAGCGTTGGTTTTACGTGACTGTGTTCGCGGTTGTGGGTTGTAGAGGCCGTAGGCTCGGTGTTAAGTTATGAGGGCTTGGGTTCGAGATTCATCGATAACGTACGGTAGTAGTACAATGCCTCGGTGTGAGAGTCTCACCACGGAGAGAGGTTAGGGTTGGTGCGCTGCGGTGCCATGCGAACCAGGTTTTCCCTATGTAAACGAGTGTTCGAGTTTTCCCTCGCGTGAACGGGTGATTGAGGTTTCCTTCACGCGAGTGGGTTAATTGAGGTTCCCTACACGATCAAGTAACTGGGGTATCGATATTGTGAGCAACAATGTTGGCTTAGTTGAGAACATGATCCCCGTTTGAGGTTTCCCTACGTGATCGGGTCTTTGGGGTATTGAGGTTGTGAACAATAGTGATTACTGAATTGAGGAAGTGTTCCCCGTGTCGAGTTTTATCTTACGTAAGCGAGTACTTGAGGTGTTGATAGCGTGAGCAGTGTGACGTTTTGCATCAGGTTTTGAGGTAGTGGTCTGCCCTGGTTAGATCGGTAAGTCTTTAGTGCTTTACTAGTATGCCATAATCGAACGGGTGTCCGTGGAGGTGAGCATAACGCTCATCCCCTTTACTACTTTTCCCGCAAGGGACGAGTAGCGAACACTGGTTTGGTTGCGGAAAGTTACAAGTAATGCCTAGAGGACCGTGTGAGGGTTACACTAGACCTTACCAGGGTAACTAATGGAGTGGGTGTTCGGTTTCCGTTTTGGGCGTCAGTTTCATTGGATGTCGGGTTATCACACTCGTTTGTTCGTCGAGTTGTGCTGAGAGGTTGGGGCTGAGTTTAGAGCCGTTGAGTCCACCCCTGCGTCGTGACACGTCGGTTGGTGGTGGGGTGGTGTTAACTAGGGTCTGTCGTGCCTGCGGAGTTAGAGAAGCGAACCGGTACAAGAGGTTCGAGAGAGGGCTCCTCAACCCGAGGATCGGGTATGTTGGGAGTTGGTAGGCACGACGACGATAGTGGAGCGAGGTCTTAGAGAGACCGCGAGGGTCCGTGAGTTTTAGCAGCGACTGAGCTTGTGCGTGTATCCGTGGGAAGGATACACACGAAATAACCGCCTTGACGTGATCCTGGGAATGGATTGGCGAGCGAAGTACCAAGTCATTATCGCCTGTTACAGGCGACGAGTGACGGTGTCAACAGGCAACACGAAAGGTTCGTGTATTCTTGGCAGTAGGATCGGAGTTTCTCCTGTCGGCTTGTCTGTAGTAAAGGAAGTATCGGCCGAGCAGAGCCGAGGATTACCGCGAGTGGCGTGCGAGTCCCCCGAGGTCTTCCCTAAGGAATTGAGCAGGTTGCCACCAGTTCGTGAGGTGGATTTCAGGATTGACCTGGTGCCGGGAACGGCAGCGATATCGATGGTGCCTTACAGGTTCGCGCCAGCCGAGTTGACCGAGCTGAAGGGTCAGCTCGAGGAACTTCGGGAGAAGGGGCTTATTCGTCCGAGCACATCACCGTGGGGAGCGCCAGCACTCTTCGTGAAGAAGAAGAGTGGAGAGCTTCGGATGTGCATGGACTACCGGAAACTGAACTGGGTTACGGTGAATGACCGATGCCCGATGCCGAAAATTGATGACCTGTTCTACCAGTTGAGAGGGTCGACGTATTTCTCGAAGATCGACCTGCGATCCGGATACTACCAGTTGCGAGTCCGAGAGGGGGACGTCGCAAGGACTGCATTCCGGACATGCTATGAACATTACGAGTTCTGGGTGATGACTTTGAACTACCGAACGCACCTGCAACGTTCTTGGACCTGATGAACAGTATAGCCCGGCTGTTCTTAAATCAGTTTGTGATGGTGTTTTGTGGACGACCAGGATCCGGGAGTTAGTTGCCGGCGGTACGGATGCCGAGGGCTGGGATCGTTGTACTAATTGGGAGTTACAGTATCGTGGAGGTTTGTACATACCGCGTGACGGCAGAGGCGATGAGCTACGAGAGTCGCAGCATTCGCGTCTAACAATGCACGTGAATAGCACTAAGAGGAGCGCGACATCAGGTGGCATGTCTAGTGGAGCGGGATGCGGAGAGCGGTCGCGGAGTTAGTATCGCGATGCCTCGCCCGTCGGTAGGTGAGAGCCGAACAACAGCGTCCCGCTGGATTATTGCAGCCACCGCCGGTTGCACGGCGGAAGTGGGGGCACGTCACGATGGGTTTCGTGAGTGATTGGCCGAGTTCGCCTACAGCAACAGCTTTCAGGCCAGTATCATGATGGCACCGTTTGAAGCGTTGTGTGATAGGCCGTGTCGGTCGCCCGTGTGCTGGGCAGAAGTGAGAAATAAGAGGTTACTGGGTCTAGAACTGGATCGAGAGACAGCTAAGTTGGTCGTGCCAAGGCGTGAGCGGTTGAAGACCGCGCAGAGTCAGCAGGAGCTATGCTGACTGACGGCGCCGACCTCTCGAGCCAGCATTCAGTGATCATGTATCCCAGGAGGTGAGCCCGAAAGATGGACTAATGCGTTTCAACCGCGGCAGAGGCGGGTTAGCCCCGCGGTGTATCGGGCCTTTCGAGGTCTTGAGTACGTCATTAAATGGGCAGATGTCGAGGTAACGGGTGATGTCCCGTGTAAGGAGACACCGATGCGGGAAAGGGATCCACGAGAGCAGGTCCTGCGCGGAAAGGTTATCCGCTTAGAGCTGGTGTTGTGGCGACACCACGAGGCCGAGTCGAATTGGGAACGCGAGGACGAGGTTCGCGCGAAGTACCCCGATCGGTTCGACTCCTGACGTGCGTTGTTCTAAATTTCGCGGACGAAATTCCTTTAAGGGGGGGTAGATTGTAATAACCACTCCCGGTCACTCTCAGTCAAACCTGCGAAAAACAGGAAAATTTAAAAATTTTAAGACAGACACTTAACTTAACTTAAATTGACCCCGAGGGTCATACCGGACTTAAGTTGACCCCGTTATCGACTAAAATGAGTTACGGGGGACTCAGGGCAACTTTCTGGTCAATTTGGGAAAGATTGATTTTTCACCCGAGCGACGTTTTGGTCCATTCGAGGACCGTTTTGGACCCGAAAAGCTTAGTCGTCATCGTAGCGGTCTTAGTTGGGCCGTTTCCTTGAAGCCCGTCCAGTTTAAAATTTTCTTGGGAAAAGTGCCCGTTCGGGGCCCGAAACGTCCTTTTTTCGCGAATCTGATTGGAAAATATCAACTAGATATTTTCCAAAAGGTGTGGGACCCACCTTGACACATGTCAACTACTTGGTGGAGTTAGTTTTGGGGGGAAAATGGATGGTTGTGGTGTGTTGGCCGAAACACATGGTTAAAGGGGGGAAAGTTGTGTTTTGTGTTAGTTATTTTAATTAGAAAAGAAGAAGAGAGAGTTTAGAGAGAGAAGGAGAAGAAGAAGAAGAAGAAGGAAGAGAGGGAAGTTAGGGTTTGGAGGAAAATCAAACCTTTGGATCGTCTTGAAGCAAAGAGCAATCACGTTCCCCTCATTCTCCTCTACGGTAATACCCGAACCGATTCTCGTTTCGATTATTTTCAAGAGCTAGAGTTTGGTTATAAAATTTGGTTTAGGGTTGTGTAGAGATTAGAGAGGTGTTGGAGACGTTTTAGAGGTGTTTGGGAGAGAAATTTCACGTTTTCCGGTGACCGGAGGCTCGGGAGGAGCTCCGGCCACCGTGGGTGGTGGCCGGCCGGCCATGTGGTGGCTGGCCGGAGGTGGCAGCAGCCACCACTTGGTGGCCGAGCCCCTCCCTCAAACCCTAGGGCACGGCCAAGCCCTTTGGGTGGGGCCCACGTGCTCGGTTGTTCGTGTTTTAATTACTCGGGTAGTTTAAAACGTTCCCCGGACCATTTATCCCAAACCGAATCGAATTTTGGAATTAATTTGGAGAAGTTGTAATTAACAGGTTTTGGGAAACTTTAAACGTTAATTAATTGATTTAGAAGTCGGAATTCGATTCCGTCAAGTGCGTTGAGTTCCTTGATTTATTCTAAGACCGTGGAAACGAAAACGGGGGCTTTTGGAGCCCCGGAAGGCAATTAACCAAAACCGGGCAGATTCGCCATGTCGGGCGAATCTGGCCCTTACGGGTCCTTTTTCGGCAATATCGAGTAATGGGGAAGTTTGGGAGTGATCGGCATTGTCGGGGTTACGTTTGGGCGTTAAGTATGTTATTTTTCGGTTTATTCGTACTAGTTTAAAAGTACTTTAAATTTGTGTTCTGTTAGATCGTGCTACGGACCGAGACAAAGGGAAGCTCGGCGAGTGACTGGGTGTACTTCGGGTTTTGTTGGACCGCTTTTGGATCTATATACGAGGTAGGGAAAAGTAGCCGGATCTCGGCCCTGATTAGGGAAAGTTAATAGTAGAATTGCATGTGACACCGGGGTGTCGTGGGTTGAGTAGAATTATTTAAATATTAGAAAAGCATGATACGGGATTGTAGCGTTCAAGAGAAAAGCATGTGACACTTAGTAGTGTCGTAGGAACAGAGAACTTAGCGATAATTGAATTACTGGAGGCATATGACCATGCCCGGAGGTTGTTTGTGAAACTAGTGATTTTAGGACCGTTGGAGGCATCGAGTATGCCGGAGGTTGTCGTGCGTTTTATTTAATTGTTGAGTTTGGGTGGCCTTGAGAGCCTGTATTTAATTGTTGAGTTTGGGTGGCCTTGACAGCCCGTGTTTAATTGTTGAGTTTGGGTGGCCTTGAGAGCTCGTATTTAATTGTTGAGTCGGGGTGGCCATGAGAGCCGTGTATTTAATTTGGTGTCTTGAGTGGCAGTGAGTGCCCGTGGGGTTGTTGAACCCGAGTCTTGACTGTTGAGGTGTCTTGAGTGGCCTTGAGTGCCTGTGTGATTGAACTTGCCTGTGATTGTGATTGTGGTTACCTGGGGTGGTGAGTTCTAAAGGTCGACAGCCTGATCCGACTTAGTGTCGATGAATTGCGAGTTTTAAAGGTCGACAGCCTGATCCGACTTAGTGTCGATGAATTGCGAGTTCTAAAGGTCGACAGCCTGATCCGACTTAGTGTCGATGAATTGCGAGTTCTAAAGGTCGACAGCCTGATCCGACTTAGTGTCGATGAATTGCGAGTTTTAAAGGTCGACAGCCTGATCCGACTTAGTGTCGATGAATTGCGAGTTCTAAAGGTCGACAGCCTGATCCGACTTAGTGTCGATGAATTGCGAGTTTTAAAGGTCGACAGCCTGATCCGACTTAGTGTCGATGAATTGCGAGTTCTAAAGGTCGACAGCCTGATCCGACTTAGTGTCGAGGAATTGCGAGTTTGAAAGGTCGACAGCCTGATCCGACTTCGTGTCGAGGAATTGCGATAGGTCGAACCCTGACCTGATTGAGATTGGTTACTGAGCAGCTGGTGTGCGATCCTTTGTGATCTTGTTTGGTGTTGTGTCGTTGCGTTCGAGTCCTTGAGGAGGTCGTCGATAGTTGTATCGGGTCTACACTGTTTTTATCGAGTGTCGAGTCTGTTGAGGAAGGTGACGGGTTGTGGGTCAGTTGAGTACTTGAGTTGGGGACTGTAGTCCCGGCGTTGGGTTTGGTTTTAGTGTTACTGGCTTTTTCTGCTAATTATGCCATAGTCAGTCTGTTATCCGTGGAGGTGAGCGAACGCTCACCCCTAGCTGCTTTTCCTACAGGTACTGATCACCGGACGGACTAGGTTAGCTCTTGAAGTTCATGGAGCTTGGAGCGGAGTCTGGTCTTTACTTTTTGTTGAGTCTAGTAACGGATGTTGTACCTTGTCCACTTGTTGGGACGTTTTTGTATTGTAAATACTATTATTTTGAGAAGTAAATGGAAATGTCAAAGCTTTTATCGAAAACAGGTTTCAAGTGTTCATGTTTTTAAACGTTCGCGTCCCTAGTTCGGTTTACTGAAATTGGGGCGTGACAATTGCTATGCAGTAAACAACCAAGTTTTACCTAAAATCCCACCGTTGCATCGTGACTGGGCTTCCATAACGGTCAGGGTTGGCTTGGGGAATGACTGCATGAGTGACATGATAGACGGCCAAGGGATTTATCCCTCATACTATGGTATGGGAAAGATATCTAGTTCAAGGTCGCTTCATCGAGAGTGACTGATAGGAAAAGCATGGCCATGCACATGATACAAGGTACCATAAGATTAGTCATCTCACATATCAAGGAACGGTGATTGAGAATAATAAGGATGACGGCTCTATGTCTTATCTCAATCAGGATATCGGAGATGAAAGGATAATGACAAGGACGACGGAAAGATCAGAATCGACTGGGCCAATTTGTTATGCAGGGTCTTGCAATACTGAGTCTCGTCAGTCGCCATATTAGTAAGATCAAGTAAAATTTTATTTTACGTTGATCTTACCGACGTGCATATACCTAAGGGTCACACCGACAATTTGATACTCAATAAGAACATGACGGACTTGAGTTGGCGGGGATCGCCATGGTGGACCGGCTAGCATGATGGGCTCGGCTTGGGCTCTCTTAGACAGGCCCATGGCTGGCCCACATAGGTTAAGCCCAACAAGAAACTAAAGTCATTAGATGACCAATTAGTCTTATTGACCAAAATTGGGTGGGACCCAATTTCCACTAAACCAATAAACTTGGATAATTTATTAGCTCCACCTTACACCTAGACTTGGACACTTTTCTAATGTTTTAAGCTAAGTGATTTGACTAAATGCACCTAACTTAACATGTAAGAGGAGTTGGGAGATATTGCATGCAAGTGTAGAGAAAGAGAGAGAACAACTTCTTCTTCTTCTTCTTCTCCTACCTTGGCCGAACCTTCCTCCAAGCTTCAAGGTTGTTTGTGCATGTTCTTGAGTGATCAAACTCAAGAACTACGTTGGTCCTAATTCTGTAGGCGTCCAAGGGACTCAAGCCGAACCATAGTTGGTGTTATTCTTTTATTTTCTCCATCAAAGCAACAAGGTGATGTTCTTGAACCTTTGCTGAATTTTTCAGTTTTGTTCTTCATATTTGGTACAATTATTGTCATCGATTCGTGGTTAATTTTCGCTGCAATTCTTGTTCCTCTTGTCCATGACATCGAGTTAAAAGGACTGGTATCAGAGCCTGGCTACCAACGGGATAAACAAGAGCTAAAATTTTCAGTTTTGGTGCTGAAAATTTTAAGGAGCTTGCTGGTTTTTTATTTAGACTGCTTAAAAATGCATGTTAACTTCTTAATTTCATGTTTTAGCATATTTGAATGTATGCTTGATTAATAACATGATTTACTTTCTTGCATGTGGGTTTAATGCATGAAATTGGTGATTCTTGAAATAAAATCAAATATGATTTTTGGACAAAGTTTAATCTTTAGGGTCACGAGACCGGGACTCTCGGAGAGCCGATCCCGTGACCGGATGGGGCTCAGTTGGAAGGAGCTAGGCCGAGTCGTTACTATTGGATAGTCGGAACACCGGAGCTAAACCGTTTTGGGAATTGCGACGAGTTTGGAACTGTCATGATGAACCTCAAAATGAAACGTTTAGAAAATTCACTTTTGTCGAGAAACCGTGTAATAATTTTCAAAACTTGGAAGCTAATTAAAATCAATCATAATACGTTGTTTGACAACACGCTATTTGATAACACGTTGTATGATGTGATGATTATGCATTGTGCACGTTAATAGCCCCATGTAGTTTTATCACTTTTCTTGGATTGCGTGCTAATAGTGTTAGTGTGTAACTATTCTTTTAAAGGTGTAGTCGTCGTACCACCTGCGAGTTGTGTATTTAATTGTAACCGTTATCATCGGCTTGGAGACAAAGGAGCTCAAGAGGCGAGTGGGAGACCGCAGGAAATGGCTTGGAGTAGATGGACGTCAAGAGGCGAGTGGGAGGCCCACGTCGTCGGCTCAAAATCAAGATTGCTCAAGCCCAGGTTGGGTTTGGTTTAAGGGGCTATATGATGTGCTCGCCTTTATGCTTGATGTTTGGTATAATGTATGCATGATTGTATGGTTATAATGCATGCTTAGATTTAAACTATCAAGTGAATGACCTCACATGCAAAGATAAAGTTGGTTTTAATCGTTTGGTTGTGAGCCCTTGAACCGTCTTTACAATAGATGTAGTAGACGGGTTCGAAGGAAGAATTACATTGGATGTAATTGGAGGCATCATTGGATTTGTAATGTAGTTGATGTACTGATCGCATTTGAGATGTTCAAAAATTCAAACGTAACCAGACAAGTAAAAATGGGTCATGTCCGATACCTCCCAATTCTCAACAGCTTCCTACTTCCCATCATGTGGGTGTCAGTCGCCTTAGCGGAGCATCCATGGGAAGACGTTGTAGCAAGTTTGGACGACATATGTGGGTGTCGTGCGCCTCAGTGGAGCACCTACATAGTGATGGACCATAGTTTAAAATTGGTGGACCCGACTACCATTCTCAGCCAGGGTTGAGCTAGGGTATCAGATAGGGTAAGCCGTGTACTTCAATACATACCCTAACCCAGAGTCACATTGGATGTGATTGGATGGAGTCCGGCCTACATAGCTCGATTGAGTGGTGAGCCTTCGTTTAGCTCAATCGGGTGAATCAAGGTTCTTGGTTATTTGATTTGGAATCAAAGAGTTGATGTATGAACTAGGTCTTCATAAATAATTTATTCAGTTTATTGATTAAATTTACTTTGTCGTGTAGTTCAGAATGGCAAATTCATCTGCGAACTATGGTAGTTTATCATTAAAACACATTCTTGACAGGGTCAAGCTTAATGGGACAAACTACCTGGACTGGGACAGAAACTTGAGGATAGATCTCAAATTCGAACGCGAGGAATATGTCGTATACCAGGATTTCCCTGAGGAGCCAGCTAATAACGCTACAAGGGTCGTTAAGGATGCATACCTAAAGCACCTAAGCGGTGCCATTGATGTAGCGTGTATTATGCTGGGCTGCATGGAGCCTAATCTCCAGGAGCAGCCTATGGAGTACTCTAAGGATACCTATACTTTGGTAGGGGTCATCAGGAGTATGTTCAAGGAGAGGGCACGTATCGAAAGGTACAATGTCCTCAATGAACTTCTCTCGTGCAAAATTTCAGCAGGGAACTTCGTGGGTCCTCATGTCCTAAAGATGAAGGGGCATCTCGAACATCTTAATGGACTGGGTCTTAATATTGAAAACGAGATGGCGGAGGATGTGGTTCTGTTTACCCTTCCTCGTGCATATAGTGGGTTTGTCATGAACTACCACATGCACGATATGGACAAGACCATCTCAGAGTTGCACAACATGCTGGAAAAGTACTGAAAAGAACGTAAGGGATCAAGGATCCAAGGATGTTCTGATGGTCAGACAGGGAAACAGTTTCAAGAAGGGAACTGTTGGAGGAAAGGGCATGGCCCCTATTCACTTGGAAAGAAAGAAGAGGCTTCTAAAGCATCCTAACCCTCCTAGGACCGTGGAGTCCTCAAGGAAAGGGAAGGAGGTCGAGAATGTCTGCTTCTTTTGTCAACAGCCTGGTCACTAGAAGAAAAATTACAAAAAGTTTCTGGATGATCGGAAGTAGGGATTGTGCCTTCATCGGGTATTTACTTTATAGAGCTCAATCCCGCTACTTCCAAAGATTCATGGGTAATGGATACCGCGGCTGAATCTCACATTTGCACTAATGTGCAATGGGTGGAATATTAGTCTTAGTGCCCGAAGTTAAATCCTAAATGTTCATACATATATATATATATATATGGTAGCTATCCAGTAAAAACCACCATTATTGTGCAAACTACAAACCAATCTAAGCCACATGATGCGGTCAAAGTGACGTCAGCAGAGCGCGCGCGATGCTGACACGTGGCCGCTTCGCACGCGCCCCTGCCCGCGCACATGAGCGTGTTGACCACGCGCGCGCGGGGTGATGATAGTTTAGCACAAAAACAAACTATCAGCATTGTGCGCGCAAACTATCAGTACCGTCCTACGTAAACTATCAGTATTGTGCTCGCGCGCTGCTGGTGAGTTTGTAGTTTGCACCATAAGGTGCGGTGTTTTATATATTTATTGCCCACGTGTCATTATCTGGTGCGCTCTGCTGACATCACTTTGGGGGGGATCCTATGGCTCAGATTGGTTCGTAGTTTGCACAATTAGGGGGGCGTGTGTACCTGATACCAATTGTATATATATATATATATATTATCGTTAGAAATAAAATTAAAGCGGCTTTATATTACTTATGGGTTGGAGTAATATATCGATGTGTGTTCTGATCTTTGCCCACCATGCGAATTGAACCATAGATCAAGATGGATCACACTCGATGGGTCCCTAGTCAGCAAAGTTTCACTAGAAGCGACTGGTATGAAAGATAGCTCTTTATGGCTTACGCTCTTTTAGTCATTGGAATGAGATTTCGGAGTCTGATCATAAATATCATGTGGGACATGATACTGGACGACCCGACATGAATATGTTTCATAGATCAAGTCATGAACATAGTCATTGTCGTACCTTGTCATGTATCCTTAGACCAATGAGTCTTTGTGATTACCATGCAGTAAACAACTGAGTTTGACCTGAGCCCAACGTTGCCTGTGAGACGGTTTCCAAAACGGCCAGGACTGGTTTGGGGACGGACTGCATGAGTGACACGAACGACGACTAAGGGATTTATCCATCATACTGCGGTATGGGAAAGATATTGGTTCTCGGCCGCTTGATCAAGAGTGACTGAATGAATAGCATGGTCATGCACATGATATTGGGTATCATATATTCAGTCATCTCATATATCAAGGAACAATGATATAGAATAATAAGGATGACAGCTTTATGCCTTATCTCAATCAGGATATCGGTGATAAAAGGATAATGACAGGGACGACGGAAAGGTTAGAATGGACAGGGTCGATTCGTTATGCAGTGTCAGGCAATACTAAAGTCTCGTTAGTTTCCACTTACATACGATAAAGTAAAATGAGATTTTACGTTGATCTATTGACATGCATAAACGTAAGGGTCACACCGGAGGATGAAACTCATTGACACATTTATGGAGAATGGCCAAAAGGGAGTTGTCTCGGGACATGACCAAAACTGGGTTTTGGGTCATGTGCCCGTAAGTGAATAGGACATTATGGATCGAGACAAGGCTTGGAGTCTAGGGATTGATCGCGTCGGATAATGTTGGACATTTCCGGTATGGAAGGCTTGGAGGCGATGAGCGCATCGCGGGACGTCGTTGTGAATGGTCACGGGCCATGTTCCAAGAGGCCCATGCAACCAAGGCCCATGGAACTAATTAATCAAATCTTGATTAATTAGTACTAAGTAAGCCAGACAATGATTAAGGTGTTTGTGATTCACAACCTAACTCCATCTTGTCTAGCCTTACTTAGAACCATACTTGTCCTATTTACACCATACTTGTCTCATGCTTTTAGTTTGGCAAGTTGATGTGGTTTGTTATGTTTGAGTTATCTTTTTTCAGCATAACAAACACAAGACAAGAATAGGAAACACATTTTTCTCTCCCTCTTCCCCACAATTTCGGCCAAGGGTTGTTTCTTCCTCCATTTTGTGTTCTTGAGTCCTCTAAGCTTCGAACTATGTGGCTTTCATCCAATCATTCGTTACCCGGTGTTCTTGTTTTGGTAAGAAGTAGTGCTGATTTTTTCTCTTGTGAATCCATTCTTTGTTAGTTGTTTCATGGTTTTAATCATCTCTTGGTTTGCATTGATATTCCGCTGCGAGTTGGTTCATCTCCAACCCTACCTCGTGACCCAACAGTGGTATCAGAGCCGTGCTACCTTCGGTATTCACAAGACGGTGTGGAAAGTTTCGATTTTGGCATGTTGTTTTCCTAAATTGTTGATAACATGTTTAAATTCTTTTTTATGGGTTTAATGCATGTAAAATAAAATTTCAAAATTATTTCATATCTGGAATTTTTTGAAATTGTTTGATTTTTCGGGTCTCGGGAGCGGGACTATCGGGGAGTCGAAACCGGGACCGAACGGAGCTCCGCTGGACGGAGCTAGGCGAAGCATGAAAATTGGATGGTTGATATGCCAAGGCTAAACCGTTTTGTTAGCGATGACGAGTTTGGAACCGACATGACGAACTCGAAAATCAAAGTTCAAAAGTTTCATTTTTGAACGGTTTCGATAAACCGAGCATCAAAAAATTTCGAAACTTGGCTATTAATTAAAACCGGAAAATCACATGATGTTTGATAACATGCTTGTTTTATAACACGATGTGTGATGTGATGTTGGCATGATGCACATTATAGCCCCGAGCTCGTTTTAATTATTTATCGCTTTTCACGGCCTGCGAGCCGTTAAAGTTAGCGTGTAATTATTTTTTTGAGGTATGGTCATCGAACCACTTATTTGTAATATTCATTAATTCCCGACCTGCGAGTCGTGTATTCAATTGTAATCTTTTTCTCAAGACGAAGAAAGGGCAAAAAGGTCTTTTGGTGACTTCTCGGATGTTGACATCGGCTTGGAGTCGTTGGAGCTCAAGAAGCTAGTGGGAGTTAGTTTAGGGGCTATTATGTGCACATTTATCACTTTATGCTTGGTTTAGTTTATGCATGATTAATTCTATTTGTTGGATTAGAACTGCATGCTTAACTTTATTTACCGAGCATATCATCTCACATACACATGTAAAATTGGTTTTTGATCACTGTATGTGAGCCCTTAAATACGCCATTGCATTGGATGTAGTTGACGGGTTCAAAGGAAGAATTACATTGGATGTAATTTGAGGCATCATTGTATTTGGAATGTAGTGGATGTGCTCATCGCATCTAGGATGGGCCAAAGTTTTAAACACGACCAAACAAGTAAAAACGGGTCATGTCCCATACCTCCCAATTATCAACACCTTACTACCTCCCTGTCCTATGGGTATCGTGCGCATTAGCGGAGCATCCATGGGAAAGCGGGGTAGTAGGTTTGGGCGACATATGTGGGTGTCGTGCGCATTGGCGGAACACCTACATAGTGACGGGACATAGTTGAAAATTGGTGGTCCCGACTACGGTTCTTAGCCTGAGGTTGAGCTAGGGTAACATATAGGGTAAGTCGTGTACATAAGTAGATACCTTAACCAAGAGTCACATTGGATAGCTCGATTAAGTGGTGAGCATTAGTTCAGCTTAACCGAGTAAATCAAGGATCTTAGTTTCAGATTCTAAAGGTTTAGAATCGATTGTTGGTGTTTAAGCTTGATCTTCATAAAATTTATTCAGTTTACTGATTGAATTATATATGTTTTAGATTAAATGGAAAATTCAGCGAACATTAATAGTTCGTCATTAAAAACCATTCTTGACAGGGTCAAGTTGAATGGGACAAACTATTTGGACTGGTACATATATTTGAGAATACTCCTTAAGTCTGAATGCAAAGAATATGTCCTTGACAAGGCTATCCCTCGTGTCCAGAAAATGAAGGGGCATCTCGAACGTCTTAATGGACTGAGTCTTAAGATATAGTCAGAGATGGCAGCAGATAGGTTTCTACGCTCCCTTCCTCGTGCGTAGGTTGAGTTCATCATGAACTATCACATGCACGATATGGACATGACCATATCAGAGTTGCATGGCGGGTTTGTAATTGCTGGGAAGGATATAAGAGATCTGGGATCCAAGGATATTCTTATGGTTAGAAAGCGATCCTGTTTACATAAGGAAACTGGTAGTGGCAAGGGCAAGGCCCTTGTGCACTTGGCATGAAAGATGAGACACTTGATCATTCTTAACCCTCCTAGGACCGGGGTCCTTAAGGAAGGCTAAGGAGGATGAGAATGTCTGCTTCTATTGCCAGAAGCCTAGTCAACGGAAAAGGGATTGCGGGAAAAACCAGGATGATCTGAAGAAGGGCAGTGGGAATGCGCCTTCATCAGGTATTAACTTTATAGAGCTACATCTCTCTACTTCCAAGATTCATGGCATTAGATACCGGAGCTGAATCTCACATATGCAATGACTGGAAAGTAGGAGAAGCTTGAAAAGCATAAAATGGACATCAGAGTTGTGACAACTGTCGCATGATCCATAAGTCTTGCTTTGCCAAGAGTCCTAGTTTTGTTCTACATAATGTATATTGCATACCTACTTTTAGTAGGAAAATTATATTCGTGTCCATAATAAACAAGGAAGGATATAATTTTTAATCAATATTATATGCAATGCTATGTTTTATGTTAGTGCTAACATGGTTGGAGGATTGTACATATTAGATATGGGTAACAATGCTCAAGCTCTATTTATAAAGTTAATGCCAAGAGGTCTAAATCCGACGATTTAAACCGAAACTCTTATAAGGCACTGTCATTAGGGTCATATAAACAAAAACGCATATCAGCACTTCGGAAGTGCAGACTTTTAAGTCCGTTTGAATTTCATTCGATTGATAGGTGCGAGGCTTGTTTGATGGACAAAATGAATAAAGCGCCCTTCATCGGTTGCGGTGAAAGGGTGCGTGAATTATTGGGGCTAATACACTCGGATGTGTGTAGAACAATAAGTTCACTTTCCATGAGGGGTTTTAGCTACTTTATCACATTTACTATTGAATACAGTTATATGGTTATGTCTATTCGATGAGACATAAGTCTAAAACTTTTGATGAATTCAAAGAGATTAAGACTGAAGGAGAAAACCAGCTCGGGAATGGTATTAAGGCACTTTGATTGGATCATCTAAAAGAGAATGGGATCCTTTTTGAATAGACTCTTCCTGGGACACTATAGTTGAAAGGTGTAGCCGAACGGAGAAATCGGACATTATTAGACAATGGTCCGTTCCATGATCAGTTGGACTGATCTCCTGATTTCTTTCTGGGGTTATGCTCTGGAGACGGCCGCGTTCATGGTGAATAGGGCTTCGATGAAGGGTGTGGATGAAGCCCATTTTGTCCTTCCTAAAGATTTGTGGTTGAGAGGCTTATGTGAAACATTTGGGTTCGACTAAACTCGAACCAAGGTCAGAGTTATGCACCTTCGTGTGGTATCCCAAAGAAAAAAAGGGATACTACTTCTACAAAGCCAGTGAGAGCATGGTGTTCGTCGCTTGGGGTGTGGTCTTTATGGAAAAGGAGTTTTATTTCCAAAGACGTCATTGGGAGGACTATGCATCTCAAAGAAAGTCAAGATGGTACAGATCTGTCTAAACCAATTGACAACCCAGTAGAAAGAGAGCCAGAGATGGTCGCAGAGTAAGAACCAATTCCTGTTACAATTCCGGAAGGTCCAAGGGGATCTGAAAGGATCAGTCGTCCACCTCCAAGATATGGTATCCAGAGGTGATAATGAAGTCATGCTGGATCATGATGATCCAGTCACCTTTCAGGAAGTCGTGGATGGGCCGACTCCGAGTTATGGCTGAGAGCCATGAGGAAGAAAATGCAATCCATGTCGGACAACCAAGTCTAGGAACTGGTTGATGCCATCAATGGTGTGAGGAACATCGGATGCAAATGGATCTTCAAGGTGAAGATGGACATGGACGGCAACCCTCTGACCTATAAAGCTCGACTGGTGGTGAAAGGTTATAGGCAGATACAATGGATTGACTATGAGGAAACCTTCTCCCTAATGGCTATGGTCAAAATCGATCAAAATTCTTCTTGACATAACTGCGTATCCTAATTACGAGATATGGCTAGTGGATGTCAAAAGCGCTTCCTAAATAGAAATTTGACTGGGTACGTTTGTATGTCTCGGCCCAAAGGTTTTGACGATCTGAAGAATAAGGGAAACTTTTATAAGTTTTTGAAATCCATTTATGGATTGAAACGAACTTCTCGGAGATGGGTCCTTCGTTTTGATGAAGCTGTAATTGGATTTGGCTTAATCAAGAAAGAGGATGAATCTTGCGTTTATAAGAAGACTAGCGGGAGCAAGATTACCTTTCTGGTTCATTGAAAACGACATCCCAACCTTGCACAAGACTAAAGCTTTGTTGAGGAAGTGTTTTTCAATAAAGGACTTAGGCGATGTTTCTTATATCTTAGAGATTAAGATATGTAGAGATCGCACCAAGAGGGTCTTGGGATTAAGTCAGAGCACCTATGTGAACAAGGAATTGAGTGGGTTCTCAATGCTCGATTCAAAGAAAATATTCTTACCCGCTCGTCATGGCGTTCATTTCAGCAAGACTCGGTGTCCTAAAACACCTGATGAGCTGAAAAGGATGATGTGAATCCCATGCCTCTAGGCGGCAGGATTGATCATATATGCCATGACATATACGAGACCAGACGTCTCGTATGCCTTGTGTTGTACCAGTAGACATCAGTCTAACCATTGGGAAAAGATAATGTTGAACTAGTCATCGAAGGATAAGTAGACGCTAGTTTTCCATGACGAATCCATATGACTTTAGAAGTCAGTCAGGATATGTGTTTGCGCTAAATGGCGGAGCTTTAGCTGGGAGAGCGTAAAGCAAGATACTGTCGTCGAATCTACGATAGAGGCCAAGTACATGGATGTTGTAGAGACAGCTAAGGAGGTTATGTGTGTTTGGAAATTCACAGTAGGGTTGGGTGTAATTAAAAACCCATCCAGCCTGGAGAATCCATTTTGCGACAACACAAGGGCCATTACGCAAGCTAAAAGCCCAGATCGCATAACAAATCCAAACATGTACTGCGGCACAAAAACCTCACCAGAGAGTGAAGATAACCTATATTGCAACAGATGATAACATAGCCAACACTTTGACTAAGGTAGTGCCACTGCCTAAACATGTGAGACATGTTAAGTTGATGGGGACATATTGAAGTTTAGGTTGGAACTAGGGAAAATGGGAGATTGTTAGTCTTAGTGCCCGTACTTCAATCCTAAATATCCAAATGTATATATCATTATTAGCAATAAAATTAAAGCGGCTTTATATTACTTATGTGTTGGAGTAATATATCGATGTGTGTTATGATCTATGCCCACCATGGGAATAGAACCATAGATCAAGATGAATCATACTCAATGGGTCCCTAGTCAACAAAGCTTCACTAGAAGCGACTAGTATGAAAGATGGCTCTTTATGTCTTACGTTCTTTTAGTCGTTAGAATGGGATTCCGGAGTCTGATCATAGATATCATGTGAGACATGATATTGGACGACCCGACATGAATATGTTTCATAGATCAAGTCATGAACATAGTCATTGTCGTAGCTTGTCATGTATCCTTAGACTAAGGAGTCTTTGTGATTACTATGCAGTAAAAGACTGAATTTGACCTGAGCCCAACGTTGCCTAAGACATGGCTTCCAAAACGGATAGAATTGTCTTGGGATGGACTTCATGAGTGATAGGAAAGACGGCTAATGGATTTATCCCTCATACTGCGGTATGGGAAAGATATCAGTTCTCGGCCGCTTGATCAGGAGTGAATGAAAGAATAGCATGGCCATGCACATGATATTGGGTATCATATATTCAGTCATCTCACATATCAAGGTACAATGATTGAGAATAATAAGGATGACGGCTCTATGCCTTATCTCAATCAGGATTCGTTATGTAGTGTCAGGAAATACTATAGTCTCGTTAGTTGCTACTTATATACGATCAAGTAAAATGGGATTTTACGTTGAGCTATTGACATGCATAAACCTAAGGTTCACACCGGAGGATGAAACTCATTTACACATTTATGGAGGATGGCCAAAAGGGAGTTGTCTCGGGACATGATCAAACCTAGGTTTTGGGTCATGAGCCCGTAAGTGAATAGGACATTATGGATCGAGACAAGGCTTGGATTCTTGGGATTGATCACGTCGGATAATGTTGGACATTTCTGGTATGGAAGGCTTAGAGGCAATGAGCGAATCAAGGGACCTCGTTGGGAATGGCCACGGGTCATGTTCCAAGAGGCCCATGAAAGGCCCATGCAACAAAGGCTCATGGAACTAATTAATCAAGTCTTAATTAGTTAGTACTAAGTAAGCAAGACAAGGATTAAGGTTTTGGTGATTCACCACCTAACCCCACCTTGTCTAGCCTTACGTCGCACCATACTTGTTCTATTTACACCATACTTGTCTCATGCTTTTAGTTTGACAAGTTGATGTGGTTTTTTATGTTTAAGTCATCCTTTTTCAACATAAAAAACACAAGACAAGAATAGGAAACACATTTTTCTCTCCCTCTTCCCCAAAATTTCGGCCAAGGGTTGTTTCTTCCTGCATTTTGTGTTCTTGAGTCCTCTAAGCTTAGGCGTCTTGGAGACTCAAGCTAAATCATTCATTACCCGGTGTTCTTGTTTTGGTAAGAAGTAGTGCTGAATTTTTCTCTTGTGAATCCATTCTTTCTTAGTTGTTTCATGGTTTTAATCATCTCTTGGTTTTCATTGATTTTCCGCTGCGAGTTAGTTCATCTTCAACCCTACCTCGAGACCCAACATGGAAGGTACGAGGAGATTGAAGAAGGACGAGGTGGACCTCAAAGTGCACAACAAGACCAAAGTTGTGGCGACTGTTATAGTATCCATCAGTCTTCTTTTGCCAAGTGGGCTAGTTTTTGTTTTAAAAGATGTATATTGCGTACCTACTTTTAGTAGGAATCTTGTATCTATATCTTTGTTGGACATGGAAGGATACAATTCTGATGTTGTAAATGGATTTTTCAATATTTTACGTAATGATATATTCTATGGTATTGCCAAAATGGTTGGAGGATTGTACGTATTAGATACGGTTAACAATGCCTCATGCTCTATATAAAATGTAAATACCAAGAGGTCTAAGACCGAGGACTTAGACCTAACTTTGTTATGGCACTGTCGTTTGGGCCACATAAACAAGAATTGTGTATCCGCACTCCACAAGTGCGGACTTCTTAGTCCATTCGGATTCCATTCGAATCTTGTTTGATGGGAAAACTGACTAAAGCACCCTTCATCAATCGCGGTGAGAGGGTGGGTGACTTATTGGGGCTAATACACTCGGATGTGTGTGGACCAATGAGTGCACTTTCTAGGAGGGCTTTTAGCTACTTCATCACGTTTACTGATTATTACAGTAGATTTGGTTACGTATATCTGATGAGGCATAAGTCTGAGGCTTTTGATAAATTCAAAGAGTTTAAGACTGAAGTAGAAAACCAGCTCAGGAAAAGTATTAAAGCCCTTCGATAAGATCGAGGTGGAGAATACTTGACCATATAGTTTTTAGATCATCTAGCAGAAAGTGGGATCCTTTCGGAATGGACTCCTCCCGGAACACCACAATTGAATGGTGTGTCCGAATAGAGAAATCAGACTTTATTGGATATGGTCCGGTCCATGATCAATGGGACTGATCTCCCAATCTCTTTCTGGGGTTTTTCTCTGAGACGACAGCATTCATTTTGAATCGGGGTCCTACGAAGGCTATGGAAGGAAGAAGCCCGTTTTGTCCTTCCTAAGGATCTGGGGTTGCGAGGCTTATGTGAAACGTTTGGTTTCGACTAAGCTCGAACCGAGATCTGAAAAATGCACCTTCGTGGGGTATCCCAAAGAAACAAGGGGATACTATTTTTACAGACTCAACGAGAACACGATGTTCGTCGCTAGGAGTGGGGTCTTTATGGAAAGGGAATTTGTTTCCAAAGACGTCAGTGGGAGGGCTGTAAATCTCGAAGAAGTTCAAGATGGTGTAGGTTCCTTTGAACCATTCGACAACCCAGTAGAGGAGCCTGAAGTGGTCGTAGAAAAAAGACCTGCAATGATTCTTGAGGGTCCAAGGCGATTTGAAAGGGTCAGTCGGCCACCTCCGAGATATGGTTCTTTTTGTCTAGGGGTGACTGAGAGCTTATGGTGGATCACGATGATGTTAGTCTTAGTGCCCGTAGTTCAATCCTAAATGTCCAAATGTACATATCATCGTTAGCAATAAAATTGAAGCGACTTTATATTACTTATGTGTTGGAGTAATATATCGACGTGTGCTCTGATCTATGCCCACCATGCGAATAGAACCATAGATCGAGATAGATCACACTCGATGGGTCCCTAGTCAACAAAGCTTCACTAGAAGCGACTAGTATGAAAGATGGCTCTTTATGGCTTACGTTCTGTTAGTCATTGGAATGGGATTCCGGAGTCTGATCATAGATATCATGTGGGACATGATATTGGACGACCCGCCCTGAATATGTGCCATAGATTAAGTCATGAACATATTCAGTGTTGTAGCTTGTCATGTATCCTTAGACCAAGGAGTCTTTGTGATCGCTATGTAGTGAACAACTGAGTTTGACCTGAGCCTAACGTTGTCCGTAACAGGGCTTCCATAACGGCCAGGATTGGCTTGGGGACGGGCTACATGAGTGACACGAAAGACGGCTAAGGGATTTATCCCTCATACTAAGGTATGAGAAAGATATCGGTTCTCGGCCGCTTGATCGAGAGTGACTGGAAGAATAGCATGGCCATGCACATGATACTGGGTATCATATCTTCAGTCATCTCACATATCAAGGAACGGTGATTGAGAATAATAAGGATGACGGCTCTATGCCTTATCTCAATCAGGATATCAGAGATAAAAGGATAATGACAGGGACGACGGAAAGGTTAGAATCGACAGGGTCGATTCGTTATGTAGTGTCAGGCAATACTAAAGTCTCGTTAGTTGCCACTTAAATAGGATCAAGTAAAATGGGATTTTACGTTGATCTATTGACATGCATAAACCTAAGGGTCACACCGGAGGATGAAACTCATTGACACATTTATGGAGAATGACCAAAAGGGAGTTGTCTCGGGACATGACCAAAACTGGGTTTTGGGTCATGTGCCCGTAAGTGAATAGGACTTTACGGATCGAGACAAGGCTTGGAGTCTTGGGATTGATCGCGTCGGATAATGTTGGACTTTTCCGGTATGGAAGGCATGGAGGCGATGAGCGAATCACGGGACCTCGTTGGAAATGGTCACGGGCCATGTTCCAAGAGGCCCATGAAAGGCCCATGCAACCAAGGCCCATGGAACTAATTAATCAAGTCTTGATTAATTAGTACTAAGTAAGCAAGACAAGGATTAAGGTGTTGGTGATTCACCACCTAACCCAATCTTGTCTTGCCATACTTTGTCCTATTTACACCTTACTTGACATCATACTTGTCCCATGCCTTTAGTTGGACAAGTATGGGTTTTGTTATGTTTAAGTCATCTTTTTTCAACATAACAAACACAAGACAAGAATAGGAAACACATTTTCTCTCCCTCTTCCATGGCCATTTCGGGTTTGGCTAGTTTCCTCCTCCATTTTTGTGTTCTTGAGTCCTCAAAGAGAAGAACTACGTGGCTTTGATTCCCATGTGGATACGTAGGCGTCTTGGAGACTCAAGCCAATCATTCGTTACCCGGTGTTCTTGTTTTGGTAAGAACTAGTGCTGAAATTTTCTCTTGTGAATCCATTCTTTGTTAGTTGTTTCATGGTTTTAATCGTCTCTTGGTTTTCATTGATTTTCCGCTGCGAGTTGGTTCATCTCCAACCTTACCTCGAGACCCAACAGTGGTATCAGAGCCGTGCTACCTTCGGGATTCACAAGACGGTGTTCAAAGTTTCGGTTTTGCTTGAAAGTTTCGTTTTTGGCATGTTATTTTGCTAAATTGTTTGATAACATGTGTTAAATTATTGTTTATGGATTTAATGCATGTAAAATGAATTTTTGAAAATTATTTCAAATCTGGAAATTTTGAAAAAAGTTTGATTTTTCGGGTCTCGGGAGCGGGACTCTCGGGGAGCCGAAACCGAGACCGAACGGGGATCCGTTGGACGGAGCTAGGCCAAGCATGACCATTGGATGGTTGATATGCCAAGGCTAAACCGTTTTGTTAGTTATGACGAGTTTGGAACCGTCATGACGAACTCGAAGATCAAATGTTCAAAAGTTTCATTTTTGAACGGTTTCGATAAACCGAGCATCAAAAAAAAAAAATTTCGAAACTTGGCTATTAATTAAAACCGGAAAATCACATGATGTTTGATAACATGCTTGTTTGATAACACGATGTGTGATGTGATGTTGGCATGGTGTACATAATAGCCCCGAGCTCAATTTAATTATTTATCGCTTTTCACGATCTGCGAGCCGTTAGTGTTAGCGTGTAATTATTCTTTCAAGGTGTGGTCGTCGAACCACTTGTTTGTAATATTTATTTATTCCCGACCTGCGAGTCGTGTATTAAATTGTAATATTTTACTCAAGATGAAGAAAGGGCGAAAAGGTCATTTGGTGGCTTTTCGGGTGTTGGCATCGGCTTGGAGTCGATGGAGCTCAAGAAGCTAGTGGGAGTTAGTTTAGGGGGCTATTATGTGCATATTTATCGCCTTATGCTTGGTTTAGTTTATGCATGATTAATTCTATGTGTTTTAGAATTGCATGCTTAACTTTATTTACCGAGCATATCACCTCACATGCAAAGATAAAATTGGAATTTTAATCCTTGTGTGTGAACCCTTAGAACCGTCATTGCATTGGATGTAGTTGACGGGTTCAAAGGAAGAATTACATTGGATGTAATTTGAGGCATCATTGCATTTGGAATATAGTTGATGTGCTCATCGCATCTAGGATGTGCCAAAGTTTTGAACACAACTGGACAAGTAAAAGCGGGTCATGTCCGATACCTCCCAATCATCAACACCTTACTACCTCCCCGTCCTATGGTTGTCGTGCGCATTAGCGGAGCATCCATGGGGAAGCGGGGTAGTAGGTTTGGACGACATATGTGGGTGTCGTGCGCATTAGCGGAGCACCTACATAGTGACGGGCCATAGTTGAAAATTGGTGGACCCGACTACGATTCTCAGCCTGAGGTTGAGCTAGGGTAACAGATAGGGTAAGTCGTGTACATATGTACATACCCTAGCCAAGAGTCACATTGGATGTGATTGGATGGAGTCCTACCTACATAGCTCTATTAAGTGGTGAGCATTAGTTCAGCTTAATCGAGTGAATCAAGGATCTTGGTTTCAGATTCTAAAGGTTTAGAATTGATTGTTGGTGTTTAAGCTTGATCTTCATAAAATTTATTCAGTTTACTGATTGAATTTTATCTGTTGTAGATCAAATGGCAAATTCAGCGAACATTAATAGTTTGTCATTAAAAACCATTCTTGACAGGGTCAAGCTAAATGGGACAAACTATTTGGACTGGTACAGAATTTTGAGGATAGTCCTCAAGTCTGAACGCAAAGAATATGTCCTTGACAAGGCTGTCTCTAAGACCATATCAGAGTTACATGAAGTGTCATCAGCTGCTGAGAAGAATATCTCAGGGATCTGGGATCCAAGGATATTCTGATGGTCAACAAGGGAATTGGAAGTGGCAAGGGCTGGGCCCATGCGCACTTGGCAGGAAAGATGAGACACCTGAGAATGTCTGCTTCTACTGCCAACAGCCTGGTCATTGGAATCGGGATTACAGGAAGTTCACGGCTGATCTGAAGAAGGGCAGTGGGACTGCGCCTTCATCAAATAGCCTGGATGATCTGAAGAAGGGCAGTAGGACTGCGCCTTCATCAGGAAACCTAGATGATCTAAGGAAGGGCGGTGGGATCGTGCCTTCATTCGGTATTAACTCTATAGAGCTACATCTCTCTACTTCCAAAGATTCATGGGTATTAGATACCATGACTGAATCTCACACATGCACTAATATATGGTGGCTGAAAGTAGGAGAGATTTGGAAAGCACGAAATGGACCTCAGAGTTGTGGCAACTGTTGTAGGATCCATGAGTCTTGCTTTGCCAAGAGGCCTTGTCTTAGTATTGTATAATGTATATTGCATACCTACTTTTAGTAGGAATATTATATCTGTATCCGTGTTTGACAAGGAAGGATATAATGTTAATATTGGAAATGGAGTTTTCAATGTTCTATGCAATGATATGTTTTATACCAGTACTGACATGGTTGGAGGATTGTACATATTAGATATGGGTAACAATGCCTCAAGTTCTATATATTCCGTTAATACCAAGAGGTCTAAATCCAACAATTTAAACCTAACTCTGTTATGGTACTGTCATTTGGGTCGCATAAACAAGAAGCGCCTATCAGCACTTCAGAAGTGCGGGCTTTCAGGTTCATTCGAATTCCATTCGATCGATAGGTGCAAGGTTTGTTTGATGGGCAAAATGACTAAAGTGCCCTTTATCGATCGCGATGAAAGGGCGGGTGAATTATTGGAGCTGATACACTCGAATGTGTGTAGACCAATAAGTTCACCTGCCAGGAGGGGTTTTAGCTACTTTATCACATTTACTGATGATTACAGTAAATATGGTTATGTCTATTCGGTGAGACATAAGTCTGAAGCTTTTGATAAATTCAAAGAGTTTAAGACTATAGTAGAAAACCAGCTCGACAAAGGTATTAAGGCACTTCGATTGGATCGAGGTGGAAAATACTTGACCACAGAGTTATTAGATCATCTAAAAGAGAATGGGATCCTTTTGGAATGGACTCCTCCTAGGTCACTGTAGTTGAAAGGTGTAGCCAAACGGAGAAATCGGACATTGTTAGACAATGGTCTGTTCCATGATTAGTTGGACTGATCTCCCAATCTCTTTTAGGGGTTTTGCTCTAGAGACGACCGCATTCATAGTGAATCGGGCTTCGACGAATGGTGTGGAAGGGACACCATTTTAAAAATGGTACGGGATGATGCCCGCTTTGTCCTTCCTAAAGATTTGTGGTTGCGAGGCTTATGTGAAACATTTGGTTTCGACTAAGCTCGAAACAAGATCTGAGATATGCACCTTCGTGTGGTATCCCAAAGCAACAAGGGGATACTATTTCTACAATCCCAGTGAGAACATGGTGTTCGTCGCTTGGGGTGGGGTCTTTATGGAAAAGAAGTTTTGTTTCCAAAGACGTCATTGGGAGGACTGTGCATCTCGAAGAAATTCAGGATGGTACAGATCTGTCTAAACCAATTGGCAACCCAGTAGAAAGGAGCCAGAGATTGTCGTAGAGTAAGAACCAATTCCTGTTACAATTCCGGAAGGTCCAAGGCGATTTGAAAGGATCAATCTTCCACCTCCAAGATATGGTATCCGGAGGTGACAATGAAGTCATGGTGGATCACGATGATCCAGCCACCTTTCAGGAAGTCGTGGATGGGCCCAACTCCGAGTTATGGCTGGGAGCCATGAGGGAGGAAATGCAATCCATGTCGGACAACCGAGTCTGGGAACCGGTTGATCCCATCAATGGGGTAATGACCATCGGATGCAAATGGATCTTCAAGGTGAAGATGGACATGGACGGCAACCCTCTGACCTACAAAGCTCAACTGGTGGCGAAAGGTTATAGGCATGGATTGACTATGAGGAAACCTTCTCCTTAGTGGCTATGGTCAAAATCGATCCAAATTCTTCTTGACATAACTGCGTATCATAATTACGAGATATGGCAAGTGGATGTCAAAACCGCTTTCCTAAATGGAAATTTGACTGAGTACGTTTGTATGTCTCGGCCCAAAGGTTTGGACGATCCGAAGAATAAAGGAAAGATTTATAAGTTGTTGAAATCCATTTATGGATTGAAACGAACTTCTCGGAGTTGGATCCTTCGTTTTGATGAAGCTGTAATTGGATTTGGCTTAATCAAGAACGAGGATGAATCTTGCGTTTATAAGAAGGCTAGTGGGAGCAATATTACCTTTCTGGTTCTCATTGAAAACGACATCCCAACCTTGCACAAGACTAAAGCTTGGTTGAGGAAGTGTTTTTCAATAAAGGACTTAGGCGATGCTTCTCATATCTTAAGGATTAAGATATGTAGAGATCGCACCAAGAGGGTCTTGGATTTAAGTCAGGGAACCTATGTGAACAAGGCATTGAGTAGGTTCTTAATGCTCGATTCAAAGAAAGGACTCTTACCCACTAGTCATGGCATTCATCTCAGCAAGACTCAGTGTCCTAAGACACCTGATGAGCTGAAAAGGATGATGAGAATCCTATGCGCCTGGGGGCAGGATCGATCATATATGCCATGACATGTATGAGACCAGACGTCTCGTAAGCCTTATGTTGTACCAGTAGACATCATTCTAACCCGGGGGAAAGATGATGCTGAACTAGTCGTCGAAGGATGAGTAGACGCTAGTTTTCCAAGACAAATCCAGATGACTTTAGAAGTCAATCAGGATATGTGTTTACGCTGAATGGCAGAGCTTTAGCTGGGAAAGCGTAAAGCAAGATACCATTGCCGAATCTACGACAGAGGCCAAGTACATGGATGCTGCAGAGGCAGCTAAGGAGGCTATGTGGATTTGGAAATTCATGGCAGGGCTGGGTGTAATTAAAAACCCATCCAGCCCGGTGAATCCATCTTGCGACAACACAAGGGCCATTGCGCAAGCTAAAAGCCTAGATCGTATAACAAATCCAAACATGTACTGCGGCGTATCCACCTCATCAGATAAATACTGAACTAAGGTGAAGTGAAGATAACCGATATTGCAACAGATGATAACATAGCCAACCCTTTGACTAAGGCAGTGTCACTGCCTGAACATGTTAGACATGTAAAGTCGATGGGGACATATTGGAGTTTAGATTGGAACTAGGGCAAGTGGGAGATTGTTAGTCTTAGTGCCCGTAGTTCAATCCTAAATGTCCAAATGTACATATCATCGTTAGCAATAAAATTGAAGCGACTTTATATTACTTATGTGTTGGAGTAATATATCGACGTGTGCTCTGATCTATGCCCACCATGCGAATAGAACCATAGATCGAGATAGATCACACTCGATGGGTCCCTAGTCAACAAAGCTTCACTAAAAGCGACTAGTATGAAAGATGGCTCTTTATGGCTTACGTTCTGTTAGTCATTGGAATGGGATTCCGGAGTCTGATCATAGATATCATGTGGGACATGATATTGGACGACCCGCCCTGAATATGTGCCATAGATTAAGTCATGAACATATTCAGTGTTGTAGCTTGTCATGTATCCTTAGACCAAGGAGTCTTTGTGATCGCTATGTAGTGAACAACTGAGTTTGACCTGAGCCTAACGTTGTCCGTAACAGGGCTTCCATAACGGCCAGGATTGGCTTGGGGACGGGCTACATGAGTGACACGAAAGACGGCTAAGGGATTTATCCCTCATACTAAGGTATGGGAAAGATATCGGTTCTCGGCCGCTTGATCGAGAGTGACTGGAAGAATAGCATGGCCATGCACATGATACTGGGTATCATATCTTCAGTCATCTCACATATCAAGGAACGGTGATTGAGAATAATAAGGATGACGGCTCTATGCCTTATCTCAATCAGGATATCAGAGATAAAAGGATAATGACAGGGACGACGGAAAGGTTAGAATCGACAGGGTCGATTCGTTATGTAGTGTCAGGCAATACTAAAGTCTCGTTAGTTGCCACTTAAATAGGATCAAGTAAAATGGGATTTTACGTTGATCTATTGACATGCATAAACCTAAGGGTCACACCGGAGGATGAAACTCATTGACACATTTATGGAGAATGACCAAAAGGGAGTTGTCTCGGGACATGACCAAAACTGGGTTTTGGGTCATGTGCCCGTAAGTGAATAGGACTTTACGGATCGAGACAAGGCTTGGAGTCTTGGGATTGATCGCGTCGGATAATGTTGGACTTTTCCGGTATGGAAGGCATGGAGGCGATGAGCGAATCACGGGACCTCGTTGGAAATGGTCACGGGCCATGTTCCAAGAGGCCCATGAAAGGCCCATGCAACCAAGGCCCATGGAACTAATTAATCAAGTCTTGATTAATTAGTACTAAGTAAGCAAGACAAGGATTAAGGTGTTGGTGATTCACCACCTAACCCAATCTTGTCTTGCCATACTTTGTCCTATTTACACCTTACTTGACATCATACTTGTCCCATGCCTTTAGTTGGACAAGTATGGGTTTTGTTATGTTTAAGTCATCTTTTTTCAACATAACAAACACAAGACAAGAATAGGAAACACATTTTCTCTCCCTCTTCCATGGCCATTTCGGGTTTGGCTAGTTTCCTCCTCCATTTTTGTGTTCTTGAGTCCTCAAAGAGAAGAACTACGTGGCTTTGATTCCCATGTGGATACGTAGGCGTCTTGGAGACTCAAGCCAATCATTCGTTACCCGGTGTTCTTGTTTTGGTAAGAACTAGTGCTGAAATTTTCTCTTGTGAATCCATTCTTTGTTAGTTGTTTCATGGTTTTAATCGTCTCTTGGTTTTCATTGATTTTCCGCTGCGAGTTGGTTCATCTCCAACCTTACCTCGAGACCCAACAGATGATCCAGCCACTTTTCAGGAAGCCGTTGACGGGCCCGACTCTAAGTTATGGTTGGGAGCATGAGCGAGGAAATGCAATCCATGTTGGATAACCAAGTCTGAGAACTGGTTGATCCCATCGATGGTGTAAGGGCCATCGGATGCAAATAGATCTTCAAGGTGAAAACGGACATGGATGGAAACCCTTAGACCTATAAAGCCCGACTGGTGGCGAAAGGTTATAGGCAAGTCCAAGGGATTGACTATGAAGAAACCTTATCCCCCGTGACTATGGTCAAATATATCTGCATTCTTCTTGCCATAGTTGCATATCATGATTATGAGAAATATCAAATGGATGTCAAAACCACTTTCTTAAACGGAAGTTTATCAGAGGACGTTTATATATCTCAACCCGAAGGTTTTGTCGATCCGAATAATAAGGGAAAGATTTGTAAGTTGTTGAAATCCGCTTATGGATTGAAACAAGCTTCTCGGAGTTGGAACCTTCGTTTTGATGAAGCTGTAATTGGATTCAGCTTTATCAAAAACGAAGATGAGCCTTGCTTTTACAAGAAGGCAAACGTGAGTAAGATTACCTTTCTGGTATTGTATGTCGATGACATACTACTCATCGGAAATGACATCCCTACCTTAAACGAGAACAAAGCTTGATTAGTGCGTGTTTCTCGATGAAGGACTTAGGCGAGGTTGCTTGTATCTTAGGTATTAAGATATATAGAGATTGCACCAAGAGGGTCTTGGGATTAAATCAAAACACCTATGTGAACAAGGTATTGAGTAGGTTCTCAATGCTAGATTCCAAGAAAGGACTCCTACATGCATATCAGGGTGTTCATCTCAACAAAACTCAGTGTCCTAAGACACATGATGAGCTGAAGAGAATGAGTCGAACCCCTTACGTGTCGGCGGTGGGATCGATCATGTATGCCATGATATGCACGAGACCAGATGTCTCATTTGCCTAAAGTTGTACTAGTAGACATCAATCTAACCCTAGTGAAGAGCACTAGGTAGCGGTCAAAGCGATTCTCAAATATTTGAGAAGAGTTAAGGACGCATTCCTAGTGTACGGGGGAAAGAATGATTCTAAAATAGTTGTTAATGGGTATGTTGGCAATAGTTTCCAGACAGATCCAGATGACTTTAGATTTCAATCGGGATTTGTGTTCACATTGAATGGTGGAGCCTTCAGCTGGAAGAGCGTGAAGCAAGACACCGTCGCTGACTCCGCGACAGAGGCCGAGTACATAGCGGTTGTAGAGGCATCCAAGGAGGTTGTATGGATTAGGAAGTTCATGGTAGGGTTGGGTGTAATTAACATCCAACACAGTGAACCAATTTTTGCGACAACACTAGGGCCATTGCTCAATCTAAAGAGCCCAGATCGCAGAACAAATCCAAACATGTACTGCGGCGATATCACATCATCAGAGAAATACTGAACCGAGGCGATGTGAAGATCATGTATATTGGAATGGATGATAACATAGCCGACCCCTTGACCAAAGCGCTCTCGTTGCCTAAGCACGAAAGGCATGTAAGGTCAATCGGAATAGATTGGAGTTTAGATTGGAACTAAGGAAAGCGGGAGATTGTTAGTCCCAGTGGTCGTAGTCCAATCGTAAATGTCCAAATGTAAATATCATCGTGTACAATATGATAAAGCAGCTTTTAATATTACTTAAGTGTTGGAGTAATATGTCATGTGTGTTTCCGAACTATGCCCACCATGAGAATAGAACCATAGATCAGGACGGATCACCCTCGATGAGGGCCCTAGTCAATAGTCTTCGCTAGAAACGAATAGTATGAAACATGAATCTTGATGGCTTATGTTCTATTGGTCATTGGAAAGGGTTTCGGAGTTTGATCATAGACATCATGTGGGACATGATGTTGGACGACCCGACCTGAATATGTTCCATAGATTAAGTCATGAACATGTTCAGAGTCGTAGCTTGTCATGTATCCTTAGACCGAGGAGTCTATATGATTGTTATGCAGTAAACAACCAAATTTTACCTGAAAGCCCAACGTTGCACCGTGACTGGGCTTCCATAACGGCCAGGGTTGGCTTGGGGAATGACTGCATGAGTGACATGATAGACGGCCAAGGGATTTATTCCTCATACTACGGTGTGGGAAAGATATCTAGATCACGGCCGCTTGATCGAGAGTGACTGACAGGAAAAGCATGGTCATACACATGATACAGGGTATCATAAGGTCATTCACCTCACAAATCAAGGAATAGTGATTGAGAATAATAAGGATGACAGCTTTATGCCTTATCTTAATCAGGATATCGGAGATAAAAGGATAATGACAAGGATGACAGAAAGGTCACGATTCGTTATGCAAGGTCCGGCAATACTGAGTCTCGTCAGTCGCCATATTAGTAAGATCAAGTAAAACTGTATTTTACGTTGATCTTACCGACATGCATAGACCTAAGGGTCACACCGAAAATTTGATACTCAATAAGAACATGGCGGACTTGAGTTTGAGGGAGACATTGCGGGGATCGCCATAGTGGACCGGCTAGCATGATGGGCTCGACATGGGCTCTCTTGTAGAGGCCCCTGGCCGTGTTAATCTTAGTGCCCGTAGTTCAATCCTAAATGTCCAAATTTATATATCATCGTTCACAATAAAATAAAAGCGGCTTTATATTACTTATGTGTTGGAGTAATATATCGATGTGTGCTCTACTCTATGCCCACAATGCGAATAGAACCATAGATCGAGATAGATCACACTCGATGGGTCCCTAGTCAACAAAGCTTCACTAGAAGCGACTAGTATGAAAGATGGCTCTTTATGGCTTACGTTCTGTTAGTCATTGGAATGGGATTCCGGAGTCTGATCATAGATATCATGTGGGACATGATATTGGACGACCCGCCCTGAATATGTGCCATAGATTAAGTCATGAACATATTCAGTGTCGTAGCTTGTCATGTATCCTTAGACCAAGGAGTCTTTGTGATCGCTATGTAGTCAACAACTGAGTTTGACATGAGCCTAATTTTTTTCGTAACAGGGCTTCCATAACGGCCAGGATTGGCTTGGGGACGGACTACATGAGTGACACGAAAGACGGCTAAGGGATTTATCCCTCATACTGAGGTATGAGAAAGATATCGGTTCTCGGCCGCTTGATCGAGAATGACTGAAAAAATAGCATGGGATTTTACTTGATCTATTGACATGCATAAACCGGAGGGTCAAAGATAAGAACTATGTGGCTTTGATTCCCATGTGGATACGTAGGCGTCTTGGAGACTCAAGCCAATCATTCGTTAACCGGTGTTCTTGTTTTGGTAAGAAATAATGCTGAATTTTTCTCTTGTGAATCCATTCTTTGTTAGTTGTTTCATAGTTTTAATCGTCTCTTGGTTTTCATTGACTTACCATTGCGAGTTGGTTCATCTCCAACCCTACCTCGAGACCCAACAGTGGTATCAGAGCCATGCTACCTTCGGGATTCACAAGACGGTGTTGAAAGTTTCGGTTTTGACATGTTAATTTGCCAAATTGTTTGATAACATGTTTTAAATTCTTGTTTATGGGTTTAAAGCATGAAAAATGAATTTTTGAAAAGTTTTTCAAATCCGAAAATTTTGAAAAAAAATTTGATTTTTCGGGTCTCGGGAGCGGGACTCTCGGGGAGCCGAAACCGGGACCGAACGGGGCTCCGTATGACGGAGCTAGGCCAAGCATGACCATTGGATGGTTGATATGCCAAGGCTAAACCATTTTGTTAGTTATGAAGAGTTTAGAACCGTCATGACGAACTCGAAGATCAAATGTTCAAAAGTTTCATTTTTGAACGGTTTCGATAAACCGAGCATCAAAAATTTTCGAAACTTGGCTATTAACTAAAACCGGAAAATCACATGATGTTTGATAACATGCTTGTTTGATAACACGATGTGTGATGTGATGTTGGCATGGTGTGGTCGTCGAACCACTTGTTTGTAATATTTATTTATTCCCGGCCCGCGAGTCGTGTATTAAATTGTAATATTTTGCTCAAGACGAAAAAAGGGCGAAAATGTCATTTGGTGGCTTTTCGGGTGTTGGCATCGGCTTGGAGTCGATTGAGCTCAAGAAGCTAGTGGGAGTTAGTTTAAGGGGCTATTATGTGCACATTAATCGCTTTATGCTTGGTTTATTTTATGCATGATTAATTCTAGGGGTTACTCCATGTCCTAACGCCCAACTTTCAGAAATTGTTAAATCAAAACCCTGTACAATTGAAATTGCCATGTAGTAACGGTCAATTAACTGAAATTGCCAATTGTTTCTAATTTTAAACGGACGTTAACTTGGACAAGTGAAAAGTCGAGTTTACCCTCAAATATGTTCTTCCTACGGATGTTAACTTGGCCTAACTTCATCTCTTTGTGACCTAATCTCTTCATCTCAGCTCTTCGAACTTCATCTCTTTGTGTCCAAGCTTCGAATTGCATCTCTTCGTGACCTCAGCTCGCGCAAGCTCCATTATAAAATGAGTCACGTGGGCAGCACGTGATTCACTGTTCACGGAAAAAGTCAATTTAAACAGTACTTTTTGATTTTTAATAATTCAGTTTTGAAATTCGTTACTATTTGACAATTTTCCAAAGCTTGGGTGTGGATTTTACAATTAAGTGTAGTACGAGGTTAGGACATGGAGTAAACCCTTAATTCTATGTGTTGGATTAGAATTGCATGCTTAACTTTATTTACCGAGCATATCACCTCACATGCAAAGATAAAATTGGAATTTTAATCCTTGTTTGTGAGCCCTTAGAACCGTCATTACATTAGATGTAGTTGACGGGTTCGATGAAGAATTACATTGGATGTAATTGGAGGCATCATTACATTTGGAATGTAGTTGATGTGCTCATCGCATCTAGGATGTGCCAAAATTTTTAAACACAACCGGATAAGTAAAAACGGGTCATGTCTGATACCTCCCAATTATCAACACCTTACTACCTCCCCGTCCTATGGGTGTCGTGCGCCTTAGTAGAGCCTCCATGGGAAAGCGGGGTAGTAGGTTTGGACGACATATGTGGGTGTTGTGCGCCTTAGCGGAGCACCTAAATAGTGGCGGGTCATAGTTGAAAATTGGTGGACCCGACTACGATTCTCAGCTAGGGTTGAGCTACGGTATCAGATAGGGTAAGCCATGTACTTAAGTACATACCCTAGCCAAGAGTCACATTGGATGTGATTAGACGAGGTCCTACCTACATAGCTCGATTGAGTGGTGAGCCTTTGTTCAGCTTGATCGAGTGAATCAAGGATCTTGGTTTTAGATTCTAAAGGTATAGAATCGATTGTTGGTGTTTAAGCTTGATCTTTATAAAATTTATTTAGTTACCGATTTTATATGTTGTAGATCAAATGGAAAATTCAACGAACATTAATAGTTTGTCATTAAAAACCATTATTGAGAGGGTCAAACTAAATGGGACAAACTATTTGGACTGGTACAGAATTTTGAGGATAGTCCTCAAGTATGAACGCAAAGAATATATCCTTGACAAGCTTGTCTCTAAGACCATATCAGAGTTACATGAAGTGTCATTATTTGATGAGAAGAATATCAGGGATCTGCGATCCAAGGATATTCTGATGGTCAACAAGGGAATTGGAAGTGGCAAGGGCGGGGCCCATGCGCACTTGGCGGGAAAGATGAGACACCTGAGAAAGTATACTTCTAGTGCCAACAACCTGGTAATTGGAGCTGGGATTATAGGAAGTTCACGGCTGATCTGAAGAAGGGCAGTGGGACTGCGCCTTCATTAGATAGCTTGGATGATCTGAAGAAGGGTAGTAGGACTGTGCCTTCATCAGGAAACCTGGATGATCTAAGGAAGGGCGGTGGGACTGTGCCTTCATCCGGTATTAACTCTACAGAGCTACATCTCTCTACTTCCAAAGATTCATGGGTATTAGATACCAAGACTGAATCTCACACATGCACTAACGTATAGTGGCTGAAAGTAGGAGAGGTTTGGAAAGCACGAAGTGGACCTCAGTATTGTGGCAACTACTTTAGGATCCATGAGTCTTGCTTTTCCAAGTGGTCTTGTCTTAGTATTGTATAATGTACATTGCATACCTACTTTTAGTAGGAATATTATATTTTTGTTTGACAAGGAAGGATATAATGTTTATATTGGAAATGGAGTTTTCAATGTTCGATGCAATGATATGTTTTATGCTAGTACTAACTTGGTTGGTGGATTGTACATATTAGATATGGGTAACAATGCCTCAAGTTCTATATATTATGTATATACCCAGAGGTCTAAATCCAACGATTTAAACCTAACTCTATTATGGCACTATCATTTGGGCCGCATAAACAAGAAGCGCCTATCAGCACTTCAGAAGTGTGGGCTTTCAAGTCCATTCTAATTCCATTCAATCGATAGGTGCAAGACTTGTTTGATAGGAAAAATTACTAAAGTGCACTTTATCGGTCGCGGTGAAAGGGCGGGTGAATTATTGAAGCTGATACACTCGGAAGTGTGTGGACCAATAGGTTCGCTGGCCAAGAGGGGTTTTAGCTACTTCATCACATTTACTAACGATTATAGTAGATATGGTTATGTCTGTTCAATAAGACATAAGTCTGAAGCTTTTGATAAATTCAAAGAGTTCAAGACTGAAGTAGAAAACCGGCTCGAGAAAAGTATTAAGACACTTCGATTGGATCGAGGTGGGAAATACTTAACCACAGAATTTTTAGATCATCTGGTGGATAGCGGGATCTTTTCAGAATGGACTCCTCCCGGAACACCGCAGTTGAATGTTGTGTCCGAGCGGAGAAATCGGACTTTATTGAATAAGGTCCGATCCATGATCAGTTGGACTGATCTCCCAATCTCTTTATGAGGTTATGCTCTAGAGACGACCGTATTCATAGTGAATCGGGCTCCGACGAAGGTTGTGGAAGGGACACCATCTTAGAAATGGAAAGGGAAGATGCCCGCTTTGTCCTTCCTAAAGATTTTTGGTTGCGAGGCTTATGTGAAACATTTGGTTTCGACTAAGATCGAACCAAGATCTGAGATATGCACCTTCGTGGGGTATCCCAAAGCAACAAGGGGATACCACTTCTACAAACCAAGTGAGAACATGGTGTTCTTCACTTGCGGTGGGGTCTTTATGGAACAGAAATTTTGTTTCCAAAGACGTCATTACCAGGACTGTGCATCGCGAAGAAATTCAGGATGGTACAGATACGTCTAAACACAGTAGAAAGGGAGCCAGAGATGGTCGTAGAGTATCTGAAAGGATCATTCGTCCACCTCCCAGATATGGTATCTGGAGGAGACAATGAAGTCATGGTGGATCATGATGATCCAGCCACCTTTCAGAAAGTCGTGGATGGGCCCGACTCCAAGTTATGGCTGGGAGCCATGAGGTAGGAAATGCAATCCATGTCGGACAACCAAGTTTGGGAACTGGTTGACCCCATCAATGGTGTGAGGACCATCGGATGCAAATGGATCTTCAAGGTGAAGATGGACATGGACGACAATCGTCTGACCTACAAAGCTCGACTGGTGGCAAAAGGTTATAGGTAGATCCAATGGATTGACTATTCCTTCTGCCTAGTGGCTATGGTCAAAATCGATCCAAATTCTTCTTGACATAACTACGTATCATAATTACGAGATATGGCAAGTGGATGTCAAAACCGCTTTCTTAAATGGAAATTTGACTGAGTACATTTGTATGTCTCGGCCCAAAGGTTTTGACGATCCGAAGAATAACGGAAAGATTTATAAGTTGTTGAAATCCATCTATGGATTGAAACGAACTTCTCGGATTTGGAACCTTCGTTTTGATGACGCTGTAATTGGATTTGGGTTAATCAAGAACGAGGATGAATCTTGCACTTATAGAAGGCTAGTGGGAGCAAGATTATCTTTCTGGTTCTCATTGAAAACGACATCCCAACCTTGCACGAGACTAAAGCTTGGTTGAGGAAGTGTTTCTCAATAAAGGACTTAGGTGATGCTGCTTATATCTTAGGGATTAAGATATGTAGAGATCGCACCAAGAGGGTCTTGGTTTTAAGTCAGGGAACCTATGTGAACAAGGCATTGAGTAGGTTCTCAATGCTAGATTCAAAGAAAGGACTCTTACCCACTAGTCATGGCATTCATCTCAGCAAGACTCAGTGTCTTAAGACACCTGATGAGCTGAAAAGGATGATGGGAATCTCATGCGCCTGAGGGCAGAATCGATCGTATATGCCATGAAATGTATGAGACCGAACGTCTCGTAAGCCTTATGTTGTACCAGTAGACATCAGTCTAACCCGGGGGAAAGATGATGCTGAACTAGTCGTCGAAAGATGAGTAGACGCTAGTTTTCCAAGACAAATCCAGATGACTTTAGAAGTCAGTCAGGATATGTGTTTATGCTGAATGACAGACCTTTAGCTGGGAAAGCGTAAAGCAAGATACCGTCGCTGAATCTACGACAGAGGCCAAGTACATGGATGTTGTAGAAGCAGTTAAAGAGGCTATGTGGATTTGGAAATTCACGGCAGGGTTGGGTGTAATTCAAAACCCATCCAGCCCGGTGAATCCATTTTGCGACAACACAAGGGCCATTGCGCAAGCTAAAAGCCCAGATCGCATAACAAATCCAAACATGTACTACAGCGTATCCACCTCATCAGAGAAATACTGAGCCGAGGTGAAGTGAAGATAACCTATATTGCAACGGATGATAACATAGCCAACCCTTTGACTAAGGCACTATCGCTGCCTAAACATGTTAGACATGTAAAGTCGATGGAGACATATTGGAGTTTAGATTGGAACTAGGCCAAGTGGGAGATTGTTAGTCTTAGTGCCCGTAGTTCAATCCTAAATGTCCAAATGTATATATCATCGTTAGCAATAAAATAAAAGCGGCTTTATATTACTTATGTGTTGGAGTAATATATCGACGTGTGCTTTGCTTTATGCCCACAATGCGAATAGAACCATAGATCGAGATAGATCACACTCGATGGGTCCCTAGTCAACAAAGCTTCACTAGAAGCGACTAGTATGAAAGATGGCTCTTTATGGCTTACGTTCTGTTAGTCATTGGAATGGGATTCCGGAGTCTGATCATAGATATCATGTGGGACATGATATTGGACGACCCGCCTTGAATATGTGCCATAGATTAAGTCATGAACATATTCAGTGTCGTGGCTTGTCATGTATCCTTAGACCAAGGAGTCTTTGTGATCGCTATGTAGTCAACAAGTGAGTTTGACCTGAGTCTAACGTCTTCCGTAAGAGGGCTTCCATAACGGCCAGGATTGGCTTAGGGACGGGCTACATAAGTGACACGAAAGACGGCTAAGGGATTTATCCCTCATACTGAGGTATGAGAAAGATATCGGTTCTCGGCCGCTTGATCAAGAGTGACTGAAAGAATAGCATGGCCATGCACATGATACCGGGTGTTATATATTCAGTCATCTCACATATCAAGGAACGGTGATTGAGAATAATAAGGATGACGACTCTATGCCTTATCTCAATCAGGATATCGGAGATAAAAGGATAGTGACATAGACGACGGAAAGGTTAGAATCGACAGGGTTGATTGGATTTGCAGTGTCAGGCAATACTAAAGTCTCGTTAGTTTCCACTTAAATAGGATCAATTAAAATGGGATTTTACGTTGATCTATTGACATGCATAAACCTAAGGGTCACACTGGAGGGTGAAACTCCTTGACACATTTATGGAGAATGGCCAAAAGGGAGTTGCTCGGGACATGACCAAAACTGGGTTTTGGGTCATGTGCCCGTAAGTGAATAGGACTTTACGGATCGAGACAAGGCTTGGAGTCTTGGGATTGATCGCGTCGGATAATGTTGGACATTTCCGGTATGGAAGGCTTGGAGGCGATGAGCGAATCACGGGACCTCGTTGGAAATGGCCACGGGCCATGTTCCAAGAGGCCCATGAAAGACCCATGCAACCAAGGCCCATTGAACTAATTAATCAAGTCTTGATTAATAAGTACTAAGTAAGCATGACAAGGATTAAGGGGTTGGTGATTCACCACCTAACCCCATCTTATCTAGCCATACTTTGTCCTATTTACACCTTACTTGTCACCATGTTTGTCTCATGCCTTTAGTTGGACAAGTATGAGGTTTGTTATGTTTAAGTCATTTTTTTTCAACAGAACAAACACAAGACAAGAATAGAAAACACAACTTATCTCCCTCTCTCCCTACAATTTCGGGTTTGGCAAGATTCCACCTCCATTTTTGTGTTCTTGAGTCCTCAAAGAGAAGAACTACGTGATTTTGATTCCCATGTGGATACGTAGGCGTCTTGGAGACTCAAGCCAATCATTCGTTAACCGGTGTTCTTGTTTTGGTAAGAAATAGTGCTGATTTTTTTCTTGTGAATCTATTCTTTGTTAGTTGTTTCATAGTTTTAATCGTCTCTTGGTTTTCATTTATTTTCCCTTGCGAGTTGGTTCATCTCCAACCCTACCTCGAGACCCAACAGGTCGGCCCACAGAGGCTAAGCCCAACAAGAAACTAAAGTCATTAAATGACCAATTAGTCTAGTTGACCAAAATCGGGTGGGTCCCAATTTCCACTAAACTAATAAACTTGGATAATTTATTAGCCCAACCTTGCACCTAGACTTGGGCACTTATTTAATTTTGGAAGCTAAGTGATTTGACTAAATGCACTTAACTTAGCATGCAAGAGAGTTGGGAGATATTACAAGCAAGTGTAGAGAAAGAGAGAGAACAACTTCTTCTTCTCCTACCTTGGTTGAACCTTCCTCCAACCTTCAAGGTTGTTTATGCATGTTCTTGAGTGATCAAACTCAAGAACTACGTTGGCTTTGATTCCATCTCGGTTACATAGGCGTCCAAGGGACTCAAGCCGAACCATAGTTGGTGTTATTCTTCTATTTTCTCCATCAAAACAACAAGGTGATGTTCTTGAACCCTTGCTGAATTTTTCAGTTTTGTTCTTCATATTTGGTAGAGTTATTGTCATCGATTCGTGGTTAATTTCCGCTGCAATTCTTGTTCTTCTTGTCCACGACATAGAGTTCCAACACCTTGTTTGCAGGAAAATTTTCCCCACCTGAAGCTGACGCTGAGATCGGAATAGAGATCGGGACAGAACTCTGAATGGAGTCCTTCTCATCCTTCTTTAGGACCTGGTCAGAACTCCGAACATACCGATTTTTTTCCTGTTTTGCCGAGAAATAGTAGACTTGGCTGTTTGTTTCGCAACTAACTTCGGCTCCTAAATCAACCCCTCCTACACACTCGGAATTGAACTACAAACTCTACCTGTCCAGGCTTTCTTCCCCAATTGTTATGCCTGACCATGGCGATCAACAATTCTACAATACTTTGAGTATGAAGATATAAAAATAGAGAAAAAAGAGGAAAATGGCATCCTTCTCATTTCACAGTTCCGATTCAAACTCTGTTTCACACAACCAGATACAGAGACTCACCGATGAACTGGACTCCGGCGAGATTGCACCCTCAGTTGTTGACCTTCAATTAATACTCACAACTCCGACTGAATCGCCTTTCGCATAAAATCACAACCTGTACTCAACTTCCACGAGAGCTGGCCTGTGATAACGACAAGTAGAGACTGAATCGCCATAATCAGACGAGGCAACAACGGCCTGACAGTACCAATCGATATGGGATTCAATTGAAACCCACACCAGCAGAACGAGACCAACGTAGCTGATCCTGGATTGACGACCTCCAAAAGCAACCTTCACCAATCCAGATTCAGAACACCATCAGCGGGCCGAGAAGAATCGTTGACCCTAAATCTGAGTCAGTCTGGCACCGACCCACCAACGGCAGCGACTCCCTATCAACGACGAGACCATTATGACGACGCCGGCCAGAACGCAGACATGGGTCACGTAAGGGAGCGCATTAGTGACGCTCACCGGAGACGCAGACATGAGCAATCTTGAGAATAGATAGAGTCCGGATTCGCGGAAGACGACGCTCACCGGAGACGGGGACCTGAGCAAACTCCGATCTGCGATTGATTCCACACACGAGGACGAGGAACGGCGGTTCGCAACGCGAGATCTAAACCACCGCGCGGTAATTTAAATTTATATTCGCTGATAAAAAACAAAACATGTTACGAACATAACTAGAAACTAGTGGAGTGCCTTATAAGACATAGTACTGCAGAGTTGAGCATGGTTCCGTCTTGCACCTTCCCAACTACTCAACTTTGCAGCAGCCATGGCCAGGAAGTCTTCTTCTACCTCCCCATCAAGGCTTTTATAATTCAAGAAATGGACAGCTTGGTCGAATATCCCAGCGATTCTTTCCCAATCTTATCCGCACACCACACTATAGTCTATTTCTCTACCTAATCCATGAAAAAAGTTATATAAAAAGGTTAGGCCTCTCCAAATGACTATATATACACTCCACACCCTTGACATTAATTACACAAATCCAAGAAATGTCGCTAGCACTCATTTCCCTCTTAGTCCTCTCCATTTTTCACCTCTCCCTAGCCCAAAACGCTCCCCAAGACTACCTCAATGCACATAACGCAGCTCGTCGCCAGGTCGGCGTAGGGCCTATTCAGTGGGATCAAAGGTCAGCCACCTCTTTCGTATTACTATCTTAAGCTATGCGCGAAATCCATATTAGTACTCTTGATTTTTATTAGGGATAACGTCTAACTCAGTCGAAAAGGTCATTTGCACATCTTAACCGTGTTTCACTTTCTGTAACAGAACATAACACAAAGATAGTACACGTTTACAAAAAGTATGAATCACGTGTAAAATAATTATGGAAAAGGGGGCTAGGATTTCTAACCGGATTAGGAAATGATATTTTCCCTTTTTATTATCTTTTGATTTGTAGGTTAGCGACTTATGCGCGAAACTACGCAAACAGATTGAGGGGAACATGCAGACTGGTGCACTCGGGAGGGCCGTATGGAGAAAACCTGGCGGGATCGAGCGGGGATCTTTCGGGGAGCAGAGCCGTGCAGATGTGGGTGGATGAGAGGCCCAAGTATGACTACAAATCAAACTCGTGCGTAGGCGGGGAGTGCAGGCACTACACGCAGGTTGTGTGGAGGAACTCTGTCCGGTTGGGCTGTGCAAAGGTGAGGTGCAACAATGGAGGCACTGTCATTAGCTGCAACTATGACCCTCCGGGTAATTATGTCAACCAGAGACCCTTCCTCATGGCTATTCAACAAGTAGCCTCGTCTCACTGATCATATCTCAAAACCAAATACTTCATCTTGCCCTACTTTCTCCTTCTTTAAGAATAAAAGTTGTTGTATGGAAATTATGTTTGCTTTCAGAACGTCATGTGTAACAATAATGAATTGATTTGGTCAACTGGACATCACAGTTTATTTATGATCATTTGTTGATTTACTTAACTCCGCATCTTATTTTGTCATGACCATTTTGCCTACTATAAGAGTAGTTTTTTTTATAACAAAAATTGAAGATAATGTCGTAAACTTGTTGAAAACTATATGGGTTTTGTAAATACTTGTTATGTATTATTTTTTATTTGTAGAAATGTCAAAACTAATAGTAAATTGGAATTTTGAAGCATGTGCATGTTATGTAAATTTTTTAATATTATGATATTTCCATTATTTTCCCTCATCTAACATTTTAACTTTTGTTATATCATGTTTTACTTTTTGAAAATATATTAACTCGAAAATATAATTTTAAAAAATAGAATATGCTTTTTGTTTTAAGAATGTAGAATCTGATTCCTTCCACCTTATATATATAAAAGGTGGAAGGAGTGAATCATATGATTCAGTGTGAACCTGCGAATTGCTGCTGGCTGTTAGATGGGCGACGCGTAACGGTTGTGATTAGAACTCATCATCAGTAGCATGGGTTGTAAATAAATCGCGCATGGTGTTGGGTGTGTTGGTAAGATGTGTTGTTTGGAGGGTAGAGAGAACATTTCACTTTGTCCACAACACAGCAAGTGTGGCGTTTAGAAAATGCTCTTTTTGAAAAAATCAAGTTTACTAATTTAATGTTTTCCGCTTCGTTTCAACTCTGATTTATTTTTTTCTTGCGCCAATATTCTTATTTTTTCAAGAGCTTTATAACAAGTAGTGTATTGGATATGTTTTGATGTGTTTTTGGACTAGGGGTGTGGTGATGTGTGAATATAAGTGTGAAAAGTTGTGATATGGTTTGCAAATATAGGTGGTGCGGATTGAGAATATTGTGATGTGAGTTGAGAATATAAGAGACATGGTTTGAGAATATGAGGGATATGAGTTTGAGAATGTTAGGGATGTAGGTTTGAGAATATAGGAGATGTGGGTTGAGAATGTGATGATGTAAGTTGAGAATAAGAGCAGTGGCGGATTTAGCTTCTACGATGAGCAGGGGCACCAATTATTTTTGTATAATTAAATAACATTTTAACAATGTAAAGAAATATTAATTTCAAATATTTATGAGGATGATCTAGAATATATGAGTTTTTTTAATCTGTTTCAAGACATTCATAATTGATTTCTAAACTTTTTATCCGTTTCAATATTATTTTTGAGGAAGATTGGTATTTAATTTAACCGATTTCTCCTTCTTCTTGTCAAAATAGATATGGTTTTATTTTTAAAAAATATCTCTTATCATTATAGTAATATAGAGAACTAAACTTAAAAAATGTATTCATATAATCTCAAGCTCTACATAATGTCTTAGATAAGAATAACTTTTAAAAAAAACTAATTAGAATTAGACAATTAGAAAAAATATAGGAATATACAACTATTATTAGGAAATAAAATAAAGTATATAGAGAATTAAAGATAACATATACGGTGTGGTCTTAAAGCTTTTAAACATTCACTTGGTTAGATTAGTTTTAATTAGATTATAAACTGAGGGGAGCATGATGAAAAAAACTAAACAAAATAGATAATAAATTTCAATTTTTCAAAAGTTGAGGGGGGGGGGGGGGGGGGTACGTGCCCCCCTGAAGCCCAAGTACGTCCGCCAATGAATAAAAGGGATATGGGTTTGAAAATATAGGTGTTGTGGGTTTGAAAATATGATGAAGCGAATTGAGAATATAAGGGATATGGTTTGAGAATAAAAGGGGATCAAGTTTGAGAATATGAGGGATGTGGGTTTGAGAATATAGGTGATGTGGTTTGAGAATAAGAGGGAAATAAGTTTGAGAATATGGGGGATATGGTTTGAGAATAAGAGGGATATGGGTTGAGAATAAGAGGGATATGGGTTGAGAATAAGAGGGATATGGGTTTGAGAATATAGGTGTTGTGGGTTTGAAAATATGATGAAGCGAATTGAGAATATAATGGATATGGTTTGAGAATAAAAGGGAATCAAGTTTGAGAATACGAGGGATGTGGGTTTGAGAATAAGAGGGAAATAAGTTTAAGTATAAGAGGGATATGGTTTGAGAATAAGAGGGATATGGGTTTGACAATAAGAGGGATATGGTTTGAGAATAAGAGGGATATGGGTTTGAGAATATAGATGTTGTGGGTTTGAAAATATGATGAAGCAAATTGAGAATATGAGGGATATGGTTTGAGAATAAAAGGGAATCAAGTTTGAGAATATAAGGGATATGGGTTTGAGAGTATTGAACCTGCACATTCAACCACAACACGCCAAGTGTCATGTTCAGAAAATGCCCCAATTTTTTTATAAATCAAGTTCATTAATTTAATGATTCCCCCTTCGTTTCAACTCCGGTTTATTTTTTTTCTTGCACCAATATTCTTCTTTTTTCAAGGGCTTTCTAACAAGTAGTGTATTGAATATGTTTTGATGTTTTTTTGGGTACGGAATGTGGATGTGTGGATATGAGTGCAAAAAGTTGTGGTGTGTTTTGCAAATATAGGTGTTGTGGATTGAGAACATTGAGATGTGAGTTGAGAATATGAGAGATATGGTTTGAGAATATGAGGGATGTGAGTTTGAAAATATGAGTAATGTAGGTTTGAGAATATATGTGTTGTGGGTTGAGAATATAGTGATGCGAGTTGAGAATATAAAGGATATTGTTTGAGAATAAAAGAGATATGAGTTTGAGAATATGAGGGATGTAAGTTTGAGAATATGTGTGTTGTGGGTTGAGAAAATAGTGAGTATGGTTTGAGAATATGAGGGATGTTGGTTTGAGAATAAAATGGATGTAGGTTTGAGAATATGAAGGATGTGAGTTGAGAATATGAGAAGATTATGTAGGTTTGAGAATATGAGGGATGTAGGTTTTAATGTTAAGGCTTTAATCGATGTTAGTTTCGATCATATTTTGGGTACATGCAAGCATCCATAGTTAATATCTTTAATATACAAAGATTATGGCTTTTCAAATGCATGCGTAGAAGTTAACTTGGATGCATGATGTACTGATCAAGTTATGAAACCAACTCTATGCAGAATAATTTTTCAAGAGATTTTGATGGCTTTTTAAGTGTTAAAAATTTTGAAGTCAATCTTGTGCATGGCATATTTTCAAGAAAATTTGGTATTTCTTAAAAATGATAACTTGGTTTCATCCAAGCAAAAGTTTTAAAAACAATTATGTGTAAAGAAAGTTTCAAGAAAATTTGATGGCTTCTTAAAGTGTTAAAACTTTTGAAGTGAATCCTGTGCATGACAATTTTTCAAGAAAATATGGTGTTTCTTAAAGTTGATGACTTGATTTTAAATCAAGTAAAAGGTTTGAAACCCTCTCTGTGTAGAGAAAGTTTCTCAAGAAAATATGGTGAGTTTGAGAATATGAGGGATGCATGTTTGAAAATATATGTGTCTTGGATTAGGAATAAAAGGGATGTGGAGTTTAGAATATTTTGATGTGTTTTTGAATACGGGTGTGGATGTGTGGATATGTGAGCTAAAAGTTGTGATATGCTTTGGAAATATAGGTGTTGTGGATTAAGAATGTGATGATGTGAGTTGAGAATATGAGAGATATTGTTTGAGAAAATGAGGGATGTGGGTTTGAGAAAATGAGTGATATGAGTTTGAGAATATGAGGAATGTAGGTTTGAGAATATAGGAGTTGTGAGTTGAGAATATAGTGATCCGAGTTGAGAATATGAGGGATATAGTTTGAGAATAAGAGAGATGTGAGTTTGAGAATAAGAGAGATGTGGGTTTGAGAATAAGAGATGTGTTGGTTTGAGAATAAGAAATATGTTGTTTGAGAATATAGGTTTCATGGATTGAGAATAAAAGGGATGTGGGGTTGATAATATTGAATCTGCGAAGTCAACCATGTAATAACCACTCACGGTCAACGTCAGTCGAACCTGCGAAAAACAGGAAAATTTAAAAAATTTAAGACTAACACTAAATTGAACCTAAAATGACCCCGAGTGTCATACCGGACTTAAGTTGACCCCGTTATCGACCAAAGTGAGTTCCGGGGGACTCAAGGCAACTTTCTGATCAATTTGGGAAATGTTGACTTTTCGCTGGAAAAGTCAACCGAGCGACGTTTTGGTCCATTCGAGGACCGTTTTGGATCCAAAAAGCTTAGCCGTCGTCGCAGCGGTCTTAGTTGAGTCGTTTCCTTGTAGCCCGTCAAGTTTCGTAATTTCTTGGGAAAAGTGCCCGTTCGGGGCCCGAAACGTCGCAGCAGTCTTCTTCTAGATATTGTTCCAAAAAGGTGTGGGACCCACCTAGCCACTTGTCAACCAAGTGGTGGTGTTAGGTTTATGGGGAAAAACAAGAAGACAAGGGAGAAGGGGGGTTCGGCCATATAGGGAAAAAGGGGGGAAAATGGGTTGAGTTGGGTTTTAGAAAGAGAAAGAAGAGAGAGTTTGGAGAAGAAGAAGAAGAGAGAAAAGAGAAGGAGTTGGGCTAGGGTTTGACATCCAACCCTTGGATCATCTCAAGACAAAGAGCAATCATCTTCCCCTCGTCTTCCTCTTTGGTAAGAACCAAATCGATCGTTGTTTTGTTGATTTTCAAATGTTAGGGTTTGGTTATAATTGATGAGTTAGGGTTGTAGTAAGGTTGGGTGTTTTTTAGAGACGTTTTAGAGGTGTTGGGAGGTGAGATTGAACGTTTTCCGGCGACCGGGAGCTCGGGAGGAGCTCCGGCCACCATAGAGGGTGACCGGCCACCATAGGAGGTGGCTGGCCTGAGCTAGTGTCGGCCACCACCATGGTGGCCGAGCCCCATTGAAACCCTAGGGCCCACGGCCAAGTGGGTTGGGTGGGACCCACGTGCTCAGGTGCTCGGGTTTTAGCGTTCGGGTGGTTTAAAACGTTCCCCGGACCATTTATCCTTAACTGAATCGAAAATTGGAATTAAATTAGAAAAGTTGTAATTAACGGGTTTTAGAAACTTTAAACGTTAATTAATCGACTCAGAAGTCGGAACTCGATTCCGTCAAGTACATTGGGATCCTTGAACTATTCTAAGACCGTGGAAACGAAAACGGGGACTTTTGGAGCCCCGGAAGGCCATTTACAAAACCCGGGCAGATTCGCCATGTCGGGCGAATCGGGCCTTTACGGGTCCTTTATCGACAATGTCGAGTAATTGGGAAGTTTGGGAGTGATCGACATTGTCGGGGTTAAGTTTGGGCATCAAGTTTAATGATTTTAAGTTTATTCATGCGGGTTGTTAAGTGCCTAAAATTTGTGTTCTTTTAGATCGTGCCACGGACCGAGGCAAGGGAAAGCTGGGTGAGTGACTGAGATCATCACCGGAGCTCGTTGGTTGGCTTTTGGGAGAACACGCACGAGGTAGGGAAAAGTAGCCGGATCTCGGCCCTGACTAGGGAAAGTTAACAGTAGAATTGCATGTGACACTTGGGTGTCGTGGGTTAAGTAGGTTATCGAATATTAGAAATGCATGTGACACTTGGGGTGTCGTGGGTTAAGTAGGTTATCGAAGATTGGAAATTCATGTGACACTTAGTAGTGTCGTAGGAGCAGAGAACTTAGCGTTATTAGAATTACTGGAGGAATATGACCATGCCCGGTGGTTGATTGCGAACTTATCGAGATTAGGAGTACTGGAGGCATATGACCATGCCCGGAGGTTGATTGTGAAACTGTTGATATTAGGACTGTTGGAGGCATTGGTTATGCCGGAGGTTGATTGTGTATTTTGTGTCTTGGTGGCCTTGAGGGCCCGTGGGTTATTGTTGAGTTTTGGGTGGCCATGAGTGCCCGTGGGGTTGTTGAACCCGTGTCTTTACCTTTGGTGTTTTGGGTGGCCATGAGTGCCTGTGGGGTTGTTAAACCCGTGTCTTTACCTTTGGTGTTTTAGGTGGCCATGAGTGCCCGTGGGGTTGTTGAACCCGTGTCTTTACCTTTGGTGTTTTGGGTGGCCATGAGTGCCTGTGGGGTTGTTAAACCCGTGTCTTTACCTTTGGTGTTTTAGGTGGCCATGAGTGCCCGTGGGGTTGTTGAACCCGTGTCTTTACTGTTGGTGGTTTGAATGGCCATGAGTGCCCGTGGGGTTGTTGAGCCCGTGAGTTACTGTTGGTGTATCTTGGGAGGCCGTGAGTGCCTGTGGGGCTGTTGAGTCCGTGTTTTACTGTTGGTGTATCTTGGGAGGCCGTGAGTGCATGTGGGGCTGTTGAGTCCGTGTTTTACTGTTGGTGTATCTTGGGAGGCCGTGAGTGCCTGTGGGGCTGTTGAGTCCGTGTTTTACTGTTGGTGTATCTTGGGAGGTCGTGAGTGCCTATGGGGCTGTTGAGTCCGTGTTTTACTGTTGGTGTATTTTGGGAGGCCGTGAGTGCCTGTGGGGCTGTTGAGTCCGTGTTTTACTGTTGGTGTCTTGGTGGCCATGAGTGCCTGTGAGTGTTGAACCTGTGTTATTACTGGTTGTTGAACTTGCTTGTGATTGTGATTGTGGTTACCTGAGGTTGGGGGCCCACTTCATGAAACGGGGGTCCACGAGCACACGCGTCTGCATGTTCAGACGGGGTAGGGGGGCCGCCCGTCAATAAAGGGGTCCTGGTCGCGCGTGTGTGGTTTGTGTTTGCAAGCATTCTTTGGCTGGCTTACGATTTAGAGTCTCGGTAAGTTGCAAGCATTCTTCGGCTGGCTTACGAGTTAGAGTCTTGGTAAGTTGCAAGCATTCTTAGGCTGACCTGACCGAGTTAGAGTCTCGGGAGCTTGCAAGCGTTCTTGGCACTAAGCAGTTGGCAGCTGTATGCGATCCTTTGTGATCTTGTTTGGTGTGTGATCCTTTGTGATCTTGGGTGTTGTGTGGTGGTCTTTTGAGTCCTTGGAAGAGGTCGTGATCATTGTGTCGGGTCTACGTTACGTGTCAGGGCGTTGAGTTGGTCAAGGAAGGTAAATGTGGGTGTGTGTTCAGTCAGAGTACTTGGGTTGGGGATGGTGTTCCCCGGTGTTGAGTTCGTGTTGGTGTTATCGGCTTTGTCTACTAATTATGCCGTAGTCAGTCTGTTATCCGTGGTGGTGAGCGAACGCTCACCCCTAGCTGATTTTCCTACAAGTATCGGTCGCAGGTTGGACTTGGTGAGCTTCTGAAGCTTGAAGAGCTAGGAGCGGGATTCTGGGTTTATTTTGAGTCTAGCGACGGATACCATACTTTTGTCCACTTGTTGGGACGCGTTTTAAGTTGTAAATATTATTTTGTTGAACTAAACTGGTATTTTAAAGTGAATTAATTGAAAAGGTTTCAAAGTGTTTTATAATTTTTTAAATGTTCGCGTCCCGAGTTTGGTTTACTGAAATTGGGGCGTGACAGCTTGGTATCAGAGCTCGAGGTTTCACACCTCGGACTGTCCGTCAATTAGGTGGGGAAAGTCGAGTCGGTAAAGTCCCGTCGTGTGTTGGGTACGCAGGTCGGGAACCGTGTGTAGACACGTCGTGTTTTGAGTCTTGTTTATGCTTGTGTGTATGTACAGTACGGGGTTACTGGCATACTGTTTGTGTGTGCTGCGTGAAACGTTTTTAAGCTATTGCGGGTCGACTCAGGAGCGCTCCTGTAGTCGAACGTGACGGTGCTGATGTCAAGTCGGTACAACGTAGTTCGGGGACGCCTGAACCGGGTTGTAACTACGTGATGTCAAGTATGAGGTTTTAAAATGAAAAAGGAGAAAGTTTTAAAATTGATTGGCCTGTGGGCGTGTTTGATTTTGATTGGCCCGGTGAGCGTGTTTTGATGTTGGTTGGCCCGGTGGGCGTGTTTTGACGTTGGTCGGCCCGGTGGGCGAGTGTTGTTGTGTTGTTGTTTGGCCGTGTCGGCTCGTGCTTTGGTGGAGGTTGAATGGCTTGATTGGTCTGTGAGTCGTGGAGCGTGTGTTTGCCATTTTGGTAGTCAAGCGTGTGTGTCGTTTAAGGCTAATTTTAGGGTTGAAACGGGTGAAGAATCGAGTTGGAACCGAGTTTGGAAAACAGGTCTGCGCGAGTGTCATGGGTCCTGTCACGTATCCGTGACGGACCAGAGGATTTTGGCCATTTTAGGGCCTTTGTCACGGCACCGTGATCCCAACCGTGACGGGGTTGGTCACGGATCTGTGACCCCTGTCCTTCTCACCGTCTTGTTTGTGCAAGTTGAGTGTTGGCTTTGCGTGGCGGTGTTCACGGTTGTGTTGGGGTATTGAGGTTGTAAGCAATAGTAGTTGCTGAATTGAGAACATAATTCCCATTTCGAGGTTTCCCTTACATAAAAGAGTAATGGGGGTGTTAATGACTTGAGCAGTATGACGTGTCGGTAGTAGGTTTGCGATGGTGGTTTGCCCTGACTAGAGTGGTAAGTCTTTGGTGCGTTACTAGTATGCCATAATCGAACGGGTGTCCGTGAAGGTGAGCGTAACGCTCATCCCCTTTATTATTTTTCCCGCAAGGGACGAGTAGCGAACACTGGTTTGGTTGCGGAAAGTTATAAGTAAGTGCATAAAGGACTGGATGAGGGCTTGGTGTACGTTTGTGTGGTTAAATTTGAGGTTTCGCTTACGCGTTATTATAATTAAAGTACAATTAGTGTGAATGGTGTGAACGTTAGTGTATTCGAGCTTGTCGTCGTCATTTAAATTCGCAGACTAAACGTTTGCATGTATCCGCGCAGAGGATACTGAGACATGGCTCGGGGCAGACGAAGAGGATCAGCTATGACATGGGGACGGGCGCCCGCGCGTGGCAGAGGGGGACAGTCAGCAGAGACACCAGGACGGGCGTCCACGCGTGGCAGAGGGGGACGGTCAGTAGAGACACCAGGACGGGTGCCCACCGTTGTACCCGCTGAGTACGCGGAGCCTCAGGGTACTCCCGGCGGAGAAGACAGGAGGAGCGACGCGGGACCATCTACGGGCACGCCCCGCGACCCGCCGGTCGCAGACCCTCCCACCACGACCGCACTGGACGAGCTGACCAGGGCAGTACAGAGTTTGGTGGCGATCATCGCCAGTCGAATGTCGGCTCGGTTGGACCGACATCGGCAGTTTCTGGACCTGCAGCAGGAGGAAATGTCAGTGGCAGAATACGAGGCCAGATTCACGGCCCTGACCAGGTTCGCGCCAGAGACGGCGGCGATAGAGCAGAACCGTGGCCTGAGGTTCGAGGAGGAACTGAGGCCGGTAATTCGGGACCGAGTCCTCACCTCGAAGTCGCGGGACACTACAGCGACAGTGGAGCAGGATATCCGGGGTGCGGCCAGGACCCGCGAGGTTCGACAGCGGCCGATCAGTGTGGCGGGGCAGTCCGAGTCCCGAGACCCGATGAGACAGAGGACCACGGGGTACTTCAGGCCACAGGCTCAGCGGGACGGAGCAAGACAGAGGGGGTCGGTAGCATCAGTGGGACCAGTCGCCTTAGAGAGGGGGCCGACATGTTTCACCTGCGGGCTGTGAGGCCACTTCCGTCGAAAGTGTCCGATGGGAGCAGGGCCCGCGGCGTTACCAGCGACCAGTCAGGCAGGCGAGGGCATGGAGCTGAGGGCTGACCATAGGAGGTGTTTCCGGTGCCACCGGGTTGGGCACGCTGTTGCAAGGTGCCCTGAGCTGTTTATGGCAACGTCAGCGCAGCGGCCGCATCAGTCGTATACCGTGAAGAGGCCCAGAGGTCGCCCGCATCAGAGTCAACAGTCAAAGTTTTCGCAACTGTCAACAAGCGTGCCAGCTCTGAGGCAGCAGCAAGGATCTGGGTATCCAGCAGGCAGTGCGTCGGGTCATAGGCAGCGGGCGTCAGAGGGAAGAGGGTACGCAGTTGCCGACTCCCGGGCCCCAGGATCCCCTACCTACCACGAGACCTATCAGGGTACGTATTTACTGTATCATAGTTAGGCGTTGTTCTAAATTTCGCGGACGAAATTCCTTTAAGGGGGGTAGATTGTAATAACCACTCCCGGTCAACGCCAGTCGAACCTGCGAAAAACAGGAAAATTTAAAAAATTTAAGACTGACACTAAATTGAACCTAAAATGACCCCGAGTGTCATACCGGACTTAATTTGACCCCGTTATCTACCAAAGTGAGTTACGGGGGACTCAGGACAACTTTCTGATCAATTTGGGAAATGTTGACTTTTCGTTGGAAAAGTCAACGAGCGACGTTTTGGTCCATTCGAGGACCGTTTTGGATCCAAAAAGCTTAGCCGTCGTCGCAGCGGTCTTAATTGAGCTGTTTCCTTGTAGCCCGTCAAGTTTTGTAATTTCTTGGGAAAAGTGCCCGTTCGGGGCCCGAAACGTCCGATTTTCGTGAATCTGATTGGAAAATATCTTCTAGATATTGTTCCAAAAAGGTGTGGGACCCACCTAGCCACTTGTCAACCAAGTGGTGGTGTTAGGTTTATGGGGAAAAACAAGAAGACAAGGGAGAAGGGGGGTTCGGCCATATAGGGAAAAAGGGGGAAAAATGGGTTGAGTTGGGTTTTAGACAGAGAAAGAAGAGAGAGTTTGGAGAAGAAGAAGAAGAGAGAAAAGAGAAGGAGTTGGGCTAGGGTTTGACATCCAACCCTTGGATCATCTCAAGACAAAGAGCAATCATCTTCCCCTCGTCTTCCTCTTTGGTAAGAACCAAACCGATCGTTGTTTTGTTGATTTTCAAATGTTAGGGTTTGGTTATAATTGATGAGTTAGGGTTGTAGTAAGGTTGGGTGTTTGTTAGAGACGTTTTAGAGGTGTTGGGAGGTGAGATTGAACGTTTTCCGGCGACCGGGAGCTCGGGAGGAGCTCCGGCCACCATAGAGGGTGACCGGCCACCATAGGAGGTGGCTGGCCTGAGCTAGTGCCGGCCTCCACCATGGTGGTCGAGCCCCATTGAAACCCTAGGGCCCACGGCCTAGTGGGTCGGGTGGGGCCCACGTGCTCGGGTGATCGGGTTTTAGCGTTCGGGTGGTTTAAAACGTTCCCCGGACCATTTATCCTTAACCGAATCGAAAATTGGAATTAAATTGGAAAAGTTGTAATTAACGGGTTTTAGAAACTTTAAACGTTAATTAATCGACTCGGAAGTCGGAAGTCGGAACTCTATTCCGTCAAGTACATTGGGATCCTTGAACTATTCTAAGACCGTAGAAACGAAAACGGGGACTTTTGGAGCCACGGAAGGCCATTTACAAAACCCGGGCAGATTCACCATGTCGGGCGAATCGGGCCTTTACGGGTCCTTGATCGACAATGTCGAGTAATTGGAAAGTTTGGGAGTGATCGACATTGTCGGGGTTAAGTTTGGGCATCAAGTTTAATGATTTTCAGTTTATCCATGCGGGTTGTTAAGTGCCTAAAATTTGAGTTCTTTTAGATCGTGCCATGGACCGAGGCAAGGGAAAGCCGGGTGAGTGACTGAGATCATCACCGGAGCTCGTTGGTTGGCTTTTGGGAGAACACGCATGAGGTAGGGAAAAGTAGTCGGATCTCGGTCCTGACTAGGGAAAGTTAACAGTAGAATTGCATGTGACACTTGGGTGCTGTGGGTTAAGTAGGTTATCGAATATTAGAAATGCATGTTACACTTGGGGTGTCGTGGGTTAAGTAGGTTATCGTCGATTGGAAATGCATGTGACACTTAGTAGTGTCGTAGGAGCAGAGAACTTAGCGTTATTAGAATTACTGGAGGAATATGACCATGCATGGAGGTTGATTGCGAACTTATCGAGATTAGGAGTACTGGAGGCATATGACCATGCCCGGAGGTTGATTGTGAAACTGTTGATATTAGGACTGTTGGAGGCATTAGTTATGCCGGAGGTTGATTGTGTATTATGTGTCTTGGTGGCCTTGAGGGCCTGTGGGTTATTGTTGAGTTTTGGGTGGCCATGAGTGCCCATGGGGTTGTTGAACCCCTGTCTTTACCTTTGGTGTTTTGGGTGGTCATGAGTGCCTGTGGGGTTGTTAAACCCGTGTCTTTACCTTTGGTGTTTTGGGTGGCCATGAGTGCCCGTGGGGTTGTTGAACCCGTGTCTTTATTGTTGGTGGTTTGAGTGGCCGTGAGTGCCCGTGGGGTTGTTGAGCCCGTGAGTTACTGTTTGTGTATCTTGGGAGGCCGTGAGTACCTGTGGGGCTGTTGAGTCCGTGTTTTACTGTTGGTGTATCTTGGGAGGCCGTGAGTGCCTGTGGGGCTGTTGAGTCCGTGTTTTACTATTGGTGTATCTTGGGAGGCCGTGAGTGTCTGTGGGGCTGTTGAGTCCGTGTTTTACTGTTGGTGTATTTTGGGAGGCCGTGAGTGCCTGTGGGGCTGTTGAGTTCGTGTTTTACTGTTGGTGTCTTGGTGGCCATGAGTGCCTGTGAGTGTTGAACTTGTGTTATTACTGGTTGTTGAACTTGCTTGTGATTGTGATTGTGTTTGTGATTGTGATTGTGGTTACCTGAGGTTGGGGGCCCGCTTCATGAAACGGGGGTCCACGAGCACACGCGTCTGCATGTTCATGCGGGGTAGGGGGCGCCCGTCAATAAAGGGGTCATGGCCGCGCGTGTGTGGTTTGGGTTTGCAAGCATTCTTTGGCTGGCTTACGAGTTAGAGTCTCGGTAAGTTGCAAGCATTCTTCGGCTGGCTTACGAGTTAGAGTCTCGGTAAGTTGCAAGCATTCTTGGGCTGGCCTGACCGAGTTAGAGTCTCGGGAGGTTGCAAGCGTTCTTGGCACTGAGCAGTTGGCAGCTGGTATGCAGTCCTTTGTGATCTTGTTTGGTGTGCGATCCTTTGTGATCTTGGGTGTTGTGTGGTGGTCTTTTGAGTCCTTGGAAGAGGTCGTGATCATTGTGTCGGGTCTACGTTATGTGTCAGGGCGTTGAGTTGGTCAAGGAAGGTAACTATGGGTGTGTGTTCAGTCGGAGTACTTGGGTTGGGGATGCTGTTCCCCGGTGTTGAGTTCGTGTTGGTGTTACCGGCTTTGTCTACTAATTATGCCGTAGTCAGTCTGTTATCTGTGGTGGTGAGCTAACGCTCACCCCTAGCTGATTTTCCTACAGGTGTCGGTCGCAGGTTGGACTAGGTGAGCTTCTGAAGCTTGAAGAGCTAGGATCGGGATTCTGGGTTTATTTTGAGTCTAGCGACGGATACCATACTTTTGTCCACATGTTGGGACGCATTTTAAGTTGTAAATATTATTGTTTTGAGCTAAACGGGCATTTTAAAGTGAATTAATGGAAAAGGTTTCAAAGTGTTTTATTATTTTTTAAATGTTCGCGTCCCGAGTTCGGTTTACTGAAATTGGGGCGTGACAAACCACAACGCGTCAAGTGTCGCGCTCAGAAAATGCATCCCTTTTTTTTAAATCAACTTTAATAATTTAATGATTCCCGCTTCGTTTCAACTCCAATTTATTTTTTTTCTTGCGCCAATATTATTCTTTTTTCAAGGGCTTTCTAACAAGTAGTGGATTGAATGTGTTTTGATATGTTTTTGAATACAGGTGTGGATGTGTGAATATGAGTGTGAAAAGTGTAATGTGGTTTGCAAATATAGGTGTTGTGGATTGAGAATATGATGATGTGAGTTGAGAATGTGAGAGATATGGTTTGAGAAAGTGAGGGATGTGAGTTTGAGAATATGATGGATGTAGGTTTGAGAATATAGGTGTTGTGGGTTGAGAATATAGTGATGCGAGTTGAGAATATGAGGGATATAGTTTGAGAATAAGAGAGATGTGGGTTTGAGAATAAGAGAGATGTGAGTTTGAGAATAAGAGAGATGTGGGTTTGAGAATAGTGTGCATATCATAATTTTTGCCTATACATGTCTTTTCTTGCTTCAAAACATATTCACTATGCTACTTGATAGATAGATCTTGGAAAAAGAAAATTATTGGTGCAAGAAAAAATTAAATCGGAGTTGAAACGAAACAGTAAAGATCAAATTAATAAACTTGGTGAAAAAAGGGAACATTTTGGGTCCTAATTTGGGTGCTCAGACACAATCTTTAAATTAGCTGCTACTAATGATATAATTAGATTACTTAATTTCCCCTAGAATGACGCGCGTGGACTAATTTGGGTTCTAATTTGCGCGCTGAAACACACACCATAAATCATGCGAGATGGATGGCTATAAGGCAGTTCACAGGTTCACATCTTAAATGTGGTTCGCACCTGATTGTCTCCCTATATATATATATACGGGTGCAATCAGGTGCGAACCAGGAGTTACAGTGCGAACCTGCGAACCTGCTTGTGTAGTGTATCTGGTTTGCGGAAATAGTGTTCTCGGTTTGCGGTGTTTTCGCAAACCATATTTTTCTCAAGATAAAATGTTTTTTTTCAAACTGTTTTTCAGCAAATTGGGATGCTTATTTCCGCAAACCATATTCGCTATTTCCGCAAAACAGATACACTATTTTCGCAAACCATATATTTTCTCAAGATAAAAATGCTGTTTTTTCAAACTTTTTTTCCGCAAACTGGGATGCTTCTTTCCGCAAACCATGTTCGCTATTTCCGCAAACCAGATTTGAGGTTCGCAGGTTCGCACTGTAAGGGAGGTTCGCACCTGATTGTCTCCCTATATATATATATAGGTATGTATTCATGCGTTACCCATATGTTCAAATGTTACTTGTTACCTAAATTTTGACCATCGGATCACATTAATCCAACGGCTATAAAACTAATGGCATATAGTCGTAAATAACTTGAACTTATAAGTTCTTTTCGTAATTATAATGGTTTTAAGGGTAATTAAGACTTTTTAAGTTTATGTTTACCCTAACCTACTCATACCCACGTTATTCACCATTTGTACAAAACCCAACCCCCATCATCTTCTCTCCAGAGCTCAACCTGCGCCGCCACTCCCGAGCTCAACCTGTTCTCTTCTAGCCGGCGCACGAACGAGCAGAATATGGCGCAGCTCCTACTCGTGGAGCCAGGTCCTCGGCCGTTTTTCTCTGTTCCGTGAACGAAAGGGAGTTCCTCGCTGGAAAGGGACGAGCTTCTCCCTCTCGTAGACTCCGTCGCAGCCGTGAATCCCGAGACTGTGACATCGCAGCTCAGATATGCAACTCGCCACGACCAGGTATGCTCGCCGCCGTCTCTCCACCGTGCTAGTTCGGTGTTGTTCCTCGGTCCGATCACCTCGCAAAGCTTCCGCCGCCGCTGGTCCCGTGCCTCACTGCTCCGACTCAAGGGCCACACCCTCATGCTCCATTGTTCTCCCAGCCGTGCCCAACTCCAGAGTCGACAGATCTAGAGTCCGCAAATATTGGGTCTTCTTCCCCGAGCAAGCCCAATCTGGTATAGTGTTGTTTTTTTATTTATTTATTTTATGTTCTGTAATAGTTTGGGTAAAGATTTGTAAAGATCAATTATATGGGTATAGGTTCATTTCAGCTTCTATCCACTACTTCTAGGCCGTGCTCAACTCGTTGGATATTGGATAAAGCTAGGCACTTGCTCGGGAAGCTTACCCACCAATTTGATTATTTATGTATTTGGGTTATATCTGATTCTGTAATTTCAATGTAGTATTATGTAACAATAGGTACAATGTTCTATAACCTCATTATGTGTAGGATTCTTTTGGTTAGATATAGAACAGTAGGTAGGAATCTGTAAAAAAAAAGTTGATTTTTGTTTGATTTTTTGTATTCCTTTCTGTAATTATCAATGTAATTTTTTGTAACAATAGGTATAAAATTATGTAATTACAACTGTAAATTTATGTAAATTTATGAATTTGGGTTATTTCTAAGGTTTAGTAGTATTTTTGTAACACTATGTATCAAATTCTATAACTTTGAATGTATAATTTTGTAATATTAGTTAGAAAATATGAAAATAAAAGCATTCAAGAATTCTGAAATATATTCGTTATAAAAACTGTAACATCCTATATAAAATTTATGTAACATCGCATACATTATCTAATATTGTGCATAATATTATGTAATTTGATGGAAATTGATTAACGGTTGAAGTTTCAAATTAAAAATATAATATTAATTTTTTTTATAAATATTTTCTGAAAATAAAATATTTAAAAAAAATCAGATCGGGACAGTAAAAATCTAATTCTGCTGTAATTTTTTAAAGGGGATTGAATTACAAAATTAACCTTTTATTGATATTTCTATTTAATTTGTGGATAATAGAGGTTAAAAATTTATAGCTATTAGATTTCAAATTTCAATGGACAGGATTTAGGTAACAAGTAACAAAATGAGTGTTGGTAACGTGTGAAAGTGCCCCTATATATATATATATATATATATATATATATATATATAGGGGACCTTTCAGGTACAAACCAATCTTTAGATACGAAATACGAATTAATCCCAACTTTGGAATCGTAGAATGCCCAAGGGCTGCGATTTTCGCATGGCTGATTTTTTTTTATTTTTTTTTAACCAAGTTTCTTATTTTGATCTTTCCCGCTTCGTTTCTTATTTAATTTTTAACCAAGTTTCTTATTTAATTTTTTCTTGCGCCAAAAACTTTCTTTTTTCAAGATCTATCTATCAAGTAGCATATTGAATATGTTTTGAAGCAAAAAAAAACATGTACAAGCAAAAACACAAATCGTTAACCGTGCACTAATGTATGTTTTTGCAACTGCATTTGTATGAATAAGCTAATCTTAATGTAGCATACATTAAGATTAGCTTATTCATACAAATGCAGTTGTAAAAACATACATTAGTGCACGGTTAACAATTTGTGTTTTTGCTTGTACATGCATTTTCTTTCTTCAAAACATATTCAATATGCTACTTGATAGATAGATCTTGAAAAAAGAAAAAAATTGGCGCAAGAAAAAATTAAATCGGAGTTCAAACGAAACGGGAAAAATCAAAATAAGAAACTTGGTGAAAAAAAAATAAAAAAATTTCAGCCTTGCCTTATGCGATTACATGCGATTCCAAGGCTGGGATGAATTCGTATTTCGCAAAAAATTGGCATGGTCGTACCTGAATGTTATCCTATATATATATATATATATATATACATATTTGGTATCAGGTACAAACCACCCCTTATTGTGCAAACTACGAACTCACCAGGTGCTGACACGTGGGCGCGCGCGCACAGTACTGATAGTTTGCGTGTCACGGTACTGATAGTTTGCGTGCACAGAGCTGATAGTTTGCATTTGTACTAAATTATCAGCACTGTGCTTGTAAACGATCAGCACTCGCGCGCGCGCGTGGTCAACACGCGCTACTGTGCGGGCAGAGGCGCGCGCAAAGCGGCCACGTGTCAGCATCGCGCGCGCTCTACTGACGTCACTTTGACCGCATCCGGTGGCTTAGATTGGTTTGTAATTTGCACAATAAGGGTGGTTTTTACTGGAACATAGTCCGTTGTAAATAGGTGTTTATAATATAAAATATAAATATATCTAATCCATCCATAACACTAAGATATATGGTCCAAAATATAGGTGGCAAATGCTGTAATTAACATCGAAACTTAAGCTTTTCAGTCTTTTAATAAATTCAGAAGCGCATTAGGGTAAATTAAGATACAAACATAACTATTTAGAATATTGAATCGTTCCTTATTCCATTGTTTACATCTTGTGACTGATCATCAGCGAGGGAAATCGCAGACACAAGGAGAAATCGAAGGAGTCGACGTTGTCGTTCTTAGTCCAAAAGCTGTGAGTTGTTGTTGTTGTTTCTCGGTTGTTCTTCGTCCAGAAGCCATAAGTTTAGAGGCCTTGAGTCCAGAATTGCAGCCGTGAGTCCAGAATCGCAAGTAAGTGTTGTTCTTCGTCCAAATCGGTTGTTTCTTGGATTGCAACGTTATTTGTGGCAGCTTTTCACAGAGAATCGCAGGTAAGGGTTTCAGGTAATGATTTTGTGTATTGTTGTTGGGGCATCGAAGATGAGTTTAATGAGTTGTGTGGTACAGTATGAACGAATTGATGTTACAGTATACAAAATTAAACATTACAGTATTGATTTACACATTACAGTAATACATCATGAATGTTACAGCGTTATACGTTCAATATTATGGTTTAATTCAGTTTGCTTACAGATTACGGGTTACAAATCATTATGGGGAAAACCTCATATCAGTCCGATATTTTCACCTTTTTTCGCGGGTCAAGGTTGTCCTCACCTTTGTTTCCATGTCATGGCCGTCCACCTAAACGGTATTATCAGAAAAGGTCAAAAAACGTCAAAAAAACGGCAACGTGGATGGAATGTCTGTGTGCGAGTCACGTGACCTAAAAACACTATAGAGTTTGGCAGAAATACCCCTCTTATTTCACTCCAAAACCGACCATTATATGCCCCATTTTCGTAGTACAGCTTCTGTGTGTTTGAGAAACTGAAGAGTGGAGGAAAGGCTGAGAGTGGAGAAAAATCCTCTAAGAAGGTCGCCGGAGAAGGTCGTCGGAGCCATGGAGAAGGTTATCAAGGACAGAGATGAAGAGTTTCACATAGTAAGCAAAAAAAAACTCTGATTTCAATTCGATGAAAAATTCTCTGAACTAGGGTTTTCGAAATTGATTGTGGCTGTTGAAAATCATTGAGGTGTTTGGTTATTGTTGTAAATCTAGGGCAAGAACCATACATCATTTTCGTCTGTGTTGAAAACCTAGGAATCAAGGACATGAAATTGATAAAATTACTCTATGTTGAAAAGCTAGTGCATGTAATTGAAAATCTCTTTTGCCCCTTCTTTCTCACACCCTTACCCCTGCAACATACAATTATCAAAAAAATTAAAACAAAGCATAGACTGTGTAGAACAGTAGTATTAAAGATCTGCATTTCAATACATCACCTCAATCAAATTAGAATAAATTGTAGCAGCACTCATACATGCAACAAAACCAACTTTGCATCTCTTTCGTTTGAAACACAAGAGGCTCTACTGATCACATACAATTACATAAATTAAAATTAAGGTTTGAAATTTCCCCCGTCTATATATATATATATATACTGCATTATATGAATAATTTACATATTATGGTATATATATACTGCATTATATGAATAATTTACATATGCACCATAATGCTCTATATATGTTCACCAAATATTTCCCATCAACAATTAATACTTATAAATTCAATTATCTGTGATCTTCTATTATTCATTGGGTGGACGCACTGGGTGTCACGTCCCGAATTCAGTAGGACCGAACCCGGAACGCGAACGGTGAAACAATAAAACTATTTTCAAACATTTTAATAAAACCGCTTAAAATCATCACTTTGAGTTAATCAAAATAGTAATAATATTTTACAACTGAAAATAAGTCCAAAACAAGCGGACAAAAATCAAAGCGTACGTCGCTAAACTCCCAAAAACCCGGACTCCCGCTCCCAGCTCTTCAAGCTTCGAGAGATCCCCTAGTCCGCCTCGCGACCAGTACCTGTAGGAAAAGCAGTTAGGGGTGAGCGTTTCGCTCACCACCACGGATACCAGCCTGACTACAGCAAACTAGCATAAAAGCCGGAAACACCAACAACAGACAAAACACCAGGGACTACCATCCCAAACGCAACTAACCCGACTGTCACACGAAAACTGTTACTATCCCCAACCATCTAACCACAAGTACCTGTAATGTAGACCCGACACCGTAAAGACGACCTCAAAGCACACAACAACACAGAAGTGATCAAAGTAAGGCAAACCACAAGCACAAGCCCCAGCACTTTACCGATCACGCGCCTGAAGGTGCCACACACCTGACGGGGACCACATCCCTCTTCTCTTTACCGACCGCGCACCAGAGGGTACGACACACCCCTCGGGCATAAATCCAGCCTCAGCACTTTACCAATCACGCGCCGGAAGGTGCTACAAACCTACGGGGACCACGGCCCTCTGCTCTTTACCGACCACGCATTGGAGGGTACGACACACCCCTCGGGCAAAGCTCTAACCTCCCACTTTACCGATCACACGCCGGAAGGTACGACGCACCTGACGGGAACCACAGCCCTCAGCACTTTACCGACCGCGCACTGGAAGGTACGACACACCCACGGGCATAGCTCAACAGTCATCACCAGAACAATCACAGTCACAACCAAATAACACACAAAACCCCGCAAATAGAAAGAAAATACGACAACACGACTAACTACCGCTCGGCAAGTCAGTCAACCAATACAGGTTCAACTCCCCACAGGCACTCATGGCCACCCACAAACACAAACAATTCAATCAACCTATGGGCACAACCAAAAGCCACCAGTATTTCTATTGTTCGATACGTTCACTTATCCTACGACACTACTAAGTGTCACATGCATTTCTATTGTTTGATACGTTCACGTATCCTACAACACCACTAAGTGTCGCCTGCATTTCTATTGTTCGAGAAATTTACTTATCCTACAACACCACTAAGTGTCACGTGCATTTCTACTGTTAACTTTCCCTAGTCAAGGCCGAAATCCGGCTACTTTTCCCTATCTCGTAACGCTTTCCCAAAAGTCCACGCCCAAGCTCCGGCGCACTCGCGATCACTCGTCTAGCCTCCCCTTTCCGCGGTCGGTGGCACGATCTAACATGAACACAAATAAAACACTTTTTAAGTTCGCAGCCAAAGCTGAATTTTAATGAATTTGACGCCCAAATGCAACCCCGACAAAGTCGATCACTCCTTATTACTTGACATTGTCAACCACGGGCCCAGAAAGGCCCGATTCGCCCTGCTCGGCGAATCTGCCCGGGATCGAAAAACGCCCTTCCGGGGCTCCGAAAATTCCCGTTTTCTTTTCTACGATCCTAAAATAATTCAAGCGTTCCAACGCAATCGAAGGAATCAATTTCGGACTTCCGAGCGATTTAATTCGCGTTTAAAGTTTCTAAACCCGAAATTTCCAATTTCCACAATTTAATCCCATAATTCGTTCCGGCTGTGAATTATCGATTCGGGGATCGTCCCAAACCACCCAAACACGAAAAACCCGAGGCTCGGGCAAGTGGGCCCCACACGGCCACAATGGGAAAATTTCCTTGTCGCCCCAAAACGTTCCTAACGAACCCCAAACCTCAACCATTCATCTTTAAACCAATCTTAAACAAAACTCAACCTTAATCAACCCATTTAAACTCAAACCCTAAAATTCAAACGTTCCAAAACGAGAAAAAGATGGGTTCTTACCGTAGGGAATGACGAGGGGATGACGATTTCGCAAGAAAAAACACGATCCAACGACCGGATCGTCGACAATCTTCAAAAATCTCCCATTTTCTTTTCTTTTCTCTCCTTCCCTTTCTCTCTCTTCTTTCTCTCTCTTTTTCTCTTCTTTTTTCTGAAATGGACGTGTATCTCTCTTCTTTTCCTTTTGTTTTGTTCAAAAACTAACAACTACCACTTATTTACAAAACTAACACTCACATTTCTTTTTCTTTAATTTTAAAAACCAACCACCACCACTTGTGTGACATGTGTCATGTGGGTCCCACACTTTAGAAATATATCTTGGTAGATATTCTTCAGTGCGATTCGCGAAATTCGGCCGTCTCGGGCCCCGTGCGGGCCCATTTTCCAAGAATTTACGAAACTTCGCGTTTTACAGGAAAACGACCCAACCAAGTCCGTTGTGACGACGGCTAAGCTTTTTGGATCCAAAACGAGCTTCGAACGGACCAAAACGTCGCTCGGTTGACTTTTTCGGAAAAAAGTCAACTTTTCCCGAATTAGTCAAGAAGTTGCCCTGAGTTACTCAGAACTCACTTTGGTCGATATCGGGGTCAACTTAAGTCCGATATGACCCTCAGGGTCAATTTTAGGTTCATTTAGGTGTCTGTCCCAAAATTTTAAATTTTCCTGTTTTTCCGCCGATTTGACCGGCGTTGACCGGGAGCCGTTCTTACACTAGGAGTGAAGGAATAGTGCGTTGTTATTGTGGAGTACCGGCTCCACTTCGAATGTCCTTCTCTAGAGACAATCCCGGTAGGAGGTTTCTTGGTTGTGGGAATTTTCATGTAAGTAGACATAACTTAAGTCATTCATTGGTTTGACATAATATGTTAATTCTTTGGTACCGTATATTTGCAGACTGGTCGGAAGTGTGGAGTTTTTTGATGGGTTGATTCGCCTTTGCAAGTTTGTAGTCGTGGGAAAATAGTGTTGCGTGAACTGTATGATATAATTGAAAGAATGGAAGGTGATCTGAAGAAAGAAGAAGGGAAGAATGTGGTGTTGACGAAGAAGGCAACATTGAACCGGAAATTTCGTTTTGTATTGTTGGGTATTATTGTATGTCTATGTTATCTAATATTAGGACGTATGTTTAGTGGGTATGGGAACGTAGGTGGGAAGAAACAGTTGAGGTATATTTGAGTCTGTAACATTGTAATCCCGGTGGTACTGATTTGATATTATGTTTTAATGTACTGTTTTGAAGTTAAGTTATGTTATGTTTTATTGTACTGTTTTGAAGTTAAGTTATGTTATGCTATTTTAGCAGACGTTTTTTTTAACGGGCCTTGGTCCGGACCGGAGACCGGGTCAGAACAGAGACGTTTTTAGTGCTTAAATGTACATACTAACAAATTGGGAGCTTAAATACATAGATATATATGACAACAGCATAATACTAACATCATAGGTTTTAAGAACAACTAGATAATGGAAAAAGCTTAAAACTACATAGACTTGAACGAGTACATGACGAAATAAAGAGGTTACGTTCTTTATTATGAAGTACATTTACTTCAACAACTACATTGAGAAGAAACGTCTCGTTCTTCACCGTCTTCTCCATCACCACAGTAATCTTCGGATGGTGGATGTAGAGGAGTTGTAGGGTTTTGTTGGGCTGGTCGGGCCACTTCAGCTGGTAGGTGTTGTTCATGTGCCGGAGCTTCTACAGTTGGGCGTTGTTGTTGAGATGGTGGTGTCTTGGATGCCAGATCGTCTCGATAGGTAGAGTAATTATTGCAGGGTGGCTCATTCTCAGATGGTGGTTCTGGTTCACATGGCTCAGGTTCTTCTGCTGAAGGTGGAATTTGTTGGCTGCAGACTTCTTCATCGTGGTGCCAATATGCTGAAGGAGGAGGCGTGTCATACGACGGTGCTTTTCCCCATTGATCACTTATATCTGTTGATTATTTTGGGGTGAAATACCCCCGACCACTTCCGATAAATAGAGGGGTTAGAGTCTGAATCAGACATCAACAGCTTCCACAATATTGAAGTAGGCCAAAAACATTTGTAGTGGGAAATTGCACCTGTGTTCACTTATATACTTGTCCTTTTTATAGATGGGATGAAGACCAAGGGTAAATATGTAAGTAACTCACATTGCATCAAATCCTTGCCAAATAACTTTTCAGTAGTTTCCATGTGTTGTCCTACAAAATACATCTCTCGAATGGTACTCATATGAGAGGGAATATATTCTCATTGGGTGTTTCAAAAGAGTGTTGGTCCCCCCACATGTTTTTTTCTGCCACACTTGATACAAAAAGCCATTGAATGGCAACCCACACTTAATACAAAAAGACATTCAATGGCAGCCAACCACTCACTACCTACATGTACACCTACCCATTACCAACACACATAGATAGCTAAGGATGGGAGCTCCTCACACCACTATCAATGCCTCCAATTTCACTCAAACTCGGTTGAGATGAACTTCCCTGTGCATCCTTGCCCCATTTTTTCAAGACCCTCTGCCATGTAGCAATCCTTGCTCCTGTTCCTGCTTGCAAATTCAAGATTCCCATGTAAAGGTAAGCAAACTTCAAATCAACTTTAAATATATGAATCTGAAAATGAAATTGAAATGAAATGAAAGTGGATTCTTTTCATTTCACACACCATACCAGCAAGAACAATTTTCAGAAACCTTTATGTCAAATTTCATGGAAAATGAATGTAAATTTAAGTTCATACCAGCATGATTATTTTCATTTCAGCAAGTTCAATTCAAGTTCATACCAACATAATTATTTTCATTTCAGCAAGTTCAATTCAAGTTCATACCAACAGGAGTAACCATACCATGTTAATTTCAAGTATTTTCCATCATGCCAAACTTCTCGGTATTTTCCATATTTTCATTTCATGTTAATTTCAAGTTCATATGAACTACATGTCATGTTCATTTCATTTTAAATTCAAGTTCATTTGAACTTCATTTCAAGTTTATTTCATGTTAATTTCAAGTTCATTTGAAGTACATGTCATGTTCATTTCATTTTAAATTCAAGTGCATTTGAACTTCATTTCAAGTTAATTTCAGTTCATTTCAAGTTTTGCTAAATTTATCGAGTTTTAAGTATTGATTATATGTGTGTGCAATGACTGAAAAGAAACCAGGCGTGTGAACTTTCAAGTTACTGTTCTTTTCATAACATTGTACTGTTAATTTCAAGTTCATTTCACAGTTTCAAGTAAATTTCAGGTTCATTTAACTTACAAGATTCAAGTAAATTTCGTGTGTACCTGATTTGTAGTATATGCATCCCCAAGATAGCCATTTTTTGTCCTCTCAGCAGCAAGTCTTTTGATGGCCTGAAATCGCTTCTCCATGTCAGCTTTTTGTTGCTTCTGTATGTCGGATGCAATCTTAGGTTGACGCTTAGCTATCGTGGCCAATACCTCCTTCCTATTAGCTTCAGCTCTTGCAATTTGACCGGGAGTCATCCTCCAGAAATCAATAGTAACCTGTGCCAGGGTAAGACCTCCAATTGTGGGAGGTGGGGTACACTCTTCAATTGCTTCCGCCCAAGCCTCTTCCATGTCAAGACCCTCATGTACATGGTCTAAAAGAGGTGACCAAGCCTCCTCATCAGCTGATCCACCAAGTGGTGATGTGTGTTGATCGACTTGTAAAACATCGACATCAGCAGCTTCCTCAGGCATAACAGGTTCATCAACCACTTCCTCAGGGAGATTAGTAGCTTCATCAAAAACTTCTTCAGGCAATACAGGTTGTTGTACTTCACGAGCAGCTCGCTCTTGGGCTCTTTTCGCTCGTTTTCTCATCTTGTCTTTCTCTTTTCTTGCCAAACTTGCCTCTTTTTTTTTTGTATGACAGATCCAATGGCAGCTCTAGCATCTCTAACACCATATGAGGTGCCCGACACCACACTCGGTACACCTTCCACCCCATCAGCCACACTTGGTACATTTTCCACCCCATCACTGTTACGTGCTGCATTATTCCCACTGTTGGTAGGTGGTCTAGATACAAAAGGCCCCAATGCTGAACCGATACTGTTCACACCGTAATCCTTCGTAGTACAGCTTCTCCTGTTATGTCCTCCCTTACCGCACTTACTACAATGGATCACAATCCCCTTCATAGACCTTGGGTTCTTACTACGAGCTTCTGCAGCAGTGGCTGCCCTTCTCTGATTGTTCCCAAGATTCTCCAAGAATCCTGGAATTCGATTCTAACGCGGTCTTCCAGGCTGCTTCCGAACAATTGGAGGTAGTAGACCGTCTAAATATCTCTTGCTCTTGCACTTGTGGATACCCAATATAGGAAAAATCTGCCCATCATGAATCTGGTTGTAGGTCTCCATGTAGTAGTAAGGGTCAACCGTCTTCCATGGCTCCTTCCCGTAATGCTTCATGGCAGCAATACCATGCATGCACGAGATACCGTTCAGTTGCCATTAAGGCACGAGCACTTCTCAACCACGTTGATAGTGTAACCTTCCAATCGATCCTTGACTTCATAAATCCCTCTCCCACTAACAACGGCCTTACACTTCTTAGCATGATTGATAGCCTTCTCCACCTTCTCCCTGATTTTTGGACACACTTGCCCTCCCTCTGTATCAAGAAATGGTGTTTTAGTTGCAAACCACTTCATCAATTTCAGCTGATACATCTCCAGAAAAGTCAATATCGGCTTGTCCCTTGCCTTCAGAATCCATGCATTGAACGTCTCACTGATATTGCTCGTTTGCGCTCCACACATAGCTCGTTCACTGAAAAACGCCTTGACCCAGTTCTTTGGCGGCCTCTCCCTTAACCAGTCATAAGTTCTCTCATTTAGCTCATTTACTTCTTCCATCGTCTCCTCAAATATCTCCTCGCTCGTACTGGGGGCGCAACGATACAACAATTTCTTGAGCTCGAGGGACTTGAACAACTTGAACCAGTTCTGATGCAGGTGGCGGATACAGTGACGGTGCTCAACATATAGATGGTTGCTAAACACCTCAATTAATCCCTGCGAAACAATATAAAACAATAAATATAAAACAAATCGGAATTTAATAACCATTCAACATGCATTAGTAAAACCTCATGTCCCTTTTGTTTGTCGGATATGAAAACCCAACCATTTTCTTCTCCAGAGCCATAATCAGCGAAGAACTCGTCCATGAACCATCGCCATGTCTCGATCGTCTCCTGCTCAACCACTGCAATTGCTAGTGGGAACATACCATCATTTGCATCCCTCGCTGTTGCGGATAACAAGATACCACCATAATATGCTTAGATATGGCAGCCATCCAAACTTACCAACGGCCTACATCCCTTAAGGAATCTTGCCTTTTGGGCACCATACCGCAAGTATAGCCTCTTAAACCTTGGTGGCACTTGCTCATCAGTCACAATGTTGAAAAAAGAATCTGGATTGACCCTTATCAACAGCTCCCGACATTTCTTCAGTATCCCATAGTGTAATCCTTCATCTTCATGGTGAATTTCTCTCCCATGCCTGATTATACGGTACAACTTCTGCACATGTAGCTCCATCCCCAAATCATCGTCAATAACATCCTTGAATGAACTGATCTCTATTTTAGGATGTGTCTTTATATAATGGGAGTACCTTAAAGATAATCAAATCAAATTAATTAACATGTTTGAGCTACATATTGAAAAATAGTTACAAATTCAAGTGTACATTCAAATTGAAAAATAATTACCTGTATGCTAGTGCTCTGGCAGTGATGTTATGACATTCAAGCTCCGATGGTTGGCAAGTATGGTTTCTCCCGGAATGTTTTAAGTCCTAAACATTCCAAGGATTTTATCACCCTACACCACATGTACCACTTGCAGTTATCTCTTGTGCACACTGCTCCAATGCCATCTCCTTTTTATTGCGAGTGTAGGTGAAAGAGAAATTCCTCTCAACAACATAGTTGAGTAACACCACCATAAACCATTTTGCATTCTCAAAGGTGTCCCCAACTACTAGCCTTATACGTTTAAGCTCGCATTTCGTATCCCATAGTTTGGGCGACCTATAACCAGCTTGTGTAGGTTCGAAATCATCTTCATTCTCCGTGTCCACTTCACACCCTAAACCATCATCAGTAATATCATCTTCAGACACATCCTCACTACAATCATCCTCATTCTCACTACAATCATCCTCATTCTCACTACAATCATCATCATCTTCATCTCCACTAGTGTCATCATTATCGTCTCCACTATCATCTTCCACATCATCTATATTGAAATCTTCATCACTGACACTAAAATCATCATCTTCATCACTAACATACCCTATGTCCTCTGCAGTCAGACCTCCTATTTGATCATCCTCATTTCCATCTCCTTCCTCTTCAGCCTGAGCAAGCAACTCATCCTCTTCTGGTTCATCAACCAACCTACGTCTTATAGGTAACTTTGGTGGTCGGGACATCTACATGCACCAACATCAATTAAGTTAGCAAACAATTCACTGATAAGATAGTTAGAGTATTTAATAAACTTGAAGTTGCCGGGGAATTAAACACAGTGCAATAAATTTTCAGGTAAACTACAAATGCATACCCTGAAGTTGTCACGTTTAACCGATGATTACCTTGAAGTTTAAAGTTAACTGACGCATACCCTGAAGTTACGAGTTGTAACTCAAAACCCCTCCGCCAACTAAAATGACGAAAATACCCTCAATTACACTTCAATAATTATGTTAAAAAATTATTTAAAAAATACTTTTGTTATATATATATATATATATATATATATATTTACTTATTAAATGACTTCATTTTTATTTAAAAAATCACTTCATTTATATTTTAAAAAAATCACTGAGGGTATTTTTGTCATTTTAGCTGACAGAAGGGGTTTTGAGTTACAACTCGTAACTTCAGGGTATGCATCAGTTAACTTTAAACTTCAGGGTAATCATCGATTAAACGTGCAAACTTTAGGGTATGCATTTGTAGTTTACCCTAAATTTTCACCTAATCAAATCAATTTCAAACAGAGTTCCTCATGGCCTCTATATAATCTGACTTGGAAAAACAAACCACAAAGAGGGAGAAATCCATAACAGTTATGCAATGAACACATAAACTACTAATTCAAGTGATCAATTCTCTAGCAACACAATTTAAAACACTTTTACAACGGGTTGTTGGTGGGTTTTAATTTAATCCTTTGCATTTACACATGATAATTTGTAAAATAGTCATGAATTGAGTGTTGTATTTAATTGTTTTGAATTCTACAACTGTTATGATATGAGAAGCTATGGGAAACTAAAAAGAGTAAGGTAAAAATGGCATATATACTATGAATTTGGATTAAATACTGCTCCTGTATTTTCTGGTTTAGAAATTTTCAATGATTTTGGATAGAAGCTGAGCAATTAATCATTTAGGGAAACCAAAGGGTTAACTTACAACCTGCCCCCACATTGGGGTACACTTGATATGAAGCCGGAGAAAACAACCAACAAAGGCTATTGTATATAATATTGATTCTTATTTTCATTACTTGAACTATATGGCAACATCCAATATGTAGTGGAAAATTTAGGTTTCCTTTAAACAAAAATAACCAAAACAAACTAACTAGCTTGAGAGCCATTGATCTTTGTTATGTATTATTCAACTACGTATTATTCAATATGCATGAATGGTTGGTAATGGTATGGGCTATTTTCCTCAATTATTGAAGAAATACTATTAGAATCAAAACAAAAACTTGCATGCATTATCACTCTCCCACAGTAAACCTATGCATGACCCACCCACTAATTAATTATATTCCATTTGTAGTTGATGATCGTTCAATCACAATGAATAAACCATGTTATTAACATGGTATGATCAGCAATTTAGCCTATATAAAGGGAATTAACAATAAGCCATTTTCCTCAACCTCAGCTACACATATAGCAAGCTGCTTCTTCTGTCTCTCATCTATCTGCAATAGATTTTATACCAAATTTTGAAGAAAGATGGGTCTGAAAGGGAAGCTGACGATAGAAACAGAGATCAATGGCTCATCACATGGAACGAAAAAATTTGCAGCAAGCAAAACACAATCACACACATAATAAGCAAAATAGACTACGAAACCCTAACCCCTAACTTTCGATTCCCTAACTTCGACGCCCTAAGCCCTAATTTTCAGCTTCATATACACAAAGAAATTAAGCTTCATATAACAAACAAATTAAGCTTCATAGAAACAAACAAATTAAGCTTCATTCCCCATTGTCCTTCAATTTTCGAAACCCTAAGCCCTATTCCCATATACACCAACAAATTCAGTTCATATACACATAAATCAGTTCCAAAAACTTCAATAACCCCTTAAGCTTCATAACCCCTTAAGCTTCATCTAAACAGAAAAATTGAAGGACAAACAAGCAGACGAGTACTTATCGTGTTTCTTTCTGAATCGGCTTCTGCAGCTGGCCGACGTTCACCTTCTGCAGCAGGTCGTGCTTCTCTGCCGGTCATGGTTGGCCGGAGTTTGGGAGAGATGGGGAGAGATGGATACCAGTTCGGGAGATGCGTTGAGAGATGGAGAAGAAGACTTCTGAAGTCAAAATGAGTCAATTTCGTGTTGTGGATCTACTTCACCCCGATCAACCACAAAACAGTGGCAATTTCAACCTTTCGTCTGCCCTTTTGACGGTGTCGTCATCTACTCATTTTTTTTTTGCCCTAAATTGAATATGGGAAGTATCATTCAGGCAAGACTTAATATCGAAACTTGAGGACAGTCCATACATGAAATTCGACCTTTGTCCACAAGCCCGAATTGTCGTTATCCCATCACTATGTTACATTTTTATATATAATAGTTTGAATATTACAACGATAATGCATGAATGTTACAATACTACAACAAGAATGTTATAGTATCAGAGTTGTGTATCATAGATTCAATGTTACAGTAGTAAACGATGAATGTTATAGTAGTACTGATATTTACAGTATTAAAACTTGTGTATATGTAGCTGAATATTATGATCTGATTTATTGTTGCAGATAGTTAAATGTTATTGTTATAGTTTATAACGTTCATCATATCGTTTGAATTTTTGTGTGTGTGATATTAATAATGGAATAATTTACATTTTGGTGTTGCGTCAACAGACTAAAGTTTGTGACCGATTGTGCAGGTACGGATGCAATACACATATATATTGAATCTGATTCCGATTTTGAGGATTATGTCCCCAAAGTTCCGGTGCTTGATCAAACAAGTAATGTTACAGTATAAACGAAAAAAGGTTGGGGTAGCGAAGATGCGTGCCAAGAAAATGTTGCGGCTAATAAAAAACGCAAGATCAAAACAGCGTATAAGACCTCTTTTTAGTGCTACTGATGTAAGGAGGAAGTTTAAGTGCAGATCGTCTTCTAGGCTATTGTCGCGTGAAACGAATAAGTGATTTATAATAAGTGTAATAAGTGTTTGTAATAAGCGAGTTATAGTAACATTGTAGGTGGTGTTGGAATCTAGGAGTTATATTGTTACCGTTTAATGAGTTGTGTGGTACAGTATGGTCGAATTGATGTTACAGTATACAAAATTAAATATTACAATATTGATTTACACATTACAGTAATATGTAATGAATGTTACAGCATTATAGGTCCAGTATTATGGTTTAATTCAGTTATAACAGCCTCTTTTTAATCGCAGAAGAAGTGAGGGAATGAAATCGCAAAAAAAAAAGCCAGATAGATTGGATGTGGTAGGAGAATCACATATTATAAGGGAGAGAGGATCAGAACCGTGTTAGATAGGTTTATTTTAAGAAACCTAACTGAAATATACTTCGTTACAGTTACATATATACCCTTTTGATATATACACATATTGAAAAGTTTTAAACATCAACCTCTCAACAAGCTACAGTACTCTTCATCTGTTCTTCAGTGATCTTCATCTGTTCTTCAGTTCTTCATAGGATCTACTTTGTGACTCAATACTTCTCAATCTCCCCTTCTTCGGGCTCCTCTGCCTGCTGGTGTAGTGTCCAGGATGATCTAAGCCAAGATCATCGGACCACCTCTCCTCCCCTGCTCCTCTTTAACTCTACAACTGTCTCTCTGATTACTTTCGTCTAAATGGTGAATCCTCTACCACTGCGCAACTCCTTCTTCCAACTTGGGACTCATCTTTCCCTACAAGAACTCAGTGGAGAAACCTTGGCGCCCAGAAACAACGGATTTCGACCTCCCTCTCCGGCTTTATCTGATCAAACATAACAATATTCTCCTGGAGGCACTGCAAAGTGGATTGATGGCCAAAAGATGTTTTATTACAAAAATTTCAAACCAGTTTCTTCGGGGAGAGACTCAACTCCTCCTCCTCAGACCCTCCCAATGGGAAAATTCAATCTAGGTCCCTCGGCTACACCACCAGAAAAGATGCAGATGCTGCAGTTACTAAATCTTGAGACTGGTTTTGATGCAGAAGCTGGTTCCTCGTCCTTGGGTTACCCTCCCCCAGGCTTTGAAAACGTCCTACCGGTTCAGAAGCTTAAAGAAAAAATCTCCATCACCTCCTACACAGCCTTTGTCCTCAACATCCCTCCAAAAGCCAGCATTGAATGGTTAGACTCTATTTTTGGACATCTACATGGCTTTGTTAAATCAATGGTGGGTTACAAGCCAAATGCCAGAGGGAATTGGTATGGGTTCATCTACTTTCTCACAAAAGAAGATCTCAATAGAGTAATACTTCACACAAATGGAACCAAAGTCCAACAACAAACTCTCTTTGTCACTGAAGCTTGGGACAGAAATAACAAGGAGAGATTCGTGCCTCCCAGACATAACACAGCTCCAAGATATCAACCAAAGGAATATGCAGAATACAAAAACTATGGCTCAATAGTCACAGCTAAGGCAAAAGCTTGGGAAGCTTCACATTTAGCTATTACTCATCTAAATCTATCTGTGGAAGCAATTATGCAGGAAATAGCTCTAGAGGGAGTTTGTGAAATACAACTCAAAGATCTTGGCAACAAAGCCATCATGGTACACTGTCCTGACCCTCAATTTGAGAAACAACTCTTCTTTGAAGATGGTGCCTGGCTTCAACAATGGCTCACATTCATTCCTGGTAAAGATGCTCTAACTAAGTTGGGTGGAAAATTGACATGGTTAGCAATACAAGGTATACCCTATCATGGGTGGTGTTCAGAAACTTTCCAAGCTGCTGTGATCAATTATGGGAAGGTACTCTTTACACATCTCAACTCTACTCAAGACCTGCATATACACACTGCATTTGTGCTGGTTCATACTTTTAATCTAAGAGACATTTCAGAAGAGGTCAACATTACTTTGGGGGGCAAAATTTTCAAAGTTTTAGTGTCTTCCATCCAACCAACAGATATGCCACATCTACAGAATCCAGCCATCAAGAACCCTTACAATAATTCCTCGGATCATTCAGATTCCTCTGCCTCAGAAGCTGAGTATGTCAGTGATTATTCAAAGGATGCTTAGACTGGTGACACCAATGAGACACAAACTGAAAAATCTGATGATCCTCCAACAACTCAGTATCTGCAAACAATTAATGAGGAAGGAGTAAATGAGGAAGGAGTAAATGAGGCTATAATCATTAAGGAGGGATTATATCTGGAGCCAACCTCAAGGCTGGACATAATTAATGAAACTTTGGAAGTTGAAAGAGGGTTTACAACAATTTTCCCTGTAGCTGGTACATCTAAGCTTCTCCCTACTGAGCTTGAGGGGCAAGAGGAGGATTGGCTTATTGTGAATGATACTTTTGAAAGTGAGGAAAGGGTTACTGCAGTACTACATTTGAATGAAGATGAATTATCCAATTTTCCAATCCTTGACACACTTGGCTGCAAAATCTCTACAGTACCGGTTCTGGAAGTAACTGAGTCCCAACTACCAACAGTGTTCAGCTCCCCACAGTTACATCAACTTTCTACTACACCACAAGAGTACACACATCTTCATCAATCTGGTTCAGATCAAACTCTAGTACAAAGGACAGAGAACACTCATACCTTGATAATTGAGGAAAGCTTGCCACTAGAAAGACAAGAGCATTTATTGAAACAAAAGGTTATTACTGATTTTGGCCCTACAGATTTGGAAAGATCTCTTTTTACAGCTGCTCCTTTTGAAGGATTAGACTCTTTCCCTCAATTTTCTCAAGGGGGTCCATAGGGTCTTGACTTTCTAGAATCTGGTGTTGAAACTCTTTCATCCTCTCCTGCCTTACATCTCTCACCCCAAGTACAAGAAGTGGCTGAGGGTCTTGGTTTTTCTCCTTCCCCAATTATTGCAGCCTCTAGTCTCAAAATAAGAGGAAAGAAGAAACAAAACAAAGGTCAATCTAGATCCTATGGCACAAGATCCAAACTGAAAGGAAAAGATGCAGATGTTATAGCTCAGTTACAAGATCAACCTTTTAGTTTCCTAAATGAAGCATCTGAAGCAAAAAAAGCTTGGGGCTTTGGCAAGGCTATTGGTCTCAAATCAAAACTAAAAGAAACTGATATTCTCCTCAGACTGAAGACACTTGATGATGACATTTATTCTGAGAATTTGAAGGAGCACTTTGATCAAGCTGAGGAATCTGATAAACACATTGATGTAGAGGAAGGTACTGATTCCATTTCCATCTTGGGGAACACTCCCATTAATCTCTCATCTATCTAAAGTTAATGAAACTACTCACATGGAATGTGAGAGGACTATCCTCATCCCAAAAGAGGAGAAATCTAAGTTGCTTGATACACAAACAAAACCCTGACTTTGTTATGATACAAGAATCAAAGATACACACTTTCCCTGCCAATTTTCCAACGCTATGTGGCCTCTCTACAGACTGGGATGTTGCTGCAATAGAGTCTGAGGGTGCTTCTGGTGGAATCATTTTAGTATGGAAGAAATCTGAATTTACCATGACCTCTATTAAACCCCTACAAGGAGCACTTTTCTGGTTTGGTATGATACATCTTCTCAACCAACAATTCTGCATTGTCAATATATATGCCTCAACAAATTCCCACTCCAGATCAACACTTTGGAGACAAATAGAAAATGAGTTTGCAGATCACAATCCTCATACTTTAATCATATTGGCAGGAGACTTCAATGCCATTCTCTCATCAGAAGATAGATCATCACAGAGAAGTGGTGGATCATCTATGGTTCATTTTCAAAGATTAGTTGATAACCTAGGGCTCATTGATCTGCCTTTACAAAATGGGAAATTTACTTGGTTTGGTCATGGCTCCATAGCTTCAAGAATAGACAGATTTTTGATCTCAAGTGATCTCCTCTCTTTGATGCCCACACTTGCTCAAACCTGTCTCCCAAGATCCATCTCAGATCACAGGCCATTGACCCTCCACAATAATGTGCTAGATTGGGGTCCAAGACCTTTTAAATTCCTGAATATATGGCTGGAAGACCCTAGATGTATTACTGCTATTGCTGGATTTTGGGCCAGTTATTCAATCAGAGGCACTCCCCAATATGTTCTCTGGCAGAAACTAAAAATGCTAAGAGCTGATCTCAAGATATGGAATTCACAGGTGTTTGGAATACTTGAAACTCAGATATAACATTTAACCTCTACCATCAATGAGCTGGATAATGTTGTGGAAGAAAGATTACTTACTGAGCAAGAAAGCTCTGCAAGAGGAGCTCATAAAGCAATACTTATTCAAAAATACAAGCTATTAGCTAAATTATGGAGCCAAAAGGCCAAGAGAAAGTGGTTTGATGATGGAGACAAAAGCTCCAAGTATTTCCATAGAATTGCAAATTTTCAAGGTGCTAAAAATCATCTCAACTCAGTATATGTTAATGGAGAAAGCATTACAGATCCCTTGCTTATAAAGGCTGCAGCTACTATTCATTTCCAAAACTCCTTCCAAAATGATGATACTGAATTCATAGACCTTGAAGATCTCCCTTTCAACAGAATTTCAAATCAAGAAAAGCTTTGGCTTGAAGAGCCTTTTGTTGAAGCTGAAGTCCTCCAAGCCATTCTTGCCTGCAATGGGGAAAAGGCCACAGGGCCTGATGGATTCACCTTAAAGTTCTTCCAAGTGGCTTGGGACATTATCAAGTATGACTTCATGCTCTTTTTACAAGACTTCTACAACTCTGGACACTTGGGTAAAGGCATCAACTCTTCATTTATGGTTCTAATTCCTAAAGGTCAATCTCCCCTCACTTTTAATGACTATAGACCAATCAGTCTCATGGGAGGTCCTTACAAGATACTATCCAAACTACTCTCAACCAGGCTCAAGCAGGTGATTAGTAACCTAGTGGGGGATGAACAGTCTGGTTTTATGGCTGGTAGGCAAATTATTGATGGCATACTAAGTGCTTCTGAAGTGGTGGAACATATCAAAAAATCAAAGACCAAGGCAGTTATTTTCAAGGCAGATTTCCAAAAAGCCTTTGACAGAGTCAGCTGGAGTTATATCTTGCAATTGCTAGAAAAAATGGGTTTTGGCCCAAGATGGAGAATGTGGATGCTCTCTTGCTTCAGAGCTTCTGTATCAGTACTCATAAATGGATCCCCCAGCAAAGACTTTCAATTAGCTAGGGGCCTCAGACAAGGATGTGCCCTCTCTCCTCTTATTTTTGTCTTGGTGGCTGAAGGTTTGAATCAGATAATGAAGGCTGGCTCTTTGAACAATCTCTTTCTTGGAGTCAGATCATCTCTACATGGCCCCATAATTTCCCACCTCCAATTTGCAGATGACTCAATATTTTTTATTCAAGCCATCCCTGATCAGGTTAGGTGCCTAAAGTATGCTCTTGCCATGTTTCATTCTGCCTCAGGACTAGCTGTCAACTATGAAAAATCTCAGATCATATTAATGAATCTCTCACAAGGTGAAGAAATGATCATCAATTCTATACTACATTGCCCTGTTACCTCTCTACCTATAATCTATCTGGGATTCCCCCTTGGAGCCAATACAAGAAGGGCTAAAACTTGGGAGCCTATATTGAAAAAATTTAAACAATCCATTGGCCTATGGCAAGCAAAGCTTCTGTCTTTTGGGGGAAGGACAACCTTGATCAAGTCTACTTTGGGAGCACTGCCTCTATACTACTTCTCTATATTTAAAGCTCCAAAATCAGTCATCAATAGCATGGAGAGATGGCAAAGAAAATTTCTTTGGAATGGTAAAAACTCTGGAAAAGGGTGCTGCAAAATCAATTGGGGGAAGGTCTGCAGATCAAAACAGGAAGGAGGTTTAGGCATAAAAAAACTATCTACTATGAACTTGGCACTCCTTGCAAAATGGTGGTGGAGGTTTGCATTGGAAAAGAATGCCCTATGGAAATTAGTTATTTGTGCAAAATTTGGTTGGAGCAGTAATGAGTGGGATCTCTCTAATTTTTAAGAAATAGGTTCATCCAGTTTCATTGCTCACATTTTAAACTTGATCAAACAACCCAGATTTGAAGAGTTCTTTGGAACTAAGGGGCTACATTGGAAAATTGGCAATGGTGAAAGGACTTTCTTCTGGCTAGACACCTGGTGGGGAGATACTAATTTTAAAAATCTATTCCCAAGGCTTTTTACTCTATCTCAATCCAAGAACTTGCTGATAGCTGAAGCTTGGACTGGATCTGCTTGGGACCTTGAATTCTCTAGAACTCCTAGAGGCAAAGCTGAGATGGACTGGACAACATTATCCTCTATTCTGAATGGCATCACACTATCTATAAATGAAGATGAACTGATTTGGAAGTGGGATCCTAAAGGGTTCTCAGTAAGGAAACTTTACTTGGCCATGGAACATCATGGCACTCAATCTCATACATTATCTGCCTGGTCTAATCTCCTTTGGATCCCTGGAATTCCTCCCAAGGTTACTGCATTCTCTTGGCTAGCTTGCCATGAAGCCATTCCTTCAAAGTGCTTCTTAGAAGCCAGGGGCATATCTTTTTCCTTACAAGAGATATTGTGTCCTATCTGTCATTGGGATCTTAAAGATGTAGCACATATTTTGCTCCATTGTGCTAGAGCTTGGAAGGTCTGGGGTCTAATTGCTACTTGGTGGGGGGTTGTGGGTGTCATTTCAGGCTCTGTTAAAGACTACTTGATCTCTTGGCCTGCTCTGCTCAGGAGTAAATACAAACAACACTGGATACAATTATTTCAACTCACACTATGGCACATTTGGCTAGCTCGAAATGCTAAGGTTTTCAAAGATGAACTCTCCACTGCAGAGGAGATATTCCAAAAAATCATCCAACAGTCATATACTTGGGAATGGGCCTCTTTCCATAAAGCTAAGAAGTATTTCACTCTCAACAATTGGAAAATCTCTCCTCAGGCTTGCCTTGATTGGAAAATGCTCCCTCCTATTCCTGTTTCTCTGTAAGTTGGGTTGGGGCTCTAGGATGGGTTTTGGGTGGTGGTGGTGAGTGGTGTGAGTAGTGAGGACCTCCTTTAAACTTGGGTTTCTAATGCTTGGTGTGTGGGTAGCTTCTTTCATTTTAGGTCTGCTTTTGTGTGGGTAGTTTTTTGCTTAGTTTGAGTGTTTGGTCAGTCTCTTGGCCTTTTTTTCTGTTTCTTCTCTTGTCTTCCTTTGTCTCTTCAGGATCTTTCATTTGGGAGTGATCAACTCCTCCCTTTCCATCTTAATCTGGGATGGACAGCAATCTTGGACATGAAGATCAGTTATCATCTTCAAAGCCTTACTCATTTTTAGCCCCTTGGAGTTGTTGCAGCCTCTTCACTCTCAGTGCAGCTTACTCCCTCTATCATCAGTTCAATGCTACACAACTTGAGGATTAAGCTCAGCTTAAGGTTCTTTGATCTCAGCCCAACATATCTACACAATCATCAGTTGAATCCTACACAACTTGAGGTCTAAATTCAGCTTAAGGTTCTTCTAACTCAGTCCAACATATCTACACAACTTGAAGCCTAGCTCAGAGACATTCAGCTTAGGGAGCATCTCATCTCATATCAGCATCAACATCACTACAATCACAACATCTCAATTCCACTTTCATCTTACATTTCATCGCAAATTCATTACAATCATTTCATGTTTGATGGGGTTTACATGTTCATGCCCTATTGTATTCTCATATCTTTTGGTTTGGTTTTTGGTCTCTGATCTTTAGTTGATCGACAATTGTAACCTCTTTAACCTCTAAAGAGGTTTAATATATTCCTGCCTTGCTGATAAAAAAAAATATATACCCTTTTCATTAAAATCTGGTTTTTAGATTAATTTTATACACACAAAATCAGTCACCATTGAATTAAATGTGTTAAATGGATGAGATCTTTTTAAATGTGTTTATATATATACATATACGGGTGCAATCAGGTGCGAACCATGGCTTACGGTGCGAACGTGCGAACTTGCTTGTGCAGTGTATCTGGTTTGCGGAAATAGTGGTCTCAGTTTGTGGTGTTTTCGCAAACCATATTTTTCTCAAGATAAAATGCTTTTTTTCAAACTTCTTTTCCGCAAACTGGGATGCTTATTTCCGCAAACCATATTCGCTATTTCCGCAAACCAGATACACTATTTTCGCAAACCATATATTTTCTCAACATAAAAATGCTGTTTTTTCAAACTTTTTTTTCCGCAAACTGGGATGCTTATTTTCGCAAACCATGTTCGCTATTTCCGCAAACCAGATTTGAGGTTCGCAGGTTCGCAGGTTCGCACCGTAAGGGAGGTTCGCACCTGATTGCTTCCCTATATATATATATAATTGGTATCAGGTACAAACCACCCCATATTGTACAAACTACGAACCAATCTGAGCCATAGGATCCCCCCAAAGTGATGTCAACAGAGCGCACCAGATGCTGACACGTGGGCAATAAATATATAAAACACCGCACCTTATTGTGCAAACTACGAACTCACCAGGTGCTGACACGTGGGCGCGCGCGCTGCTGGTGTGCGCGCGCACAGTACTGATAGTTTGCGTAGCACGGTGCTGATCGTTTGCGCACATAGTCCTGATAGTTTGCATTTGTACTAAACTATCAGCATCGTGCTTGTAAACGATCAGCACCCCCGCGCGCGCGGGCAGAGGCGCGCGCGAAGCGGCCACGTGTCAGCATCGCGCGCGCTCTGCTGACGTCACTTTGACTACATCCTGTGGCTTAGATTGGTTTATACTTTGCACAATAAGGGTGGTTTTTACTGGATAGCTACCTTATATATACATACATATATATATATATATATTGGAACAATCAAGTACAAACCTTATTTCGGGTCAGAACGTAGAACTAATCTGGGCCATTGATTAATCAGATCGAATGGCCACCGAAATTCAAGGGGGGGGGGGTGATTGATTACGAAATCAATTACAAGATATGCATTAATTAAAAAGATATTAAAAGATATGCATTAAATCTGGGCCATTAATTCTACGATCCAAGGGCCCATATTGATAATTCTACGTTCCGACGAAAGATACAAGTTTGTACCTGATTGTTATCCTATATATATATATATAGGGGAGCTTTCGGGTACAAACCTTATTTCGGGTCAGAACGTAGAACTAATCTGGGCCATTGATTACTCAGATCGGATGGCCACCAAAATTCAGGGGGGTGGGGGGTGATTAATTACGAAATCAATTACAAGATATGCATTAATTGAAAAGATATTAAAAGATATGCATTAAATCTGCACCTTTAATTCTATGATTCAAGGGGCCAGATTGAAAGTTCTACGTTCTGACGAAAGATGTAAGTTTGTACCTGATTGTTATCCTATATATATTTATATATATATATATATAGGATCACAAGCAGGTACAAACCTCACAAATTGGTCAGAACGTAGAACTAATCTCATCCTTTAAAATATTTTATTGGATGAGTGAGATTTGTTTTCCAATTTTAACTACACGCGCATAAAAATATGCTGAAATTGGCTTTAATTTCGAATTTGAGGGTAATTTCGACTTTTTTTTCACCAAGTTTACTATTTTGATCTTTCCCGCTTCGTTTCAACTCCGATTTAATTTTTTCTTCCGTCAATAATTTTATTTTTCCAAGACCTATCTATCAAGTAGCATATTGAATACGTTTTGAAGCAAGAAAAAAAACGGTTTACTCAAACAAAAAAAGAAACGAAATGAATGTATGTTTTGTAATTTTCAGTAGTATGTGTACCCTAAACTTAATGTATGTTTATGTTGTAAAGTGAAAAGTTATGGGTAGTATACATACAAATGCATTTGCAAAAACATACATTAAGGTTAACTTACACATACAGATGAAAATGGTAAAAACATACATTCAGTTCAGCTTACACATACATACAAATGAAAATGGGAAGAACGTAAATTAAGTTTAGCTTACACATATGCAGTTGCGAAAACATAAAAACATACATTAATTTTATCCTACACATACAAATGAAAATGGCAAGAACATACATTGAGTTTTAGCTCCTATAAACATACATTAGGTTTAGCGTACACATACAACTGAAAATTACAAAACATACATTAATTTCGTTTATTTTTTTGTTTGTTTGAGTAAATCTTTTTTTTCTTCTTCAAAAAATATACAATATGCTACTTGATAGACAGTTCTTGGAAAAATAAAAATATTGGCGCAAGAAAAAAATAAATCGGAGTTGAAACGAAGCGGGAAAGATCAAAAAATAGTAAACTTGGTGAAAAAAAACGAAATTAGCAGCCAATTTCGATTTCCCAATTGTATTTTACGATTCCCACTATTTTTTTTCCCGAAAATACCCACAAACAATGCGCGTGAACATATTTTGGAATCAGAATTTATCAAAAATCTTAGCCCTTGATTTGCTATACTGAATGGTGTAGATTAGTTCTATGTTCTGATCTAAAGGAGGGTTTGTACTTGAAAGCCCCTATATATATATAGGGGAACAATCAAGTACAAACCCTATTTCGGGTCAGAACGTAGAACTAATCTGGGCCATTGATTACTCAGATCGGATGGCCACCGAAATTCAGGGGGGTGGTGATTGATTACGAAATCAATTACAAGATATGCATTAAATCTGGGCCATTATTTCTACGATCCAAGGGCCCAGATTGATAGTTCTACGTTCTGACGAAAGATACAAGTTTGTACCTGATTGTTATCCTATATATATATATAGGAACAATCAAGTACAAACCCTATTTCGGGTCAGAACGTAGAACTAATCTGGGCCATTGATTATTCAGATCGGATGGCCACCGAAATTCAAGGGGGGTGGTGATTGATTACGAAATCAATTACAAGATATGCATTAATTAAAAAGATATTAAAAGATATGCATTAAATATGGGCTTTTAATTCTATGATCCAAGGGCCCAGATTGAAAGTTCTGCGTTCTGACGAAAGATAGAAGTTTGTACCTGATTGTTATCCTATATATATATATATATATATATATATATATTTGGTTTCGGGTGCTAACCCCAAATATTGGTGCGAACTTACGCACCAAACCTATAGCCATTGGATAATGACACATGGCAGCATCTTGGAAAGGGCATTTTTTTTTTCAAATTCGCTAACTTAATCATCCTGCTTCATTTTAATTCCGATTTTTTTTATTCTTGCACCATTATTTTTATTTTTCCAAGATCTTTCTATAGAGATGTATATTGAATATTTTTGGATCGCAAAAAATAAAAATAGGAAAAATATGATGTAATTACTAGAAAGAAATTACATTCTACTCTTCCATAAGCAAAGAATAAGCAGTGGAAACCGCAAAACCCGATCGATGTTTCCTCCAAATCAAGCAGTCATCCAAATCTGGGGAAAGAACATGGTGCGAAGAGACCCCCTCAAAAGCCTCAATTGCGGGACTATCCCAATTCTGACCCGCCCATCTGAACTCCACTGACCACCCCGCACCATTTCAAAAGTTAGCCACTTTTCCTTGCCTATTAACGGCCAAACAAAAGGCTGCCGGGAAGCTCTCTTGGAATGACGCATCCCCTACCCAAACATCATCCCAAAAGGACACACGAGCTCCACGACCAACCTTCCACCTGTTGGGTCTCGAGGTAGGGTTGGAGATGAACCAACTCGCAGCAGAAAATCAATTAAAACCAAGAGACGATTAAAACCATGAAACAACTAACAAAGAATGGATTCACAAGAGAAAAAATCAGCACTAGTTCTTACCAAAACAATAACACCGGGTAACGAATGATTGGCTTGAGTCTCCAAGACGCCTACGTATCCACATGGGAATCAAAGCCACGTAGTTATTCTCTTTGAGGACTCAAGAACACAAAAATGGAGGTGAGAACTTGCCAAACCCGAAATTGCAAGGGAAGGGGGAGAGAAGTTGTGTTTCCTCTTCTTGTCTTGTGTTTGTTATGTTGAAAAAAGATGACTTAAACATAACAAAACTCATACTTGTCCAACTAAAGGCATGGGACAAGCATGGTGACAAGTAAGGTGTAAATAGGACAAAGTATGGCAAGACAAGATTGGGTTAGGTGGTGAATCACCAACACCTTAATCCTTGTCTTGCTTACTTAGTACTAATTAATCAAGACTTGATTTAATTAGTTCCATGGGCCTTGGTTGCATGGGCCTTTCATGAGCCTCTTGGAACATGGCCCGTGTCCATTTCCAACGAGGTCCCGGATTCGCTCATCGCCTCCAATCATTCCATACCGGAAATGTCCAACATTATCCGACGCGATCAATCCCAAGACTCCAAGCCTTGTCTTGATCCGTAAAGTCCTATTCACTTACGAGCACATAACCCAAAACCCAGTTTTGGTCATGTCCCGAGACAACTCCCTTTTGGCCATACTCCGCAAATGTGTCAATGAGTTTCACCCTCCGGTGTGACCCTTAGGTTTATGCATGTCAATAGATCAACATAAAATCCCATTTTACTTGATCTTATTTAAGTGGCGACTAACGAGACTTTAGTATTGCCTGACACTGCATAACGAATCGGCCCTGTCGCTTCTAACCTTTATGTCGTCCTTGTCATTATCCTTTTATCTCCGATATCCTGATTGAGATAAGGCATAGAGCCGTCATCCTTATTATTCTCAATCATTGTTCCTTGATATGTGAGATGACTGAATATATGATACCCAGTATCATGTGCATGGTCATGTTATTCTTTCAGTCACTCTCGATCAAGCGGCCGAGAACCGATATCTTTCTCATAACTTAGTATGAGGGATAAATCCCTTAGCCGTCTTTCGTGTCACTCATGTAGCCCGTCCCCAAGCCAATCCTGGCCGTTATGGAAGCCCTGTTACGGACAACGTTAGGCTCAGGTCAAACTCAGTTGCTGACTTAAGGATACATGACAAGCTACGACAATGAATATGTTCATGACTTAATATATGGCACATATTCATGTCGGGTCGTCCAATATCATGTCCCACATGATATCTATGATCAGACTCCGGAATCTCATTCCAATGACTAACAGAACGTAAGCCATAAAGAGCCATCTTTCATACTAGTCGCTTCTAGTGAAGCTTTGTTGACTATGGACCTATCGAGTGTGATCTATCTCGATCTATGGTTCTATTCGCATGGTGGGCATGGATCAGAGCACACATCGATATATTACTCCAACACATAAGTAATATAAAGTCGCTTTAATTTTATTGATAACGATGATATATACATTTGGACATTTAGGATTGAACTACGGGCACTAAGACTAACAATTTCCCACTTGCCCTAGTTCCAATCTAAACTCTAATATGTCCCCGTCGACTTTACATGTCTAACATGTTTAGGCAGCGACACTGCCTTAGTCAAAGGGTTGGCTATGTTATCATCCGTTGCAATATAGGTTATCCTCACTTCACCTCAGTTCAGTATTTCTCTGATTAGGTGGATACGCCGTAGTACATGTTTGGATCTGTTATGCGATCTGGGCTTTCAGCTTGCGCAATGGCCCTTGTGTTGTCGCAAAATGGATTCACCGGGCTGGATGGGTTTTTAATTACACCCAACCCTGCCGTGAATTTCCAAATCCACTAGCCACCTTAGCTGCCTCTGCAACATCCATGTACTTGGCCTCTGTTGTAGATTCAGCAATGGTATCTTGCTTTACGATGTCCTAGCTAAAGCTCTGCCATTCAGCATAAACACATATCCTGACTGACTTCTAAAGTCATCTGTATTTGTCTTGGAAAACTAGCGTCTACTCATCCTTCGATGACTAGTTCAACATCATCTTTCCCCCGGGTTAGACTGATGTCTACTGGTACAACATAAGGCTTATGAGACGTCCGGTCTCATACATGTCATGGCATATATGACCGATCCTGCCCCCATGCGCATAGGATTCTCATCATCCTTTTCAGCTCATCAGGTGTCTTTAGACATTGAGTCTTGCTGAGATGAATGCCATGACTAGCGGGAAAGAGTCCTTTCTTTGAATCGATCATTAAGAACCTACTCAATGCCTTGTTCACATAGGTTCCCTGAGTTAAATCCAAGACCCTCTTGGTGCGATCTCTACATATCTTAATCCTTAAGATATAAGAAGCATTGCCTAAGTCCTTTATTGAAAAACACTTCCTCAACAAAGCTTTAGTCTCGTGCAAGGTTGTGATGTCGTTTTCAATGAGAACCAGAAAGGTAATCTTGCTCCCACTAGCCTTCTTATAAACGCAAGATTCATCCTCATTCTTGATTAAGCCAAATCCAATTACAGCTTCATCAAAACGAAGGATCCAACTCCGAGAAGTTCGTTTCAATCCATAAATGGATTTCAACAACTTATAAATCTTTCCCTTATTCTTCGGATCGTCAAAACCTTTGGGCCGAGACATACAAACGTACTCAGTCAAATTTCCATTTAGCAAAGCGGTTTTGACATCCACTTGCCATATCTCGTAATTATGATACGCAGTTATGTCAAGAAGAATTTGGATCGATTTTGACCATAGCCACTAGGGAGAAGGTTTCCTCATAGTCAATCCATTGGATCTGCCTATAACCTTTCGCCACCAGTAGAGCTTTATAGGTCACAAGGTTGACGTCCATGTCCATCTTCACCTTGAAGATCCGTTTGCATCCGATGGTCCTCACACCATTGATGGGATCAACTGGTTCCCAAACTCGGTTGTCCGACATGGATTGCATTTCCTCCCTCATGGCTCCCAGCCATAACTCGGAGTCTGGCCCATCCACGACTTCCTGAAAGGTGGCTGGATCATCGTGATCCACCATGACTTCATTGTCACCTCCGGATACCATATCTTGGAGGTGGAAGATTGATCCTTTCAAATCGCCTTGGACCTTCCGAAATTGTAACAGGAATTGGTTCTTACTCTACGACAATCTCTGGCTCCTTTCTACTGGGTTGTCAATTGGTTTAGACAGATATGTACCATCCTGAATTTCTTCGAGATGCACAGTCCTCCCAATGACGTCTTTGGAAACAAAACTCCTTTTTTCATAAAGACCCCACCCCAAGCGACGAACACCATGTTCTCACTGGGATTGTAGAAGTAGTATCCCCTTGTTGCTTTGGGATACCACACGAAGGTGCATATCTCAGATCTTGGTTCGAGCTTAGTCGAAACCAAATGTTTCACATAACCCTCGCAACCACAAATATTTAGGAAGGACAAAGCGGGCATCATCCCGTACCATTTTTAAAATGGTGTCCCTTCCACACCCTTCGTCGAAGCCCGATTCACTATGAATGCGGTCATCTCTAGAGCATAACCCCTGAAAGAGATTGGGAGATCAGTCCAACTAATCATGGAACGGACCATTGTCTAACAATGTCCGATTTCTCCGTTTGGCTACACCTTTCAACTATAGTGTCCCAGGAGGAGTCCATTCCAAAAGGATCCCATTCTCTTTTAGGTGATCTAATAACTCTGTGGTCAAGTATTTTCCACCTCGATCCAATTGAAGTGCCTTAATACCTTTGTCGAGCTGGTTTTCTACTTTAGTCTTAAACTCTTTGAATTTATCAAAAGCTTCAGACTTATGTCTCACCGAATAGACATAATCATATTTACTGTAATCATCAGTAAATGTGATAAAGTAGCTAAAACCCCTCCTGGCAAGTGAACTTATTGGTCTACACACATTCCAGTGTATCATCCCCAATAATTCACCCGCCCTTTCATCGCGATCGATAAAGGGCACTTTAGTCATTTTGCCCATCAAACAAACCTTGCACCTATCGATCGAATGGAATTCGAATGAACCTGAAAGCCCGCACTTCTGAAGTGCTGATAGGCGCTTCTTGTTTATGCGGCCCAAATGACAATGCCATAACAGAGTTAGGTTTAAATCGTTGGATTTAGACCTCTTGGTATTAACGTAATATATAGAACTTGAGGCATTGTTACCCATATCTAATATGTACAATCCTCCAACCAAGTCAGTATTGGTATAAAACATATCATTGCATAGAACATTGAAAACAACATTTTCAATATTAACATTATATCCTTCCTTGTCAAACACGGATACAGATATAATATTCCTACTAAAAGTAGGTATGCAATATACATTATACAATACTAAGACAAGCCCACTTGGCAAAGCAAGACTCATGGATCCTACAGCAGTTGCCACAACTATGAGGTCCACTTCGTGCTTTCCAAACCTCTCCTACTTTCAGCCACCATATATTAGTGCATGTGTGAGATTCAGTCATGGTATTTAATACCCATGAATCTTTGGAAGTAGAGAGATGTAGCTCTATAGAGTTAATACCAGATGAAGGCACGGTTCCACCGCCCTTCCTTAGATCATCCAGGTTTCCTGATGAAGGCGCAGTCCTACTGCCCTTCTTCAGATCATCCAGGCTATTTGATGAAGGCGCAGTCCCACTGCCCTTCTTCAGATCAGCCGTGAACTTCCTGTAATCCCGGTTCCAATGACCAGGCTGTTGGCAGTAGAAGCAGACATTCTCAAGTGTCTCCTCTTTCCTGCCAAGTGCGCATGGGCCCCATCCTTGCCACTTCCAATTCCCTTGTTGACCATCAGAATATCCTTGGATCCCAGATCCCTGATATATTCTTCTCAGGAGTTAATGACACTTCATATAACTCTGATATGGTCTTAGAGACAGTCTTGTCAAGGACATATTCTTTGCGTTCAGACTTGAGGACTATCCTCAAAATTCTGTACCAGTCCAAATAGTTTGTCCCATTTATCTTGACCCTGTCAAGAATGGTTTTAATGACAAACTATTAATGTTCGCTGAATTTGCCATTTGATCTACAACAGATAAAATTCAATCAGTAAACTGAATAAATTTTATGAAGATCAAGCTTAAACACCAACAATCGATTCTAAACCTTTAGAATTTGAAACCAAGATCCTTGATTCACTCGATTAAGCTGAACTAATGCTCACCACTTAATCAAGCTATGTAGGTAGGACTCCATCCAATCACATCCAATGTGACTCTTGGCTAGGGTATGTACTTATGTACACGACTTACCCTATATGTTACCCTAGCTCAACCTCAGGCTGAGAATCGTAGTCGAGTCCACTAATTTTCAACCATGGCCCATCACTATGTAGGTGCTCCGCTAATGCGCACGACAACCACATATGTCATCCAAACCTACTACCCCGCTTTCCCATGGATGCTCCGCTAATGCGCACGACACTCATAGGACGGGGAGGTAGTAAGGTGTTGATAATTGGGAGGTATCGGACATGACCCATTTTTACTTGTCCGGTTGTGTTTAAAACTTTGACACATCCTAGATGCGATGAGCACATCAACTACATTCCAAATGCAATGATGCCTCAAATTACATCCAATGTAATTCTTCCTTCGAACCCGTCAACTACATCCAATGTAATGACGATTCTAAGGGCTCACACACAAGGATTAAAATTCCAATTTTATCTTTGCATTTGAGGTGATATGCTCGGTAAATAAAGTTAAGCATGCAATTCTAAAACACATAGAATTAGTCATGCATAAACTAAACCAAGCATAAAGCGATAAATGTGCACATAATAGCCCCCTAAACTAACTCCCACTAGCTTCTTGAGCTCCACCGACTCCAAGCCGATGCCAACACCCGAAAAACCACCAAATGACCTTTTCGCCTTTTCTTCGTCTTGAGTAAAATATTACAATATAATACACGACTCGCAGGTCGGGAATAAATAAATATTACAAACAAGTGGTTCGACGACCATACCTTGAAAGAATAATTACACGCTTACTCTAACGGCTCGCAGGCCGTGAAAAGCGATAAATAATTAAATCGAGCTCGGGGCTATTCTGTACACCATGCCAACATCACATCACACATCGTGTTATCAAACAATCATGTTATCAAACATCATGTGATTTTCCGGTTTTATTTAATAGCCAAGTTTCGAAATTTTTTGATGCTCGGTTTATCGAAACCGTTCAAAAATGAAACTTTTGAACATTTGATCTTCGAGTTCGTCATGACGGTTCCAAACTCTTCATAACTAACAAAACGGTTTAGCCTTGGAATATACACCATCCAATGGTCATGCTTGGCCTAGCTCCGTCCAACAGAGCCCCGTTCGGTCCCGGTTTCGGCTCCCCGAGAGTCCTGTTCCCGAGACCCGAAAAATCAATTTTTTTTCAAAATTTCCAGATTTGAAATAATTTTCAAAAATTCATTTTACATGCATTAAATCCATAAACAAGAATTTAAAACATGTTATCAAACAATTTAGCAAAACAACATGCCAAAAACGAAACTTTCAAGCAAAACCGAAACTTTGAACACCGTCTTGTGAATCCCGAAGGTAGCACGGCTCTGATACCACTATTGGGTCTCGAGGTAGGGTTGGAGATGAACCAACTCGCAGCGGAAAATCAATGAAAACCAAGAGACGATTAAAACCATGAAACAACTAACAAAGAATGGATTCACAAGAGAAAAAATCAGCACTAGTTCTTACCAAAACAATAACACCGGGTAATGAATGATTGGCTTGAGTATCCAAGACGCCTACTTATCCACATGGGAATCAAAGCCACGTAGTTCTTCTCTTTGAGGACTCAAGAACACAAAAATGGAGGTGAGAACTTGCCAAACCCGAAATTGCAAGGGAAGGGGGAGAGAAGTTGTGTTTCCTCTTCTTGTCTTGTGTTTGTTATGTTGAAAAAAGATGACTTAAACATAACAAAACCCATACTTGTCCAACTAAAGGCATGGGACAAGCATGGTGACAAGTAAGGTGTAAATAGGACAAAGTATGGCAAGACAAGATTGGGTTAGGTGGTGAATCACCAACACCTTAATCCTTGTCTTGCTTAGTACTAATTAATCAAGACTTGATTTAATTAGTTCCATGGGCCTTGGTTGCATGGGCCTTTCATGGGCCTCTTGGAACATGGCCCGTGTCCATTTCCAACGAGGTCCCGTGATTCGCTCATCGCCTCCAAGCCTTCCATACCGGAAATGTCCAACATTATCCGACGCGATCAATCCCAAGACTCCAAGCCTTGTCTTGATCCGTAAAGTCCTATTCACTTACGAGCACATGACCCAAAACCCAGTTTTGGTCATGTCCCGAGACAACTCCCTTTTGGCCATTCTCCGCAAATGTGTCAATGAGTTTCACCCTCCAGTGTGACCCTTAGGTTTATGCATGTCAATAGATCAACGTAAAATCCCATTTTACTTGATCCTATTTAAGTGGCGACTAACGAGACTTTAGTATTGCCTGACACTGCATAACGAATCGACCATGTCGCTTCTAACCTTTATGTCGTCCCTGTCATTATCCTTTTATCTCCGATATCCTGATTGAGATAAGGCATAGAGCCGCCATCCTTATTATTCTCAATCACTGTTCCTTGATATGTGAGATGACTGAATATATGATACCCAGTATCATGTGCATGGCCATGCTATTCTTTCAGTCACTCTCGATCAAGCGACCGAGAACCGATATCTTTCTCATAACTTAGTATGAGGGATAAATCCCTTAGCCGTCTTTCGTGTCACTCATGTAGCCCGTCCCCAAGCCAATCCTGGCCGTTATGGAAGCCCTGTTACGGACAACGTTAGGCTCAGGTCAAACTCAGTTGCTGACTACATAGCGATCACAAAGACTCCTTGGTCTAAGGATACATGACAAGCTACGACAATGAATATGTTCATGACTTAATATATGACACATATTCATGTCGGGTCGTCCAATATCATGTCCCACATGATATCTATGATCAGACTCCGGAATCTCATTCCAATGACTAACAGAACGTAAGCCATAAAGAGCCATCTTTCATACTAGTCGCTTCTAGTGAAGCTTTGTTGACTAGGGACCCATCGAGTGTGATCTATCTCGATCTATGGTTCTATTCGCATGGTGGGCATGGATCAGAGCACACATCGATATATTACTCCAACACATAAGTAATATAAAGTCGCTTTAATTTTATTGCTAACGATGATATATACATTTGGACATTTAGGATTGAACTACGGGCACTAAGACTAACACCACCTAGTCCCCTGGTTACCAAATAAACTACAGAAAATAGGATCAGTGGCACGACTAAGAATATGATTGAACAAGTAACAATTACCAGACCTATCCAAATGAGTAAGATCTCAATCCTCAACTGACCACCTCATTGTGATACAGATCAACTCTTTCCACATAGAACTTGGAGAAGTGGCAAAATGATGCCACCATTTGGCTAAAAGAGCCAAGTTCATTTCCTTCAACCTCCTCAAACTAAGTCCACCCAAACTCTTCAGAGTACATACAGCCGACCACTTAACCTTGTTTAACACTCTACCATCACTTCCATTACGTCACAAGAATTTCCTCTACATAGCTTCCATGGCCTTAATAACACCTTTAGGTACCTATAACAGTGACATATAAAATCATGGAAAACCCGATAAAGTAGACTGAATAAGGGTGATTCTCCCAGCCATAGATAGATACTTAGCGTGCCACAACGCTAATGCAGACTTGTACCTACACAAAACCGGTTCCCAGGTAGATAACCTCTTCGGAGAAGCCCCCAAAGAAAAGCCCAAATAAGTCATGGGTAGATTAAAAACATCACAACACACCGCTACCCTGACATCTCCATCTGTGAAAGAATCCACATTCAACAAAACAACTTTAGATTTGTTAAAATTGACCTTGAGCCCCGAAGTATATTGGAATTCCAACAAAGTCCTTTTAACATTTACCAGGTCCACCAAATTACCACGCAAGAACAGTAAAATATCGTCAGCGAACTGTAAGTGAGATACAGAAAAACCTGAATGACGAATACTCATACCCTGATATAAACCAGTAACCTTACCAGCTTCAAAGAATAAATGAAGACCCTCTCCTGCGATAAGGAATAAAAAGGGAGACATAGGACACCCTTGTCGAATCCCATTCAACATTGCAAAATCTCTGGTATGTACACCATTAACCAAAACAAACAAGTAAGCATGAAAACAACTACGCATCCATCTCCTCCACCGACCACCAAAATTCATCTGAATTAGTACTTCATCTAAATAATCTCATTGAATCATATCATAGGCTTTCTCAAAGTCCAGTTTTAACAAAACGGATTCAACTTTAGCCCATTTAACATAATGTATGACTTCCGAGGCAATTAACACACCGTCTACCAGTTGCCTACCCGCAACAAAGCCACTCCTTTAAGACGGTTAGCAAACACTTTTTCCAAAATCTTATAAGGGCTAGTAATCAGACTAATAGGTCTAAAATTATTCAAATAGTCGGCCTGAGTATGCTTCAGGATCAAAGTTAGGAAAGTAGAATTAATCCTTTTCCCCAATAAATGGGAATCATAAAATTTAGTGAAAATTCTCAACACATCTTGCTTTATAATTTCCCAACCAATCGAGTAAAACTTTAAAGTGAACCCATCCGGCCCAGGGGATTTCTCACCCCCCCCCCCCCCCCCCCCGAGCATTAACAACATATTCAATTTCCTCTAAAGAGAATGGTTTCTCGAGGTCTAACATTTGATATGTCAACGGGGTTTTAAATGGCAGCGAAGGAATATGAATACGATCCATTAACTGAACGCGAATCCTCTCCTCAAAATGAGACGCTACCGCCTCCTTTATTTAACCAGGATCTGAAATGATGCCTCAGCTGGTCCTCAGCCTAGATAATTGGTTTCGCATTGCTCTAAAATTAACTATTTTGTGATAGTATCTCGTACACCTTTCTCCATTGCGAAACCAATAAAGGCGTGACTTTTTTCTCCAAATCTTTGCCACTATTTTCTGCAGCAGGATCAAGATAGCACACAACCAAGACCTATGAGCAATTTTAGTTTCAGACAAATCCCTAGATTCCTGCAATAAATCAATGTTATTAATCTCAATAATCAACAATCTGATTTTCTCCTTAGCAATACCAAACACCTTAGTGTTCCAAGTTTGTAAATCATGGCGTAAAGCCTTAAAATTACTCCATAAAGAGAAACTAGCAGAAGCACCAGACGGGTAAGAATACCATAACCTGTGTACAGTAGGCAAGAAGGTTTCATGATTTAACCACACATTCAGGAACTTTAAGGGACGAGGACCCCAATTTGCTTCCTCCACTGAAACCAATAAAGGACGATGATCTGACAATAATCTTGGTGACTTAGATTGAATCAAAGGCCCAAAATTACTAAGGAAATCATCAGATATCAAACAACGATCTATTCGAGAATCTTTTGAACCAAAATACGAAGTGTATAAAGAACCTGTCAACGCTAAGTCTAGCAAACCCAAGTTGGAGACGAACGAGGCAAAAGAGCTGCTATCAGACCTATTTAAAGTGCAGTTTCGACGTTCAACAGGCAAGAGGACGATATTAAAATCCCCGGCCCATAAGACGGACTCGGAAAAACGGGGGGCGATGAGTTCCAATGCGTTCCACAAATCACTCCTTCCAGAAATAGAACTTGGAGCATAAATGTTGCAAAAGACACCTACAAATTTCGCGGGAGAAAACAACCAGTCCAACACAAGGAATTGGACTTCTTTTCGGACACCACAAGATGTTGCTTAGACGCGAACGTTAGAGGTTCAATCGCAGTTGGAGTCTCAATCTGTTCTGGATTCGATGGAAATTCAAACAATGAAATGGATTTGATGGAATCGCATTATCTCCAATGACCAGATGACATAAATGTTTTGAACTTTGAACCAACTTATCCACAAGAGGCTCAAGAACTGGAGATCACAAAGGAGTGACCACCGGAGAAAAATTCTGATCATCCTTCCCCAATGCGATACAGTCATTTATGTTTAACAACCTGAAAAAGATTAAGACCACGAACCAACGTCCAACCATCACCATATAAATCAGTCTCATGCACTGTGAATTGATGTAAATCGGTTCTCCAATGTCGTGACATGCAAGCTTCATTGTGGCTTCAGAACACGCAAAATATGGAATACCAGAAATTCGGACCCATTTTGGCTCGATATCAGTCTTTTCGCATCAAGCAAAGAACGAACAAGTAAAAACCCAAAGAATTTTCCACGCAAATTTGGTCTCTGTATTGCTTATGAACAACTCTGGATGCAGGCAACCTCGCCACGCAAGTGTTCTCCATCAACAGAGGATCGTCGACCACCGATGATGACCCACGGAGAACCATGGCTCACGACTGGACTCTTACAACACAAACGTGCTTCACCAGAACGGAAGCTCGCCGGCCACGATCCCAAGATAAATGTGCCTGAACAAAACAAAAGCTAACTCCGCTGCCACACAATGGAGGGTTTTTAAATAAAATCTGATTTTATGTATTTTTTAAATTAAAATCTGAATTTTTGAAAATAAAAATAATTTTTATTTTTTGAGGATAACCATGCAATTGTATTAAAACATAATAGAAATTTTGGCGGGTACTGAAACTGTACACCACCTACAAAGGGGAATACCAAACTGGGTGGGCATGTAATCATACTCAACCGACATAATTTAAACCAACTACAAAACAGTCCTGAAACAAAAGCAGAAAAGTCGGCCCTAATGCAAAGTTGCGGAAGTAGGGGGAGTCTGCGATAGCGTCTTGCGACACCGGTACAACAATCTTCTTCCAATTGGTACGAGGCGGAGCCAGCCACGTTGAGGGGAACACTGGTGGACCTCCATCTCCCCCGGTATGTCAGCGTGCGTCGTCCTCCCTTGAGTGATACTGGTAGGGCTCCTGAACGCGGGATTGCTGACTCCGGACTGGTAGGGAAGACAGTTATCGACTGAAGATGGAACCGTCGCCATCTATCCGCCGGGAAGGGGTCAAAGTCGACCCACCCCTCCCCGGGCCACCTTAGACTCATTCCTGTAGGCGAGGGTGCTTGTAGCCCCCCGCCGCTGTTGCGTGTGATTCACTCGCATCCTGCATGAGCCCATTCGTGCAGCCCATGCCATCCCCACGGCCCAGAGTCGGTCCATTAGGGTTAGGGTTCCCGTGCAGTATCCCCTTGCCCTGGCTTCTTCGCCTAACTACCACCGCCGCCGACGGGAGTTCCACCACCAGCCCCAGAGCCGCCGCCCGTGCCGACGCACGATCTCGACCAGCACCTTGCCTGGCCCGCTCGCTTCCACCCCGGCCATCACCCACCGATCGCCAGACCGAGGAGAACACAAGGGGCGGCTCCATCCCCTCCCCCGGCGATGACATATCCAGCGCAGCCGACCTCCTCTGCCAAGACGCCGCCGCCGTTCCTGACCTCTGAACTTCCCCGTCACGAGCTCTCCTCGCCGATCCCCGCCAGCCTATCTTCCCCTCCTGGCACGCCGGAATCCAGCAACTACAGTTTCAGATACACGATCCCCATGGTGGACTCCGACGGCGAAGACCCCCTCGGGAGCCACCGTCCCCCACCTGCGACAAGACCCCCTCGGGAGCCGCCGTTGATCGCAAAGCCCTGATAGGGTTGCGTCTGCTACCCAAGCTATTCCAAGGAATAGCTTCTCCATGGATGGTGGTTTGCTTCGAGGCTCGGAAGCATCATCATGGCTAGGACCATGGCCTTGATCATGGCCATGGTCCATCCTTCCACTCTGTGCGGCGCCGCAGCACTAGGGCAGAGAGAAGACATCTAGGTTTAATCCCTATCAGCTGGTTCCCGTATAAAAATAATTTTTATAAATAAAACTGAATTTATAAAAATAAAAATCATTTTCATAAATAAAAACTGAATTTATAAAACATAAACTGAATTTTCAAAAATAAAAACTAAATTTATAAAAAAAATTGATTTTATTTTTAAAATAGTGAA